>JAKSZU010000015.1:52130937-53560937 GCA_026018925.1 Tupaia tana
TATCCCAATGTTTAAAATAGTGCCTATCACACATTTACTGGATGAAGGAGTGAGCCAGTCATGTGTACAGAGCTAATTCTGGGAGCAGCTGATGAGGCAGATTGGGATGTGGGGAGACAGTCTGCAGAGATTCTTCCAAGAGCCCTTTGCCATTGTCCTAACACCCCAGCTGGTTTAAGGGTGGAGACAAATTGCAAGTTTGCAGAGATGGAATCAGTTAGCCTTGGTAGTTGGATTGATATGACAGTTAGTAAAGTCATGGTGGCTGAGTAAGCCCGTGGCTGATCGGGAAAGTGCTTCTGTCTCTAAGAAGGCTGAAGAGATAGAGACAAGGCACAGCATGTCCTGAGGATTCTGCTGCACGTCAAACCACCTTAAAACTCAAAGGCTCAGAAGAGCAACCATCTCATAATCTGTCGTGGTTTACCTGCATCACTGGGCAGTTGTGCTCTGTGTGAGTTACAGATATCACTGTGGCTGCAGTCACATGAGAACTTCTGTGGGTTGGAACATGCACGAAGTTCCCTCACATATTTGGTGCATTAGTGAGTAAAGGTTAGTGGGTTGTTTAGTATGCTAGGATCAACTAGGGCAGCCAGGCCTCACTCTCTTTGTAGTATCAAGGCCTCTGGCTCTTTGCGTCTCTCTAGCAGTGTAATTAATTATGTACCTTAGGGCTTCCAAGGGTAAAAGCTGTCTGGCCCTATTAAGAGTTAAGCCTATAACTGGCATAGTATCACTTGTGTCACATTTATTGGTTAAAGCAGCAGCAAAGACAACCTGAAGGAGCTCCTGATGTTTAAAACTGGAATAATCTGAACAGCAAAATAAGGTGATAATATTGTGTTATAACCCGTAGGATGAGAGGTAAATCCGTGCTGATTTATGTGAATAATTGAATGCAAATAAATGGAGAGATGGCATAGCTCTTGCTTAGGGGAGAATTATAGTTAAAGATTTTAGAATTAAAGTAGGAAATAGAACGTCGTTATTTGGTAAACACCATGGTAATGACTGTTGCAGACATGTTCCACAGATGTATGCTAAAATTAGTGGGTAGAAGTATGAAGACAAACAGGATATTTGTGTAATCTCAAAGTATCTCTCCCAAGGTAATTACTATTTATAAAGAAAAATTCAGTGACTTACAATGGGAAAACACAACTGACGACACCTTAACCGAGGGATCAAGATCCAGGTTAACATCACTGGTAATGAGACATGTCAGTATCATGAATTTGTTGATATGGTGCACTGAAAAGGACACAGCATCTGAGGTATTCTAACTAAAAATGAAATAACCTCATTGTAATCATGAAAAACATTAGACAGACCAAAAGTAAGGAATACTCTTCAGAAGCATCAAATTCATAAAAGAGACGACAGAAGATCAATCACAGAAGATCTGAGGAGACTAAAGATACAGGACAACTAAATGCAATGTGAGAAGCGCGTTGGATCCTGGGCCAGAAATATAACATTAATGCAAAAACTGGCAAATTTTAGTTAGTCTGTAGTTTGTTGATAGTGTTGTATCAGTGTTAATTTCCTAGTTTTGATACTGTGGTTTTTCTAAGATGTTAACACCAGAGAGTTTCCAGTACAAAGAATTATGGAATGTATGAAGTGATTGGTATGTTCATTACCTGATTTGATTGTTACACATATGTCAAAAAATCACACCATAAACATGTTTAATTTTAATATTTGTTCATTTAAAATAATAATTAAGAAATCTGGTAAAAAAAATTAGAGAAAGCTGGGTGAAGAGTATATGGGAATTGATATTTTTGTAACTTCTCTATAAGTTTATAGCTGGTTCAAAATAAAAAATGTTGGGACCAGCAGGTGGCATGGTGGTTAAGGGTCCTCACCTCCCACATGGCCAACCACAGTTTAAGTCCTGGACCTGGCAACTTGTTTTCTCACTTTCCCTCTTTCTCTGTCCCTCACTCTCACTCTGTCTTTCTATGATCAAATAAAATGAATGAATGAATGAAGTTAAATAAAATGATCCTTTTTTAAGAAATGTTGAGAATCTATCTATTCTATATTCTTTAGGTTCTTTTGTTTGTTTTTTGCAAGAGCACATGTGCTCTCTGGAGAGAAATTGCATAGGGGCAGGGACCAGCAGTTAGCGTAATGGCTATGTCACTGAACTCGGATGTAGCTGACCACAGTTCGAGCCCTGGACCCAGTGGCTTAAACTCATGCTAGGCGCGTGTGTATGCGTGCCCAAGATCCTGAGAGGAGAAGGGATTGTGGTGTGGCCATCCCCCCGGGGGATGATTTCACACTTTCTCTCTCTCTGTCTCTCTCTGTCTTTCTGGCAAGCGCATGCGCCCTATACCAAAAAAAAACCTCTCCAAAAAAAGGGGGGGTAGGGGCACAGAAGTGAGAAAGCACCCCACTGAGAGGAAGGTCACACTACAGTCCCTTCTCTATTTTTTTCTAGGGATTTTGGGCACAAGCACACATGCACCTGGCATATTTTTTTAAAGCCGCCAGGTCCAGTACTCAAACTGCACAGTTGGCTATGTGGGATACAGCCGCCCTAACCATCATGCCACTGGCTGGCCCGAGCTTTATTTTAAATGAGATGTTTTTTCTTTAAGCGAGGAGTATGTTGTGCTTTACTGAATAATATCTGAGAAAATATAGAGAGTCATGTCTTCTTAATCTGCTATTGTGGTATAATAGTGAATTTCCTAAGAATGAACTAATCTTACATTCCTGGGTAAATCTTACTTTGGCATGGTGAAATATTTTCTTAGGGTGATGTTCAGAGTCTCTTCAATAATATTTTATTTAGAATTTTGTTTCAATATTTGTAAGCCTAACTAATCGGTAGCTTTCTATTCTTAAACTGTCATCAAGTTTAGGTCCCAGTGTTACACTTGCTTTATTTAAAAAAAAAAAAAAAAAGGTGGAGAATTTTTCTCATTTTTCAGTGTGCTTGGACAGTCCTTGAGCATTGGTACTATGACTATCTGTTTTAAAGGTCTGTATCCAGAAGTGGTATTTCCTGCGACCAACTAGAATCAATGTTCAGATTTACTTCATTTAGGTACACAAATTTGTCTGGAGACCTGCAAAACTTTTACATGATTTTTTAAAATGTTTTTTGATGAAGCCAGCAGATAGCATGGTGGTTACAGGCACTAGACTCCCATATGGCTGACCACAGTTCAAGTCCCAGACCTGGCAGCTTGAAAATCTCGCTAGGTGTGTGTGTATACAGGTCCAAAATCCTAAGAGGAGAGTGGAGAAGTGATTGTGGTGTGGCCATACCCCCTGGGGGATGATTTCTCACTTTCCTTCTCTCTGTCTCTCTCTGTCTCTCTCCAGTGAGTGTACATGCCCTAAGACAAAAACCTAAAAAAGAAAAAATATTTTTTGATGATTAAATAGTTATTTTCCCTTTGTCATTTCTTATTGTGAATATTTATGCTTTTTCTTTCTTAAGTTAACTAGTGCTTATTTTTATTTAAGAGCTAGGATTTGACTTATTAGATCACTTTTTTCTATTAATTAATTTCTACTTTTGTATTATTTTTATCCTTGTGCTTTTCTTTTGGTTTACTTTATTTTACTAACTCTTTAAGCTGGAAATTGAGCTCATTTACTCTGATTCATTCTTTCTTTTTATTTATGCCAGAGAACCTGTTCACATGCAGGGGAACACTCTGCCAGGGCGTGGCCACATTCCATCCTTTTTCCTCCAGTTCTTTGCCCTGTCAGGATGCTGGGCACGAACATGTGCCTGATTGTTTTTCAGGCCACCAGGGCTGAGTCTCAAACCCTGGTCAGTCATACGGGATCTGGCATCCTCTCTACAGTGTTAATCACTACACTATGGAGCTGGCCCCATATTTATTTATAAAATCAATGAAGGCTGTAATTTTCTTCACCTCACTGTTTTAAATAAATAGTTTCCACCTATTGCCCCTGCAACATTCAGCAAACTTTTATTATTTTCCTCTTCCTCTTTCTCCCATTTTAGTGCCATTTCTACCTTATCAGAACATACAATTATATACCATCAGCATATATGTCTTTCCTCTCTCTTCCCCTTTTAATGCTAGGTTTACAATTATGTGTATTAAATGCTCATCTTAGTCTTTTTGCTAAATTTTCCCTGTCACGTCTTGCTTCAAATGATGATTTGTTTTGGCTGTACATTTTATTATGGCAGAATATTCATAACATAGTTACCATCTTAACTACTTTTAAGTTACAGGTCACCTTCATATTGATGTATAACTATCACCACCATCTATCTCCAGAAGTTTTTTTTTCCATCTTCCCAGACTAAAACTCTGTACTTATAAAGAATAACTTCCTCATTCACCCTTCTGCAAGGCTTATCATTCACCATTTTACTATCTTTTTTTATGACTGTGGCTATTCTGGGTACTTCATATAAATGGAACATATTGTTATATTGTTCCTGGTTTATTTCACTTAGCATACTGTCTTCAAGTTTCTTCCACGATGTAGTATATCTCAGAATTTTCTTTTTAAGGGCAGTACTCCGTTGAATATATACCATGCTTTGTTTATCCATTCATCCATTGATGTACACTTGAGTTGTTTCCACCTTTTTTTTTTTTTTTATTTGCCAGCAGGCACATGCACCTCACCAGTGAGAAACAGAGAAGAAAAGTGAGAAACCAACCCCATGGGGGGATGGCCACACTGCAGTCTTTTGCCTTCCATTCTTCTCTTAGGATTTTGGGCATGCATGTACACGTGCACAGTGTGTTTTTCAAGCCACTGGGTCTGGGACTCAAATAGCACAGTTTGCCATGGAGATCTAGCAACTTTAACCACCACACTATGAGTGACCTGCATCCACCTTTTGGCCATTGTAAAAAATGCTGCACTAGACAGGAACATACAAATGTCTGTTCAGGTTTTTGCATTCAGCCCTTTTAGTTGTGTATCCAGAAATTCAATCGATTGATCACATGATTAGTCTATTTTAAATTTTTTGAGAAACCCCATACTGTTTTGTGATTGCACTACTTTTCATTCCCATGAGCAATGTACAGTTGTTGATGAATTATGATTTTGAAAACTCTGATGAAAGTCTGATGTGAGAGTCACTTCAGATTTTTGTTGTTATTTAAAGTCTAATTGTTTTTTCAGTGGATGTCTTGGAGTTAGTGCTTATTTGTGAGCATTATCTTGTAGGTTCTTTCATATTTAAATTTGGTCATCTATTTTTGAAATATTTTCTTAGGTTATACTTTATAATATTGGTTCATTTTTGGTTTTTATTTTTCAGAAACTATAATTATATGAATATTATTCATTCTTTGTTCCATTCCAACCTTTTTCTTTATTTTTTATTTTATTTAGTTTTTATTTTATTTTTCAGTTATTCTTAAGTGTCCACCATGTTTTCATCTCAATCTTTTCTTCCTTAGGTGTCTTGTAATTTACTCATCATTTCTCACTAAATATGGTCTTTTTCTTTTTTTCAGAAGTTCAGTCAAATTGCATCTTTTTTAACTTTTTTGTTCATTTTTCTTAGTTTTTGAATGTTCAATTCAAGATGATATCTTGTTTGTTTGAGTGCAGATTTAGAGCTAAGATTTTTTATTGTCTCACCTTTTTTTCCTCCCCTTAGTGGAATTTTCTTTAGCTGAATTGTTTGGATTCTCATGTTCTGTTTTGTCTATTTATAGATGATGAATGCATGTCTGTATTTCTTTAAACAGACCTCTGAGATTCTACCATTTTTGAGTTTTTCTAGTTCAGGAAAACTCTTGTCAGCAAAGTATCGTTTCTTTACTAGATTGGAGAGGTAGGAGAAATAGTGTGCCATTTGGTTTGGTTTGGTTTTACAAGATCCTACATTTCTCTCTCTTGCTTATTTTTCCCTTTACCTTGCTGTTGTCAAGGGATATCTTTTTCTTGCTTTTTACAATCCCCATTGTGCTCCTACTCCACCAGTTGTGGTGTTAAAGAGTAGGCCCTGCCTTACTCCTGGGGAGAGCATTCCACCTGACACCTTTTCATTTCTGTTTCTCTTACCTAGATCTACCTTCTGAGATATCATCCTTCTTTAGGGAGACCAGAAAAAAATGGCAACAGGGTCCTGGAGAGCCAAGGGAATGGTGAGTGTTTCCTGTCTCCATATTGGCTGTCACAGGATAGACACATTCCCTTCTCTTGCCCTGACTGCCTTATTGGATGGAACCTAGTAGAATCCACCTCCAATTCTGGATGTGTGAATCATCTTGCCTGCAGCCTGCCCTCAGCATTTCTCTCTGCTTGATAATTCACCTAGAAGTTGACTCTGAAAAACACAATTTTATAGTGCAAGTTAAGAGTCCATATTTCCTTGTTCAGTTTCAGAACATCTACTGGGTAAGAGTGCAATCACAATTGAAATCAAAACAGAAGTCAAAGGCAACAGAAAACTTGATACATATAAGGGATTCTCAGTAAGATTATCATATTTCTCATCAAAATATTGGAGGCTTGAAGGCAGTGGGTTGATATATAAATAGTCTTCAATTTATGATAAATGATTTTTGACTTTATGATGGTAACAAAAGTGATAATCATTCAAGAGAAACCATATTTTTAGTACCCACCCAATCATCTGTTTTTCACTTTCAGTACAGTAACTCAATAAATTATGTGAGCTATTCAACACTTTATAATAGGTTTTATATTAGAAGTTTTCCCCACTGTAAGCTTCTGTAAGTATTCTGAGCGTGTTTAGGGTATAAGGCAGTTTAAACTGGGGCCAGCAGGTGGTGTCGTGGTTAAGGTGCTGGACCCACATCGGTGACTACAGTTCGAGTCCTGGACCTGGAGGTTTAAAAATCATGCCGGGTGTATGTGTGTCTGTGCCCAAAATCTCAGGAGTAGAAGGGATGTGGTTTCGCTAGTCCCTTGGGGAGTGATTTCTCATTTTCCCTCTCACTGTCTCTCTGGTGAGTACATGCACTCTGTGGCAAAAACAAAGATAGACTAAGCTAAGCTGTGATACTTAATAGGCTAAAAGTATTAAATGCATTTTCAACTTAATGATAGTTCTAATATATGATGGATTTGTCAGGATTTAAACCCATTGTAAGTCAAAGAGCATCTGTATTCAAAGAACTAAAAGAAAGAGGCTGGCAGGTGGTGTGAAGGTGAAGGTGGCTGGGTCCCACATGTCTGACAATATGGTTTGAGTCTCAGACCCAGTGGCTTGAAAATAATTCCAGGTGCACATACATGCATGGCCAAAATCCTAGGAGAAGGAGGGATTGTGGTGTGGCTATTCCCCCTGGGCGTGATTTCTGTTTCTGTCTCTCTTTGTGGTGAATGTATTTGCCCTATAGCAAAAAAAAAGAAAAGAAAAGAAAAGAAAAAAGAAATAAACTGTCAGCCCAGAATTTTATATCTAGCAAAAGTGCTTTAGTACTGAAGAGGAAATACTTTCTTAAGATAATCAAAAGCTGGGGCCCGCGGTGGCGGAGGCAGCCGCGGCGTGCTCGCGGCTCCCGCGCCCCCCCCGCCCGGGGGCGCCCAGGGGCGGGGGGACTCCCCTCTACTCTCCGTGTGTGGAGGCCCGGTCAGCCCGGCCCCCGCTGCCTCTCTGGCGCAGGGTCTGTCCTGCGCTCGGCGCCAACACGGGCTGGTGGCGCCAGAAGACCGAGGTCGCCGTCCTTTCTGTCTCTGACCGGGCGGGTGAATGGGAGATGGCGAGGGCTCCTGGGCGCATTCGCGCGCTCGGGGCTGGCGTGTGGCCGTTGGGCCTGCGCATGGCCGCTGGACCGGCGCGGGGCCGCCGGGCCTGGGGGTGGCCGCTGGGCGCACGCGTAGCCCCTGGACTTGCGAGTGGCCGCCGGGTCTGACTGTGGCTGCCGGGCTTGCGCCTACGCGGGGCCGCCGGGCCTGCTCCCGGCCATCAGGCCTGCTCCTGTGAGCGGCCGTCGGACCTGCACCTACGCACGGCTGCCAGGCCGGAGCGTGGTCGCCGGGCCGTATGGCCGCCGGGCCTGTGGGTGGCCGCTGGGCGCACGCGTGGCCCCTGGACTTGCGAGTGGTCGCCGGGTCTGACTGTGGCTGCCGGGCTTGCGCCTACGCGAGGCCGCCGGGCCTGCTCCCGTGAGTGGCCGGTGGACCTGCACCTACGCACGGCTACCAGGCCGGAGCGTGGTCGCCGGGCCGTATGGCCGCCGGGCCTGCATGTGGCTCCCGGGCCTGCGAGTCGCCGCTGGCCCTGCGCGCGGCCGCAGGGCTTGCGCCTGTGTGTGGCTACCGGGTCTGCGAGTGGCCGCCAAGCCTGAGCGTGGCCGCCGGGCCTGCGCCTGCGGGTGACCGCAGGGCCTGTACCCGTGTGTGGCCGCCGGGCATGTATGCGGCGGCCGGGCCTGCGCATAGCCGCCAGGCCTGCACGTGGCCGCTGGACCTGCACCCGTGCGCAGCCGCTGGGCATGCGTGTGGCTGCCGGGCCTGCGCACCGCCGGGCCTGCGCCCATGCGGAGCCGCCAGGCCTACACCCGGATGTGGCCACTGGGCCTGCACATGCGCGTGGCCGCCGGGCCTGCGCGTGACCACCGAGCATGCGTGTCTACCGAGCAGGCACCCGGGCGTGGCCAATGACCCAGCACGCGACCGCTGGACCAGCGTGTGGCCGCCGGTCACGAGCGGCAAACTGAAGCCGAAAACAAGGATTAAGATCTTGCAAATAGAAGCAACAGAAAGAATCTTTAGATGTCTTAAACCAATTGAGAAATATATTGTATAGGAGGATTTTCGCTGCCTATGGGCAATGAGAAGATGATGGTTACCAGCCCTGCATTACCTCAGGGAAAACAAGAACTACTCTTCCATTCTTGCGGAAGCCAGATTCTCGAGGATGACTCACACTGCAGATCCCCACAACACCATTCTCAGTAATCACACGATAGAGGCCCTGTCGCATCAACTGATAACCATCTCTGCCTACCAGAACTGCACCCCTAGAACCGTATTCCACAGAGACTCACCTACAACTGCGGAACTGCACGAGACCCACCCTTGACCCAACCCTGAACAGAATCTATGTTTCCTATTGTGGAAAACTCTATGAGCTCATAATAGAATAAGAAAAAAAAGGGGTGAAAGATCTGGAGGGTATGGTCGCAGGGATGGCAACTGTGGATGCTGGAGACAGCATGGGAGAGGTAATGAGAATGAGTGATGGAGGGCGGTTCAGGGAACGATCATCACGTTTGATGGACACAGGGATGAGGGGTGGTCTGTAGATGATGATGTATGTGATGGTATCACTGTCTTGTCTAGTGTGAACTGCACTCATGCTGGAAAAAACCATTCTGTACACTGTAAAGACGTGCAATGAAAAAAAAATGATAATAATAATAATAATAATATCAGCACTCTGGCAGAGGGAAAAAGATCTGATGATATGATAGCGGAAAGGACAAATCTGGACACCAGAGGTTGTAAGGGAGGGGAGTGGGTAGTCAGGAGCGGGAGGTGGAGGGTGGGCGTGGGGGGGAAAGGGAGGAGTCATTTGTCACCAGAAAATGTAGGGTTCTCTGTTGAAAACTGATACATGTATGTATACTGTACACATCATGATGAGAACTTTATGTAAAATGAATGTGATTGATCTGAGAAAGAAAAAAAAAAAAGATAATCAAAAGCTGATGAAGATCATCACGAGATCTACCTTGCAAGAAATACTAATAAGAATTTTTCAGGTTGAAATAAAAAACATTACACAGTTACTTGAGGCCATATGAAAAAGTAAAGGTTAATATGTAGGTGGTAATATAAGCTAGTATTATTGTAACTTTGATTTCTCTATTTGCATATGACACAGTCTTATATGTTGATGACTTTAAATATTACACACATATCATCTACTAGAACTAATATAGAGGCCTAGCCATGGTGGCATAGGTGGTAGGGCACCACTGTGCAATGCAGGGACCTTATGAGAGAGGCCCTGGCTTTGGATCCCAGGTTGACGTAAATATACTGGGCATGCCTGTGATGCTGACTGGCTGAAGGCTTGGGGAAGTGAATTGTGGCTTGGTGAGCCCCTGTCAAGGGTCCCTAGCTCTTTCTCATACTCTCTCATTCATGAAAGAAAGAAATAAACTTAAAAAAAAAATAGAGAATGAATACACAAAAATCAGTTACACACACATACACATGTATATACAATGAACTATCAAAAAAGAAGTTTGGAAATTTGTATTTAAAATAGCATTAAAAAGCATAAAATACTTTGGAATTAATTGAGGCTTGTTCATTGAAAACTAAGAAAACATTGCTGAAAGAAATTAAAGAAGGCATAAATGGAAAGACATAGCCTGTTTATGGATTGGAAAATTTAATGATGTTAAAATAGCAATAGCAATACTATCCAAACCAATCTTCAGAGCCAGTGTAATCCCTATGAACATTCAAGTGATTTTTTTTTTTTCAAAATTTATATGGAATCTTGACTCTAAGTACCCAAAACAATAGTTAAAAAAAAAAAAAAAAGCACAAATAAAGTTAGGGGACTCAAAGGGTCTGATTTCAAAATTTACGATAGGGAGGAGAGACAGAAGGGAACAGAACAGTCCTTCTTCAAGAGACAGACAGCTCCATGGCTCCTGCGATCTAGCCATTTTGGGAGAAAGGAAGATGTCCTACTGATAACTGGGCCTCCAGCATACAAAACTCGCGTGATTGAACTTCCAAGTTTGGGAAGAAACCGACCATCCACCAGATGACTAGAAATCGCTGCAGGACCACAAGAAATATGGGGAAGCAGGAAAATACCTCTCCCACAAGGGAAAAGGATAGCTCCTCTTCATCCACACATAGTTCAATGGAAATCATGGAAATGTCTGATAAAGAATTCAGGACATTCATAATGGCAAAGCTAACAGAGATGGAAGAGAAGAGAGACAAGGAACTGCTCAAGAGGAAGGAGAAAGGAGTTGAAGAGTTCCAGGAGGTGAGGAAATTGATGCAAGATCTAAAAGAGGAATTTCACACTTTACAAAAGAATCAGATGGAACTGTTAGAGATGAAGGCTATAATACAAGAAGTCAAAATCTCCCTTGAAAGTATTAAAAGCAGACTAGATCATACAGAAAATAGAATCTCAAATGTAGAAGAGAAAATTGCTGGCCTAGAAAAATCCACCACGAAGACTGAGAAAATGGACCAAAAATTTGAGGATAATATGTGAGAAGTACTAGATACAATTAAACGTCCAAACATCCGGATAATAGGCATCCCAGAAGGTGAAGAGACTCATAAGGGCATTGATAATCTATTCCATGAAATCCTGCAAGAAAACTTTCCAAACCTAGAGAGGCACTCAAAGATTCAGTCCCAAGAAATACAGAGGACCCCAAATAGAATCAACCCAAGAAGATCTTCTCCAAGACACATTATAGCCAGATTAACCAAAACCACAGACAAAGACAACATACTAAGACTGGCAAGAGAAAAAAGGCAAGTTACCTACAAAGGGTATCCCATCAGACTAACGGCAGACCTCTCATTGGAAACAATGCGAGCGAGGAGAGAATGGGAAAATATATTCAAAGTATTAAGGGAAAGGCAATTTCAACCGAGAATTCTGTACCCAGCAAGGTTATCATTCATTTGGGAAGAAAAGGCACGAACTTTCCCAGATAAACAAAACCTGAAAGAATTTACCAGCACCAGACCAGATCTCCAAGAAGTTCTTAAGGGAGTGCTATGTCAGTAAAATTAAATGCAGACACACAGAAATAAGCGTTCAAAAACTAAGAAAATGGGCAACTTAATTGTAGGGACAAAGTCTGGAGTTGAGTATTATATCCCAGAGTTCAATCTGGAAGATCGTACCTCAACAGAAACAGAAGAAAGATTAAGTACATGAGTCTGAACTGAAGAAACAGCATTCTGTGACTTGGCTAAGATATTGCTGCTTTTCTTCGAAGCTTTGTTGTCCGGTTTTAAGGATTTTTATCCTGTCTTGAGCTGTCAATAGATTCATGTACTTACTATTTGAACAAAATACCAACCTGTTTCTAGGCTTCAAATTTCAAGGAAATATCCTTACCAGTTCAAAACTGCCTTTCTTGAAACCACCAGCTGAACTTGCTATTGAAAGTAGTTAGATTACTTATGATATGGTGTGGTCAACAAAATGTTGGGGGAAAAGGAATTGAAGACAACTGTAGACAGCAGAAATAGTGTAACAAGAGAGTGGCATAGGGCAGAGGGTCAGACATGGGGTAAAAAAGATATATATATGAAAGTAGTAATGGAATTTTATGGATGATAACATGCATGATTAAGCCACTCTGCAGTTTACTCTAGAGGGGAAACCACATTTAGTATGTTGTGGTGATGCTCAGGGAATGAATGTAAATTAAAAAAAAAAAATTCAGAGAAAAAAATACTAAAACTGTTACCAAAATTTAAAGAAAAAACTGTGTATTTGATGACCACAGTAAGCTATATAGCCCCAGCTAGGTACTATTTTATAGTATGTTCATTCTACTCACTGAGGTTTATGCCTAAAGTCAGACATGGGTACTTGTATATGTATATAACAGCTGTGCTTGCTATTGCAAATATTTAGACAAATTAAGTTCATTAGCAAATCAATTAAATGGGGGGGAAAGGCATAGAAAGCAATCATGGATACCAGAGACAATGGGAGGAGGGTTGGACAGGGCAGAGGGTTAGGGATAGGGAATCAAGGATGGCAAAAAAAAAAAAAAAAAAAGCAAAATATACAAGACATAAGAAATGAAAAATTGTTTGTTGATAACACTTATGTTGATGTGCTTGATTGAGCCAACAGACAGTGTATTTGGGATGAAAAATTCATTTTGTATACTATAATGATGTATAGCATATTAATGTTAAAAAAAGAAAAATAAATTAATAAATTAAAAAAAAAATTACGATAGACTCACCACAATGGTGCACAGGTAGTGTAATGCTTGGGAGGCTGGAAGCTGTGTGGGGAATCCATTCCCAGGCCAACCCTAACAGGCCAAGCACAGTTTTACAGGCCTGTAAGACTAGCTGATAGGGAAGCCAAGGCAGGAGGGTCACGGCACAGCAAAACCTGGGTGGAGATGCCTAGCTCTGTTTTTCCCTCTTTTCTCTCTCATAAAAGGAAAACAAAATTGCTACAAAGAGACAGTAATCCAAACTATGGTACTGACATAAAGATAAACCTGTAAATCAATATAATAGGATAAAGAGCAGAAGTAAACCCTTGCTTATGTAGTCAAATGACTTTTAACAAGAGTGACAAGAAAATATCATGTATTCAGCAAACAGCTATTAGGAAAATTTTATATCTACATGCAAAATAATGAAGTTGAACCTTTACCCACTACCATATACAAAAATTAACTGAACGTGGATCAAAGACCTAAAGAAAAGAGCAAACACTATAAAAGTCTTAGAAAAAAATACATGGGAATATCTTCATGACATTGAAATCAAAATCATAGGCAACAAGAAGAAAAAATAGAGAAATAAGACTTTTTTCAAAATTTAAATGCTTTGTTAACTAAAGAGAGAGAATATATTTGCAAATTATATGTCCGATAAAGGATTAACATCCAGAATACACAAAGAACTTCTACAACTCAACAACAAAAAGAACACCACAATTCAAAAATAAACAACAGATTTGAATAGTCATTTTTGCAAAGACAAATGACCTGTAAAAACATGAAAAGATGCTTGTCACTAATCATTTGGGAAATGAAAAGCAAGATCACAATAAGGTACCTCTTTATGCCCATTAGTATGGCTATTAAAAGAAAATAGGATAAATGCTGGCACTGGGACCTGCTCAGCTGAACACTTTTTTTGGGGGGGGGTGGGGGGAGGGCTGTAGATTATATTTAGCAAAATGTAACTACAGCCCTCCCCCCACCCAAAAAAAAAGACACACAAATATAGAAAAGCAAGGATCGGGTGGGTCCAACTTCTCAGATGGAGAAAGCTGCAACCTCAAACAAGCCTCTGGTTTTATTTTATAGGGCAGAAAATGGGGGAAGAGGAAATGAAATGCAAAGCCAGTTATTTTCAGATGTTAATAGGTTACTTCTGATTCTTTTGGGCAAAATCTGAATAACACATGGCTTCCTTAGACAGATACTCCTTTGCAGTATCAGCAGTTACCATATTTATATATATTTTTAAAATAATTATTTATTGGGACCAGCAGTTAGCATAATGGCTATGTTGCTGGACTCCCATGTAGTCGACCACAGTTCGCGTCCCGGACCCGGTGGCTTAAAACTCACGCCAGGCGCGTGTGCATGCATGCCCAAGATCCTGAGAGGAGAATGGAGAAGGGATTGCAGTGTGGCCATCCCCTCTGGGGTGTGATTTCTTGCTTTCTGTCTCTCTTTCTCTCTCTGTCTGTCTGGCGAGGGCACGTGCCCTATAGCAAAAACCTCTCAAAAAAAATTATTTAATTTTTATTTATTCGTTCATTTAATTTTACTAGAGAGAGAGAGAGAGAGAGAGAGAGAGAGAGAGAGAGAGAGAGAGAGAAAGAGAAAGTGAGAAAGCAAGCCACCAGGTCCGGTACTTGAACTGTGGTTGGCCATGTGGGAGTGTCCAGTACCATAACCACCACGCCACCTGCTGGCCCCCAAGCCATGCAGCATTTCTGCATGTTTGAAGGTCACCATGTTTTTTCAGATTGGGCTGCTCCCTATAGGCCAGGATGTGGAGAAATTAATCCTTCTGTATTCCTAGTGGGAAGGTAAAATGGTACAACTGCTGTGGGAAATAGTATGAATAGGTTTCTGAAATAATTGGACACAGAAATACCATTTGATCCAGTAATTTCTCTTATTGGTATATAACTAATAGTATTAAAAGTAAGGTCTCAAACAAATATTTCTACATCTGTGTGTATGGCAGAATTACTCACAGTAGCCAGAAGCTAAAAACAAACCAAATGTCCATTGGCAGATGAATAGGAAAACAAATACAGTACAGTATATATACACAGCATGGGATATTATATAGCTTTAAAAAAGAAGGAAATTCTGAGTGTATGTTTCTGTGTAGATAAATCTTGAAGGTACTGTGCTAAGTAAAAAGAACCAGACACAAAAAAAACACATGATTATGCCTTGTTCAGCCACATAGAATGGCCAAAAATAGACTAAAAGCAAAGTGGTCATTTACCAGGGTCTGAGGAGAGGAGGGAGTGGGAAGTTACTACTTGGTCACAGAACGTCAGCATGGGATGATGAAAAATCCTGGAGATGAATGGTGGTGGTGGCTGCATAGCAGTGTGGAAGCACTGCTTGTCACCTAACTGTGTACCTAAAATGGTAAAGATAGCAAACTTTTTGTTGTGGTTTACCACAGTAAAAATGACAAACTTCCTGTAGGCTGCTTCACTATTCTGTATTCTACCAGTAGATGCTTTTTATTCCTCCCAGGTGGTCCTCGTCCGTTCTTGTTTCAGGCTTCCTGCCCCCACATGCCTCATCTGGAATTCCTAGCACTTTTCTCTTCTCTTGATTCCTTCTCAGTCTTAAAGACCACGTTTCCAGGCCTGTCCTAGAAAATCTTTCCTCATGTCTCTTTCCCAGTGTATCTTCCATTTTGAAGTAGTGTTACAGAAATAATAAGAATCAAACTGGGTCCCAGCTGCTGTGGTGCAAGCGGTAGCATGCTGCTGGGCACTGTCCAAAGCCACGGATTATAGCCTGGCCACACCTCACTGGGGAGTGCTTTCTGTCACTCCTGGGGAGTGCTTTCTGTCACTCCCCTTCTCTCTGTGTTTCTCTCTGGTGAGCACACATGCTGTTAGGCAACTTATTTATTTATAATTTTTTAATAAAGAAATTAAGACAACTTCCAAGTTGACCTGAAACACATCTGGTACACCAAGATCCTGGACTGGCTGGAGGATTGGGGAAAGGAGTCATGGCATGATGAGACTCTGTCAAAGTGCCTGTCCTCTTTCTCGCATGAAAGAAAGGAAGGAAGGAAGAGAGAGAGAGAAAGAAAAGGAAAGGAAAGGAAAGGAAAGGAAAGGAAAGGAAAGGAAAGGAAAGGAAAAGAAAAGAAAGAAATTTTTCATATAATAAAATGTGGTAAGGGATGAGAACAGAATGAAGAGATGAATTTTTAACCGAGTGGCCAAGAGGTTCCACCATGAGCTCCCACAATGTGTAGCAGGACATTTAATGTGTTGTTACCCATGTCTCACAGGTGAGGAACCTGAGGCACTAGTTGGTGGCAGAGGTGGTCTCAACTCCAGGCACTGTGGTCTCAATGTTTCATCACTCCCTGTTTGTTCCTTTCAGGCTCAGCAAGGCCGAGAGACAGTAGGATTTAGGGGAAGGACTAAGTTGTAGTTTAGTCTTTGACATCATCAAATTGTATGACCTTCAGTCATTTGGATTCTTCAACATTAATATGATTGGTCAGATTATTTTTCTTTTCTTTTAAAGAGATTTTTGCTATACAGTGTGTGTGCTTGCTGGAGAGACAGAGAGACAAAGTGAGAACTCACTTCCAGGAGGATGGTCATGCCATAATCCCTTTTCTTCCATTTTTCTCTTGGGATTTTGGGCACATGCGCATGTGCACCCAGTGTGAGTTTTAAGCCACTGGGTCCGGGACTCGAACCGCAATCGACTGTGTGGGAGTTGAGCAACATAACCATTATGCCATCTGCTGGTCCTGACTATTTGATCTTTTAAAATTTTTTTAAAAGAGAGTTTTGTTTTTGTTTTTTGCTATAGGGTCCATGCACTCACTAGAAAGACAGAAAGTGAGAAATCACCCCCTAGGGGGAATGGCCATGCTGAAGTCCTTTCTCCCTTCTCTTCTTGGGATTTTGGGCACACACACACACACACATTCCCCCAGCATGAGTTTCAAGCCTCTAGGTCCGGGACTTGAACCACAGTTAGCCATGTCAGAGTCCAGCAATGTAATCATTATGCCATCTGCTGGTCCCAGATCTTTTAATTTCTTAAAACTCAGAGAGTCTGTTTTGTTTTACTGTTGTTTCATTTTTATATACTGTTTGCTCTTGTCTGTCTAGATTTATAGTTCCCTATACTTAGGGACCTTATTCTTTACATGTCTGTCACAAACAGCCCAACCAGGACCTTCAGTGTATAGGTTCACAATCTCTGCTGGCTAGATAAAGAGAGAGAGTGGGGTCTGAAGGTCTTGAAATGCATGACACCAGGGTCATAGTCAAAGGCAGGATCTGGATATCCTCCCTGCCTCCCTTAGGGCAGACTTCTCTGCCCCTCACCTGTGCCATGGGCAAGGCTAGCTCCTATTGAGTTGGGCTGTGTTTTGTATTACAGGTACCCATGGCATTCAGGGATGTAGCTGTGGCTTTCACTCAGGAAGAGTGGAGACTGCTGAGCTCTGCTCAGAGGACCCTGTACAGGGAGGTGATGCTGGAGAACTACAGCAATCTGGTCTCACTGGGTAAGTGTGGTATCTTCTAGGACTCGTGTTCTCACTACTAGGAATTTTAGGCTGTGCTTGAAGCAGCCATCTTGCCTTCTTACTTGGCCTTTGAGTTAGAATCAAGCAAAGATGTTTCGTTCCCTGTTTCCCCAGGGAAGGTCTCATTTTATAGTCAGAAAAGGTTAGGCCCTGCTGCTGCTGCGGTGCTAGTGGTAGGGTGTCTCTTTGCAAGGCTGGGGCCTCATGGGAGATCTGGGTTCAGTTCTCAGACTAGCCTGAACAGGCCTGGCATGGTAACACGTACCTATAATCCTAGCAAACGGAGAGGCTGGGGCAGAGATTCAATATATGGTGACACTGCTAAAACTACTTATGTACTGGGGCCAGCAGGTGGTGTGGTGGTTAAGGGCGCTAGACTCCCACATGGCTGACCACAGCTCGAGTACCGGACCTGGCAGCTTACTATCTCACTTCCTCTCTCTCTTGCTCACTCACTCGCTCTGTTTCTCTCTGGTCAAATTTAAATAAAGTTAAATAAAATAATTATTTTAACAAAATACCTTCTTTTCTCTCTCCTTCGTCTCTCGTTAAGAGAAAGGAAAGAAAAAGAAAGGAAATGGTCAGGTTGTGTGTGTGTGTGTATGTGTGCACACATGCACATACGCATATGTATATGTGTGTGATTCTCCACATTTTCTAGGCCTTTTCCCCCAGGCATGGGCTCCCTTCCAAGGTTAACTTTTAAATGAGGGAGGTAGTCATCCACCTGGCGTGGAATAGAACCAGCATGCTCATATCTGTGTTCACCTTCTCCTCTTACCCCTTTTAGTGCTGAGAAACCACCATTCTCAGGCCTTTGTACCACCCTTTGAAGATCCCCACCCGGTATGACTCTGAACTCTTTAATGAAACCTCAAGCCCATAACCTATAGTCACCTTATTTTCTTTCCCTATGAACAGGAATTCCATTTTCCAAACCAAAACTTATTACCCAGCTGGAGCAAGAGAAAGAAACTTGGAGAGAGGAGAAAAAATGCCCACAGGCCACCTCTCCAGGTGAGTGGGATGTGGGGCTGTTGACAGCTCACAGGTCAAGGTGGAAGAGGCTCCCCACCCAGATGCTGGGTAGCTGTTCTCTAGCCCTCCTGGGCTGTGTTTATATTGTATGGCATGGACTCCCCTCCAGACCACCTTCATTCAAGCAGGAGTCTTTTTTGATGTGTCTTGTCCCCCTCCATAGGAAGCTTTTCTTCCTCTCACTAGGTTTGCCTTCTCTAGGTCACTCAATTCCCTTCTACATTTATGGACTTATTTCTCATTACTTGTAATTGAAAGTAGTAGCAAGAATATGGAAAAACTAAGTGAGCCAGAGAAAGGAGGGAGCAAGCAAGCCCAATGGGAGGAAGAAAAGCTTTCAATTTCAATTGAGAAATTTAAAGAGAATTCTAAAATATCTGTGAGCTAAGAATTGCTTTTGCTTTTTTTTTTTTTTTTGAGAGAGATTTTTGCTATAAGGCGCGTGCACTCGCCAGAAAGACAAGAGAGAGACAGAAGGCGAGAAATTACCGCCCCCCCCCCAGGGGGAATGACCATGCCACAGTCCCTTCTCCTCCGTTCTCTCTCGGGCACGCACACACACATGCCCGGCATGAGTTTAAGCCACAGGGTCCAGGCCTCGAACCCCGTTCAACTACATGGGAGTCCAGTGACATAGCCATTATGGTAACTGCTAGTCCCGCTTTTACATTTTTTAATGGTTATATAAATATGTGAATAATGTCCTTAGTATTCCCTCTTAGCCCTCAAAGCCTAAACTATTTACTATCTTTTAAAAAAAAGTTTGCAGGACCAGCATTTAGCATAATGGCTATGTTGCTGGACTCCCATGTAGTCAACCATGGTTCACATCCTGAACCAAGTAGCTTAAAACTCATGCAGGGCGCGTGTGCGTGCATGCCCAAGATCCCGAGAGGAGAACGGAGGAGAAGGGATTGCGACGTGGCCATCCCCCCTGGGAGGTGATTTCTCGCTTTCTGTCTCTCTGTCTCTCTCTGTCTGGCGAGCGCCCTATAGCAAAAAAAAAAAGTTTGCTAGGGCTAGCAAGAGGGTTGGTGGTTAAGGTGCTGGACTCCCACATGGCTATTTGTGATTCAAGTCCTAGACCCAGCAGGTTGAAAACCATACTGTTCATGTGTATCCAAGAGTGGAAGAGACGGGATTGTGTCATGGCCATCCCCTCTGGGGTGTGATTTCATTTTTACTTTTTTTTTTTTTTTTTTGAGAGGTGTTTGCTATAGGGCGTGTGTACTTGCCAGAAAGAGAGACAGAGACAGAAAGCGAGAAATCACCCCTCCCCCAGGGGGGATGGCCACGCCACAGTCTCTTCTCCTCCATTCTCCTCTCGGGATCATGGGCACACACACACACAGCCCGGCATGAGTTTAAGCCACCAGGTCCAGGACTCGAACCGCGGTCGACTACATGGGAATCCAGCGACATAGCCATTACGCTAACTGCTGGTCCCTGGAGTGTGATTTCTCACATTCCCTCCCTCTTCTCTCTCTCTCTGGCAAGCACATGTGTCCTATGACAAAAAACTAAAAAACATTAAAAAAGAAAGAAAAAGTTTGCTGATTCCTGCTCCAAGGGAGTATGATATATAGCCTAAACTGTTTATGTTCTACTTAATCTGAGTACTACATCATGTAAAATATAAGAGCATTGCATTTGCACAGTTTCAGTTACCTCCTCCCTACCTCCTTTATTTTGAGTTGTCATTTGTATTATACACTTCCTATTGCATGTGTACTTTGAAAAACCATATTGTGGCACCAGCAGATGGCGTGGTGGTTACGTTGCTGGACTCCCACATAGTCGACCATGGTTTGATTTCTGAACCTAGCGGCTTAAAATGTATGCCGGGCACTTGTTCATGCGTGCCCAAGATTCTGAGAAGAGAATGGAGGAGAAGAAATTGTGCGTGGCCCTCCCTAGGGGTGATTTCTTGCTTTCTGTCTCTCTGGTGAGAACACATGCCCTACAACAAACACAAAAAAAGAAAACCATATTGTATGGGGGCCAGCAGGTGGCATGGTGGTTAAAGTGCTGAACTCTCACATGGCCAACTAGTCCCAGACTTCGTGGCTTGCTTTCTTACTTTGCCTTTCCCTCTCTGTCTCTTCTTCTCTGTCTTTCCCTGGTCAAATTTAAAAAATAATAATAAATAAAAATTTAAATTCTTAAATAAAAAGAATTATTTTATTGAACTTTATTTATTTAATTAATTTAATTTGACCAGAGAGGGACAGAGAGAGAGAGAGAAAGAGAGGGAAAGTGAGAAAACAAGCTGCCAGCTCTGGGACTCAACCCATCGTCAGCCATGTGGGAATCCAGCACCCTTAACCACCACGCCCCCTGCCGGCCCTAAATAAAATAATTCTTAAAACAAAAAAACAAAAACATATTGTATACTGTAGAGAAGTATAATGATTGAATGTATTCTACTCACTGAGTTTTATGCCTAAAGTCAGACATGTGTTCACAGATAGGCTAATATGAGCTGCACTTGCTACTGAAAGTATTTAGATTAATTAAGCTCTTTTGTGAACCAATAAAATGTGAAAAAAAGACATCATAAAATTAAATAACAAAGAACAAATCAGGGTAAAGACTACACCTATCTAGTTTCCTGGTATTACCACATTTTAAAATGTTGATTCTTTTCTTTAGAGCTACATATAAGTCAGTAAAGTTCTTTACTTAGTTTTTGAACTCTGAATGCTTCACTTTCTTCCTTATAGTATAACTTAATAACCAAGTCCTCATACTGAACTCAGAGCTAATCTTTTTTTTAGAGCTAGAGGTCCAGCTGTAGCAAGAAAGGTTTCCTTTAGAAACCAGGACATTAAAATGATTGGGAGTTGGGGCCAGCAGGTGGTATAGTGTTATGATGCTGGAATCCCACATGGCCGACCACAGTTCGAGTTCTGGACTTGGAGGCTTGAAACTTGCACTGGGTGTATGTGCTTGTGTGCCCAAGATCCCAAGAGAAGAATGGAGGAGAAGGGATTGTGGTGTGTCCATTCCCCCCCACCCCAAGGGGTGATTTTTTGCTTTCTGTCTCTCCAGTGAGCACATACGTCCTATGGCAAAAATTTCTCTCTCCAAATAATAATAATAATAATAATAATAATAATTGCTAAAACTGGGAGTTTAGCTGTTCCCAGAGCCTAGTGGTAAGGGGAGCTGGATCCCATATAAGTGACCACGGTTCCAATAAACTCATACTTTTGATTTCATTTACTATAAACTTTTTGGAATTCCTATATGCATTTGATATTGACATCTACACAAGAGTTAGGTATTAGTATAAGAAAAATTTTACTTACACTGGTTTTCTGAGGAAGTTTTTACTTACACTAGGTTTCGATTTGTTGTGGGGATCAATATATTGGGACCATTTTTTTTTAAGTCAGTGGGAGCATGGACTATGTTTGTGCTGTCCAGTGCTAAAAGCCTACTACTGTCTTGTAAAAATTGTAATAAAAGTAATTCTCTACTAAACACTTGTTGAGTGGTGAAATCCCAGTTCAGACATTCCATACACTTTCTCTTTACCTACTTTCTTTTTTCTTTTTAGAGAGATTTTTGCTATAGGGCGAATGCACTTGCCAGAGAGAGAGAGAGAGAGAGAGAGCGAGAGAGAGAGAGAGAAAGTGAGAAATCACTCACTAGGAGGATGGCCACACCGCAATCCCGTCTTCTCCATTCTCCCCTTGTGATTTTGGGCATGTGTGCACACACACCTGGCATGAGTTTCAAGCCACTGGGCCTGGAGCTTGAACTGTGGTCAGCCATGTTGTAGTCAAGTGCCTTAACTACTATACTTCTTGTTGGACTCATTTACCTCTTTTCTTATGCTGCTTCCTATACTAGAATTCTCTTTCATTATGAATGACTACTCTTAGTCTGTATCTTTGTCCTCACAGTGGGACATAGACATTTCTACATGGATCCTGTGGTTAGATAGATCTCTCAGTCCAAAACAACAAAAAACTTGAAGACATGGTCTCTATCAGTGTGGGTGGTTATGAGTTAGAAAGAAATTGTTGTGGGTGGGTGGGTGGGTGGGTGGGACTATTGCACATTGGCCCTATTTACATTTTTTTTTTTTGAGAGGTTTTTGCTATAGGGCGCGTGCACTCGCCAGAAAGAGAGAAACAGGGAGACAGAAAGCGAGAAATCACCCCCTGGGGGTATAGCTACGCCACAATCCCTTCTCCTTCATTCTCTGCTTGGGATCTTGGTCATGCACGCACACACGCCTGGCGTGAGTTTAAGTCACTGGGTCTGGGACTCGAACCATGGTCGACTACATGGGAGTTCAGCGACATAGCCATTACACTAACTGCTGGTCCCAACATTGGCCCTATTTATATGCGCAGTACTATTTGTGATGTTTTTATAATCTAAATCAAACAGGTCTGAGGAATGGATTTTTTGGATTGTAATAGAAAGTGTAAGGTGTACTGATGGACTGGAAAGTCTGTCTCATAAAGGAAGTCTTGGTTGGGTAGTACTTAACTTTTAAGCACTTTGGACGGGATTAAGTCACCACCAGACTAGGCAGAATTGCTTGGACTTTTCTTCTGAGGACTCAGTTCTGACTCAGACTTTTTTCTCTGCAACAGGACCAAAGCCAGATGTCCATCTCAGTGTTTCCTGCCCTCTGAATTTCTCCAAAGAGAAATTCCCCATGCAGCATGAGCTGTGTAATCATCATCCCTGGATCTTCACATGCTTATGTGCAGAAAGTCATGTCCAGACAGAGGATTCATGCCCAGAGGACCAGGGAAAGCAGCAACAGGCCTCGGATCGAAGTTCTTGGGTTGATAAAGCAGAAGGTCTAGAGAGAGACGGTGCCAAGCCTTTTTTTGGAAAGACAAAGAGAAGAACTCTGGGAACATCCTCCAGGCCACCCCAAAAGCAGCCACTCAGCTCTCGGAATGGCAGCAAAGGGGTGGAGACAGATGTCAGAACTACTCAAACAGGGAACCCTGAGGAAACAGACAAATTGTTGAAGAGGATAGAAGTCTTGGGATTTGGAACGGTCAACTGTGGAGAGTGTGGACTAGGCTTCAGCAAGATGACAAACCTGCTTAGTCACCAGAGGATACACTCAGGGGAGAAGCCTTACGTGTGTGGGGTATGTGAGAAAGGCTTCAGTCTAAAGAAAAGCCTTGCCAGACACCAGAAGGCACACTCAGGGGAGAAACCTATTGTGTGCAGGGAATGTGGACGAGGTTTTAACCGGAAGTCAACACTCATAATACATGAGAGGACACATTCAGGTGAGAAACCTTATATGTGCAATGAATGTGGACGAGGCTTTAGTCAGAAGTCAAACCTCATCATACACCAGAGGACACACTCAGGAGAGAAGCCTTACGTGTGCCGGGAGTGTGGCAAAGGTTTTAGCCAAAAGTCAGCTGTTGTCAGACACCAGAGGACACATTTAGAGGAGAAGACCATCGTATGCACTGATTGTGGCCTGGGCTTTAGCGATAGGTCAAACCTCATCTCCCACCAGAGGACACACTCAGGGGAGAAGCCTTATGCCTGCAAGGAGTGTGGGCGATGCTTTAGGCAGAGGACAACCCTTGTCAACCACCAGAGGACACACTCAAAGGAGAAGCCGTATGTGTGTGGAGTATGTGGGCACAGCTTTAGCCAGAATTCAACCCTCATCTCTCATAGGCGGACGCACACTGGGGAAAAGCCATATGTATGTGGGGTGTGTGGGCGAGGCTTTAGTCTGAAGTCACACCTCAACAGACACCAGAACATACACTCAGGGGAGAAGCCCATTGTGTGCAAAGACTGTGGTCGAGGCTTCAGTCAGCAGTCAAATCTCATCAGACACCAGAGGACACACTCAGGGGAAAAGCCCATGGTGTGTGAGGAATGTGGACGAGGCTTTAGCCAGAAGTCGAACCTCATTGCACACCAGAGGACACACTCTGGAGAGAGGCCGTATGTGTGCCGGGAATGTGGACGAGGCTTCAGTCATCAGGCAGGGCTCATCAGGCACAAGAGGAAACATGTGAGGGAGAAGCCTTACACGTGCCGGCAGTGTGGACTAGGCTTCAGCAATAAGTCGGCTTTAATAACTCATAAGCAAGTACACACAGAAGAGAAGCCTCGTGTAGGCAGAGAGTGTGGTCAAGGCTTTATCCAGAAGTCTCACCTCACCTTACATCAGGTGACACACAAGGGGGAAAAGCTTTACATGTGCAAGACAGGTGGGCAAGGCTTCAGACAGAAGTCTCACCTCAACAGACACAGGAAGATAAAGCCCATCCACCACAGACCACCACTCCAGCCTGACTCTGAGCCCTATTTAGGGCCATCTCTGAATCCTTATACTCTGTTTGAAAGTGAAGAGGGTGGCAAAGACAAATACTGAAAATTTTTACACTGTATGCAGTGGAGTAAAACAAAATGCATTGCAAAGCTGGTCAGACATTTGGCTTCATTCATTTTCTCCATACTACATGTTTTACGGCCTTTTGTTCTAATAAACTTTTTCTTTTGGGGGGGGCAAGTTTTTGCTATAGGGTGCATGCACTCACCAAAAAGAGAGAGAAAGTGAGAAATCACCCCCCAGGGGGATGGCATTGCCGCAATCCTTTCTCCTCTGTTGTCCTCTTTGGATCTTGGGCATGCACGTACATGCACCCGGCGTGAGTTCAAGCCACCAGGTCTGGGACTCGAACCATCAGCGACTACATGGGAGTCTAGCGACATAACCATTACACCAATTGCTGGTTCCCCTGTTTCTTTACAAATCTATAACCTTGGCTGTGTAACGCAGTCACTAGTAAGATTTAAAAATAAGCAGGTATTATCGGTATCTTAAACTCCTATTTCCTTGGAAAACATAAGAACCAAGTCATTCATATACTTACTGGAAAGTTTGTATGGGGAGAAAAATCTAGGAAATTTTACACAGAGATGGAGGGAATCTTCCATGTTTCTTCCAGGAAATATGGCTTCTTTAACCCAATTTCACCTGCAGCTATCTTTTTCTTGGCTTTTTTTGACAGCTCCTTTTTTTACTTCTCTCAGCTCTTGAATATCTGTTTCTGTTGCCTTTGCTGAGTCATTACCTAACTACTTATATTGCTTTTCTCAGGCACAAAACCCAGGTCCTCTCATAGTGGGGTCTTCTTACCAGTTCATTATCCCCAGCACTCTGGTTCCATGGCCTGGTGTTTCAGCTATGACCAAGCAGTTCTTTAGTCTCAAAGCCTTGGGTCTTAGTTATACTTACATCAAGTCACCAACAGCATGGATAGTACCATCCACCAACAGTTATGCTACCTCGTTGGCATTCTAATGATTGACACTATATAGTGATCTTTAACCAGGCATCTTCCTTGGTCCTCTAATAGGGATAAGTCCTGTGGTGTGGCCATCCCCCCGACCAGGGAGGTGATTTCTCACTTTCTCTCTCTGGTGAACACATGTGCCATAGAGCAAAAATCTCTTTAAAAAATGAATTCCATATTCAAGTTTTAGAAGATTTTGGACGTAAACTCTAAGGCAGTTTTTTTCCTCCAAAATGGCCCACAAACGATTTTTCATTCAGATTGGCTCAAACTGTAGGTTATTTGGTTATAAATTCTGTGCCAGATTATTCCAAAATGGCCTGGAAATATGATGGTTTTCTCCCTGTGGCAATCCAGTACCATAGATTCCATGCCATCTGCTGGCTCCAAGTAAAAATAATTTTAATATATTTATCCCAGTATTTATTTGAGAAAGAGATTTTTGCTCTAGGGTGCGTGCACTCACCAGTGAGACACAAAGCGAGAAATCACTCCCATGGGGGATGGCCATGCTGCAATCCCTTCTCCATTGTTAGGATTTTGGGCACACATGCACATGCGTCCAACATGAGTCTGGGACTTGAACCACAGTCGACTATGTGGGAGTCCAGTGATGTAAACATTATGTCATCTGCTGGTCCCTATCCCAGTATATTCTAAGTAGTATTTCAACTTGCAATCGATCTAAAATTAATGTATATTTTACATTATTTTTTCACACTAAGTCTTTGAAATGTGATGTGTATTTTACACTTATGGCACTTTGTTTTTTAAAAAATGTAATTGTCAGAGGGTGCATGTACTTGCCAGAGAGAGAAAGGGAGAGAGAGAAAACATACCACTACCTCATCTCCCCTACCCCAGAGTGAGGGCATGGTTATGCCACAGTCCCTTCTCTTCCATTCTCCATCCCATCAGGATTTCAAGCACATAAACACGTACTCGTGTTTCTCTTTCTCTGGTGAGCCTATGCACCCTCTGACAAAACTTTTTTTTTTTAATCTAAAAAAGAGAGTCACTCTTCCTGGGGGTGATTTCTTACTTTCCCTCTCATTGTATCTGTGTCTCTCTGGTGTGTATATGTACACCAGAAACTGGAAAGACCCTGCATCAAAGCATGTTAAATTTTAATTTCCCTGAAAACATTTCAATACTACAAAACAAAATAGTTCTATAGAATGTTTTATGTGACCCTGTAGGATCTCATCCAGAGGTATGTTTTTTCATCACTGCCTTTCTCAATTTTGATTCCAAAGGCATGACATTCAAGGGTGATGTGTGCAGGCTGTGGCTTTAGAGAATGGAAAGAATTCTAGTGTGAGATGTTGGATGCATGTTTACAGATTCCTGAGTCTGGCCAGCAGGCACTTGGAGGTGCTCTTATAAACAGATGACAGGACTGTCAGAGTGTGTGAAAAACCTAAGAAACCTTGAAGACATGGTTCCTGCACTCATGACATGAAAGAGCCCCCAAAGGTGATTGTTTCTGGAAGGCATGGGTCCATGGGGCCCACTATACTCCCTGAGGTCTGAGGACTGGGGAAGAAGGCTTTGAACTTCAGCCTCCCAAACCCTAAAATTTCCAGAGTGTGTGAACTGCAGTGGTATGTTGTGTCCTAAACTCACCATCAAGACATGGCTGCTGCTTCTCTTCCATTTTCTGAATTGCATGCAATTTCTCTTGTGGTCAAACCTGAAAGGAACCACAAGGGAAGAGAATTCTGGGCAAGGTAATACCTAAGTCGTCACAGTGCAAACCGTCACAGACACCCACAGATGGTCACAATCCCCAATCTCTTTGGACACCAGCCATCCATCTATGTAGCAAGTATCTCTGTGTCCAATAGTATTGAGAGGC
This sequence comes from Tupaia tana, assembly GCA_026018925.1. NCBI lineage: Eukaryota > Metazoa > Chordata > Mammalia > Scandentia > Tupaiidae > Tupaia > Tupaia tana. The sequence continues at coordinate 52,158,634 of JAKSZU010000015.1, forward strand.
TGTCATCTTCTTTTTCTTTTTTTTTTATTATCTATTTTTTATTACATTGAATTACATATAACTTTACAGTGTATTGCATTGCTTTTTCAAAAGGGAATGCCATGCATGTCAGTCAGTACAGAGACATTAATCTCCCCGCTTCAACATTCAATATCTTTCCTATGTTTCCCCCAATCATTATTATTATTATTCTAATTATTTTTTATGATAAACATGATTTTTTTTTTCCAATTATCAGATCATAAAGTTCCCAACAATAGGGAACGTAGACTCCACTCAGGGCTGGACCAAGGGTGGGTCTTGTGCAATGTAGGTGAATCTCCATGGAACACAGTTTCAGGAACGCGGCTCAGGAAAGCAGAGACGGCCATCAGCTGATGCGGCACGCGGGGCAGACCCCGGCCACGGCACGTGGGGCAGACCCCGGCCACGGCACGCGGGACAGAGCCCCGGCTGCAGGGCAGAGCCCCGGCCGGGCCGGCCATCCGGCCACGGCACGTGGGGGCAGAGCCCCGTCCACGGCACGCGGGGCAGAGCCCCAGTCGGGCCAGACCTCCGGATAGGGCACGCGGAGCAGAGCCCCGGCCACGGCACGCGGGGGCAGAGCCCCGGCCACGGCACGCGGGGCAGAACCCCGGCCACGGCACGCGGGGCAGACCCCGGCCACGGCACGCGGGGCAGAGCCCCGGCCACGGCACGCGGGGCAGACCCCCGGCCACGGCACGCGGGGGCAGAGCCCCGGCCACGGCACGCGGGGCAGAGCCCCGGTCGGGCCGGACCTCCGGATAGGGCACACAGAGCAGAGCCCCGGCCATGGCACGTGGGGCAGACCCTGGCCATGGCACGTGGGGCAGAGCCCTGGCCACGCACGCGGGGCAGACCCCGGCCACGGCACGCGGGGGCAGACCCCGGAAGGCTGTCATCTTCTTACCAAAGGCCATATGAGGGGTCCTCAAAAAGTTTATGGAAAATGTGTATTGTGAAAAAATTCTGCAGCGATTTCACTTTTTTTGCACCAAAATAAACATGTTACTAACATAACATTTCTGAACAAAGTCTAGTTAGAGGACAAAGGGATAAGACATCAGTTTGAAAGAGTTCTTATCAGAGCAACAAAAATTCTGATAAAATTGAAGGAAGAACACATCCAATTTATGGTGAACCTTGGGTGAAAGAATGGTGAAATCATTGATGCTTTACCAGAAAGAAGTTTACAGGGACTGGGACCAGGAAATGACATAATGAGTACATCACGGAACTCCCACAGTCGACCACGGTTTGAGTCCCAGAACTAGTGGCTTAAAACTCGCTAGGTGCATGTGCTCGCATGCTCAAGGTCCAGAGAGAAGGGATTGTGGTGTGGCCATCCCCCTGGGGAGGTGATTTCTCACTTTCTATCTCTCTCTGGCAAGTGCATGCACCCTATAGCATAATCTCTTAAAAAAAAAAAAATCAAAATGAAACAAGCCTTTACAGGGATACCGACCCAAGACATCACCAATTTACACAAAAAAAAAAAAAAAAAAAAAAAAAAAAAAAAAAAAAAAAAAAAAAAAATTTAAGAAGGGGCCAGCAGTGGCATGGCAGTTAAGGTGCTGGGTCTCACATGGTCAACTGTGATTCAAATCCCATACCTGGTAGCATGAATAACATGCCTTGCACATGTGTGTATGTATGCCCAAAATCCCAAGAGCAGAATAAAGGAGAGGATTGCAGTGACTATCTACCCTGAAGGGTGATTTCTCGTTTTTTTTCTCCGTGTCTCTCTCTGAACACCCTATGGCAAAAAAAAAAAAAAAAAAAGTAAAAAAGAAGGGATGAGATGATGTTGAAGGTGACACCTGCAGCTACAGATCATCCACATCAATTTGCAAAGAAAAAATTAACCTTCATGTTCTAATTGAAGAGGACTGACAACTAACATCAAGAACAATAGCCAACACCATGGATATCTCAAGTAGTTTAATTTACACAATTCTGACTGAAAAATTAAAGTTGAGCAAACGTTCTACTTGATGAGTGCCAAACTATTGCACCCAGATCAGCTGCAGACAAGAGCAGAGCTTTTGGAAATTTTAAACAAGTCGGATCAAGATCCTGAAGTATGGCTTTGTAGAATAGTAACAGGTGATAAAACACAACTTATTAGTTGATCCTGAAGACAAAGCAGAATCAAAGCAGTGGCTACTGGGTCAGCCCTGTAGCATAGCAGTTAAGTGCCATGCAGAGGAGGTCAGATCCCCTATAGCCAACTCTGGTTTGAATCCCACTCTCAGTAGCAACATAATGGGTACACACACGTGCCCAGGATCCTAACAGGATGGAGAAGTGGAGGAAGAAACATTGCAGCAAGACCAGGGCCTGTTAGCATGTGCTTTTGCTCTCACTCTCTTTCTCTTGTGCATATGCATGCACACATTTGATCATGAATAACAGATAAATAAATAAATAAATAAATAAATAAATAAAAACAAAAAAGAACCCCCAATGGCTACCAAAAGGTGGAAGTGATTCAGTCAAAGTAAAGGCATACTGGTCAAGAGTGCAAGTCTTGGCAACAATTTTTTTGGGGATCCTCAAAGAATTTTGCTTGTTGAATCTCTGGAAAGCCAAAGAAGAATAACATCATCTTATTAAGAGTGTTTTGAGAAAGTTAGCCAAAGTTTTAGCAGCAGAATGCCTGGGAAAGCTTTAATAGAAGTTCATCCCCCACCGCAGTTCTCCTGCTTAATCCTTTCATCAAATGAGGGTAATTTTGTGAGCTTTAGTGGGAAATCATTAGGCACCGACCTTAAATTACTAATTTGGTTCCCTCAGACATTTTTTTAATTTTAATTAATTAATTATTTTTTTGCTTCCTAACCTTAAAAAAAAAATCTTTGAAAGGCACACATTTTTTTCAGTAAATGTTAAAAACAAACAAACAAACAAAAAAACTGCATTGACATAGACGAATTCTCAGGACCCTTAACTCTATAGGGGTAGATTAAATGGCTGCCATTATAGCCTGCAAAAGAGCTTTGAATTTGATCAAAACTGCATTGAGAAATAAAGTTACATTAAAATTTTTAAAGTATTATTTAAATTTATTTTAATTTTACTAGAGAGGGATAGAGAGAGAGAAATAAAAAGTGAGAAAGCAAGCCACCAGGTCTGGGACTCGAACTGTGATCAGCCATGTGGGAATCCAGTGTCCTTAACCACCATGCTACCTGCTGGTCCCTAAAGTTACATTTTAATTTTTTTATCTTTTAATTCCTTTTGTCTACAAACTTTTGTGTTTTTGTTGTTGTTGGAGAGATTTTTGCTATAGGGCACATGTGCTCACTGGAGAAACAGAGAGAGAGAGAGACAGTGATAAATCACCTCCCTGAGGAATGGTCACTATGCAATCCCTTCTTCTCCATTCTCCTCTTGGGATTTTGGGCATGCATGTACATGCACCCAGCATGAGTATCAAGCCTCCAGGTCTTGGACTTGAACTGCGGTTGACCATGTGGGAGTCCCGCAATGTAACTATTATGCCATCTACTGGTCCCCTCACAAACTTTTAAAAGTTCTCTCATTTTGGGCTATCTCTTAACTGTTCAATGTATATTAACATTCTTTGAACCCTTACTAGTCACATTGTGACACCTGGACCAGCAGCATTGGCATCCTGAGAGCTGACTGGGAGGGAGCAGTGCTGGTGCCTCACCAGCCCACAGAGGATTTGTATGCCAGCCCCTCTACACCACCTATCCTCCCTATAGGCAGAAAAACAAAGTGCAGGTAGTGCCAATAATAACCCCCTTAATGAAGGCCTCATATTCATTGTGCTGAATTCAGTCTTCTAAATTAATAAATATTTCATTTACATTCATTAACAGAAAAGTTTAGGGACTCCACAACTGCATCTTTGCCACCCAAAGACTGAAACAATGATCTGAAGAAAAGAGTTAAGTCAAGAGGCCAGCATTTAGCATGGTAGGTAAGGTGCTGGACTCTTACATGGCTGACTGCAGTTCAAGTCCTGAAACTGGTGGTTTGAAAATCATGACAGGTGTGTGTGTATGTGTGCCCAAAATCTCAAGAGGAGAGGAGAGAGATTGTGGTGTGGCTGTTCTGTCAGAGGGGTGATTTCTCACTGTTCCTCTCTCTGTCTCTGCCTCTTTCACTCTGGCAAGTACATGCACCCCATGGCATAACATCTTAAAAAAAGAAAAAGTAAAAATTACACATTCCTGGACTCCCACATGGCTGACTGTGGTTCGAGTCCAGGACCCAGAGGCTTGAAACTCATTCTGGGTGCGTGTGCACACATGCCCAAAATCTAGGAGAAGGGAGAAGAAAGGATTGTGGTGTGGCCGTCCCCTTTGGGGGAGGGGGGAGTGATTTCTTGCTTTCTCTGTCTCTCCAGCAAGTGCAACACAAGTGGCTCTCCCCCCAAGGGAAAACATCAATTCCTCATCATCCACAGACAACACAATGGAACTTGTGGAAATGCCAAATAAACAATTCAGAATATAGTGACGAAACTAAATGAAATGCAAGAGAAAAGAGACAATGAGCTCTAGGAGATGAAGTTCTTTCATGATTTGAAAAAAGAAATAGACATATTCTAAAAAAGAATCAAATGGAATTGTTAGAGATGAAGAATGTGATACAGGAAATTAAAACTTCCTTCGAAAGTATTAAAAGTAGATTAGATCATGAAGAAGGTCAAATCTCAAATGTAGAAGACAAAACCTCTGACCTAGAAAAAAAATTAGCAAAAAGACAGAAAACAACCAAGAAAAATGAGGATAATATTCAAAAAATACTAGATACCATCAAGCACCCAAACATTCAGATAGTTGGTATCCCAGAAGAGGATGAAAATAATAATGGCATTAATAATTTATTCCATGAAATCCTGAAAGAAAACTTTCCAAACCTAGAGAGGCATTCAAATATCTAGACCTAAGAAATACATAGGACCTCAAGTAGAATCAACTCAAGAAAATCCTCTCCAAGGCATATCATAATCAGATTGACCAAAACCACAGACCATCATGCTACCTACTGGCCCTAATCCCATTAGTTTTTTTTTTTTTTTTTTTTTGGAGAGGTTTTCGCTATAGGGCGTGTGCGCTCGCCAGACAGACAGAGACAGAGAGACAGAAAGCGAGAAATCACCCCCCAGGGGGAATGGTCAAGCCGCAATCCCTTCTCCTCCATTCTCCTCTCGGGATCTTGGACACGCATGCACATGCGCCCCGCGTGAGTTTTAAGCCACCGGGTCCAAGACGCGAACTGCGGTCAACTACGTGGGAGTCCAGCGACATAGCCATTACGCTAACTGCTGGTTCCCCAATCCCATTAGTTTTTGAGATGGTTACAGTCTTATCAAGCTAACCACATATTACTCCTTGGTTCTGGGTTCCATTTCAAAGCTTCCTCACAACATCTGAAAGGCAATAACAATGCCTATAGAGCAAGATTCATCCGTTTTGGCTGAAGGTCTCAAATACCACAAAAGAAAACACTAAGTATCATTAAATCTAACATTCCCAATTGAACTGGATCAGAAATGCAGGATTCAGAAATACGTTGACTACAAAACATGTCTTGAAACATTTAGCCTCGCACCTACTTGAAGGTATAGAAGAAAGCTAAAGACCCCAAGGGACAGAATTTCTTTGGAAATGTATTGGGGATGTGACTGTAACATAACTCTGCCTCTCATGGGGAGGCATGGGAAACATCATTTTCACACCAATTTTTATGAAATGGCTTTATGATGCTAGGAGAACTCAACATACACCATTCATGTCTGCATCACACATGGAAATACCTGCAGGCAAGAGTCATGCTTGGAACTGCCCACGATGGCAGGACAAGACAGAAGCTTCGGTCCAGTTTGGATGTTCAGCACAGCAAGAGTGTGATTCTCCTGGTCCAAATGAATGGTACACAAGGTACTGAGCACAAGGTCACCTTCAAGGAGAAATAAGCCAAGAATTTGGTCTGCTAGGGTAAAGGGACCCAGAAGAAAGTGGTTTTAGGGGATAGCCCTGGGAAGAAGGGAGCTGAGATAAATTCATAAGAAATCAACTAGAAAGAATAGTCACATTCAGGAAACCACACAATGATGTGAGCTGCACAGGAGGACCCTTGAAAGAACACATAAATTCGCCATCCAAAAAGAGATTCACCTTAGCAAATTGCTGTAGTAACTTATTTCACTAACGAGGGATCGAAACCTTAGAACGAAACACAGCACAAATTATCTCACACTTTCCCAGGTCTGAAGTCTGAGCACGCATACGAGTTCTCTGCCCAGGGTTTCACAAGACTGAAATCAGTATTGCCTGGAGTTGTGATCTCATCAGAGACAAGAGGCCCTTTTCTTTTTTTTCTTTTTTTAATACAACACAAATCCATTTTTATTCATTTATGTTTCATTATTTTAAATCCTTGAGGGGTACAGCATCGCACGGATTCTGTGTCCAATGGCCTTAGCAGGAATGTTGCTTCGGAATTTGGCTTGAGCCATGCCACTGTTGCCACGGGCATGGGTAACCTTTCCCCAGATTACTCTGGTTTTATTTGTTTTGCCACCAGGAGTCACTGTGTTGTTTTTTGCTTTGTACACATAAGCACACCTCTTGCCTAAATAGAATTCCATTTCATCTCATGCATAAACACCATCAATTTTAAGAAGAGCTGTGTGCTCCCTTTGGTTCCTGAGACCCCGCTTATAGCCAGCAAAAATGGCCTTGGACCACAGCCTTCCAGACATAGTTGCCTTTTAGAAATCCTGTTCCCAGCAGGCCTCAATTGTTTGTTCCCAAAGTTCAGCAGCAGGATCCTCACTTCAAGAGGCCCTTTTCCAACATCATGCGGCCAGGAGCCACCCTGGGTAATTCGCATTCCCTCCACCATAGCTCTTTCCATAAAAAGACAGCCTTCTCCTTCAAGATTAGCAAGAGAATCTCATAATTTGAAACTCTTCAACTTGTTTTTTTCTTCTTTAGAGAGATTTTTGCTACAGGGTGTGTGTGTTCACCAGAGACACAGAGATAGACAGAGAAAGTGAGGAGCTCCCCATCCCCTCCAGGGGAGATGACCACACTACAATCCCTATTCTCCTCTTGAGATTAATTTAGACACACATACACACTCACCCAGCATGCTTTACATCTGGTAAAACAGTCACCTCTTCCAATTTCATAAAGTGGCATTTGTAGGGAAAGACTTTCACCCATAGATGAGCCCTAGGGTGTCTGCAGAGCACAGTCTGGTTTGGGTGGATGCAATAGTGTGGTCCCTGTGCAACTGCTTTAGCTGTAACCAATGCCAGTGGATGCCTTAGTGGCCTAAGCAACGAGTTTCTGGTAGCAGTGGTAACAATGTTTCTCAGTGGAAAGGCTTTAGGGAGCCTCCTGTTGCCATTTTTCCCACAATGGGAAGACTTAACTAAGGGGAATCCTCTTGGAGTTGGGTCTGGTATGAACACAGGCAGCTACAGTGATGCTATATTCCAGGACTCATGTGCTCAGAGTGGCTATCAAGCTGGGGTCCTGGACCCAGTGTCTTTTTGGAATACTGTGGCACCTGTTTGGGATTCAGCGTCACTCTTAGACACAGGTGAGGCAGTGTCTCTGTCAAGCTGAGGACTGTGGTTCTGAGGAGGCACTCTGTACCTCGTGCCCGGGGCCAGGTATATAAAGCAGTGACAGATGGGGTCTGGGCCTAGCATCAGTATGAATCTTGGGAGGAAAGGATATTTCCAAGGCTCAGGCACTGGGGAGCAGGGGTCCACAGGGCACAGTGGCAACTCAGGCATCAGAAGAAAGGGTACTGGGGCCAGCAGGTGGCACGGTGGTTGAGGTACTGGTCCTTGGGGGTTGTAGCTTCTCCCTCAATATTTTTGTCATAATTAATCTTCAAATTGCATAATCTACTGACTTTATCCTGTCATATCTACTATTCTATCTAATCTGTTCAGTTATTTTTTTCAGATATTGAATTTTTTACTTTCCAATTTATATTTTCTATATTCTTTTTGTTTGGAGAGGTTTTTGCCTTAGGGAGCATATGCTCTCTGCAGAAAGAGAGAGACAGTGACAGTGAGAGGGAAAGTGAGAAATCACCCTCCCTCCAGGGGGGTGGCTGCACCACAATCCCTTCTTCTCCACTCTCCTCCCAGGATCTTGGGCATGCACACATGCACACGTGCCCAGTGTGATTTTCAAGCCACTGGGTCTGGGACTATAACTGTGGTTGGCCATGTCAGAAACCAGTGACCATCTGCTGGTCCCTACGTTTTCTATATTCTGATAGGATTTCCCATTTAAAAAATAATTTCAAGTATATTTGCTTTACTACTTGGAGTACATTAAAATCAGTGTATTAAAGTCCTTGTCTGCTTATTGCAACATTAAGTTGTGTCCTGGATATGGAATAAAATAATGAGGATCTAGAAACTTGTATTTTTTGAAGCATGTTGATATTTTTGTTTGAAAGAACACTGACTCTGTTGCAGGCACTGTCCTGTCTGTGATGGTCAGGAGCTCAGGTCTCAAGATTTTATTGATTTGTTGTTTTTCTGTTTGTACTTTAACTGGACTGCTTTGAGTCATGCTTGTGTATACAGGGATTGTAAGCATCACAGACTGAGTTTACTCATTAAACCTTAAGCTCCCCTTCTTTCCAGTATTTTCTGTGAGTTGGTATCCCAAGATTATAGTCTTTCTTGTATTTATGATTTTGCTTTAGCCTCTTCATGCCACACTGAAAGTAAGGAGAATTCACTCTGTTCCCTTTAACCAAATTTGCTGAAGCAGGTCAGCTCGAGGTATAGTGGGACTACAGCCAACTTGAAATTCAGAAAGACCTCTAATGAGAATAATCTGACCAAGTGCTGAGTCAGGGGAGATCTCTTTGAGGAATGGTCAGATGAGAAACCAAGAGTGGGTATTGAAGTAAAACAAGGATCAGGATATTTGCTCAGGGAAAGCTATTGATTCTGACTGGCGATATTGAAGAATGATTTGCACACACTTGTATCATGTATCTATAAATGCTAAGAACACTGCGCTTTCAAGACAGTCAGATGTCACTTGCTGCCTGTCTCCCTGGAACCAGTGGTGGAAATAAACTCCCTTCTCCAACCTCTGCCTCTTATTTCATTGACTGTGAGAAGCAGCAGTTTGTCAGTAACATTACGTTTTCTCCAAGATACGGCTGCCTTTGTGTTAGCTTTCATATCTTTTTCTTTTTAATTGCCAAAGGGTCCATGTGCTGGCCAGAGAGTGATGGAGAATCAGAGAAAGGGAGGAAGAAAGCATCACCCAATGGGAGGTAGCCACACTGCAATCCCTCCTCCAACTCTCTACCCTGTCAGGATTTGGGGCGTGTATAAACATGCACCTGGGGTGGAAGCTGCCAGGCCAGGATTTGCATCAGTCATGTGGGTTCTGTCATCGGGTGGGCACCACCATGCCCTAGTCATATAGGATTTTGCTCCTTTAACCACTAGACTATGGGGCTGGCCCACAACTTTTATATCTTCTTGGTGGTTCTTTTTTCACCCAGTTTTACTGTAATTGATGAAAGGACTGGGCTGTTAGGAGCTCATTCTACTGTAGGTAGAACCACTCACTTGATTTGATGTTTAGTCTCAAATAACTCCCCTGCTTAAAACCATTTGATGACTTATCTCTGATTTAAAGATAAAATTAGAATTTCTTAGTAACATACACCTGTATAGTATAGAGACACAGGTAGCTGCCCAACACGTATTTGTTGAATGAATCCCATTCCTATAAAATATGGTCAAATTTAATAATAATGCTACTATCCTTAATATGAATTCCTTATATTCATATAACATTTGAACATTTAATAACAATTTCTATTTTATTGCTCAAGTATCCATGACTTCCCCTAACTGGACAGTTTACAATTAATAAATCAAAACCACACTTATTTTTAAGTACCTATTATTGTGAAACACTGTTGTAAGGAATGAATGGAAAAAAACACGACAGGCAAAATGTATTTTTCTATGGAGTGTATACCTAATTAGAAAGCTTAAATGTTTTTGTTTTGTTAGGTTTTGCTATAGGGTGTGTGCACTCGCCAGGGAGAGATGGGGAGAGGGAGAGAGGAAAAGTGAGATCACCTTCTCAGAGCAGATGGCTGCAATCCCTTCTCTTTCAGTCTCTTCCTGGGATTTTGGGCACATATGCACCCACACATACGTACCCACATGCACCCAGTGTGATTTTCAAGTCACCAGGTCTGGGACTCAAACTGTGCAGTCAGTCATGTGGGATCCAGTTCCTTAACCAACATGGCCCCTGGAGGCTAAAATTTTTTATGTTCTAATTCCTAAAAAGCAATTATTATGTAAAACACCAATTAATAGCTGTTGAATGAACCCTATAAAAAAGTAAATTGTATGTAAAATCTTAGCTAAGAAGAAAAGGAATACATAATTATTATAGATCTTATGGAAGTGGTGGTATTTGAGATGGGTCTTGAAGGAAAAATGGCAGAATTCTAGGCAGAGACACAGAACAAAGTATTCCAGGCAGGAAGGCAGTGCTCTGACTTGCTCTCCCATAATGTGGTTTACGTAAAATCTGATTCGACAACTCACAAAACATTCAGTGAAGCATGGATAGTAGTATACTCTTTATGAATATTACAAACCATTGACTTCCACAATTAACTTCCCTGATAGAAGAGTTGTATTCCAGCTATGGCAGCTCCTTCATCATCTCTCCACTGATGCCTGGAACCAGGAAAATCTTTCTCTTCATTTTTGCTGCCCTCATTCTTCTTGCTCAAATTTTCCCGGGTAGGACCAGCAGTTAGCATAATGGCTATGTCGCTGGACTCCCACGTAGTTGACCACGGTTCGAGTCCTGGACTTGGTGGCTTAAACTCACGCTGGGCACGTGTGCATGCGTGCCCAAGATCCCGAGAGGAGAAAGGAGGAAAAGGGATTGCGGCATGGCCATCACCCCCGGGGGGTGATTTCTCGCTTTCTGTCTCTCTGTCTCTGTCTGTCTGGCGAGTGCACACACCCTATAGCAAAAATCTCTCCAAAAAAAGAAAAAGAAAAAAATATTTTTCCCAGGTAAGAGGAAAATCCTTAGAGAAGAAAAGATGGTTATCTGTTTGGGATCTGACTTTTGAGAAGAAAGTTCAAATTTTTAAATTTTTTGGTTTTTTAGAGAGATTTTTGCTATAGGGTGAGTGCACTCGTGGGAGAGACAGAGAGACAGAAATTGATAATGGCCATGCAACAATCCCTTCTCCTCCATTTTCTTTGGATTTTGCGCATGCATGCACATGTACTGGCATGAGTTTCAAATCTCTGAGTCTGGGACTTGAACCATGGTTAGCCATGTGGGAATCCAGCAATGTAACCATTATGCCATCTGCTGGTCCTGAGAAAGCTCAATGAACATGCATTCCTATGTCCCTATAAATTTGCTTGCCAGAAATAAATGCATGATTCCATTAGAGATTTTTGCAGAGCAAAATGACAACTGGTACCTTATGTCTTTTATGTTAGTGCCTAAAACTGTGAAACTCAAAACCATATGCCAATGCATATATAGTCTATCATTCATTTGCCCATAATGAAAATAGCACAGTCTTTAATTTTTGCTATATATCAGAGACTATGAGTTTGGAGACATGAAAAAGTCATTGGTTAGAAAGGACTATTTACTGAAATTAAAAAGCAGATTACCTCTTCCCAGGAAAAAACATCTGTTTCTGAATAACCTGGGTATGATTTTGGCAAAAGGAACACCTTTTGTTTTCTTGATTGACTAATAGGGACATTGCATATAGTGTATGAGCACTGATATGGCTGTTCGAGTGATATACACATTTTTGGACTTCTAGATTTATACTGGTGTCTTTAGGAAATTTGGCAGTGAGACATTCTGAACATAACTTGGGTGGCATAATTAACCAATTACTAGATAACTGAAAACTAATCACTTTCCTCACTTAGCCAGAAGTGCACTTCTAAGAACACTATCTTGTAAAATGGAGTCACTGTGAATCTAATTGTCTTACATTTGAAGAAAAATTTGGGGGCTGTAGAGCTGAATTAACATCATTTTGCTACCAGAATAAAAAAGAAAGAAAGAAAGAGAGAGAGAGAGAGAAAGAAAGAAAGAGAGAGAGAAAGATTAAAAGCTAAGCACAAGTTACAAGAATGAAAGAGGAGGGACCAGCAGTTAGTGTAATAGCTATGTCACTGAATTCCCATGTAGTCGACTGCAGTTCGAGTCCCAGACCCAGTGGCTTAAATTCACACTGGGCACGTGTGCGTGCGTGCCCAAGATCTCGAGAGGAGAATGGAGGAGAAGAGATTGCGGTGTGGCCATCCCCCCAGGGGGTGATTTCTTGCTTTCTGTCTCTCTGTCTGCCTGGCAAGTGCACGCTCCCTATAGCAAGAACCTCTCAAAAAAAAAAAAAAAAAAAAAAAAAAAAAAAAAGTTTGAGCATGCGCACACATGCCTGGAGTGAGTTTTAAGCCCCTAGGTCCAGGACTCAAACTGCAGTCGACCACGTGGGAGTCCAGCAACGTAACCATTATGCTATCTGCTGGTCCCTCCATTTTCATTGTTTTTATATTCTATTTACTTCTTTTTTAAAAAAAACAATTACTTAATTTTATTTATTCATTCATTTTAATTTGACCAGAGAAAGACAGACATACAGAGAGAAGGAAACAGGTCCGGGACTTGAACCGTGGTTGGCCATGTGCGAATGTCCAGTGCCCCAACTACCATACTACCTGCTGGCTTCCTCTGTTTGCTTCTTAACCTATAAAAATGTTTCCTGGCTTCATCATACCACTAAAGTTTCTCTTTATAAAGATCTGTTACTTCCTTAGTCACTTCTTAGTCACTGTTCTCTTAACAAAGATATCAGGGCCCACTCCAATGATCTATTACCAGTTGTCATCTTGTTGATGAATTCATTCATCTTGTTGGAAATATTTTGCAAGGTAGCCCACCTCCCATTTTATTTCTCTGTGAGGACTTTCATATTCTGGCTATTTTTCTTCCTCTTCTCCAATCATTCTCAGTCTTCCTTGCTGACTCTAGTTCTCTCTTTGCTGGGAAAGTTTTCCCTTGCGTTTCATCCATCTTCTTAGTATACATGACAACTCTCACTTGTGGCATTATTATTATTATTATCAGCTTTCTGGCTACAACTCTTCCTTTTATACTCCACTCCTGATGTTATGCTGAGACTCTGCAAACTGCACTTGCAGGCTCTTTAGCCAGTTAGCTTCACACCGGTACTTTCCTATTTTTTTTTTTTTTTTTTTTTTTTTTTTTGAGAGGTTTTTGCCATCGGGCGCCTGCGCTTGCCAGACAGAGAGAAACAGAGAGCCAGAAAGTGAGAAATCGCCCCCCAGGGGGGATGGCCATGCCGCAATCCCTTCTCCTCCATTCTCCTCTCGGGATCCTGGACACGCACGCACACGTGCCTGGCGTGGGTTTCAAGCCACCGGGTCCGGGACACGAACCGCGGTCGACCACGTGGGAGTTCAGCGACATAGCCATTATGCCAACTGCTGGTCCCCACACTGGTACTTTCAATGAAGACATTAGCTATAGATTGGAGAGCAAGAAGAGTGAAAGCACCTCTTTCTGTTTCCAGTTTCTGCCAGTCGCAGGTGGTTAACTCCAGGCTCCAGACTCCGGGTTCTGGCTTTTTTGGCTTTCTCAGCAGAGTCACAAGGATCCCTGAACTGAGCCAGCAGTGTCCAGGTTCTACCCAGCTTGGTTGTAAGAGGACCAGTTGAGCTATGACCTGCTTTTCTATGCACCTGGCTATCTAAGCATCTGTTCGGCTATTCTTTTTTTTTAGAGGTTTTTGCTATAGGGCGCATGCGCTCTCCAGACAGACAGAGAAAGACAGAGAGACAGAAAGCGAGAAATCCCAGGGGGATGGCCACACTGCAATCCCTTGTCCTCCATTCTCTTGGGATCTTGAGCACGCACGCACACGTGCCAGGCGTGAGTTTAAGCCACCGGGTCCAGGACTCGAACCACAGTCGACTACATGGGAGTCCAGCAACATAGCCATTATGCTAACTGCTGGTCCCTCTGTTCAGCTATTCTCCTCCTCAGAAGTCTGAACCCTGGCTACTGAGTGCCTCCACCGCCTTTGTCTGAATGCCAACCACAGATAGTCTTTTCTTAAAATTTTAAGCATCATTCAAATGGTGCACCCAACTGAGAACTCTGAGCACCAGCTGTGCTGCATGCCACGTTGCAAGCCCTACCTGCCTGCCATAACCCAGAATTTCGAGGGCCAGCTGGCTGAGAGCTGCTTTACATTTGTTGCTAGAGGTCTAAACGTGGTATCTCTGTCCTACGGTTATTCATCTCTGTGCCTTTTCAACCTTCCAGAACCTGCATAGGTATCTGTTACCCAGTTCAGTTTCAGTGATGAATGTAGCCAGACTTAAAAACCTATATGCTGTATGATTCCACTTATATGACACTCTGGAAAAAGCAAAAGCAGAGAGACAGGAAGCAGTAGTGACTTTCAGGAGCTAGGGACTGCCAAATGACTGGGAGAATTTCTGGGGCTGATGAAACTGTTTTGAATCTTGATTGTGGAGGTGAGAACATGACTGTATTAATCAGTTCAGCCCGAGAATAAACACACAATGCACATGTATGTATGTGTATATATTTCCACATTTATACATAAACTGTATCTTCATAATAGACACGGGGCGGGGGGGCAGGGAATCAATGGTGTGGTGGTTAAAACATCTGGATACCACATGGCTGACTGTGGTTTGAATCCTGGACCCAGCAGCTTGAAAAACAGGTCAGGCACATATGCATGTGTGCCCAAAATCCTTAAAGGGGAATGGAGGGGAAGGGATTGTGGCAAGGTCATCCCCCCCTGGGGAGGATGCTCTCTTTCTCTCTTTCCCCAGCAAGCACATGTGCTCTGCAGCAAATCTGAAAGACAAATACACATGGGTATTTGAGACAAATATTATGGTGACAGGGATCTATTAGGTCGTCACAAGTCATGAGTATTTTTCTATGCAAAAATGCATCATGACTTTTATGACAACACAATATATTCTTCTGGCTAGAAACAAGTTCATTTCACAGAGTTTTTCTGTAATATACTCATTAAAACTTTGTAAATTAACTTTAAAAAATGATTTTCTTTTCAAGAAATGTTTTTTTTTTGGACCAGCAGTTAGCGTAATGGCTATGTGGCTGAATTCCCATGTAGCGACTGTGGTTCAAGTCCCGGACCTGGTGGCTTAAATTCACACCAGGTGCATGTGCGTGCGTGCCCAAGATCCCGAGAGGAGAATGGAGGAGAAGGGATTGCGGCGTGGCCATCCCCCCTGGGGGGTGGTTTCTCGCTTTCTATCTCTCTGTCTCTCTCTGTCTTTCTGGCGAGTGCATGCGCCCTATAGCAGAAATCTCTCCAAAAAACTTTTTTTTTTCATAAATAAATGCCATAAACAACATAATATGTAGAGAGTTTTTAGGAATAGTAGTAAGGCTATGAAATCTGTGAAATTATACCATATCAAAGTTGAAAGATGATCCAGTCCAATTTCTTTATTTTACAGAGAAGAAATTTACAAGCACCCTCTTACCTAAATAAAGTCCAACATCAAAGTATGAAGTAATTGTTGGTGCCAAAAGTTCATCGTAATGTTCTGACTGCCAGTCCCACGTTCCTACCATCACATCACACATGGAGGTTATGTTGCATTATTTCCCTTTTACGACTCTCTTCTAGAAGCAGGCAAAAGTTGCAACCACATCTAACTGAACTTACTTGGAAGCACTAAACATGATGTATCGTGAAATAGGACAACTGATGACATCGTAGATAAGGTGGCTGGATCCTACACATTGTAGGAGAGGGTTCAAGTCCTGGATCCGGCAGCTTGAAAAACACGGTGGACTCATGGGTTTGTGTGTCCACAACCCCAAGAGGAGAATGAAAGAGAAGGGTTTGTGGTGTGCCCATCACCCTGGGAGGTGCTTTTTCATTCTCTTTCTCTCCATGTCTCTTTACAGTGAGTGCACAAGCCTCATAGCAAAAAATTTCTTTTAAATAATGATTTCAATTTGCAGTGCCATTATCATTATAAAACGATACTAAAGATGCCTCTAGTTAGTATTTCATAAATAGTCACCATTTCTAAATGTGTGGGATAAATACAGTGATTACAGACACTCCTCACTTAACAAGCCAGTTCCATTCCTATGACTAAGTCATTAAGTAAAATGGTTGGTAAACAAAGAGCTTAAAGTGGATGTCTTACGGTGTGCTGTGGTGCCATGGAGTATTTTTAATACATACAAATGTATACATGAAATATGTAGTTTCACATGATTGCAAATACTTTGGGTCACGAATATTGACTGCAGGAACAAGACAAACTAAGAAAGAAGATTCCGTACTATGGAGAACTGGTCGTGAGTCTGAGTAGTCATTAAACAGATAGGCAGACCATTAAGTATGGAGTGACTGCATCTAAAAACATTAAAATAAAGGGAGGCAGCATGCGTATTTTTGAGACATACAGTGTGGCCACAAGGAACAAAAGTAGGGACTCAATGAGCTTCGGGGTGCAGGGTTTTAGATCTGTCACCACCTCTTCTAATTTATAGCTATTCTTTTCCTGTCTGGGTCTTTGTTTATTCATCTGTAAAGTAAAGTTATTAGAGTAGATCATCCATGTAGTTCTTTTTTTTTTTTAAGAATCATTTACTTAATTCCATTTCTTGCTATTATTTTTTAATGTGACCAAACAGAGAGAGAGAGAGAGAAAGGGAAAATGAGAAAGCAAGCCGCCAGATCCGGAACATGAACTGCGGTTGACCATGTGGGAATCCAATACCTTTAACCATGCCACCTGCCAGCCCCCCATGTATTCTTCCAACCCTAGTGACCCTAAACCAAAGAGTTAGAGATGACACAACATATTCACAATACATAAGACACACACTTTACTAAGAAATAACTAAAAATACAAAAATAGTGAGATGTGTGCCCAAGTTAATCAAATACCTTTCATATGCCAGAAATAAGGAATGAGTACATCAGTCAGGAATTAAGAAATGTCAGCATAAGGAACCAGCAGGTGGCATAATGGTTATGTTGCTGGACTCCCACATAGTTGACCATGGTTTGAGTCCTAGACCTGGTTGTTTAAAACTCACACCAGGTGCATGTGTGTATGTGCCCAAAATCCTGAGAGGAGAATGGAGGAGAAGGGATTATGGCATGGCCACCCCCTCGGGAAGTGATTTTTCACCTTCTGTCTGTCTCTCTTTCCCTGTGCCTCTGGCGAGTGCACACACCCTATACAAAAATCTCTCTCCCCCCCCACAAAAAAAAGAGAAAATGAAATGATATCAGCACAGGTTGAGGAATGACATAGGCAAAAGAGTGGAATAGGAGACTCCAGAGTCTCCCTTTACCCACAGACACTGAATAACAGCCACATGTGAATCCATTTTCTCTGAGAAAAATCCAGAAATTCACTGAGAGACTCCTGCATACTAGGCATCTGAAAAAATACCCACATCATAATGTGTAAGAAAAGCTGAGATGCACTCTCACCAAAAATGCCACCCGCAACACAACACCATACAATCAGTGCTGAATAAACTTTCTCTGTCCAAGAATGCTGTTGAATTATTGAAGATGATTAAAAAGGTAATCTGACATACACACACATACACATTCACTCCGATCCTCAGTGCCTGTCATCAGGATGGTTCTCCCGAGGACCGAAGAGCTTGAACTGCACATCTAACATCAAAATTTTATAGTATTTACTCATCCTGAGGACCACAGGGAATAAAGTGGCTTTAAACAGGTGTGTCAACTCTCCCCATGCCTCCTCTCACCATCTCAGCACAGATCCTGCTGACACCTTGAACCCAGCCCCAAGTATACCCTCATATAGCAACAGAGACTCAGCCAGTCACAGCACTGAGTTTTATTTTTTTAATTTTTATTTATTCATTAATTTTTTTTTTTTTAATTTGACCAGAGAGAGACACACAGAGAGAGGAGGGTAAAGTGAGAAAGCAAGCCACCAGGTCTGGGACTTGAACTGTGGTCAGCCATGTGGGAGTGTCCAGTGCCTTAACCACCACGCCACCTGCTGGTCCCGCAGCGCTGAGTTTTAACCAATCACAGGCTGCACTCGAGGTTGTGTAAGGCAAATGCAAGGAACTGCAGCCAGTCAGGTTGGTTTTACATGTCACTTCCTTGGTTTGTATGCCACTTCCTTTTCTCTGGCTATAAATATAAACTGCACATAGGGTAAGGCAGAGTACTGGGAATCAGCTTCAATCAGGAGTGCTGCCCATTCTAGAACCCGTCTCTTATTCGATAAACTCTGTTAAATTTAACTGGCTTCAGATTTTTTGGTGCTACATAAATGACTAACCCAATAAGGGAAATGATTTGATGATGATGATGATGATGATGATGATGATGGTGATGGTCCTTACAAACCTACGAGGATGGGAGTATAGAATAGAAACCTGGGACCAGCAGTTAGCATAATGGCTATGTCGCTGGACTCCCATGTAGTCGACCGCGGTTTGAGTCCTTGACCTGGTGGCTTAAACTCACTCTGGGCACGTGTGCGTACATGCCCAAGATCCCGAAAGGAGAAAGGAGGAGAAAGGATTGTGGCGTGGCCATCACCCCCCGGGGGGTGATTTCTCGCTTTCTGTCTCTCTGTCTCTCTCTTTCTGATGAGCGCACATGCTCTATAGCAAAAACCTCTCCAAAAAAGAAAAAAAAAAAAAGAAAAAAGAGGGGGGGAACCAGCAGTTAGCGTAATGGCTATGTCGCTGGACTCCCACGTAGTCGCTGGACTCCCACGTAGTCAACCGTGGTTTGCGTCCCGGACCCGGTGGCTTAAATCTCATGCCGGGCACGTGTGCGTGCGTGCCCAAGATCCCGAGAGGAGAATGGAAGAGGAGGGATTGCGGCGTGACCATCCCCCCTGGGGGGTGATTTCTCGCTTTCTGTCTCTATGTCTCTGTCTTTCTGTCTGGCGAGCGCACGCGCCCTATAGCAAAAACCTCTCAAAAAAAAAAAAAAAAAAAAGGGGACCAGCAGTTAGCATAATGGCTATGTCGCTGGACTCCCACGTAGTCGACCGCAGTTCGAGTCCCGGACCCGGCGGCTTAAACTCACGCCGGGCGCGTGTGCGTGCGTGCCCAAGATCCCGAGAGGAGAATGGAGGAGAAGGGATTGCGGCGTGGCCATCCCCCCTGGGGGGTGATTTCCTGCTTTCTATCTCTCTGTCTCTCTCTGTCTGTCTGGCGAGCGCACGCGCCCTATAGCAAAAACCTCTCCAAAAAAAGAAAAAAAAAAAAAAGAAAAACCTGTGAGTATATGACCAAGTATCATTATGGGGCTAATGGGTGGTCTGGAGCCACATAATGTTTAACCTTGAAACATGTTCAGGGGGAGGCCAAAAAGCAGGAAGGGGTAAAAAAAATCACTGGAATTTGGGAGTGTGTGGAGAGTCCTGGAGAAGCACTGGAATGTGAGGTCTCTTGGGGAAAGAGAAGAATCCAGCTCAAGAGCCTGCCTGCCACCCCAAATCTAGCCTCTTCCCTGAGTGTGAATGTCTGGTTGGAGTCTGGACAAATTGCCCTGCCTCCAGCTCCCTGAAGCTACTCCCTGGATAAGTATTAAGAGTACTGAGGCCTGGGACCAGCAGTTAGCGTACTGGCTATGTCGCTGGATTCCTATGCAGTCGACCGCGGTTCATGTCCCGGACCTGGTGGCTTAAAACTCACGCTGGGGAGGCAGAAGAAGCCGGGCCTTCAGAAGAAAGTTCCACATGGCTCCAGCGAACTAGATCTTTTCGCGGCACGCTTGCGCACCGCGCGGTTTTATATTTTGTGATTTTTTTAAAATAAAAAGAACAGTAATTACAATTTTTTAAATTTTTTTTGTCTTTTTTTCTCTTTTTGTTGTTGTTTTTCTCTCCCTTTTTCATTTTCCTTTTTCTTGTCTCTCCACCCTCCAATATCCATTCAATGTGTTCTTAGACGGATCTAAGAGCACTGTAGCTAAACATCCAAATACTAATAGGGTTAAAATATTCCCCAATATCTACTGAATCTGCTGCACCAGCAATCACAACAGAACAGCAAAGAGATTCTAGATCACCTCTGTCTGCTTGCTCCTGAACATTTAGACTGAACTTCAAGAATTTGAAAGAAACACACCATCCATCAGATGACAAGAAATCACCGCCGGATCACGAGAAATATGGGAAAACGAGAAAATACCTCTCTTCCAAGGGAAAAAAGTAACTCTTCTTCATCCACAAGAGTTCGGTGAAAATCATGGAAATGTCTGATAAGGAGTTTAGAGCATTCATAATGTCGAAGCTAACAGAGATGGAAGAGAAGAGAGATAATGAACTGCTAAAGAGAAAGGAGAAAGAAGTTGACAAGTTCCAGGAGATGAGGAAATTCTTGCAAGATCTAAAAGAGGAATTACACAATTTACAAAAGACTCGAACGGAACTGCTAGAGATGAAGTCTATAATACAAGAAGTCAAAATCTCCCTTGAAAGTATTAAAAGCAGACTAGATCATTCAGAAAATAGAATCTCAGATGTAGAAGAGAAAATGGCTGGCCTAGAAAAATCCACCACAAAGACTGAGAAAATGGCCCCAAAATTTGAGAATGATATGCGAGAAGTACTGGATACCATCAAATGTCCAAATATCTGGATAATTGACATTCCAGAAGGTGAAGAGACCCATAAGGGCATTGATAATCTATTCCATGAAATCCTGCAAGAAAACTTTCCAAACCTAGAGAGGCATTCGAAGATCCAGTCCCAGGAAATACAAAGGACCCCAAATAGAATCAACCCAAGAAGATCTTCTCCAAGACACATTATAGCCAGGTTGACCAAAACTGTAGACAAAGACAAGATACTAAGATTGGCAAGAGAAAAACATCAAGTTACCTACAAAGGACATCCCATCAGGCTAACAGCAGATCTCTCATCAGAAACAATGCGAGCGAGGAGAGAATGGGAAAATATATTCAAAGTGTTACGAGAGAAGCAATTTCAGCCAAGAATACTGTACCCAGCAAGATTATCTTTCAGGTGGGAAGAAAAGACAAGAACATTCTCAGATAAACAAAACCTGAAAGAATTTACCAGCACCAGACCAGATCTCCAAGAAGTTCTCAAGGGTGTACTGTGTCAGGAAAATTAAACACAGACACACGGAAATAAGAGTCCAAAAACTAAGAAAGTGGCCAACTTAATCATAGGGACAAGTCTGGAGTTGAATATTATATATCAGAATTTAATCAGGAAAATTGAACCAGAACAGAAGATAAAAGTACATGAGACTGATAGATTCATGCACCTACCATTTGACACCGGAGGTGGTGTGAGAGGAGGGTGGGAAGGGACTGAGGGTCAGAAAGAGGGGTGGAAATATTTCTAAGAACTAGAAATGGAAAATTTTTTGTAATGTGCATGATTGAGTCACTATGCAGTGTGTACTGGATGGGAGATGGCATTTTGTGTGCTGTGATGATGCTTAAGGAAGGAATGTAAATTGAGTTACAAAAAAAAAGTTTCAGGAAAAAAAGAATTATCTATTCAATGACTGCAGTAAGATATGTAGCCCCAGCTAGGTGCTACTTTATAGGATGCGTAAAGTTAGACTTGTGTTCATGGAAATGTGTGTGTCACCTGTGTTTGCTATGAGGGTATTTGGATTGATTAGGGTCTTTGGTGATTCAATAAAATGTGGGGGGAAAACAGTATAGAAAGCAAACATAGATACCAGAGACAGTGTGGGAGGAGAATGGGAGATGGCAGAGGGTAAGAGATAGGGAATCAAGGATGGGGTGGGGGGGGGGAAGCAAAACATACAGAAAACAAGAAATGGTTCCTTTTGGCCAGAACCGCTATCTTCCAGTAATTAACCAAAATGACGAACACAAAGGGAAAGAGGAGAGGCACCCGATATATGTTCTCTAGGCCTTTTAGAAAACATGGAGTTGTTCCTTTGGCGACATATATGTGAATCTACAAGAAAGGTAATATTGTAGACATTAAGGGAATGGGTACTGTTCAAAAAGGAATGCCCCACAAATGTTACCATGGCAAAACTGGAAGAGTCTACAATGTTACCCAGCATGCTGTTGGTATTGTTGTGAACAAACAAGTTAAGGGCAAGATTCTTGCCAGGAGAATCAATGTGCGTATTGAGCATATTAAACATTCTAAGAGCAGAGATAGCTTCCTAAAACGTGTGAAGGAAAATGACCAGAAAAAGAAAGAAGCCAAAGAGAAAGGGACCTGGGTTCAACTAAAGCGCCAGCCTTCTCCACCCAGAGAAGCACACTTTGTGAGAACCAATGGAAAGGAGCCTGAGCTACTGGAACCTATTCCCTATGAATTCATGGCATGATGGGTGTTAAAAATAAACTAATCTGTGGTCTATTAAAAAAAAAAAAAAGAAAACAAGAAATGGAAGATCATCTGCTGACAATAACATGTTTGTTGATGTGCTTGATTGAGACAATATACAGTGTACTCTGGATGGAAAATCTCATTTTGTATGCTGTAATGATGTACAGTGAATGAATGCAAATAAATAAATTGAAAAAAAAAAAAAAAGAAAACAACTCACGCTGGGCGCGTGTGCGTGTGTGCCCAAGATCCCAAGAGGAGAATGGAGAAGGGATTGTGGCGTGGCCATCCTCCCTGGGGGGTGATTTCTTGCTTTCTGTCTCTCTGTCTCTCATTGTCTGTCTGGCGAGCACTGAGGCCTCACCATCTTGCTGTGTGCTGTGCTACAGCTGTTTGATGTGAACACAGGCAGGTCTGGACTTCTGAGTGTGTGTTTCACAGCCAAGAGCTGGTTAAAGACTAGACTGGTCCTTGGCTCCCTCCAAGATAACCACAAGCTATAGTTGCAACAAAGCATAGCATGACTGTTGGCAATCCCCACAGCATGTATAGGAAACACAATCAAGGCTCTTACAAATGGTGATACAGTCTCTGTATCTCCCTGGCTTTCAGAAGAGGTTTCTAGTACCCTGAGGAGACTAAGAAAGTTTATTTAGTAACTCTGTGGGTAACAGATGCACACTCCAGGCCTTCCAGGTGAGACAGTGTGGTTGCTGACAATGGAAGTGATTTAGACTATTTTTCAGAGTCTTGGGCAGGCCAAGACACTCTCCTTTGGCTGCTTGTCCCTGAACAGCAGAAGCCAAAAGCAGATCTCGGTCCCCAAAGCAGACTTAGAAAAAATGTGATGGCACTAAAGAGCCAAGGACACCTTCCTAGGTCTTGCAGGAAAACATAAGCACTTACTATGTTCTAGAGTAGATTTGCAAATTTGTCTAGGGTTTTAGGTATGCTAAGTTGTTGGGAAAGTCATGACACATTTTTGCATAGAAAAATACGTCATGACTTTCCCAACAGGCTAATATATAGGGGCACCCCTGAAAGAGCAGGGAGGTACATGTCTTCACAATAATATGGAAGTCTCTTATTAAAAGTGTGGCCTAAGTAGGGTAGCAGGAATACAGGAACATCAGTGTGAATGTGCATCTTTTGGAGAACTCTTTATAATGACCTCCAGTAAATAGATAATCTCCTAAACAGAGAAATGCTATTCAATATTGCATAACAAACAAAAAAAATCCCTAATAAAAACATAGTAATAGGAATATAATCACAATAAGAAAATGATGAGGGTCACTAATACTAACAGTAATTATTAACTACTAATATAAAGTAGATTTAAGGGGACCAGCAGTTAGCATAATGGCTATGTCGCTGGACTCCCATGTAGTCGACTGTGGTTCAAGTCCTGGACCTGGTGGCTTAAAACTCACGCCAGGCACATGTGTGTGCCCAAGAACCCGAGAGGGAATGGAGGAGAAGGGATTGCAGCGTGGCCATCCCCCCTGGGGTGTGATTTCTTGCTTTCTGTCTCTCTCTGTCTGTCTGGCAAGTGCACGCGCCCTATAGCAAAAAAAAAAAAAAAAAAAAAAAAAAAAAAAAAAAAAAAAAAACTGTCAAAAAAAAAATAGTAGATTTAAGATCAGATACAGAATCCTCAAAGTAAAAACAAGGTATCAATGGTAGGCCTCTTGCGGTAGTTTAGTTTCAGAATCCTAGATTTGCACAAAGAAAATAGGTCCATAAGGAAATCAAGCAGCAGAATGGAAGACATGAGAAGAACACAAACCTTTACCCAACCATGAGAAGAGTAAGCTTGGTATATCACTCAAGCCCCACATGAGATGCTTGAGGGATCTTGGTCCTCACAGCAGATACTTAGCTCACAACAGACACTTAGTGGATCTTGGAAGATTGCCAACTGGCTGATATGACTAGGAGTCATGAAGGAAGCAGACAGACTCACAGCTAGAATGTAGAAGTGGAGCCTATCCTATACATTAAGTCGCCTGCCCTACCTTGGCCCTCACCTCCTGGCTGTCCTTCCTACCATCTCTTCCACCCAGAACCTGAGCAGCTGGATAACGATTAGCCTAGCAAAGCTTGGGTCTCTTGGAGGTAGACACCCTCAGTGCTCCCAGACCACTAGGGGGCAACAAAGGCCACCCTGAGTCTTCCTCAAAGAATATTCTGTGGTTCCTGGGGTGAGTGGGTATCATCTCTGTGCCTTCCAAGGCAGCACCAGCTGACCCTAGAACAAGAGGATTTAGAGCATTTCTAGAAGTTCAGGCAGCCCCAGAAAGTTGTCTCTGTGCCTCCCTTTCAGACAATGGCAATCCCCTGCCTCCCTGTCTGACAGAACATGCTGTAGATGGTTAGGCTGAGGTGACACCTGCTTTAGCCTGTCCAAGCAGTCATCTGCAATTTCAGTGTCCTGTAGGCATCTTAGAAAATTTTTCAGAGGTTCTAGCAAGCAGGTAGATCCTGCCATTCCAGTAAGAAAGGAAGAGTTCCTGAGTCACTCAGTTGATTTACCAAAAATCCCAGAGTCTCAAGTGGGTAACAAGAAATTCACAACCTATTTTATCCCGCAGGATTTTTTTTTTTTTTTTTTTCTTTTTTGGCCCCTGGGTTAACTTAGGAAAATGTAGGTGGCCTGATTGGTGCAAGACAGCTCACTGTTGTCTGTGGAGGGTACATTTAAATCCTTCCAGAGCCTAGGGCCAGCAGATAGTGTAGTGGCTACATCGTTGGACTCCCACACAGCTGACTGGGGTTCAAGACCCAGACCTATGGCTTGAAACTCACCCTGGGTGTATATGAGCGCATGCTAAGATTCCAGGAGGAGAGTGGAGGATAAGAGATTATGCCATGGCCATCCCTCAGGGGTGATTTCTGTCTTTGTCTCTGGTGAGTTTCTTCCAGAGCCTTAAGGCAAGAGCATGGTGCACTTCCTTAGCCTCCCTTGTGGTTAAATTTGAGATATTTCAGGAGGCCCATCCTTAGGCACTGAGGAGTGGGAGTAAATGTGTGTGTGTATGTCTTAGGTTACCTTCCTAATCGTCTTCGGTAATTCAACAGCATTCATGAACAGAGAAAGTGTATTCAACATCGGATAATAGCCACCACAAAAAGATCTATGATAGGAATTGTAATAATAAATTTCATGTTGACTAATCTAACAATCATGATGATAATCATAGTTGACATGACTATTAATCCATTTAATGAAGATCAAATAAAAGAGATAGAGACTGAGAATACCTTCCCGTCAGTTATGACAATGTACCGATATGGGACCTCATAGTCTAGTTCGGAGTCAGAGTCTTAGGACTGCACCATAAAATGTCTTCTGTGATGGCAATGAAAAAAAAAAGTTGTAATAGAAAAAAGAAAAATGAATGACAGGAAGACATGGTAAAAGAGGAAACGAGTGTTCCAGTTTTGGAAAAGAATATTACTTGGCACTGAAAAGGGCTTTGGTCAGGGCCCTGCCTTCCACAGGCCCCTCAAAAGCTTTCAGAAATGGGCCAGCTTTGTAGCAGTGAGTAAACACTGTGTGGAGTGAGGTGGGTCCCACACAGCCAATTGTGGTTTGAACCTGGGCACCGACAGATTGAAAAATCATTCAGGGTATATGTCCAAGATTCTGACAGGAAGAAGGGAAAGAGGAAAAGGGAGTGCATCGCAACCAGGTCCCACTGATGGGGCCACTTTCTCTCTTTGACACACACTTGTGCCACTGGCATAGGGAAAACAAAACTTTCAGTAATTCTTCCAAATGGATAGCAGGTTGGGGTGCTAAGCTCTAAGCCTCTGCCCAGGTGCAAGGGCCTAGAGGCCAGAGGTAATGAAAACACTGGATTACTACTGTAGTCACTGGGCTTGAAAGATGCAGGGCTAGGCTAGGAGACCTTTAAGTTGTGTGTGCAAGGTTCTAGCTCTGCTTCCAGTGAGCAGTGACTGCGGGAGACATTGCCTGGGGTGGAGTCTAGTTTTTTGGGGGCGGAGGGAATTGGGACCTTGTGTGCATGAGAAGGTGTTGGCTAAGTGATGGCTTACAGGCTTGCTGCAGACTCTAGTGTCAAGACTTACTACTTCCAGACCTCCCCCTCCTCACATCCTCCAGCTAACCCCAGTCTTCAGTACTTTCCCAGACCAAAAGAAACATGAAGGTCTTTTTAGAGACATGGTGGCCTGAGACCAATGCTCTGGTGACTAAAACCTTCTATTCACGAGACCGGGACACCCAGGTAGGTGTCTATAAACATGAGTACAGTCTCTAAAATCCACAACATCCTACAATCTCTTCTTCTAGAAACCTTCTAGAATCCCTTCCTTCTTCTCCAACTCATTCTTCCTCTGGGAATCCGGAAGGTATTGTTCCCTGATTAAGCTATAATGTGTGCTCTTTAAGGAAGGCCTCAACTTCAAATACTGTGAACTTAAAAATATTTTGACCCCTACTCAGAGGACCCTGAACACAGATTTGGTTCAGGGACCCACAGTAACCCAGTGTCTGTGGGAGACTCTGCATTACCTTGTGTGTGGGAAGTCTGTCATGGGAATGACCTGAGGTCCCCCGTGATGGAGAGCTCTGGAGGCTGTGCAGTGTATGAGGCTGGAGCCAATGGTCATCTGCCAATGGATTTCCAACACAACGTTACTGCCCTTCTGTTCCTCTTTCCTCACTTTGTACTTCTCGGTTGTACTGTTGCCTTCACTTCCAACATGACATTGTTAAAATATAAATATACAAACCAAATATGAGTCTTTTCATCATTAAAAAAAGTTAAGGGAGTGTTTGGGCATGAGCATCCTGATGATCTCAATCAGAATCTCCAAAGCCTGCCACCTGCTACCAACACTGGATGACACCAGATTCACTAACATCAAACCTTCTCCTCCTCATGGTACATCCCCATGCAGGATAATTAGAATTTTCCTTTCCCCATCACATTTATACATGTGGACTGTTTCATTTTGCAAGGGTTCCAAATATGTCTCAAAAAGAAAATCTCGGGAACCAGCAGTTAGTGTAATGGCTATGTCGCTGGACTCCCACGTGGTCAACCGCAGTTCGTGTCCCGGACCCGGTGGCTTAAAACTCATGCCAGGCGCATGTGCGTGCGTGCCCAAGATCCCGAGAGGAGAAGGGATTGCGGCGTGGCCATCCCCCCTGGGGGGTGATTTCTCGCTTTCTGTCTCTATGTCTCTGTCTGTCTGGCAAGCACACGCACCCTATAGCGAAAACCTCTCCAAAAAAAAAAAAAACAACAACGGTGGCTTAAAAAAAGAAAATCTCAGCAAATCTCTGCTTTCAAGTTGTAGGTTCCTTTAAATGTCAGAATACCCAGGTTAAAATGTAATACACTGTAAAGTTGTATGTGAGTCAATGTAATATAAACAAGATTATGATAGTAATAAATAAATTTAAAAAAAAAGAATAGCCAGGTCACTCAATGGTCACATGTACAAGAACCAGAAGCCCTCTAAGGAGGAAGAGATCATTATTCCCAGCCAATGATGTGGACAGAGCTATCTTATGCACACTGCATGGTACTTCAGAGAGGATGCCTCTTCATCAGGCCATCTAGGTGATCCTCACCACACTGTCATCCTACAGCCATTGTGCTTAGACAAGGCTATATTTGTTCCTGAAATAGAGACTAGGGTTTTATTGTTTGTTTTAAGAATTATTTGTTAACTTTTATTTATTATTATTATTATTATTATTATTATTATTTAAATGTTATAGGTCACATGCAGAACTTTTTTTGAGAGATTTTTGCTATAGGGTGCATGTGCTTGCTGGAGAGACAGAGACAGAAAGTAAAAAATCGCCCCTCGGGGGGATGGTCATGCCACAATCCCTCTCCTCCATTCTCCTCTTGGAATTTTAGGCACGCACGCACACACACCTGGCATGAGTTTTAAGTAGCTAGGTCTGAGACTCGAGCCACAATCAACTATGTGAGAGTCCAGCAATGTATCCATTATACCATCTGTTGGTCCTAAGGACTAGTTTTTTAATAAGGGTGTTTTTCTAAGGAATGGCTGGAAATTTTTTAATTGGAAAAAAATAACAAAATTATACTTCAATGCACTCTAACATTTTAAAAAATATATTTAAAAAATTTTTAATTGACAGGGACCAGCAGTTGGCATAATGGCTATGTCGCTGGACTCCCATGTAGTTGACCATGGTTCAAGTCCCAGACCCAGTGGCTTAAACTCACGCCAGGCGTGTGTGTGTGCATGTCCAAGATTCCAAGAGGAGAATGGAGAAGAAGGAATTGTGGCATGGCCATCCCCCCTGGGGGGTGATTTTTCACTTTCTGTCTCTGTCTTTCTCTTTCTTTCTGGTGAGTGCATGCTCCCTTATAGCAAAAAATCCTCTCCAAAAAAAAAGTTTTAATTGACAAATATTTGTGTATATTTATAGGGTATGACATGATGTCTTGATCTATTCATACATTATGGTTAGATTCAATTAATCCGTTAACATAACCTTCACCTCACCAATTTACCATGTTTTTGGATAAGAAGTTAAAAATCTATTTTAGCAACGCTGAAATATACATTTTTAATAATGTGGTCCTCACACAGTACAGGGCTCATTAGAACTTATTCTTCCAGTCTAACTGAAACTGTGCACCCTTTCATCAACATTTTCTCTTTCTCTAGCTCTCCTTCTTTCCTACCCTCTCAGCCTCTGGTACCCACATATCTACTCTCTATATAAGATCCACTTTCTTAGACTTCATATGTGAGTTCATACAGCATTTGTCTTTCTATGCCTGGCTTCTTTCAGCTTTCATGTGATCTAACTCCCAGCCAATGAAACAGACACTGGAGAGGTGTCTGACCTTAGCTCATGTAGATATCCTCTGTGTATAAATCTTTCACATAAACTTCAGTGTTGCTTTTGTTTTCTTAATCAGAAGACAGGTATCTTCAAAAGATAAACACGTTTGAGTAAAAACTCTAAATATTAGAAAGTGAAAATAGGGAGCCAGCAGGTGGCATGGTGGTTAAAGTGCTGGACTCCCACATGGCTGACTGTGGTTTGAGTCCCAGACCTGGTGGCTTACTTTCTCAGTCTCTCTCTGTCTGTCTGTCTCTCTCTCTCTTTCTCCATCTCTCTTTGGTGAGCACATGTGCTCTATAGCAAAATTTTAAAAATAATAAAATTAGATGAATAATTATTTTAAAAATGAAAAATAAATGTTGGAACAGTTGTTACTAGTTACAATGAAGTAGGCCAACTTGAGGTTCAGCAGAACTGCAGTGATTCTGAAATTAAGAAAGGCCTCGGGACCAGCAGTTAGCTTAATGGCTATGTCGCTGGACTCCCACGTAGTCGACCGCGGTTCGAGTCCCGGACCCAGTGATTTAAACTCACGCCGCGCATGTGTGCATGCGTGCCCAAGATCCCGAGAGGAGAATGGAGGAGAAGGGATTGCGGCATGGCCATCCCCCCGGGGGGTGATTTCTTGCTTTCTATCTCTCTGTCTCTGTCTGTCTGGCTGGCGAGCGCACGCGCCCTATAGCAAAAATAAAAACCTCTCCAAAAAAAAAAAAAAAAAAAAAAGAAATTAAGAAAGGCCTCTAATGAGAACTAGCTAACAAAGTGCTGAGTCATGGAAAGGTCTGTTTGAGGAACGGTAAGATGAGAAACCAAGAACAGGTATTTAAAGAAAAACAAGAATCAGGATAATTGCTCAAAGGAAAGTGATTGACTTTGACTGTAGTGATGAACAAATTGCATGTGCTGGTATCTATAAATACTGAACACATGCTGAACTTTTTGAGAGTTTGGTGGGGCTTGCTGTCTCCTTGTAACCTGACTACAGAAATAAACTCCCTTTTTCTCCAGCCTCTGCCTATTGTTTCACTGACCATTAGTAGAAGCAGTTGGACTTAGTCTGCTGGATACAATAGAAAAACAAGAAGGGTAAGTTTATTTGAAAATAATCTTTAAGAATTTCCAAAGAAAATAGAAGAGACAGTTTTAGCTCACACATTTCAAATTAAATGTATTAAAGATTTTAACAAAGCTATTGAAAATGCAGTTTTACTATTGTGGACAGAAATCTGACTGCTTTTTTCTATTTTTCCAAAGTCCTTTCAAGAGAGGCTAGGAAGAGTCACACCCACAAACATTAACAGATCATTTTTTTCCCATTTAACAGGGTTCTTCCTAAATCCTGTCCCTGGCATAGTATCTCTGAGATGTATATTCAACTGATTACAGTATATTATTTTGCTAACCTCTTCCCAAGGCACAGAACTTCCCTCTCCTTGAGATGTAGATTAAGCATTTCTTTGTAAATCTCTTCCCAGGACACAGATCTTCTCTTCCAATCGCCAGCCTAGGAATTGTGGAACCCACCTATAACCTACAAGCCCCTGCTTCCCCATGTTCTGCCTTTTTGGGCCAGACCAATAGAAAATCTCTTCACTAAATTTTGTGTCAATCTCGAAAACAAAAAGAACCCCTGAATGTGATCACCCCGAGAAAGGCATGTATGCCTCTTCTCCGGGCCTAGGTCACTCATATTTGGCTTAGAAATAAACCACATTAATTATTAATTTTTAGTTGATTATTTTTCGGTCGACACTATTTCTTTTTAATGTACATGTTACAGGTAGATGTTATGAGCAGGAAGTCCCAATATGCCAATGAGGAGGACATTTGCCTCACAGCTTATCAGGGGATACAACCAGACCCTCTGTGAGGACTCTCCTCCCACCTGGCTCCCTGCACTGGGAAGGGGAGGCCGATTCCATTTTTCTTATTACCTAAGCTTTCTTAAAGGAAAACACTTAGGGAAGGTTGTTATCATCCCTCCTGTCATTTCACATATATACACAGGAATTCAATGGGATGTTTGGTCAACACCACAATTTTCATTGGGGCAATAAACTAATAGGGCGGTTCATCCCTATGTGGATGCTCACATCTTCAAAGTCCACACAGGACATATGTAATTAGATAATCAGAATTCTTATCTAAGGGGAAGTACACAAACACAGATAAAAGCCCAGGAATTCAAACAAAGGCACTTAGCTACAATGACAGACTTCCCCTCCTGAATATTCATGACAAGACCTCAAGATAAAAGTAACACCTAGAGAGGAGAGTTGAGCCATTCTCTGAGAAGATTCCACATGGATACTGGGAACTAGATATTTCAGGGCACAGGCGAAATGAAGATTTTCTACTCATAATTCAGCCTCCAGCAAGCAAAGCTAGTGTGTGATCACTACAGAACGGCAATCCGATTCTAGAACACCTCTGTCTGCTTGCTCCTGAACATTGAGGCTTAACTTCAAGAATTTGAAAGAAACACGCCATTCATCAGATGACAAGAAATCACCGTCGGATCACGAGAAATATGGGAAAACGAGAAAATACCTCTCCTTCAATGGAAAAGAGTAACTCTCCTTCATCCACAAACAGTTCGGTGAAAATCATGGAAATGTCTGATAAGGAATTTAGAGCATTCGTAATGTCGAAGCTAACAGAGATGGAAGAAAAGAGAGATAATGAACTGCTAAAGAGAAAGGAGAAAGAAGTTGCCGAGTTCCAGGAGATGAGGAAATTCTTGCAAGATCTAAAAGAGGACTTACACACTTTACAAAAGACTCAAACGGAACTGCTAGAGATCAAGTCTATAATACAAGAAGTCAAAATCTCCCTTGAAAGTATTAAAAGCAGACTAGATCATTCAGAAAATAGAATCTCAGATGTAGAAGAGAAAATGGCTGGCTTAGAAAAGTCCACCACGAAGACTGAGAAAATGGCTCAAAAATTTGAGAATGATATGCGAGAAGTACTGGATACCATCAAACGTCCAAATATCCGGATAATTGGCATTCCAGAAGGTGAAGAGACCCATAAGGGCATTGATAATCTATTCCATGAAATCCTGCAAGAAAACTTTCCAAACCTAGAGAGGCATTCGAAGATCCAGTCCCAGGAAATACAAAGGACCCCAAATAGAATCAACCCAAGAAGATCTTCTCCAAGACACATTATAGCCAGGTTGACCAAAACCGCAGACAAAGACAAGATACTAAGATTGGCAAGAGAGAAACATCAAGTTACCTACAAAGGACATCCCATCAGGCTAATAGCAGATCTCTCATCGGAAACAATGCGAGCGAGGAGAGAATGGGAAAATATATTCAAAGTGTTACGAGAGAAACAGTTTCAGCCAAGAATACTGTACCCGGCAAGATTATCTTTCAGGTGGGAAGAAAAGACAAGAACATTCTCAGATAAACAAAACCTGAAAGAATTTACCAGCACCAGACCAGATCTCCAAGAAGTTCTCAAGGGTGTGCTGTATCAAGAAAATTAAACACAGACACACGGAAATAAGAGTCCAAAAACTATGAAAGTGGCCAACTTAATCATAGGGACAAGTCTGGAGTTGAATATTATATCCCAGAATTTAATCAGGAAAATTGAACCAGAACAGAAGATAAAAGTACATGAGACTGATAGGTTCATGCACCTTCCATTTGAACAGAATCCTAACTTGTTTCCTGGCTTTAAGCAAAGTTCCTTGGCATTTCTTTGAGTTAAGTTAAAACTGGTTTTCTTAGTAGTAATGAGTGAACTCACCATTGAAAG
Organism: Tupaia tana; assembly: GCA_026018925.1. Taxonomy (NCBI): domain Eukaryota; kingdom Metazoa; phylum Chordata; class Mammalia; order Scandentia; family Tupaiidae; genus Tupaia; species Tupaia tana. The sequence goes on from JAKSZU010000015.1 coordinate 52,191,786, forward strand.
TAGTTAGATTATGTAGGAAATTGTGTGATCAATGCAACGTGGGTGGGAAGGGAATGAAGGACAATTGTAGACACCGGAGGTGGTGTGAGAGGAGGGTGGGAAGGGACAGAGGGTCAGAAAGAGGGGTGGAAGTAATTCTAGGAACTAGTAATGGAAAATTTTTTGTAATGTGCATGATTGTATCACTATGCAGTGTGTACTGGATGGGAGATTGCATTTTGTATGCTGTGATGAAGCTTAGGGAAGGAATGTAAATTGAGTTACAAAAAAAAAAGTTTCAGAAAAAAAAATATATATATTCAATAACTGCAGTAGGATATGTAGCCACAGCTAGGTGCTACTTTATAGGATGCGTAAAGTAAGACTTGTGTTCATGGAAATGTGGGTATCACCTGTGTTTGCTATGAGGGTATTTGGATTGATTAGGGTCTTTGGCGTTACAATAAAATGTGAGGAGAAAACAGTATAGAAAGCAAACATAGATACCAGAGACTGTGGGAGGAGAGTGGGAGATGGCAGAGGGTAAGAGAGAATCTAGGATGGGGGGAAAAAAGTAAAACATACAGAAGACAAGAAATGGAAGATCATTTGCTGACAATAACATGCTTGTTGATGTGCTTGATTGAGACAATATATAGTGTAATTTGGAGGGAAAATCTCATTTTGTATGCTGTAATGATGTTCAGAGAATGAATGCAAATAAATAAATTAAAAAAAAAAAAAAAAAAGTAACACCTAGAGGCCAGAAGGTGGTGTGGTGGTTGGGCTGCTGGACTCCCCCATAACCAAATGAAGTTCCAGTTCCAGACCTGGCAGCTTGAAAATCACACAGGGCACATAAGCCTGAATGCCCAAAATCTCAGAAGAATGGAGGAGAAGGGACTGTGTGGCATGGCCATCACCTGGAGATGAGGGAGAGGGTGATTTCTCATTTTCCTTCTGTCTTTGTCTCTCTCCTCTCCAGAGAGTGCAAATGCCCTATGACAAAAACCCTTAATAACAACAAAAAAATAACACCTAATCCCATTCCCAGATGCAGTAGTCCTTCTCTGGCAGCTGCCTACCTGCATGCCTTTCTGGCATGGGGGGTGTATTTCTTTTCTGACAAAAATCCTTACTTTTCTATTAAAACTTCTCTTTTCCTACTTTACACGTTTGTGGTTTTTCATTCTGTGTCTTACGGCAGGTCTCTAACCTTAGTGATCTAGACCCAAAAAATTGAGTATTTTACACAACACAGTTCTGCTCCCCCTATCAGATAACACCTATCAAATTTATCTGGGACTATTTTTAAATTAGTCTTTCAATAATTAAAAGAAAAATCACATATTTTCTAATAAAACACTTATTTTACACATCTCATTACCAATGCTTGACAGAAAACATTCAGAAGTGAGAAACAATGACAAATTAAGCTATCTCATATTTTCAAGTAAATGCTCAGATAGCTCTAGAAAATAAATATAGTAATATGAGATGAAATATATTTTGAAAATAATGACTTTTGCATATTTGCCAATAATAATTTTGCAAATTATGTATTACATCCATATTTGTCTGAGGGTATACATCATCTCAGCACATGTGAAAAAGAACAAATTAAATGTAAAGCAGGAGGAATAAAACTGTGTACTGCAAATTTTTTTAAAAAGATATTTTTTTCTATAGGGCACGTGTGTTGGCCACTGAGACAGAAAGAAAGACAGAACGTCTCCTCTAACCCCTAGGGAAGATGGCTGCTGCAATCCCCTTGGGACTTTGGGAACACAAGCACACGCGCTCAGCCCAGCATGAGTTTTTTTTTTTTTTTTCCTTAGACTTGTTTATTGCAATGATGAACACATTGGCTTCCACTTAAAAATAAAACAAAACCAAAAAACATTAATCCAAATCACATTGGGAGATTTTTATTAACTTAAACCATTCTTAATTTTGTCTACCAAGTCTTTAGCAAATATGCCTTTATTTGATACAAACCTACAAGTGTGTCTTTTACCTTCATTAGTAGACTAGTGTATGAAAACAATGTTTTATATAAGAAGTGTTTATCTTCAGCACCAAATACATAGTAAATGTATCAACCACTATTTATAAACAGAGCTTTCAAACACTCCTCAGAATATCCTTTTAAGTATTTCAATGAACTGTATTGCTAATTATTTGAACATTGATTTAATCATTATGAAACACTGATAACTGCAGGTCTTCCTGATACTGTGGTATTAAGACACACTTGTAGCCCAGCATGAGTTTTAAACCTGGGTCTGGGACTCAAACGCGGTGGGCCATATGGGAGCCCAGCTAGCCATTAAGCCATCTGATGGTCTCGGGAACTTTTTTTTTGCTCTTTCTTTCTTTCTTTTCTCTCTCTCTTTCTTTTCTCTCTCTCTCTCTTTCTTTTCTCTCTTTTCTCTTTTCTCCTCTTCTCTTCTCTCTCTCTCTTTTCTTTTCTCTTTTTCTCTTCTCTTCTCTCTCTGTCTCTGTCTCTCTCTTCTTTTTTTAAAGACCCTGGCCAGTGAATCCCTGGAACTGGGTCTGAAATTGCGCCTCTGCTCCCGGAGGATGGGGAGTAGCACTGGAAACTCACATCCTCTGTGATCCTCGGTGTTAGCACAATCCCAGAGGCTGAGACTGGCCGTCACTTTCCAGCCTCTGTCCTAAACAGCTCATCTCTTAACTGCAGGAGTCCGGGACGGTCTCGACCCAACCACTGCCCACACTCAGGAGGCAGAATCCCGCCTGCCGACACCGACTCACTCACAGAATGCTGTGGACTTCAACTGTTTTCGACACAGTTGGGAAGGAAGCCTTTCCGCCGTCAGCAGGAGCGGCCTGAAAACGCTAAGCGTTTGCGCTCCAACCTCTGAAGCCAATTTACACCAGCTGCAGCGGCCGCCCCAACACGCCACCCCAAACTCCCGGGAGAACCCAGAGTTCCTAGGGGCCGAGTGACTGACAGACCGAGACACCCTGGGGGCGGGGCGAAGAGCTCAGGCCCCGCCCACATACTGGCCCCGCCCCGCCCGGACAGCCATTTCCTGCCCACCCGGAAGCGGACTTGAGCGGCGGAGCGAGTTTCAGTATTTCTAGTTCACAGCCTGAGCGGCCGTGTCCGGCACCTGGTCTTCCGCAGGCAGGTTCCGGGTGTCACTGCGGCTGTCACCATCCAGGGTCCCCACGTCGCTGTGAGACACTCCGAGTCCATTTCCTGGTCCGCGTCAGTGTCGGCTAAACCTCTCCCTGGCCGGCCCTCCTTCCTCCGCCTTTCTGCCTTCGGACTTGCCACTGCCTCCCCTCTTCTCCCCGCGCCAGTCCACGTTCGGTTCACGTCCCGGCTCGGAGGTGGGTTCCGGTTCTTCTCCGCCCTTGGTGGGTAGTACCCGGACACCGTGCCCTCCCACTGGCCCTGGGATTAGGATTGCCCAGACCCAGTTCTCAGACCTCCCTGCATGTTCACGTCCTTCTGGGCCAGCCTTGCTTTCCTCGGGCCTCTCCTCAGCCTCTGAGCCCTGGGCTGGGGGACTTTACCAGCCACAGCTCTGTGACACCCCATTCTGTCCCAGATCCTATTCTAGTGGCTGTGGCTGCCAGGGTGTTTATACTACCAATGTCGAAATGGAAAGTGTGGTCCTGAACGGGGCAAGCCCCTTACCTTTTTATTCCTGAAAATGCGAAGGGGCCAGGGAGGAAAAATAGAATAGAGAGAAAGAGAACCAGGGTGAGGAAAGGAGTCTGGGGGAGAGAAAGAGATGCTGAAACAGGATGAGTGGGTGGGCCCTACCGTCTTGGAAAGACATAGGAGTGAAAGTGAAGTGGACAAGAAGTGACATACAGAAATAAGGATAAATGATAAGGGAATCTGCAGAGAGAGGCAGGACAGAAAGAGATTTGACCAACAGAGGAGGAGTGAAAGAAAGATCCTAAATTCATTCTTTTTTAAAAAAATTTCCAGTTTACATTATTGTTAGTATTACTGTGTCAGATTGAGATTATAAATCCCTAGAAAACCCTTAATGGTTTTCTAGTCTTTATATTGCAGATACCCTGGGTTGCTTAGCATACAATTTTACACTATTTCAGTGTACACCTAGTAAGGACATTAATTATTTTTTATATTAACAATGAAAACCTAGTTTAAAATTTTACTTTGATATTTAATAGTTTTTTATTCTTCTGTGTGATCTTTTAACTCAGTGAGTCTGACCTGAAGTTTCCAACAAATTTTATGTTCCCTTTGCCCTTTCTCCGCACATGTTCATGGATGGGCTGGTTTATGGAGGGATTTTGTTCTCTTAGCAGTTACCATTTAATCATGATGAATGTCTTGTACAGAACTATTTCCATAGCTAATCTTTCCTCTCTTCCAGTGTCAACAAACAGATCATCTTAACCATGTCTTTTTTCATAGGTTAATGTGATATTCTGGACAAGAAGAGTGAAATACTTGAGATCACTGTGATTAAAACCAGAAGAGAAGTCGCTGTTGCTCAAGATATGAAATATGGCTTGTAAACTAGGAGAAAGGGTGAGAAGGGCAACACCTGGCACTGTCCCATTTAGGTCATGTTGTAACAGTGATGGGTCTTTTCTACTGGCCTACCCAGCTGATCTTTCTTAATTTGATGTGTAGGCACACATTCCCAAGGGTGTTGACTAGGGGAAAGTTAAGACATTTCAAACCATTTGTCATGCCAAAGCCTAATCTTACAATCTTTTCATTTTATTGTATCAACATTTACTTCAACACTCTCATTTTCTAATTTTGACTGTTAGTGTCTCTTTTCCGTTTTTGTTTTGAATCTATTATGTTTCATTATTTAACCGCTTCCTCCAGGGTTCTAGATTCGTAGCTGTCCAGTACAGTAATTACTAGACATGTGTCTATAAAAATTTAAATTTAGGGGCCAGTAGGTGGTTAAGGAACTGGATTCCCACATAGCTGACTAGGTTCAAACCCTGGACCCAGTGATTTGAAAATCACACTGTGCAGGAGTAGGTATATGCCCAAAATCTTGAGAGGAAAATAGAGGAGAAGGGATTGTGACATGGCCATCCTCACTAGGGGTGACTTCTCACTTTCCCTCTCTCCATCTCTGTCTCTCTCCAGTTAGCACGTGTACCCTATGGCAAAAACCTAAAAAAAAAAAAAAATTATATAACTAAACTACAAATACTCAATATCACTAACCAGATTTCAAGTGATCTGTATTTACATAGGCCTCATAGCTACTCTATTAGATATAGAGTATTTTTTCCATCCAAGAAGTTCTGTTGGGTGTGTCAATCAGTCTCTTTGTTTTTATTATACCTTTTGGCTTATAAATTTTTAATGTTCTGCTTACCTGTATTAATTTTTATGTGTGTTCTCTTGTGGTTATTTTTGTTGTTTTAACTTACCTGGATAGATTTTTATTTAGTTTAATCTTCTTTTAAAAAAAAAACTATATAAATAGGGACCAGCAGCTGGCATAATGGTTATGTCGCTGGACTCCCATGTACTCAACCACAGTTTGAGTCCTGGTGGCTTAAAATTCATGCCAGGCACGTGTGTACGCATGCCCCAAATCTCAAGTCCCTGAAATTACTATTTATACATTTTCTCACACATGTATATGAACTTCAAAAACATACTGGAAAATTAGAATTCAAATGTAAAGGTTTTTTTTGGTGCAAAGTTTTGTAATCCTGTCATAGTTTTTAATAATATGCATTTTCAACAAGCTTTTTTTTTCTTTTCTTTCCTTTTCTGTTTTTCTTTTCTTTCTTTTTTTTTTTTTTGGAAAGATTTTTGCTTTAGGGCACGTGCACTCGCCAGAAAGACAGAGAAACAGAGAGACAGAAAACAAGAAATCACCCCCCAGGAGGGATGGCCACTCCGCAATCCCTTCTCCTCCATTCTCCTCTCGGGATCTTGGGCACACACGCACACGTGCCCAGCGTGAGTTTAAGCTGCTGGGTCCAGGACTGAAACCACGGTCAACTACATGGGAGTCCAGTGACATAGCCATTACGCTAACTGCTGGTCCCTTCTTTTCTTTTTTTGACCAGAGAGAGACACAGAGAGAGAGGGAAAGTGAGAAAGCAAGCTACCAGTTCCAGGACTCAAACCATGGTTGGCCATGTGGGAGTGTCCAGCACCTTAACCACCACACCACTTACTGGTCCCTCTACAAACTTTTTGAAGACACCCCTGATATATGTGTGTGTGGTGTGTATAACTGAGAACAGGAATGTTGTAGATGATAAAGATTAATATAGGGGAACCAGCAGTTAGCGTAATGGCTATGTCGCTGGACTCCCACGTAGTCGACCGTGGTTCGCGTCTCGGACCCGGTGGCTTACAACTCACGCCAGGCGCGTGTGCGTGCGTGCCCAAGATCCCGAGAGGAGAATGGAGGAGAAGGGATTGTGGCGTGACCATCCCCCCTGGGGGGTGATTTCTCGCTTTCTGTCTCTATGTCTCTCTCTGTCTGTCTGGCGAACGCACGCGCCCTATAGCGGAAAAAAAAAAAAAGAAAAAAAAAACTCTCCAAAAAAAAAAAAAAAAAAGATTAATATAAAACACAGTTTCAAAGATTTTAGCTGCTATTTAAAAAATACTACAGTCCCTGGATTTCCTACTACTCTTCAGTCATTCTGTATTTTCTGAGCATCCTTGACCTAAAGGATTGTGTCAGTACATAACAGTAACATTACAGTGCTTATACTCCTGCTTCTTTCTGATGCAGGGGATTTTAAAGGCTGGATTGGCAGGGTGGGAACCACCAATCTCTATAAATGGTATAAATGTAATTAATATAATCATAAAATAGATTATTCTTTTATTAATATCCAGTTCCATGGAAAAAAGGTCTAAAAGTTAGGATTTAATAAGAGCAGAAAGGTACACAGCTTCAGATAGCTATGGTGGATTTTGGAAACCATTGCCAGCAAATATAGCAAGAATAAGAGAATCTCAGAAATTCCATAATAGTTACCTACAGGTGGAAGTGAAAATCCACGTGTGGGATGAGTCAGAGATCTCTATATTTTGGAATCAGGGAAGAAATTGAATAACACTGACAGCAGGGGCTATTTCACATAAAACCCAGTGCTTTTCATGATCTTATCCATGATATATGTATTTCTATTTTGTTTATTAGCATTCACATTAGCCTTCTTAACTCATGTCATGGGTTAAAAGAAGAGTCTTGTACCTATTTAGAGTGAACTGCAATTTTTTTGTTGTTTGGATGAGAGTTCACATTGAAATAAAGGTCTGAGGCTTCATGGCAGGTGTATCTAGACATCGTGCACAAGACTGGAGTCTGACAGCTTCTTTTTCCATGCACAGTTTACTTGACTACTGCTTGGAATGTGAGTGAAAACGCAGAGGAAGACTGTGAGAAACTGAGTTAATGGAAATGCATCCACTGGTGAGTAGAAAATGCCTTTTTCTTTTTTTTTTTTCTTTTTTTTGGGGGAGAGGTTTTCGCTATAGGGTGCGTGCGCTCGCCAGACAGACAGAGAGAGACATAGAGACAGAAAGCAAGAAATCACCCCCCAGGGGGGATGGTCACGCCGCAGTCCCTTCTCCTCCATTCTCCTCTCGGGATCTTGGGCACACACGAACATGTGCCCAGCGTGAGTTTTAAGCCACCGGGTCCGGAATGCGAACTGCGGTCGACTACGTGGGAGTCCAGCGACATAGCCATTACGCTAACTGCTGGTTCCCGAAGATGCCTTTTTTTACTGAAATTGCACCCCTAATCCCAGAAAATGGGTAGGTTTTTACTATTTGCATGGATATTTTAAGCACATCGGGTGATTTTCACAGATCTGAGCTCCATTTAAGTTTTCTCAGGAGCCTGGGATGTTATCTTAGGTCAGGAACTCGATTTATATCACACTAATATCTATAATATCACTCAGTATCACAGTAATATGTGGTAGCTTTTTTTTTTAATAAGTTTGTGTTTACAGAAGAAATGACATATTTTTTTCTCTCTCATTAAGGTCATGGCCTCATTGGCAAATTGACTCATTAACCATGCTATTAGTTGTAATGAATGCACGTGGTAGAAATAAGTGAGGAGTAAAACCCTACAGCCTAAGAGGGAGGTGCATTCAGTCAGTGCTGTCATAAGTCCTGGAATGATGAGATCTGTGCAGAGTTGAGGAAAAATGAGAGCATGTTAGTCCAGGGAAGGCATGAGGAATCATTCCTTTTTCCCCCAAATTTCAAGCTTCTTAAAATTGATAGAATATATTTAAGCATTTGAAAATTGCTGAAAAGATAACTTAAATGCTTATCATTCTTGTCACTCTTTCTACCACTTAGTAATTAACAATTTTTTTCTTATTTGATAACTGAAAACAATGTGTAGGAAATATTATTCACTTAATTGTGGCTGTGTAATGAAGAGTATAGTAGAACAAATTTAGTGTGTGTGATATCATTGAAGTCCTGGGAAAATTTTCAAAGAAGTAGATAGACAAAAGCCAGTAAAGATGCTTCTTTTATACTTAATAAAGAAAAGAATTATAATAAAGCTACAAGAAAATAATAACTGATATTTGAGGTTTTCATAGAAAAAGTAGAATGGGAGGTGTCTTCCTTCAGAAATGGTCAGTCTAAGACTGTTCTTCAGTCCAGAAGTCTCAAATGTCCCTGGCTTTATGCTACTGAACTATCTGTCCTTACCTTATTATGAACATCTGAGTCACAATGCATTAAAAGAGATTATACCTACTGATACCAAGATCTGTATGACACTTGTTCAGTTCTGAAGGATGATGAAGATTACATCAAGGTTCTCTGCCCTTTTTTTTGGGAGAGCTTTTTCGCTATAGGGCGCGTGCGCTCGCCAGACAGACAGAGGGAGACATAGAGACAGAAAACGAGAAATCGCCCCCCATGGGGGATGGTCACGCCGCAATCCCTTCTTCTCCATTCTCCTCTCGGGATCTTGGGCACGCACACACACGCGCCTGGCGTGAGTTTTAAGCCACCGGGTCCGGGACGCGAACCGCGGTTGACTACGTGGGAGTCCAGTGACATAGCCATTACGCTAACTGCTGGTTCCCTGCCATTTTTTTTAAGAGAGATTTTTGTTATAGAGCATGTGCATTAACTGGAGACACAGAGAGAGACAGAGAAAGAGAAAGTGAGAAGTCATTCCTCAGGAGGGATGGTCATGCCATCCCTTCTCCATTCTCCTCTGGGGATTTGGGTGCACAAACACACAAGCCTGGCATGAATTTCAGGCTGGCAGGTCCAGGACTCAAATTTCAGTCAGCCAGTGTGAGTCCAGTGCCTTAGCCTGCTATACCAGCTGCTAGTACTGCTGCCCTTTTTTGTTTTTAATCAGAGTTAGACTAATCGTTTCTCATACATATTTGCAAAATAGGGAAAACTTCTATACATTCATTGACTCTTTTAATACTCATAACAGATTATTAAAGCATTTCATAGATGAGGAATCTGAGGTACATGGAAGGAAATAATTTAACAATAATCATGGTTAAAATGTGGCAAATTATTGGGCCAGCTCTGTGCTCTAGGAGTTAGAGGATCTGGATCCCATATAACCATCTGTGCAGCTCAAATTCTAGCCCTGGCAGTATGAAAAACACGCCAGGATGCTGACAGGATGGAGAAATGGAAGAGAAGAGATTGAACTGGGACCACACCCCATTAGGGGAGTATTTTCTTTCTCTGTCTTTCTGGTGAGCACATATGCCCTATAGTAAGAGTAAAAATCAGTTTTTTAAGTGGCAAATCATTCTTATGGTTGGCCTTGTGATAAATATGTAAAGTACTTAAAATTAATGGGGAAGAGAGTTTTAGTTATGAGTTTTCAATATAAGTTTTAAATGAGTTGTCTGGAAATCACAAATTACCACTGTATTGGAAAATTTTCAAATGGTATTACACCATATGCCATGTAATATTCCTTGGTAATCAAAATTTATGTATTCAGAGTATATTTGGCTCTGAGGACAATGAGAATGAATGGACTAGGGACCCCAAACACAGTTTTATCTTCCTATATACCCAGCCCTCCATCTGCCTCAGTGTTGGCATATCAGCCTTCCTACTCTAGACATTGGCAGGATTGATCTTTCTAAACTGGAAATGTCCATGATATTCTAGGAATCAGTGACCTTTGAAGATGTAACTATAAACTTCACCCAGGAAGAGTGGGCCCTACTGGACACATCCAGGAGAATGCTATACAAAGATGTGATGTTAGAAAATATTAATCATCTGATATCTCTTGGTGAGCCTGTCTACATTTATGTATGTATGCTTATATGTATCCATTTGTTTCATCAGTCAGCAAGTGTCTCACTCCAATCTCTGTCCTGATTCTTTCATAGACCTTATAACTATATGAAAGTTGTTTCTTTATACCTTGTTTATATCCATTTTATTACTGCTCCAAAATGTGGCCTAAATCACAGTTTTATGTTTTTCTTGCTACTAAATCACCAAAAGGAGAGTAGAACTGGAAGCTCAACAGATATTTTTAAACGTATAAATAGATTAAATATTTTATAAACATAGCCATCCCCTGTTGGATTGGTTCCAGGTATATCACAATTCAAAAACGCTCATCTCTTATATAACAACAACGTGGTATTTGTATATAACCAATGTATTTCTTCCAATGTACTTTGAAGTCATCTTCAGATTACTTGTAATACCTGATACAATGTAAATTTTATATAAAGCAGTTATATTTGGTTTTTTAAATTGTCGAAATGCTATTGTTTCCCCATACACTCTTGATCAGCATTTGGCAGAATTTGCTCATGTGAATCCTATGGATATGGATGGTCAACTGTAATTATTTAGCTGTAGGTTCTATATTGAAGCTTGAGAACAAAGTAGTGAAAATGCCATAATTTTGATTATCATTATGGAGCTTATGGCTATTGGATTCTGTTTGAATTAGCCTTCTGTGGACACATTTAATTTCTACTTTCTTTTGAAGATTAATAATTCTGCCATTGAAATTGGGCATGAGCATCAGCATCTTGAGGTCTTTATTGTGGACACACAATCTGGATTTCTTCCTGGTCTAGTGAAGGACCTTCAGAGTTCCCTGTGTTAATCATTCCTCCTGGACTGATGTCCAACATTCTCTTTATTGTTCTTTAATAGCCATTAATGGACTTCATAATAATACACATCTATCTGCAGTATATTCAAAATCCATGTATTTTTTTTGCACAAACAGGATATCAGCTCTTTGAATCAGATATGATTTTCCATTTGGAGCCAGGCGAAATGCTATGGATTGTTGAAGGAAGTAGGTTTTCCCCAGACCACAGTCCAGGTCAGCAACAAGAACTTATACCTCAATATAAAGAACTGCCTAGTTACTATATCTTTGTCATATCAATCATAATGCATGTGTCCTTCTACCATTTTTTAAAATTTTAGTGAAAAGGATATTAATATATTTAATGGAGTTAAATTTTCATATAGTGACTCTTGTTCTTATCCTGCCATTTCCCTCTCTGTGTTCTTCTTCTTCTTCTTCTTTTTTTTATTTATACTATAGGGTATATGTGCTTGACAGAGAGACAGAAAGAGACAGAGAGACAGGAAGCAAGAAATCACCACCTGGGGAGATGGCCGTTTGGCAATCCCCTCTCCTCCATTCTCTTCTCAGGATTTTGGGCACACATGCACATGCACGTGATGTATTTCAAGCCTCCAGGTCTGAGACTCAAACCACAGTCGGCCATGTGGAGGCCCAGCAATGTAACCATTATGCTGTCTGATGGTCCCAATTTTTTCTCTCTTTACCTACACAGAATCCTGTCTTCATTTCATAGTTTTCATCTTTCCTTTCTAAACATATTTTTAAATTTTTAGTGTCCTATGATATTTTTTTCTTACCTACAGTATTCCTTCATATGACATATTTGTTCTAAGTTCCAGTTTCTAAAACATATATGGGCTTTAGTGCTTTTATTTCCCTAATGCTATGCCAACAATTTATTTTTGCAGTTATTAAAGACAGAGAAAGTGTATATAAAAAGCAAGAAGTAATATCCACACATTATATCAGCAAGGGCACAGCCACCATCAGGGAAATGGTAAGTTGCATGAATGTGGATTCTGGTCATTCAAATAAATACTTAGTAAAGGGATATGTTAGTACCTGAGTACAATTGTTTGACTGTTATTAAATGGCGATTAAATTTTTTCTGAGACAAAAGTTGGTTAATTGGAATATAGGGAATAAATTAACTTGGTTTTGAAACCATAACCTGAGATCATAAAACACGGATAATTGCATAAGCATTGCTCATCTACCTAGTCATTAAAACAAATTGAAGTCTTCCAAATTAATTTGGCCTCCCTGCAGTTTGGATGCTACAAAAGAGAAAATATTTGTGTTTCATTACACCATGGTAACATACTATGTCTGTGCCAGTAACAAAAGATTTTAACTGTGCACTATCACTGAAAGCTTAGTCTAAAAGTTATATGTAGAAAAATTAATGTATGGATTTATGTGGACAAACCATTAATAACTTTTTGTCTTCTTCATAAAAGCAGAAATCTCATGCTCATGATGATCTATTTAAATGGAAAGATTTGGGAAAAGATCACTTTCACAGCTGTGAAATGAGTCAAAATTTGTCACCTCACTCAGCAAAGAAACCATTCATTAGCAAACAGTGTGGAAAATCTAGTAGTGACAACTTCAACCTTCATCAACAGAAGAAAAAACAGGCAAGGGGAAAATCATATGAATGCCCACAGTGTGAGGAAACCTTCAGTAATTGCTCTAGCCATAAACAGCACAAGATGACTCATACTGGAAAGAAGCCATATGAACATCATCTGTGTGAGAATGCCTTTATTCATACCTCTGACATTCAAAAGCACAATCAAGCTCACATTGCAGAGAAACCATATGAATGCCACCAGTGTGGGAAAACCTTCAGTCAACCTTCTAACCTCAGACTGCATGAGAGAACTCACACTGGAGAGAAACCATATAAATGCCATCTGTGTGGGAAAGCCTTTAGTCAGTCTTCTAGCCTTAGAGTACATGAGAGAATACACACAGGAGAGAAACCATATGAATGCCATCTATGTGGGAAAGCCTTCAGTCAGTCTTCTAACCTTAGACTGCATGGGAGAATACATACTGGAGAAAAACCATATGAATGTCATATATGTGGGAAAGCTTTTAGTCAATCTTGGGACCTTAGGGTGCATGAGAGAACACACACTGGAGAAAAACCATATGAATGCCATTTGTGTAGGAGAGCCTTCAGTCAGTCTTCTGCCCTTAGACTGCATGAGAGGACACATACTGGAGAGAAACCATATGAATGTCATCTGTGTGGGAAAGCCTTTAGCAAATCTTCTGCTCTTAGACGACACGAGAGAATACATACTGGAGAGAAACCATTTGAATGTCATCTTTGTGGGAAAGCCTTTAATCAATCTTGGGAACTTAGAGGACATGTAAGAACACATACTGGAGAGAAAACATTTGAATGCCGTCTGTGTGGAAAAAGCTTCAGTCATTCTACTCACCTTAGACAGCATGAAAGAACACACACAGGGGAGAAATTATATGAGTGTCATCTCTGTGGGAGAGCTTTCAGTCAGTCTTCTTCCCTTAGACGACATGAGAGAATGCACAGTGGAGAAAAACCACATGAATGCCATCTGTGTGGGAAAGCGTTCAGTCAATCTGCTCACCTCAGACAACATAAGAGAACACATACTGGGGAGAAGCCATATAAATGTAGTGCATGTGGCAAAGCCTTTAGCAAATCATCTGCCCTTAGACTACATGAGAGAATACACACTGGAGAGAAACCATTTAAATGTCATCTTTGTGGAAAAAACTTTAATCAATCTTGTGACCTTAGAGGACATGTGAGAACACATACTGGAGAAAAACCATATGAATGCCATCTCTGTGGGAAAAGCTTTAGTCAGTCTTCTCACCTGAGACAACATAAGAGAACCCACACTGGGGAGAAATTATATAAATGTCATCTGTGTGGGAAAGCCTTTGGTCAGTCGTCTTCCCTTAGACGACATGAGAGAACACACACTAGAGAGAATGATGAATGCCTTCAGTGTATACTCTGACCTACAATGACGTGGTACTATAATTATAATTTGGAAGAATATTCAACCGTATTATATGCTTGAATGTACCTGAGGATGCACACATTGATGAAACACTCTACAATCAGTGTGGAAGATCCTGCATCATCCTTACTACTCATTTGATGTATACAAATGTTTATGGAAGAGAAGCTCTATGTATAAATTCTGTGTGGCAGATCTCAGTAATCATAGATGAAATAATTTGTCCTGAAATACAATGAAAATAGAATTCATTAATGAAAGCTCTTGACTTTAAACACACTAGTGGACTTATACAGGAATAAGCCTCTAGATCCATAGTTGGTGTGGGAATGTCTCCATTAATAATTAGTTGTTAAACAACATAAACAATTGCTTCTTGGGAGTACCTCTTGGTCTCTAATACTCTGAACATTCAGCCATGCACCAGTCTTATGCACAAAACAAACAAACAAACAAACAAAAAAACAATGAATATCTACCAAAACAAAATAAGATGAATGTGAGAATATTTTCAGTGATCACTCATTTCATACTCAAAGTTCTCTCAGTAAGAAGATAACAATTCCAAAGTGATAATGACATGTTCAACATCAGAAAACTGTCCAGGAAAAAAAAAGTTCTAAAAGAATCTTTTAATACATAATTTAGCAAATTATTTAGAATTTTGAGAAAATGTTCATTGCAAGTGTGGCATATAATTGTAGGATCAAAGGGGCCAGCAGGTGGCATGTTGGTTGAGGCACTGGACTCCCACATGGCTGACCATGGTTCAAGTCCCAAACCTGGAGGCTTGAAAATCATGCCAGGCACAGTTGCATGCTAGCCTAAAATCCCAGGAGGCAAATGGAGAAGGGATTGCAGTGACCATCCTCCTGTGGGGTGATTTGTCACTTTCCCTCTCATTCTCTCCCCCTAGTGAGCACACACTACAGCAAAAAAAAGCCTAAAATAATTATAATAATTGTAGGATTGAGACATTATCTGGGAATATTAAGTGCAGATATTTCTAAGAAATTTTATTTTCAAATATATAAATCTGACTTGCATATAGGAATTAGGTTAGTACTTGCAGACATTTAAAATTTGTTGCTGAAAAGTCTATGATGGCGATGTTCTACTTTTAATCATGTAGTTTTAAACCCAGATTTTGGTCCAGACTTGTTATGGCTGAATATTCAGCTCCACTTTGAGTCTTTTTTCCAACAATTCCTTCAGCACAGCCAGCCTCCCTTTTAACTTGACAGGATGGAGAAATGGAAGAAAAGGGATTGTGATGTGACTATGCCCCATTGTTGTTGCTTTCTCTCTGGTGAGTACATGTGCCCTCTAGCAACTAATTTTTTAAAAAATTCTGTAAAGTTGCAGGATGGAAAATTAGCACAGAAATCAGTAGTATTTTTGTGTTACAATAATGAGCTAGCTAAAAAATATCCCATTTTCATAGCTGCAAAAAATACCTAGGAACAGCTTTAACCAATTAGACAAAAGAGCTCTACAATGTAAACTATAATATTGATGAAATAAGTTGAAGACAAAAAGAAAAATGGAAAGACATCCCATGTTTATGCACTGGAAGAACTAATATTAAAGTGGCCACAGTATCCCCAAATGTTCTACAGGTTCAGTACAATTCATAACATAGTGGCATTCTTCACAGAAATAGAAAAAGCAATCATATAATTCATACAAGCCACAAACGATTCCAAATAAAGCTATCCTGAGTAAAAAGAATAAAGCTGGAGGGAGAACACTACCTGACTTCAAAATGTACAACAAAGCTATGATAACCAAAAAGCATGATAGTGGCATTAAAATGAACACACAGAAAAATGAGACAATAGAGAACCTAGAAATAAATCTGTATATAAACAGCCAGCTGATCTTCAACAAAGACATTAAGAACAAATTGGGGGGGACCAGCAGTTAGTGTAATGGCTATGTCGCTGGACTCCCATGTAGTCGACCGCAGTTTGAGTCCCGGATCCGGCGGCTTAAACTCACGCTGGGCGCATGTGCATGCGTACCCAAGATCCCAAGAGGAGAATGGAGGAGAAGGCGTTGCGGTGTGGCCATCCCCCCCTGGGGGGTGATTTCTCGCTTTCTGTCTCTGTCTGGCGAGCGCACGTGCCCTATAGCAAGAACCTCTCCAAAAAAAGAAAAGAAAAAAAAAATTGAGGAATGGACAGTCTTCAATAAATAATGCTAGGAAAATTAGATATCCACTTGGAAAAGTATAAAACTAGACTCGTATATCTCTTTATATGCAAAAGTTACTCAAGAGGCCAGGTGGTGATACAGAGGTAATGCTAGTTACCTATGTGAGAAAGGTCCTCAGTTTGGGTCCCAGGACTTCCCTGAGCTTGCCATGCTTTCTGTGATTTAGGCTGGCTGAGATTGGAGGTGGGTTGTGGTGTTAGAACCCTGATGAGTCTTTCTCCCCTTTCCTCCTGCTTCTCTTGTGAGAAGTAAGGTATTATTATTATTGATAACTGAAAATATTTAAAGACTCAAATGTAAGACCTAAAACTTTACTAGAAGAAAATTGGAAACACTTCAGGACATAAGATTTCAAAAGCACAGGCAACAAACCCCACAATAGACAAATGACATTGTATTCAGCTGGAAAGTTTCTGCACAGTAAAGGAAACAATAATATGAAGAGATTACCTGTAGAATCAGGACATACTTGCAAACTATGCATTCAATGAATTAATATCTAGAATATATAAGAAAAGTCAGCAAAAGAAAGGGCAAATGCATAGACATTTCTCAAAGACATACCCACAGCCAACAAGTAAATGGAAAACTGCTCAACATCACTAATCCTCAGGGAAATGAAAATCAAAACCACAATGAGCATCATCTCACCTGTAAGAATGGTTATTACCAAGAAGACAATTTATACTGTGAGATTGTGGAGAAAGATGAACTCTTAGACACAGTAGATGGGGATTTAGTATAGCTATTATGGAAAACATGAAAGTTCCTCAAACAACTAAAAATAGAACAACCATATGACCCATTAATCTCACTGCTGAATATCTAGTAAAAAAAAAAATAAAGGAATTAGTAGGTCAAAGTGACACCTGTGCTCTCATGTTTATTGTGGCACTGTTCACAATAGCCAAGCTATGGAATCAACCTAAGTGTCTATCAACAGATGAAGAATAAAGGAAAGATGGTATATGCAATGGAATTCTCAACTATTAAAAATAAGAAAACCCTATCATTTGAGACAAAATGGGTGACACTGGAGAACATTGTTAAGTGAAATAAACTAGGCACAGAAAAAGAAATATCACATGTTCTCATGCAGCTATGGAAGCAAAGTTAATCTCATAGAAGTAGAGAACAGAATGATGATTATTGGGGGGGAGAGGGGAAGCTGTTGGTTTACTGATACAAAGTTATAATTAAATAGGAATAATCAGTAAGGAAAGTTGTAGTGGTTTTTTTGTTGTTGTTGTTTTCCATAGTAGGGTGACCATAGTAAATGATTTATTGTATATTTCAAAAATAGCTAGAAGAGAGAACTTTGAATGCTGTCAGTACAAAGTAATGATATATGTTTGAGGCAATGGGTATGCTAATTACCCTGAATTGATCATTATACATTGTATACGTGTATGAAAAATATTACACTGGTAACCTATAAATATGTACAATTCTGTGCCAATTAAAAAATAACAAGAGGGCTGGTCCTATAGCATATCAGTTAGGTGCTGTGAAGAAGAAGCTGGCCGACCATAGTTCAAGTCTCGGCCCTGTTGACTTAAAAAGAAATGTCTATATCAGCTGAACTTGCTAAAGATAGTATTTAGATTAATTAAGAATCAATAAAATGTGTGTGGGGGGAAGGACATGAAAAGCAACTGTAGATACCAGAGATAGTGTGGAAGGAGGATGGGAAATGGCAGAGGGTGAGAAATAGGGAATTGAATATATATATATATATGCATATATATATGTAAATATATGACAAGAAATGGAAAATTATTTGTTGATGATAACATGTATGGTTAAGACAAAATATAATGTATTCTGAATAGGAAATCACAATTTGTATGCTGTGATGATGTTCAGTGTATGAATGTAAAATAAATTTAAAATAATAAAAAATACAACCCTCACACACACTCTAAAAAAAACACCAGGCTGGGGCCAGCAGGTGGCATGGTGGTTAAAGGCACTAGACTCCCACACGGCCAACCACAGTTGAAGTCCTGGACCTAATGGCTTGCTTTCTCACTTTCCTTCTCTCTAATCAAACTGGAAAATAATAATAAATAAAGTTAAATAAAATAATTATTAAAAAAATAAAAACAAAACACCAAGCATGTATTCACATGTGCCTACGGTCCTAACAGTATGAAAAACTGGAGGAAAAAGGATTGCAGTGTGGAAGGTTTACTGCTCTGTTGGAAGGTTTTGTTTCTCCCTTTCCCTCCTTCAGACACATGCACACATTTGTGCATGCACATCCAGTAGAATTAATTAAAAAAATTCACCATTATGCACTGTGCTAAAATCTAAGGAACCTTAAGCAAATAGATGATGAAATTTTATGCAACTGATTACCATAGTGTGATGTTTTAAACAGTATAGAAAAGTTAATAAAGCTCTTCAGTGAAACATTCTGATATATAAAGTTTCTTATTTATTGATTACTTATCCTCTCATAATAACAGCTGCAGTTTTGAAAACATGCTGATGAATGTACAACTTTAACAAGACTTTTAGTTTTCAGATTTGAAAAGAAGCCAAAGAGAAACGTAACAAGACTGGAAATGTGTAATTATCACATCTTGACTAGACTTTTTTTTTTTTTTTAAAGAGAGATATTTGCTATAGCATGCGCTCACCCTCGGGGGATGGCCACACTGCAATCCCTTCTTCTCCATTTTCCTCTTGGGATTTTGGGCACGCATGCACATGCTCCTGGTATGAGTTGTAAGCCACTGGGTCCGGTACTCGAGCCACAGTCAACTACATGGGAGTCTAGCAACTTAACCATTATGCCATCTGCTGGTCCCGACTAGACATTTTCAAAAGTGGTTTTGTGGACCAGCAGATGGCGTAATGGCTACGTCGCTGGACTCCCCTGTAGTCAACTGCAATTCGAGTCCTGGACCCAGTGGCTCACGCTGGGTGCATGTGTGTGCGTACCCAAGATCCCAAGAAGAGAATGGAGGAGAATAGGTAGCAGCGTGGACATCCTCCTTAGGGGGTGATTTCTTGCTTTCTCTCTATCTCTATCTTTCTGGCGACTGCATGTGCCCTATAGCAAAAACCTCTCCCCACCGCCCCCCAAAGTGGTTTTGCAGGAACTGCCACGTGACTGGCTCATGTCATTCAGAATATCTGTGTCATTTGTTTTCACCTGCACTTTTTAGCAATATAAACAATATTCAAGTAAAATAAAATTGTCATGTGCCATAGGGCATGTATGCTTGACAGAAAGAGAGGGAAAGTGAGAAATCAGCCCTCACAGGGAAGCCATTTTGCAATGCCTTCTCCTTCATTCACCTCTCAGGATATTGGGCGTGCACACGTGCACACCTGGCATGTTTTTAAGCTGCTGGGTCAGGGACTTGAAATGTGGTTGACCATGTGGGAACTCAGCACCTTCACCACCATGCCACCTTCAGGGCCCCAAGAAAGATATTTTATATGTCACTATTTTCTGGTGGAAAATACACCTCAGGGCATTACAAAGTATTATGGAAGTCTTCACCCCAGGATGCTTACAAATTAGGGTAATTTTGTCCTGATAGCCAATAATATAGCTAGTGATTTAGAAAGAGGCATGTGTGAGGGAGGACGCAGTCTATAACAAAGTTAAAACAGATTTTTCATCTGGAAGTCACATTAGATCTGAAAAACTACTAAGAATATAGAAAGCAAAACACATTCCATGCTGTTTTATTGTACAGCAAAAGTAACGGCAATAAATGTGTTGGATTATAAGGCATGCTCGTATAAATAATGTTGCCGTCAAATAGAAGAAATTTTTTTACTTAAAAAATAGAACACAATTTAACTTAGACTATTAGTAATTGGCAATATTCATAAACTAGTGTTATCACCAACTCCCAGGGCAAAGATGCAAGCCCCTAAGTGACCAACAGCTTCTCTTGGGTCTGCAGCATGAAAGTCCCTATGTGGCAAACTATAGTCACTGCTTGGCCCCTGGTGCTCCAATCCAACTATCAGAGCACTGGCCTGTGTCCCCCTGCTGGTTCCAGGGAACCTGAGCACCACCTCCATGGCAGGTTTGCCAGACTCGTGGACAGGACATAGCCTGTGCTCTGAGCAGACGTTCTCATGAGGCCCCTGTGGTTTTTCTGCCAGGACCAGGCGGTACAGGGCTTTGGCTTTGATTCCAGGCAGCTGTGTGTCCCCACAGCTAACTTTCCTGAACTAGTAGTAAATAATCTTTCAGCTGATATATTCACTGGCATTTATTATGGTTAACATTAGAAATGGACATTTCCATAAGATGGCAGTGAACACGGGATGGAACCCATACCACAAAAATATGAAGTAGGCCATGGAAACTCATACTGTGCATACCTTCTAGGAAGACTTCTATGGGAATTGCAGCATGGCCGTGTTACTGCTGGGGAGCCAAGGGTGTTTTCTCCCTCTTCTTTTATCACTGTCTCTGGCCAGCACACACACCCTTCAGAAAACAAACAGAAAGAGAAGAACCTAAGCTATAGATCAAAGCACTGATAGAACTTTCTGTGATGAAGGAAATGCTTGACATCTGCATTGTCTAATACCAAAGCTACAGTGCATATTTGGTTTTAGAACAATTGAAATGTATTTATTACTGCTGAGAAGCTTAAGTTCAGCTATTGAATTTTAATTTAAATTTAAGCAATGTAAATTTTATGGCAATTAGTTATATCCAGAAACATGAGAAGGTAGTTAAAATAGTTAAATATATGCAAAACAAACATGAAAAGGATTAGGCCAGCTGTTGGCATAGTGACTGGATACAACTGCACAATTCGAATCCTGGACCCAGTAGCTTGAAAAACACTATAGCACATGTGTGTGCATGTCCAAAAATCTTGAGGGAGGGAGAGATGGAGAAAGGCTTTCTGTGTATGTGGTGTGGCCATGTCCTATAGAGGGTGCTTTCCTTTTCTCCCTCTGTCCACATGCCTTCTATTTGTTATAAACAAATAAAATAAATAATTAAAAGGCATATAAGTGGTCAAACTTTAGAGAGAAGAGGGCAAATTAATTGTTAATACAATAAATTGTAACTATCATAAGATACTGCTTTGATATGGCAAATGCCTAAAGATAGATCAAATGTATATAATAGGGAATAGAGCTGGTTCCCTCTGATTGGAGAACTCACCACAAACCAAAACTGGAGGAGACAGCAGAGCCAAGGAGATTCGGAGGCCTGTTTTAAAGGCGAGCAGAAAGTTACTCTCCTCCCAACATCCTGAAATGTTTGCTTTCTCCTCTGTGCAAGTGCATTCAAGCAGCTGTCTGTCCCCACAGCTAACTTTCCTGAACTGGTAGTAGATAATCGTGCAGCTGACGGATCAACTGGCATTTATTATGGTTGGGCCAACCTCGGAGGTGGACACTTCCATTATATGGTGGTGAGCATAATATTTGTACCTGAACATTTCCCTTTCTCTAGGAAAAGCAAAGGATAAACCTAATCAGGGCTAAATTCCAGGGGACACACCCTGATTTACCGTTGCCAAACAGCACCAGGACTATGTTCTACAGATATGCTGTTCAATTTGATTGGATTTTCCAGGAAACTCCAAAATTGTAACTCTCACACAAAGTTGGAGAGCAAAGAGGTAAGCCTATTTGAAAGGAAGCTAAAATCCACTTCTTCATTTATAAATACTTTCGAGAATATTTTATGTACTAAGAAGCATTCTATCTTAGGGTTATAGCAAAGAACCAGACACACTGGGTTTCTGTGGACATAAAGACGAAATTCAAGAATCCCTGAATCAAGAAAAATTGAGTGGCTCTGTAGGAAGAATTTTCTAAAATGGCTGCTCCTTTGCCCCTGAAAGTGCTTACCTTGGTGTTATTATATTGATGTAATTCCTGGGGTGATGGTACTTCTTTAAATGAACCAGGTGATCCCAATGGAAAGCCAGGTCCGAGAACCACTGAGCCGAACATGGCTCCTGGCATTCCGATGTGTGTATGAATCTCTGAGAGATCCGAGGCACAAACCTAGGAGATTGTAAATTTGAATATTTGAAATGGGCATGTAGATTTGCCCTTTTTATTGGGGGGGAGATTTTTGCTATAGGGCATGTGCTTACTAGAGACACACAGAGACAGAAAGAAAGTGAGAAATCCACCCCACCCCACCCCCCAGGAAATGGCCACATTGCAATCCCTTCTCTTCCATTCTTCTCTCAGGATTTTGGGCACACACACACACATACACACACACACAAACACAAACACACGAATGGCATGAATTTCAAACCACCTGGTCTGGACTCGAACCACGGTCGACCATGTGGGAGTCCAGTGCCTTAACCACTACACCACCTGCTGACCCCGAGTTTGCATTTTAAACAAGGTCACTGATAATTCTGATGCTGGTCCTCCCAGATCCACTTCCAGGAGCACTAAGCTAGAGAAAGCAAGTACGGCACATGGGAGACCCTTCCACCCAGCCATCACCTCTCAATACAAACAGAAGGAAAGAAGAGGTGTCTGGGTAAGAAGTCTTTGGGGAGCGGAATTTGGCCTTCATTAAAGCACACATTCTGCACACCTACTATGCTCACATGCTTTTTCCATGCACTGAGTGCAGGGAGTGGTGCTGGGACTCTGGATACATTATGCATATGAATTGAGTAATATATAACCTGTGTGTCAAAGTTAAACAAAAGATAAAAATGAATCTTAAAGTTTTTTGGGGGTAGTAAAAGTTAGGATTACAGTTTGGGACATCAGGAAAACCAGGTAGGGCTCTGGGATATCAGAAGAAAGAGTAAACTACCTTGTAAGCTATTTCAAAAGAGAGCTTACTGGGACCAGCAGATGGCGTAATGGTTATGTCCCTGTACTCCCACGTAGTCGACAATGGTCAAATCCTGGACCGGTTGGCTTAAACTCAAGGCAAGCATGTGTGTGCTCAAAATCCTGAGAGGAGGAACCAGCAGTTAGCGTAATGGCTATGTCACTGGACTCCCATGTAGTCGACCGCGGTTCGAGTTCTGGACTGGCAGCTTAAATTCACGCTTGGGCGTGTGTGCGTGCATACCCAAGGTCCCGAGAAAAGAATGGAGGAGAAGGGATTGCGGCGTGGCCATCCCCCCCCCCCCCAGGGGATGATTTCTAACTTTGTCTCTCCAGCGAGCACATGTGTCCTGTGCAAAAATCTCTCTCTAAGAAAAAAAAAAAAAAAAAAAAAAAATTCATGTGCAAGAACACATTCCTATCAAATGAGCATGGAAATATTTAGGTATTAATTTTTCATTAGTTAAAAGTAAAATCATTCATTACCCATACTTGACAGAAAACATTCAGAAGTAAAAAACGGAAATAGATCAAACTATCTCATATTTTAAAATAAAAAATAGTTCTGGAAACAAAAATTTTAAAAATGTGGATTATATTTGCAAACTAGTGACCTAAGTAAATTAATGCCATCTGCATTGTCTCCAAGTATACGAATTTATACATCATCTCAATAAGCATGAAACAGAACAAATTAATTAAATACGACTAAATGTGCCACAAAGGAAGACAGATTCCTCAGGTTGGCAGGACAGGCAGACCCAGAAAGGCCCTGGGACTGAGCCCTGTCCCCTCTGGCCCGGTCCTGATTCTAAGCCCCGCCCCCTACCCTGTCCTGCAGACCCTTACGCAAATTTTGCTGATTGAGAAAGTTTCAATATTTCAATATTCCCATCTAGGTCAGTGGCCCTCCATCGTCTTGTCCTTCACATATGGGGTGTGTGTGTGTGGGGGGGGGTCACTGTGGACGTCAAAATCCTGGTACCCTGCTCTAGCCCAGGGAAGCTTGCGTAGCTATGAGACGTTCCCACGCCAGTGCCTGGATTTGCCTCCCTGGTTCAAAACTGCCTGCCTGGTTCCTGTCCCTGCCTTTCTGGCTTTACGTTGCGGTCTCCTCTACCTGTTAATGATATAATGAGTTCATAACAGGTTGTTATTAAATCCCCTGTTATATTTTAGAAATTCAGTGATTTCTCTTTGAACATTTATATTTATATTTGAGATTTTCAAAATACACATTTTTAGTTGAGCATCTATGAATATATGTTTAATTTTTTGATAGAAATATACAGTATCCACTTTTCATCTCCCTTTTTGTTAAGAATATACAATGTAATTTTTATGATTTTTTAAAATTATATTTTAAAAATACATGACTTTAAAAAATATTTTTAAAAATATATTTTTTATTTTAATTTTTTTTCCATAGGGCACATTTGCTTGCATGAGAAAGATAGAGAGGGAAAGTGAGAAATCAACCCCCACAGGAATGGCCTGGGATTTTGGACACCCACGCACACATGCTTGGTTTAATTTTCAAGCTGCCAGGTCCAGGTCTTGAACTATGATTGGCCATGTAGGAGTCCAATGTCTTAGTCGCCATGCCACCTGCCAGACTCTTTTTAAAGAGTGTTTTGCCTTAGGACACATGTGCTTACCAGAGAGAAAGAGACAGTGAGAGGGAAAGGGAGAATCATTCCGAGGGTGGATGGCCACACCACAATCCCTTCTCCTCCATTATTCTCACGGGATCTTGGGCACACATCTACTGGGCCCGGTATGAGTTTCAAGTCACTGGGCCCTGGTCTTGAACTGCTGACAGCCATGTGGGAGTCCAACGACATAACTGCTACCCCATCTGCTGACTCCCACACCAGTATCCTGTTGGTACCAAACATCCGCAGCCTTCACCTAGCCCAGGATCATGGGCACGGGTGGTCCAGAGTACCCAAAGAGGGCTCCAGACTTGAACTGGGTACCTTTCCATATGTAATTATCTCACAGAGTATGGTGGTGCTGCAACACCACCTGGCCCCATGATAGCCATTTTCCCCAAAATTTTGTTGTTTATTTAATAATATTTTATTTCATTAAGTTTATTGTGAAAATACCCATTTTATAGGACACCTTTAAAGAGACGATTATGAAATGACTAGTCTTTTTTCTGAGCTATGAAAGATTAACAGTGTGGCTAAGATTTTTTTTAATTGATAAAGCCATGTGAGTCATAGTATCTTCAGTAACCAATATTAATATCTTATTTAGCAGTATGCATTACATGCATGTAAAAGCAGATGCATTTAAGGACAGAAACTCTCAGTGAACCCCTTATTTCTTTCAGATATGCGAAAATTATCAAATGTAATGTAGAAAACTTCTTGCTCATACTTGCTTTAAATGATCATATGAGGAGACTTCAAAAGTTCACTTAGGAGGGGGACCGGCAGTTAGCGTAATGGCTATGTCACTGGACTCCCATGTAGTTGACCGCAGTTCACATCCCAGACCTGGTGGCTTAAAACTCACACCGGGCGCGTGTGCGTGCGTGCCCAAGATCCCAAGAGGAGAATGGAGGAGAAGGGATTGTGGCAAGACCATCCCCTCTGGGGGGTGATTTCTCACTTTCTGTCTCTATGTCTCTGTCTGTCTGGCGAGCGCACGCGCCCTGTAGCGAAAACCTCTCCAAAAAAAAAAAAAAAAAAAGTTCACTTAGGAGAACTGTAATCTTTCAGTGACCTACGTTTATTTTTATTATCAATATTATAATTATTAAGATCATTAAGATCAGTATGATTGTTAAGTTACCCTACTATTGTAGTTAATACTAAGATTTTTCTAGTGTGTACCCTTATACAACAATGAAGTGAGTTTCTCAATTCAGAAGGGCGCCTGAGGTCCTGAACTTGACAATGAGTTTTCCACCACAGAAGGATCTGCATACGGGAACTCTTGGCCCCTACTGGACCCTCCTCATGTCTGTTCACCTGAAAAGCCCCTGAAATATTCCAGGACCTTTCTGGAGGCAGGGACCAGGTGGTGTTGGATAAGGAACAAGGGGTGGTGGTGTGTGGGGTCCTTGACCTGCCTGAGCCTCTATTGGTCTCATCAGTCTGCTCAGAAGTGTTATTATTAGCAGGCAAGGTCTATGAATAGTGCCCTAGGGCAAAGAGATCAGGTACCCCCAGAGAAAGGGCTGTGGATTGAGAAAGGACAGACAAGTAAAAGCAGGAATCAGGCAGACTTGGCTTAGAGAATGCTGTGGCCCTAAACAGTTATGTGCTCCTTCTTTCATAGGAGAGGTGAGGCTGTGTGCTTCAGCTGTGGAGCACCTGTGGTTCTAAACAAGCCTCTCCCAGCCATCTCTGGCTGACGCTCAGGTTTCTGGGGACCAGCAGGTGGCATGGTGGTTAAGGCGCTGGACACTCCCACATGGCCGACCATGGTTCGAGTCAGGTTTCTTCTATCTGTAAAGCCCAGCGTGAGATTCTTTGTTTAGAGCTATCCCATGCCCTGCAGTGATGGCACAAAGACTGAATCTACGTTAAGGCGCTCCCTACAAATAGTATCTCTGCCCTCCTAAGAAGCTGTATCTTTTTTTTTGATTGACTTTGGGGGCCAGAAACCTCAGTGCCTCTTGAAAAGGCTGGGGTGCACTCTCCAACAGCTTGTCCCTGTACAGAATGTGCTCCTTCAAGTAGGATATTAGAAATTGTCAATACCCCAAATAGAAATGCAGGGAAGGGTCTGAGTCCTTCCTGTGCCTCTGGATATGTTCTAAAGCCTCTGGGGTGCTTGGAAAAGGCTGGACAGAAAAGCCAGGAAAAGATGATTCCCTAGGCTGAGCAATTAGGGAATGTTCTAAGTCTTGCAGGGAGCCCGGGAGTCCCATCTGTCATACCTCGTCATGCGCTGCTGGTCAATGGGCAACTGAGCTGAAGTTCTTGAATAGCCTTGGTTCAACATAAAAGTCATCAGCTATGCTCTCCAAGCATCTCTGGACATAAATTGTTACCAAGAGAAAATTCTCTAAGCCATCCACCATATAAAGGCTTTTTGTAATCAACATAATGTACTTTTCCCCAAGAAAAATAAAAAGTTTCACAAAAGCCCTATGGCTTGGAAATGTACTGTCCTTCAACAAACACCAATATTAAACCTAATCAACAAACAAGGGGAAATAGTCCTGGGAGATTGAACTGATTTGTGTTTTTGTCAAACTGGTACAATCTCCAAATCATCATCCAACTTAGTCCATTTAAATAAACACATAACTGGGCAAAATGTACACATCATCCTTTAAAAATACCTCAACAAGTGATTCTTTTGTACAGCCAGGATGAAAACATATTTAGTTTATGTTGCTAAACAGAAGCAATAGAAGTTTATTTGGCTCATGGTTCTGGTGGCTGGAAAGTCCAAAAGCATGAGTCCTACATGAGGCTGCCCCTGGTGCTACATCCCAATATGGCCACCAGAAGCAGAGAGGAAGGCTGGCATGTGGAGAGGAAATAATTTTCCACTTCTGTTGGTCCTTCCATACTCCCATTTGATTGATGGTGCCTAGCACAGGCTCCACCTCTTAAGGTTTTACAACTTCTCAAAGTTATCCCACTAGATACCAAGCTTCTGGAACGTGGAACTTTGTGGTTCAAACCACTACCAAACCGTAGCACATATCCAGGTGTATGTGAGGGTAATAAGCAACGAATGCAAGGTCTGGACAATCTTGAGAGGTTAGAAAGCTCTAACTCATGGGGACTCATGGGGACTGTGGAAGATGATTGAAAGAAAACAATCAGTTATCAAAATTCCACAGCCTGGAGACCAGCAGTTAGCATAATAGCTGTGGCTGGACTCCCATGTAGTCGACCGCAGTTCAAGTCCTGGACTTCTGGCGAGCATCCCCCAAGTGGGATGGCCATGCCGCAATCCCTTCTCCTCCATTCTCCTCTCGGGATCTTGGGCACGCACGCACACGCGCCCGGCGTGAGTTTAAGCCACCGGGTCCGGGACTCGAACCGCGGTCAACTACATGGGAGTCCAGCGACATAGCCATTACGCCAACTGCTGGTCTCAGTCACATTCTTTTTAAATGATAGTTTTGTTCTCAAAACTCTGAATAACTTGCTAAATTGTGTTACAATGTTTAAGAGTTTTTGCTTATTAGTTGACCCTTTTTATCCCAGACTGTTTTCTGATTTGAAATCTATCTAAAATTATCTCTGCCTTGATTTCAGGATTGGTATTTCCTCAGTAAGAGAACTTTACTGGTGAATGTGTGATACCTGATCACTGAAGACATTCTTTTATTTGTGACAGTGTGTTTTGTCCAGCGTAAACTCTTCACCCATTAATTTTCTTCTATAAATAAGAGATTTCACATCATTTTTCACTAAATTATTTCTCCAGAATGAGTTATTTAGTATACTTCAAGATACTTCATCGCCTTACTTCCTATTTAAGCGGTTCTTTGCTCTCGGAACTGTATTTTGCATAGCAATCCTGGTGCTTGGGTGAATATCTGCAGTTATTAGAGACCATATGGTTCTCCCAAGTACACTTTGTTCCTTTTGTTTAACAACAAATTACAAACGGTGGCATTCTCTCCTTTATTTTTTTTTTTAGATTAAATAAAAGGTTTTTCTTTCATTCAAAATAAAATGTATTTATACAGACTTCAAGCCATGGATTACTGGACAATACTGGCAATCTACCCTTCCCTGGCATCCCTAGGGCTATGTGACCTAGAAGTTTTCTGACTAGCACAGTGCAGACTGTCACAGCACCACGAAGGGGAACGTGATCAGTCTAGGCCTCAGGGCTAGGGGCAGTGTGGCAAATCATGACCATAATGAAGTCAGTCTTAATTTAACAGATATTAAAAGTACATATTAATGATATCTTCTTAAAGGCATTTAATGCAAAAATTCTACATTTAAAAATGTAGGTTTTTAAAAAATGTACAATTTTATAAAATTTGTGTTTGTACATTAGTTACACAAAATGAGTACTTTGTAAACCTCGACTTCATATTGTAATGCAGAAGTTGCATATTTTAAGCCAACACTGAATATGCTGGTGAATACTAAAAGTGCTGTTAATACAATGTGGTGTAAAAATAAAAACACAAGACAATACACATAGATGCTTCTTCCAGGACAAAAAACAAACCAAGCCTAACAGACTCACGATATTTCCTTCATGGTCAAACAGGACATTATTAAATATCATGCACTTTTTTAGGCCTGATTTGTATGGGATAGAGGAACCAAATGGCTACCAGAAGAAGGATATTTTAAAACATGACATTGAGGGAACAGCAGTTAGCGTAATGGCTATGTCACTGGACTCCCACGTAATTGACCACGGTTCGTGTCCCGGACCCGGTGGCTTAAACTCACGTTGGGCGCGTGTGCGTGCATGCCCAGGATCCTGAGAGGAGAATGGAGGAGAAGGGATTGTGGCGGTGGCCATCCCCCCTGTGGGGTGATTTCCTGCTTTCTGTCTCTCTGTCTCTGTCTGGTGAGCGCACGCACCCTATAGCAAAAAACCTCTAAAAAAAAAAATGACATTGAATGATATATACATTAAGTCACATGCAGTAAACATGATCAATTGACTTCATATAGCATAAGCCCTGGATAGCTTTAAAGTAGATGGCTTATTTCTTACAGTTCTCCTGATTTACCCACGATTTCAGTTTTCAATTCATGGCCCTAAGGAATGTGTGCCATGTTCAGTAGCCCTCACAGCTTCGCGACAGCAGATTAATCTTCAAGCTCTTCAGTGCACTCAGTAAGTGGTCTGGCAAGGCAAACAAGTTTTCATGATAAAAAGATACATTTCAAGCTTACTTCATTAAACAGCATCTAAAAACAGCTTTTAAATATCTTTATGGCCATGGTGTTTCATTATACAGTATTTCTTTTCACACCTAACCACTGGTAAGTCTGTAGAAAATCTCTTCATCTAAGCTCTCATTTTGGCCTTTTGCACGTGATGAGAGGAATATGAAGCCACCGACGAATTTGTGGACCACTTTACAATCTACTTTAGTACAAATGAAGGCAGCTGCACTTCATCTGCAAATTCTTTTTTATTCTATTATTTATTCTGAGAGGTTTTTTTGCTGTAGGGCGCGTGCGCTTACCAGAAAGACAGAGACAGACAGAGAGACAGAAAGTGAGAAATCACCCTCTGGGTGGGAGATGGCCACACGGCAATCCCTTCTCCTCCATTCTCCTCTCGGGATCTTGGGCACGCATACACATGTTCCCAGCATGAATTTAAGCCACCAGGTCCAGGACTGGAACTGCGGTTTATTACATGGGGAGTCCAGAGACATAGCCATTACGCCAACTGCTGGTCCCTTCATCTGCAAATTCTCCAGTGACCATTTTTATTTCTCTGTTTACTTTCCACTGTTTCATGTTGCCAAAACATCATGTTTTAATTGCATCTCCTGTGCTTTTGTCTGTTCTAATTAGCCTGTTGTATGCAATTCCAATTGGTTCTTTTTTGCCTCCTTGGAACCTTGCAATGGAGTGTGGGATGCCAAATTCAGGTAAGGACTGCCAAACTTGAATAAATCTCATTTTGGCTTCAATAAGACTCATCTGAGCTGATGGGCCTCCAAGATTCTTGCTGTTATCAAATCTCTTGTATAGCCTGACTTCTTGTTCTTATACTTTTTTAGGTAGCGAGGGGATACCAAACATTCAGGATTTACATCCGTCATGATCTGCTCTGGTATTAACTGAGGATCTGGATTTAAATGCTGCATCTTCAGAAAGGAAAGAATTTTCTGAACTTCTAAGCTGTAAGAACTGCCGGCCGTGGTCTTGCCTTTGGAGGCTAAGCCACAGGCGGCCATCCAGTGCGCACACTGTTTTTCATTACCATAACAAAGCCAGATTTCATTCATGCCTTCTGCAACTGGTATCAGAGCTGCAGGCACAACTGGCACCCCTTGCAGCCCCAAAACTGCCCACCTAGCAGACCACAGGCTAAATGGTGGCATTCTCATGTTGATTAGAAACCTGACAGGTGTCATAGACAGCCGCATCTACCCTGTACAGTCATCCAGAGTGTTTAAAGACGAAAGCTGCTGTTGCTGACTTCTACATTCATATTGCAGGCCAGGTTATCTCATGCTGTCTATGACACCGCGGTGGCTGAATAGCTGCCACGTAGAATTCACACATGTGACTTCTCTTCCCTATGAAAGTGTCTATGTCAAGGATGAAATAGAGTGACTGCAGGACATGTCATATTGATTCCAGAGTGCTTCTAAAACCTGTCACCCTCAGATGTTTTCATTTCCCAGACGTGGCTGAGGGTTCTTCCCAAGTTACCAAATTCATAATATAATGTCTTCTTAGGTCAGAATATATGCTGAAGGCATTTCTCATTCTCTCTATTGTGTATTCTCCCATGTCATCTAGGGGAAAAAGACCAACTGAACGCTTTCTCACACAGATGGCATCTGTGTAGTTTCTCCCCAGTGTGCGTTTTCACATGCTGTCTAAGGTTCCCGAATAAACTGAAGCTTTTCCCACACAGGTGGCATTCCTGTGGTTTCTCCGCACGGTGAGTTTTCTTATGCTGTCTAAGGTTAGCAGATTTGCTGAACGCTTTGCTACACAAATGGCATTCATATGGTTTCTCCCCAGTGTGTGTTCTCTAAGGTCCTCCGGGGGCGGGGGGGGGTGTGATCTCTTGCTTTGTGTCTCTCTGGCGAGCATATATGCCCTGTAGCAAAAATCTCTCTCTAAAAACAAAAACAAAACCTTATGATTAAGCTGAGAGTTGATGCGTCTTTCTTACTGATCTTTCGAATGGGTATCATTTCTTGTTTTAATATGAGTACTTGCCCTGCCTATAATAATAACAAAAATAAATTCTTTTTTATTTTTTGGAGAGGTTTTTGTTACAGGGCATGTGGGCTCACCAGAAAGACAGAGAGAGACAGAGAGACAGAAAGTGAGAAATCACCCCCCAGGGGAGATGGCCATGCTGCATTCCCTTCTCCTCCATTCTCCTCTCGGGATTTTGGGCATGCACACACACGCGCCCGGTGTGAGTTTAAGCCACCGGGTCCGGGACCCAAACTGCGATCGACTACATGGGAGTCCAGTGCCATAGCCATTACGCTAACTGCTGGCCTTGCAAAAATAAATTCTTAACGTGGCATTAGGGGAATAAAAGCATTGAAAAGCCCAGAGGTCCATGTGAGTATCTTCTAGAAGCTGGCACTAAAATACAGGGTATGTGTCAAATAGAATAATACAAGTTAGTAGGAACACAATATAGAGCACTGATGACTAGAAAAGGCTTTAAGAAAGGATATATAAATTAAAGAGATGTTTAGTAAATAAAGACAGTAAAAAATCTTCAAAGGGGAGGATCAAGACGATATAGGAAAATTGAACTCCATTTGAGACCTCATATCCTTTTCCCTAAAATCAAAAAGAATGGAAGGGGGAACCAGCAGTTGGCATAATGGCCATGTCGCTGGACTCCCATGTAGTCGACCGCAGTTTGAGTCTCAGACCTGGTGGCTTAAACTCACGCCGGGTGTGTGTGTGTGTGCGTGCCCAAGATCCCAAGAGAATGGAGGAGAAAGGACTGCGGTGTGGCCATCCCCAGGGGGAGATGATTTCTCGCTTTCTGTCTGTTTTTCTGGCGAGTGCACACACCTTATAGCAAAAACCTCTCCCCCACCCCACCCTACCCCCCCAAAAAAAAGAAAGAAAAAGGCAGGGAAACATATATATTATGACCGGCATATAAAATACTGAGAACCTGTCCCAATACCATCTCCTCCATTTTAAAAAACATTCATTTAAGACTACTTTCAGTTGATATTTCCAAAGATAGGCTCACTGACCAGGCACCTGTCTATATAGAGGTACACATCCCTGCTGCTTACCTGGATTTTGTCAGTCATTCTGCCCTGAGGAGTCTTCATCTCTGCACTTGGGTCCTGACTAGAGGTTTGGGTGGCCTGTGGGGGCAGCCACTGCAGCTGGTGTAAATTGAAGGTTTCAGATGTTGTAGCGCAAAAAGCTTAGTGTTTCCAGGGGTCTCATACTGATGGCAGAGGTGCTTCCTTCCCAGCAGCATGGAAAACAGCTTAAGTTCAGGGACCAGCAGACAGCATAATGGTTACATCACTGGAATCCACACGGCAGACCAAGGTTCCAGTCTCGGACCTGGCACCTTGAAACTCATGCTGGGCTTGTGTGCATGTGTGCCCAAGATCCTAAGAGGAGAATGGAGGAAAAGGGACTGCGGCATGGCCATCATCCCTGGGGAGGGGGGTGATTTCCCACTTTCTCTTTCACTGTCTCTGTCTCTTTCTCTCCAGCGAGTGCATACGCCCTAAGGCAAAAAAAAAAAAAAAAAAAAAAAAAAAAAAAAAAAAAAAACTCTTTAAAAAATAATTAGAAGCTAGGAGCTGGAGGTGAGTGCCAATCTTGGCCTTGGGGAATGTCCTAATTCTGAGGACCGCAGAAAGTTTCCATTTCTATATCTCATCCCCAGGGAGTAGAGGCACTATTTCAGACCCAATTTTAGTAAGTTTACATGGCAGAGAAATTGTTTTAAAATAAAAAAAAAAATTATCTTACAGGGACCAGCAGATAGGGTAATGGCTATGTTCTTGGACTCCCACAAAGTCAACCATGGTTCAAGTCCTGGACCTGGTGGCTTAAAACTCATGCTGGGTGAAAACTACAGACCTAATTTTCTGATAAATATACATGCAAAAATTCTCAACAAGATACTTGCTAACCATATTCAACAGCATATAAAAAAAGATTATTCATCACGACCAGGCAGGCTTTACTCCAGGGATGAAAGGGTGGTTCAACATACACTAAACCATAAATGTAATACACCATATTAACAGAAAGAAAGATAAAAACCATATGATCATTTCAAATGATGTGGAGAAAGCATGCTGGGTGTATGTGCCTATGTGGCCAATCTGAGAGAAGAATGGAGAAGGAATTGCAGCATGATCATCTCTCTGGGGGATGGTTTCTCACTCTGTCTCTCTCAGTCTCTCTGATGAGCACACGTACCCTATAGCAAAAATATCTTTAAAAAAGAGAACAAATTTATTGTACACACACACACATATAGAGAGAGAGATGTTGTTTGCCTTATACTTAATTTGATGAACTTTACACTTATTGTGGTGATGAGACTCCATGATTGGCTTAAATAATTATTTTCCAAATATCAATATTTTCCAATTTACACTGCTGTTATCTTCCTGCCAAAGGTACCTGAAAACGTGTTCTTAAATTTTAAAATTTGAGAAAGTTTAATCTAGTTTTATTTATTATTTCTGAATACTTTCAAGTATGCATAATGGGACTTGTAAAATGTGTGTTTTATTAGGAATCACACAATTTTCCTTTTATAGTTGAAAAATTAACTTTTAAGTATTTCAAGACTCTTTTGATAGGGATACCTATTCTCTCATGAGAATATTTTAAAATAGTAAAACTCATGTTCAATGTTTAAAAGCTTCATAAACATTCTTACTAAATTTAAATAAAATAAACGTGTTAAAATAGCCTCTTCTATGGGGCCAGCAGGTGGTGGGGTGGTTGGGGCACTGAACTCTCATGTGACTGACCACAGTTTGAGTCCTGGACCTGGCGGCTTGCTTTTGGACTTTCCCTCTCCCTCTGTCTCTCTCTGGTGAGTGCTAGTGCCCTATAACAAATGAAAAAAAATACCAAATAAAAAATTATTTTGAGAGATTTTTGCTATATGGCATGTGCACTCGTCAGAGAGACAGAGACAGAAGATGAGAAATCACCCACAGCGGGGATGGTCACACCACAATCCATTCTCATTCAATCTCCTTCCTGAATTTTGGGCATGCATGCACACATTCCAGGGTAAATAAAATTAAGTAAATAATTATTTTAAAAATTTCTTCTTCTGAGATGAGCAGTTGGCATAATGGCTATGCCGCTGGGCTCCCATGTAGTTGACCACAGTTCGAGTCCCAGACCCGGTGGCTTAAACTCATACTAGGCACATGTGCATGTGTGCCCAAGATCCCAGAAGGAGAATGGAGAAGATGGGATTGCAGCTTCTCGCCTTCTGTCTCTCTGTCTCTGTCTTTCTGGTGAGTGCACAAGCCCTATAGCAAAAACCTCTCCAAAAATTTTTTTTTCTTCTTCTTCTGGGACCAGCAGATGGTATAATGATTACATTGCTGGACTCCCACATGGCTGACTATAGTTTGAGCCCTGGACCAGGAGGCTTGAAACTCATGCCGGGTGCATGTGGATGCATGACCAAAATCCCAAGAGGAGAGTGGAGGAGTAGGGATTGTAGCTTGGCCAGCTGTCCCAGGGGTGATTTCTCACTTTCTGTCTCTGTCTATCTAGCAAGTGCATGCACCCTATAGCAAAATTCTCTCTAATTTTTTTTTTCTATTTCCTAGGAAATTCTAAATTCCTGATGTGGAAGGCTGCATATTAGATCTTGCACATGAACAACTGTTTGTCCATTTTGTTCCCTTACCCTAATATGGCTGTCTGCTTCTGTAAACCTGCTTGCTCTTCCCATGAGAAAATAGCTTGTGCTAACCATATAGAAAACCATATCTGGGACGACATCCTATACCTGCTACTGTCTCTTCTAACTAGCCCGAAACCCTTTCTTTTAGTAATGCAACTGCTTGCATGGAAAACCCACTCCCCTCAGAAATTAATTAATCTTCTTGTTTCAGCTTCTGTAACTGCTTGCACAGAAACCCCTGGTAACTGACCCCCTATAAAAAGACTACTCAGATTTCAGTTGGGGCTACAGTTCTGACTCTTGGTACATGCCCCCCCCCCCCCCCCCCCGAGCCTTAGACTGTAGTCACTGACCAGCTAATAAAGACTCTCTTTAAACTTAATCTGGCTTTGGTGGTTGTTCATTCGGTGGCACTCTACAACACTGGCTTGATGAATTTTTGACCGCACTAACTCCCAGTTTTTCAGGCTTCAGAAATTTCTCAGATTATTTCCAAATTAGATTACGCTTTTTGTTTTCCTGTGACTAATACCAATTGCTCCAACATGTAATTTTCATTTTTAATATTCAGTGTCTTGTCTTAAATGGATTTAAATTTTGGAAAGTAACTTTCTTTTGGTTATAAGAACAACACAGTGAGGTTCACTGGAAGGTTTATACACAGTGTCTCAGTAAACCAAGTGTCTGCTTCATTGTCTGGAACTTGGATCACATGAAGCTGAGGAATGACTGGATGACAGGTGTATCAAGACAAATACTGTACGAACTCACATGTGAAGTTTATAAAAGTGAATCTGGCAGAAAGAGGAGGGAGGTGGTTTCCAGAGCCTGAGGGAGAAAGGGGAGAAGAGAAGAGATAGAAAGAGGGAGGAATTGGTGCGTGGGTACAAATCATCAGTTAGACTGCAGGAGTAAGTTTCAGTGAACTGTTGCACTGTATAGAGACAAACGCTGTTAAAAATATGTATTTCAAATTTCTAAAGCAGATTTTTACCTTTTCACACCCAAAAAGGATAAAGTGGTGAGGTGATGGATATGTAATGAGAAAGAAATAGTAAGAGGGAAAGTGAGAAATCACCCCCGGGGGAATGGCCACACCTTAATCCCTCCTCCATTCTCTTCTCAGAATCTTGGGCACACACCCATACACACACAGCATGATTTTCAAGCCACTTGTTCTGGGACTCGTGGGAGTCCAGTAACATAACCACTACACCACCTGCTGGCCCCAGGAGGCCCCTAGTCTTAATCCATGTGATCAGCTCATCAAGTGATCTGACTGCTCTGGCATATAAGGGACCACCAGTTTGAAAGCTTAGATTTGCTGAGATTTCTTTTTGAGTCATCGTAGGAACCCTTGTGAAATTAAGCAGCTCACATGTTTGTGATGGTCGGGGAAAAAAGAGATTCCAATTGTCCTGCATGGGGCCATGATGGCTTGAGGTTTGATGTCAGTGAATTGGTGTCCACTGTTGGAAGCAGGCATCAGGCTTTTGTCCTGCAATTCTGATGAGAGCATCAGAATGCTCATGCACAAACACTTCCTTCCCTTTTTTTGCGATGACGATAACTTTATATTTGGTTTGTGTATTAATACTCTAACAATGCCTTGTTGGAAGTGAGGAAAATCCAACAATCCACAAGTACAACGTAAGAAATGAGGATCATGAGCACAGCGACGTTGTGTTGGAAACCCATTGGCAGATGACAGTCACATCCAGCCTCGTACACACTGAACAGCCCCAGAGCTCTCCATCACCAGGGACCTCAGATCATTCTTTAATCAATGATCACATATTGCCATAATCAAGGATCACATATTGCCTTAGTCAAGGATTGAATATTGTTTCCCAAAGGCTATCTCACACACCTCTGCATTTCTTCTCTCAGTTTATCGAAGGTCAGCAAATAAAGCAACCTTTGGGAGAGGTAAATGGTGAATTCATTGCAAACTAAGAGTGTTTGCATTGTGATGTGATGGTGGGGTGAAAGGGCTTGCTTTATCTAACTTAGTTCTAGTTGACCTACAGTCAGGGGACCAGTTCCAGCAAAACCATTGGTCATGTTAAAAATATGCAAATCCATTTCAACCCATATCAGATTTTCAGATCAATATTTTTGTTAGATTTGCGACTTAAGTCTCAAAATTATTTGTACACATATTAGCATTTCAGAAGCAATGTTTAGCTAACTGGTTCTCAAACTTGGTTTCCTTTTGGGATGACTTTTTTTGTTTTGTTTTGGAAAATGGCTTGAATGGGAAAAAAAAAAGAAGTTTTTAATAAGTACAAACTATAATACTCTAGTAAAAGGAGAACCTTGCAAATGAGCTTGCCTGAATGTACACATAACTCTTTCAAACACTCTTGCTTTTTCCCTGGGGGGAGCTATCTCAAGAATATGCCCATCTCTGCAAATCAGTGCCACTGTTAACATATGTATGCATATCCTGATAATTAAATCTGCTTCAGGCATTCTTTGGTTTGCCTGGGGAATAGGAAATCACACCCTTTAACCCAAATCTAATCAAGTCATTAGAGCTGGCTGGTGGATCTTGTTCTTAGTGAGTGGGTTAGGGTGTGGTAAAGGTGGGGTGAGCCATATAAATAAAGGCTTCTGCTATCACAGAATTGGTCATTTGAAGACTCAGAAGGCGAAAGAGCCATCGTTCAGCTGCATCTTGAGACTCCAACAGAGAAATATCCTGGAGGCCTGGAGGATGCTTCACTCTACTTGGGAAGTAAGTCTCGGTTTCACAATTTTGCAAAATTTATTTATTTATTTATCTATTTATTTGTTTATTTATTTTTGGAGAGGTTTTTGCTATAGAGAGCGTGCACTCACCAGAAAGACAGAGACAAAGAGATAGTAAGCGAGAAATCACCGCCCATGGGGATGGCCATGCCACAATTCCTTCTCTTCCATTCTCCTCTCGGGATCTTGCACACACATGCGCCCGGCATGAGTTTAAGCCACCGGGTCTGGGGCTTGAACCGTGGCTGACTACTTGGCAGTTCAGCAACATAGCCATTACGCTAACTGCTGGTCCCAATTTTGCAAAATTTAAACCGTTTGGCCAAATGTAGCTGATGTCAAAGTCCATTGTAATTCTTTTTTAAATTTTTTTGGAGAGGTTTTTGCTATAGGGTGCGTACACTCGCCAGAAAGACAGAGAAAGACAGAGAGATAGAAAGTGAGAAATCACCCCCCAGGGGGGATGGCCACGCCGCAATCCCTTCTCCATTCTCCTCTCAGGATCTTGGGCACGCATGCACATGCGCCGGATGTGAGTTTAAGCCACTGGGTCCGGGACGCGAACCGCGGTTGGCTACATGGGAGTCCAGCGACATAGCCATTACACTAACTGCTGGTCCCCAAGTCCATTGTAATTCTCATTGGAGAACTTATCCTTGTCATTTCAGAACAATCTCCACCTGCATAACAATATGGCGACTGGGACCACAGACCTGGCTCCCAGGGAGAAACTTTATCTGCGTTGGAGGAGACCTTACCAGGCTGGGGCTGGACTTCAGAATATGGGAAACACCTGCTACATGAACGCGGCACTGCAGTGTCTGACATACACACCGCCTATTGCCAACTACATGCTGTCCCAGGAGCACTCTCAAACCTGTCATCACCAGGGATTCTGCATGCTGTGTATTATGCAAGCTCACATTACCTGGGTTCTCCAGCATCCTGGCGGCATTATACAGCTCTCGTATGCACTGGCTGCTAGCTTCCACAGAAACAAACAGGAAGATGCCCATGAGTTTCTGATGTTCACCTTGGAGGCCATGCAGGAAGCAAGTCTGTTTGGGCAGAAGCACTTAGATCGTCCCTCCGAGGACAGCACCCTAATCCGTGCAATATTTGGTGGGTACTGGAGATCTCAAATCAAGTGTCTCCACTGCCATAGCGTTTCAGACACCTTTGACCCTTATCTGGACATTAGCCTGGATATCAAGACAGCTCACAGTGTGAGCCAAGCTTTGGAAGAGTTGGTGAAGCCGGAAGAGCTGGATGGAGAAAATGCCTACCATTGCAGCGTTTGTCTAGAGAGGAGGCTGGCTTCCAAGACGCTGACTCTGCACACGTCCTCCAAGGTCCTTATCCTTGTGCTGAAGCGGTTCTCCGATTTCACAGGTGAAAAAACTACAAAGGCTGTGCAATATCCCGAGTGTCTTGACATGCAGACATACACATCCGAGCACAATAGAGGCCCCCTCATTTATGACCTCTATGCTGTGCTGGTCCATGCTGGCTCAAGCTGTCACAATGGACATTACTTCTGCTACATAAAAGCTGGGAATGGCCAGTGGTATAAGATGGACGATGCCAAGGTAACGGCCTGTGACGTGACAGCTGTGCTGAGTCAGCCTGCCTATGTTCTATTTTACATCCAGAAGGATGAATTAGGAAGAGGCGGTGGGCAAGTGTCAGGAGGAAGGGAATTGAGAGCCCTCAAGGATAAAGGAACCAACCTCAGAGCAACCAGAGGAGGAGTCAAAAGAGACTCCCATATCCTAGAATCAGAAGGGCACTTGGAGAAAACAAGCAGAGAGATCACCTTCGATCAGTGGAAATGTCTTCAAGAACAGAACCGACCAAAGTCTGTATTGAATCTCAGGAAAATAGAATTCACCCTGCCTTCCAATGCAGCTGTGATTCACCCGTCAAAATACAGAGATGAGATGGGGAAAAACCATTCCAAACCGGAAAATTACCTGTCGAACAACTCAGCAAGAAACATCACAGGTCAGCGGCCAGTGAGCACTGGAAAACACCCTTGTCTAGACAAGAGGGTCAGAAATACAAAGAGGAAAAACAAGCAGAACACAAGGCCATTGCTTGTGTTCCAGTAATCTCAGTAGAAAAGTCTACGCACATACAAAGATACAGACACAATGGTACAGTAACTCCTAGAGGAAGAAACGAAAAAGTCAATTTTGGTTAAATACTCATGGTGCTATTCAAAACTGGGGGATGCATATTTGACAGTGAGACCACATATAGGAAATATTTTTATCATACTTAGGAGTATTCTGATCATGTGGACTCACTCTGGGTGTGTCCTTGCTACCTGGCATCCAGTGTGGACATCTGTACATTACGCTTTGGGTTGTGGGTTTACATTATGAACTTATTTTCAAAAATAGGGTTTCTCTGGGATCAGCAGTTAGTGTAATTGTAATGGCTATGTTGCTGAACTCCCATGTAGCCAACCACGGTATAGCAACAACCTCAAAAAAAAAAAAAAAAAAAAAAAAGAATAGCGTTTATCGTTGGGTCAGAGGACTTGCCAAATGTGGTATGTTTGGATATCCAGTTATTGATGGGTATTGAATGTTTGAACTTTGATAATGTGATATATGTATGAATCATGTTAGAGACTTTGAATACTGGGATTTGGAGTGGAATTGAGTATGTGTATATATGTACATATATATATATATTTTTTTTTCTTTTGGTACTGTATATGTTTTCCCCCTGTTTACTACTGGTTTTAGCCTGCAGAACTTTGGCAAAGTGTTGTTCATTACCAAGGATAGTGTGGTTATTCTGGGGTGACTGAGATAAGTGCATGCACTGGAAAATGCAGAACGTTGTGTAGATTGCCTGACACTGGTCAGATTTAGGATTTTGTAACTGACCCTCTAAGAATGCGCCTTAAAAGGACGTCCAGGGATTCCAGGCCTTGTTTCCAGTTTATATAAACAAGGTCATTTACCCCAAATACTGAACGCCTAGATTTCTCTTGGAAAGGAAATGGAGAAAACTGAAACTGTCAACCAAATAGAAAAAGGAGTAAAACAAAACAAAACAAAACAAACAAACAAAAAAACAGTGCGTCTACGCAGATGACCAAACTTCAAAGAAAGCAAATGAACTAGAACTCCTTGCATCAACATAGAACTTTCAAGGTGCAGAGTGAAACGAACAGTGCATAAATGCTTTTTATTAGCAAGAAACATATTGTTGATAGCTTTTGAACGTTTATTCATTAATATTTAAATATTTATGGAAATGGCAAACAACAAATCATAGCAAGTTTCTGGGTGTGATTAGATAGACATGATGGGATTGTATTGACTAGATTACATTGTGAACACAGTCACGTGACCTTGAAACAACTGCCAAGTCTTCCTGGAAAAGAATCTGCTCCCCTTAACCCTTCTGCAGGCATCCTGGCAACTTTACCGCTTCCGGCAGAATTTGTCCAGCACTCTTCCATCTGAGAATCTAATGACAGGAGGAGAACAGCTGGATTTCAGGTGAGTTTTCATTAGTTTTGGTCATTGGGTTATCCATTAGAGAATGATGTATTGAGGGAAACATGTGATGCTATGGCGGTGAATGTTGGGGTAAATATTCTCTAACTACTTACATAATTAAGAGTAGACTAATAGAATAACCATTTTAATGCTAACTATTATGAAATAATTTCTTTTTAATTTTTTAAGTTTTAAATGTGTGTTTTTTTTTTTTTTTCAGGTTTTTGGTATAGAGTGTGCATACTCATTTAAGAGAGAGAGAGGGAAAATGAGAAATCACCCCCAGGAGGGATGGCCATACTGCGGTCCCTTCTCCATTCTTTCAGGGTTTTGGGCACGCACACACACATCCGGCATGATTTTCAAGCCACTGGGTCTGGAGCTTAAACCATGGTAGACCATATGAGTCCAGCTTTTTAACCACCAAGCCACCAGTTGGCCCTTATATGAAAGTTTCAATTCCAAAAGAAATTTTTTAAAATGCTCCAAAGAAAATATACCATAAATGAGCAGTTATGAAAAATCTGCTGTTTCAGGCCAAAGATATTTATAGATGACACTGTTTATTTTTTATGTACATCTCAAACATACCTATTTCAAACTTACTAGTAACTAGTTAAAAAGTACGGTGATGAATCTAAAGTAGTAAATACTGACAGACCCACAGGCGTGAAGCTCTCAGCCGCTTCTCAGCCTAATGAGTTGAAAATTTTGCTCTGTTCATTTATACCTGGAAATTATCTCATCTCAGGACTAATGGGATAATTTCAATTTTGAAGAAGAAAACAGACCCTATTACAGATTTTGAAAAATATTTTCCACTGGTTACATTGAGCATTTCTATGATTTAGCTTATCTAGAAAAATGTTGCCTTCCAATTTCTCAATGCTGCCTATTGGGATCATTTTTAGAGTCTCCAAAATCAGGGATTCCAGGCTACAGATTCTAAATTCACCATTTATATGCAATGTGTCTTGTCTGTGAGGGTCCTGCTCTGGGAGAAGGCGATTATGGCACAAGGTGGTAAAATGTTTCCTCATGGGACCAGCAGATGGGGTAATGGTTATGTCGCTGGACTCCCATGTAGTCGACTGTGGTTTGAGTTCTGGTTTCGGTGGTTTAAAACTCAGGCTGGGCGTGTGTGCATGCATGCCCAAAATCCCAAGAGAATGGAGGCGAAGGGATTACAATGTGGCCATCTCTCCTAGGGGGCGATTTCTTGCTTCCTATCTCTGCTTCTGTGTCTCTCTGGCGAGTCCATGTACCCTATATCATGGGCTATAGGCTATCACTCTCTAAAAAAAAAGGCTCCTTATGAGGGTGTCTCTTTGTGAGAAGATCAAACTGGTTGTGGGTTAGACTCAGGAGTCAGTAAGGTCTCTTTAGATCCACTTGGAGAAGAGGAAGCACGTGGGTCTTTGATTTCTGTGCATAATAGATACTTTGTTTTCCCTTTTACTGTGATACAGAATGTCCAAGATCAATACCTGAATAAGACCAACCTTAAACTCCAAGGAGGTGAAGCAGATGGTGGGTCAGTACACATGCTGTCATCTCCAAAGACAAGGAGAGGACCCAGTAAGGCAGAGGGCTCTGCAGCAGAGGAGAATCCGAGGTAAGTGGAGGCTTACATCCCTCGTACCTGGAGAAGCTTCACAGACTCCAGAGGGTGTGTTTGAATACAGAATGTTCTATGTTCATACCTCAGTTATACCTGTCCATACCAACTGGCCTTGCTAAATTCTTCTCCAGTCAGATTGTCCCAATCAGGGGTTCTGTCGAACAACCCCATTTCCTTTTTAGTGTCTTGTCTGGTCTGGCTTGCCGATATCTAGTCTTGATATCATCTCATCACCTTCACCCTTGGAGAGTGATGAGACAATTCCTATTTTCTAGTCCCCCTCTCTAACATCTCCTGTGGTAGTGCTGTGATATCTTATATATTCTGGCACCTTATAGGCCACATATCTACGTCCCCTCTCCAAAACCAATGTCCTGGGACTGGCAGGTGGCGTGGTGGTTGGGAGCGCTGGACTCCCACATGGCTGGTCCTTGTGCAAATCCTAGACTTGCTTTCTCACTTTCCCCCTCTCTCTCTGTCACTCTGTCCCTCTCTAGTCAAATTAAAATATATAAAGTTCAATAAAATAATAAAACACACACACACACACAGAACCAATGTCCAATTCCCAACTCTGTCATTTTGCTGACTCTCTTTTTCCATGCGCAGGTAAAATGCAAGGACTCCACACATAGAAGAAAGCAGGAAGTGTCCCAGGAGGTCCTGATATGGAGCCCAAGTGCCTCAATTCTTGGGCTCAGATAAAGAGAATGAGACCATGAGAGGAAAATAACCCTAGGAAACCTGAAACACAGCTTTCTATAAGAAGACGGAAAGAGGGAAAAAAAGGCAATTAAAAGCTCAAGGACGTAAGTAAATTTTGTCACTGAGATCTAAGGAGCTGGTCTCTCCCCACCTCTATGCCTTGTGCATAGCCTTCTACAGGAAATGACGGGAAACTGGAGTAAAATAGACAAGAGTTCATGTCCTCCAGGGCTCCACATGGGGGAGCTCATTCTACTCATTCTACTGGAGATTCACTAAAAGGGAGGGATTAGAGAACATAGTGGAATGTACGCATGACAGGCAGGAAAGCAGCAAAGTCTAAGTGGAAGAGTAGACAGGAAAGTTTGGAGGACTGGTGGAGTTGGATGGGTGGTTAAGAGGTGGGAAAAGTCAGTCTTTGATTTTTTTTTTTAAGATTTTTTTTTTTTTTTTTTTTGCCACAGGCCGAGTTTGTTTGCTGGTGAGAGAGACAGAAAGTGTGAAACCACCCCCCAGCAGGGATGGCCACACCACAACCTTCTCCCCCATTCTCCTTTTGGAATTTTGGGCATGCACATACATCCGCCGTGTAATTTTCAAG
Organism: Tupaia tana; assembly: GCA_026018925.1. NCBI lineage: Eukaryota > Metazoa > Chordata > Mammalia > Scandentia > Tupaiidae > Tupaia > Tupaia tana. The sequence goes on from JAKSZU010000015.1 coordinate 52,236,692, forward strand.
CTGCCAGATCCGGGACTGGAACTGCAGTTGGCCCTGTGGGACCTTAACCACTATGCCACCTGCTGGTTCCAAAGGATCGGTCATTCTAAGTTTATAGGACTTCAGTGCTTACCCCACACTAAAACTCTGAATGGGACAAAGTCGCAGGAATTTTTATTCAAGTTGGGAAGAAGATATAAAGGTACATTACTGACACATTTTGTTTGGTTTGTCTTGCAGCAAAGAAATGATTTACTCCATAGATTTCCCAGATGATCCCCAGGAAGGCAGCACTGAAGGGAAGGAATTGACAGTCTTGTGACTCCCTGAGGGTGAGGCTCTTCCCTGGTTCCCTGCCCTTTCTCTCTTTGGGGTTTTCCAATTTGCGTCACTCCTAGGCCCCTCCTTTGTGAGGGCTTTGTTCATTTTATTCTGGCCAGTTGGATTTTAGTTTATTTGTGTGCTGTTCTCATGTCATGTTCCCTTTGTTTTTATGGAGGAGGTAGTTTTCGTTCATTTGTTTTGTCTCTATGACAACCTGCATGACTGCCAACAATGTATAGAGGGGGTATGTGGAAGTGATTTTATTAGATGCCTCCAAAATGTATAATCCCATATGTAAAATACATTTCAAAGACTAAGAAACTTTGTATTGTACAGTCTGATAGAAATACACCTTAAAATTGATATTGCAAACTGTCTTCTCAACTCCAGTGACACTGGGTTGTCTTTCATATTAAAATGACTGGATTTATTTGACTGTTCATTTGATTTTACAGTGTATGATTCATATCTTTGGATTTGGGATCAAATAAGGAGGAGAACATGGAACCAAAATAACGCTAAGAGCCCTGGAACGTAGCTCCCTACAAGACTGAAAGGAGAGAAGACAAAGGCAATGAAAGCTCAAGGCTGAGTTCTGCTTGGACTGTATATGGAAGAAATCCGAATAAACGCTGTGTATTTGGTGCCTTCTCCCACAGAATCCTGGCAGCATTCCAGGAACGGAATTTGCAGAAAATCTTTCCTGGCTCCTATCCTCATAGATGGGCCACCTCTCCAGCAGCCTGCCACGAGATGCCTCTTTCTTGCCATGTCTTCTATCAGAAGCTGCTTCTCACCTCCTGGACAACACAAAGCCAACATAAGTTGCTACCACAGACACCCCTACACCCTGCAAAGCACGACAGCTAGTGCCCTACCCTCATTGTGGAGCTGACAGACAACAGCCCTCATGTTTGCTGCCACGAAGACACAACTGCAGGCACAAGCCGAGTGTTCTGATGTGAACTCACAGCTAATGCAGCCACAGAACAACTGGGCCAGGACTCCAATCTCAGCATCAGGGAACCAGCCAAGATGCCTGTCCAGATCGCCACTTAGATTTGCCAGAATCCCCAAAGAAACTGAGACTCAGCCCCTTCCCACACCATGTGAGCACTCCGAGTCCTGAGCTGGGGCTCTTCAGAACATTCAACCTCTGCTAACTACAGCTGGACTTTGATCAATAGTGTCACCCCCAAGTGACCATGAAAGTACTAACCCAGGTACCTAGCACTGACCTGCAGCATCCCAACAAAAGACCTCTTATGAACATGGTCCAGCCCTGCAAAGGTTCCCATCCTCCACCATCTAGCCATGTTCTAGCCCAGCCCCTTGAGTGGCCTTCAGGAGAGGGACAACAGAGGTGGAACTCAAGCCTCGTGCCAGCTCTGTCATCTCATCCTCCTGATATGCCAACCACTCCTGCTCAGAACCCCCATGACCTACAGAGGTCTGAGGGGCACTGTCCTCTGTCGCAGTGAGTGTCATCTATGTGGGCCTCCAGGTTTCTTCCTCTGTGCAGTGTGACTGGCAGTGAGACAGTACACAGGGGAAGACAGCCTGCACACTAAAGTGACATGGAAGGGAATGACAAGGGGACTGCAGGAAGCAGCTGTGTTTAGGGACTCAGAACATCCTTGGCTGGGATGCCGGTGCAAATGGTAGAACCTTGGATAATGCTGGGAACACACCCATCACCATCTATTTGAATGACATAAACATAGTTGTATTTAAACTGCAGCGTACTAAACCAGCACATATTATGAAAGGTTTATATTTGAAGTTATTATAGTAAGAAAATGTGTTGATATGAAGGAGTACGTATTCAACTATATTGTAAATAGAAAACTGAAATTATTCTGTATTTAGTGTCTGTATGAGTGAATTTTGGGAAACCCTGGGTGACCTCAGGAAATCCGTCTTTTGAGCAGTGGAAGTTCTGATAGGAGGAGAGTTGTTGAGTCTGGAAGTGTTTCAGTGGACCACTATAGTGGAAGTTCTCATGGTTATTTAAGTCACTGTAAATATATGTTGTTAAATTTTGTTTCAATGGTAATACAGTTCTCTGATACATAACATGTTGTACACATAATGACTTAGCAATGCAAATAATTTTTTAAATGACTGATATTTATAAAGGTTTACTGAAAGTAATGAGGACTTTGGCAAGACCTATGGCTTATCAGAAATACAGAATCTCAGTGAAAACAGCCCTGCTGCATCGCATCTACATATCAACAACATCTCCAAGTGACTCTTATGCATGTTAGAGTGTGATAAGCAACACATGTAGCCCTGATTCTCAATTTCCAGGCAGTGGAATGACCTGGCTTGCTCATAAGTTCTGATGATCACAATCAAGTTCATTTATGTTATATGCTTTGAATATATGCAATTGTATTTATCAGTTTTAACTCAATAAAGTTTTTAAAATTATTATTGTGTTGACCTGTCTGTTTTGAGCCTCGAGCACTGGGATTTTAAAACTCTCTGCAGTAAGTTTTGAGAATCACTAGAGGGGGTGGGCAAAACTGAAGAGTCGCTCACAAATCATCTTTGCTCTCTAACTTAGGAAAAACTCTGACTTGAATCTAGAAAAAGTATGTGGGGCCAGCCCAGTGGCCTAGTGATTAAAAGAGCTGGCTGCCACGTGGCTGACCACGTGATTCAAATCCCAGTCCCAGCAACTTGAGAAATATGATAAGCATGTGTGTTTTTCATGCCCAGATCCTGACAGAAGAGAGAGAAGGGATTGCAGCATGACCACACCCATGGGGGTAGGGAATGCTTTCTCCCTCTCCTCCCTCTCCCTCTCTGTTTCAGTCTTTCTCTGGTGAGCTCACATACCCTCTGGCAGAAAGCAAACAAACACAAAGTCTCTATAGGGGGAAGAATTTTCTAAAATGACTGCTCCTTTCCCCCTGAAAGTACTTACCTTGGTATCATTATATTGATATAATTTCCAGAGTGATGGAATTTCTTTAAATGAACCAAGTGATCCCAAAGAGAAGCCAGGGGATCTCAATCAGTGAGCTGAACACTACTCCTGGCATTCCAATGTGTGTATGAATCTCTTGGAGATACAAGGCTCAAACATAGGAAATTGTAAATTTGGCAAGGGCCAATGGATTTGCTTTTTTTTTTTTTTTTTGTGGTGTGTGTGTGTAGGGAGGGGTCTCATCATACAGTATGCGCACTTGCCTGAGAGGTGGGGAAACTGAGGGGAGTGATGACAGAGAAAGATAGTGAGAAATCACCCCCCAGGGGAGATGACCATGCCACAATCCTTTCTCCTTTCTCGTTTTGGGATTTGGGGCACACACACACACGCACACACATTCATGGAGTGATTTTGAAGCCACTGGGTCTGGGGCTGGAACCCTGTCAGATGTGGAAGTCCTGTGCCTTTCCCACTACTCCACCTGCTGGCCCTGGGTTTGCATATATATATTTTTTTTTTTTTTTGAGAGGTTTTTGCTACAGGGTGCCTGCGCTCGCCAGACAGACAGAGACAGAGAGACAGAAAGCGAGAAATCACCCCCCAGGGGGATGGCCACGCCGCAATCCCTTCTCCTCCGTTCTCCTCTCGGGATCTTGGGCACACACGCACACGTGCCCAGAGTGAGTTTAAAAGCCACAAGGTCCAGGACGCGAACCGCAGTCGGCTACATGGGAGTCCAGTGACATAGCCATTACACTAACTGCTGGTCCCTGGGTTTGCATTTTTAACAAGGTCACTGCTGTTGCTGATCCTCCCGGACCCACTTCCAGGAGCGCTAAGCTAGAGAAAGCAAGCATGGCACACGGGACACCTTCCACCCAGCCATCACCTCTCAATACAGACAGAGGAGGTGTCTGAGTAAGGCAGTCTTTGGGGAGCAGAATTTTCCCTTCATTAAAGCACACATTCTGCACACCTACTGTGCTCACTTGTGGTTTGGCATGCACTGAGTGCAGGGAATGGTGCTGGGACTCTGGATACATTATGCATATTAATTGAGTATTATATATCCTGTGTGTCAAAGTTAAAAGGTAAAAATTAATCTTAAATTTAAAGTTTTCTAAGGAAGTAATACTAGGTTTGCAATTTGGGCCAATGAGGAGGCTAGGTAGGGCTCTGGTATGACAGGTTGAGGTCTAAAAGGAGGCCCCAGGCTTAATTCCTGGCACGTTCCCTTTAAAAGCTATGGAGGGTGGCTCGCGCGCGCGCGCACACACACACACACACACACAAAGAGACAAGCACACAGGATATAATTTCTAAAAAATAACTATTTTTAACATTTTATTTATTATTATTATTGTTATATTAAGTTTGTTATAGGGCATACACACTACTAGAGAGAAACAGAGAAAGAAAACAAGAAAGCAAGCTGCTAAGTTTGGGACTTGAACCACAGTCAGCCATATTGGAGTCCAGTGCCTTAACCTCTATGCTACCTGCTGCCTCCAGACCATGACACAGCTTTTAAAAATAAAAGTAAAGTTAAATAAAAATGAAAAAATAAAATTTTATTAATTTTTTTAGATCTTTGCCAAAGGGCACATGTATTTGCCAGAGAGAGATAGAAAGAAAGTGAGAAATCACCCCCCGGGGGGAGATGGCCACACCACAATCTCTTTTCCTGCATTCTCCTCCTGGGATTTTGGCATGCACGCACACATACCTGGTGAGTTTTTCAAGACACCTAGTCCAGGACTCGAACTGCCAGTTCTGCAGGGTCCTGCATCTCAACCACCATTCATCCCAAGTCAAATAGAACTTTAAAGAAAGAAATATTCTAATAAAAACAACAATTACAACATAATCATCATGATGATGATGTTCATACTAGTAATATTAATAGTAGAAAATCTTAAAAAGTTGGGAACTAGGGTACAGAATCCCACAAGAATCCTGAATGACAAGAAGCCTACAGTAGGACTAAAGTTTACTTGGAAGTGTTTCCTGGGTGTACACAATGGAGTGTGTTACACGTGGCAGAAGGCAGGAGAAACAAAACCAGCCTAGACCAGAGGTGGGAGAACATGGACACTCATGTATAAACCATGGAGGAGAGGGGTACGGGTAGAGACACAAGGTCATAGATGGCCCCTGACAGATAATACCAGCTTTCAGGATTGAAGACCGGCAGTTGGCAGGCCACCTAAATGCAGAGAAGATGAGTGCTGATCCACGCCTGGAGCAGAGAATCCCCATCTATTAATAGATGAAAACTGGGAAGGCCCGCACTGGCTCAGCACTCGCCACCTTCCTGCCCTCCGGCTTCTTCTCTTCCCAGCTCCTCTAAGTGCTGCCATCTCTGTTGACCTACATTGGGAGTGGCATGTTCAGGGGCAGCTACTCAGTTGCCTCCGGGACAGCAGGGGGTGACAAGGGTTCACACAAGATGACCCTGGGTTCCTGAGGCACTTAAAACATTCCCTGATGGCGTGGCCTGGAGGGTAGCCTTTCCTGTGCTTTATAGACCAGCATCAGCCTTTCCTGAGCACCCCAAGGGCCTTTGAATTTTCCAGAGTCACAGGTGCTTGGAATCCTTGCTGTATCCTCATGTCGGGTGATGGCCGTTCACAGGCTCCTGTCTGAGGAAGCACATTCCCAGGCAGACAGGCTGGTGCAGAGCCTTCCTCAGCTTTCCAAGAGGCACTGAGGTTTGTGCTCCCCATGTGAGTCGAAAAAACATACGGAGTCTTAGGAGGGACAGAGAGTCTATGCACAGACCTTGCCTGCGAATAAGAGTGATTCTGAGGTTCCCCAGCAGGATCAGAAAGTACACTTGCATCCCTACTGACCCAATGACAATAACTGTGGCTTCCAACCTGCTACCATATCCTGGGCCTGAAGGAAGCTGTTGAAATTACTGATGCTTGGGCAACCCCAGGAGACCTAGGAGCTCCCAGTCAGGCACCGGCCAGTCTCTGCCCCAGAGGGGTCCTGGAATATTTTAAGAACTCTTTGGGTAAAAGGACAGAGGGGGTCCAGTAAGAGCCTGGGAGTCCCTGTGGGTGTTCCGCTGTGGGGGAAACCTCATTGTCATCTTCAGGACTTTAAACACCCTCCCTAAATTGAGAAGGTCTTGTCATTGCTGTATAAGGAGAAGCAGAGAAAGCCATATTAACTGCATTAATAAGAAATAAGAGTGGAGCCAGCCAGTGGGATGATGGTTAAGGGGGCTGGGTCCCACATGGCCAACTGCACAGTTCCACTCCAGACGTGGCAGCTTGAAAAACATACCAGGTGGGGCCAGCAGGTGGAGATGTGGTTAAGGTGCTGAATTCCAAAGCGACTAACCATGGTTCCAGTCCTGGACCTGGCACCTTGAAACTCATGCTGGGTATGTGTGTATATGTGTGTGTGCCCAAAATTTTAGGAGGAAAATGGAGGAGAAGGGATTGCAACTTGGCCATATCCCCTGGGGGGTGATTTCTCACCTTCCTTCTTATCGTCTCTCTCCAATGATCACATGTGCTCTATTATTGTCTCTCTCCAGTGATCACATGTGCTCTATTACAAGCATCTTTTAAAAAAAGTAAAGAAAAGAATATAAATAAGAAAAGGGACATGTGTGCATGTATGCCCAAAATCCTGAGAGGAGAATGGAAGAGAAGGGATTGCAGCATGGCTGTATCTTCGGGGGATGGGAGATGGTTTCCCACTTTCTCTCTCTCTCCTGCAAGTGCCCATGCCCTATAGCAAAGACCTCTCAAAAATAAAAAAGAGGGACCAGCAGTTAGCGTAATGGCTATGTCACTGGACTCCCACGTAGTCGACCGTGGTTCGCGTCCCGGACCAGGTGGCTTGAAACTCACGCCGGGCACGTGTGCGTGCGTGCCCAAGATCCCGAGAGGAGCATGGAGGAGAAGGGATTGTGGTGTGGCCATGCCCCTGGGGGGTGATTTCTCGCTTTCTGTCTCTCTGTCTCTCTCTGTCTGTCTGGCGAGCGCACGCGCCCTATAGCAAAAACCTCTCCAAATAAATAAATAAATAAATAAATAAAAATAAAAAAGAAAGAAAGACATAAAAAGAGAGAAAGGAAAAGAAATAAAGAAAGAAAGAGAAATAAAGGAAAAGAAAATCATACCAGGCATGTATGCACACATGCTCAAAAATCTAAAGAGGAGAATGAAGGAGAAAGGACTGCAGTGTGGTCAGCCCCTTGGGAGGAGAGTTGCTTTCTCACTTTCCCTCACTCTCTCTGCCTCTCTCTGGCAAGCGCATGTGCCCTATAGAAAACTTAAAAAAATAATAAGCGTGAATATTAACAGTCAGGATACTAATAATAGTCATGATATTAATACTGATAATAGAAAATAAACTTCAGCCCTTGGGAGATTCGAGTACATATTCCCAGAAGTGAAGAACAGGTACAGCTCTAAGGACAGGAGGAGCCACATCTGAGAAAACAGGTTCCATTTAGGCAAAGACGAGTAGCCTGAAGGAAACAAAAATATCTGTGAATGAATGCATTTACTACCATGGATGGTCATGTGGGACCCTCAAAGTAAATGAGGCCTGGCCCAGGGCTTCCTGCACAGACCACACCCACCGCTTTCTGGAGTTAGGACAGCTGGATGATGGGACAGGGCCACCCACTAGCCCTGCTAGGAACGCGGGGCTCCTGAGTCACCTGGTGTGCAGAACCACGGTGTATGACAGACATTTCCCCCACACTGCGTCATTCCTCACCACCTGGCTGCTGTCTGCCATCTGCTCTTCTCAGACCCCAGAGGGTTCACAGGTCTCTCACCCGTCCAGGCCCACAGCAACCATTGCCCAGCTTCCTCATCACTTCCACCTGGAAGGGGGTTATATGCCATCCAGGAGCCGCTCTAAGACTCCTGGAGGACATTAACTATCAGCACGTTCTCAGCCACATAGAGACACCTGCCCAGGGTCATGCCCTCCTCACGGAGGCTAGTACACAGGGATGGATGGAAGCAATGATACATAGTCTGGCTTCCCCCCCCCCCCCCCCAATTTAGGGCCAGTTGTAGCTACCCGCTAGTTTATTCTACAGTGCCATTTGTGTAGTTCAGTGAAGACACAACCTGCATTGCAGCTAGACCAGTTCCTTTGCGAATTGCTTCCTCTGCCCTTTCCACAGACGTAGGTCCTAATGTCACTCCCTGATCACACCCTGCGCCCTAACCCACCCTGGAGGTCGGCCCTGGGACAGCAGTGATGTTTTCAGAGACACAGGCTTTCATAAGTAGGAAAGGGTCAAAATCTGCTGAGCGTGAAAATATTACAAACTGCTCTTTTCTGGCTGGAAACATGGAGGGTGTTCAAGAGAAGAAAAAGAAGGTTCCGGCTGAGGCAGAAACCAAGAAAAAGTTTCCTGCTGGATGGAAACCACCAAGAAAAAGGTCCCTGCTGTGCCAGAATCCCTCAAAAAAAAAAAAAAAACGAAGGAATTTTGCAGAGCTGAAGATTGAGTGCCCGAGAGAAATGTTTGCTCAAATGATATATAGCAATTGAATGTTTAAAAAAGATAATGAGGATAAATAATAATAATAATCTGGGAAAAAATGAAAAGTTATTTGATGATGATGATAGGGATAGTAATGACTTTGTTTTGACTGATATGTACGGTAATTGTGCTGGAAAAAGAAATGTTATACACTGTGAAGATATGTGACTGAATGTGATATAAAATAATAATAATAATAATAATAATAATAATAAAAGATGCTTTGAAAGGCAAAGATGAAGCTTATCTATGAAAAAGCTAAACACTATCATAAGGAATATAGACGGATGTACAGAACTGAGATTTGCATGGCCAGGATGGCAAGAAAAGTTGGCAACTTCTATGCACCTGCAGAACCCAAGTTGGCATTTGTCATCAGGATCATGGAATGAATCTCAAAAGTCTGAAAGGTGTCGCAGCTTCTTTGTCTTCACCAGATCTTCAATGGCACCTTTGTTAAGCTCAACAAGGCCTCAATTAACATGCTGAGAATTGTGGGACCATAAATTGTATGAAGGTATCTGAATCTGAAGTCAGTAAATAAATTATCTACAAGCGTAGTTATGGCAAAATCAATAAGAAGAGAATTGCTTTGACAGATAACTATTTGATTGCTTGATCTCTTGGTAATTTGGCATTATCAGCATGGAAGATGTGATTCATGAAATCTATACTGTTGGAAAATGCTTCAAAGAAGCAACTAACTTCCTGTGGCCCTTCAAATGATCTCCATGAAGTGGAATGAAGGAAAAGACCACCCATTGTAGAAGGTGGAGATGCTGGCCACAGGGAAAACCAGGTCAACAGACTTATTACAAGGATGAACTAAGGTCTCTACCATGATTATTTTCGTAATCCAGTCAGTAAATAAACAGTGGCTGTTTTCAGACTGTAAAAAAAAAAAGAAAGAGAAAAAAAAAAAGAAAGAGAAAGAAAGAAAGAAAGAAAGAAAGAAAGAAAGAAAGAAAGAATATTAAAAACTAACAGCATCTCATCAGATTTGTTTCAATGATTAGAGCTTTACCATTATCAGAAAGAGTGATGTCTATGAATTAATAGGGGCAAAAATCAGACTGAAGTGGGGTGAAGATGTTATGGAATGAGGAGAAATGCTGGAGAATGAACTAGGTCTACAAATCTGATTAAAAAGGAATGGAGAAAACAGCAGCTGGAAACAAAAGGAGTCCAAAAGTGTCATCGTTTTTACTTGTTTTTTTTTTTTTTTTTTTTTTTTTTTTTTAATTCAAGTTTCAGGTTGAGAGGGAATAGTTTAAAACAAAGCCTTCATTTCATTAAAAATACCATAAAGAACATGATGAGATAGGAGACCGAAGGACCCAAACACAAATGTGGAGTTAAAAAACTTGACGGGAGTAAAGTAATTCCCCACCTGTTATGGGGGACAAGGCACAAATGGATACCAGAGCAGGAATACTTTCAAATGTAATGGTTGGCAGTATCCACCTATGAACTTTGGTATTCAATTTGCAAAATAGTCTACAAATCACTTGAGTTTTCAGGACAGTGGAGTCTGTGAATATTCAGCAATGATACCAAAAGTTTGAAATATTTATAGATCATGGAAGAAAAAGTTGATGTGTAAGTCCAATGAAGATTGTTAGGCATCTTGGAAATATGACAAAATGCCCTTAGACGCAGTGGTATCCTTACCATGTCTCCTGGTGGGGTGGTTTCCTCCCAGGAACCAGGAATTGTAGGATAAGTGCCTGTCTCTGAAGGCCTAAGAATTCCACTCACATGTACCATTGAAGTGTGAATGAGCTAGCAATAAATTATATTGTGCTCTGTGGTTACATTTACATTTATTTTCTCACTAAACATATAATAACATATAACAATGACGTCTTATTTTTCTTTTGATACTTAATAAATTGTTTACATCTTTTTGAAAGTACTGTGTAGCCTGTGACCCAACACTCCTCTTCCCCATTTCAGTAACATTTTAACTTTTCACAGCATTATACATATTGTAAATTTTCATATTCATTCATTTTCCTTTTTATTTTTATTTATTTATTTTTTTTAAATTTTTGTTATAGGGTGTGTGTGCTCACTGGAGACAGAGAGAAACAGTGAAAGAGGAAGTGAGAAATCACCCCCAAGGGAATGGCCACACGACAATCCCTTATCCTCCATTCTCCTCCTGGGATTATGGGCTTGCATGTACATGTGCCCAACATGATTTTCAAGCCACCGGATCCAGGACTCAAACCTTGGTCAGCCATGTCGGAATCTAAAACCTAAATCACTGTGCTACCTGCTGGCCCGCCATTTTCTTTCTTTCTGCACTTTTTGAAATAGTTTTCTATAGAGCACATGTGCTCACCAGAGAGAGAAAGAGAATGTGAGAAAACAATCCCAGGGTAGATGGCCACAGCACAATCTCTTCTCCATTCTCCTGTCAGGACTTTGGACATGCACATACATGAACCCAATACGAGTTTCAAGCCACCGGGTCTGGGACTCAAACCACTGTTGGCCATGTGGGAGTCCAGTGCCTTAACCACCATGCCACCTTCTGGCCCCAGGTTGTTCAATTCTTATTTTGCCTTATGAACAATTTTTTTTTGTTTCTTTGCTGATTTCCTTTCATGAGTTTCTTTTTCTTTTTTTTTTTTTTTTCTGAGAGGTTTTTGCTATAGGGCGCGTGCGCTCGCCAGACAGACAGAGAGAGACAGAGAGACAGAAAGCGAGAAATCACCCCCCAGGGGGGATGGTCACGCCGCAATCCCTTCTCCTCCATTCTCCTCTCAGGATCTTGGGCACGTACGCACACGCGCCCGGCATGAGTTGTAAGCCACTGGGTCTGGGACGCGAACCGCGGTCGACTATGTGGGAGTCCAGCGACATAGCCATTACGCTAACTGCTGGTTCCCTCCTTTCATGAGTTTCATCAAGTCCTTTTTAAAATTATTTTTAATTTACATTTAATCACTATACATCTTTATAGTGTACATAATTGGTTTTTCCAACATGAATACAGTGCGTATCAGTCAAGTCAAAGATATTACCATATACATGATCATCAACAGATACCTTTTCATTTTTGTGTGTTAAACACTTCTCGTCTTTTTTATTCCCCCATCCCCTCCTGCCCTCTCACCGCTACCCACAGTATCTAGCCTCCACAGTTGCTCCCTCTGTCATTATACCCTCCAGTCTTCATCAAGTACTTTTAAAATTTTAACTTCTTTAACTTCTGGAGAAAGGTGACTTATTTAATTATTTGCCAGAGGGTACACACACTTGCCAGAGAAAGAGAGAGAGAAAAAAGCACCCCTCGCTAAGGGAGGGTGGTCACTCCACAATCCCTTCTCCATTTCTCCATCCTGTCAGGATATTAGGCACATGCACCTACACCTGGTGTGTTTCAGGCCTTCGGAGCCGGATTCAAACCACAGTCATGCACCCTGTGGGATGCAGCTCCCTTAACCACTAGGTTAGGGGACCAACCCTATAACATTTATTTGAATCTTTTAAAAATTAATATAAGTGGGACCAGTAGATGGCATAATGGTTACATTGCTGGACTCCCATGTAGTCAACGGCAGTTCAAGTCCAAGACCCAGTGGCTTAAAACTCATGCTGGGCACATATGTGTGCAAGCCCAGAATCCTTAAAGGAGAACGGAGAACAAGGGATTGCAGCATGGCCATCCCCCCGGGGGGGATTTCTCACTTTCTGTCTTTCCATCTCTGTCTCTTCAGTAAGCACACATGCCCTCTAGCAAAAATGTCTCTCACTCTTAAAATAATAATAATAATAATAATATAAATAAGACAAATATAAAATCCTGTATGTTTGGGCTTTCTTCCATTGATACTTTAACATTATGTATTCAAGTATTATTTTTTATAATGTACTTTTTAAAATAATGTAAGATTATTTTAATGAGAATTTCCTTATTTTTCATTTAGCAGATTGTGAATATGGTCATCATTATTTTCTAGTTTTGTTTCATTGTATAGGAGAATTGCATGAGAGTTGCATACTCCCCTCCCCTTTTTTGAGAGGTTTTTGGTATAGGATGTGTGTGCTCACCAGAGAGAGACAGAGAGACAGAAAGTGAGAAATCACCCCCCAGGGGAGGATGGCCACACATTAATCCCTTCTCTTCCATTCTCTCGGGATCTTGGGCACGCACGCACACACGCCTGGTGTGAGTTTAAGCCACCGGGTCTGGACTCGAACTGCGGTGGACTACATGGGAATCCAACAACATAGCCATTACGCCATCTGCTGGTCCCACATATTCCTTTTTAAAAACTGTGATGTTTTCCTCCATCCTAACACACAAACTACTTATATGCAGAGTCCATTATGTACCTTAGAAACAGACCTTCTGTTTCAGATGTGGTGCTTTCATATATAAAATTCTAGACTCACTTTAATTTAATTATACTTTTACCATTTCTTGAACTGCTTTGGATAGATAGTATGCAGGAAATCATGCAAGACTGAGTTTTGATTTTAATTCAATCTGAGATGATAGAATTTTGCCTTTATTTAACTTTAACTTGACATTTATTCTGGGTTCATACTTTTTTCTTATTGAAAGTTGTTATCTTTATACTTGGTCTTTGCTTTCCTATCTTTCAGTTGCTGGAATGTAAGAGCCAAGAAGGTAAAGATGGTTTGATGTCAACTGCATTTTCCTAGCACCTGGAACAGTGCCTCACCCACTAGTGGTGTTGAGGACTGAGAACCCACTTAATAACATCACTTTTCCAGAGTTTAGTTTTGAATTAAAAGAGAGGAAAAAGACAGGTGAATAGATACAGGTATTAGTTGTTTTTATTGACAGAACTGTTGAGTGATTTTTCACTTTCCCTCTCTCTCACTTCCTCTTTCTCTCATCTCTCTTCTGCTATGTGTGTGTGTGTGTGTGTGTGTGTGTGTGTGTGTGTGTGTGTCTGGCAAGCACATATGCCCTATAGCAAACACTAAAAACACAAGCAAAAAATCCCTAAAACTTTCCAGTGCATGTGTGTGCCCAGCATCCTGACAGGCAGAAGGCCTGGGAAAGGAGAAGATCAGGTATAACTGAGCCCTGTGAATGGTGTCTTTCTCTCTTTCTCTCTCTCTGTCTCTCTCATGCATGTGTGCCTGCTCTATCATGAATGCAAAAATAAAACAAAAGATGGTTGCAAGGATTTCAGCTACTCCTTTAGTAAAATGTTGGATGGAGCAACTAGATTTCTTTCCAGTCCTCATTAATACAGCCATACACCACACAGAGACATTTGGACAGTAGCAGATACATCGCTGGTCCTGTTGGAGCGCCTATAATGCAGTAGCCTCGGTGTGTAGAAGCCCATACCATCTAGGTCTGTGTGAATATACTCTGTGATGTCTACACAGTGACACAATTGCCTACCAGTGCATTTCTAAGAATAATTCTCGTGATTATGGGAGGCATGACCGCATCGCATTTAGAGGTCCTCACTGTTTTGGTCCCGTGGTCTAGATTCTTTCCTTGTCTGGGGGAGGACCTTAAATATTTCCTCAATTTAAAGTTGTATTGCCAGGGCTGATGTTGAATGTTTTCCTTATCTTTCCTCAGTAGACTTCCCTGGACTTGATGACAATTCACACTAATTAACACAAAACTCAAAATCTGTGTATTTTCCTCTACAAAACAGGGTATCACCATTCTAATTAAAATGCTGTTTTCTAGTTGGAGAAAGGAGAAGAGCTGAGGAGGGGAGGAGCAAGATTTCTCCAAGGCTAGAGTCCAGGTAAGGAAAAGGGCCTTGGGTTTCCTACAAAGTGTCGTATGGTCAGTGACCAAATGTCCTTGGAAATACCATATGAAGGGACCAGCAATAGTAATGTCACTGGACTCTCACTTGGCTGACTGCGGTTTGAGTCCCAGATTCGATGGCTTAAAACTCAGGCCTAGTGCATGTGTACAGAAAATCCTGAGAGGAGAGTGGAGGAGAAGGGATTGTGGCATGGCCATGTGCCCTGGGGGTGATTTCTCACTTTCTCTTTGTCTCTGTCTCCATCTCTCCAGGGAGTACACACACCCTATAGCAAAAAAACAAAAACAAAAACAAAAAACAAAACAAACAAAAAACAAAACAAAAAGAATGAAGATTTTGTTAAATGAATGATACTTTGTAAAATACAGGCAAGAGTGTGGGGCAAAATTTCTCAGCTGTTGCCATTATTCTTTACATACATTAATCACAATTCATATGTCTTTCTGACATTGTCTTTGGTTTTAGGGAAAAGAACATTCACGTATTTATTACAGGTAAACTTACATGTAATGACTCTGGGCAGGATTCACACACATTTTTATATCCACTTAATGAACTAGCTGAACTAATGACTGGCCCCAGAGTGCAGTGGTTAAGTTTAGGAAAGGGTCGCACACAGCTGACCAAATCCTAGCTCTGGTAGCTTGAAAAGCATGCCAGTGGGCCAGCAGGTGGTGTGGTCATTAGGGTTCTGGACTACCACATGGTTAACTGCAGTTCGAGTCCCAGACTTCAGTGGATTACTCTCTCTCTCTCTCTGACTCTCTCTGGTGAGTGTATGTGCCCTACAGGAAATTTTTTAAAAATAATAATAATAAATAGAATTAAATAAATAATTCTACAAAAGGAAGAAAGAAAGAAAAGCATGCCAACTGCATGTGCATGTATGTCCCAAACTTGAGGGAATGGAGAAAAGGAACAGCAAAAAAGGATTTCAGTGTGACCACACCTGAGAGGTGCTTTTCTCTCTCAATCTCTCTCCCTCTCTCTCTCTCTCTGATTCTGCAGTACATGTATTGTTTACTTAAAATTTGCTAAAAGGGTAGATTTTATTTTAAGTATTCTTACCAAAAAAGATAAATAATACTAATAATGAAGGCAAGAGGTAATTTGGAAAGGATGTTTACAGTCTTGATGGTGGTGATGGTTTCACAGACATTTCCAAAGTCACCAAGATGTACAATTAAACACGTACAGCCTCTTTATTTTTTTTAAAGTTCACTTCTTCCATGAACAACAGAGATGGAGAGAGAGAGAGAGACAGGGATGGAATCCCTGCACAGTCTTGATGCCACAGTCCACCCTCAGCTTCAGCCCGCCCCAGATCCAGCATACTCAGGGAGGTCTCCAGGCACAAACCCAGAACTTCTTGTGTGTCAGCTCCACATGAGAGTGTCACATTGCACTGCTGCACTACCGTCCTGCTCCCTGTAAAGCGTCTTTAATGTCAATAGCACCTCAATAAGTTTTTTGTTCGTTCGTTTGTTTTTGAAGAGGGATAGGGTCAGCCCCACAGTGCAGCAATTAAGCACTGTGCACAGAGAGCCAGACACCACATGGAAAAACAGGATTTGAATCCTGATCCCCATGACTTGAAAACCTTCCTAGGCACATGTATATGTATGGTCAAGATCTGGACAGGATGAAGAGATGGAGAAAGGAATTGCTGTGTGACCACAGCCCATTAGGATTTCTCTTTCTTTTTCTCTCTCTCTCTTCTCTCTCTGGCAAGTGCATATAGTGCAGTGAACACTATACCACAAGCAAAGAACTGTGGGAATTCTGACCAGGAGTGAATGGAGTGATTCATTATTAGTAGGATTGATAACGCCTGGGAAGTATTCGCTAACAAAATGTCTCGTCACTAATTAAACCAGCTGGTTTCGCAGCATAGCCTAGCTCATTGTAACTTACTATAGATGATGCTTTGTTCATAAACTTTAATCTGTTGCCAAAATGTTTGGAGCATATGTTCCTATTTAACAAGGTTTTCTGATCAAAACTGTGCACCCACATCCTTCTAATGAGCTTAGTGTCCAACCAAACAAGTACTCTCCCTCCATCACTGGCTGTCCCTAAGGAGGTACTGAAGGACACTTAATCTCCAGACAAAGACATTCCACCAGTGCTAGAGAGCCACAGATGGAAGTTTTCCCTTCCTCCTGGAAATAATGCCAAGCTGTCCTCTTTTTCCAGCTATGAGAATTGTTGTCCTCATCGTGGGACCAGCAGTTAGCATAATGGCTATGTCACTGGACTCCCATGTCGTTGACCATGGTTCGAGTCCCAGACCCAGTGGCTTAAACTCACACCAGGTGCGTGTGCATGAGTGCCCAAGATCCTGAGAGGAGAATGGAGGAGAAGGGATTGTGGTGTGGCCATCCCCCTGGGGGGTGATTTCTTGCTTTCTGTCTCCCTGTCTCTCTGGCGAGCGCACGCGCCCTATAGCAAACACCTCTCAAAAAAAAAAAAAAAAAAAAAAAAAAAAAAGAAAAAAGAGAATTGTTGTCCTCATCATTATCATTCTTTTCTTTATGAGTCATATCTTTCCAGGTAACAAAATAAACTTTTCAGAAGCCTTGGTAAGAACAGAGTGCCTGAGATCTTATGGGGGGGGGAGGGGGGGAAATCCAATACTAAAAGCTAACTCACCATCACTAATGCCCCAACTTGGAGATCTCATAAGAAATTTGGAAGATCCATTGACTAAGATCTGTAACCACCTGCCTCATTAGTTCTCCATAGCAACTTGCAGTTAGATTAAATGAAGTCAAGGGTGTTTCAAGTGCATGAACCCTCTACTTCATCACTAAGTGTGAATTTAATCAGGCAAGTTTACTAGCAATTTCTAGATCTAGATAATTTTTAAATGGGAATTATTCTACTCAATTTTGGTCTCTAAAACTTAT
The DNA here is from genome assembly GCA_026018925.1 of Tupaia tana. NCBI lineage: Eukaryota > Metazoa > Chordata > Mammalia > Scandentia > Tupaiidae > Tupaia > Tupaia tana. The sequence goes on from JAKSZU010000015.1 coordinate 52,254,161, forward strand.
CTACTTACTTCAACACAAGTTAGTTATCTTAAATCACTGCCATAAGAGCTATGCCAATACCATAGCAGGCCCAGAAAAATGGGATTATTAGAGGGAGTCTCCTTGAATGATTTCTACAGTCTAAGTAATCTCCAACCTGTTGCCCCTCCATTCTGTTTGTCCCGTGGGCTTGATTCTCTCCCTTACTTCTTCATCCCAACCCCTGAGTTTCCCTCTTTCTTTGCAACATCTACTCTGCTAAGTAGGACTTAAACATAGGGATCATAGTTGACCCCACAAACATGAGTCATTAAGGCACCTTGCACAGACATGCATTGAATAAGTGTGTATAGGATCCCTTGCATTTACCAAAAAAGTGACCAGATACCCAAAATAGATTATGAAATTACCTAGAACTCCTAAGTATGTATGTCCAAGGAATACTAAGAAACTTATTGCTTTATATGAAGTGGAGTGCATGTTTACCTTTCCTTGCTAATTCAGGACTTTGAGTATTGGGAAGGTAATCATAAGTGAGAATGTGGACAATCCTTTCATATTTTTCAGGAACTATCAATTGCTATGCTTTATGATGTTTGTAAAAAGACATGTTTCTAATTTTACAACAGGAAATATAATGAGACATATGCCTATTTTTGGTGAATTTATGCTTTCCTATATAAATCTGGGATAAAAAGACTGATTACTATTGATGGGTAGCTGAGGAGCAGCATATGAGGAAATTCGAATTTTTCTTTAGGAAAACTAATCAGACAGTCAAAGGGAGAGACTGAAGGAGAGAATGGAAAGTGAGTTCAGTTTATCAGACATTTGTTAAGCATCCACTGTATGTGAGGCCTTTACCAGGTAGCAGTTATACAAAGAACAAAGACATATGATGGCCCCAGACTCTCAAGAAGTCATGCTGCAGTCCTTTCTCTTCCATTTACCTCTTGAATATTGGGCATGTATGTATGTGCTTGGTGTATGTTCCAGGATTCTAGGTCTGGAACTCACACTGCAGAGCCAGCCACGTGGAACCCAGCTACCTTGACCACCATGCTACCTGGCTAGCCCCTATGGTGGTAAATTTTTGAAGAACTTCAAAAAAAAAAAAAAAAAAAAAAAAATTAGTAGAGCTAAAATTAAAAGTACACATCATAATGTGGTGTTCTTTTGTCGAAAGCAATGTATGTTATTATTCTTGATTTGATTATTGCATACTGCATGCATGTTTTGAAAATCCATATTATACTCCACAAAGATATACAATTAAATATAAATAAGAAATTATAAAATAAAATGGAAAACAAAGAGAAGTTGTCACGGGCCAGTCACTTTGATTGATATATAATCTAAGGAAAAATAAATACACCCTTAAAATAGAACATTAGCATAGGATAAAGAGAGAGCTTTTATTAGAGAGAGCTATGAGCGGAAATAACACATGGCCGAAAGAAAGACAAAAGACAAAGTAACACAAAGTTTGAAGGTCTAAGGCATTAAGTCTTAAGGGATATAACTGCAGGAGCAAACTCTGAAAGGAAAATTATGGGATCAATTCATGTTTGAGCTCCAAGGTTTTCACCTGCCTCAGGCTCTTGGTAATAGTGTCTGTGCATGAGCACACACACAGACATACACACGTGCACCGTGTGTCTTAGCATGTGTCAAGTATATCTTCTATTCCATACTCCACATGGATTTTTGAGATGAATGACAGGCTTATCTGGAACTAGATGCACAGGGTTGAAATTAAGCTACTCCAATACATTGTGAATAAGGAGTAAGAACTAGGTAGACTGGAGTGTGCATGTCTAGAACTTCTAAAGGTGGAGAGGGCTGCTTGGCTCCACCCTTTTGTTACTCAGGTGTACTAAATATTGCCAGAGTTTTGAAACACCCAAATCCAAATTTCTGTGTGACAACAGATTTTTTAAGTGTTGGCTTAAGAAATCAAATAGCAACAATAACAAAAATGCATACAAGATTGTTTCCAGACACTGTTCCCTAGCCCGATGTACCTCAATAAGAATTCAAGAAGACTAATAGGCGATTACAATACTCCTGTGTGCAGCTAGGGGTAAGTTCAAGGAGGTCTGAGAGTGTCCCAATGGTTCCTGCCAGGAATTTTGCATTGAAACAAATCCTTGTTGGGAAATGTTTAAATAACCCACCATGCTGCCTGCCCATGGGAAAATCAACCAAGAATGAGAGTACAACACCCAAGGAATAAAGACTTATGTTGAGATGTTTTATATTCTCTCCCTTTCTCTCTCTTTTTTCTTCTCTGCTCTGTTCTTCTCTCTCTTTTTTTCCTCTTCTCTCTATCTTTGGTTTTCACAGGGATTATTATTGAATCATCGACAAATAATACACAAACCTAGAAAACACAAAACTTATTTTTAAAATTCATATCACATATTATCACTTGTTCACTGTTTGGTCTCAGTTCATTTCATCTTTCTCTGATCTGGATGAGGTCCTGGTTGAACATGACCTGCGGTGGGGTGAGGAGGTTTTCATCATTCCTATTGCTTTTGTCTGGTGCTGCAACCCTTCACTCTTCATCTGGGGAGACTCCTCCCCTTCCCCCCTGGGAAGATGTACTACTTCAGCCCATGCAGACCTATGCAACCTCCTTGAGAAAGTGGCAGCTCACGGGAGACCTGCACAATCATATTTCCCCACATCAGTAAGACTTCACTGGAAATCTGAATCACGAACAGAGTAAACACCAGATAAAAAGCAATTTCTCATACAGAATTTTTCAAAGGTAGAACTCTGGGCTAATATATGTATGCATGGCTAATACCCATAGATTTTCTTTACTTTTCACATTTCACTGGCCTTAATTATTTAGCATTTTATTCCATCCTATAATCCACTGCATTGGCTTCCCGTGACTGCTATACCAAATTACCACAAACGTGGCAGCTAAAACAGCAGAAATTAAGTATTGGTTAATTCTGTAGATCAGAAGTTTAGCATCCATCTCAGTTGGCCAAAATCAAGGTGTCAGCAAGGCTGAGCTCCCTTCTGGAAACTCTGTGGTCCTCTTCTTCCATTTTTATTCCAGCAATAGTGAGTCACACCTATGTGTCATGGTTCTCTTCTTCCATCTATAAAGCCAGAAATGGTAGGTTGAGTCCTCTTCATATCTCATCTACTCTTTTTCTTGTAACTAAATTTCTCACCCTTTTCCCCAAACTAGGAGACATACAATCTTCAAAATTATGTTAATTTCATTTCATATTACTTTTGATGTCTCTACTAATTTATCATTCATATTGCTGCTGCTGCCTCTACTAATTACTCCTTAAGTTTAGTCACAGTTTTCTTGAATAATCTGTTATCTATAAACTAAATAGTAAAATCCCAACAACCAACATGTAAAATTGCATAGAGAAGGAAAAAGAAAATGGGTAGCATATACAAATGAACACATAAAATTTCACAAGCAAAGGCCAGACATGCAAAGAAATCATTGTTCTAGTTTCTGTGATTGAAATTTTCCATGAACAATTTTCCCTGGTACCTTAGGACACAGATTTCTGGCCAATTCCAGAAGGCATATTTCCAAATTTATTATCAATGGCTTTCTTTTTCATTACATTTTCCATATTTCCTTCCCCTTCAGCCAGAATCCAGTTGACTGGGTCTTGATCTGGTGAAGTGAATCAAATATTTATTCCCACAGGATCTGTGTTCTTAATTGTCCAGTCTTTTTTTTTTTTTTTTTTTTTTTTTTTGCCTTGCTTACTTAATTGCAATAGATTGTTTTAATTGTTATTGTTTTGCTAAACAGTACTGAGTACTGTTGAGACTGGGTGATTTAAAAATTAGAGGTGTATTTGGCTCATGATTGTGGTGGCCAGAAAGTCCAAAGGTGTGGGACTAGTACAAGATGGTGGAGAGAAGCAGAAAGGTAAGTGGGAGAGAACCATCAAGAGAGAGAACCACCTGTGGGCAGCCATCTTATTTTTATAACAACCCACTCTCACTTTATATATGAATGCTAATAATCACTTTATATATGAATGGTCTTACAACAAGTTAAAAGACAGGTGGTTCAAGTGGATAAATAGCAAAACTCAACCAGATATAATCTACAAGAAATCTACAATAAATATAAAGACATTAGTAGATTAAAAATAAAGAATGAAAAGGACATATCATGCAAATACTAATCAAAAGAAAGTTGTGGTTGTCCTTTTAATATCAGATAAAATTAATTTAAAAACACAGATTCTTGGACCAGCAGTTGGCATAATGACTATGTCGTTGGACTCCCATGTAGTCGACCGTGATTTGAGTCCCAGACCCAGTGGCTTAAACTCATGCTGGGCACGTGTGCACACGTGCCCAAGATACCGAGAGGAGAATACAGGAGAAGGGATTGCGGCATGGTCATCCCCCTGGGGGGTGATTTCTCACTTTCTGTCTCTCTGTCTCTCTCTGTCTTTCTGATGAGCATATGCATCCTATAGCAAAAACCTCCCCCAAAAAATAAATAAACAAAAACAAAAATAAAAATAAAAACACAGATTCTTTCAAGGGATGCAGAAGGACATTATGTAGTAGTGGCAAGCTCAATTCACCAAGAAGACATAAAAATTCAAAATATCTGTGTACTTTACAAAAGATATTTAAAATACATGAAGCAACAAGAAAATGAAAGCGAGAGAGAAAATGTCCAAATATACATCATATTTGGAGGATTTGGAAGTTGTCTTTCAGTCATGAATACAACAAGAGGGTATTAATTCAGTTAGAAAATGAAAAACTAAAAATAACTTAATCTAATAAATATTCACAGAAAAGTTCCCATAATTAAAGCATAATAAACATTCTTTCACGTATGCATTTATTAATATAGACCATATTTTGGACATGAAGCAAGTCTTGATAAACATAAAATGGTTCAAGTCATACCAAATATGCTGTGTGTCCTTAACAGAATTAAACTAGAAATTTTCTATATTTGAAAAATTCTCCCATACCTGAAAATTAAACAACAAACTCCAAAATAAAAAATCAGGAAGCATTTTAAATGAAATAAAAATAAAAGCACAGCATATCAAAAAGTATGTAAAAAAAAAGCTAAAGTAGCATTTTGAAATAAATTTATGGTATCCAGATACTTTTACTGGAGAAGAAAGCAAATTAAATCTAAAACAAGAATGAGGCGATGAATAAAGATAAGAGAAACTAATTCAACAGAAAACAATAGAGAATTAAAATGCAATATAAAGTCTGTCCGTTGGAAAGACAAATAAAATGAATAAACCTCTTACCATGCTGATTTGAGAAAGAGAGAAGACACCACGATTGTAAGAACACAAAGTGCCGATATCAGTAATTACATCCCACAGATATTAGACAATCAGGCACTGTGCAATATAACTTTACATCCATAAATTCAACCACTTAGGTGAAAATGGAAAAATTATTTCAAATAAATGAACTACAAAAGCCTACTCAAGAAAAAAACTGATACAAAGAAAAGGCAAAATTGCGTAGACAGAATAAGTGATTTTTTGTGTCTGGGAAAAGGAGGAGTTGTTGACAACAACATGATAGAAGGGAAATTTCATAGGTTGTATGACTGTTCTATGTATTGATTGTGATTGATCATACAACTCTATGCATTTTTCAAGACTTGTAGAAAAGTACAATAAATTTTAGTAAAACTTTACTATATGTGGGGCCATCAGGTAGCGTAGTGGTTAAGGCGGTGGACTCCCATGTGGCAAAGCACAGTTCAAGTCCTGGGCCTGGAGGCTTGAAACTCATGCTGGGCATGTGTGCATGCATTCCCAAAATCCCAAGAGGAGAATGGAGGAGAAGGGATTGCAGCATGACCATTCCCCCAGGGGATGATTTTTCACTTTCTGTCTCTTAGTCTTTCCTGTAAGCTCATGCACCCTATAGCAAAATTCTCTCCAATTTTTTTTTTTACTATATGTAATACATATCTCAATAAATCTGACGAAATAAAATTAAATTAAATTAATATCAACAGTGCCCTGTTTTGGGATTTTGCTGCTCTATTTGCCTCACTGCTAAGAGCTTGAACATTCTTTTGAATCAAGTATGAGTGTCATCTTAGAATTCATTTACAAGATTTAACTATACTCCTTCACCCAGAACTTGGCCTTCCAGAGTAACCATAGCTTCCACCCCCATAACGTTTTTGTACCTTTGAGATCCGGTACAACTACAGGGGCAGATAAAAACCTGTAGGAGGTCCAGTCATGCAGAAAAACCTACATGATTTCCTCTTAGAGTCCAAAGTATAAAACAATGTGCATGGATTACTGGGCAGCAGGAAAGAGCCCTGTATGTCTCTGCTTCTGATACATACATATAACCCCAACATTCTCCTGGGTTAATTCAGAGTCACCCACAACCTGAAAATCCTAGAATCCTAACCTTTAATAATTAATCAAAATGTCTAGGAAAAAAACAAACCTTGTATGAGAGTTTAGATCAGGGTTTTGGATTTGATTTTGAGGCCAGATGGTAGTATAGAGATAAAACATACTCTCTGTGAGGCAATTCCATATGAGAAGGTGCCTGGTTCAAGTCTGGAAACCTTCCTAAGTATGCTGAGCCAGATGTGCCTATGATCTGGGGCTGACTGAGCCTGGGTGTGGATCACAGCATTGAGACCCTGTTGGAGGTGATATCTTTCTGTGGAGGTCTCTGTCACTCTCACTCATGGAAGAGATTAAAAAATCATATTTTAAAACAAAATGCCAATTTCTTAATTTTTAAGATGTAACATATTGGTAAATATACATATATAACATTACAACGAATCTTACAGAAATTGTATTTCCTTCTTCACTGCAATCAATACATGTTAGAGTAAGGATAAAAAAATTTATGGTGGGAACCAGCAGTTAGCGTAATGGCTATGTCGCTGGACTCCCACGTAGTCGACCGCGGTTCGCGTCTCGGACCCGGTGGCTTACAACTCACGCCGGGCGCGTGTGCGTGCGTGCCCAAGATCCTGAGAGGAGAATGGAGGAGAAGGGATTGCGGCGTGACCATCCCCCCTGGGGGGTGATTTCTCGCTTTCTGTCTCTCTGTCTCTCTCTGTCTGTCTGGCGAGCGCACGCGCCCTATAGCAAAAAACCTCTCCAAAAAAAAAAAAAATTATGGTAAAGATGCTGAATAAATGCAAATAACATTTAGCTAAATAAAACAACTAACAGGATACTATTTTTTTTTTTTTTTGGAGAGGTTTTTTTTTTTTTCGCTATAGGGCGCGTGCGCTCGCCAGACAGACAGAGAGAGACGTAGAGACAGAAAGCGAGAAATCACCCCCCAGGGGGGATGGTCACGCCGCAATCCCTTCTCCTCCATTCTCCTCTCGGGATCTTGGGCACGCACGCACACGCGCCCGGCGTGAGTTGTAAGCCACCGGGTCCGAGACGCGAACCGCGGTCGACTACGTGGGAGTCCAGCGACATAGCCATTACGCTAACTGCTGGTTCCCAGGATACTATTTTTTTAAAGGAGTGAGGTTTGATGACATTAGGGCGACAGTCATTCCTGGGTTGAAGGGTGAGGGAGGTAAGCAAAGACAAGAGGGCAAAGTTGTGAGTAATTCAGAAAATGCACAAGCTTCACCTACGTCCACATCCAAATAAACAGTGAACAGTCTCCTCTTTCTGGCATTCATATCTCATAATCAGTTGGCCATAAGCCATCTTTTGAAGTTCGGATAAGGCCATGAGAGGAAACAAACAAGAACAGCTCTGAGTGTTTGCTCTTTTCCTTTGTGATTATATAACATGACAACATGAGATAGTGTTTGCAATTGCACATTGTAATTTTTATTATCTACTGTAATTGCTTTTGCTTGCATCCTCATTATGGTTTCTACCAATAGCAATAATTTTTTTCCTGCAAAATATGAAGTGTTTCTTATAACTTTTGTGATGGGGTAAGCATAGCTCTTCGTTTTTCTTCCAACAATGAGAATAAAATGAAAAAAAGAAACATTGAATGGTTGTTTATCACAGGAAATACTCTTGATTCAGTGATTGCTTCATATTTCTTCTCACTCTCTCTCTCTGCCACACACACACAAAAATCTAACACACATAATTGTATACAAGATAGATGGTGTCATTTGCATAGCTATTTTAATTTTTTCTACATTCACTTAACATATTGCTGAAAAAGACCTGAAATACAATTCTGACTTTAATCATCTTCCTATTTGTACTCATACATGATTAAAGCATTTTTGCTACAGGGAAGATATATATTTGTATTATTAGTTATCTGTTTCTGTATAACATAGTGCTCCAAAACTTAGCAGCCAAAAATAATAAACATTTGCTATCTAAAAAGTCACGTGGTGAGGCTAACAGTGCCTCCTCCTCAGAGGCTCACATGGGGTTGTCATTGAGCTGTTAGCCTGAACTGGGAGTTCATCTGAAGGCTGGACTGTGGGTGGATAGGAGGAATCTGCCCTCAAACTAACTCCTGCATTAATTTGACAGACCTCAGGCCTTCATTAAGCAATAGCTGGAATCATCAAGCCCTTGCTACGTGGCTCTTTACTTAAAGATTCCTCAGAACATGGTAGCTGACTTTCCTCAGATCAAGTGAATAAGACATCAAGAGGGTAAAAGAGTGGGAACCAGCAGTTAGTGTAATGGCTATGTCGCTGGACTCCCACATAGTCAACCCCAGTTCGCGTCCCGGACCTGGTGGCTTAAAACTCATGCCGGGCGCGTGTGTGTGCATGCCCAAGATCCTGAGAGGAGAATGGAGGAGAAGGGATTGCGGCGTGACCATCCCCCCTGGGGGGTGATTTTTCGCTTTCTGTCTCTATGCCTCTCTCTCTCTGTCTGGCGAGCGCACGCGCCCTGTAGCGAAAACCTCTCCAAAAAAAAAAAAAAAAAAAAAGAGGGTAAAAGAATATAATCCAAGATGGTCCCAATCTAGAAGGTGACATTGAGCCACATCTGCTACTCTCAAAGGAAGATGATTACACAAGAGCATGAACACTGGGAGGTATCACTGGGGAGCATTGTAAAAGCTCATAATCATAATATTCAATAGTAAATTTTTATCCAGGTAGTTCAGTTCAAGTTTTAAAAATACAATTATTGGGATCAGCAGATGGCACATGGTTATGTCACTGGATTCCCACATAGTCGACTGTGGTTCAAGTCTTGGACCTGGCAGCTTAAAACACACTGAGCACGTGTGCGTACATGCCCAAGATCCTAAGAGGAGAATGGAGAAGGGATTGTGGCATGGCCATCTCCACTGGGGAGTGATTTCTCTCTTTCTTTGTTTCTCTGTCTTTCTCTGTCTCTCTGGCAAGTTCACATGCCCTATAGCAAAAATATCTTTTGAAAAAGACAATTATTACAGTGAATATTTTGGAATGATAGAAAATAATACTATACCAGGAAAAAGCATTATTCCAAAATCTTTAGCTGTAATTGAAATTCAATAGTAAAATTCCAAGTAATTTTTTCTAGTTTTCTACATTTATATAATGTTTTTTGATAACAAAAATCTGGGTCTTACAGTAGTGATGCAACTGGAGCCACATGGTAAGATCCTTGGATGATTTCACAAAACCTCACTGGTGTACTGCATGTGGTCATAATTAAGGCTGGCTGAGTCTGAGGGTGGATCATGATATGAAACTCTGTTGATGGTACTTCCCTCTCTCTCAAGAAATAAATAAACATTAAATAAAATTTTATATTTATTGTGACATTATTCACAATTACTAAGACATAGAATTAACTTAAATGTCCAATAACTGATGGCTGGATTTATAAAATGTGGCACATATTCATTATATAATACTACTCAGCCATGAAGAACAGCAAAACTGACATTTGACACAAAGTGGAATAATATTGAAAAGTTAATAGGGACCAGCAGTTAGCGGAATGGCTATGTCGCTGGATTCTCACGTAGTTGACTGCGGTTCGAGTCCCGGACCTGGTGGCTTAAACTCACTCCGGGTGCGTGTGCATGCGTGTCCAAGATCCCAAGAGGAGAATGGAGGAGAAGGGATTGCGGTGTGGCCATCCCTTCTGGGGGGTGATTTCTTGCTTTCTATCTCTCTGTATCTCTCTGTCTGTCTGGCGAGCGCACGCACCCTATGGCAAAAACCTCTCAAAAAAAAAAAAGTTAATACTAAGTGAAATAAGCCAGACTGTGAAAGATAAACATGGTATATTCCCACTCAATATTTACCAAACATCTGCACTCTATGACAGAAATAGAAGTAGAGAGGTCAAGTATAGATCAAAGACTGTATGGGATGGGGTGGCTGGTAGAGGGTGGGTGGGAAGGGTCAAGGAAAAAAGGGCTTAACAGGCAAAAAAACGTAAGGTTCTTTGTTGAAAATTGCATGTGGTAGTATCCTTGATTTGATTATCACACACTGCTTGCATGGTTTGAAAAACCATATTGTGTACCATAAAGATGTACAATTAAATGTAAAAAAGAAATTACAAAATAAATAAATAATAAGTAAAAGCCACAATATCTAAAAAGAAGTTTAAATAGACTTCCAACATAACAATATTGCTATAAAGATAAAATACCAAATTGTTTTTAGCTTGATTGAAGTTTAATCTTTGAATCTAAAACCACACAAAATTAATGTACAGAATTTAGTGTGTTTGGACATAATGGGTATGTTACCACAACCTTATGTTACCACAACCACAATCCAGGTAATTAAGATATCCATCACCTTCAAAAGTTTCCTTATAATCAGCAGATGGCAGATTGGTTACGTTGCTGGACTCCCACTTAGCAACCGCAGTTCAGGTCCCAGACCCAGCAGCTTAAACTCAGGCTGGGTGCATGGGCATGTGTGCCCAAGATCTCAAGAGGAGAATGGAGGAGATGGGATTGTGGGGTGGCCATCCTCCCAGGAAGTGATTTCTCGCATTATGTCTCTCTGTCTCTCTGTGTCTCTCTGGTGAGCACATTTGCCTACAGTAAAAAAATCTCTCTAAAAAAATTAAGTTTCCTTATGTTCCTTTGTTGTTGTTACTGTTATCAGAATATCTCATGTAAAACCTGTCCTTTCAACCAGTTTTTATGTCATACAGCATGTCTTGGAACTTACTCATCTTGTATAGCTATAACTTTATACTCATCGGATAATTCCCACATCCCCTTCCCTCCGTCCAACTAAATACCAAACTCTTTTAAAACACATTTTATATCATTTCTTTTATGAGGCTTTTCTTGCCATTCTCATGATCCTTTCCCCACTCATACTCCTTAGTAAAAAGTAGCCACTACATCTTTTGGATTATTATGTCTTCTACATATATTATTGCATATACTAATTTGACTTTCATCTCCCATTATCTGATTGAGAACTACTTGGTGTACCTGTAGTTCCTCGTACTGGATCATCGGGAAAGTCATGATGTATTTTTACATAGAAAAATACATCATGGCTTTCCCAACAACCCAATACATTGCCTGACATACAATAGATATGCAAATTATAATCAATGATTGACATGTGTGCCTGGGGAAAGTAATAAATTAGCTGTCAATAAGGATATCCTGAACCTTTGGGAAATTATAGGAATTAACCTTTTGCTTTCTCTTCCATTGAATTATTGCCACATTCATGTACTCTTGCACCCCCAGAGATTTCCTGTATGACATTAAGTTACCCTCTTTCGTTAGGCTCCACTAACCAAGAATAAACCACAGGCCCAGGGAGCATGATAAAAAGTCCTGGACCCACCATGCCCAGAGATTCCAGGCTCTACCATATCGATACCTCTTCTCTTCACTGGCCCTTCCACCATGAGACTCTATTTACTTCTCTCTACTCTCCTCCTTTTGACCCTCATACCCCCAGGTAAGTTGGTGTCGGATTATAAGTTTCCACAGTTAGACAGCTAACTTGGCAGGTAAGACAAAGCTTGAAAACAGTCTTATGGGCTCAGAAACCTGATATCGACAACTTCACTAGGACTATAACAGGGAAAATTAAGAAAAAGACCATTCCATAGCCATTAACTAAACTGTCTAATGAGGTTACCTTCTGCTTTGTCTGTACTTGTATCTTGAGCTGCGTTGATGAAGGATGACAATTTATTTTAGGCAGTTAGATTTGACAGGATTGAATTGCAGTAGTATCTATTATTATAACTACCGCCTGGATCAGAAGAGGTGGACAGAATCCCATCAACAGGCGCTAATGCAAAATGAGAGTCATGAAGATATAAACATTTTACAGGAAGAGACCAATATATAAAAGAACACAGTAAGTGAAAAGTTGAATGGCTACTTGGCAACATGGAATAAGAAAAGTAGGAAACTCATTTTTTGTGTGTGTAAGATTTGTCAAAATACAAACAATAAAATACAGACTTTACATAAGAAATCATGATCACAAATGGTTATAAATAAACTATTTGCAAACTATGCCTAAGAACTAAAGACAAGAATTAAAGGAACTTCAGATAAGTGAGACAATAATGAATAAACATAACAAGATGTGACTGATGATAATGATATATTACAGGTTCATCACACAGTAATGGACAACACATAACTATGAATATAAAAAATTAATGACTAAAATGTAATGCAAGCATGCATCTTGGAACTTTAGGGAAAAGAAACCATAAGTAAAAGCTAGAGGGAAATAAATAATTAATACAAAATATGAAACAGTGAAATAAATGAGAAAAAATAAAAATACAAAGGATAAACAACCATAGTTGACTAACCAGAGTTTGAGTTCCAGATCCAGTGGCTTAAAACACACTGACCACGTGTGCATGCGCGCCCAAGATCCTGAGAGGAGAATGGAGGAAAAGGGATTGCACCATGGCAATCTGTCTCCCTGTCTTTCTGTTTCTCCAGTGAGTGCACGCACCCTATAGCAAAACAACAACAACAAACCTCTCTCAAATAATAATAATGATGATGATGAAGAAAACATAATTATAATTCTTTTTTTTTTTTTTTGGAGAGGTTTTTGCTGTAGGGCACGTGCACTCACCAGACAGACAGAGAGAGATATAGAGACAGAAAGCGAGAAATCACCCCCCAGGGGGGATGGTCACGCCGCAATCCCTTCTCCTCCATTCTCCTCTCGGGATCTTGGGCACGCACGCACACGCGCCCGGCGTGAGTTTTAAGCCACCGGGTCCGGGACGTGGACCACGGTCAACTACGTGGGAGTCCAGCGACATAGCCATTACGCTAACTGCTGGTTCCCAATCATAAGTAATTCTTAAAAATAAAAAAAGACTAATAGAGTCAGCCAGTGGTGTGACTGCTAAGGCAACTAGATCCCAAATGGTTGACTATGTGGTTCAAGTCCCAAATCTGGACGCTTGTAAAACACGCTGGGTGCATGTATGTGCGTGCCCAACATTCCAACAGGAGAATGGAGGAAACAGGGTTGTGGATGGTCATACTCCCCTGGTGTGTGAATTTCTCACTTTCCCTCTCTCTCCTTTGTTTCTCTCTTATGGTGCACACATCCTATGGCAATTTTTCTAAATTAAAGTACAAATTTATTTTAGTGCAAACATTTTTGAAATCTATTTGTAGTTGTTTCATAATCTGCACTTCTTTGGTCTGATTTTATTCACTTTGGTTTGGTTAGAACTGTATTTCACAGTAAAGAACATCATTGGCAAATTTAATATATATTTCCAAAATAACCAGTACAGCACATTTTGAATGTTTACAACCAACATAATGTAATGTTAAATGTTGAAAGTGGTGAATATATACCCTCGATTCTATGGCAAATTTTTAAAAATTAAAATAGAAGACTAATACACTTTTTAATAATCTGGGGACATTAATCAGGAAAAAATGAAAATATCTCAGGAATGAATAGGTTGATATCACAGCAAATATTTGGAGTTCCATCTCCTCTTGTGTACTTAGGATTTCTCTAGTTCATTATATTATCAGCATATCATTAATTTTCTTTTTATTGTGTTATTTTCATAGGTATACAAATTGTCATTTTCCCTATATTAAGAAAAAGTTGTCCTGCTTTTCTTCCAAGATCTGCCACAACCCCCACTTCCTGGCTTTATTTTTTTTTTATTTTTATTTTTATTTTTTTGAGAGGTTTTTTCACTATAGGGCGCGTGCGCTCACCAGACAGACAGAGAGAGACATAGAGACAGAAAGCGAGAAATCACCCCCCAGGGGGAATGGTCACGCCGCAATCCCTTCTCCTCCATTCTCCTCTCGGGATCTTGGGCACACACGCACACGCGCCCAGCATGAGTTTTAAACCACCGGGTCCGGGATGCGACCCGCAGTCAACTACGTGGGAGTCCAGCGACATAGCCATTACACTAACTGCTGGTTCCCCCTGGCTTTATTTTACAGCCAAACCATTTTGAAATATTAGGTGGTCAGGAAAGTCTTGACGTATTTTTCTGTGTTTTCCTATGCAAAAATGTGTCATGACTTTTCCAACAGCCCAATAGTTATACTCTCTGGTTCCAATTCCTCTCCTCTTATTCTTTCTTAAATGTGTCTTGGTCAGATGTTCTCCCCATTCCTTTCACTCCATTGAAACAGCACTTGTCAAAGTCACCAGTAATCTTCAAATTGCTAGATCAACGGGCATTTCCTACAGAGCTTTAGTGGTCCCTCCCTTCTTCATAGTATATTTTTCTCACTTGGCTTCCAGAATAACACATTCACTTTTTCTCAGGCTGTCTCACCAGAGGTGCCACTTCTGTGTTTTCAGAGGGGTTTTTTTTTTTAGTACTTTCTCCTTTTTTTCCCCTATAGCCCCTCATACTGAAGAGCCCCAGCACTCAGGTCCTGGTCCTCTTCTCTCTTTCTCTATCTTCTCCTTGGGGGGTCTCAGTCAGTCCCATCCTTTTAAAATTCTCCTGGATCTCTTTTCTGAAGTCCAGACTTGTAATGGGTCATTGACATTGTAACTGATATCTCCACTTAGATATTTAATTTAAAAGTAATATATGCAAAACTGAATTCATGATTTTATCTTCACAAACCTCTTCACTCCCCAGTAGCCTTCTACTCTCAATAAACTTTCGCCTTGTACCTCAAAGAGTCTCTCTCAGGGCTCCTGACACTCATGCAACCTCGGCTGCCCCATACTCAGTGAAATGCCAGAGTCTACAGAATTTCTCTCAGCTACCCTGCCCTCCACCAGACCTCATTAGGTCTCTCAATATGTGTGCCTATGACAAAAGGGAGTGGAGATTCTATCAGCTTTCTTGCACCCCAACCTGATATTAGAGGTTGCTGCCTGATACTCAGAGTAAGACCCTAAAATTCTCCTCTCGTTTTAAATCATGGTAGTCCCTGCATACCCATCCCTCAAATGCATCAAAAGTTCTCTTGCTCTCCACCCGACTTTCTCATGAATACTCCGTGGAAAGTCATGAAAAGAGCGTGTAAGTCTTAGGGTGTCTGAGACCACGATGCTAAACTATCACAAAAGCCCACACCAGTCTTTTGAGTTCAGCTGTTTTCTTCTCTCCAGGAATGGCAGATTCACCCTCTGGTGCTCACCCACATGTGAAAGCCTCTGGGGGTTCCTTCCCTGTTAGTTAAACCTTACCACTCTAGATTTGAAATAATATGCTTTCTTCAAGATCTGAGCTCTCTAATTAGAAAAATAAAACAACAAAACAAAAAATAAAAACTAAGATTTATAGACTATTCAGCTTGCTCTCTTATTAGGCCAAGAGTAATTTCTTTTGTAACTTTCCTAAACAGAAGCAGAAGTTCAGTTCTGTTCTTCTTAGAATCCTACATGTAAAATAGTGGTATTATCATCAGTTTAAAGATATTTACTCAGGTGCCAGCAGATGGCGTAGCAGTTACATCACTGGACTCCCACATGGCTGACATTGGTTTGAGTCCTAGACCTGGTGGCTTGAAAATCACGCCAGTTGCATGTCCATGTGTGCCCAAGATCCCAGGAGGAGGATGGAGGAGAAGGGATTGTGGCAGGACCATCCCCCTTGAGTGGGTGAGTTCTCACTTTCCTCTCACTGTCTCTGTCTCTCTTTCTCTGGTGAACACACACACCCTGTGGCAAAAAACTCTTAAAAAAATATTTAATCAGAATTCCAACTTGACTCTGAGGTCATCTTCTGAGTTAAATTCTTTCTTCCTGATATATAGCCTTTAGAGTTCTCTTTGGTGCAGATCTCTTGGTGGTAAGTCATTTTGGTTTTATTTGTCATTTTTAAAATGCTTTTCTTGTTCTCGAAAGTCTACATTACCCAATTTCATATCAACAGTTATTTTCTCTCAATAATTGATGATACTGGGTCCCACAGGTGGCACTGTAGTTAAGGGCATTGGACTCCCAAATGGCTGACCACAGTTCAAGTCCTGGACCAGGCAGTTCACACACACACACACACTCTGTCCCTCTCTGGTCAAGTTAAAATAAGTAAATAAAGGGACCAGCAGTTTGTGTAATGGCTATGTCGCTGGACTCCCACGTAGTCAACCATGGTTCAAGTCCCAGACCCGGTGGCTTAAACTCATGCCAGGCGCGTGTGCGTGCATGCCCAAGATACCGAGAGGAGAATGGAGGAGAAGGGATTGCGGCATGGCCATCCCCCCTGGGGGGTGATTTCCTGCTTTCTGTCTCTCTGTCTCTCTCTGCCTGGCGAGCGCACACGCCCTATAGCATAAACCTCTCCAAAAAAAGGAAAAATAAATAAATAAATAAATAAATAAATAAATAAATAAATAAAAAGAGTTGAAATAATTCTTTTAAAAAATATTTGATAATACTCCCTCATTCATTTTTGGTTTTCACTTTTGCTGTAATACTCAACTAAATCATTATTACAATATAAATTGTCTATACTTTTTTGGTCAATGTTTCTAGTATTTGTATTTATTTATTTATGTATGTATATTTAAGAGGTTTTTGTCTTAGGGCACATGTATTCTCTGGAGAGAAAGAGGGAGATAGTGAGAGGGAAAGCGAAAAATCACTCCCCAGGGGGAAAGCCACGCTGCAATTCCTTGTCTCCATTCTCCTCCTGGGATCTTGGGCACGCACACACATATGCCCACTGTGATTTTCAAGCCACCAGGTCCAACACTCAAACCATGGTCAGCCATGTGGGAGTCCAGGGATGTTACTACTATGCCATCTGCTGGCCCCTGCTTTATTGTTTTATAATTTGACTAGTGCGAACTTTCTTTTATCATTTGTTAGAAATACTTATTTCTTGAATAATGAATTTATACTTTTTTTAAAAAGTGATAGAGCACCCTCCAGGGGAGATGGCCACACCACAACTCCCTCTCCTTCATTCTTCTCTTGAGATTTTGAGCACACACACACACATATGCTTCCAGTGTGGTTTTCAAGCCGCCAGATCCAGGATTGGAACTGCATTGTTGTCCATGTAGGATACAGTCACCTAACCTCCACACCATCTGCTGACCCTATAATGTGAGTTTTTAGTACATGAATACAATGTTTAAAACAGAGTAATTAGTATGCCTATCAGCTCAACCTTTTGTAACATAATAGTAATTTATTGTTAACCACACTCTTCCCACTATTTATAACACCAGACAGCATTCCCTCTATCTATCTGCATTTTCTTTAATAAATATCCTTCTATTTCCCACTCTACACTTTCCAGCATGTAGGAGTCTTCTACATGTTTCTACTTCTATGAGGCTATTTTTTCCAATTTCCATATATGAAAGGAAACATGTCATAATTTTCTTTCTGTATCTGGCCTGTTCTGCTTGGCATAAAACCCTCCAGATTCATCCATTTAATCTCAAATGACAGGGTTTCAATTTTTTTTTAAAGAATGTCTTATTTATTATTATTATTTTAAAAATTTGACCATAGAGAGACAGAGAGAGAGGGAAAATCAGAAAGTAAGCCACAAGGTCCAGGACTTGAACCACAGTTGGCCATGTGAGAGTTCGGAGCCTTATCCAACACACCATCTACCTGCCCCAAGATTTCATCCTTTTAATGGCTAAATAGCATTCCATTACACACACATACACACCACATTTTCTTTATCTTTTCATCTTTTGATAAATACTTTGATTTATTCCATGTCTTGGCTATTATGAATAGTGCTGCAATAATAATTGGAGTGTAGGGACCAGCAGTTAGCATAATGGCTATGTGGCTGGATTCCCATGTAGTCGACTGTGGTTTGAGTCCTGGCCCCGGTGGCTTAAACTCATGCCGGGTGCATGTGCGTGCATGCCCAAGATCCCAAGAGGAGAATGGAGGAGAAGGGATGTGATGTGGCCATCCCCCTGGGGGGGGGGGGGTGATTTCTCTCTTTCTGTCTCTCTCTCTCTGTCTTTTTGGAGAGTGCACATGCCCTATAGCAAAAACCTCTCCAAAAAAAGAAAGAGAGAAAAAAAATTGGAGTGTAGATAACTTTACAGCATACTAATTTCCTTTCCTTTGGATATATACATCGCAGTGGGATTGCTGAATCATACAGCAGTTGAACTTTTAGTTTCTTGAGGAGTCTCCATGCTGTTTTCCAAAATGGCCATACTAATTTAAATTCCTGTAAAAAGCATCCCTTTCAACCACATCCTTGGCAGCATTTGTTGTTTTTTGTCTTTTTGATAATATTCATTCTAATTAGAGTAAGATGATACCTTATTTTGGTTTAGATATGCATTTTCCCAATGGTTAGGTATGCTGAGCAGATTTTCGTGTTTGTTGACCATTCACATCTCTTTTTTTTTTTTTGAGAGGTTTTTGCTATAGGGCGCGTGCGCTCGCCAGACAGACAGAGACAGACAGAGAGACAGAAAGCGAGAAATCACCCCCCAGGGGGGATGGCCACGCCGCAGTCCCTTCTCCTCCATTCTCCTCCAGGGATCTTGGGCATGCATGCACACATGCCTGGCGTGAGTTTAAGCCACCGGGTCCGAGACGTGAACCGCGGTCGACTACGTGAAAAATCACCCCCCAGGGGGGATAACCATGCTGCAATCCCTTTTCCATGCTCCCCTCAGGATTTTGGGTACACATGCACACAGGCCCAACATGAATTTTAAGTAGCCAAGTCCAGGACTCAAATTGCCAGTCAACTACATGGAAGTCCAGCAACATAACCATTATGCCATCTGCTGGCCCTACTTGCCCATTTTTAAAATTAGGTTGTTTTTGTTGCTGAGTTGAGATCCGTACATTTCCTTGTTAGCCCTGGTCAGATGTATAGTATGCAAATATTTCTTCAATCCTGTGGGTTGTCTTTTCACTCTGTCGATTGTTTCCTTTGCTGTGCAGAAGGTTTTAGTTTTATGTAATTACATTTGTCTGTTTTTCCTTTTGTTGCCTGTGCTTTTAAGGTTTTATTCAAGAACTCTCTCCATACTAATGTTCTGAAGCATTTCCCTCTTTTTTTTTTTTTTTCCTAGTAGCTTTACAGGTGCAGATTTTATGTTTAAGGGGTTGATCTTTGTATATGGTGAGAGATATGGGTCTAGTTTTATTCCTTTTTTTTTTTTTTTTAGAGGCTTTTTCGTTATAGGGTGTGTGAGCTTGCCAGAAAGACAGAGAGACAGAAAGCGAGAAATCACCCCCCCCCAGGGGGGATGGCCATGCCACAATCCCTTCTCCTCCATTCTTTTCTCGGGATCTTGGGCACGCACGCACATGTGCCCAGCGTGAGTTTAAGCCACCAGGTCCAGGACTCCCTCCGGGAGGCGGGGGGGTGATTTCTCACTTTCCCTCTCTGTCTCTTGGTTTCTCTCCAGCAAGCATACATGTCTTATGGGGGAGAACTTATTTTTAAAAAGGATGAAGTACTGTCATTTGAGGAAACATAGATAAGCCAGGAGAAAATTATGCTAAGTGAAATAAGTGAGGCACTGAGTTACAAATACTATTGTACTCTCTCATTACTGGAAACTAAAATATTTGATCAAATAAAAGTCAAGTGTGAAGTGGGGGATACCAGAAGCTGGGAAGGGAAGGAGAGTGGAGGAATAAGGAGAACTAGGTTAATAGATCCAAGGGTGCAAATAGATAAGTATAATAAGTTCTAGAGTACTATATCACAGTATAGTAACTATAGTTGTTGACAATAGAATGTATATTTCAAAATATCTATGTCTTAGTTCTTTACTGCATTGCTAACAGAAATATCTGAGATTAGGTGAATCTATAAAAGTAGAAATTTAATGATTCGTAATTCAGGTGTTTGGAAAGTCCAAAAGCATCACAAAACAGCAGAAGGCAAAATGGAACATGGTCTGTATCCATATGCCTTCTTCCTGCTGTTCTGATATTATTCTCTCTGCTTATAAACCTTCCAGAACTCATCAGAGTCTCCACTCTAATAACATTATCAAACCAAAACCTCTCCCTGGGACATTATGAAGGAATTAAATTTTCACTGAATACCTTTACAATAAAGTCACATCCTGACACATAAATTTCTGCTAGACGTCCAATCCCTACTCACCAAAAACAAATTCCAAAATATGAAACTTTTGTGAACAAACCATTTTCTAAGCCATACAAACTGAAAGAGAGAATTTCAAATGTTCACAACACAAAGTTTTGGTAAATGTTTAAGATGATGGATATTTTTATTTCCCTGATTTGATTATTACACATTATATACACATTTTATAAACCAGGCTGTATCTCATAAATACACATAACTATTATATGTCAATAAAATAAAAAGGGCTGGTGAATAGGCACTCAGTAAATATTTGTTGAAAATCCAAATAAAGGAGTAAAGTAATAAACAAGTTTGTGTATTTAAGACATACATATTGGGAACCAGCAGATGGCATAATGGTTATGTCGCTGGACTCCCACATAATTGACCATGGTTCCAGTCACAGACCCAGCCGCTTAAAACTCATGCTGGGTGCCAAGTGCATGAGTGACTAAAATCCCAAAAGGAGAATAGAAGAAAGGGGACTGAGGTGTGGTCATCCTCCCCAGGGGGGGCGGGGGGGGTGATTTCTCACTTTCTGTCTCTGTCTCTCTAGTGAGTGCACACACTCTACAGCAAACATCCCTCTAACAACAAAAAAGACATACATATTGTCTGTCCCTTTGTTTCACTTTGATATTTACCAAATTTCCTCTTGAAGCCTAAATTAAGCATTCCAAGAATTTATTTTAAAAAAGAGGAAGAGGTTTGGTAACATCTGAGCTCTTGGGTAAAAAGAAAAGAGAGTAAACACAGGGGTCAAAGTGAAGAAGCAGTTGAATAGATCCCTTTGTTAAGCTTCCTTTTCTACATAAAATTGTTCATACCAAGATTCTTCCGTTATCACACTTAAATATATGCTTTTATATTCCATTTATGAGTTAACTATCCCACTGGTTCTCTTATTCTGCAGTAAGAAGTGGCCTGGGTGCTGCTGAAAACCATTGTCTCAATCTGTCTGGCACTTGCAGAAGAGACATCTGCAAATTAACAGAAGATACAATTGGTGCCTGCCGAAGAAGGTGGAAATGCTGTAGAGTATGGTGGATTCTTATCCCAGTTCCAACGCCACTTGTCTATTCAGATTATCAAGAACCCCTTAAACCTAGAATTAAATAAAACTAAGAAAAGCATCAAAAGGAAAGCTCTTCGCATCTAAGAATAATATAATACACATATTGAACTCCTTGGTCTTTATACTTAGCTTGTATTTTCCATTGTCAATAAAAATAAATATTGGTTTCACAACTATCCAGAAGCGATTTCTTTGTGACTTACTTGCAGATACAAACAGTATCTTTTTTTTTTTAATTTCGATATGAAGTTTTACTGTTTTTTTTTCCTCCTGCAACTTTTTTTTTAAATTACTTAACATTCATTCCCTGAGCATTATCACAACATATTAAATGTGGTTTCCCATCTAGAATAAACTGCATAGTTGCTTAATCATGCATGTTATCATCAATAATATTCCATTTCTACTTTTATACATATGTATATGTATATATATGTTTTTTACCCCATGTTTGACCCTCTGCCCTTTCCCATTCTCTTATTACACTATCTCTGCTATATACAGTTGTCTTCCATTCCTTTTCCCCCAACATTTTGTTGATCACACAATATCATAAGTAATCTAACTATCAATAGCAAGTCCAGCTGGTAATTTCAAGAAGAGCAGTTTTGAACTGGTAATGAAATTTCCTTGAAACTTAAAGCCTAGAAACAGGTTAGTATTCTGTTCAAATAGTAGGTACATGCACCTATCGACAGCTCAAGACAGGACAAAAATCCTTTAAAACCGGAAAACAAAGCTTAGAAGAAAAGCAGCAATATTTTAGTCCAGTCGCAGAATGTTGTTTCATCAGTTCAGTCTCATGTACTTAATCTTTCTTCTGTTTTCGTTGAGGTACAATCTTCCAGATTGAACTCTGGGATATAATATTCATCTCCAGACACTGTCCCTCCAATTAAGTTGCCCATTTTCTTAATTTTTGAACTTTTATTTCTGTGTGTCTGCATTTAATTTTACTGACATAGCACTCCCTTAAGAACTTCTTGGAGATCTGGTCTGGTGCTGGCAAATTCTTTCAGATTTTGTTTATCTGGGAATGTTCGTGTCTTTTCTTCCCAAATGAACAATAATCTTGCTGGGTACAGTATTCTTGATTGAAATTGCTTTTCCCTTAACACGTTGAATATATTTTCCGATTCTTTCCTCGCTCTCATTGTCTCCGATGAGAGATCTGCTGTTAGTCTGATGGGATACCCCTTGTAGGTAACTTGCCGTTTTTCTCTTGCCAATCTTAGTATCTTGTCTTTGTCTGCTGTTTTGGTCAATCTGGCTATAATGTGTCTTGGAGAAGATCTTCCTGGGTTGACTCTATTTGGGGTCCTCTGTATTTCTTGGGACTGAATCTTTGAGTGCCTCTCTAGGTTTGGAAAGTTTTCTTCCAGGATCTCATGGAATAGATTATCAATGCCCTTATGAGTCTCTTCGCCTTCTGGGATGCCTATTATCCGGATGTTTGGACGTTTGATGGTATCTAGTATTTCTCGTATATTGGTCTCAAATTTTTGGTCCATTTTCTCAGTCTTCGTGGTGGATTTTTCTAGGCTAGCAATTTTCTCTTCTATGTCTGAGATTCTATTTTCTGTAAAATCTAGTATGCTTTTAACACTTTCAAGTGAGATTTTGACTTCCTGTATTATAGCCTTCATCTCTAACAGTTCCATCTGATCCTTTTGTAAAGTGTGAAATTCCTCTTTGAGATCTTGCATGAATTTCCTCACCTCCTGGAACTCAACAACTTCTTTCTCCTTCCTCTTCAGCAGTTCATTGTCTCTCTTCTCTTCCATCTCTGTTAGTTTTGCTATTATGAATGTTCTGAATTCTTTATCAGACATTTCCATGAATTCCCTTGAACTGTGTGTGGATGACGAGGAGTTATCCTTTTCCCTTGGAGGAGAGGTTTTTTCCTGCTTCCCCATATTTCTTGTGGTCCTGCAGCGGTTTCTAGTCATCTGGTTGATGATCAGTTTCTTTCCAAACTTGGAAGTTCAATCACGTGAGTTTTGTGTGCCGGAGGCCAAATTATCAGTGGGAAGTCTTCATTTCTGTTTCCCCAAAACGGCTAGTTTTCAGAATCCATGAGGCTGTGTCTCCAAGAAGCCAAACAGTATCTTTTAAAATGAGGAAGTCTTTTTTTCTAATGAGTTTTTCAAATTAAGCTAAGAAGACCAAAGAAGATTAACAAAAATGTGCATAGATGAAGATAAAATTATACAAAAAATTATACATGGAGAGAACAAAAAAAAAAGGCAAAATATAGAGGAGTTCTAGAAAATATCAGAGTATGGAAAGAGAGGTAGATAAGAACAGGGGAGAAAAGAAAATTGGAGTATGACCAAGAGGAAACAACTTGGGCTAATACATAAAGATTACAATTATATGACAGATCATTAGGAAGAGATGATAATTTTTTTAAAAAAGAGAAAGATTTAATGTAAAAGTAGCTTCTCTAATCAACAGGAAATATATGTTATGTACTCTAAAAAACATTAACTAAGAGATGTTTATGAACAATATTTATATGAATAAACATGACCAGTTAAAGACTCTCAATATTTTATTCCCCTAGACAAATCATTTTCCTTTAAAGAATGGAAGCATATAGTGACTTCTTGCAATTAGTCTTTTTGATATTTCAAAATTTCCAATTATAAATTCATTTTCTTCTCTAATGTTTAAGGTCTAATTTCCTTTTCCAAATGTCACAAGACATCAAATCTACTACAAGCTTCAAAGTAGTTCTTGGAAGGAAACTTAGCTTTCACTTGTGTACAAAATTTGTATATCTAATGAAATGTGACTTGGTAATCAATGCTCTCTTTCTTTTTTCCTTTTTTTTTCTTTCTTTTTCTTTTTATAATGCTATTCTTTTTTCTTCTTTTAGAGATTTTTGATATAAGGTGCATGGGCTCACCAGAGAGACAGAAAGTGAAAAATCACTCCCCAGGGGGTTGGCCATATTGCAATCCCTTCTCCTCCATTCTCCTCTTGGGATTTTGGGCATGCACACACATGTGCACGGCATGAGTTTCAAGCTGCAGAGTCTGGGACTCGAACCATGGTTGACATGTCCCTACAGTGCTATTCTTATGAAATCTTTATTTTTTAAATTCTAAAAATGTGGATATTTTTCATAACGATTTGAGATAGCCTTGACTCAGTTTAGAGGAAAATTGACTTTAAATAATGGAGAATTTTTAGAGAGAGGAGATGGAACAAGACAGTAAAATAGAACTTTATAGTGATTTTCCTCCCACAGAAACACAAGTTGAACAACTATTCATGTGTGAAAATACCTTCACTTGGGTGAAGGGAACTAGATGAGAGATTTCAATACTTGATTATAGAATAAGAAGAAAAACACTGAATAGGGCAGGAAGAATTGTGTGTTATCCACACTGCCCCTCACCCCACCAACAGGCAACACAGTATGGAGAAAAATACCATTCTACCTAAGGAAAAGACAGAGAAGGAAGCATAGGACTTTTTCCTGGGACCCAATATCAGGTCCCTATGATAAAAATCTAATGCCAGGCAGACCTAAATGGTCCCTGAATCCAGGTTAATACCTTCAGACTGAGTCATTAGATCTGCCTTGGTACAAGATGGGAATCCACAGCCCAGCAACATGAACTCAAATTTCAATTCACCTCATTATCAGTCAAATATTGTGACCTTAGGCTCAGAATAACAAGAGACAAGGAGACCTCAGCAGCAAAGGGCTTGAATCCCAGCCTGGCAGACCCAGCATCAGTGCTGACAGCTAAGGATTCCATCCCAGTGCAACATCTGCCATAGTAGTTCTCAGCTTAGGGCCCCCAATAGTGATTCATGAGCTGCACAGACCAAACATAAGACCTGCCAAGAATTGCCACATGGGCTTTTTATGTTTTGTTAAATTATTTAGTTCTTCCATGAGCAAGAGAGATGAGGGGGAGAAAGAGAGGGAGAGAGAAAGAGAGCACACCTCAGCATGGTATTAATGCTGTGATTCACCTCAACCTTAGTCAGTCCTTGATTATGGGAACCTACATGCCAGGCATACTCAGGCAGGTGCCCAGACACAAACTTGGAACCTTCCCATGTGGGCCAGCCTTACAGAGCAGCATGTTTTACTGTTCTGCCATAGTGCCGGTCCAGAACAGACTTATTGTTGAAGGACATTCCCAGACAAAGCAATGCTGTAGACCCTGGAATACTCAATGTCTAGAGATCAGTAATCAACTACAGGATCAAGAACTATCAGGGAAACATGACATCATGAAATGGACAAAAAGGTGTCAGTAATTTACCATATAGAGATAAAGATGTACCAACACCCTAACAAATAAATCAAAAGAGCTATCTTAAGAAAGGTCAGAGGGACCAGCAGTTGACGTAATGGCTATGTCGCTGGACTCCCATGTAGTCGACCGCAGTTCGAGTCCCGGACCCGGTAGCTTAAACTCATGCAGGCACGTGTGCGTGTGTGCCCAAGATCCTGAGAGGAGAATGGAGGAGAAGGGATTGCAGTGAGGTCATCCCCCCTGGCCATACAGTGGTAAGGTGGTAAAGGCAGCTGGATCTGACATGGTTGACTGTGCTAAGGCTAGGGGTAAATCATTGTGTGAAGACCTGTTGCAGTGCCTCTCTCTTCACAGAAGAAATGAATGGATGAACTTTTTAAAGAAAGGATGAACTTAAAAAAAAATACTAGCAACAGGTAACAATAAATAAAAAACATCTGACTTGTCATTTCCTACATTCGCCAACAGTTTTCATTAACAGGTAGTATAACATTCACATATTGAACAAAAGTTCCATCTGGAAGAGACAGACAGAACTCCAGGCCGAACTCCCGAGTGACTTGTTCTTTGGTCACATTTATTTCATCCAATAGCTGTTCATCCACAGAGACTTCCTTCTCCCACAGGTCCAACTTCCTTCAGCAGGAGTCTGTTTTTAGGCTACAGGGTTACAAAAGATGGTCATTTCCACTGCAAAGTATTTTTACTAAGTTGCAGGCCCAACACTCAAGGTGAACATTGCCTCTCTAAGGTTGAATTCTGGCCCCAAGACAGGTGAGTGTGAGTTATTGTGTGTTTGTGTGTGGATGTGTTTGGGTGCAGGTGCTTGTGCATGGTCTTCAACAGTCAGCACACAGACATCCACAGGTAAGGTCAATCTTGCTGGCCTCTGAAACTTTGGCTTGGCGAGGACATCACACAGACATCATTTCATCATTTCATATTATTAAGAACAGGGATGCAAGGAGAAACCTCACAAAACCCCAGAAACCCCACACTACTTTTACTATTAATATTTCTAGGAAAACCAGATGAATCCGAAATTTACTTTGCACATTTTATACCCAAGGCTGGCCATGACTGCTCAGAAAGTGTTCCACTGACAAATGAGTGAACCTATAAAGTTAACCTCTTGTTTAGGAAACAAAGCTCTCACGTGTCATCAGAAACTTGAAGAGCTTATGTTTTATATCTTCAAAATGCCACAAACTTCATCTTGACTAATCTTTCTTTATATGCATGTAAAGGGTTTCCAGTGCTGGAGGCTAGAGGCAGTCTAGAAAGCAGGAGACACTGCCTTGTGCTTCCACCACTGGATCTCTGGGTGACTGTGGGTGGTCATGGAACCAGCACTTTCCTGCTTGTAAGGTGGGAGAAATACCTCCCCCATCCCTATCCCTAGGAAGCCATGAGGAAGAGGACATCAGTCAAGGCTTCTGAGCCTCTCGGAGAAGGATGCCTGGTCCAGGCTGTGTCCCTCACTCCCACTCACTACCCCTAACTCTCTGGTGAGTAGCTTGAAATAAAGAACTGTAATCAGTAACCCTTCACCAGGGGTTGGAGGGGTGGAAGTAAATATATATATATATTTCCATTCTTATATAAAAAATGTACTATTGGGTCGTTGGGGAAGTCATGATGCATTTTTGCATAGAAAAAAACATAGAAAAATATATAATGACTTTCCTGCTGACCTAACAGAGTGCACTAAAATGTCAATTTCATGAGGTCTGAGACCTTTATGTCTTCTGTTCATATTTTGTTTTCAACATCTCAAATCATGTGTGCTCAAAAATAATCACTGAAGGTGAACAAATGCTATAGTTTCTGATATTTATTCCCCAAGTACAGGTGAGAAAATAAAGACATATAACAATGGGTGATTTGGGACACATACAGAATAAGTAGGTGGGGTTGCTCCAAAACTGTACATTGTTATGTTTATGGGACTCTCTCCTTTTTTCTTTTAATTGTCAGATGGCGTATGCACTTGCCGGAGGGCAATGGAGAAAAAGGGGGAGAAAGCACTACCCCCCATGGTGTGGTCAAACTCCAGTCTCCTCTCCTTCATTTCTCCATCCTGTCAGGATTGGGGCACACATACCCAGTATAGTTTTCAAGCTACCAGGGCTGGGATTCAAACTGCAATTGGCTATGTGGGATTTAGCTCCTTTAACCATCGGGCCATAGGGCTGGCCTTGAAACTCTATTTTTTATATTCATTGACAATATTTCAAACTTGGAGATGGCACCAGCAGTTGGCATAATGGCTATGTTGCTGGACTCCCATGTAGTCGACCATAGTTCGAGTCCTGGACCTGGTGGCTTAAACTTCTGCCAGGCGTGTGTGCATGCGTGCCCAAGATCCCGAGAGGAGAATGGAGGAGAAGAAATTGTGGCATTGCCATCCTCCCTGGAGGGGGGGTGATTTCTCGCTTTCTGTCTGTCTCTCTGGTGAGCGCATGCGCTCTATAGAAAAACACTCTCAAAAAAAAAAAAAAAAAAAAAAAAAAAAAAAAACAGAAACAAAAAACTTGGAGAATGTGGAGAGTACAAAGAATCATAAGCAAAAATAGTTAAAACAAGCTAGTAGTGTGGTGGTTAAGGCAACTGGATCCCATATGGGCAACTGTATGGTTTGAACCCCAGACCCAGTGGGTTAAAAAACACACCAGGCATGTGGGCATGTGTGTCCAAAATCCTGAGAGGAGTATGGAGGAGAAGGGACTGGCATGGCCATCTCCCTGGGAGATGCTTTCTCTCCCAACCCCACCCCGTCTCTCTCCAGTGAGTGCACATGCCCTATAGAAAATTAAAAGCAACATACAGACAAACAAAAAAGAGTCCCTGCCTTCTGAGGAATCAAGAACAATCAAGGCAACTAAGGAAGCCTTGAGAGCTTGGAAAAACTAAAGGTACAGGGAAGGCACTGACATCATGCCTGTCTCCATCTTGAACCCGCATGTAGGCTGTCGGGTTTGCTGTTAATCACGCCTGCTCTGTCTACTGCTGCCAATGAAGACCAACTACAGGCAGAGGGCAGAGCAGGGGAAGGGCAGAGCCTAGGCCTCGACAGCAGACACAGTTGGAAGTTATGGAGAGCAAGGAAGGAGAGGCAGCTCCATTTAGGACCAAAACACAGGGTGCCCCACAGTTCTCCTTTGCTCCCTGTCCACATCCCTCCAGGGAAGTTTGCCCCACAACATACCTACCCACCACATAGGGATTTCATGCACCCATGCCAGGCACCTGTGCTCAACTCACTAGCCCTTTTGTCAGATGACCAAGCAACCTAGGATTATCATGTATTTGAGGCAAACCAAAAACAAGAGAAAGAAAGAGAGAACTGATCCCAGAGAAAACAGAAATAACTCAGGAAACTAAAATAATTCTAATTTACAATCTTGAGATATTTTAAAAGATTCTGCCTCCAACAAATAAAAATAAACTGTCATAAAAAGGAACACAAAATGAAAAATTACTTTTCCACATAGAAAATGTCAAAATGAAACATTAAAATGACAGGCTAAAGAAGACAGCCATGAGGACCAAGGAGTACACATACGGTTAACTGCTCCTTTTCTTGAAATTTCTTGGTCTGGAAATTCTTTGTCCTGTTGACTTTTTCAGTGGTATCTGAGGTACTCTCGCTGTAGTCACTCACTGAAATAACAGAGAGTCAAGGACCAAAACGATGTCCCCCTCCCTCTAGTCCCCACAGTAAAGAGCTACCTCTAGTGCCACGTTGCTCAGGAAGTTACTAGGATAAAATGCTTTTAGAGAAATTTCTAACTTATTAAACCTAACTTCTGGAGCCTCTTCCCTGTTCAAGAGCCAAAAGCTGGGTGAGAAGGAGAGGAATAGAAGGGACCTCAGTTTTTAGGCCCAAAGGAGCGTCCTCCAGGTGAATCTCCCCAGTCCCAGTAAAGGACCGTAAAAGTCTGCCCCTGACATCAGAAAATAAAGAGAAATAAAATGCCTGGAACGTACTAGGGATCCTTTAAAAAGCTCAAGGGGGGCCGGTAGGTGGCATGGTGGTTAAGACCACTGGACTCCCACATGGCCGACCATGGTTCAAATTCCACTTGCTTTCTCACTTTCCCTCTCACTTTCTCATTCTGTCCCTCTCTGGTCAAATTTAAATAAATGAATAAAGTTAAATAAAATAATTCTTTAAAAATATAAACAAAAACTCAAGGAAAATCCACGTAATGAAAAACTATGCATGGATTTAAGGTTTTTTTTGCATCTAATATAATCAGACTTTAATTCCGCCTTTCCGAGAACTTTTTTTTTCTTTTAAAAATGTTTTTAGCAATTTTTGCTATAGGACAAGTGATTCCCCAGAGAAACAGAAAGTGAGAAATTATCTCCCCAGAGGGAATGGCCACACCTCAATCCCTTCTCCTCCATTCTCCTCTTAGGATTTTAGGCATGCAAACACACATGCCCAGCATGTTTCAAACCATCAGGTCCAGCATTCGAACCATGGTTAGCCACATGGGAGTCCAGCACCTTAACCACCACACCACCTGTTGGCGCCTCCAAGAACTTTTTAAAATCCCCTAACAATAGTAAGATGTGTAATTGAGCTGGCACATCTTAAGCAATTTTTCTGTCGTCTTTGCCAAATCAACATGTTCCTTGTCAATTGTTTTAAAATCACTGGAAGGTTCAACTCACCCAAGCTGGACCTGCTGCCGTACAGCCCATTGCTCCCCTCAGTCACACTGCTCAGAAAATGGTCACTGAAATTCACCGCCTTGTTGAGGTAAAGATTCTGCCCAATGGAAAAATTCATGCACCATGAATGAGGCTTCTTTGTCCCAAAAGAAAGAATATCTCCCTGCCAACCTGCTCCTCCCTGTGACTGACAGTCCTGTCTATCCAGATAGTCGAGTCTGAGACCTAGACATCATTCCTGACTCCTCCCTCACATCACCAGGATGCTCTGTCCATTTTGCTTCTCAGTCAGCCCTCAGTCTGGTCTCTCTTCTTCTGTCACTACAACCATGGTTCCTCTTCTCACACCGGACCATCACAACAGCTTCTCAACAGTTTCAGCCAGGCCACTTTCCCTGCAGCTATCTCTATCATACTTATAACATTTTTAAGTAATTGTGTCCTTCCCAGCATAAACCCCTTCAGTGTCTTGGAATTGGGGGACATGATGGGGAGGCTTCAGGCTACAGAATTCTATTCCTGGTTCTGTCACTTACTGGTTTAGAGACCTTGGAAGGAGCAAATTGCTTAGCTTTGCTGAGCCTCAGTTTCCTCCCGAGTAGTGTGGAACTATTAGGATTTACCTCAATCAGATGTTGTGAAAGGAAAAGAAAGTGAGATAGGCATCTAAATAAAGAGATATATAGAACTGACATGGAATTCTGTGTCCACCTGGACCAATCCATAGTAGTAAATCCTGCTCTGCTCTGCTCCTATGACAAGGAACTGCCTGCTACTTCCTGAACATTAGAGCATACAGGCTAAGAAAAAGGATATATTAAACCTGGGGACAACCACTCCACTTCTGCCTGACAGACAATATGCTACTGTGGGCCCTTCAGTCCCCTCTAGTCAGCCAGTATCCCGATCTCAGCTGCCATGTTGGCTACTCGCAGCTCACAGCTCACCCTTCTCCAGGGAACTGTCCTGGGCAGGTGAGTGCTGTCTTGCCATAGAGGTTATGATCTCTCCCCTTCCTGCCTCAATTAGGGACAACTTTGTGGTGCTCCAGAGCCCCCTGTGGATACAGCTAAAGGTAGACTCTACTTCTAACTCCCTGCTCCTCGACCCTTTCCCTGCCTCACTTCCCCTCTGAAGTACCTCCCTGATCCCCGTTCTGCTCTGGCTGCACAACCAAAAACAAAACATTTAGTGCTTTAGTTGGTTTCAAAGCATGCTCGTATACATTAGCCCACTGGATACTCTCAGCCTCCCGCTGAGTTAGGCACATTATCTGTCCTAATTTCAACACCATTAGCACCTTGCTGGTCACATACCAGGGCCCAAGAAATGTTAGCTTTCCTTCTGTTTTTTTTATTTTAATTAATTAATTAATTTTACATTCATTTATTGAACATCATCACAGCATACAAAATGCGATTTCCCATCCAGAATACCCTGTATAGTAGCTTAATCATACATATTATCGTCAACAAATTTGCCATTTCTTGTTTCTTATATATATTTTCCTCCTATTTCTCACCCTCTGCCATTTCCCACCCTCCTCTGGTATCTACAGTTGTTTTCCATTCCTGCCCCCCCCAACATTTTATTGATTCACAAACTATCTTAATTAATCTAACTACTTTCAGTAGCAAGTTCAACTAATACATACATATTTGTGAACACGTTTGACTTTAGGCATGAAACTCTGTGAGTAGAATGAGTATACTAATAAAGTAGCATCTAGCTGACACTATATAGCTTACCGCAGTCATTAAATAGGTATTTTTAAATATATTTTCTAATTTCAAGAAAGGCAGTTTTAGCTTTAATACATCAAAATAAAAAAATGTTAAGAGAACTTTGCTTAAGACTTAAAGCCAGGAAACAGGTTAGGATTCTGTTCAAATAGTAGATACATGGACCTGTCCACGATTCAAGAGAAGAAAAAAACCCTTAACTCTGGGGGGAAAAAAGAAAGGCATAGAAGAAGATCCGTGAAGTTTTGGTCAAAAGTCATAAAATTCTATTTCACCAGTTCAGTCTCACATACTTGTATCTTCTGTTGTGGTACGATCTTTCTTTAAACTGTGGAAGGTTTAACTCCAGACTTGTCCCTACCATTAAGTTTGCCATTTTCCTAGGTTTATTTATGTATTTATTTATTTATTTGAGAGGTTTTTGCTATAGAGCGTGTGCACTCACCAGAAAGACAGAGACAGAAAGTGAGAAATTGCCCCCCAGAGGGGAATGGCCATGCCACAATCCCTTCTCCATTCTCTTGTCAGGATCTTGGGCACACACGCACACATGCCAGGTGTGAGTTAAAGCCACTGGGTCCGGGACTCGAACCACAGTTGACTACATGGGAGTCCAGTGACTTTGCCATTAAGCCATCTGCTGGTCCCTTCTTAGTTGTTTCTGAACTCTTATTTCTGTGTGTCTGACTTTAGTTTTCCTGATAAAGCACTCCCTTCAGAACTTCTTGGAGAGTTGGACTGGTGTCGGTAAATTCTTCCAGGTTTTTTTTTATCTGAGAATGTCCTTGTCTTCTCTTCTCATATGAAGAATAATCTTGCTGGGTATAGTATTCTTGGTTAAAATTGTTTTCCACTCGACACTTTGAATATATTTTCCCATTCTTTCTTTGCTTGCATAGTTTCCTATGAGAGGTCCACTGTTATCTCGATGGGATATCCTTTGTAGATAACCTGACGTTTCTCTCTTGCCAATCTTAGTATCTTCTCTTTGTCTGTGGTTTTGGTCAATCCAGCTATAATGTGTCTTGGAGAAGATCTTCTTGGGTTGAGTCTATTTGGAGTCCTTTGTATTTCTTGGGTCTGGATCTTTGGATGCCTCTCTAGGTTTGGAAAGTTTTCTTCCAGAATTTCATGGAATAGATTATCAATGCCCTTATTAGTCTCTTCACCTTCTGGGATACTGATGATTTTGGCGTTTGGACATTTAATGGTATCTAGTATTTCTTGTATATTATTCTCATTGTTTGGGGGCTATTTTCTCAATCTTTATAGTGGATTTTTCTAGTATAGTGATTCTGTCTTCTACATCTGAGATTCGATCTTCTATATGATCTAGTCTGCTTTTAATACTTTCAAGGGAGGTTTTGACACCTGTATTATAGTCTTTATCTCTAACAGTTTCATTTGATTCTTTTTTATGGTGTGTATTTCCTCTTTCGGATCATGTAAGAACTTCCTTGCCTCCTAGAACTCATCAGCTCTTTACTCCTGCCTCCTCTAGAGGTCATTGTCTCTCTTCTCTTGCATTTCCGTTAGCTTTGTCACTATGAATATTCTTTTTGAGACATTTCTGCGAGTTCCATTGTACCATCTGTGGATAAAGAGGAGTTATTTCTTTTCCCTTGGGGGAGAAGTATTTTCTTGGTTTCTCATATTTCTTGTGCCTCTGCAGTGATTTCTAGTATCTGATGGGTTATACATTCCTTCCTAATTTCTAGAAGTTCAATCTGAGTGTTCAGAGGCATGTAGGAGGAGATGATCCGCAATCTCTTTGTTGTTCGGTTTTTCTCCCTTTGTGCAGCAGATTCAGTGGGAATTGAGGAATATGTTGACTTTAATAGTAATCAGATGTTTTGCTATGGTTCATGTAGACCTGTATAGACATTCAGTGCAGTGGAGTCCAAACAGCAAAGTGATGAGGTAAAAGAAAAAGGATAAGAAATAGAGAAAAAGAGAAAAAAAAAAAAAAAAAAAAAAAAAAAAGAATGAGAGAGGGAGAGAACAAAAAGAGGGAAAAAAAAAGAAAAAACCCAAAAAATTATTTATTTATTTTTTAAAAAAAGGCAAAAATGAAAACCAAAAAAGCACTAGTTCTCAGCTCCCAGGGAGGAGTCAGTCTTCTTTTGCCCTTTTGCCTCTCCTATATGGGAAGGGGTAAGGGGATTATCAGCAAGATAAAGGAGGACCTGAGAGCCAAGAAAATACTTTACCTTAAAATATTTTTTAAAAAAAGAAAACTTTTTTAAAAATGGAAGGGCAGAGAGAGACAGAGGGACAGAAAGAGACAGAGAGAGATAGAGAGAAGGATACAGGTGGCCCTACCACTCAAGAATGGGATCTAGAGGGTGAATTCTCAGTAGAAAAATCTTCATTTACCTTAGTCCCTGAAAGCACTAGTTCTCAGCTCCCAGAGAAGAGTCAGTCCGCTCTCCTCCTTTTTGCCTTTACCCATTTTCTCAACCACTAATTATTCTTTCATATATTCTGACTTATCCAATAGAAACTAAAGCCACTAATATGAGCCAATGATTTTTTACACACTTACAGGCTAGGTGGCAATGCCCCAACCATGTGGGGATATGACCACAAAGTTTCGTTTATTTTTCTGGGTTGTCAGAAAAGCCATGATGTATTCTTTCATGATTTTCTGTGCAAAAATGTGTCCTGACACATTTATATCAGGCAAATAGGTCAAGGTGCCAATCAGCAAATATTTTCATCAGTCTTTCTCTAAATCACTTTTATCACAGACATGCCAGCAGACTTGCATGAGTATGAACAAGCCTGAAAACCACAGGACTAAGGGTGAATGATAATTTCTGTTCTTACCCTATCTTTATGTGCCTGAAAGCTGGGCTTCTCTGAGGTGTTTAGCTCAATTATTTAGCTAACTCTATGAAATTGTTTGCCTATTCCAATATATAATATTTGAAACTATTCCTCTTATGGATTATACAAAAATATTTCTAAAAATTATAAGCTATAATTTAGGAATTAAGGCAATTCTCACATGACTAACTTCTGAAGGCTACTTACCTTGTTTGACACTTGAATATAATTCAGCCTGATGCTAACTTCATAACCATCTTCATGGACAGTAGCAGAGATAAGCTTTTAAGAGAGTTTTAAAGACAATTCAGAACTGTGGGTGTGGGACTCATTGCCTTGAGCAACAGCCTAGAAATTCTAAGATATTAAACTCTAAGTTTAATCAAATAGTTAATTAACACAAAAGAAGGCAGAAAATGAGAAATGGGAACAAAAACTAGATGAGATCATTAGAAAACAAACAGCAAAATGCCAGACCCAAATCCAGCTGTATGTATAATTCCACTAATTACACATAAATTAAATACTTAACTCAAAAGACAGAGACTGTCAGTCTAGATAAGAAAGCAAGATCCAAATTTATGCTTTCTTCAAGTGACATGCCACAAAATCAAACTACATAACTGGATGTCATCATCTTGGAAAAGGTATCTGGGTTCCCAAGTGATTTATTAGGGAAGAGCTCACAGGGGAGGAAAGTAAGAAAATGTGAGAAGCAAAATAAGAAAAGGAAAGGAGCCAGGCAAGATATGATTTCAGGCAAAGGCCATGGAGCCTTCAACCTGATCCTGTGGATGCCCTGAAGGGGAAGTTTCATCTCACCCACCTTTCCCATCCTGGGTTCTGCAATCAAGGCCCGGAATTCAGGGTTATTCTGAGCATAAGACCTGAGATGAGCAGAGATGTGATCCAACTGTTTTCTCCAGTATCCTAAAAAAGAAGATAACTGGTCTCTGGGCTTGAACTGGGAATCTTCCCATGTGGAATGGCGCTACAGGGCACAAGATTTCTGTAGGTCATGCTATCAGGGAGACAATAAAAACTGACAAACCTTTATCAGATGACTAAGGGAAAAAGATATGTCTCAAATTACTAGAATCAGAAATTAAATAGATGACATTACCACCAATTTTACTGAAGGATTGTGAAAGGATATTATGAACAACAGTATGTTAATACATTAGACAAACTGGATAAAATGGATAAATATTTAGAAACACATGAATTACTGTAACTGACTCATCAAGAAACAGGAAATCTGAATAGACCTATAAGAAATAAAAAGATGGAATTAGCAACCCTTTAGTCAAAGCTCAAGCTAAGAGGGCTTCACAGATGAATTTAACCAAACATTTTTTTTTAAAGTTGACCAATTCTGGGACCAGCAGATGGCATAATGGTTATGTCCCTGGACACCCACATAATCACCTGTGGTTTGAGTCCCAGACCCAGTGGCTTAAACTCAACGCCCAACACATGTGCATGCATGCTCAAAATCCCAAGAAGAGAATGGAGGAGAGGAGACTGCAGCACAGCCATCACCCCAGGGGAGTGATTTCTCGTTTTCTGTCTCACTGTCTTTCTCTGTCTCTCCAGCGAGCACATGCATCCTAAAGCAAACATCTCTCTTACAAAAAAAAAGTTGGGGCCGGCAGTGGTGTGGTAGTTGAAGGTACTAAACTCCCACATGGCTGACTGTGGTTCGAGTCATGGACCTAGCAGCTTGCTTTCTCACTTTCCCTCTCTCTCTCACTCTGTCCCTGAATGAAGTTGGATCCTTACTTCACACCACACAAAAACTAATAATTCAAAATCAATCAAAGATCTAAATGTATGTGTCAAAATTATAAAATTGTTATAAACATAGGGGTAAATATTTATGACCTGGTTTTGGTATTGGATTCCTAGATATGAGATCAAAAGATATGAGGAACAAAAAGAAAAATAGATAAAATGAACTTAATCAAAATTTAAAGATTTTGTACATCATAATACATAATACATTTCTTAAAAAGCAACCTATAGGAGCTAGCAGGTGGCATGGTGGTCACGGTATTGGATTTCCCACATGGCTGACTGTGGTTCAAATCCCAGACCTGGCAGCTTGCTTTCTCCCTTTTCTTCTCTGTTTCTCTGTCTCTTTCTAGTGAGCACATGTGCCCTGTAGCAAATTTTAAAATAATAATTGTAATAGTAATAAATGAAGTTAAATAAGTAATTCTTTTTTAAAAATACAACCTACAAAATAGTAGAAAACATTTGCAAATCATGTATCTGATAAAAGTCTACTATTCAGAATATATAAAGGACTCTTACATCTAAACAACAAAGACAATCGAATTTTAAAATGGAAAAGTCATCTGAACATTTTTCCAAAGAAAATATAGAAATGACTAATAAATACATGAAAAGATTCTTGACATCATTAGTCATCAGGCAAATGCTAGTCAAAACTATAATGAGATACTATTTTACATCCACTAGTATGCCTATAATGAAAAAGTCATATAATGACAAGTACTGGCAAGGATGTGAAGAAATCAAAACCCTCATATACTGTTGATCAGAACATAAATAGTATATCTATACTGGGAAACAATCTAGCAGTTCCTCAAAAAATTAAACATAATGTTACCATGTGATCCAGCAATTATAATTGTATGTATAAGTCAAAGAGACACAAAAATATATACTCACAGAAAAACACTGTTCTCAGCAGCATTATTCATAATAACCAAAAGGTGGATATAACTAAAAAATCCATAAACTGATGAATGGATAAATAAAATATCACATATCCATACAATGGAATATTAGGCCAAAAAATGAATGAGGTACTGAGACATGTATTAACACGGATGGAACTTGAAAACACTTACTAAGCAAAAGAAGATAGTCAACAAAAGACTACATATCGGGACCAGCAGTTAGCGTGATGGCTATGTCGCTGGACTCCCACCGCGGTTCGAGTCCCGGACCAGGTGGCTTAAACTCACACCAGGCGCGTGTGCGTGTGTGCCCAAAATCCCAAGAGGAGAATGGAGGAGAAGGGATTGCAGTGTGGCCATCCCCCCTGGGGGGTGATTTCTTGCTTTCTGTCTCTCTGTCTCTCTCTCTTTCTGGCAAGTGCACACGACCTATAGCAAAAACCTCTCCAAAAAAAAAAAAAAAAAAAAAAAAAAAAAAGACTACATATCATGTGCTCCTATTTATTTTTAATTTATTTATTTATTTATTTTTTTAGGTTTGTGCCATAGGGCATATGCACTTACTGGAGAAAGATAGGAAGGTGGGGATGACCACACTTCAATCTCTTCTCTTCCATTCTCCTCTTGAGATACTGAGCATACACATACACGTACCTAGCATGAATTTCAAACCACTAAATCTGGGACTTGAACAGCAATTGCCCATATGGGAGTCCAGCACCTTAACCACCATGCCACCTGCTGGCTCCAATATGTTCCCATTTACATGAAATGTCCAGAAGAGGCAGTAGTTGTCAGGCACTTGTGAGAAGGGATGTGGAAAGTGATGCTTAAAGACCATAGGACTGACTTTTAAAATGATGAGAATGTTCTTGAAATAGAGAGTGGTAGTAGCTGTATAATATTGTTAATGTTCTAAATATCACTAGTTTATATATTTTTAAATGGCTAAAATTTTGAATTTTGTGTTAAGCAAATTTTATCACAACGGTAAAAAAAAAAAAAGAGTGATAATGGGGGCCAGGTGGTGGTACAACAATAATGCAAAAACGAACTTATGTGATAAAGGTCCTGGGTTTGCATCGTAGGACCTCCCTGAGCACACCAGGCACGTGAGTGAGCCCATGACCCAGGGGGTCAGACAGAGGTGGTATGAAGATCCTGTTGAGGGTGCCTTTCTCTCTCCTCCTCCTCTCTCTCTCTCACAAAAGAAATGAATAAAGGGACCAGCAGTTAGTGTAATGGCTATGTCACTGGACTCCCACATAGCTGACCGTGGTTCGAGTCCTGGACCCAGTGGCTTAAACTCACACTGGGCATGTGTGCGTGCGTGCCCAAGATCTCAAGAGGAGAATGGAGGAGAAGGGACTGCGGCATGGCCATCCCCCCGGGGGGGGGGTGATTTCTCACTTTCTGTCTCTCTCTCTGTCTCTGTCTTTCTGGCGAGTGCACATGCCCTGTCGCAAAAACCTCTCCAAAAAGAAAAAGAAATGAATAAATAAACTTTTTAAAAAAGAGATAAT
Source organism: Tupaia tana (assembly GCA_026018925.1). NCBI lineage: Eukaryota > Metazoa > Chordata > Mammalia > Scandentia > Tupaiidae > Tupaia > Tupaia tana. Next base: position 52,293,460 of record JAKSZU010000015.1, read on the forward strand.
GGCAGATGGCAATAATAATACACACCAACAACATATTTACCATAACAAAAGAAATCCACATATGCTTATCAACAAATTAGACAAGAAGGCTATCAGTGAAAATAGCAGCATACTAAAAGCTTAAGAGCTGTTATTCATATAAGGAAAATTAATTGAAAAATAAAAATACAGGAACTTCTTATACATCAAAATAAATTTGAATGGAAAAAGAAAGATGGTCCTTCACAGAAAGAGTGAGTTGCCTCCTGACCAGAAGAAAGCATATCTTCCCCCTCACCTCTTCCTGGGCTGACTGCTGTGAGGAGAGGTTTGTGGTCGCTCATTTTCTCCTGTCTCTGCTTTCGAGAAGCCATTTCCAGTTCCTTTTTTGCTAGTAGCTTGCTGGATGGATAGAACAGGCCAACAGTCTGCGTGCCGACATCCTTCTTAGTTCCAGTATCAGATTTGGGCAAAAGAACGTTTAAGGATTGCCAAGCAGATCGGGCCTATGTGCAGGGCAGAAAACAAAACAATCAAAAAAATTAGAATGTAATTTAATTAATCTTCTGTTTAACTCACAGAAAATGATTCTAACCAGAATGAAAAATATGTCCAAAAACCTGTACTTTGAAATACAATGGGTTTTCTTACCCTTTTCTCATCTCCTCTGCTTCTGTCTTTCACAACTCCTTGTCTGAGCCATGAAGCCAGGACCATCCCCTTGGCTTTTTATTGTCTCAAATTCAGTAAGTCACCAGATGCTCCTGTTCTGACCTGGAAGATATCTATCCTCTCAGTGCTACAGTCCAATGAAGCATAGATGATACCATGTGTCTACACTCAATGCCTGGGCATCTTTTCTCTGATACACTCTTGCATCTGCTTCTAGGGCCTGGGAAAACAACCATGTTGTACATTGCACAACATCACTGCAACTAAAAGGGCATGATTCACATGGTGAACACTATATATTTGCATATTTATTAGGAAAATCTTTTCTGGTAGAAGGAACAAAATGTCTAACAAAATTGGTATATGGCCTTTGATTTCTAACAAATGGCATCACACATCTTGAGAAAAGAACACCTTTGTTTCATTTGCACAAAAGTATCATATGGGCTCATGGCAGTTCCAGGACATATAAATCTTTCAATGCAGGTTAAGAAGACCTTAAACTCCCCAGGTCGGCAGGTAGTGTGGAAGTTAAGGCACTAGATTACACATGTCCAACTTCATGGTTCAAATCCCAGACCTGGTAGCTTGAAAATCATGCAAGATATGTGTGTGTGTGTTTGTGCATGTGAGCACATGTGCATGCCCAACATCCCAAGAGGAGAATGAAGGAGAGGGGATGGTGGTGTGGCCACCTATCAAGGGAGTGATTTCTCATTTTCTCTCCTTTCTCTCTCTCTCTCTGCCTCTGGTAAGTGCATGTGTCCTATAGCAAAACAAACAAACAAACAAAAAAGCCATGAAATCTCTAAACTATATGCCAAATGCAGAGTGCATGAACATTGCCTCTAATAATTATGGATTTCAAATTCCTAAAATGAAGCAATAAGAAGAAACCTGAAAAGTCTGTCTAGCTTAGAGAAATTCCGCTAACACACACAAAAAAAGTTAATGCAAAGTCAGTATTAGAACTTTAGAGCTTCTGAAAATAACCATAAGGATTTTCCTTAAACTATGCTCAGCTGTTCTAAATGGGAAATGCAATAATATATTCTATGTTTTTTGCTATTCTTGCATTTTATTGACAGTTATAATTTTCACATCCTGCAATGAATTTTAAATATTATCAGAAATATTTTATATCTGAAAGTTCAGTGATACTGTATCTCTCAGTTCTATTTTTCTAATTTTATTATTTTTATTATTTTTTATTTCATTTCTTTATACATTCAATTACTTTTTTTAGCTTACAAAGTGAATATTTCACTATGTGAACATTTCTCCCTAGTCCCAGTTGGTTAAACTATAAAATATCTTCAACAGATAATACTACCTTTTGTCCCATTAATGCTTTGCCTCCCTATATTTCTTCTAAATGTCTTTCCTCAGGCCCTACTCTTCTACACACACTATATCTGGTATTTGCACTCACTTATTGTGTTTGTATATACTTTAGTGAATCAGTTTCATTCATAGAGTGTGGACACTCTGTATATATTAAGTGGGGCATACTATGTCTCTCCATATCCTGGCTTGCCTCACTCAGCAGTAAATCTTCCATATTCTTCCACTTTCTGTCAGAAGCCAGGGTTTTGTTGTTGTTGTTTTTTTTATGGCTGAATAGTATTCCATAGAGTATATATGCCACAGTTTTTCAATCCATTCATCTGTTCAGGGGCATTTGGGTTGGTTCCATGTCTTAGCAATTGTGAATAGTGCCGCAATAAACATTGATGTGCAAGCACTTTTCCAATGAAGAATTCCTCTGTCCTTTGGGTAGATACCAAGGAGCAGGACTGTTGGACCATATGGTAGTTTTGTTTATAGATTTTTGAGGAATCTCCAAATTGTTCTCCACAGTGGTTGGACCAATTTACATTCTCACCAGCAGTGTAAGAGAGTTCCCCTTTCACCACACCCCTACCAACACTTATCATTTTTTGTTTTTTTAATCTTAGACATTCTGACTGGGGTTAGGTGGTATCTCATTGTTGTTTTGATCTGCATTCCCCTTATGATGAGGGATGTTGAGCATTTTTTCATATGCCTTTTGGCTATTCGTATGTCATCTTTAGAGAGTGTTTTTTTTTTTCAACTCCCATCTTTTAATAGGGTTGATCATCTTTTTTCCAAACAGCTGCTTGAGTTCCTTGTGTATTCTCATTATCAGTCCCTTATCTGATGCATAATTTACAAAAATATTTTCCCATTCCTTGTACTATTACTCTTTTATCAGTCCTTATTCTGATGCTATAGGGCGCGTTCGCCAGACAGACAGAGAGAGACGTAGCGAGAAATCAAAATATTTCTCCTCCATTCTGCACAAGGCTGAGTCGATTGGGACGCGAACACTGATTACTGTCCAGCGTCATTTAACTGCATGCAGAAACTTCTTATTCTGATGTAACCCCACTTGTCTGTTTTGGGGATTATCGACTGTGCTTTGGGGGTCTTATTGAAGAAATCTTTCCCTACCCCAGTGTCTCCCAGAGTTTCCCCTGTGTTTTCTAGGAGCAGTTTTATAGTTTGAGGTCTTATATTTAGATCTTTGATCCACCTCGACTTAATTTTTGTCAGAGGTGAGAGGTAGGGATTCAGATTTATCTTTCTGCAGGTGAGCAATCATATATTCTTAATAGAAATTTTTCTAAAATATAAAAAGGCTGAGACCAGCAGATGGCATAATAGTTATATCACTAGACTCCCACGTAGTCAACCACAGTTCAAGTCCAGGACCTGGCAACTTAAACCTCATGCTGGGCACGTATGCGTATGTACTCAACATCCTAAGAGGAGAATAGAGGGGAAGGGATCGTGGCATGGCCATTCCCCCAGTGGGTGATTTCTCTCTTTCCATTTCTCTTTCTCTGTCTCTTTGGCAAGTGCACATGCACTATATCAAAAGTCTTCTAAAAATAAAAATGTGAAAGGGCTGAGGGTGGGAGGAGTTTTTATAATGCTACATAAGAAATTCAAGAAAGTATTTATAAGTACATTCTATCCCATGTTATTTTAAATCTTCTTTCTCCTGGTGGTGTTATATATATTGCCTTGCAAATGTGATTAGAGCTCAACTCCTACAGGAAAATTCATATTTAGATCTTTGATTTCTAAAGAAAAAAATGGGCAGTGTGTTTAAAACCTAAATTGATTGAATTTATTTACATGTCTAGTTGAAAGTCCCTGTGAAAGGTCTAAGTGTTTTGGTTCTCTTCCCCAGGATGATTAACAGGGCAAATTCTTAGTAGGCAAATTTAGTTACATCCTCTTTCTAGGCACCAGTTTTGAGTACAATGAAGAGCTCACCTCAGGAAAAGGGTGACGTTCACCAGTAACTAGAGCCAGGCTGTTGTTCAAGTTAAGTGCTGCCAAGGACTTCATGTAAATACCACAGGAGCTACAGAATCGGGCAGATGGGTGATTGTTGGCCCCACATTTAGGGCAAATAGTGTAGCCAGCAGGAATTCTAGGCTAGACAATAGAAAAGATCCTTATGAATAATAGTTATAATTTTCCCATATAAGTTATTCTCATACCCTATAATCTATATCCATCAAAATAACACAAGTCTACACCCTCTGACCCAACAATTCTACCTTCTAGAATTTAACCTGCAGATGAACAAATATACAAAGTATTTTTCAGAAAATCCCCTGAAGCACTGTGATTTCGAGAATATGCCTGGAAATAATCTAAGTGTCCAGCTACAGGGATAGCCTAAATATATATATAATATATAATATATATATATTATATATATATGTGTGTTTGTGTGTGTGTGTGTGTGTGTGTATACACACACACACAGAGAGAGAGAGAGAGAGAGAATACGATACAATGAAAAGAATGAGGAGGTTAGTAACAAGATATATTGCTAGGAGGAGAAATCATTAGACCAGTGTTCATAGTAAGGACCTGTTTACTTATTTTCTATGCAAAAATGTGTCAAAATTTTCCTGACGACCTAATATAAAAGCATTGAATAAGCTGAAAGAACACTTCAGAAACTAGATAACCATGATTGTTTCTGGGAGGAGTACTGTGAGGCTGAGATGAGAAGGAAAACTACCTTTTTTATTATTTGCATTCAATACTCACTTGGGTAAATGAATAAATAAGTTTTAAGATTTTATTGAAAACGTAATAAAACATAATTAATTACAGAAGAAATTTGAATAGTTAATAAATTATCAAAAATGTTTAAGCTCAAAGAAATGCAAATCAAAATGGCAGGGAGAGACGGTTCTCAATATGAAGGATTAATTCTTGCTATTTCCAGCTTCTTAGTAAAAAGGTGCCAGTAGCCACATGCCAAGAAGTGATGTCTGCAAGGCCGTGGGTGAAGAGCCCGGCTCCCTCTAAGCCAGGGTGAGGCGCCCAGCCCAAATGAGGTCAGTTTTGAAGTACCCACCGTGGCTCCATCCCGGCCACAGAAGAACGCCTCACGGACATTCTGGTGGCCACATCTGGAGCAGGAAACAGTCTCCCCTTTCTGAGCGGGCAGAGAAGGGCCTTTATCCCCATTGCACATGGACTGGTGAACAAAAGAGCATTTACAGGCAGGATCAGTATTACGGTCTCTAATCACTCCCCAAGCCAAAAAGATAAAAAGCCCTAAAACAGCAGAAGCTCTGGAAGAGTAAAATGACAATTGGCTCCAGCAATTAATAAATTAATGCAAGGAGCACACATCCCTTCATGGAGATCACAGAAAGGTGATGACACTGACGCCTCATGCATCTTGATATGCCTCGGTATCGGAGGTAGAAAGCCTACTGATGAGTTAACAGAGCAGTCTCAATAAAGGGTGGAAAGATACATGAGCTACCTAAGGTGTCATGATTGAAGTTTACCGACTACCCTTCAAGGTCCTGGTTTCCATACAAAAATGTAAATTTATTTTCCACTCCTGACACATGAAGAGAATTATTTTATTTTGGGGAGGGATGCAGAATAGTTTCTTGAGAATTTCTGAGACACTTTGTTAGGAAGACCTAGACTGGATTCTTTGCTCTTGCTCTTTTTTTGCTATTGCCTAGGAAGAGATCTTTCACTTCCCAAATGTGGATTACAGTAGTAATGACTGGTCTCTGAGCACCTCCAAGGTGCAGGCACCGTGCTTAGCAATGCCCTGGACCCTCAACCCTCACCTCAATCCGCATGACAGACCTGTGAGATGGCTGCCAGCGCTGTGTACAGAGGGAAACTGGGGCACAAAGAGGGTAAGCCCCAAGATTTGAACCCAAGCCATCTGACTTGAAAGCCTGACTTTTATCCGTGACTCCACATAACTTCTGCAATACAATAGCTTCCTCTCGGGTCTGTAGAGAGCTTCAGATGATTAACAATTAAGTCTGTAGGAATGCTTAGCACACGGTCAGGCTCTAAATGTCAGCTTCCTTCTCTGCTCATCTTGCTTTTAACTAGATTCTTATTTCTTTCAGAGAAAAGACTATACGGTCTTTTCTTTTCTTTCTTTTCTTTTCTTTTTCATTTTTTTCCCCCAACAAACACAGTACAGTAGTTCCCCATTACCCCAGGAGGAGGTTAGATTCCAAGACCCCCTGTGGATGTCTAAAACCATGAATAGGACTCTATATATGCTGCTTTGTCCCGTTACATACTTATGATACATTTTAATTTATAAAGAATAGCAAGAGATTGGCAACAGTAACTAATAGTAAGATAGAACAATCATAACAATATAAAAATTATGTGAATGTGATCTCTCTATTTCAAAGTACCTAATTATATTGCACTCACCTATTTTCACATCACGGCTGATCACAGGTAACTGAAACTACGGAAAGTGAAATTCCAGATACAGGACTATAGTACCTGGTCCCTTGGCACATGGGAGGCATAGAATAGTTGCTGAATCAGTGATAAACCCATTCAGCTGGTCACTGAATACATGTACTGCCACATACTCAAACTGTTGACCCTTGAAAAACAGGTTAGAACTGTGCAGGCCACCTTCGACATGGATTTATTTCAATAAACACTACACGTGTATTCTCTCTTCCTAATGATGTTCTTTTAAGATTTTTTTTTTTTTTTTTTTTTTTTTTTTTTTTTTTTGCCATAGGGTGCATGCACTCACCAGAGAGAGAGAGAGAGAAAGGGAAAGTGAGAAATCATCCCCCAGAGGAGATGGCCACACTGCAATCCCTTCTCCATTCTCCTCCTGAGATTTTAGGCATGCAAAAATACATGCCTGGTGTGATTTTAAAGCTTCAGGATCCAGAACTTAAACGACCATCAGCCATGTGGGAATCCAGCAGCTTAACTATTATGCCAAATGTTGGACGCCCTGATATTTTCTTAATAACGTTTTCTTTCCTCTTATTTAGTTGTAAGAATTTATCAATAGCATATATGTAACACATGTAATGTACAAAAGATAATAGCCTATTTATGTTATATTGGTTTTTGGTCAACAGTAGGCTATTAGTAGTTAAGTTTTTGGAGAAGCTGAAGTTCTATGTGGATCTTCAACTCTGCAAGCGGTCATCACCCCTAACACCCATGTTGTTCAAGGGTCAACTGTATAATGCTAAGAAAGCACACACTGGAGTAAACATTTTCTAAGGACAATATTATTTAGCAGGCAATAATATGGGGTCGTCTGAAAAGTCATGATGCATTTTTGCACAGGAAAATACATCATGACTTTTCTGACAGCCCAATATATCAATTTATGCCTTGTTAGGGGGATGCATTGCCTGTAAGAAACTAGAACTAGTACCTCTAAAAGGAAAAACAAAGTAAGGAAGAAGAGAGAAAGAAAGAGAAAGAAAAGAAAAGAATGAAGGAAATAACTAATGCCTCTAAAAAGAAAATTATCTAAGTCTGACCTGAAGATAAGTTAAATGCTAGAACTAACTAGCCAGAATTTTAAAGTATATATTCTGCCCACAGTGCATAAAAAGATACAAAATCTCAACATAGAAGCATAAGTAATAAAAAGAGAAACAAATTAAAGTTCTAGAACAGAAAAAATAATACTATTTTAAATAAATCACTTACTTGGATGGATTTAATAGCTGAAAGGAAATGGTAAAGGAAAAAGAAATGAAATCAAAGATAGACCAATAGGAATTACACAATGTAAAGAGGGAAAAAGGGGGCCAGCAGGTGGCAGATGGTTGAGATGCTGGATTCCCATCATGGCTGACTGCTGTTCAAGTCTTGGACCTGGTGGCTTGCTTTCTGACATTACTTCTTTTTCTCTGTCTCTCTGGTGAGTACATGTACCCCATAGCAAACTTAAATAATAATAAATAAAACAAATTAATTACAAAAACAAGTTGCATCCCTAAAAAAAAAAAGAGGGGAAAAAAGATTTAGGGGTCAGTTTGTGGCATTGTATTTAAAGCAGCTGAATCCCACATAGCCGACTGCCTGACCCGGCAGCTTGAAAAAATACATTTGGACATACGTGTGTCCATATCCAAAGTGTCCCAGACCTAGCAGCTTGAAAAACACACTGGGAACATATTGTGTGCCCCAAAATCTCAAAAGGTAAAATGGGAGAGAAGGGATTGTGGTACAACCATCCTCCATGGGGAGTGTTTTCTCACATTTCACTCTCTTTCACTCTCTCTGTCTCCCTGCAGTGAGCACACATACTTTCTAGCAAACTTTCCTTTTTTTAAAGGATTTTGCTATTGCGCATGTGTGCTCGCCCGAGAGAGACATAGAGACAGAAAGTGAGAAATCAACAACCCAAGGGGTTTGGCCAGGCTGCAATTTCATCTTCACCATTCTCCTCTACGGAGGAGAATGTGCCCAATGTGATTTACAAGCTGTCAGGTCTGTAATTCGAACCATAGTCAACCATGTGGGAGTCCAGCACCTTAACCACCATGCCACCTCTGGACTTCACTAAGGATTTTTTTTTTTGGAAAGGTTTTTGCTATAAGGTGCGTGTGCTCGCCAGTAAAGCAGAGACAGACAGAGAGATAGAAAGCAAGAAATCATCCCCCAAGGGGGGATAGCCACGCCACAATCCCTTCTCCTCCATTCTCCTTTCTGGGATCTTCGGCATGCACGAGTGCCTGGCATGGTTTAAGTCACCAGGTCCGGGACTCGAACCACGGTCGACTACATGGGAGTTCAGCGACATAGCCATTATGCTAACTGCTGGTCCCACAATGGATTTTTTAAAAAAGAAAAAAACCTACATTGAAGCCACAGACAAGATGCACCTATATGAGCCAAACATAAATAAATAGAAATAAATATTCCATGTAAATAGTAAAAACAAGGATGATACTTGAAGTTGAAAAAATGCTAGAAGAAAACATAGAGGAAATGTCCCATGACATAGCTTGGCAATGATTCTTTTACATATGCTCCCAAAACATTGGCAACCAAAGCAAAAAATCAATGGATGGGGTTACACCAAACTAAAAAGCTTCTGCACAACAAGGAAGAAATAACAGAGCAAAGAGACAATCTACAGAATGGGTTAGAATTTTCGCAAACCATACATCTGATAGTTAATATTAAAAATATGTAAGGAACTGGGGCTGGAAGGTGGCATGGTGGTTAAGGGTGCTGGTCTCCCACATGGTCGACCATGGTTCAAATCCTGGACTTGGTGGCTTGCCTTCCCACTCCTCCCTTCTTTTGTTCTCTAGCTCTGTCCCTCTCTGGTCAAAATTTAAATAAATAAATAAACAAAGTTAAATAAAATAATTCTTAAAAAAAGTAAGGAACTCAACTCAGTAGTAATAAAAACAACTCAATTAAAAATTAGCAAAGGATATGAATAGACATTTTTCAAAAGAAGATATGCAGATGGCCAACAGGCATATGAAACAAAATGCTTAACATCACTAATCATAAGAGAAATGCAAATTAGAACCACATGAGATATCACTTCACATTTGTTTGTGAGATGCGTTTGTGATTGAGGTAGCTGTATACTACACTTCCAACTGCACAGTTTGAGTCTCAGACCTAGAAGGTTGAAAAACATGCCAGGTGTGTGTGCATGCCCAAAATTCCAAAAGGAGGCAGAAATAAAGAAGAAGGGATTGCGGTGTGATTATCTCCCATGAGGAGAGGGAGTGCTTTCTCACATTCTCTCTCTCTTTCTTTCTCTCTCTATCTCTGGCGAGTACACACACCTTCTGGGAAATTATAAAAAAATAAATAAAGTGAAAATATAAGCTTTAAAAATGGCAGAGTAAAAAGAAGGCTGAAGTTTCTTTATCAATAAAGGATAAAACAGGTTTCAGAAAAATGTATTAACAAAGATGAAGAGAGACATTTCATGGCAACAAAAGTTAAACCTACCAATAAGACAACAATAAAAAATATTTATGTGACTAACTAAAAAACAGATTAAAGGTGAAAATAAACAATTCTAGAATCATAGTTGAAGGGTGTTTTTGTCCAATGTGGAAGCATTTAAACATTTTTTAATTATCAAATAAAAATTGTATCTATTTACAGTGCATAATATGATCCCTTGACACATATTTTATAAAATGGCCAAATCAGGCTAATTAAACAGATGTATTATCTCACATAACTATCATTTTTCTGTGGTAAAAACACTTAAAATTTATTCTGTTAAAGCAATTTGCAAATATATAACACATTGTTATTAAGTATAGTCACATGATGTACAACGTATCTTTTAGACCTATTCCTCCTAACTAAAATTTTGCTCCTTCTATCAACATCCCTTAAATTCCCCCTACCCTCACTCTGGTCTGTTGGTTTTTGTTTGTTTATTTGTTTTTGCCATAGGGCATGTGAGCTCACCAGAGAGAAACAGAGGGAAAGTGAGAAATTACCCCCCAGGAGAGATAGCCATGACACAATCCCTTCTCCTCCATTCTCCACTTGGGGTTTTGGGCATGCACTCACATGTACCTGGAATTTTTTTCAGGCCACTGGGTCCAGAGAACCCAGTGGCCTGGGTTCCACAGAGTTGAACCACAGAGTTGGTTCTATGGGATCCAGTGCCTTAATCACCATGCCACCTGCTGGCCCCAAGATAACATTTTTACACTCCATATATGTGTGATTATATGCTATACATTATGCTGTGCCTGATTTAACAGAATATCTCCCAGGTTCATCTGTGTTGTCAAAAATAACAGAATTTTCTTCTCTTTTAAAGTTGAATAGTGTCATATTATGTATATATACCACATTTTTTAATCCATTCATTCATTGATGAACACAGGCTGATTCTATTTCTTGGCTATTGTGAATAATGCTGCAATGAACATGGAAGTGCAGATATCTCTTCCACATATTGATTGTATTTCTTTTGATATATACCCACTAGTGGGATTGCTGAATCATATATAGTATTACTTTTAATTTTGTGGGTAACCTGCATAGTATTTTCCATAATGGCTGTACTAGTTTACATTTCTACCAATAATGCAAGGGTTCCCTTTTCTCCATACCTTCACCAATACTTTTATTTTTCACTTTTTGGATAATGGCCAAGAAAACAAATGTGAAATGATATTATATGTAGTTTTAATTTGCATCTCTCTTATGACTAGTGATGTTAAGGATTTTGTTTCATATACCTGTTGGCTGTCTGCATGTCTTCTTTTGAAAAATGTCTTCATAGCCTTTGCCCATTTTTTAATTGAGTTGTTTTTATTACTATTAAGTTACATATTTTTTAAGAATTATTTTATTTAAGTTTATTTATTTATTTATTTAAATTTTGACCAAAGAGGGACAGAGCAAGAGAACAAGAGGAGGGAGGAGTGGGAAAGCAAGCCACCAAGTCCAGGACTCAAACCATGGTCGACCATGTGGAGACCAGCACCCTTAACCACCATGCCACCTTCCAGCCCCAGTTCCTTACATATTTTTAATATTAACTATCAGATGTATGGTTTGCAAAAATTCCATCCCATTCTGTAGGTTGTCTCTTTGCTCTGTTATTTCTTCCTTGTTGTGCAGAAGCTTTTTAGTTTGGTGTAATCCCATCCATTGACTTTTGCTTTGGTTGCCAATGTTTTGGGGGCATATGTAAAAGAATCATTGCCAAACTATGTCATGAAACATTTCCTCTATGTTTTCTTATAGCAGTTTTTCAACTTCAAATCTCATGTTTAAGTCTTTAATCCTTTCTGAGTTGATTTTTGTATGACATGAGATAAGGTTCTAATTTCATTCTTCAGCATGTCGTTATCCAGTTTTCTCAACCCTACTTATTGAAGAGATTGTTTTCCTCATTGTGAGGTCTTAGCACCTTTGCTGAAAAAATCAACTGATATCAAATGTATGAATGTATTTTTGGACTTGCTCTTCTGTTCCATTGGCCTGTATATCTGTTTTTATGACATACCATGCTGTTTAATTATTATACCTATCATCAGGAGCTGTGATGTCTCTGGCTTTATTCTTTTACTTAAGATTACTGATTCCACATGAATTTGAGAACTTTTCTTCTTTTTTAATGAAAGAGAGAGGGAGGGAGAGAGGAAAAAGAGACCGAGTTTTTTGGCAAGATCTCACAGTTGTGATCCTCTAACCTAGCATCCTGGTTATCTAGGATTATAGACATGCATAGTCATGCTTGTCCTGTTTAGGTTGATGCAGGATCCAAATCCAGTCCCCTACCCCCATATGGCCATAGTATCTCCCAGCAGCACACTAACACCTGTGCCACTGTGGCTGTGCCTGTTCTTACTATTTCTGTGAAAAATATCATTGGAACATTGATAGGTAGTGCACTGAATCTGTAAATTAATTTGGATAGCATGGTCATTTTAACAATACATCCATGATGTATTGTTCCATCCATGAAAATGGGATATCTTTCCATTTATTTGTATCCCCTTCAATTTCTTGCATCAATGTTTTATCATTTTCAATCTACAGGTCTTCACTTCCCATAGTTGGAAGTTTTAATACCCTTTCCTCAGTATTTGCTGTATCTGGTCAAAAATAAACAAGAAGTACTAGATACCATCAAACGTCCAAATATCTGGGTAATTGGCATTCCAGAAGGTGAAGAGACCCATAAGGGCATTGATAATCTATTCCATGAATTCCTACAAGAAAACTTTCCAAACCTAGAAAGGCATTCGAAGATCCAGTCCCAAGAAATACAAAGGACCCCAAATAGAATCAACCCAAGAAGATCTTCTCCAAGACACATTATAGCCAGATTGAACAAACCCACAGACAAAGACAAGATACTAAGATTGGCAAGAGAAAAACATCAAGTTACCTACAAAGGACATCCCATCAGGCTAACAGCAGATCTCTCATCGGAAACAATGAGAGCGAGGAGAGAATGGGAAAATATATTCAAAGTGTTAAGAGAGAAGCAATTTCAGCCAAGAATACTGTACCCAGCAAGATTATCTTTCATGTGGGAAGAAAAGACAAGAATATTCTCAGATAGGGACCAGCAGTTAGCGTAATGGCTATGTCGCTGGATTGCCACGTAGTCGACCGTGGTTCAAGTCCCAGACCCGGTGGCTTAAACTCATGCCGGGCGTGTGTGCGTGCGTGCCCAAGATCCCGAGAGGAGAATGGAGGAGAAGGGACTTCAGCGTGGCCATCCCCCCTGGGGGGTGATTTCTTGCTTTCTGTCTCTCTGTCTCTCTCTGTCTGTCTGGTGAGCGCATGTGCCCTATAGCAAAAACCTCTCTCTCAAAAAAAAAAAAAAAAAAAAAAAAAGAATATTCTCAGATAAACAAAACCTGAAAGAATTTACCAACACCAGACCAGATCTCCAAGAAGTTCTCAAGGGTGTGCTATATCAGGAAAATTAAATACAGACACACAGAAATAAGAGTTCAAAAATTAAGAAAGTGGCCAACTTAACTGTAGGGACAAGTCTGGAGTTGAATATTATATCCCAGAATTTAATCAGGAAAATTGAACCAGAACAGAAGATAAAAGTACATGAGACTGATAGGTTCATGCACCTACCATTTGAACAGAATCCTAACCTGTTTCCTGGCTTTAAGCAAAGTTCCTTGGCATTTCTTTGATTTAAGTTAAAACTGGTTTTCTTAATAGTTGCAAGTGAACTCACCATTGAAAGTAGTTAGATTATGTAAGAAATTGTGTGATCAATACAATGTGGGTGGGAAAGGAATGGAAGACAATTGTAGAGACCAGAGATAGTGTGAGAAGAGGGTGGGAAAGGACAGAGGGTCAGATTAAGGAGTAAAAATAATTCTAGGAACTAGAAATGGAAATTTTTTATAATAATATGCATGATTAAGTCACTATGCAGTATATTCTGGATGGGAAATCACATTTTGTATGCTGTGATGATGCTTAGGGAAAGAATGTAAATTAAGTTACAAAAAAAAAAGTTTCAGAAAAAAAAAAATCTATTCAATGACTGCAGTAAGATACATAGCCCTAGCTAGGTGCTACTTTATAGGATGCCTAAAGTTAGACTTGTGTTCATGGAAATGTATATATCAGCTGTGTTTGCTATGAAAATATTTAGATTAATTAAGGTCGTTAGTAATTCAATAAAATGTGGGGGAAAAATAGTATAGAAAGCAAACATAGACACCAGAGACAGGATGGGAGGAGAGTGGGAGATGGCAGAGGGTAAGAGATAGGGAATCAAGGATGGGGGGAAAAAAGCTAAACATACAGAAAACAAGAAATGGAAGATCATCTGCTGACAATAACATGTTTGTTGATGTGCTTGATTGAGACAATATACAGTGTACTCTGGATGGAAAAAAAATCAGCACAAATATCTAAGTTCTGTACAACATTCCACTTTGACTTGATAGAATATATATAGAATACTATACCCAACAATTGGGACCAGCAGTTGGCATAATGGCTATGTCACTGGACTCCCATGTAATCAACCGCAGTTCAAGTCCTGGACCCGGTGGCTTAAACTCACACTGGGCGTGTGTGTGTGCCCCAAGATCTCAAAAGGAGAATGGAAGAGAAGGGATGGTGGTATGGTCATCTCCCCTGGGGGGTGATTCCTTGTTTTCTGTTGCTCTGTCTCTCTCTTTCTGGCAAGTGCACACGCCCTATAGCAAAAACTTCTCCAAAAAAAATAAAAAAGAATACTATACCAGGACCAGCAGTTAGCGTAATGGTTATGTCGCTGGACTCCCACGTAGTCGACCGCGGTTCAAGTCCCGGACCTGGTGGCTTAAACTCACGCCGGGTGCATGTGCATGCGTGCCCAAGATCCCAAGAGGAGAATGGAGGAGAAGGGATTGCAGCGTGGCCACCCCCCCTGGGGGGTGATTTCTCGCTTTCTGTCTCTCTGTCTCTGTCTGTCTGGCGAGCGCACGTGCCCTATAGCAAAAACCTCTCCAAAAAAAAAAAAAAGGAAAAAAAAAAAGAATACTATACCCAACAATGATTTAGAGAGATGTTTTTGCTATGGGGCATGTGTGCTCACTGGAGAGGCATAGAAAGTGAGAACCCTCCCCCCAGGGGGGATAGTCACACCATAGTCCCTTCTCCTCCATTCTCTTCTCAGGATATTGAGCGTGTGCGCGCACACACACACACATGCACCCAGCTTGAGTTTCAAGCCACTGGGTTTGGGACTCCAACCATGGTTGGCCATGTAGGAGTCCAGCACCTTAACCACTATACCACCTGCTGGCTCCAGTGCATAGATTCTTTTCAAGTGCATCTGGTATATATTCCAAGTTAAACCATATGCTGGGCCATAAAAAAATCTCATTCATTTAAAATAACTGAGATTATACACAGTATATTCTCTAATCACAATGTAATTAAATTTTAAATCAGTAACAGTAAAGTAAGAGGCTAATGCAATGGTAACATGTTACTCAAGAGACGCTGGATCCCATGTGATGACCATGGTTTGAATACCTGGTCTGGTCAGCCTAAACTACATCTGGCACATGTGCAAGTGACCAATATCCAACAAACTGGAAGACTGAAGGAAGAAGACAGTGTGGCCAGACCCTATGGATGGTGCTCATCTCTCTCTCTCTCTTTCTCTTTCTCACCCCCTACCCCACTCTCATGTTTATATGTACAGACTCTTTCATGGATAAAGAAAAGGAAATGAGGGACCAGCAGTTAGCGTAATGGTTATGTCACTGGACTCCCACGTAGTTGACCGCGGTTTGCATCCCAGACCCGGTGGCTTAAAACTCACGCCGGGCACGTGTGCGTGTGTGCCCAAGATCCCGAGAGGAGAATGGAGGAGAAGGGATTGCAGCGTGGCCATCCCCCCTGGGGGGTGATTTCTTGCTTTCTGTCTCTCTGTCTCTCTCTGTCTGTCTGGTGAGCATACACGCCCTATAGCGAAAACCCCTAAAAAAAAAAAAGAAAAGAAAAGAAAAGGAAATGAAACTGCAAATATTAAAAAAAAAAAAGTAAGGTAAGCAGGGAAAGCTCATATAGTTGGAGATTAAACAACAAATTTATTTATTTGTTTAAATATTTATTAAATTTATTAATTTCTTTATTAAAATAATTACTGAATTATTTATTTATTTAATTTGATAGAGGGCACGTACACTTGCCAGAGAAATTGAAAAGGCATCCCCTCCAAGGAATGGTTATACCACAATCCCTTTTCCATTTCTCCCTCTAAGATTTTGGACACACACACACACACACACACACACACAATATAAAACACACACAATGTGCCCAGTGTGTTTCTCAAGCTGCCAGGTCTAGAACTTGAATTGCACAGCCAGCCATGTGGAATCCAGCTGCCTTAACCACCACACCATGGGGTGTCCCAAAACAACCAATATATTAATAACTTCTATGTCAGAGAAGAAATTACAGAAAATTACAGAAATTACAAATCCGAAAACATTTTGAGAGGGGAGGATGGTGCTGTAGTGGTAAATAACTATGCTCTGCATGGCTGAATCACATTGAAGAGATGTGGGTTCATATTGGATATCTCCCTCAGTAGAATGGGCATGCACAGGCCCATTATTGGAGGCTGGCTGAGGCTGGGAGTAAATCATGGTGATGGTACCCTGTTGGGAGTGTTGTCTCTCTCTCTCTCATAGAATAAATAAGTGGATAAACTTTTTAAAAAGAAATGTTTTGAACAGAATTAGAATGAAAATACAACATATATATTTGTAGGATGCTGCTAATTTCTTAGAAATTACAGTTTGTGTTAGAAAAGAAGAAAATCAGTGATCTTAAGACTTTAGAAAAAGTGGGCCAGCAGGTGGCATGGAGGTTAAGGCACTGGATCCCATATGGTTGACTAAGCAGTTCGAGTCCAGGGCCCAGTGGCTTGAAAATCACACCAGGCACATGTGCATGCATGCCCAAAATCCTGAGAGGAGAAAGGAAGGATTTCAATGTGGTCATCCCTCTTGGGGTGGGCAGGAGGGGATTTCTCACTTTCTCTCTCTCTCTCTCTCTGGTGAGCACATGCACCCTATAAGAAAAAAATAGAAAAAAAAATTAAAACCAAAGCAAAGAGAAAGAAATAATAAAGAGCAAATTAAAAACAAATAGAATACAAAAATAAAGAGAAAGTTAAAGATCAATAATATTAACAAGTTCCTATCTGGACAGAGAATGAGACAACATATATTACAAATATGAGGCATGAAAATGGGATATCATAGATCCTATAGATTCTATTGAAATTAAAATGACTTAAAGAGATTATGAATAAAATGCCTGATAAGACCAAATGTAGGAGTGTTTACAAAGAGAAACTGGAACCTTTATATATTGCTGATAAGAATAAAAAATGGTGGGACCAGCAGATAGTGTAATGGTTACATCATTGGACTCTCACGTAGTTGACTGTGGTTTGAGTACTGAACCTGGTAACTTAAAAATCATGTCAAGTGCGTGTACGTGCATGCCCAAAATTCTAAGAGGAGAATGGAGGAAAAGAGATTACAGCATGGCCTTCCCCCTAAGGGGGTGATTTCTTGCTTTCTGTCTCTCTTCCTCTCCAATAAGCACATACGCCCTACAGCAAATGTCTCTCTAAAAAAGAAAGAAAGAAAGAAAGAAAGAAAGAAAGAAAGAAAGAAAGAAAGAAAGAAAGAAAGAAAGAATACAAAATGGTATATTAATGGTGGATAACAGTATAAATGTATCTCGTAAAATTAAACATGAATTTAGAAAGGACCAAGCAATCTTACTCCTAGGTATTTAGCAAAGAGAAATAAAATATGCCCACACAGACTTGTATGCAAATCCACTTATAACTATGCATTTATATCATTTTAATGTTGGTAGGATATATATGATCTATGATATTCCTTCCTCCATGCCTGGTATTTGGATGTGTTCCCTCTCTCTGTGTAGCTAGAGACTTGTTCATTTCTTTTTTTAATCTTTAAAAAAATAAAACTGGCTTCTGGTTCATTAATTTTCTTGACTTTTTGGTACCCTATTTTTTTTTAATTTGCTCTTTCCTTCTCTTTGCTTTGAGTTTAATTTCATCTTCTATTTCTAATTTCTTAAGGTGAGAACTCAGATCACTGATTTTATTATTTTCTAATGTGAACTATAAATTTGTAATAGAAAATTATGCATAGCTTATAAAATGCCAAAAATGAAAATAGCATAAGTACCCATGAATAAGTCAATCATGACAGTAGTATATCCATACTGAGTATCAATAATAATCAAAATGGAAAAAAAATATTTGCAACAACATGAAGGAGCCTCAGAAACATTCTGCTAAATTAAGGGAATCAAACACACAAAAAAGTACATACTTCTATAAAAGGTAAAACCATAGTGTCAAGAGAGACCAGTATTTTCTGTGGCTAGTGATCGAGGAGGGGTTCAACTATAAAGGAGCATAAGAAAACTTTGTAGGGTAAATGAAGTGTTCTGTATCTTCATAGTGGTGGTTAAAATGATTGTATATAATTGCCAACATTCATCAAACTGTACAATTAAAATAGGTGATTTACTGAATATAAATTATATCTCAATGAAGCTATGAATAGAAAGAGTTCCTTCAAATCAACTAGTCTTAGATTGTCAGTAATTAGACAAGCCTTAAAATATATCTTGTCCAACTCCCCTATTACAGGTTGAATTGTGTCCCCTAAAAACAATGTATAAGTTCTAACCTCCACTACCTCAAAATGGAAAAATAGGGTCTTATTATTTGGAAATAGGATCTTCACAAATGTAATCAAGTCATGTATGGTCCTTGGGGTGGGTGCTAATCCAGTTTGCTGTCCTTGTAAAAAAGAGAGAGAGAGATCTGAACACAGAGGCAAACACACACAGAGAGAAGGCAATGTGGAAATACAGAAGTAGAACATCACATAGGGCAGAAGCAGATATTAGAGTGATGCAGCTGGAAACCAAGGGAAGCCCGAGGCTTCCAAAAGCTAGGAGAGAGGCATGCAACAGTTCCTTCTCTTCACCTCCAGAGGGTGCACAGCCTGGCCGACACCTTGATTTTGGACTTTGAGCCTCCTGAACTGTGAGACAATCATTTTCTGTTGTTTTGAGCCATCAGCAGCCCTAAAAACTAGTATGCTCCCATTTGACACTAACCATATTAACCACACTAATCACATGGTTAATTACCCGAGGCATCCCCCGAGATGAGAACAAATCCCACAAATAGTCAAATACATATATAACAGCCCAAAAGAAGCGAGATTTTTCCTTCTAAGTTGGCTAGTAAATGCCAACTTCTTGGTACTGTTAGGCCAGAGAAAGAGCCATCTGGAAGTAATTTTAAGTTTCATCAGAAATATTTTATAAAACAGGCCATCTAAACTGAACCCACTGTATTTAAACTGCACAGATGTCCATTCCTTCAACACTGAAAATGGTATGGCAGAACGTCGAGGAAATGAGTGACTACAAAATCAGCATGCACGCGGAATCAATGAAGACATACCCGTCAGTAAATAACATGTGTTGGTCCACTTTTCCACAGGCTACTGCCAGTCTCCCATGCAGTTATTAAACAAAATGGTTTAAAAAAAAAAACTGTCAATTTCAATGAATCCTCTTGAAGTTAAGACCTTGAAAACAATTTAATATTTATGAATACCTAAAGTGTTTTGCTTTTGGTTTACCATGAGAAGCTATTTTTTGGGTCTCTCTTCCCCAACCACAGACTATGTTTTTCTATTTTTATTAACACTGGACATCAAGTAGCCATTAAATATAAAATTGATACATGTGGTCAACCTACCTCTTTGGATGAAGGTAGGACCCCCTCACAGGTGACACAGTATCTCAGGTGAGCAGGATTCCCCGTGCCACAGACCTGGCAGATTATCTTCTCCTTGACAACAAAATAAGAAATACATGTTTTGGGGGGCAGCAGGTTGTTGTGATTAAGGCACTGGGTCCCACATGGTTGACTGCATGGTTTGAGTCCAGGACCTGGCAGCTTAAAATCATACCAGGCACCAGGGCGTGTTTGCCCAAAATCATGAGAGGAGAATGAAGGAGAAGGGGTTTTGGCATGGCCATCCTCTATGGGGGGTGATTTCTCACTTTTTCTCACTCTGTCTCTCTGGTGAGCATACATGCCCTGTAGCAAAAATAAAGACAAATTAAAAAAAGAAATACTTGGGGCCAGCAGATGGCGTGGTGGTTAAAGCAATGAACTCCCACATGGCTGACTGCAGTTGGAGTCCTTACCTGGCAGCTTTCTCTTTCTCTCTCTTTCTCTCTCTCTCTCTCTCTCCCCCCCCCCCCCCTTTCTAGCTCTCTCTGGTGAGCACACATGCCCTATAGCAAATTAAAAGAAAATAATAATAAATAAAATTTTTAAAATAATTCTTCAAAAAAAAAAAAGAAAGAAATACACATTCCACTGAGCAAACAACTATACAAAGAAATCATCAAGCAGACTTGGCAATCAATGAGTCAGCGACAGACCTGGTTATAATGCCCAGGCCCTGAGTATTGGATCAGCTTAGGAATTATTATGACATAAATACTGTGAGACAAAATTTTTAAAGAAAGAAAATCCCAAACAAACTGAAAAGAGCATACATTTGTCTTGGGATGGCAAATGGAGAATTTTTGTTTGTTTGTTTATTACCAGTGGGCACATGTGCTCACCAGAGAGACAGCAAACCTGCCTCTTCACAGGGCATGGTTATGCCTTTTCCTCCATTTCTCTTGTCAAGATTTGGGGCATACATGCACACATGTCCAGCATATTTTTCAAGCCACCCAGGGCTAGCATTTGAACCTCAGTCGACCATATAGATCCATCTTTCTGTGCACAGCACTTGCTGCTGCACGAGGCTGATTCTTAAGTGAAAAATTTTGTACTAATTACATTTTTACACAAGATTTTTACTTCCAATGTGGAAAACACGATACTCAATAGGCTCTCCATTTCACGTTTTAAACAATGAACAGAAAGACCAAAGACCAGTAAGACTTATGTCTGTTTACAAGTTATTTGGTTCTTGGACTGGAGTTTCACCCCACAGGGCTTTATGTTAAATACGAATTTGATTTCTGCTGTAGTTTCTCACTTAAAAATGGAAGAAACAGAAAGACTATCTTAGAAAGGGAATGGAAATGCAACTTTCCAAGTCAGGACCCCAGGATTAAGGTGTAACACAGAAAAGAGACAGGGGGAGAGAGAGAGAGACAGAGAAATGATGGTTAGAATAATGTAACTGGAGTTTGGTTATCAGAGATTAGATAATATCTGTTTAGTTGCTAGACCATTCCATACTCTCAGGAGGCTATTTTTTTCTAATTGTTGAGGGCTAAGTGACACGCAGCTGTTCATTTCTACTCCAGGACTGTGATCCCTAGATGTCCTGAAACTGAGACTGTCTTCTTAAGATGGTACCGGAAATTGAACCACAACAGAAGATAAAGTACGTGAGACTGAATTGGTGAGGTATAACTTTATGACTTTTGACTAAAATATTGCTGATTTTCTTGTAGACTTTGTTATCTGGTTGTAAGGATTTGTGCCCTGTCTTGAGATAGGGATAGGTTCATGTACCTATCATTTGATCAGAATCCTAACCTGTTTCCTGGCTTTAAGCAAAGTTCCTTAGCATTTCTTTGATTTAAGTTAAAACTGGTTTTCTTTTTTTTATCATTTTATTTTATTATACATTTTTTTTCATTTCATTTTCTTCCATACATTCAATCACATTATTATTTGTCTTACAAAATGGATATTTCAACAGGTGAACATTTCTCCCTAGTACTGTTGATAAAACTGGTTTTCTTAATAGTATCAAGTGAACTTGCTATTGAAAGTAGTTAGATTATCTAAGAAATTGTGTGATCAATACAATGTGGGTGGGAAAGGAATGGAAGGCAATTGTAGACACCAGAGATAGTGTGAGAAGAGGGTGGGAAAGGACAGGGTCAGAAAGAGGGGTAAAAAAAATTCTAGGAATAAAAAATTTGTGATAATAATATGCATGATTAAGCCACTATGCATTATATTCTGGATAAGAAATCACATTTTGCATGCTGTGACGATGCTTAGGGAAAGAATGTAAATTAAGTTGCAAAAAAGTTTCAGAAAGAAAAAATACCTATTCGATGACTGCAGTATGATATATAGCCCCAGCTAGGTGCTACTTTATAGAATGTTCATTCTACTCATTGAAGCTTATGCTTAAATTTGGACTTGTGTTCATAGAAATGTATATATAAGCTGTGCTTGCTATGAAAATATTTAGATTAAGATTTTTAGTGACTCAATAAAATGTGGGGGAAAAACAGTATAGAAAGCAAACATAGATACCAGAGACAGTGTGGGAGGAGAGTGGGAGATGGCAGAAGGTAAGATATAGGGAACCAAGGATGAGGGAAAAAAAGCAAAACATATAGGAAACAAGAAATGGAAAATTATTTGTTGACGGTAATGTGTATGTTGATGTGCTTGAATGAGCCAATATACAGTGTACTCTGGATGGAAAATCTCATTTTGTATGTTGTAATGATGTACAGTGAATAAATGTAAATCAATAAATTTAAATTTAAAAAATAAAAAAAGATGGTAGAGGAATAGAGAATGATCAAGAAAAAGAAATCTCAATCCAAAGGGTTTTATTTCCAATACCACTAGGTAGCTCTATGAGGTCACAGCCTTTTGAAGTCCGGTTAACTCCATTCAGTATTATTTTGAATAGTCCAAGGAAATGTATTATCTTCAAACATCCTGGGTAAATGTATGAAAAGAATAGGCTCTGCTGTGACTGACAGGACATCTCCAAATAACAGTGGCTTAAATGAGAAAATAGTTTATTTCTCTCTCTCTCCTGTATAAGAAGTCTGGTAGGGGCTACCAGGTGGTATAGCAGTTAAGGAGCTAGACTCCTACATAGTTGATTGCAGTTTAAGTCCCGGACCTGGCGGCTTGTTTTCTCTCTCTCTCTCTCTCTCATCAAACTTAAAAATAATAATAAATTAAATTAAATAACTGGGGGAAAAAAGAAAGTCTAGTGACAAACTTCTAGAACAGTATGGTAGCTTCCTATGGTAGTTTTTAAAGAGTCTTAAGATTGAAAACAGTTGGGCCAGTCCTAGAGTCTAGTGATTAAGAGAGCTGGATTTCACATGGCTGACTGAAGATTGAATTCCCCAGCCCAGTGGTTTGAAAACCATCCCAAGCATGTAAGTGTGTGTGTGTGTGTGTGTGTGTGTGTGTGTGTGTGTCTAAAATACCAACAGGATGGAGCAGAGTGACCAAACCCCACTGTAGGGATGCTTTCTCTCTCTCTCTCTCTCTCTGGTGAGCACACAAGCCCTCTCCAAAAACCCAAAAAGACTGAAAGAGTCATCTAGCAAAGAGTAGTAAATTTTCATCTACCTAACTGGCTTATTTAATTCTTCACCTCATTTCCTTTTTTAACTTTTTTTTTTTTTTTTTTTTGGAGAGGTTTTTGCTATAGGGCGCATGCGTTCGCCAGACAGACAGAGAGAAACAGAGAGACAGATAGCGAGAAATCATCCCCCAGGGGGGATGGCCACGCCGCAATCCCTTTTCCTCCATTCTCCTCTTGGGATCTTGGGCACGCACGCACACATGCCCTGCATGAGTTTTAAGCCACCGGGTCCGGGACGCGAACCGTGGTCGACTACGTGGGAGTCCAGCGACATAGCCATTACGCTAACTGCTGGTCCCTTCACCTCATTTCTAAGGTTTGCATAATCTGGAACACTTTCGCTCTTTCATCTTTCCACAGTGAAGGAAACTTGGAGGTGAAAGAAAAGTCAATTGATCTTTTGTCTCATATGTTTTGCCCACAAAGAGTCCAGAAGCCATTTTAAGGAATGTTATGATTTTAACTGAATATTAAATCCATGCATTTGCCCTAGAGCTAAAAATTCTTGCTTCTTTATCCTCCAAATTCCCTTTATTAAACTATTTCATCCTCTAGTCATCTTTACTTGGGATTTAATAGGAGGTAACTGGGAGTATAAATTGAAAAATGGAGAACAAATACAGTTCAATGGTTCAACCAAAGATTTTTTTCACAATATACCATTGTTTAGCAAAGTTTTTGTTTGTTTGTGTAAGATTTTTGTCATAGGGTGCATGCACTTGCTGGAGAGGAATAAAGACAGAGAGAGAGAAAGAGAAAGTGAGAAATTTTCCCCGGAGGGGCAATGACTATGCAGCAATCTCTTCTCCACTCTCCTTTTGGGATTTTGGGCACGCATGCATGCACAAATGCCCAGCATATTTTTCAAGCCACTGGGTCCAGTACTAAAACCTCAGAGTCAGCCATGTTATCCAGTGCCTTAACAACCACACCATCTGCTGGCCCCTAACAACATTTCTGAATATACGTGGTAACACATTTTTTCTTCTATGTGATTAGTTCTAATCATTCTTTCTCTACATAATAGGGGCCCATTATCAAACAAAACAACTAAAAGCATAAAGCCACTTTAAGGACAAAATTATATTAACTGTCATGTCGAAGTTTAATATATAAACAGTTATCTATCTTGTTAAACTAGTTTTCCAAAATGAAGGAAAGATAAAAAAATATTTTCAGACTTAAAAAATAAAAATCTAAGTTAGCTGTAGTACAATTAGTCCTCCAAATCCATATTCTGGAAATACATTCCTACCATCTCTCTCTTAACAATAAAGATCTTATTAAAATTAAAATAAAATAAAGTTAAATAAAATAATTCTTTTTTAAAAAAAGTTAAAAAGGGGGCCAGCAGGTGGCGTGGTGGTTAAGGGCACTGAACTCCCACATGGCTGACCACAGTTTGAGTCTCGGACCTGGTGGCTTGCTTTCTCACTTTCCAATCCCTTTCTCTCTCCCCCTATCTGGTCAAATTAAAATAAAATAAATAAAGTTAAATAAAATAATTCTTTTAAAAAAGTTAAAATTAAATATTCCTATTAACAAGTTACACTCTTGGTCTGTATGCCTTTCCAAAAATTGGAATGGATTTTATTCACAGATATTAGTTTACCCATTCTACCAAGTGAAGAGAGACAAACAGAGCCATTCGAACATCACTGTCTATATATTTCATTCATATTTTTCATTACCTTCAAGTGGAGGCTGGCTTGCGGCTGCAGCTGTGGAGCAAGAGGGGCCTCGCACACTACACAGATGGGCGTATTCATGGGTACCAGGTTTCCGCATTCTACACATAAGCCCATCTGTTCAAATGAAAAGGTAAAGTTTGCCTTGGGATGGAAAACTGAAGGTGTGAGTTGATCTTAGACTGTAAGATTTAAATTACATCTGAAAAACAACTTTTAAAATAATTACCTTTTTATTATTATTTTATTCCTGTAAAGAGGAAAAACATAGTTCTTATAGAAAAGATATAAAAAAGGAAGGAAAGAAAAAAATATATATATACATAGGAGAGGGGAAGCTATGCTCTAAACTCCATCTTCTAGACTCCTGAAATATTCAGACAAGAAGCCATTTTAAAGCTGAGGTGTGTCCTGGCCTGTTCAGGGAAGCTATGCTCTAAACTCCATCTTCTAGACTCCCAAAATATTCAGACCAGGTAGGCCAACCTCTGTCCTCTCGCTGTCCCTGGCCATGTCTCTCTGTCTCGAGCACTCTCTCTCTCTCTTCATTTCTTTTTTTAAATTTTTTCAACCACTTCTCCTTACCTCAGAAGCCATTTTAAAGCTGAGGTGTATCCTGGCCTGTAAGCACAGTGTGCTAGCAGGCTGTGTGGTTTACATTTTTTATGTTTTAAAAAATTATTTTTCCGGGAACCAGCAGTTAGCGTAATGGCTATGTCGCTGGACTCCCACATAGTCGACCGCGGTTCACGTCCCAGACCCGGTGGCTTAAAACTCAGCCGGGTGCGTGTGTGTGCGTGCCCAAGATCCCGAGAGGAGAATGGAGGAGAAGGGATTGCGGTGTGACCATCCCCCCTGGGGGGTGATTTCTTGCTTTCTGACTCTATGTCTCTCTCTGTCTGTCTGGCGAGTGCATGCGCCCTATAGCGAAAATCTCTCCAAAAAAAAAAATATATATTTTTCCTCTTTTGGTAGTATTTTTCTAGTTTTTATTTATTTATTTATTTTTAACCTTACTTTCCCACTCTAAGCTTCACTCTCCACACACTGAATGTCTAGATAGGCCTTTGTTCACAGTAGCCAAGCATTTGAATACCTTTTAGCATCATTGAAATTCTCAATGCTTATTGAACCTCCTGCTGTACAGAAGAAATTTCTTTTTATAAATCTAAACTAGTGTTCTCTTTCTGTGGATATCACATTGCGAAGCACTTGAAGGAGAGATTTTTGTCACAGAATGACAGAAACCACTGCAGAGGCACAGGAAATATGAGAAACCAAGAAACTATCCCCTAAGGAAAAAGAACAATCCCTTATCATCCACAGACAGTACAGTAGGTACAGTAGAACTCCTGGAAATGTCTGATAAAGAATTCAGAATATTCATAGTGACAAAACTAAATGAAATGCAAGAACTGAGAGAGAATAAACTCCAGAAGATGCAGGAGAAAAGAGAGAACAAGTTCCAGGAGGTGTTGAAGTTCTTCCATGATGTGAAAGAGGAAATACACACCATAAAAAAGAATCAAATGGAACTATTAGAGATGAAGGCTATCATTCAGGAAATCAAAACCTCCCTTGAAAGTATTAAAAGCAGATTAGTCCATGTAGAAAATTGAATCTTGGATGTAGAAGGCAAAACTTCTGATCTAGGAAAAACAACAACAACAAAAACAAAACAGAAAATAACCCCAAAAATGAGAATACCATACGAGAAATACTAGACAGCATTACCCAAACATCCGGATAATCAGTATTCCAGAAGGTGAGGAAACTAATAAGGGCATTGATAATCTATTCCATGAAATCTTGGAAGAAAACTTTCCAAATCTAGAGAGGCATTCAAATATCCAGACCCAAAAAATACAAAGGACTCCTAATAAAATCAACCCAAGAAGTTCTCCTCCAAGGCACATCATAGCCAGACTGGCCAAATCTACAGACAAAGACAAGATACTAAAATTGGCAAGAGAGAAATGTCAGGTTACTTATAAAGGTTATCCAATCAGGGTAACCTCAGACATCCAATCAGAAACAATGTGAACAAGGAAAGAATGGGAAAATATATTCAAAGTGTTAAGTGAAAAACAGTTTCAGCCAAGATACTATACCCAGCAAGATTATCTTTCATATGGAAAGAAAGGATAAAAACATTCTCAGATAAACAAGACCTGAAAAAATTTGCCAATAGTGAACCCACTTCAAGAAGTTTTTGAAAGAAGTGCTCTACCAGGAAAACTAAAGACACTTACAGAAATAAGAGAACAAAAGACAACCAAGAAAATGACCAATTTAATGCTAGGGACAAGATATATCAATAATAACACTGAATGTTAACTTCTAAGATTTAAACAGAAAGATTGGGCCACAGTAACACTGCATTTTCAACAGAAGAGAATTTGGGCATAAGACTGAACTGGTGAAATAGAATTTTACGACTTTTGAGTGAAATATTACTGATTTTTTTTTACTCTGCTTTGTTTTCCCAATTTAAGCATTTTACTTTCTTTTGAGTTGTTGATAGGTTAAGCAATTTGTTAAAATATTTTTCCTGTTTGTTTCTTTAAATAGAAACATAAACGTTTCTTCCTTCCTGACCCCTCTCTGTAATTAGAAAATATTTGGGAGTATTCTTATTTTGTGGCAGAAAGGTTATTTGCATAAGTTCAATAATGCTTGTTGCATTGAATCAGAAAGTGGAAATACTCATTTTTGGACAGGGCTTTGACCAGAATGTCATATCTGAAGATTAATCAGAAAACTATGGAACTAAGGTGGATCTCAAATAAGCCAACAGAAGCTTTTAGAAAGATGGCCTGACACCGTAAATAGTTCTGTCTGGCAGAGAGGATTAACTCAAATGGATTGAAGATCTAAACATAAAACCTCAAACTATAAAAATACTAGAGGAAAACACTGGAAAAACCCTTGGAGACTCTGGAGTAGGTAAAGACTTCTTAAAGAACACCTCCAAAGCACAGGCAATAATCCCGAAAATAGACAAATGGGACTACATTAGGCTGAGACACTTCTGCGTGGCCATAGAAACAATAAGTAGAGTGAGAAGAAAACCCTCAGAGTGGGAGAATATATTTGTAAATTATACCTCAGATAAGGGACTGATAACCAGGATATATAGGGGACACAAGCAAAAAAAAAAAAAATCATCAATCCAGTGACCGACAGGTGGCCTGGTGGTTAAAAGCACTGGACTCCCAAGTGGCCCATCATGGTTCAAGTCCTGGACCTGGTGCTTGCTTTCTCATTTTCTCTCTCTCTCTTTCTCTTACTCTGTCCCTCTCTGGACAAATTAAAAAACAAATAAGGTTAAATAAACAACAGTTCTTTTTTAAGAAAATCAATCCAATTAGAAGATGGGAAAATGAGCTGAACAGATAATTCTCTGAAGAAGACATACAAATGGCTCCAAAGTTTATGAAAAAATGCTTGACATCTCTTATCCTAAGGGAAATGCAAATCAAAACCACAATGAGATACCACTTAACCCAGTCAGAATGGCTAAAATTAAGAAAATAAATAATGACAAGTGCTGGCGATGCTGTAGTGAAAAGGGAACTCTCCTACACTGCTGGTGAGAATGTAAATTAGTACAACCACTTTGGAAAACAATATAGTGATTCCTTAGAAACCTGCAAATAGAACTACCAAACAACCCAGTAACTCCACTATTAGGTATTTACCCAAAGGATAGAAAATCTCTCCACTGGAAAAACACTTGCACATCCATGTCTATTGCAGCATAATTTGCAATTGCAAGGACATGGAATCATGTCCAAAAATAGATGCTTAGATTGAAAAAATGTGGCATATGTACTCTATGGAATACTACTCAGCCATAAAAAATAATGAAATCCTGACATTTGATACAAAGTGTACCAATGCTAAGTGTACTTAATGCTAAGTGAAGCAAGTCAGACTACGAAAGACAGACTTTTTATGTCTCCACTAAATATATACCGATTATCTGTGCTCTATGGCAGAAACTGAAAGTTTGGAAGGTTTAGTAGCAGGGATAGTAATGGTAGATACTAGAGATAGTAAGGATGGGGTAATACATGTGTGAGTAATGGAGGAAGGGAGGGAGAACAGGGGAAGAAAAACAAAAGAAAGTACGTTCAATTGAGACCATGAAAAGCTATTTGCTGATGATGTGTATAGTAATGTCTGTCTTGACTGATACGCATAGTAATTGTGCTGGGAAAAAAATGTTACACACTGTACAGACATATGTGATTAAAATGTAATGTAAAAAAAATAAATAAAAATTAAAAAAAAAAAGAATTCCACTGCTCACCTGAGCTCCTTCTGGGGGTGGGAGACGACAGCCAAATACGGGTGGTACAGGAGAGCCGCATTCTTGACAGAAGCGAGCAAAGGGGTCTGATGGGCGGGAGGCAAGGCAGTGGGCACACCTACAACGAAACAGGTTCCTGACTGGCCATGTTCAGATGGGTTCACATTAAGAAGACTGGGAATTACAAAAGTGTTCAGTTTTAAAAAGCAAACAGAATACAAGCAGGCCACCCTCAATGACCATGGGACAAGTTTAAGACAGATACTTCTCTGGGTCATTTTATTGCCAAGTGGCCTTGCAGCTAGAACTGCTGGTGTCTTTAGCTACAGGCAGGGCCCATCTCACTTCCAGACCATGGCAGAAAGCTATAAGCAGTCTTGATCCCACTTCTTAGCAGGTTCTGGCTTGTTCTATTACACCAGATTGGGTGTGTACAGAGAGCCCTGGAAATTTCAATAATGTTTTCATTGCACTTTTCTAACTCTTGCCTGGTCACTAAACTGGTCCTATTAAACCACTGACCCCATCTGAGTGACAAGTGTTCTTGACCCCTAGCACACCAGAGGGTCATCATGAGTCAAGCCCTGTGTTCACTAGTTAGAGTCCAGTGGCCCTGACCTAACAAACATCTGGCCTCATTTCTTGGGCAGCTGGATTCCATCATTTACTCTTGACTCATTTTACTCATTTTGCCAGAATAAAAGGACTTCTGGAATTAGACTGTCTGGTGAATAGGCAGCTGCTGCCAGACTTTCCAGGCAGGCTGGACCCCTGTTTCTGTGGCTTTTGGTGTAAATATCTATTTAGCAATTACAATGTTTGGATACTGTGGACTGGACTGCCTGGCTGCCTGCACCAGTCTCCACCATGGCCTCCCAACAATTACCAGCCATTAGAGTTGCGTTCACATCCCATACTCTTTCCTATTCAGTCCTTCTTTACTGGACCCTCACTGCCAGGGTTTCTCCATGTCTCCTACCTGGGCCCACCCACCAGAGGATTAACAGTATCTCCTTTACTATCCCCAAATTATGTGAAGTATTGCTCAACAGTCCATGGAGTCACCTATCTCATTGCTCTTATCTGAATTGAAGGCATAGAGTTGGGAGTCTAAGCTGGGAGTCAAGCAAGTTTTTAGGGGAAAATACCAGAAAAGTTGTTTCAGAAATTTGCAGAAGGTTACTCTTTTTTTTTTTTTTTAATACAGATTTTTGCTATATGGTACGTGCACTCCCTGTAGAGACAGAAAGACAGAAAGCAAGAAATCGACCCCTCCAAAGGGGATTGCCACGCCGCAATCCCTTATCCTCCATTCTCCACTCAGAATTTTGGGCATGCACACACTCACACCCAGTGTGAGTTTCAAGCCACTGGGTATAGGACTCAAACCACGGTCAACTATGTGAGAGCTCAGTGCCTTAACCACTATACCACTTGCTGGCCCCACAGAGGGTTACTTTTAAGTTTTCAAATGGGTACCACTAATCAGTGCATGTGATGGAAGAAACTATTTAAGGCCAGAAAATAAACACCAAAGGAGATCAAAGGAGACAATCCTTAGGATTCACACAGTGCTGAGAAATACACACCCATAACAGCCAAAGTAGAAAAACTTCTACCTTGTAATGCAGCAATAGTTTATACTATACATATTCTTTAAGTACCCAATTAGAATGCAGAGATCATATTTTTTAGAAAAGTAATGCCTACATTGCTTAAAACAAGCCAACTTTTAATTGAGAAGAAAAAAGATTAAAAGTAAAGGAATATGCGCCAGCAGGTGGCATGGTGCTTAAGGCACTGGATCCCACATGGCCAAATTTATGATTCAAGTCCTGGACCTGGCAGCTTGAAAATCATGCTGGACAATAGAGGAGAAAGGGTTGTGGTGTGGCTATCCCTCTGGGAGTGATTTCTCACTTTCTCTCTCTTTTAAAAAAGAAAGAAAACTCTTAGCAAATTAGGTATAGGAGAAAACGTCCTCTACTTGATAAAGGTCATTGACAAGAAACAAAACAAAATGAAACATAGTTAATATCATATTTAATGTTGAAAGACAAATTCTTTTCCCCTAGGATCTAGAATAAGACAAGGATGTCTAGTTTCACCATTTTTATTCAAAATTATATTAGAGGTGTTATCCAGTGCAACAAGTCAAGAAAAATAAAACAGAAAAAGAAAAAAACAATTTATTGAGAAAGGTCATAAAATAAACTGTCTTTATTTGTCAGTGACCTGATCCCTACAGAGATGATTTTATAGAATGTATAGATAAGCTAATATAATAACTGAATTTGATAAGGTTTCAGGATATGAGGCTACTACACAAAATACTGTATATTCTAGTAATGAACAATAAAAAAACTGGAATTTTCATTGTGGTGAAAACATATATAAGATAAATTTACACTATGAACGATTTTTAAGTGTGTATTACAATATTGTTAAGTATGTGCACATCACTCCACAAAGATCTCTAGAACTTCTTCATCTTGCATGACTGAAACTCTATACCATTAAACAAAAACTCCATTTTCTCTGGGGACCAGCAGTTAGCGTAATGGCTATGTCGCTGGACTCCCACGTAGTCGACCGCGGTTCGAGTCCCGGACCCGGCGGCTTAAACTCATGCCGGGCGCGTGTGCGTGCGTGCCCAAGATCCCGAGAGGAGAATGGAGGAGAAGGGATTGCGGCGTGGCCATCCCCCCTGGGGGGTGATTTCCTGCTTTCTATCGCTCTGTCTCTCTCTGTCTGTCTGGCGAGCGCACGCGCCCTATAGCAAAAACCTCTCCAAAAAAAGAAAAAAAAAAAAACAAAAAAAAAACTCCATTTTCTCTTCTCCTCAGTCCCTGACAACTACTATTCTATTTTCTGTTTCTAGGGGTTTGATTATATTAGACAATTCATGTAAAAGCAATCATGTATTTGCCTTTTGGTGAAAATCTGAAATTTTAAAAGCAATACCATTTATGACAGGAACAACTTAGTAAAAGATGTATAACTCTTGTGCACTGAAAATTGTAAGACACTGATGAAAGAATTAAAGAAGATCTAAACAGTGAGATGAAGCATTTTCATGAATTGTAAAGACTCAGTATTGTTAATTTATCAACACTCTTTAAGCTAATATATACATTGAGTGCAATCCCACTCAAAACTCCAGCAGGCATTTTGTAAATGTTGACAAGCTGATTTTAAAATTTATTTAAAAATAGAAAAGACCTAGAATGGATACAATACCCTTGATAAGAATAAAACTAGATGATTTGCAGTACTTTGTTTTCAAACTTGCCATGAAGTTACAGTAATCAAGGCAGTATGGTAGTGAATAAATACAGAGAAACGTCAATGGAATAGAATCCAAAATCCAGAATTAGACTCATAAAATGTCATCAAAAATTCCAAAACAGGCCAACATCATATTGCCGTAGGTAAGTCCTGCACAGAGGAAGCTGAATCCTACATGGGTCACCAGGGTTTAAGTCTCAGCTGCAACAGCTTGAAAAACGTGCCACTAAACACCGTGCATATGCACAACTCTCACATCACCAAACACAGTTCTAAACCTGGTCCAGGGGGCTTGAAAAACACACCAGATGCATGTGTGTGGGCCCCCGAAATCCTGATGGGATGGAGTAATGGAAGAAAAGAGATTGCAGCCTAACCACAACCCATTGAAGGGTGCTTTGCCTTCTCTCTCTCTCTCTCTCTCTCTGACTTCTGCTAAGTGTTTGTGCCCTCTGGCAATAGAAGTAAATAAATTATTAAAACAAACTTTTAGTGCCGGCAGGTAGGTTGGTGGTTAAGGTGGCTGGATCCCTGATTGACTGCATAGAGTCCCAGACCCAGTGGCTTGAAAAACACTCCAGGTGTATATGTGTGCCCAAACTCCCAAGAGGAGAATAGAGAAGGGATTGCAGCATGGCCATTCCCCCTGAGGAGGGGGGTGATTTCTCATTCTCTCTCTTTCACTGTCTCTCTCAAATGAGCATATGTGCCCTATGGCAGAAAATATTTATTTTTAAAAGGGAGAAAAATATAAAAAAATATTTAATCAATTTCATTTATTATTATTATTTTATAATTTGCTAAAGGGCACATGTACTCATGAGAGACAGTGAGAGAGAAAAAGTGAAAGAGCAAGCTGCCAGGTCCAAGAGTTGAACTGCAGTTGGCCATGCAGGAGTCCAGCATCCTAGCTACTACACTACCTGATGGCCCCCTAAAAAAAGAACTTTTATGGACCAGCTGCTGGTAATGGTGGTCAGGGTAACTGGATCTCACATGACTTACTACATGGTTTGAGTGCCAGACATGGCGGCTTGAAAGACATTTTAAGCATGTGTGTGTATATGTGCCCAAAATCCTAAGAAGAGAGTGGAGACGGGATTGCTATGTGGCCATTCCCCTCACCTCCGTTTCTCTCCGGGGAGCCCACATACCTTATAGCAAAATTAAAAAGAAAAGACAAGAAACATAATTTTTTTAATAATTATTTATTTAATTTTATTTATTATTATTATTTTTTTAATTTGCTATAGGGCATGTACACTTACCAGAGAGACAGAGAGAGAGGGAAAGTGAAAAAGCCACTTCCAGGTCTGGGACTTGAACTGTGGATGGCCACATGGGAGTCTAGCTCCCCAACCACCATACCACCTGCTGACCCCTAATTTTTTTTTTTAAATAAGAGAACGGATACACAAATTACTGTGGATCCATAAATGGAATACTACTCAGCAATAAAAAGAACAGAGAGATGTTTGATTTAAGCAACAGCATGGGTAAATCTTAAAATAATTACACTGAGCAGGACCAGCAGTTAGTGTAATGGCTATGTCGCTGGACTCCCATGTAGTCGACCATAGTTCAAGTCCTGGACCCGGTGGCTTAAACTCACCCCGGGTGCGTGTGCATGTGTGCCCAAGATCCCGAGAAGAGAATGGAGGAGAAGGGATTGCAGCATGGCCATCTCCCCAGGGGGGTGATTTCTTGCTTTTTGTCTGTCTATCTCTCTCTTTCTGGTGAGTGCAAGCGCTCTATAGCAGAAACCTCTCAGAAATAAATAAATAAATAAATAAATAAATAAATAAATAAATATTACACTGAGTGAAAAAAAGCCTTATCAAAAAAGGAATACATAGTAAATTACTCTATTTATGTGAGAAATCAAATGCAAACTAAGCTATAGTAACAAGAAACAGATCAATAGTTACTAGGGAATGAGAAGGGCTGAAATGGAGGGGTTACAAAAAAGTACAATGTAGAAAAACTTTTAGAGGAGATGAATTTTTTCATTTTTTTTTTATTTCAGTGATAGCTTCATTTCAAACATCAATTAAACTTTATAAATACATGCAGTTTTGCACTGGCCACTTAGCTAATCATATGGTTTTAATCCTGGTCCCAATGGCTTAGAAAGCACACCAGCTACATGTACATGTGTCCCCAAATCCCAAAAGGATAGAGAAATTGAAGAGAAGGAATTGCAGTGTAACTAAGCCCCACTGAGGGCTGCTTTCTCCTGCTCCCTCTCTGTCTCTTTGTCTCCCTCTGGTCAGCGCACATTCTCTCTGGCAAATTTTTTTTAAATAAATAAATATAGGGAACCAGCAGTTAGTGTAATGGCTATGTCGCTGGACTCCCACGTAGTCAACCGCGGTTCGCGTCTCGGACCCTGTGGCTTAAAACTCACGCCGGGCGCGTGTGCGTGCGTGCCCAAGATCCCGAGAGGAGAATGGAGGAGAAGGGATTGCGGCGTGACCATCCCCCCTGGGGGGTGATTTCTCGCTTTCTGTCTCTATGTCTCTCTCTGTCTGTCTGATGAGCGCACGCGCCCTATAGCGAAAAACCTCTCCAAATAAATAAATAAATAAATGCAATTCATATATTGTATGTCAATTACACCTTTTAAAAATCTGCAAAATAGGGGCCAACAAGTGGCATAGTAGCTAAAACGCTGGACTCCCACAAGGCCAACCATGGTTCAAGTCCCCAACCTGGTTGCTTAAAAATCACACTGGCATATATATGTGCGTGCCCAAAATCCTGAGAGGAGAATGGAGAAGGGACTGCTAAATGGCCATCTCCCCTGAGGGGGCTGATTTCTCACCTTCCCTCTCTCTGACTCTCTCTGTCTCTATCTGTCAAGTGCATGCCACCTGTGGCAAAAACCTAAAATTACAAAAAAAAAAAAAAAAAAAAAAAATTTAGGCGGCGGGCGCTGTGGACAAGGACCTCACCTACCCTGGACTTCGGAGCTTGCGGAGTCTACGGACTTAGGAACATCTGCCTCAAAGACTTCCTGGTTGTGACGGTCATTTACTTTACGCAAGATTTTGGTTATAGGGGGTGTGCGCTAGCCAGAGGGACAGAGAGAAACAGAAAGTGAGAAATCACCCCCTGGGGAGATGGCACGCACACTTATATGCCTGGTGCTCCTCGATGCTCAGATTGAATTACCAAGTTTGGGAAGAAACCGACGATCAACCAGATGACTAGAAATCACTGCAGGACCAAAAGAAATATGGGAAAGAAGGAAAATACCTCTCCTCCAAGGGAAAAGGATAACTCCTCTTCATCCACACACAGTTCAATGGAAATCATGGAAATGTCTGATAAAGAATTCAGAACATTCATAATGGCAAAGCTAACAGAGATGGAAGAGAAGAGAGACAATGAACTGCTGAAGAGGAAGGAGAAAGGAGTTGATGAGTTCCAGGAGCTGAGGAAATTCATGCTAGATCTAAAAGAGGAATTTCACACTTTACAAGAGAATCAAATGGAGCTGTTAGAGATGAAGGCTATAATACAGGAAGTCAAAATCTCCCTTGAAAGTATTCAAAGCAGACTAGATCATACAGAAAATAGATTCTCAGATGTAGAAGAGAAAATTGCTGACCTACAAAAATCCACCATGAAGACTGAGAAAATGGCCCCAAAATTTGAGAATAATATACGAGAAGTATTAGATACCATCAAATGTCCAAACATCCACATAATAGGCATCCCAGAAGGCGAAGAGACTCATAAGGGCATTGATAATCTAGTCCATGAAATCCTGCAAGAAAACTTTCCAAACCTAGAGAGGCACTCAAAGATCCAGTCCCAAGAAATACAGAGGACCCCAAATAGAATCAACTCAAGAAGATCTTCTCCAAGACACATTATAGCCAGATTGACCAAAACCACAGACAAAGACAAGATACTAAGATTGGCAAGAGAAAAACAGCAAGTTACCTACAAAGGGATCCCATCAGACTAACAGCAGACCTCTCGTTGGAAATAATGTGAGCGAGGAAAAGAACAGGAAAATATATTCAAAGTGTTAAGGGAAAAGCAATTTCAACCGAGAATTCTGTACCCAGCAAGATTATTGTTCATTTGGGAAGAAAAGACACAAACATTCCCAGATAAACAAAACCTGAAAGAATTTACCAGCACCAGACTAGATCTCCAAGAAGTTTTTAATGGAGTGCTATGTCAGTAAAATTAAATGCAGACACACAGGAATAAGAGTTCAAAAACTAAAAAAAACGGGCAACTTAATTGTAGGGACAAAGTCTGGAGCTGAATATTATATCCCAGAATTCAGTCTGGAAGATCAAACCTCAACAGAAGAAAGATTAAGTACATGAGACTAAACTGATGAAACAGCATTCTGTGACTTGACTAAAATATTGCTGCTCTTCTTCTAAGCTTTGTTGTCTGCTTTTAAGGATTTTTGTCCTGTCTTGAGCTGTCAATAGGTTCATGTACTTACTATTGAAAGTAGTTAGATTACTTATGATATTGTGTGATCAACAAAATGTTGGGGGGAAAAGGAATTGAAGACAACTGTAGACAGCCGAGATAGTTTAATAAGACAGTGGGAAAGGGCAGAGAGTCAGACATTGGGTAAAAAAAAAATAAATAAATAAATAAATAAATAAATAGTATATATATATATATATATATATATATATATATACATATATATATATATATACATATACATATGTATGAAAGTAGAAATGGAATATTATCGATGATAACATGCATGACTAAGCCACTATGCAGTTTATTCTAGATGGGAAACCACATTTAGTATGTTGTTATGATGCTCAGGGGATGAATGTAAATTAATTAAAAAAAAAGTTTCAGGAGAAAAAAAAACCACTAAAACTGTTCTTATCGAAATTAAAAAAAAAAAAAAGCATATTTGATGACTGCAGTAAGCTATATAGCCCCAGCTAGGTACTACTTTATAGTATGTTCATTCTTCTCATTGAAGTTTATGCCTAAAGTCAGACTTGGGTTCATGTATATGTATATATCAGCCGCGCTTGCTATTGCAAATATTTAGACTAATTAAGTTCATTAGCAAATCATTTAAATGGGGGGGAAAAGGCATAGAAAGCAACCATGGATACCAGAGACAATGTGGGAGGAGGGTGGGACATGGCAGAGGGTGAGGGATAGGGAATCAAGGATGACAAAAAAAAAAAAAAAAAAAAAAGCAAAATATACAAGACATAAGAAATGGAAAATTATTTGTTGATAACACATATGTTGATGTGCTTGATTGAACCAATATACTGTGTATTTTGGATGGAAAAAAAAAAGTCCAGAATTTCATGTGAAATTTCTCAAATTTCAAAATATTGGTAAGTAATTGAAAGTTGAAAGAAAACATGGGTATGGATTCAATAGTGTATTAAACTAACCTTCCTCATGGTTCAAAAAAAAAAAAAAAAAATTTAAATTACAAAAAAAAAAACTGTAAAATTTTAATTTAAAAAGGTGGATGGATGAAACCATCCTTATGTCCCATCTTTAAATTCTCTTTGACCACAATGCATCTCAGTCATATTTAAAAGAGTAAAGAAAATGTGATACTTACTTAAGAAAGTCTGTCTCCCTTTGAATTCTCATGATCTCTGTGCTTGTCAAACCCTTCTGGCTAGTTATGTGTGCAAAACCAGGTGACTAAAATTAAAAATATAGGTATGTATAAATATAGAGATATAGTTAGTAAAATATAGCAAAGGCCACATAGTAAAATTCTACTGAAATGCATTTTAACAATTGTGTATAATATCTAGCATTCATCTTTTTTTAAACCATGATGAGAAAGGTCATGAGTATTACTCCAGTAATTAACATTAAAATTACTTAAAGTTTGGGACCAGCAGTTAGCGTAACGGTTATGTCACTGAACTCCCACGTAGTTGACCACGGTTTGAGTCCCAGACCCAGTGGCTTAAACTCACACTGGCCACATGTGCATGCGTGCCCAAGATCCCAAGAGGAGAATGGAGAAGGGATTGCGGCGTGGCCATCCCTCTTAGGGGGTGATTCCTCGCTTTCTGTCTCTCTGTCTCTCTCTGTCTTTCCAGCAAGCGCACGCACCCTATAGGGAAAACCTCTTTAAAAAAAAATTACTTAAAGTGCTATTCAGAATCAAACATGCGTATGTCACAAAAAATGTGAAATTATGGGCCAGTCAGTGCCTGAATCCCACATAGCCAACTGCATGGTTTGTATCAAAAAGCATGCTGGGTGTGTGTGTGTGTATGTGTGTGTGCCCAAAATCCTGAAAGAAAGGAGAAATGGAGAAGGGATTGAAGCATGAACATCTCCCATGAAGTGGAGGGCCTTACTTTCTCTCTCTCTCTCTCTCTTTCTCTCTTTCCTCTCTCAGTCTCTTTCTGAAGAATGCAAGTGCTCTCTAGCAAATTTTTTAAAATGTGAATTTACAATAAAGGATATCTGAATTTACCATGAGACAGACCAGATTTAGAACTTAAAAACCTAAATTAGTATCCATTTTTCTCGAAGACTATATCTCTAGGAAACTCAAAAGGGCTCACTAAAAGAAGAAAAATAATAATTTAATTTAATTTAATTTAAAAGAGAGAGAGAGATGATACCAAGGAAAAAAAAAATGCAAAAAAGCAGGCCCCAAATCCCAAAAGTCTAAAGGCAAAGGAACTTCAGTCACTAATACTGCAGGTGTGTTGAAAAAATTGAGGAGTTGGGAACCAGCAGTTAGTGTAATGGCTATGTCGCTGGACTCCCACGTAGTCGACCGCGGTTCGCGTCCCGGACCCGGTGGCTTAGAACTCACGCCGGGCGCGTGTGCGTGCGTGCCCAAGATCCTGAGAGGAGAATGGAGGAGAAGGGACTGCGGCGTGACCATCCCCCCTGGGGGGTGATTTCTCACTTTCTGTTTCTATCTTTCTCTCTGTCTGTCTGGTGAGCGCACGCGCCCTATAGCGAAAAAAAAAAAAACTCTCAAAAAAAAAATTGAGGAGTTGGAAAAGAAAGACAATGGTGAAAAATCACATGAGGAAAATGAAGAGAAAGAAGGAAGAAAAGAGAAGGGTAAAGAAGGCAATGAGAATGAGGATGCTACAGAACAGGAGGAATATGAAGAAGAACAAGAAGAGGAAAATGACTATATTAATTCATACTTTGAAGATAGAGATGATATTGGTGCAGATGGTGATAACACGGGTGAAGGACCCTATTAGCCATGAAATATCTTAATGATACAGCTTCTGAGCATTTGGGACAAACACATTTTCTATTTTTTCTTCTGATAAGAATTGACTATTTTTGTTCTAGTTTTGTTAGACAAATATTTGTTACCAAAATATTCAGAATTGCTTTGAGTTTATATACTAGGTGCTTTACAGATTGATTTCTGACACTCTGACATTCATACTACGTGCCTATGCCATCCTGCTTGGGTAGTTCAGTGGATTCTTTCTTAGAGAGAGAGATTTTTACTCTAGGGCACATGCACTCAATGGATAGACAGAAAGAAAGAAAGTAAATCATCCCCTGGGGAGATGGCCACACGCACATGTGCCTGGCATGAGTTTCAAGCTGCCGGTCTGAGACTCAGACTACAGTCAGCCATGTGGGAGTCCAGCGCCTTAACCACTACACCAGTTGTTGGCCCTGTGGATTCTTTTTTTTACTACTTAGATTCACATGTGCCTAATTCTTGCATTTCTTTTTTTTTTTTTTTGTAGAATTATTTATTTAATTTTATTTATCATTATTATCATGTTTTTAATTTGCTACAGGGCATATGTGCTCATCAGAGAGAGAGAGAAAGAAAGAGAGAGAGGAAAGTGAGAAGGCAAGCTGCCAGGTCTGGGACTCAAACTGAGATTGGCCATGTGGGAGTCCAAGCCTTAACCAACATGCCACCAACTGGCCCAATTTTTGCATCTCTAATTCTATGTATTCATACTTAAATATGTCATTCTTGTTTAACCACTGATCTTTTATAAAATTATTGCTAGTCATAATGGGTTCCTATAAATATGAAAGCTGATTTAAAAAGAAAAGAAAGTGTAACTCCAGGGATTTTTGTTTCTTTTTGTTTTGTTTTTGAGGTTTTTGCCTTAGGGTACATGCACTTGCAGGAGAGAGAGACAGATAGACACAGTGAGAAAGTGAGAAATCACCCCCCCCCCAGGGGGGATGGTCACATCTCTTCTCCTTCATTCTCCTCTCAAGATCTTGGCCACACACACATGCACACACACACGCTCAGCATGATTTTCAAAGGGTCCAGGACTAGAACCTCAGTCAATCATGTGGGAGTCCAGTGAAGTAACAGCTACACCATCTGGTGGTCCCCCACATATGTTCTACTTGGAGGTTCCCCCACATATGTTCTACTTGGAGGTTCCCCCACATATGTTCTACTTGGAGCTCAGGTAGAAGGAAAAGAGTGAGAGTTCCCGGTTTTCCTTTAGATGCTAAAAGTCTAGTTGGATTTCATAAACATTGAAAAATCAAAACATTTGTGCCAGCCAGTGGCCTAGTGGTCACGGTGGCTAGATCCCACATGGCCAACTACAGCTTGACTCCCAGACTGGTGGCTTAAAACAACACTCTGAGTACATGTGCATGTGTGCCCAAAATCCCAAAAGGAGAAAAAGATGGAAAATGGATTGCAATATGACCATGATTCATGGGGATGCTTTCTCGCTTCCCCTCCCTCTCTCTCTCTCTCTCTCTGTATATCTCTCTCTGACTAGTGCATGTGACCTTTGGCAAATTAAAAAAAAAAAAAAGCCATCATTAGTAGTATGAAACTAATACAATTGTATACCAAATTAGAATTATAAAACAAAAAAAAGAAAGAAAAGAAAAATTGGCCAAGCAGGTGGCGTGGTAGTTAAGGTGCTGGACTTCCACACAGTTGGACTGTGGTTAGAGTCCCAGACCTTGAAGTTTAAGAATCACGCCAGGTGCATATGCATGCATGCCCAAAATCCTGAGAGGAAAATGAAAAAGAAGGGATTACAGCATGGCTATACCCCCCAGAGATGATTGCTGATTTTCCCTCTCACAGTCTGTCTCTCTCCTTTCAAGAAAGCATGTGCACGGGACCAGCAGTTAGCGTAATGGCTATGTCACTGGACTCCCACGTAGTCAACCGTGGTTCAAGTCCCGGACCCGGTGACTTAAAACTCACGCCGGGCGTGTGTGCGTGCATGCCCAAGATCCCGAGAGGAGAATGGAGGAGAAGGGATTGCGGCGTGGCCATCCCCCCTGGGGGGTGATTTCTCGCTTTCTGTCTCTCTCTGTCTCTCTCTGTCTGTCTGGCAAGCACACGCGCCCTTTAGCAAAAACCTCTCCAAAAAGAAAGAAAGAAAGAAAGAAAGAAAGAAAGAAAGAAAGCAAGCATGTGCACCATATGGCAAAAACCTGAAAAATGAAAAAAGAAAGAAAAATCAGAACACTAAAATAGCAGTAGTAGTAGACAACTAGTATAAATGCATTTTTGCATTACAGTCAACCATGCCTTGAAAAAATAATGCCAGGCATATGTGTGGGCATGCCCAAAATCCTGAGAGAAGGGATTGTGGCAAAGGTGATTTCTCACTTTCCCTCTCTGTCTTCCTCTGGTAAGCACATGTGCCCTGTAGCAAAAATTTAAATAAATAAATAAATAAATAAATAAGTAAATAATACTGGAAGTGCTGGGGGTGGGAAGGGCTCTAGAAAAACCAGTTAACAGATACAACAATGGAAAATCATTTGTTAAGGATGACATATACGGTAAAATCTTTGATTTGACTGACATTCAATGTATGTATTAAAAAAATCATTGTACACTGTTAAGATGTACTATAATTAAATGTAAATAAATAAGCAAACAAATAATAAATAAATAAAAATACTGGAGGTGTTTTAAAGCCCTAAAGATTTTCCTCAGACATTACCTGGGACTGGTGGATGTAGGGTCTAGAACTTGATCCTTCACAGGAAGCTGGGATTTCCAGTGGATTTTCTGAGAAGCGAAGATCCTTTAAGGTTTTGGGGTCAGTTTTTTCACCTACTGCAAAGTCGAAAATTATATTTTAAAAACAGTGTTCTGTGAGCATCTGTAGTTATACATAGTCACACAAAGATGTCTTTTTTTTATTTTTTTTTTGGAGAGGTTTTTGCTATAGGGCACGTGCACTCGCCAGACAGACAGAGAGAGACAGAGAGACAGAAAGCGAGAAATCACCCCCCAGGGGGGATGGCCATGCCACAATCCCTTCTCCTCCATTCTCCTCTCAGGATCTTGGGCACGCACGCACACGCGCCCAGCGTGAGTTTAAGCCACTGGGTCCGGGACTCAAACCGTGATCGACTAAGTGGGAGTCCAGCGACATAGCCATTACGCTAACTGCTGGTCCCAAGATGTCTTCATAGTTAAAAACCTTTCAACAAGAGACCACTGTCATCACATTCTTCTCCTAGAAGTAACAATTACATAAAGAGCCTCCCAACTCAAGGAATTAGAACTGAGAAAGAAAAAAAGTAAACCCAGACTGAGGACATTATCTTCCCTGCTACATTCTCCAGTCTTTCACATCAAGCTGGGAAAACAGATAAATCAATTATTCCTCCCCAGGACACACTGCAACTGTAAAACGTCCTAACACATCCCTCAGTGAGTGACTACTGCCTTCTGACTTGCAGAGAAATCTTGTTTTATAAAACCATCAATTATCACAAACTTTGCTGTATCAGGAAGAACAAAACATCAATGCTTGCCCGGAGGACCTAAGTCACTTTGACACACTCAATTTCCAATCTTGGCGAAGAGCTTCAGATAAAGAGCACAGAACACCACGTTCCATGGGTATCTCTGTGGTTTCCAAGGTAGCAGAACACTAGATCCCCTTCACACACTGCCCACCTTCACTTGGCGCCTATCAGATTTCTGTTTTCTGGCCAGCCTATAGCATAGTAGATAAGGTGGCTGGATCTCACATGGCCAACTATGCAGTTCAAGTCCCGGGACCAGGAGGCTTGAGAAAAATGCCAGCCACGTGTGCATATGTGCACAAAATCCAAGAAGGAGGGAGAAGGGAAGAAAAGGGATTGCAGTGTAATCATTCCCTGTGAGGGATGATTTCTCACTTTCTCTGTCTCTGTGCCTCTTCCCAGCTAGTGCATGCACCCTCTTGCAAAAACGAAAAAAAAAAAAATTCTGCTTGCATTTATTTTTTTAAGAATTATTTAATTTTATTTATTATTATTTTTTAAAGAATTATTTTATTTAACTATTTTTATTTGACTAGAGAGAGACAAAGTGAGTGAGAGAGAGAGAGAGAGAGAGAGAGAGAGGGAAAGTGAGAAAGAAAGCTGCAAGGTCCAGGACTTGAACCACGGTCAGCCATGTGGGAGTCCAGCACCTTTAACCACCATGCCACCTGCCAGCCCCTATTATTATTATGTTAATTCAACCAGAGAGAGACAGAGAAAGAGAGGGAAATCAAGAAAGCAAGCCACCAGATCCAGGACTCAAACCATAATTGGCCAGGTAGGAGTCCAGCACCCCACCTGCCAGCCCCTTCTGCTTGCATTTAAATTTCACTTGAACTCTACCCTTTCCCCAAACCCTATAATTCCACCTTGCCTTCTGTTTGGTAAGATGCCTCATGTTGTGTGGTCTCTCCCAGGTGTGGGGTCTCTCTCATTACAATGAGTCAATTAATCTGACTTTGTTAGACCGCTTGGTTATACTCGTAATCTTGAGCTTTTAGTAAG
Organism: Tupaia tana; assembly: GCA_026018925.1. Lineage (NCBI taxonomy): Eukaryota > Metazoa > Chordata > Mammalia > Scandentia > Tupaiidae > Tupaia > Tupaia tana. The sequence continues at coordinate 52,337,955 of JAKSZU010000015.1, forward strand.
AAAGTACTAAAATTCAAATCACAGCCTACTTTCCTGCTTCAGTGTTTCTTACTCTGGCATCTCTGCAGATAATAAAACACGCAGTGGGGCTGCGTGGTGGCCCAGCAGCATCACGGCTGGACCCAGAGCAAAGGGGTCCTGGGTTCATGCCCCAGAAGGGGTCCTGGGTTCATGTCCCAGAACCTGCCTGAGCACACCAGGCCCATGGTGGAGGCCAGCAGGCACTGACTGTGGACTGTGGCATGAAAACCAGTTAGATGTCCCACCTCCCACCCCCATCTCTCCCTTCCTTATAGAAAGAAACAAACTAAAAAGAAGAAAACAATCAGTAAACATGCAGTGAACTTGCACGTGCATTTAGAATACTAAATGTTATCTTTATTCTAGCACATCATACCTGGAAACTTTCTAAGGTTAACATTCCAGCTGGGTCTGTTTTCAGCATTCTTAAATTTCTTCTTTAGTTTTGACCCAACAAGTCCATTTTTTAGTTCCTAGAAATGAAGAGATTATATACCAATCACTTGATTATGTCCATGTAGAATATGAGCATTAAGAGGTACACGCTAGAAAAAGCGTCATGGCATGTGTTTCTTATTTGAAAGGGTATACAGTAGTTTTGACAAAGTGACCCCTTTTCACTTTGCTTTGGAAACACACAGCTTTAGATCAGGGCTGCTTGGTGAGCAGCATGTCTGGCTGCTCGGCCTTACCAGGCAACGTGGCCAGCACAGGAGGTAGGGAGCAGCACACGTAGGCAGGATGGTGCAAACATGGAAATCTAACTGCAGAGGGTCCACCAGGTTCAGGGGCCCGAGACAGGGTGGGCAGACCAGGCGAGGACTCATATATGCTGCCTGCCCACACACAGTCCATGGGCTTCATCTCTTCCATCCAAGTCAAGCTTGAGCACCTGCTGACACAGGAAGGCTCAGCCTCTGCTGGCTTTCCCTGCCCATGTCGACTCCTGCCTTGATCACATGTGAGCCCATCCCAAGCCCCCTGAATTGGTCTTACAGTTTCTTTGGTCTCAGGCCCATTGCTGGGCTTAAAGGACACCCCCAAAAACTTCCTCTATCACTCCAAACATGACCAGCATGACTGAGACTTCTTGGTTGGTCACCTCATCTCAGACCAGCCCATCCTCCAACCCTGCTGTCCACAACCCAGGGACGGAAGTTTCAAACATCCTTCTAAGGCAGGTCTAACTCACTAGCTGATGAGAGGAGGCTGTGCAGATGTTTGGGGGTGAAGATCTCAACATAATACAACTCGGTGGCCATTGCGGGCTTCTATGATCTTGATGCAGCTCTTCGCCAGGTATGCACTCACCGCCCTCTCCTGCCTGCCTCTGTGCAAGGCACTGAGTGTGGCAGCTGCTCTCTGCCACCTGGGGCTGACAGTGCATGGGAACAAAGGAATCACATACTCAAAAGATTTTATAAAAACACCGACTTTAACCTCGCCATTAAGGTGGCAGTCGCAGAACAGAGTGCACAGAGTTTAGTTCGGCTGGAGAACCTGTGTGTGTTGGGGGCAGGGGGCGGTGTCACAGACAAAGCAAAAAAGGCTGACAAAGAACAGAAACTAATTACTTGGGACACAGCGAAAGGTTTCTGCTTTCTTCAGTAACCAAGGGGGAAGTGAAGACACCGAGACATGGGCAACAGGCAGGGTAGGAATTCTAATCTTCAGGGTAAAGGAAGGGCTGGCCAGAGGCTGGGAAACCAGTGAAGCTGGTTTGTAGCGGCTGATACTAAATTCTAGGGACCTGACTGAGAGCAAAGTAATAGAATGAAAGAGAAGACATGGGTCAACTCTATCAGCAGCTGAAATGTGCTGACCAAGAAACCAGATCCCACAGAGTGAGCCAGTTCAAATCCCCAGTCCAGTCATCCTAAAAACTGACAGGCATGTGCGCCAAGTGTCCAAGACCTGATGGGCTGGAGAACTGAAGGAAGGAGACTACAGCATAAACCAGATCCTGTGGAGGGCATTTCTCTCTCTCCTTTCACTCTCACGGGTACGCTGAGGTACTCTATCATGAATAGAGAAAAAAAAAAAGTAAAAAAAAAAAAAGAAAGGCGGATCAGCCAATGGCATAATGGTTGAAGTGGCTGGTTCCCACGTGGATGACTATGTGGGTCAAGTTCCAGAGCTAGCAGACTGAAAAACACATCAGGCATGTGTGCATCATGCCCCAAATCCTGAGAGGAGAATGGAGAAGGGATGGCAGTGTGGCCATCCCCCCGGGGGCGATTTCTCACTTTCTCTCTCTCTTTCTCTCTGTCTTCTCCTGCAAGCACGAATACCCTATAGCAAAATTAAAAAGGAAGGAAGGAAGGAAGGAAGGAAGGAAGGAAGGAAGGAAGGAAGGAAGGAAGGACCCACTGAGAAAGAAAGCACCGAGAATATGATGACAATATAAATGTATTGTATTAATAGTTTCATTACTTACCTGCTTTGAAGAATCTTTGAGAATATTTTCATCATTGTCTTCGGAAGAGGCTGTATTTGGTGGTTCATAGTCTACCTGAAATACCTTTGTGACAATCCCACTCTGTCTGCAATCTCTGTAAATAATTGAAAAAAAAAAATCTGCACCACACAAAGATTTAAAGATGATTGGCAAGTAAGATGACTGTATTAAAGTCCCTTAATTTAGCTAATAAGTTTATTATATTTTAAATTGGAGAAGGCAAAATACAGGTTGTTTTTTTTTGTTTTGTTTTGTTTTTATCTTTTTTTGGAGAGGTTTTTGCTATAGGGCGCGTGCGCTCGCCAGACAGACAGAGAGAGACAGAGAGATAGAAAGCAGGAAATCACCCCCCAGGGGGGATGGCCACGCCGCAATCCCTTCTCCTCCATTCTCCTCTCGGGATCTCGGGCACGCACGCACACGTGCCCGGCGTGAGTTTAAGCCGCCGGGTCCGGGACTCGAACCGCGGTCGACTACGTGGGAGTCCAGCGACATAGCCATTACGCTAACTGCTGGTCCCTTGTTTTTTTTTTTTTTAAGAGAGATTTTTGCTATAGGGTGTGCACTCACCAAAGACAGAGAGAACTACAGAGAGACAGAAAGCAAGAAATCACTCCCCTCCACAGGGGGGATGGCAATGCCATAATCCCTTCTCCATTCTTCTCTTGGTATCTTGGGCATGCATGGAGCCTTAAAACACAAATCTGGGCCAAGGGGTGGTGTGGTGGCTCAGGCAGCTGGGTCCCACATGGATGACTATGTGGTTCAAGTCCTGGACCAGGAAGCTTGAGAAACACAATGGGTCCACGTGCATGTGTGCCCAAAATCGCAAAAGGAGAGAGGAATGGAGAATGCCCACAGAGGGTGTTTTCTCCCTCTCTTGGGTCTTGTTCCTCTGTCTCCAGTGAGCACCCACACCCTCTGGTAAAATCTTAAAAAGCAAAACTAAATACAAATCTGTAATTAGCTGGGCTCAGTTAGGTAGCTCTCATTTGAGTTCTTCCATGTGGCTGTAGGGGCTGGAGTGAACTGAAGGCTTAGCTGGGCTGGGTGTCCAAAATGGCTTCTTCCATTTGTATAGGCAGAGCCTGGACTCTGAGGACTGGAACATCTGGAAATTCACTGGTCACCTCTCTCAGTCTCTCTGTCTCTAACTCTCTTACCCTTCCTCTGAAAGTATCAGTAATCAGACTTCCTACATGGTGTCTGGCTTCTCCCAGTTTTATGTTCCAAGAAACCAAAGGAGAAACCATGAGACCTTTTGTGACTGTAGAAGTCCTTGCCATCATTTCTGTATCATTCTATCGGTCAAAAGCAAGTCCCAGGGCCCAGAGGTTAAGAAGGGACATGAACATTGACCAGCCTGGTTCACTGCGGCCATCTCTGAAGACTACTACATTCATTGTAAAGATCTCACAACTTAAGCCTCTATTCTATATCAAAAACTGTGGTTGCATAGGTATCTAGGTATCGTTCTGTAAGTCAAGAGCATTTCCTTAATCATTACTGACACATAATATATGCTGCTCTGGTAGATTTTGTAACTGTTATTCCTCAAATACTATTTTGTTTTCAATTTATTCATAATATTTCACAATTAATCATGATCTTCTCAGAGGCAAGAGGAATTCCATGAGAGAACAGTACAAAAGTGGCCATGACAAAACTAGTAGTGATTTCATCTCAATACCAGCAGCTCACTTACACTTTATATTTTTTTCTTTTTTTGGAGAGGTTTTTGCTATAGGGCACGTGCGCTCACCAGACAGACAGAGAGATAGAAAGCGAGAAATCACCCCCCAGGGGGGATGGCCAAGCCACAATCCCTTCTCTTCCATTCTCCTCTCGGGATCTTGGGCATGCATGCACACGTGCCCAGCGTGAGTTTAAGCCACCGGGTCCGGGACTTGAACCACGGTCGACTACGTGGGAGTCCAGCGACATAGCCATTACACTAACTGCTGGTCCCAGCCTACACTCATTTTTTCAGAAGATTTATTGAGACAGAATTTACTGGACATAAAATTCACCTATTTTAAATATCCAATTCAATGAGATTTAGCACTGTTTTTAATTTTTTTAAGAATTATTTTTTTATTTAACTTTATTTACTTGTTTATTTTAATTTGACCAGAGAGGGACAGAGAGAAAGAAAAAATGAGAGAGAGAGAGAGAGAGAGAGAGAGAGAGAGAGAGAGAGAGAGAGAAAGAAAGCCGCCAGGTCTGAGACTTGAACTGCAGTTGGCCATGTGGGAGTCCAGTGCCCTTAACCACCATGCCACCAGCCAGCCCCAGAGATTTAGCACTTTTTTACAACTGTGCAACTATTACCACACTCAACTTTTTGAACATTTCTATTGTATCATCCAAAAACTTTTTCTTGTTCCCATGTGTAGTTCTTCCTTGCTAACCTCTATAATGTCCCAGGCAACCTCTGTTTCCCATCTCTACAGTTTTGCCTTTTCTAGAAATAAAAAATAAATTCAATCCTACAAATGTAATTGTCTTACATGTCTGGTTCTTTCACTTATGATTTTCTTCAGGTCCATCTATGTTGCTGTAACTTGTTTATTCTCACTGTTGGGTAACATTCAATTTACTGACACACTAGAGCTTGTGTATCCATTCCCCAGCTGATGGTCATTGGACTGTTTTTGGTTTGGGGCTGTTATGAATACTGCTACTCTGAACATCCACAAATAAATCTTTGTGTGGACAAGTTTTCATTTCTCCAGACTAGATAGCCCAAGAGTAGAATTGTTGGGTCATAAGGTAAGTATATCTTTAGCTTTTTAGAGATTGTCCAACCACAACTGTTCCACTTTACATTTCCACCAGCATAATCTGAGAGTTCCAGTTTCTCCACTCAGTAGCTGATGCTTGATACTGTCAGTCTCTTTGAGCACCTGACCATGTTTCCTGTAGGTATTTGCTTGAGATGTGTCCCTTGTGTAGCAGGATATAAGTCTCGCTGTTGTAGCACAGAACCTGAACAAGTCACGTAAACAAGACAGTGGCAACAGAGTAAAACTGTCAAGAGCTGGTATATAGGGGCCACAGTGACAGGCATGTGTTCAAGTTTCTACCTATTGCTTCACCATTCATAGGGCACTGCACTTGTCTGAATGAGCCAACATGGCTGACCAACCACATCCACGTTCCAGCCAGTGGGACATGGGATCCACCCAATCTCTTTAAAGGCATGGTCTAGAAATTGAACATATCACTTCTTCATATATACACTGGCCACAGACTCATGACATGCCTCTAGCTGGCTGTAAGGGGGATTGGAAAGCATCTTCTAGGCAACCGTGTATCTGGCTCTATTATTATAAAAGGGAAAAAGATTTTGGAGGATAGCCAGCAGCCTCTATCATACTGTCATAACTATGATTGTTGTATTTATTTGATATGTTTAATTCTTACCCCACTCATTTATATTGAAAGTTCACAGCTGGAACACATGCTTCCTTTTCTTGCTTATGTTTCCTATGCAGTAATGGCTCATTGTTTACTCAGGCCAGTATTCTGTTTAATCTAACCAGACACTTAATACTTTTTTTTTTTCTTGGAGAGGTTTTTTGCTATAGGGCACATGCGCTACAGAGAGACAGAAAGCGAGAAATCACCTCCCAGGGGGGATGGTCACGCCGCAATCCCTTCTCCTCCATTCTCCTCTCGGGATCTTGGGCACGCACGCACACGCGCCCGGCGTGAGTTTTAAGCCACCGGGTCCGGGACGCGAACCGCGGTCAACTAGGTGGGAGTCCAGCGACATAGCCATTACACTAACCGCTGGTTCCCGACACTTAATACTTTTTTACATTTCCAATAGTCCCTCTTCAGTACTCTCTCTGCTTTGCTCTTATTGATTTTCATTTTGGTCTTTGATACAGTTTATGTTTCATTTTTTAAAATGTTTCTTAAAATTTTTAAATCTTTAAGTAAATAAGTATCCCAAACAGCTTAAAATTCATTGCATAGGGGCCAGCAGGTAGCATGATGGTTAAAAGGATTGGACTCCCATGTGGCCAATGGCTGTTCGAGTCTGAGACCTGGCGGCGGCTTGCTTTTTTGCTTTCTCTGTCTGTCTGTCTCTCTGTCTCTGGTAAGCACAAATGCCCTATAGCAAATTAATAATAATAATAATAAATTAAATTAAATTAATAATTTTTAAATTTGTTACATAAATACTGTCCTCAGAAATGCACAATCAATTGCAAGACAGTTGAGAAATGTTTCATGTTAAATGATGCAGAAATTTTAAGCTACATTTTTAGAAGATGGAGAAAAATATTCTTCAGAAATACAGAATTAATCTAAATAGCCACTTCTTATCTGTGAGTAACAATATCTGAGGAATAGCATGCTTGGCTTCCTGTGATCAGTGGATACTCGCATGGTCACTGGTTAGAGAAACTCTTGAATGGCTACACTTTGGGGAAATACTTTTTTTAAAACAACAAAACTAGATTTATAGGTATATAAATTGGAGACAGATATAATCCTTTAGGTGAATTACTATTTGACCTCGGCATCCATTGCATCTGCATGGTCACCTTTGGTCCCCAGGTTTGTCATCTAAGATCCAGTGGCCCTCCTTATTAGCCCAGACATCACAAACACCTCCATCCAGGAACCCTTTAAATCCTGAAGAATCATGGGGCTCCCTGAGTGTACATTTACAACCCCATACCAAGTAGAAGTCTGGTTCTCACCCACTTGTTCTACCACTTTAAGGTCCAGTTTGTCTCCCCTACCATGGCTGGCCCTGTCCTTGGAGACCCAGCCAAGGCACTCACCCATGAACTCTGTCCTAGCCAAGAGCAGCCTGGAGACCAGCTTAAACTGCCTGCTAAACAGAATATTTAATACTGATCATAATCTCAACAAAGGATTAGATTTGGAGGTTGGAGTTATAAATCCTACTCAGAGCTCAGATCATGTTTGAGACACACATACATTTTTGTCAGGGCTGGAATTAGAGACCTCAAATACGAACCTTCAGGATTACCAACACAAAGTATAACTGACGTTAAAAACAAACGAACAAACAAAAACAACAACAACAAAAAAAAAACCAGTATGTGTAGCTCTATCCTCACAAAGACACTAGCAACCTAATGCAATGCCAGAATTACTCTAAATTATTATAATAGAGTTATGAAGCTGTCTATGCAGGGATTCTGCAATTTGGTGTAGGTCAGATTTTCTCTACTTATTAAAAGCTACTGAAATTGTGGGCTAGATAATTCTTCGTTGGGGGGAGTGTCCTGGGCAACGTAAAATGTTTTGTGGCATACCTAGCCTCTATCCACTAGATGCCACTAGCACATTATCACCTCCAGCTGGGATAATAATGTCACCTCCAGACATTAACAGGTGTCCCCTTGGAGCGGGGTGGCAGTGGAGGGGGAGGGGTGACACAAAATTGTGTCCAGTTGAAAACCCTGGGTTTGGGAACATAAAGCAGTTAAGAGGAAACCACATATTCACCCAGGCATAAACTTTCAAATATGTGGAATGCCTTTTGAATTGGGTCACATCAGCAATCTTTTAGCCTTTTGTTAAGAATTCCAACACAGTCGTGCATTGCTTAATCACGGGATATGTTCTGAGAAATGTCTTGTTAGATGATTTCATGTTTGTGTGAACACCACAGAGTGTATGTACACAAATCCAGATAGTACAGCCTATCCTACTACACACCTAGGCTAAACAGTATAGCTTATTATAATCTTATAGGACAACTGCTGTATATAAGATATGAGATCCGTCATTGACTAAAATATCACACAGTGCATGATTATAATAACAACAATAACAATAATAACTACTCTGTATGCAAATGCCAAATGCTAAACCAGGCATATTCTCTGACCTTCACAATGGTTGTCAACTTCTAGTAACCTCATTTAACAACTACGAAAACTGAGGATCAGAAAGTTACACAACGTAGCCAAGGTCATGCAAAGTATAAGTGATAGAACTGAGGTTAAAATTCTTATCTACATGCCTCTAAGCCCTGTACTCTTTCCGTACTCCAAGCTGCCTGTCTCAAAGCAGCTTACTTCTTGCCTTTTTACCTATGGAGATGACAACTGAGTCTTTTCTTGCATGCAAACAGAATATACTGTACTGCCTCTGGTAACTTAAGCTATATAATAAGCATTAATAAAAAATGATCTCCAAGACCAGCAAATGGCGTAATGGTTACATCACTGGACTCCCACATAGTCAACTGCGGTTCAAATCCCAGACCCAGTGGCTTAAAACTTACGCTGGGACCAGCAAATGGCGTAATGGTTATGTTGCTAGACTCCCATGTACTCAGCTGCAGCTTGAGACTTGGACCTGGAGGCTTAAAACTCATGTTGGGTGCATATGTGTGCATGCCCAACATCCCAAGAGAAAAATGGAGGAGAAGGGATTGCAGCATTGCCATCCCCCTAGGGGGTGATTTCTTGCTTTCTGTTTCTCTCTCTTTGTCTCTAGCAAAAAATTCTCTTTTAAAAAAATGACCTCTAGCTAGGAAGTTAATTTTTATGTATTTCACAGAACTGCAGAAGCCCTGCTAATCCACTGACAATTTTGCTCTAATCAACCATTGTTGCATGACATGGGAGTTCCTCACAGTTCTGCTGAAAAAAAAAAAAAACAATTGTTTTCAGAGGACTCTTGATTCCTCCAATTACCTGTACCCTTGGTTCAAGGCAGCTTTTGCTTCCACCTGGCTTGACTTGCCCTGACCCCTATATAAGTTCGCAGACAAGAGAGAGTCATGCAAACTCATGCAAAAGCACTACAAAATAATGTTATCTCAGATAGGAAGTTCCTGACCACAAAGAAAACTCTAAAAAGGCAAGGCAGATGTCAATAAGTTTATATACCCTGAACCCTGAACTAGGTCATTAGCACAGACCATCACCTAACAATCCCCTTCCATTGCTGAAACATTCCCTAGCTCCTGTTCCCTCCTGTCCACCTGTGTGTGTGTGTGTGTGTGTGTGTGTGTGTGTGTGTGTTTAAAGAATTGTTTTATTTAACTTTATTTGTTTACCTATTTTTTTTTATTTGACCAGAGAGGGACAGAGTGAAAGAACAAGAGAACAAGAGAGAGAGAGTGAGAAAGCAAGCCACCACGTGTGGGATTTGAACCATGGTCAGTCATATGGAAGTCCAGAGGCCTTAACCACCATGCCACCTGCCAGTCCCTCACCTGTGTTTTTTATTGACCATTCTTAGAAGAGAAATTCACAGACATATATATATATATACACACACACACACATATACATATATACATACATATATATGTGTGTGTATATATATATATATATAAAATTCACAGAAATTCACAGACATATATATATATATATATACACACACATATATACATGCATATGAAAGCACATATAATGCACTTACTACTTTCCTTTCATTTTAGAATATCAAACTTTAATAAAAACATGTATTTCTGGGACCAGCAGATAGCATAATGGTTACGTTACTGGACTCCCACATAGTTGACTGTGGTTTGAGTCCTGGATCCAGCAGCTTAAAACTCACACCAGGCGTGTGTGCGTGTGTGTCCAAAATCCCAAGAGGAGAATAGAGAAGGGATTGTGGTGTGGTCATCTGCCCTATGGGGTGATTTTTTCGCTTTCTGTCTCTCCAGCGAGTTCACATCCCCTATAGCAAAAATCTCTCTCTAAAAATAAATAAATAAAAATGACATTATTAAATTGTGAAAGCTATGAAAATTTTCAAGAGGGCCAGCTCATAGCATAGTGGTCGGGGCAGCTGGATGAATATGGCTGACTATGTGGCTCAAATGCTGACCCAATGGCTTGAGAAAGACCAGCTGCACGTGTGTGAAGGGCTTGCAGCATGACCATTCCCCTGAAAGATAATTTCTCACTTTCTCTCTCTCCCTCCCTCTCTCTCTCTCTCTTTCTCTATCTCTCAATGGTGAGCACATGCTCCTACTGGCAACTTTAAAAATATATATATCAAAAAAAGAAAAGCGGGACCAGCAGTTGGCATAATGGCTATGTCACTGGACTCCCATGTAGATGATTGCGGTTTGAGTCCTGGACCCAGTGGCTTAAACTCATGCTGGGCACGTGTGCATGTGTGCCCAAGACCCTAGAGGAGAATGGAGAAGGGACTGCAGCATGGCCATCCCACCTGGAGGGTGATTTCTCATTTTCTGTCTCTCTGTCTCACTCTGTCTCTCTCTGTCCTTCTGACAAGCACACGCACCCTATAGCAAAAACCTCTCAAAAAAAAAAAAAAAAAAAGGAAAAAAATGAAAGCATACATACATTAACTATGTCACCAGAGGCAATAACTACTTAAATTTGGCATTTTTTTAGTCTTTTCTCTGTGTTTTTTAAGACAGGATTAAAATAATGTAGTAAAGAGCCAGTCTATGGCCTGGTGGTTAAGGTGACTAGATACTATACAGCCAACTACACAGTTCAAGCCCCAGAACTGGCAGTTTGAAAAAACATGTCAGGTAGGTGTCTGTGTATGTGCCCAAATCTCAAAAGAAAGGAAAAACGGAGGAGAAGGGATTGTGGTGTGACCATGCCCCATGGGGGGGTGCTTTATTACTTTTCTCTCTGTTTCTCTCAAGGAGCACATGTGTCCTCTGGCAAATAAAATAATAATAATAATATCTTGTATTCTAATTTCTTTACTTATTATTCAATATTCAAATTCATTATTTACTATGTAATTTAAAACTTCATGACCATAATTTTCCCTCTTATTATGTTAATAGCCTTAAATTGTTAGCAATCTCATTTAATGTGCTGTCTCTCCTGATTAATAACCTAGTTACTGAGCCTGTCTTGGGCCTCTAGGTTCAGCTCAGGGCTATGAAGTCCTCCCCCAGCCAGGCCCCCCACCCCCACCCTGCTCCAGACCCGGTATTATCCAGGTAGGCAAGCAGATCCCTCTTGCTCTTCTCTGTCCTTTCCAACATTTTTTTTTTTCTCTGTTTTAAAAAATCAGCTTTTCTGCCCTGCTTGTGCCTTTCTCTTGTTAATTACTCTCCTCTTTCCTCACTCAGGATAGAAAGTGGCCAGGCATCTTCACTTTAGCCTGTGTTGGGCTTTCCATTTTTAATCTAATTTCATTTTCTGCAAAGTGATTTCTTTTCTTTTTTCTTTTGGTCCTTTTCTCTTTTTCTTCTAGTACTTTCCTTCCTTTTTTTTTTTTTCTCCCTATTTCTATTGCCTACATTGTTTTTCATTTACCTTAGTTTTTTGTTTTACTGCCCAGCCCTTACCCACTGCCTAGAGACGACTAGGTGCATAGTAGTTAAACATCTGAACATTGCCAAGTTTTAGAGAATTCTTTCCACCTCAGTGTAGTGGTTGCAAAAATAGTGAAATTCCCCTTCATAAATCCTATTGCAAAACTACTCTGGTAATTCCCACATTGGAGGACAGAGTAGAAGGAAGAAAATAGCACCAAATCATTTCACAGTGGAGGGAAACCACAAGTTTACTGTCACAGAATCCATCTCCAACAAATTGACCAGAAGTGAATGCATTACCAAATGACCAAAAATCAGAGAAGAGCCTCAAGGATGAGAGAACCAAGTAGTACATCTCCATCAAGGGAACACTGTAACTTGTCTCCAAGTAGGGAAAAATTAGAGGATATTACCAAAATGTCAGAAAAAGAATTTAGAGTATTTATGGTAACAAAATTCTATGAGATTCAAGAGAAAAGAAACAGAGCTCCAAGAAACGAGGAAGTCCTTCCACAATATTGGACACCATGAAAAAGAATCAAATGAAACTGTTAAATATAAAGGGTGTAATACAGGAAATTAAAACCTCCCTTAAAAGTATCAAAAGCAAGCTAGAACATGCAGAAGATTCCATTTCAAATATAGAAGACAAAACCAATGACCTAGAAAAAATGATCAAAAATACTGAGAAAACAGCCAAGAAAACTGAGGATGATAAACGAGAAATACTAGATACCATGGAATGCCCCAATATCTGAATAATTGGTATTCCAGAAAGTAAAGAAACTAATAAGGGCATTGACAATCTAGTCCATGAAATTCTGGAAGAAAACTTTCCAAATCTAGAGAGGCACTCAAACATCCAAACCCAAGAAATTCAAAGAACCCCAAGATAGATTGACCAAAATAACAGGCAAAGACAAGATACTAAGATTGGCAAGAGAGAAACATCAAATCACTTACAAAGGCTATCCCATCAGGCTAACACCGGACCTCACACTGGATGCACTGCAATCAAGGAAGGAATAGGGAAATACATTCAAAGTACTACATGAAAAACAATTTCAACCAAGAATACTGTGCCTGGCAAGATTATCCTTAATATGGAAAAGAAGATAAAAATGTTCTTGGATAAACAAAACCTGATAGAATTTACCAACTCCAGACCAGCTCTTCAAGAAATTCTGAAAGGATTACTATACAAAGAAAACTAAAGAGAGACAGACAGCAATAAGAGAACAAAAAACAACAAAGAATATGGCCAACTTAATGGTAGGGACAAGTCTGGAAATATAGATAATAATGTTGAACGTCAATGGATTAAGTTCTCCAATCAAGAGACATGAACTGGCTGACTATATTAATTTTGGACAAAAACCATAAGAAAAAAAAAAACAAAGAAGATCATTATATAGTAGTAAAAAGGCTAATTCACCAAGAAGATATAACACTTATAAATATCTATGCACCGAACTCAGGAGCACCCAAATATGTAAAGGAAAGACTACTAGATCTAAAAGAGGTAGACTGTAAGACACTAATTTTTGGAGATCTCAACACCCCATTATCTCCTTTAGGCAGGTCAATGAGACAAAAAACAAGCAAGAGATTCAGGACCTAAATGATACCATAAGTTAGATGGACTTGATAAGACATTTATAGAACTTTCCACCCCCAAAACACAGAATATACATTTTTCTCAGCTCCGCATGGGACTTTCTCAAAGACTGACCACATGATAGGGCACAAAACCAGCCTTCACAGAATCAAAGGCATAGAAACTACATCCAGTATCTTTTCTGACCATGATGGAATTAAACTTTATATTAATCCCAGGAAAAACACTCAAAAATACACAAATACATGGAAACTAAATAACCTACTTCTGAATGACTTTATGATTACTGAAGATATTAAGTCTTACAGTCTACCTCTTTTAGATCTTTTTATTTCACGAAAATAAAAAGATTCACGGAAACAAATGATAATGAGTACACAAGTTTCCATAATTTATGGGACACAACAAAAGCCGTCATAAGGGGGAAGTTCATAGCAATCAGTGCGCACAAGAAAAAGATGGAAAGGTGGCAAAAGGACAACCTAACATCATGCCTCAGGGAACTAGAAGAACAACAGAAAATTTCAAAAAATGCCAGGAGAAAAGAAGTAAGAAAGATTCAAGCAGAAATAAATGAAAGAAAATAAGTGAACTATACAGAAAATAAATGAAAGCAAAAGCTGGTTCTTTGAAAAGATAAACAAGATTAACACACCAATAGCTAGACTTATTAAGAAGAAGAAAGAAAGGAATCAGATAAATCAAATTTGCAACAAATCAAATTTGCAACAAATCAGGCAACATTACAACAGACATAACAGAAATACAAAACATCATTAGAGGATACCATGAGCGACTATATGCTAACAAAGAAGAAAACCTAGATGAGATGGACAAATTCCTGAACACATATAATCTACTAAAATTGACTCAGGAGGACATCAAAAGCCAGAATATACCTATAATAGGCAATGAGATTGAATCAGTAATAACCTCCCAACCAAAAAACTCCAGGTCTCGAAGGCTTCACTGCTGAATTTTACAAAACATTTAAAGAAGAAATAACTCCCATTCTACTCACACTGTTTCTAGAGATCCAAAAGGAAGTAATCCTTCCAAATTTATTCTATAAAGCCTCCATTACCCTTATTCCCAAAACGGATAAGGATACAACATAAAAGGAAAACTACAGACCTATATCTCTGATGAATATAGATGCAAATATCCTCAACAAGATACTTGCTAACCATTTCCAACAGCATATTAAAAAGGTTATTCATCATGCCCAAGTAGGCTTTATTCCAGGGATGCATGGGTGGTTCAACATATGCAAAACCATAAATGTAATACACCATATCAACAGAAAGAAAGATAAAAACCATATGATCATTTCAATCAATGCGGAAAAAGCATTTAACAAAATACAAAATTCTTTTATGATTAAGACTCTCCAATAATCCCCAAAATAGACAGGTGGGATTACACCAGATTAAGAAGTTTCTGCACAGCGAAGGACACTGTAATTAGTGTGAATCGACAACCCTCAGAACAGGAGAGAATTTTTGTTAACTGTGCCTCAGAGAGTGTGGGAGCGGAAGAGCGTAGGAAAGGAAACTTGGGAAAAAATACCAAGGTAAGACACTTATGGACACAGATATGGTTTATTAACTGTTGATGAGGATGTGTATAGTATTTTCAACTGAGCTGGACTGAGGTGTACATCATGCTTGGTAAAGTCTCTTCACAATCTAAATGATGGATAGCAATTGAATGTATGAATAATAACAGTAAATAAATGAATGAAATAAACCAGTTATCTTTAGTGTCTAGAAACAGACTTGAATTAACAGTATAATTTTCACAAATAATTACTTTGTCACAAAACTATACAAGCACTACTTTTTATAGAGAGAGGCTTTTTTTTTTTTTTTTTTTTTTTTTTTTTTTGCTATAGGGCACGTGTGATAGAGAGACATAAAGCGAGAAATCACACCCCACCCCACCCCCAGCGGTTATGGCCATGCCACAATTCCTTTTCCTCTATTCTCCTCTTGGAATTTTGGACATTAACACACACACACCCTCTGTGAGTTTGAAGCCACTGGGTCCCAGACACTAACCGTAGTCAACCATGTGGGACTCCAGCAATGTAACCATTATGCCATCTGCCGGGACCAAAGTACTACTTTTGTTTCATTTGAAAATATAAACCCTCTTTGCATAAATGCTTTCTCCAAGCTGAGCACATCTGAAATACTAACAGCACTTTTCGGAATAGACAGTGTGGGCACAGAAGAGGATGGTGAAAGGCATAAAGCATGATCTTATTTTTTTTTAAGAATTATTTTATTTAACTTTATTTATTTATTTTAATTTGACCAGAGAGGGACAGAGAGAGAGAGAGAGAGAGAGAGAGAGAAAGCAAGCCACCAGGTGCGAAACTCGAACTGCAGTCAGCCACGTAGGAACCAGCGCCCTGAACCACCACGCCACCTGACTTCCCCAGCATGACCTTATTTTTAACACTCTTTTGAAAGCTTTGTTAATTCCTTCAAACCACAGAGTTATTAAATTATTTCATGTTACTACTACCTGAAGCTTCTAATGGCACCTGCCTTATACCTTACGCACTAGATTATTCAGCTTCTTGATTTTTACTGAGAATTTGGATAAATTTATCTTTTTCTTCTTTCTTTCTTTCTCTCTCTCTCTCTCTTTTTTTTTTTTAATAGTCAGAGGGTGTGTGTTCTCATCAGAGAAATAGAGAAAAAGAAAAAGCACTCCCCATAAAAAAAATCACCCTGCAATTCCTTCCCATCTATGCTCCATCCTTTTGGGATCTGGGGCATGGACACACACGTGTTTAGTGTGTTTTTCAAGCTACCAGGCTGGGACTTGAACCTAGACCTAGGGCTGATCCAAGATGAGTTCTTCTGATAGAAGTGGTTTGGCAAGTGAGTAAAGGCCACGAATTCCAACAATTACTGAAGAATAATATTGTGTATGAAATTGTTGTTCTGTTTCATTTTTTATTTTCTTGTTTTAATTTTTAAATGCCAAAGTGATCATTTTCGGTGTACACTCTGTAGCTCTCCTCAAAAAGTCATGCAGTAGTTCAACCAGCAGGGGGATCCTGTAGAGTTCTTTTTGTTTGTTTGCTATAGGGTGTGTACATTTACCAGGTAGAGAGAGAGAGAGAGAGAGAGAGAATATGAGAAAGCACTCCCAAGGGAGGATAATCTCGCTGCAATCCCTTCTCCTTCATTCTCCCCATGGGGTTTTTGGGCACACACACATATCCACCGGGCATGTTCTTCAAGCTGTCTGGTCCAAAACTCAAACTGCACAGTTGGCCTAAGAGTCTTTTTTAAAGTACCTCGGTCATGCAGGTATTTGTTTGAAGGTTTAAAAGTATTCCTAGAATGTGGCCAAACCTGTCTTTCTGGACAAAAAAAAAAAATTATGACTCCTCTCGCAGTCACACAGACCTATCAAATATTTGAGTTTTTTTTTTTTTTTCTCTACAACACATCAAAGGTTTCCAAATTAAGTAGTGTTTCTATATTTGAAAATGATCAAAAGTCATTACATAGGAAAGAGGACAAAAAAATTAAAAACTAATGTCTAAAAGGTGGAAATGACAATAACTTTGAAGCCAATTAAGTCAATATAAAATGAAATAGAGGATGATGATGGAGGTTTTAGGCTGCACCCTCAGGAATGAAATAAATAAATCCACTACATGCAAAATTTTCTTCAGAGCCAGATGAAGCTCTTCAGGGGTCCCCAGCCCTGGAAAGCATCTTCCTTCCTAAAATCCCAATGTGGAATTAAAAATAAAAACAGTTTTGGGACCAGCAGGTGGCATAATAATTATGTCGCTGGACTCTGACCACAGTTTGAGTCCTGGACCCAGCAGCTTAAAACTTATACCGGGCCAAGGGGATGTGTGCCCAAGATTCCAAGAGGAGAATGGAGGAGGGACTGTGGTGTGGCCATCCCCTCAGGGGGCAATTTCTTGCTTTATGTCTTTCTGTCTCTGTCTCTCTGGTAAGTACACACACCTTATAGCAAAAATCTCTCTAAACAACAAATAAATAAAAACAGTTTTAACATAGCACAACACTCTGTGGCCAGCAGGTGGCATGGTGGCTAGGCACTGGACTCTTACATGGTTGACAGAGGTTCACATCCTAGACCTGGTGGCTTGCTTTCTTGCTTTCTCTCTTTCTCTCTCTCTCTGGTGAGTGCATGTGCCCTATACCAACTTAAAAATAATAATAATCATAAATAAAATTAAATTAAAAAATGTTTTATTTAAAAATATACAGCACAACTCTTCATTGAGCTGTACACTTACAATCTGTGCACTTTACAGAATACCTTGATAAAAGGCAAATAAAACCCCAAAACTACATATGCATGCTAGAATTAACCTTTTCTTCAGTGCCCTTAGTGCATCAGAAGCAGCACAAAGGGAGAAATAAAGTTAGAACATAATGTTATTATACTATAAATTAGTTGAGTCATCATGCTTGTAACTTACTTAGAGACTGCAACAGCTTTAACTTGTATTTTTCCATCAGGCAGAGTAATAGGCTTGGTATACTTAAATGTATTATTTTCACCATAACCAATTCTCTTTAGAAATTCAGGTTTGCTCCCATCCAGAGTATAATATATGTTGACATCTGGGGTGTCTGAAAAATCCAAAACAGAATAATGTAATTAACACTGAAGTAGCAAGTCCCTGAATAATGCCTATAGGTCGGTTTTTAAAGGAGATTTAATACATAGTGTAGACATGAATAACAGTAACTAGCACTAACTTTGTTCTTTCTCTGTGCCAGCACTGTGTTTTACATGAATATGTGCATTTCATCTGTACAACTGTATGAGGCAGGTCCTACTGCACACCACTTTACAAATTAGGTAACTAAGTCTTAGAGAGATTAAGAAACTTGCTAAGTAACAGAGGAGTTGTGCTCTGACATCTGCTAGGTTGGACCCATAGTCCATGCTCTTTTTTTTTTTTTTTTTTTTTTCTTGGAGAGGTTTTTGCTATAGGGCACATGTGCTTGCCAGAAAGACAGAGAGAGACAGGGAGATAGAAAGTGAGAAATCACCCCCCAGGGGGGATGGCCACGCTGCAATCCCTTCTCCTCCATTCTCCTCTCAGGATCTTGGGCACACAGGCACACGCATCCAGCGTGATTTTAAGCCACCAGGTCCGGGTCTTGAACCGTAGTC
Source organism: Tupaia tana (assembly GCA_026018925.1). Taxonomy (NCBI): domain Eukaryota; kingdom Metazoa; phylum Chordata; class Mammalia; order Scandentia; family Tupaiidae; genus Tupaia; species Tupaia tana. Next base: position 52,356,510 of record JAKSZU010000015.1, read on the forward strand.
GACTACATGGGAGTCCAGCGACATAGTCATTATGCTAACTGCTGGTCCCCATAGTCCATGCTCTTGAACCACTATGTTCTTCTGCCTGTCCAGCAGAGCATCATTACAAATAGAATAAGGATTATTTATCAGTCTGTGGTACCCATATAGAAACAGAAGTTCATTTTCAAGTTTTTGAGTATTTCTTAAATTTTTATCATATTTTATTTGGACTTAGTGATTCTTACTTCATTAGAAAAAATGTCTACTACTTAGAAAAAATTTTAAAGGGGGACCATCAGATGGCATAATGGTTACATCGCTGGACTCCCTGGTAGTTGACTATAGTTTGAGTCCCAGACCCGACAGCTTAAAACTCATGCTGGGCACATGTGCATGCATGCCCAAAATCCCTAGGGGAGAATGGAGGAAAAGGGACTGTAGCATGGCCGTCCCCCCCAGGGGTGATTTCTCACATGACCATCCTCCCTGGAGGATGATTTCCTGCTTTCTGTCTCTGTCTTTCTAGCAAGGACACATGCTCTTTAGCAAATATCTCTCTCTCTCAAAGAAAAAAAAAAGAAAAAACCTTAAAGGGAGTATGATCCAAACATTATAAAAAGTTATTTAATGAAAATTCTCCTTCCCACTCCCGACACATTGGCCACCCAGAAGCAACCAAAGGTATCTTGAGTAAAATATAATAAATTTTATATAAATATAAACTACTACTTTTATATATTTGTAACGTGTATACAATCACATATATACATATTTTTATTTCCCTCCTTTTTTAAAATTTTTTAAATTTCTTGCCATAGGGTGTGTGAACTTACCAGAGACAGAGAGAAAGAGAGAGATAGTGAGAAATCACACCCCCCCCAAGGAGGATGGCCACACTGCATTCCCTCCTCCTCCCAGGGTCTTGGGTATGCATGCACATCCGCCCAGCATGTTTTTCAAACTGCTGGGTCTGGGACTCAAAGCACACAATTGGCCATGAGGGGTTCTATACCACCTACTCCTCCTCATCCTCCATCCTTTTATACAGCTGGTGGTATAGGGACCAGCAGTTGGTGTAATAGCTGTATTGCTTGACTCCCATGTAGTTGACCACGGTTTGAGTTCTGGACCAGTGGCTTAAACTCACACTGGGCGCGTGTGCGTGTGTGCCCAAGATCCCGAGAGGAGAATGGAGGAGAAGTGATAGTGGTGTGGCCATACCCCCGGGGGATGATTTCTCACGTTCTGTCTCTCTGTCTCTCTCTGTCCTTCTGGTGAGCGCACACGTCCTATAGCAAAAACTTCTCAGAAAAAAAAAACTGGTTGTATAACATACTGTGTTCTACATATCCCTTTTTCCATTTAACAATATATCCTGGCTATTGTCCTACATTAATACATAAAGAGATTCCTCATTCTTTGTCAAGATTGCATCACATTCTCTCATCAGATGAATAATAATTTAACCAGTTCCCTACAGATGGAAGCGAATTTTCTTTTCCCTTTTGTTTCTTTTTTCTTCTTTTGCAATTAACACTAAAGTAGCAAGTAGCAAGCACTGTAATGAATAGCTTTGGAAAGAATACTTTTTGGAAGTGAACAAATATGGAGAACTAGTCAATAGACACATGTATTCATAATTTTTATTAATATTGCCAAACTGCCCTCTGTGCATGGTTAGGCAACTGATACTACCACCAGTGATGCATGGAAGTGTTTTTTAAACCACTCCCTCCCTTACAGTGTGTTATCCATTTTCCTTCTATTTGTTAATTTCTTAGGCAAATAACAATAATAATAACAACCAAAAACCAGTTTCTTTTGTAGTTTCAACTCATGTTTCTTGCATTTTGAGTAACAAATGTTTGAAGTACCTATTATGTGCAAGACACTGGTTTAGACATGGGGGATGTATTGGTGACCAAAGCCCTTGCTATCCTGGAAGTTAGATTTTAGGAGACATCAAATCAGTAAACAAGAATATATGTGTTGTCATGTGGTGCTGTGGAGTAAATTAGCAGGGGATAAGGTCTATTCAGTAAGCAGATGAAGGGATGGGTAGAAGTATGATTAGAAGCATATTTTCATATATTTAAGACAGATACAGAGATCTTTCCTGTACTATAAAGTGTCTTTTCCCATCTTTTGCTCACTTTTCTTTTGTTGTTATTCCTTTTGCTATTGAACTGTGGAAACTCTTTATTTAAATGCAAAGTATTTGAGAACTTGGATACCTTATCATTCATATCATTGTCAGTCAACAATCACCCAATTCCTTCTAAGAGTTAAGGGCACATATGTTAAAATTATTATACTCATTGACAACCAAAAATCATATTGGTGTGGGTCTTTTTAGAATTATTTTATTTCATTTTATTTATTAGTAGTAGCTTTTTTATTTATTTGACCAGAGAGAGATGGGGGGGGGGGGGGGAATGAGTGGGAAAGCAAGCTGCCAGGTCTAGGACTCAAATCATGGTCAGTCATGTGGGAGTCCAGCTCCTTAACCATCACACCAATTGCCAGCATCCATGTTGGCTTTTAAGACAAAAAAGGAGGATGGATGGTAGTGCAGTGCTAACATGCAACAATCCACAGGCTGAGCCCCATAGGAAGGACACGTCATGTCAGGAGGTCTCCCTGAGTATGCAGGGCAAGTGCATGCCTATGACCTGGAGCTGGCTGAATCTGGGGACGGATCGTGGAGTCAAGACACTGCTCAGGGTTCTTTCTTCTGCTTACTTATAGAGGAAATAAATAAATAAATATAAAAGAAAAAGATGAAGGAACACATAGTATAATGTAACATATTCTTAGTTGGAATTCTCAGTCTAGGAAGCAGGGGGTCAAATCAAAATTACAGATCATTTGTGTACATTTCAGCTACTACAGTATGTAATTGGAATCTTAGCCCTTTTACACAAATAATTATTCATACACTTTATCTACAAAACTTTCCTTTGTTAAGTTTATTATATGTAAGTGTAAGCAAAATGGGCATCCTGAAAAAGTTGGGAGGAGCACTGGGACATCTAGCCTTGGCTAAGGTAAGTTGCTGCAACCACACCTCTGTACAAATGGAAGGCTAATCAAAGCTAGCTGGACTAATCTGAATATAGTCATGCGCTGCATAACAACATTTAGGTCAATGATGACTGCATATACAATGGTGGTCCACTAAGGAGCATGGAGACTCTACCCTATAGTCTAGCTGTGTAGTAGGTTCTATGATCCAGGCTTGTGTAAGTAGACTTTAGGATGTTTGAAGAAATACAGAATCACCTAATGACATATTTGTCAGAACCTAACTCCACTGTAAGTAATATGTGACTGTATATATGACTCTATCAACTGTCAAGGTACAACTCTGTTGCAAATTTCGGAAATTTTACCAACTCCTCAAGTCCTCATTATAGAAAGTATGCAAAGTGATGAACTGGATGAACACAGATATAACAATGTTATTTTAAACGATGCAAAAAAAATCTGATTCTTACCGGATTTCATTTCCAAAAGCGTGTGATTATCGATTTCATGGTTAGCTTTTCCAGGCTGAGGCACTCGCAGTGGTATGATCTGAGGGACACACACTGAACCAGCAGTCATTTTTCTCTCCTTACATCAAAAAATAAATAAATAAATAAAGGATAAAAATAAATTCCAGCATGCATCTATCTATATTTGAACACAAAAGCTAAAGGATATGACCTCATTTTAACAGAGAAAAATTCATAAATGCTAAAGAGAATAATATTACTATGCCACCTACACATATTATTCAAGTTTTAATTGAAATGACTATGTTTTAGCCGTATTTCTGCTTTGAGGGCTTGGGTGGGACTTTGATTAACTATTCACCTTATTTCCATGAAAGGAGCTGAATGAATGAGATGGAAGAATGGAGTTATTGTAAATGAGCAAATTAAATTAATACAGCAGAATAGAGACCATCACTAATGCTCTGACCTGAGTTCCCTCTGGGTCATTATCCCCCTTTCCTACCTCCAGTTAAGTATGCCACCTTTCTTGGCTTCAGGACAAGTCATCACACAAGGGGAAGAGAAGTAACTCTCTATATAGCAACAGATGTGAGCTTAGAACCAACTCCTTTGGGAAAGCTCCAGGTCTACAGCCCTGCAATTGCCACTGGAGTGGTTCTGATATTTGAAGGCTGCTAAAACAACTTAGAGGGACTGTAGAGTTACATTTTGCAATGCGAAGGAAGTTGGCACAGATGTAAACAGTAACCAACAAATACAAGGCTCACACTCTGTGCACTGTATTTACATATAATTAACTATCAGTATGAAGGGTCTGTTTGGGGGCAAGGAAGGTGTCTTAATTTTTAATGCATGGAAGTTTTCACAGGAGCGGAGGAGGGACCCTCAGCTTAACCCAGCAATGAGTTACATCTCTTGGTTGACTTTACAAACTTCGGCAGTTATGGATACATAGGTTTTACCCAGTTATAATCTACATATAAGTTCTGTTTTTATGAAGTCTATTTCCATGCACTTATATTATCAATTTGTGGTTGGGCATTTAGACCATTTCTAGTTTCCTTTTAGTTTTGCTTGTTGCCATTCTAATAATTCTGCTCAGACCATCTTTGAGATTTGAACTTTTCCCCAGACTATTTCCCAAAAGTGGGATAACTAAATTTAAGGGGTGAACTTAATGTTTATTTGTATAGTTCCAGATCAAGGTGCAAAAAACAGAAATTGTACATAAAACATCAATAGCCTCAATAGAAGAATGGATAGATTTGGGGTGATTTGCTCACACTCACAATTCCATTCAAAGGAAAGGGAGCGAAAATAAAAATAGTTGCAACATTTGTAAGAAATAAACATAGTGGAGGGAAAGCATAATTCGTGCGCAACAACTAGAAGCCGCCCTTGGGAGGTTGGGATGGTCAGTAGGCCCCTCGCAAAAGGAATAGAAAAAAAGCCCAATCCGCTGGGCTCAAAGAGCTGCTTGTTGTCAACAGTACCCTCTCACCTCCCTCCACCCATCGCCCCCTTGTCGCCCGGATCCGGAACCCGGTCTGGTCCTCGCCCCCGCCCACGAGGGGTACCAAGGGACGTCTGCCCTCCAACCGCGGGGACCTAGATCAGGATCCCAGAGGCACCTTCGCCGCCCCCAACTCGTTCGCCGACTTCTCACCGCCTTTTGCCTGATCCTTCTCAGCAGCCGGGGTTACCACAGACGCTGTGAGTGGCGCCTCGCCCACTGAGAGCCGGGCAGGAGATTGGTGGAAAATCAGTTTCCTAGCAACCAGCCCCGCCCCTGCTGCGCCAGGTAACTGGTACCCGCGGGCGTGCCTTTCCCTGGGTTTCACTATAGGCATCCAAAAATATGCCTTCACAGAGGAAGCACCGAGGAAAACCAGTCCCAACGCAGAATGAGGGAACCAGGCTCTTTTTCCCGACAGGCATTAACATTCTGAAAAAAAAGGATAAGAAGCTGCAGCGATGCCAGCAAGTGCGGCGGAGCAGGCGCGGCGTGGCCACCTCAAGCCGACAGACAAGCAAGGACCGTCGGCGACACTGGGAAAGTAGGCCCTTCACTCCCGGCCCGGCGCTGTCTTCCGTTTGCTCTTGGGCTTCCTAAGCTTGCTCTCCCGCAGCTTTGTGCATCTCTTTCTGTAAGGTTCGGGACCTGAGCCTTCATGGCTGAGGTGAAAGTGAAGGTGCAGCCGCCCGACGCGGATCCAGTTGAAATAGAAAACAGGTAAACCAGTGAGGCTTGGTTCCCTGCATCCCCGGGAAGTTGGGTGAGCATGGCGGAAGTGATTCGGGATTCAGGACCACTCCCGCTCTACAGGAGCAGAACTCTCTAAAAACGGGTTCTCCGCTTGCAACTTTGTGTCGCTGGCTTTTCCCTGATTCTGTTTAGGATGTTGTGATAATGCGCTTCCTCTGGAACGTTAAGGCGATCAGTGACCTGCAAGGAGACTGCCTTTTCCTCGTAGTACTTGTGGATACGTGTTCTACCACCGCCCTTTTCATTAAGAAAACTCTCACCAGACGTTTGGGCAGTGTTGGAGTGCAATTTGTGATTACGAAACAACACTAAGCCAAATGGTCTCAGTGGAGAACTGAACTCAAGACTTTTAGAGCAGCTTACACCTCTCCCAACTTTGTGTTCTCTACCAGTGCGCTGCTGTTCTTAAGTTATCAAAGTTCCATAGCTGGATCTCTTGGTTCTAAAGACACCAACTCTCGAAACTGTTAACACATAGCACATACATTAGTCCTGTGACAAGCTGAAGATAGGGACCTTTTGTTTTTGTTTGGTAGGGATAATTCCAAAAACAGAGCCATTGTGGTGAATCAGAATAACAAATGCTGACTTCCCACTGGCAGAGTCCGCATTTGCTCCTGCATGCCAACTTACCACTTTGTAAAAATTATTCCATCTGAGCAAATTGAAGTCTCAGTTTTAATGTTTTTTGTTAGACGTTTGCTTTAAAGTTTATAATAGCAAAATAAGTACTCCCTTAAGTAACAATAACAACTTAGTGTATGTTGGAAAATCATCTTCAGTTTCTAATATGCTTTGATTCAAAGCCATCATAAAAACCCAGAGTATCTGCCAAATGTGAAAAAGGTCCATTTTTAACTGCTCTGCTTTTATTCTTCTCTCACTGCCTCTTGAAACAGGTAAATGTGAATAATATTAATTCCTTTGTTTGTAGGATTATAGAATTATGCCACCAGTTCCCTCATGGAATCACAGACCAAGTGATTCAGAATGAAATGCCTCACATAGAAGCCCAGCAGCGGGCAGTGGCCATCAATAGACTGTTGTCCATGGTAAGGTGAATCTAACTAGTTCACATAATTACTAGAACTATGCTGTGATTGTCATTGCTTCCTTTTATGTAGTTGTGATGGTTAATTTTATGTCCCCTTGACTGGAACGTGAGATTCCCAGACATTTGGTTAGACACTGTTTTGGGGTGGGTCTATTAAAGTATTTCTGGAAGAGATTAGCATTTGATTCCTGAACTGAGTAAAAGAGATGGCCCTGCCCACTGTGGGTGGTCATGATCCCATCTGCGGAGAGCCTGAACTAAACACAAAGTCAGAGGAAGGTTGAATGCCCACTGCCTGACTGCTTGCCCAAGGATATGGATCTTCTGACATCAGCGCTTAGAGTTCTCGAACCTTCAGATCCGGACTGGAATATACACAGTTGACTCTCTGGCTCTCAGATCTTTGATCTACACCACCAATTTTCCTGGTCTCTAGCTTGCAGATGGTAGATCACTGGACTTCTCAGCCATGTGAGCAAATACCTCGTAGTAAATCTCTTAATAGACAGATATAGATAGATATAGATATAGATATATATATAGATATATATATATATATCCTATTGGCCCGTTTCTCTGGAGAAGCATGACTAATATGGTAGTCATAAAACCAGCAAGTCTTGGGGCTGGCAGGTGGCATGGATGGTAGTTAAGAGTACTGGACTCCCACATGGCCAATCTCAGTTCAAGTCCTGAACCTGGTGGCTTGCTTTCTCACTTTCCCTCTCTCTACCTCTCTCTCTCTCTGCCCCTTTCTGGTCAAACTAAAATATATAGATACATAAAGTTCAATAAAATAATTCTTTTAAAAAATTAATTAATTAAAAAAAGTATATAAACAAAACCAGCAAGTGTGTTAGGTCTAACTGATAGGACTCTAAACCAGAGAATAGCTCAGACTGCCTGAATTGACAAAGGAAAAAATAATTAGGCATTATTGTACAGGACAAATGGATAACTGTGTTCTGTTATAACTGTTCTTTTTTGAATATATGTACATATTTATTTTATTTTATTTATCTATTCATTTATTTTTTAATTTGACCAGAGACAGACACAAAGAAAGAGAGAAAGAGGGAAAGTGGGGAAGCAAGCCACCCGGTCTGGGACTCAAACCGTGGTCAGCCACGTGGGAGTGTCCAGCGCCTTAAGCACCACGCCACCTGCTGGTTCCCATAACTGTTTTATATATTAACCTAAGGGTCACTAAGTTATACAGGGCACATAGCCATAGTCTGTTCTCACCTTCTGTATTTTTTCCTACCGCTGGTGTTAGGGCCATTATAAAATATCTCTCCTATGATTTATCTGTGAGTTGTCACAAAGCCCATTCATTAGGTTATCATCCTCCACATTTTCACTCTGAGTATTTCTGGAGGCAGGCAGGGAGTCCATTTGTGTGTGTGGTTTTTGTTTTTGTTTTGTTTTGTTTTTTAGAAAGAGATGAAGTGTGAAGGGTCTGTATTTTTGTTTTTAATTTTTATTTATTCATTAATTTGTTTTTAATTTGAGAGAGAGAGAGAGAAAGAGAGGAAGTGAGAAAGCAAGCCACCTGGTCCAGGACTTGAACCGTGGTCAGCCATGTGGGAGTGTCCAGCGCCTTAACCACCATGCCACCTACTGGTCCTGAAGGGTCTGTTTTGAGGGAAGGAGGATGTCTGAATTTTTAATGCATAGAAGTTTTCAACAGGAGAAAAAACCCTCTGCTTAACATAGCAACAAGTTACATCTCTGTACTGACTCTTCAAATTCCAATGATTATGGATGGATACATAGGTTTTACCAAGTTAAAGTCTACACGTAAATTCCATCTTTATAAAGTCAGGACCAGCAGATAGTGTTATGGTTATGTCACTGGACTCCCCCGTAGTTGACCGCAGTTCCAGTCCCAAATCTGGGGGCTTAAATCACAAACTGGGTGCATGTGCATATATGCCCAAAATCCCAAGAAGACAAAGGAGAAGGGATTGCAATGTGTCCATCATTCCTGAGAGGTGATTTCTCACTCCGTCTCTCTGGAAAGTACACACACCCTATAGCAAAAACCTCTCCCCAAAAAAAGAAATAATGGGACCAGCAGTTAGCGTAACGGCTATGTTGCTGGACTCCGATGTAGTCAACCGCAGTTTGAGTCCTGGACCCAGTGGCTTAAGCTCACACCAGTCATGTGTACGTGTGTGCCCAAGATCCCTAGAGGAGAATGGAAGAGAAGGGATTGCAGTGTGGCCATTCCCCTGGAGGGTGATTTCTTGCTTTCTGTCTTTCTGTCTCTCTCTTTCTGACTAGCGCACGTGCCCTATAGCAAAAACCTCTCCCATAAAAAAAGAAATAATTTTAAAAAACAATAACATCTATTTCCATGCACTTACCAATTTGCGATTGGGCATTTAGACCATTTCTAGTTTCTTATTAGTTTTGTTTGTTGCATTTTTTTTTCTTTTTTTGGAGAGGTTTTTGCTATAGGGTACATGCGCTTGCCAGACAGACAGAGAGAGACTGAAAGACAGAAAGCAAGAAATCACCCCCCGGGGGGATGGTCATGCCGCAATCCCTTCTCCTGCATTCTCCTCTCGGGTTCTTGGGCACGCACGCACACATGCCCAGCGTGAGTTTAAGCCACCGGGTCTGGGACTCAAACCACAGTCGACTATGTGGGAGTCCAGCTACATAGCCATTACACCAACTGCTGGTCCCGTTTGTTGCAATTTTAATAATGCTGTTCAGATGAGATTTGAGCTTTTCCCAGACTGTATTTCCAAAAATGAGATAACTACATTTAAGAGGTGAACTTAATTCTTACTTGGATAGTTCCAGATCAAGGTGCAAAAATAGAAATATCCATCAATAGCCCCAACGGAAGAATAGCTAGGCTTTGGGGGACCTGCCCACCCTCAAATTTCCATTCAAGTGAGAGGCAGTGAAAATAAAATTGGTTGCGACATTAGTGAAAAATGAAAATATCATATTAGTTGAGGGAAGGCATAATTTGCACGCAATAACTATTATAGTAGCTGCCCTTGGGAGATTGGGTTAGCCAGTAGGCCCCACGCAAAGGGAATCGAGAAAAAGGCCAATCTGCTGGGTCCAAATAGCTGTTTGCTGTCAACAGCACCCCCTCACCCACAGGTCCTTCCAGCCTACCGCCCCTTGTCGCCCAGATCCAGAACTTAGTGTGATCCTTGCCCTTGCTCATGAAGGGTAGCCAGCAACATTTGCATCCTTTTGTTGGAGTATTTCTGGAGGCAGACATGTATCCAATTAAATATCAGCAGGCTGGGTCTTCGGAACTATATCCTCAGCACCCAGTGATTTAACAGTAGGTTTTCCAGCGAAGCCCTTCTCTCTTTCTTTCTCTTTCTTTCCTTCCTTCCTTCTTTCTTTTTTTATAATTATTCATTTTATTTTATTTTATTTTATTTTTATTTTAACTTACTATAGCGCACATGGGCTCACCAGAGAAAGAGAGAGAGAGAGGGAAAGTGAGAAAGTGAGTTAGCAAGTGCCAGATCTGAGACTCAATCCAGAGTCAACCATGTGGGAGTGTAGCACCCTAACACCACACCACCTGCTGGCCACAGTGAAGCCATTCTACTTGCTCTTATCTCTTCTTCCTTCCTTAAGAAGATAGGGCCCAGCTGTTCTCCTGCTGTCCAAAAACAAACTATCTAAAAACCTACCTAATAATAGCCCATGCTTTGAAGCTTTCTTCTTCCTTTCCCTCATCATCATCACTCCCATTTCCTTAAAACATTTCACTTTGGTTTTAGTAGCAAGTAGGTAAAAGAATACTACACTAAGGTATCATCTGAACGATCAATTTGCATTTTAAATCTACTAGCTGTGTTCCATTTCTAAGATCTCTAGATTTAGGGCTTTATGGACAAATGAACCTTTTGTTGAACCATTTCCTCAACCTTTTATGAGCATGGAAAACATTTTCTATAAAGTGCTGTTTTAGGCTTTGTGGGCTATACAGTTCCTATAATGACTGCTCTGTCATTTTAGCAAGAAGCAACCATGAACACAGGTACATTAACTAAGAGGTGTGGCAGTAAAGCTTTATTTATAAAAATAAGTAGTATGGGGGCCAGCAGGTGTCATGGTGGTTAAGACATTGGACTCCTATATGGCTTACTGTGGTTTGCGCCTTGCACCAGTAGCTTGAAAATCATGCCGGGCGTGTGTGCATGCATGCCCAAAACCCCAGGAGGAAAATGGAGGAAAAGGGATTGCAGCATGACTATCCGTCCTGGGAGGTGATTTCTCACTTTCCCTCTCATTGTCTCTCTCCAGTGAGCTATGCACTCTATGGCAAAAAGCTTTAAAAATAAAATAATAAAATAAATAGTGTGACAGATGGCTGATCCCTGTTTTAGTCTCCCAAAAAAGGAATGTTGGTGGTTTCTAATCATTTCATCATTCGGAAGGAATTCCAGGAAGTACTTGCTGTGGGAAATGTTTCTTTTGTGCTCTGACCTTCCTCCCAGCCCTTTCTTTTCTGACTGGAAATCATCCTGAGCACCTTCATTTCTTTTACCACCTCTGCAGTTATTCACCATTCGTACTAGCTATAGGCTATGGGCGGTGACAAGGTTACTGAAGGATTTTGAATGAGGGAGTGATTACAAACATCAATAAGCATTGCTTAGACTAGCCTGTGGCCTGGTGGTTATGGCAACTGGATCCCACATGACTGACCATGCAGTTCTGGCCCTGGACCATACTGCCTCAGAAAAACACCGGGTAAATGTGTGCACATATCCAAAATCCCAAAAGGAGGGAGAGATGGAGGGAGTAGGGATTGCAATGTGACTATGCCCTGTGAGGAGTGCTTTCTCACTTTCTCTCTCTGTTTCTCTCTGGTGAGTGTGCACACCCTCTGGCAAATTAAAAAATGAAGAAAAAGAAAAAATTATTGCTGACTTTAGCTCTTTTTTAAATTTAATTTTATTTGTTAATTATATTTTAATTTGACTAGAGAGAGAAAGAGAGAGAGAGAGTGAGAAAGCAAGTCACCGGGTCCAAACCATGGTCAGGTATATGAGAGTTCAGCACCTTAACCACCACGCCACCCGCCAGCCCCACTGACTTTAGCTCTTAAATAGTTATACAAAACAATACTTTATTTCACTCTTCATTTGTTATAAAAGACAATACGTCACCATTTTTTTATATTTATTTTTATTATTATTGTTATTTATACATGCAATCACTATACATCATTGAGAGTAAAAAGACTATCCAGGATGATACACACCTCAGTCCAGCCCAGTTGAGAATACTATACACATCCTCATCAACAGATAATAAACCATATGTGTGTCTCACAAATGTCTTACCTCTTTATTTTTTCCCCCAAATTTCCTTTCCTATACTCTTCCCTGCCCACACTCTCCTCCCACTTTGTCTCTAGTGTCCATAATAATTTTTAATGCTTTTATGTCCTTTCTCTCTCTACCATAGAGTGCAGATAGTCAGTATATGTTAGGTGGAGACAAACAATGTCTCTCTTTCTTAGCCTGACTTGCTTCACTCAGGAACAAATCTTCCATATTTGTCCACCTTCTATCAAATTCCAGCGCCTTGTGGCTTTTTTAGGGCTGAATAATATTACACAGAGTATATGTGCCACACATTTTCAACCCATTCATCTGTTTGTAGACATTTGGGTTGGTTCCATGTCTTAGCAATCATAAATAATCCTGCAGTAAATATAGTTGTGCAAGCACTTCTCCAACTGAGTGTTCTCCTGTCCTTTGAGTAGATACTCAGGAGTGAAATTGCTGGATCACATGGTAGTTCTATTTGAAGCTCTTTGAGGAACCTCCATATTGTTCTCCACAGTGGCTGGACCAATTTACATTCCCACCAACAATGTAGGAGTGTTCTCCTTTCACCACATCCCCTCCAGCACTTATCTTTTTTTTTTTTTTTTTTTTTTTTCAATCTTTGCCATTCTGACTGGGGTTAGGTGGTATCTCATTGTAGTTTTGATCTGCACCTTGGTAGTTTCATCTGGTTCATGATTTTCCATCTTGAGCCTTATGCTTTTCTCCCGGCAGCCAGTGCCTCAGCCGAGTCTTCCTCAGTCATGCCATGGCTCACTGCAACTTTTGTTCAGCTTGCCTGGGCACAGCCATCTTTGGCTGACATGTGCTTTTCTTTATTATTCTAAGGCTACATTTTTATTTTTAAATTTCGCCAGAGGGCACATGAGCTCGTCGTGGGGAGGGTGGGGAAGGGTTGGAGAAGCACCCTCATGAAGACTGGTCAAGCCATAGTCCCTTCTTCATTTCTCCCCTCTGTCAGAATCTTGGTACACACACACACACACACACACACACACACACACACACTTAGCTCATTTCTCAAGCCACCAGGTCTGGGATTTGAACCAGGTATTCAGCCATGTAGGATCTAGCTATCTTAACCACCATACCATGAACTGACCCTTAAAGCTGCTTTTTAAAAATTATTTATGGGGCCAGCAGGTGACGTGGTGGTTAAGGGTGCTGGGACTCCCATGTTGCTGAAGATGGTTCAAGCCCCAGACTTGGCAGCTTCTTTTCTCACTTTCTCTCTCTCTGTCTCTGTCTCTCTCTCTCTTTCTCTCTCTCTCTCTCTCATTCTCACTCTGCCCCTCTCTGATCAAATTAAAATAAATAAATAAAGTTAAATAAAACAATTCTTTAAAATAAATAAAAATTCTTTATACATTGATCAAGCCAGGAGCTAGCATATAGGAGATTATTAGCATTGTTTAATTTTCTTTTTTGGCCAGAGAAAAGTGTGCACTTGCCAGAAAGAAGGAGAAAGAGTGACAAAGCAGTCCTCCATGGGGAATGGTCATGTTGCCATCCTCTTTCCTCCACCTCTCCCTCCTTTAAGGATTTTGGGCATGCATGCACATGTGCTTTTGGGCGTGCTGATTTAAAAAAAAAAATTTATGCATTGATTAAGTCAGGAGCTAGCATATATGAAATTGTTAGTATTGAATTTTGAAAAATTCGAGATAAAGAGCTAAGTTTTGAAATAAATTTTATGGTTACATATGGGTTACTAAAGTCTCAGTGAGGAACTAGCAAATGATTTGGGGATATAGGAAATTTTAGTGTATGTAATAAATTTTAATAAAAAATGCATCAGCATTTATGATTGGATTCAATATATTTCCAAAATTACTAACTCCTATTTTCTTTTTTAAAAACTTTAGGGTCAGTTGGATCTCTTAAGAAGCAATACTGGCCTTTTATATAGAATAAAGGACTCACAGAATGCTGGGTAAGCCTTTTTTTTTTTAATTAAAAAATGCTAATTATTACAAAAATAAGAGAGATGTTTAGGAAAAAGCTGATACAAAATTGCATAATGTAAGGCTGTCCCGTGTATCATCTCTACCTTGTATCAATTCCCCGAGACAACTGCTCTTAATAATTTGGTTTATATCCTTTCTTCTAGTTGTATATAAATATACATAGATAATTATATATTTACATGCTATATATTTATAATAATTTTCTTTCCTTTCTTTTTTTTTTTTTAAAACAAAAATGGGATCATGCTACCCATACTGTACTGTAACCTCTTTTTTCACTTACTGTGCCTTGGACATCTTTTTATGTTGGTACTTATAGCTCTGTCTCAGTCTTTCTAAGGTAAGCCCTTTTATTGGTGAATAAGACGTTGTGATGACCTAGTTTAAGTAGTCAGATTATTAGATTATCCTGTACCTCTTTGCCTTTTTAATCCTACTTTATTTCCCTGCAGTAAAATGAAGGGCTCAGATAATCAAGAAAAACTAGTATATCAAATCATAGAGGATGCAGGAAATAAAGGTAAGCATGTGAAAGATAAAGAACGAAAAAACACTGTCTTTGGGAGTAGATACAGGGGCTGAGATCTGGCCTCCCTGAGTGTCGCTCAGTGTATAGAGTATGTTGCGTTGTGTAAAAGGGGGAGGAAAGGAATACAGCATACCCCATCTCATTATGCCTCTACATTCAGAAGAATACGAAGGAAAATACTTTTATGACTGTCCCCTCTCCACATATAGCCCTTATTTCCACAGCTTTCCACACAGGGCTTTTACTGGCTGTAAGAACCATAGGCTTCCTGTATCCATGTCACAAGTACAATGTTGTACAAAATAGCTGGATCCTACATGGCCACCTGTGCAGTTGAGTCCTAGACCCTGTAGCCAGCCTCATGTGTATACATGCTCAGAATCCTGATAGAGGGAGAGATGGAAAAGAAGGGATTGTGACTGACCATTCCCCATGAAGGGTTCTCTCCCCTATCCTACCCTCAGTGAGTGTACACGCATTCTGGCAAATTCTTAAAAATATATAAAACCTAAATAAATAATGGGTATATAATAGTATATGCATACAGGTATTCATCTAAAGAGGTTTCTGTTCCTAATTGAGGATAGCAGTTGATGCAAACTCAAATTTAATTTTGTTTTTCACATTTACAATCTCAAGTGAAAATATCAGAAAACAGAGTTTAGGGTACAGGGATTAATTTAGTAGCATTCATGATTTTTTTTCTTCTTATGAAAATGTCCTTTTTATATATTTTTTAAAAGGTACCATACTGTAATCCAAAAAATTTCCGGCTAGAATATAAAACACATGACTTACTGTTTTGCATACTTTTGCTACTTTATCCAAGGTTCTTGCCTCTAAGTAATCTAATTTTTCCTACACTATACTTTGAAAAACCTTTTTGTTGAAAGGTTTGCTCTCATCTTTATTTTGATAGTTTTGGAATGAGATTTTGAGTTGTAAGAACAGAAACAAAATTCCATGAACATCGTAATTCAACTTACTTTACTTTCTTACAGGAATATGGAGCAGAGATATCAGGTACAAAAGTAATTTGCCATTAACAGAAATCAATAAAATCCTGAAGAATTTGGAAAGTAAAAAGCTTATTAAAGCTGTGAAGTCTGTAGCAGTGAGTAGAGCTTTTTTCCCCTCAAATATTTACTTACATATATTGCTCCAGTTCAGATTTTTATTGGTGTGTATGTATGTGTGTGTATACGTGTGTCTACGTGTCTGTGTATTTTAGACAGGTATCATGTCATGGCCCTTCCCCTTCAGTCGACTGAGTAGATGAGACTATTGAGGCACACAGCCACAGCCAGCTTTTAGAGTGAGCTGGAATCAAACCCAGGCCTCCCATGTGGCCTCAGCCTGCCCAGCAGCGGTGTCTAGCCTATGCTACTATAGCAAGGCCAAGTCTCTTTTCTTTAAGCTATGTCTTGATTTAGAACAGCCAGTCAAGGGCCTGTCTTGAATTAATTAAGTGATTAAATGTGGTACATATGGAGCTGGATCCTACATGCCAACCACAGTTCGAATCCTGGCCTTGGCAGCTTGAAAAACACTGAGTATGGGACCAGCAGATGGCGTAATGGTTATGTTGTTGGGCTCCCACTTGGTTGACTACAGTTTAAGTCCCAGACCCAGTGGCTTAAAACTCACGCTGGGTGTGTGTGCCTGCATGCCCAAGGTCTTGAGAGGAGAACAGAGGAGAAGGGATTGCAGCATGGCCATCCCTGGGGGGTGATTTCTCACTTTATGTCTCTCTGTCTCTCCAGTGAGCACACGTGCCCTAAAACCAAACTCTCTCAAAAGAAAAAAAAAATAAATGGAGGTCGAGGGCCAGCTGATTGCATGGTGGCTAAGGCAGCTCTATCATACATGGCATAGTCCCAGTCCCAGCAGCTTTGAAAACACAGCAGGCACATGTGCATGCGCTAAGGGCAGACTGGAGGAGAAGGGATTGCAGCGTGGCCATCCTCCCTTCGGGGATGATTTCCCACTTTCCTTCTCTCTGTTTCTCTCCAGCAAGGGCATGTGCCCTATACCAAAAATGAGTGGATTTTGGGGAATCCCAGTGTAGAATATAGAATGTAACAAAAGAAACTAAATGCATGAGAAATAAAGGAAACAACCTCACTGAAGATGGGAGAGGAAAAACTTTGAAAATGAAGTGGTGTCTATAAGACTGAAGGCATGAGGGAATGTACATAAGCACCATACTTATTTCCTGTGCGAATCCTGGTTATTCATTCTGATACCACTATTCATAGCAAACACATACTCAAGTGGTGGGTGCTGGCTACAATGCAGTTTTGACATTACCCAGTTTTAGGTCAAATTTTACAGGTTAAAGGCATAGCTTCCTGTAGGCTGACCTGACTTTAGATATACCAGTTGCAAGTTCAAGGGTCCCTAGCCACCCACACTTTGACCAACTGGTTAAAAATATGGGTGTTTGTACTTACATAGGCATGATTGATTGACTCCTTGGCCACATGGTCGAACTGAGTCTCAGTCCTCCCAAGAGGCTGGACTGATGTCACATAACTCAAAACACCAACCCTTTAATTATATGGCTTGATCTTTCCAACTGTTTAGGGGCCCACTTGTAGTTACTTGGTTAATATAAACTCAAGTGTGGTCCATGGGACCCACCATGAATAAGGATCCTCCTATTGGGAAATTTCAGTGATGTAGAGGTTACCTTCTAGGAACCAGAGACAAAAACTAATTGAATTTTTTTTAAGAGGTCTTTGCCCTAGGGTACACATGCTTGCTGGAAAGAGAGAGAGAGAGAGACAGAGGGAATGTGAGACATCACTCCACAGGGGGATGACCACACCACAGTCCCTTCTCCTAGGATCTTGGGCACATATTCATATGTGCCCAGCATGGTTTTCAAGCCACCAAGTCCAGGACTTAAAACACGGTCAGCCATGTGGGAGTCCAGCGATGTAATCACTATGCCACTTGCTGGCCCCTCACATTCTTTATTGAACAACAGTGGGATTCAGATTTCTCACTGGTGGAATGGGAGGTTACAGATAAACAAGGGGCAAAGTCTAGAATGATCCATGTGGTAATGGATTAGAATTGGAGATATCAGTACGAACTCATATTAAATATAAATATAGATGGTTACATATAGGAATATTATTACAAATATGTATATATACAGAGGTTAGTACAAATCTCCTTGCTCTGTCAGCTAAGCAGGCCTAGAACCCCAGTAACAATGAATATACCTACTGTTCAAATCTTGGTTTCTGATACCATTTTCCAGTAAAACTAAACTACTCCAAGGGCTCCTGGGAATAATGGCTGATTCTAAGACTCAGGCAAGAATTATACAAGATAATCCCAACATCTTACAGTGCCAGAAGGTACAAAATGCTGAAATACAAATATGCCCCCACACACAAATGATGGGGGTATGTCAAAGGGATACAGAAAACAACCAAAGCTTCCATTGCTTAAAGCTGGAACAACTGGGATAACAAAGTAGTACTGAGTTGTCATTCACAGTATAAAGTAAATATTCATGAGTCCGTACTGATGAAAATAAGAGTTTGAGAAATTTTCAAAACTTAAAAGAAGCCATAATGACAACAAAATGTAATGTGGTCTCCTGGATGGGACCTTCGAGCAGAAAAAAGACATTAGGGTAAAACTAATGGAATCTGAATAAAGTATGGATTTCAGCTAACAATAATGTATCAATATTGGATCGTTAGTTGTGACAAATGTACCATAGTAATACACGATGTTAGTAATAGGTGAAACTGTGCGTGGAGTACATGGAAACTTTGTACTATCTTTGCAATATTTCTGTACATCTAAAACTTTGCTAACATATAAAGTTTTTTTTTTTATTTTAATTTGTGGAAACTGGTCTTATAAATACATGAAAGTGTGTGTTCTTTTCTAGGCTTCAAAAAAGAAGGTGTATATGCTCTATAACCTACAGCCAGACCGGTCTGTGACTGGTGGAGCCTGGTATAGTGACCAGGATTTTGAATCTGAATTTGTAGAAGTGCTTAACCAGCAGTGTTTTAAATTCCTACAAACCAAGGTGAGGCATATTTGAAGAAACGTCAGTGCAAATCTTTGTTTTTTGGGTTTATTTTTAAAGTTTGTTCATAATGGGGCTGGCAGGTGGTACGGTGATTAGGGTGCTAGATTCCCACATGGCCAACTGTTGTTCGGGTCCTGGACCTGATGCCTTGCTTTCTCACTCTCCCTCCCTCTCTCTGGTCAAATTGAATAAGAAGAAGAAGAAATAAAATTAATAAATAATAAAAAAATGTTAAGTTCATTAAAAAATGTTTAATCTTATGTATCATATTTTATATAAATGCTCATTTTTTTTGTTTTTACTAAACAAAGCATATATGCTGTTGGTTTGACTCAGTATAAATTGTATTCAGAAAGCATCCATCAGCAGAGCTGGCCCCATGGCACAGCAGTTAAGCACTGTGCATTGGGAGCCAGATCCTGTCATGGCTGACCACAGTTTGAGTCGTGGACTCCGAGGCTTGAAAAACATGCTGGGTTCATGTGTATGTGTGCCTGAAATCCTAACAGGATGGAGAAATGGAGGAAAAAAGTATTGTAACATCCCCACACCCCTATGGGGAGTACACGCGCTCTTGCTCTCTTTCTCTGTCTGGTGAGCACACAGGCCCCTGGCAATTATAAAAGAGAGAGAAAAAGTATTTACCAGTATTCTTGCTTAGGTCTCTTATGTTTCAACCCTTATAGGCAGAAACAGCACGGGAAAGCAAACAGAATCCAATGATACAACGAAATAGTTCATTTGCTTCATCACATGAAGTGTGGAAATACATCTGTGAATTGGGGATCAGTAAGGTCAGAACAGCTTCTAACCTTTTGATGTAATTTTCATCTGATCGTTAAAAACATATGCTTCATCATAAAAATATAGATTACAGGGACCAGCAGGTCCATAGTGGTTAAGGCAGTGGACTCCCACAAGGCCAATGATGGTTTGAGCCCCTGACCCAGTAACTTGTAAATCACAATGGGAGGGCCAGCAAGTGACATAGTGGTTAAGGTGCTGGACCCCCACATGGTCAACTGTGGTTTGCGTCCCAGACCTGGTGGGACTGGGAAGAGTCATGGCAAAAGTCATGACTGGTAAAAGTCATATCTGGCAAGTGCATGCTCAAAATCCTGAGAGAAGACTAGAGAAGAGATTGCAGCATGACTGTCCCCCTGGGGGGTGATTTCTTGCTTACTGTCTCTCAGACAAATGCACACTCCCTATAGCAAAAATCTCCCAAAAAGAAAATCGCACCGGGTACCTGCATGTGCAAGTGTAAAATCCCAAGAGAAGGGATAGCATGGCCATCCCTCCAGGGGGTGATTTCTCACTCTCCCTCTCTCTGTCTCTCTCCAGTGAGCACACACACCCTATGGCAAAAAACTAAAAACACTAAACTGTGTTCCAAACATAATTGGTTCATACTCTTCTTTCAGATGATAACTGACCATTCTGCAGAGTCTGTTTTCAGAAAATATTATCCTAAGCACTAAGCAAAGGAGGCTATTGCCAGTAGACACTGTTTGATCTGTTCTCAAGATCAGGACAGAGAGTAGCAGCATCAGGGCTGGTTGTACAGTTCTCTGCCCAAGTTCAAAAGTTTGTCATGGGGGCTAGCAGGTGGTGTAGTGATTAAGGCACTGGACTCCCACAAGAGGGATCACGATTTGAGTCCCAGACTTGATGGCTTGAAAACCAGGCCAGGTGCATGTACATGTGTGCTCAGAGTTCCCAGGGGAGACTGGAGAAGGGATTGCAGCATAGCCATCCCCTAGAGGGTGATTTCTCATTTTCCTTCTCTGTCTCCAAAGAGTGCATGTGCTCTATGACAAAAACCTTTTTTTTTTTTTTTGAGAGGTTTTCGCTATAGGGCGCGTGTGCTCGCCAGACAGACAGAGACAGACATAGAGACAGAAAGCGAGAAATCACCCCCCAGGGTGGATGGTCACGCCGCAATCCCTTCTCCTCCATTCTCCTCTCGGGATCTTGGGCATGCATGCACACGCGCCCGGCGTGAGTTTTAAGCCACCGGGTCCGGGATGCGAACCGCGGTCGACTACGTGGGAGTCCAGCAACATAGCCATTACGCTAACTGCTGGTTCCCGACAAAAACCTTTTTAGAAAAAGTTTGTAGTGATAAATCCTTGCCTTTCTCAGGGACATTTCAGCATATGTGCAGAATTTCAGTTGTATCATTGGTTGTCATTTATTGGCGTTTTTTCCCTTATGAGATTATGTTAAGTCTTTGGGAAAGTCATGATGTATTTTTCTGTTTTTCTACGTAAAAATGCATCATGACTTTCCTAGTGACCTAGTAAGTAGTGTCATCTGCACATTCTTTTGAAGATCATTAGAACAGATGTGTTTCACGGTCAAGAGAGGCACTTGGATAGTCATTTTCATTTCCAGGGCCACAGATTTCTCATTTAAAAAGTACGGAGAACTGGGACTATTTGATGTCTCATATATCTTTGTGTTTAAGATTTTTGTAAGTCTCTATCAAAATCTTGCCAGAGAAATGTTGCTATAAAAGACATAGATTTTACTTGGAAGAGTGAAGACATCAGAAAGTGTCCCCCTCAGTATGAGGTTACACCTGTTTTCAGTGGTTTGTGCTAACTTGACCCATTGTTCACTGTGTTTTTGATAACTTCTCCCCATTTCAGTAGAGAACTGTGCCCCATTGCTGTTTATAACGCCCTTCAGGTAGATGTTTTCTTATCCTTTTTGCATCTCTTCTAACGTAACCCTTTTTTAGGTAGAGTTGTCCATGGAGGACATCGAGACCATCTTGAATACGCTCATTTTTGATGGGAAAGTGGAGATGACTATCATCGCTGCAAAGGAAGGCACAGTTGGCAGTGTAGACGGACACATGAAGCTGTACAGGGCAGTCAGTACAATCATCCCACCCACCGGTTTGGTCCGGGCACCCTGTGGACTCTGCCCAGTGAGTTAAAGTCACTTAAATTTATCCTTGTTTGCCCTGAGGTACAAATGCCATGTAAAGAAACAAATCAAGCACATCCCAGTTTTCTCACGTTCTTAGGGTTGACCAAGAGCTGTTCAGACCGCCATATAACCTTAATGAGCAGACCTTAAAGAACTTCATTGCAGGGCCAACAGTTGGCATGGTGGTTAAGGTGCTAGATTCCCACATGGCCCACCACGGTTCACCATGGTGGCTTGCTTTCTTACTCTCTCTCTCTCTCGCTCTTTCTCTCTCTGGTGAGCGCATGTGCCTTGTAGCAAATTAAAAAATAATAATAACAATGAGAAATAAAATTTAAGGAAAAAAATCACAGCCATACATTGTTTCTTGGAATTACAGAGTTAAGGACATTTGTGTTTTCTGTTCTTGGCCCTGAAATGGACACTTTTTATTGAGGTGAGAGTTATTTAACCTAAGTAGGGAGGGAAGTGAGATTTGTTGAGAACCTACCACGGGTCAGGTATGTTCTCGATGATGCTCTTAGGTAGTTTTATTTAATCTACCTCATGTCCTTGCAGCTAGTGGTATTATATCCATGTTGAGAGCGAGTGAACTTGGGCTTAGGGAGACCTTAGACCAGACAGTTTGGAAGTAACAGCCAGGATTCAGCCCCAGAGGTGATGTCTCTCCTGCAGCATGCTGTAGGTTTTTTACTCATTTATTCCCAGATAGTTTAATTCACCACCATGTGCCAGTCACTGAGATGTGACAGAGGGCAAGAGACACTTTCCCGGTCTTTGTGGCGTTTAATGTTCTTGGGCTACTAATCTGTGCTTTATTAAATCATTATACTGACCTTGTCTGTATGCCTAAGCTCTCTGCTCTGGTTTCAGCTCCTACAATAGATAAGAAGCTAACAATACTGAGAATTTTTTTATTAGCATCCTTCACAAAAGAAGGTAGCTAAACATAAAACATTCAGTTAGTTGAAAGTAAATCATTGTAAAAGAAAAAAAAAAAGAAAGTAAATCATTGCAAGGAGTCTTCAAAAAGTTTATGGAAAATACATATTATGAAAAAAACTTGGGCATTTCAAGATGTTTTTGCACCAAAATAGACTCATACTTTGACTCATTTCCCACAAACTTTTTGAAGTTCTCCCTACAGGTCTCCCCTCCCGCAGTCCTGCTGGCGGCCTTCTGCCCAGTGAATAAGTGAATGTCATGTCATTCTCCTGACTAAATTGATGATGACAAAGCAGGCCTTATTATATGTTCTTAAATGTAGTCCTAATCCCTTTCAATTTAACTTCTGTTTTTAATATTGTCTTGGATATTTTAAAACACTAGTTTTGAATATAAACTGTTCTTTTCTTTCTTAAAGGTTTTTGATGACTGCCATGAAGGTGGAGAGATTTCACCATCTAACTGTATTTATATGACGGAGTGGCTTGAATTTTAATAGAAAGCTATGAACGTTATTGACATTTTGCAAGTGAAGTTACTTTGGGAGCAAACAATTTAATTCATGATGGACCATCAAGTTTATTGAAAGAAAACTTCACAATTATGGATACAGACTTGTTGCTATGAAAATATATTTTTTTATTTATGAAGACAAAATTTTTATTGGTTAAGTAGCCAAAAGAATATGAAACAGATAAGCTTAATGGTGAAGTTCATTCTTCAATAAATAAAATACTTTGAAGCTCTCTGGAGAACTACATCTTTTGAAGCTTTCAAGACTTTAATTGTTTCCAGGAAAAAGAAGCCAACAAACCCATATTTATCCAGTACTATGGTAATGGTTAGAATGCAAAAGTGTTCATTTTAAATTAAGTTCTTCATTATGTATTTTTTATATCTGCTTCACTACTACCATTTCATTTTCTATTTTCTCATAAATTTTAAGTGGTGAAGGCAGGAATATCAGGGGAGTGTACATAAACTTGAGACATGAATAGGGAGAAAGTGGAACATCTCTTTTCACACACTAGAATTCCTTTTTACATCCAAATTATTTTGAGGATCATGCCACCATATTTACTTCAAATGCAAAGGATGACTCTTATCAAAGGTTATGTTTTTAGTACATAAACACTAGTTATCATTCTCATCCTAACTTTGTTAGTGTAAGTTTTACTCTGTGGCTCAATTATAGAATTTGCTAGAATTTTCACTTATTTAATGTCTGTAAGACTGAATGTTTCTGTCTCCCCCAACAGAGTCGTATGTTGAAATCTAATCCCCAGTGTAATAGTATTTGGAAGTGGGGCCTTTGTGAGCCAATAGGTCATGAGGGTAGAGTCCTTAATAATTAGTACCCTTATAAAAGAGTTCCAGAGAATTCCATTACCCTCTGCCCTGTGAGGACTCAGTGAGAAGAAGACAACTGCCTATGAACTAGGAAATGACCCCTCACCAGACACTGAATCTGCCAGTGCCTTGATCTTAGACTTCTACCTCCAGAATTATGAGAAAGAAATTTCTGTTGTTAACTACGAGCCTATGGTATTCTGTTATAGCAGACAAAATAGAGTAAGACAATGTCTCTAATCATTTAACCAAATTAAAACTAAAAATAATCTGTTGCCCATCATACATACTTTGTGTGTATGGAAGGAGGCTCATACTTTTTTTCTTGTCCTGTTGTATGTTTATTTTCTTGTTCTGTTCTAAAAATCAGTGTGATGTTGGAGCGGAAAGCCACTATTACTGTCCTCAATTTTATTAGCACTTTTTATTTCCAATCACAAGCTATATAGAAAACACTAGGTTATTTGATATATTGTGCAGAAATTAGTTGTAGGGCTTTTTAGGATCACAGCTGCTGTATTTTTACTTTGTAATTCCACTGATAAGTTTCTTTTTTTTTTTTTAATTTTTTTAGTTTTTGCTATAGGGTGTATACACTCGTCAGAAAGACAGAAAGCAAGAAATCACCCCCCGGGGGGGGATGGCCACTCCGCAATCCCTTCTCCTCCATTCTCTTCTCGAGATCTTGGTCATGCGCGCACACACACCTAGCATGAGTTTAAGCCACTGGGTCCAGGACTGGAACTGTGGTCAGCTACATGGGAGTCCAGCAACATACCCATTATGCCAACTGCTCATCCCAAATAAAATAATTCCATATATATATATGGAATACACACACACACACACACACACACACATTTATTTATTTATTTATTTATTCATTTATTTACTGGGACAAGCAGATGGCATAGTGGTTACATTGCTGAACTCCCACATACCCAACTGGTCTGAGTTCTAGACCTGGCAGCTTGAAACTCACACTGGGCACATGTGCATGTGTGCCCAAAATCCCAAGAGGAGACTGGAGGAGAAGGGATTGTGGCATGGCCATCCCCCTGGGGGGAGATTTCTCACTTTCTGTCTTTTTGGTGAGCACGCACCCTATAGCAAAAGTCTCTAAAAACAATTTTTTAAAAAAGAATTGTTCCCAGTGTTTGGATCTCTTCATAGTCACACAAGATGAACTGATTCTTCAGAAAAGCAAAACCCAAGGTCCCGCCACCCAGCCTGACTGACTGCATTGGCACTGTGGACAGCAGGGCAGAATCCATTGACAAGAATTCTCAATTGGATGCTGAGCTAGTGAAGTATAAGGATCAGATTAAGAAGATGAGCAGGTCCTGCAAAGGTATAAGCAGCAACAGACAATCTCACCCAACAGTCATTTAACATGGAACAAGCCAGATACACTGTCCAGTCATTGAAGGACACCAAGACCGTGGTCGATGCTATGAAACTGGGAGTAAAGGAAATGAAGAAGGCATATAAACAAGTGAAAATTGACCAGATCGAGGATTTGTAAAACCAGCTAGAGGATATGAATGAAGATGCAAATGAAATCCAAGAAGCACCAAGTTGAAGTTATTGCACCCCAGAATTAGATGAAGATGACCTAGAAGCAGAGCTGGATGATAAAGATGGTTCTTACTTGGATGAAGCAGCATCTGCACCTGCAATTCCAGAAGGTATTACCACTGATACAAAAAACCAGGATGGAGTCCTGGTGGATGAGTTTGGATTGCCACAGATCCCTGCTTCATAGATTCACGTCATTCAAATACATCCCAAAAATTAAATTAATATTCTGGGAACTAGGAAATATTTATTGTTACCATGACAGATTTAGGTTTCTCACCTTTCCCTGAGGGAAAAGTTTATTATGCTTTTTATTTTTCTTCCATTAAGAGCTCATTGCTTGGGGGATGCTTTCTTTGTACTAAATTTGATTCCTTTTCTCTTATGAAAGACTAATGTACTTACATTTATCTTTGGCTTTGTATGAATTCTTTTTATTCATTAATAGTAATTTTAAATAGAACCAAGGAAGTGGAATCTTTAAATTCTATGACAGTGTAACTCTACAGTTTCCATGTGACCCAACAAATTGATAAGATGAAGTTGAGATTATTGGGACTGTTTGCATTATGATTCAAAACAATTTTCTATTGTGATATTGTAGCTTGGTTAAAGTGATAGTCTTTTTGATGGGTTTTGTTGTGTCTTGTGAGCAGATCATTATTGTGTCCATTGTTGGAATGAAATTATCACTACTGTATCATGAGAGGATATTATTAATTCTATGGTTCTCTCAGTATTATAGCCTGACTTGTAATCAATACTGTTTTTTGATATGTAATGTATAGGATATTTATTTATACTCAGTATTTTTCAAGAGGAAAAAATAAGAATTTTTGGGGGGAAGCCAGCAAGTGGCATTGTGGTTGGGAATTCTGGACTCCCACATGGCTGCCCACAGTTCAAGTCCTGGACCTGCGGCTTGCTTTCTCATTCTCTCTCTCTCTCTTTTTCTCTCTGGTCAAATTAAAATAAATAAAGTTAAATAATTCTTTTCAAAAAAAAAGAATTATTTAATTCCATTTGTTATTTTTTAAAGATTTATGTGATTTTAATTTGCTACAGAGTACATGTGCTCACTAGAGAGAGAGAGAAAGGGAAAGTGAGAAAGCAAGCCACCAAGTCCAGAACTTGAACCACAGCTGACCATATGGGAGTCCAGCACCTTAACCACCACACTACTTGCCAGCCCCAGTATTTTTTAATTTGACTAGAGAGAGATTTCTGCCGTAAGCCCTGCTCCAGCTGGGGTGGGCTGAGACTCGTACACAGGAAGGCAACACGGGTGATCAGGAACAATTAGACTGAGACCACAATACTCTTTAGCATGTTCTCAGCCTGCTACAGCCAGAGCCAGCTCCAGACTGCAGCCTTAGTGGCTACCAAACATACGTATTTATTGAGGGATGTCTTACAGGAGTAGGAGGGGTGAGGGGGTAGTAAAAGATTTACTCTAAGAAATAGGGTATACAAAGTATGGAAACAATAATCATAAAACATGATGCACTGTTCTGTTTGAACAGGTGAAGCCAAACAGTTCTCAGAACAAAGGAGTCTATTTGTCTGGTGCATTTTCTTCTTAAGTCTTGATTACTGGACAGGGCCCTTTTGGATGAGAGGGTCTTGTAGCTCAGGAGACAACACAGGATGTTTTATTAGCAGTTTTTCAAAGTTAACAGCACACAGATGAGAAACTGTTTGTAGTTAGGGACTTATCTGTTGCTTGCCTGAACCAGATAAGAACTTCCAGCTAAGATAGTTACTCTTCCTCCTGGAGTCTTCAGGTTTGTTAATTCTGTCGTTGTTAGCCAGATCTGTCCTTCCTCTATTAACCCATGGGTCCCTGTATTTATTTGCTGAATTCTTTGTCTGTTAATCAGTGAATTCTTGTGCTTTATCTTTAAGTCCCTGTCATGGTGGTGGATATGCTAACCTGGCCTAACATAAGTTAACTTTGGCCTGCAGCTTTAACAAGGAGTATTTATGTAAAATTAGCCTTAAACTAACTTAGTCTATATATGCTACTAACGATAATTTGGCTTATACTAACGTAACCTAAATATGCTAATTTTGACCTAAAACAGGCAGGTGGGGGAATCTGTCTCAGGTTTCCTGATCCTCATGCACTGTCTTAGGAAACCAGCATTCCTACAGGATCACTAATTGGCTTTATTGTAAAGTTGCAGTAAGGTTGGGAGTGTTATTTTACCCTTGCAGGGTACCGTAATAACAGTAAAGCTCATGGCAGAGAAATTGAGTGCAGGCCACTACAGCAACACAATGGAGGACTCGTAAACTGCCGACCTTGCTCGCAGTTTCTTCCCAGCCCAGGCCTTGCCTTAGGCATGGGAGGCAGCCTCTTTACCAGCTTGTGTTAGCTGCATGGCCCCATCAGGAAAACAAGCTGCCAGGTCCGGGACATGAACCTCAGTCGGCTGTGCAAGAGTCTCAGTGCCTTAATCGCCATTGCCACCTGTCGGCCCCCTCTTTAAACTTTTTCCCATAGCATATTTTTTATTCTATATATTAACTGAAGGAGGGAAATAAAGCTAATTTTAAAATATGGCACCTTGATATATTAAATGGATTATTTATCCAACATAAATAAACTGACAAAAACAATGGACCCCTAGACTTGTGATGACACCAAAAAATCAAATTGTAAAAGAAGTCATAATATAGCAGATTCCCATTTAGTCATAGGTATTCTGCTCACCCGAGAGTAAATACTCCCCAGAGTCTGTTGAACCCCTCTATGTTTAATAATGATTCATACAGAGACTCAAATCAGTCTGTGACTTTTTGCTTTTATCATTTTATTTTATATATCCAGTCACTATACATCACTCTAGCTTATAAAGTGAATTCACCCAACATGAATACACTTCACAGTCTGTGACTTTCAAGTAACAGTTTATGTGGATTCTTGCATGAAATTCCTCTGATCTTAGTTTGGCAGTGAGCCAGTTTTATAGACCCATGATGTTGATGGTGATGAAACTCTTAGGGTAACTTGTCAAACAAGATTTCAAACTGACTCACTTACTTTGAACAATTCATTATTGGATGGTGGGTGGGAAGGTTTAAAACACGTGCTCTAGACCAGTGCTGTCCAGTAGAGCTTTCTAGGTGGAAATATCCTAGATCTGCTGTCAAAGAAGGTAACCGCCAGTTCAGGGAGCTTCTGGACACCTGGAATATGGCCTCTTCAAGTAAAGATCTGAGTTTTTAATTTTATAACCACCCGTGGCTACTGGTTGCTGTAGCATAGTTCAATAGTCAAAGTCTAAATGATTTTCACAGGAATTACTTCTCAGTTGTGTGTGTGTGTGCGTGCGTATGTACATGTTTGTTTATTTGTTTATTCCCCTCCATGGAGGAAGAAAACAACTATTATGAACTATTATTTACATGTTTGTCATTTTTTAAAGAAAGGACTTCACAAAACAATGCAGAGAAATTCAACCATGTACTATTCCAAACAATTCAAGTAGAATCAAGTTTTAATTATAGGCTTGGTCAAATCAGTGCTAAATGGCCTGAAAATTATTATTCAGCTGATTTATCTAATTTTTATAATTTGTCAGAATAACTTGTTTTAAAATAATTTTCATTACAAAAATAATACACGTTCAGTGTAACAAATTCAAATAATTCCCAGTTGGACAAAGTAAAACAGAGACATCCACTATGCTTGACCTGCCAAAATTCCTGTTCCTCAAAGGTAGCTGTGGTCAAAAGTTTAGAAGTACTTTCTTGACTTTTCTCATTATCTAAGCACATTTACAAACCAAAAGACTTTCAGGTTACAGTGATGGTTCTCAGTCCCCTTTGGACATAAACATTGTGGAAATCAACATTTTTCTGAGAAATCACAATGCCCTAGCAAACTCAGACTCTGCAGCATCACTTCATGGGTGAATTAATTGCAAATTGTTTGAGGCAGCACTTAGGAATCAATCATAATAGCCAAAAAGGGGGGAAATGGAGGAATGATGCTTCAAAGGGATCTAATGGACAATTGAAGTTAAACAGTTGAACATTTACAGAGCAAAGTTTCAAGAAGAGAAAGGTTATTTTAAAAAACACTAAAGCCTTTGTAACAAAATCCAAATTGTTCCCATGATCTCATTCTTTGACATTCTGCTTGGTTATCTTAAGCTTTCTTGGACTCTACAGACTCATCTAAAAGCCCTGGGCTAAGTTAATACAACAGAACTCACAAATGGATGGCTTGGATTTTGTGTCTTGCAGTGTGTGTAAATATTTTGATATACGGTGTTAGTTGCCAGCGAATATAGTCCACATGTACGTGGACTGGACATGATTTTATGGACATACATACATATTTAAAGACCACTGTGTGAAGATTTTTCCTAAAAAAAAAAAAAGAAACAAAACAAAACAAAACAAAAAAACAGGAAATTGGCAACACCTTGCCAGGTTTCTACATGGCAACAGTTTAGACACGGCAAGAGCTCTCTGTGTGACCTTGGTCCCTACCACTCTTGTCTTACCTACTCACTGTGTTCATGTGATACTTAGATATGGGCAGGCTGCACTTCCATTCTTGGCCTGACTCCCACAGACACCTGACTTGGCACCCTTACCTGTCAGTCACTCTCCAGTGTCTGAAGGATTGGGGAGCGGTTACCAAAGGTAAAGGCCCTGGTGTGGGTTTAACATCCTGGGCCACCTTGCTAGTGTTTTGAGCTCTAAGCTAACACTGGACCTATAATCATATTTTCTTTTTCAAATAAAATATAAAAGGTTGCACCAGCCTTGCAGCTCAGCAGTTGAGGGAACCAGAACCATTTCCAAGCTCAATTCAGGTCCTGGCCCCAGCAACTTTGGGAACAAGGTGAGCGCATGTGCCTACGTGTCTGATGCTGATGGAAGAGGGGGACTGCGGTGTGGCCGTGTTCCACTGGGGATACTTTTGCTCTCTCCTGAGAGCACCTGTCCTCTGCCAACCTATAAAAGCTATGTGTCAAAAAGAAAAAGAGTGCTGGGAACCAGCAGTTAGCGTAATGGCTATGTCACTGGACTCCCACATAGTCGACCGCAGTTCGTGTCCCAGACCCGGTGGCTTAAAACTCACGCTGGGCGCGTATGCGTGCGTGCCCAAGATCCCGAGAGGAGAATGGAGGAGAAGGGATTGCGGTGTGACCATCCCCCCTGGGGGGTGATTTCTCGCTTTCTGTCTCTATGTCTCTCTCTGTCTGTCTGGCGAGCGCATGCGCCCTATAGTGAAAATCTCTCTCAAAAAAAAAAAAAGAAAAGAAAAGAAAAGAAAAAGAGTGCAGCATATGCATGAAACCTGTTAGTTATAATCTGGAGTGGGAATCAGGAAACTTGAGCTCCATTTCTGACGACTCAGAGTAGAGAAAGGTAGTTAGGCTGGCCTTCTGTCCCTTACCAAATGGGAAAATTACTACTGTCATTCACAGTGGTGAATGGGAAGACTGAGTTTGTGTAAAATGAAAATGCTGTTTGTAAGTTAATTTGAACCTTGAATCTTGTGTTTTTCAGGCACTTTTGGAACTTAACTGATGTTTTGTGTCTAGTTGTCTGATAATATTACTCTACCCCTCTGATGGAATGCAGAAGTAGAGGAAGCAGCCTGTCTATGCTTGCACATTGAGCATAGACTTTACCACACTAACTAGTTCATGAAACTCTGTGTTTTGAAAGTGGCCACGGTCAGTGAATTTGTGCAGTTTGGCTTCCAACCTGTCAGCCACTTCCTGCTGTTCCTTCCAGGGAAGGAAAGGGTCATCAGTGGATCCAAACTGCACAATGTGAGGGCAGTTGGCCTTGATCTTCTCCCACTGCCAGGGGCGGCTGAAGTATCCTAGGGGAAAAAACACAGCCTATCAGTGCCCATGGATAATCTCTATTCTAGATACCCTAAAACATCTAGCAGAGGACCAGCCAGGTGGTATGGTGGGTAAGGCTGCTGGATCTTACATGACCAACTGTGCGGTTCAAGTCCCAGACTCAGTAGCTTGAAAAACACGCAGCACATGTGCATGTGTACCCAAAATCCCAAGAGGAGAATGGAGGAAAAAGGATGGCAGCTCAGTTATCACCCCGGGGGGTACCTACTTCCTTCTGTCTCTTGGTGAGCACATGTATCTATAGCATATTTTAAAAATAAATAATCTTGGGACAAGCAGGTGGCGTGGTGGTTAAGGTGCTGGACACTCCCACATGGCTGACCACGGTTCAAGTCCTAGACCTGGTGGCTTGCTTTCTCACTTTCTCTTTCTCTCTCTCTCTCTCTCTCTCTCTCTCTCTCTCTCTCTCTCTCTCTCTCTCTCCCCCTCTGGTCAAATTAAAAAATAAATGAATGAAAAAAGTAAAATAATCCTTTAAAAATAATAAATAAATAAATAAATAAATAATCTCACAGAAACTCTTGCAGAGTCACAAAGAATCAGAGCCCAAGTGTGGTTAGAAGCACTTTTATTTTAAAATCTATAGCCTTGACATCATAGCTACTTAAAAAGGAGAGTATGGCTCAAGTAAAACCAGGCTTCTAGGGGTCAGTTCTAAACTATGGATTGGAAGATCTCCCACCTCTCAGTGCTTAATTTATATGCAAAGGTGAGTGGTAAATCTTTCTCTCATGCCATTAGATTTGTTTTAATCTATTGGAAAACGCTGTTTGATAACCTGAATAGGCACCACCATGTGTAGGGAAGGGCTTTTTTAGTGTTTCTGCCTTCAGACTTACCACTTGCACGCTCATTTTCATCCCCCAGGTCTGAAGTGTATGCAGACACTAATATGATAGCATAGACTCGATGCGTTTCTGCATACCTGGAGAGAGAAAGATGACACTGGCTAATAGTGTTAACTGTGGCAACCAAAACATCAACGACTTACTTTAAAACTCATTTGAGGGGGGTTCAGCAGGGTGGCGTGTGGTTAAGGGTGCTAGACTCCCATATGGCTGACCATGGTTCAAGTCCCCAACCTGGCAGCTTGATTTCTCAGTTTTCCTCTCTCCCTCTTACTCTATCCTTCTCTGGTCAAATTAAAAAAAAAATAAAAATAAAAAACCTCATTTGAGGAACCAGCAGATGGTGTAATGGTTAGATTGTTGGACTCCACGTAGTTGACCACAGTTCAAGTCCCAGACCTGGCAGCTTCAAACTCACACTAGCACGCGTGTGTATATGTACAAAATCCTGAGAGGAGAATGGAGGAGAAGGAACTACAGCTTAGCCATCCCCCGGGGGAGTGATTTCTCACTTTCTGTCTCTCTATTTCTCCGATGAGGACATGCACTCTATAGCAAAAAATCTCTACCGGAAAAAAAAAAAAAAAAAAAAAAAAAAAACAGCTCATTTGATGTAGCTCACAAATAATTTGTGCTGTAAGCTGTTGAGAATGATACCAAAAATAGCAAGGAAACTATAAAACTCAAGCCCAATCTTGGTTACTTGAAAAATGAACTCCTCATTTTCTAAAGTAATCCAAACTGCTTCTGCAATCATTTCCTAATAAACATAAAAAAGTATAACGGTTCTCTGCGATGCGTGCATTCACCCCCTTTAGTGTGCATCAGTGCTGTTTAGTTAACATGCAGATCCCCAGGCTCGGCCCCAGGGCATCTGATTTCAGAGGGTTGGCATCAAGGCCCAGCAGTCTGTACTTTAAATCATCAATGACAGCATGTGTATGCAAGAGAGAGAAAGAAAGAAAGCACTCTCGACAGAGTCCCATCATGCCCAGATCCTCTTTCCCAAACCCTTCAGTTCCTTGGGATTCTGGGTGCCCAAAGGCATACCTGCCAGTCCTGTTTCAAGGTGACAGGTCCAGGGATCTTTTTCTTTTCTTTTTTTTTTTTTTAAGAGAGCTTTTTTGCTTGCCAGAGACAGAAAGAAAGTTAGAAATCACACCCTACCTCCCAACTCCCCTGGGGAGGGATGGCCAGCCACAGTCCCTTCTTTTCCATTCTCCTCTCAGAGTTTTGGGCACTCATGCACATGCACCTTGCCTGTTTCTCAAGCCACCAGGTCTAGGACTTAAACTGCAACTGACCACATGGGAGTCCAGCACCTTAACCACTATACCACTTGCTGGCCCCCAGGTCCAGAGATTTGAACCAGTGGTTAGCCATGTGGCTTCCATGCTGTCTGGTATGCTAGCACCTGCACCACCCAGGCTCAGCCAAGGATCTGCATGTTAAGGCATAACGCTTCCTCCAGCCAAGGTGACTAATGCAACTGGTCTGTGAATCATTAAGAAACACCAGAAATGTACCTCCATTTCTATGTACTCCACACTGCACTGTGTTATTCATTTGTGTTGTATTATATCTATCTTCCTCAATGAACAGCTCCTAAAGGGCAGGCATGAGATGCAGACTTTCATGTCCCTGCTGCCTAGCACCCTGTCCAGCAAGTAGACACCCAGCTAATCATTTTTAGAATGCACTATGACTTGGAAAGATGAGGCTTAGTACTAAGATCTGGAGTAGTAATAGTTTCAAGAGTCCTTTGTGCCAGGAAGGATTTATGATTGGTGTTTTGTTGTGGGGCCTAAACTATTTTTTCCCAACTGTTTCTTTTTAATTGCCATAAGGTATATGCACTCACCACAGAGAGATAGAGGGAGAGAAGGAGAAAGCACATGGTCACACCAAAATCCTTTCTCCATTTCTTCTTCTGTTTGGGCATGCACACACATGCACTTGGCATGTTTCTCAAGCCACTGGGGCTGGAATTCAAACCACACCCAGTCATGTGGGATCAGGCTCCCTTCACTACCAGGCTACAGAGCTGACCCCAACTTTATTTAAAAGACCAATAAGTGGGACCAGCAGGTGGCATAATGTTTAAGGTGCTGGACTCCCATATGGCCAACCAATGTTCGAGTCCCATACCTGGCAGCTTGAAAATCAAGCCAAGGGGGCTAGCAGGTGCCATAGTAGTTAAGGCACCAGAATCCCACATAGCCAACTGTGGTTCAAATCCCAGACCTGGCAGCTTGAAAATCATGTTGGGTGCATGTGCCTGCATGGTATAATCCCAGAAGGATACTAGAGGAGAAGGGATTGTGGCATGGCTATCCCCACTGGGAGGATGACTTCTCACTTTCTCTCTCTCTCCAGTGAGTCCAAGCGCCCCGTGACGAAAACCTTAAAAGAAAATCAAGCTGTGTGTGTGTGTGTGTGTGTGTGTGTGTGTGTGTGCCCAAAATACCAGGAGGAGAATGGAGCAAAAGGTATTGGGGCATAACTATCTCCCCTTGGGGGTCATTTCTTACTTTCCCTCCCTCTCTCTCTCTCTCTCTCTCTCTCTCTCTCTCTCTCTCTCTCTCTCTCTGTCTCTCACAGGCAAGTACATATGCCCTGTGGCAAAAATAATCAATCAATAACCAATAAGCATGTAGATTCATAGAGTTTGCCACATTTCATCCTGACATATCTCATAAGTACAAAGCTGTTCTCATATAACCACAGTAACACGTGATCTGTGTTCATTGTCCCCAACTGTACCTAAAGTGCCCTTTAACATGGCTTTGCAATCCTACATCCAGGCAAGGATCACTGACTCTTTGGTCACGTTTCAGTTTCTGTTGTAAACAATACTGACATTGTGTAAGAGTTTAAGCCAGTTGTCTAGTACCCAGTCCCCAACACTGGATTTATTTGCTTATCACACTCTGCTAACACTTCTGTCAAGAATACTGCACAGATGATGTGTTCTCCCCAGTCCATCACATTGGGGATGCACAATGCAGTCTGTCCCATCACTTATGAGATTAAGTGTGATTGCTTACTTAAAGCGGTAGCTACTAGCCCTCTCCACTGCAAGGCACAATTTCTCCTTTGTGATTACTGAGTCATGTGTCAGATGGTCCTCTGTGACTGTGTCAATTTCCTATTCTCCTACAACCTTATACCCATGGTCTTGACATCCATTTTTCTCCTTGCATTCCTTAACTTTAGAAGTGGGCCCAGCCATGGTGGTACAGGTGGTAGAACGCCCCTCTGCCACGTTGAAGCCGTGTGGGAGACCATGGCTCAGATACTAGGTCAATCTGAAACATGCTAGGCATAGTTGCCCATGATCCTAACTGGCTAGAGGGCTCAGTAAATGGGGTTGAGATTTCAGTGTGACAAGAACCTGTCAAGGGTGTCTGTTTCTCTCTCTCTCAACAAAATAAAATATTAAATTAAAAAGAAAAAAGTCCATTCTTATAAAGTTGCCTACAATCCTGCAGTAAGTTCAGGGATCTTTAAAAGAAGGCACATCAGAACCAGCAGGTGGTATGGTGGTTAAAGGTGCTGGACTCCCATATGGCTGACAGAGGTTCAAGTCTTGGACCTGGCAGCTTGAAACTCACACTGGGTACCTACGCGTATGTGCCCAAAATCCCAGGAGGAAAACAGAGGAGAAACGATTGTGGCATGGCCATCACCCATGGGAGGTGATTTCTCACGTTCCCTCTTGCTGTCTCTCTCTGTCTCTCTATCTAGCACACACACCCTATGGCAAAACCTTAAAAAAAAAAAAAAAAAAAAAGGCACATCAGGCCAGCCGATGGCGTGGTAAAGGTGACTGGTCCACATGGCTGACCACATGGTTCAAGCCCTGGACCTGGTGGCTTAAAAAACACACTGGGCATGTGTGAGTGCATGCCCAAAATCGCAAAAGGAGGGAAAAATGGAGAAGGGATTGTGATGTGACCGTTTCCTCCTGGGGATGCTTTCTCACTTTCCCACCCTTGCTCGCTGTCTCCAGTAAATGCATGCACCCTTGGCAAAAAAAATTTTTTAGAAGAGAAAGAAAAAAAAGGCACTTTTTTTTTTCCTGTTAGGTTTTTGCCATAGGGCACATGCACTTGCCAGAGTCAGAAAGAGAAAATGGCCCCTAGGTGGGGATGGCCACCCCACAATCCCTTCTTCTCCATTCTCCTCTCAGGATTTTGGGTATGCACAGCGTAATTTTCAAGCTGCCAGGTCCAGGACTCGAACTGCTACGTGGGTTGGCTATGTGGGAGTCCAGCACATTGACCAACACGCCACCTGCTGGCCCCAAAAGGCACATCTTTACGAGCCAATGGCTCAAGAAAAATTCAGTTAGCTTTGAAAAAGGTCAGAATTTAGCAATAAAAGAATCTCTTCATTTTCCAAACAACTCCTGGCAGCCTATAAACATCTCTTACACACTGTACCACAGTATGTAGCTCCATCCTGAAAAGCATTATTATTTTTTTTTTTTTTTTTTGGAGAGGTTTTTGCTATAGGGCGCGTGCGCTCGCCAGACAGAGAGAGACAGAGAGATAGAAAGTGAGAAATCACCCCCCCAGCCCCCGGGGGGGGATGGCCACGCCGCAATCCCTTCTCCTCCATTCTCCTCTCGGGATCTTGGGCACGCACGCACATGCGCCCAGCGTGAGTTTTAAGCTACCAGGTCCGGGATGCAAACAGCGGTCGACTACATGGGAGTCCAGCAACACAGCCATTACGCTAACTGCTGGTCCCTGAAAAGCATTAGTATTCTCATAGCTGTGATGAGTGTTGCTGAAAAGTTATGAAATTTGGCAAGATTCCCTGACGTGCATTGCATCTGATATCCTGAGTGACTGCTTGGGACAATGATTATCCTTTGCCATCCAGTCCAGAAAATATGGAAGAAACCCAACACTAATAAGCTTATTCAGCCAGCTACGTCCCTACCTCCTGTGCCCTGTAAGGGCTAGAGGAGGAGACGTGGCATTCTATTTTAGTGATGAGAGCATCGGAAAAGTGGCCAGAAATCCTGGTCGGGGTCAGTTAGGGGTAATGCCCCCACCCCAACAGATATTTACTGAGCATCTACCATATGACAGGCTCTCTTCCAGGCACTGGGGTTTCAGAGTCAGAGTGAACAAAGTCCTACCCTCAGAGCTTCTACAGCAGGAGATAGACAAGAGGTAAATAGACAGCACATGAGAAATGC
This sequence comes from Tupaia tana, assembly GCA_026018925.1. Taxonomy (NCBI): domain Eukaryota; kingdom Metazoa; phylum Chordata; class Mammalia; order Scandentia; family Tupaiidae; genus Tupaia; species Tupaia tana. The sequence goes on from JAKSZU010000015.1 coordinate 52,393,992, forward strand.
CATAGATAATAAGATATAGAGGGGCTGGACAGGGGCACAATAGAACACAAAGCTATGTGAGACTGACCCACACGGGAAGGTTCTGGGTTCTGGGTTCATGTCTGGAGACATCCCTGAACACAGGCACACTCATTCCCGCCACTGGGACTTGCTGAAGCTGGGCTGGATCACAGTACAAAGCCCCTGTTGGGGGAACTTCTCTCTCTCACTTGTTCACTAATTGGAGGAAATATGTAAAGAAAAAAAAAAAAAAAAAAGATATAAAGAGGGCCAGCAAGTGGCTTCACGGTTGAAGGTCTAGATCCCACTTGGCTGACCACAGTTCAAGTCCCAGACCCAGCAGCCTGAAAAGCATCCCAGGATGTATGTGCCCAAGATCCCAAGAGGAGAATGGAGAAGAAGGGACTGCAGGGTAGCCATACCCTCCAGAGGGTAATTTCTCATTGTCCCTCTCTCTCTGTGTCTCTGTCTCTGGCAAGTGCATGCACCCTACAACAAAAAAAATCTTAAAAAAAAAAAAAAAAATATATATATATATATATATATATATACACACACAGACACACACAGACACACACACACACACACACGCATATAAAGGGGAGCTAGGAGAGACTGCTGTTTCACACAGTGGTTAGAGAGGACCTCACCAAAGAAGACGTTTGAGCAGAGACATGGATGTGAAGAGAAAGCCATGCAGGTGTCTAGGGATGGAGGTACCAGGTAGAAAAGGAACAAAGGCTATGCTGGGCGTGCACTTGGCATATCCCAGGAACTGCAATAAGCTCAGTAAACCTGGCTGAGAAGAGAGAAAGGGAGACAGTAGAGATAATATCATTGTTGGGTGATGGGAAGCTGCTGAGGTTTGGAGCCTCTCAGGTTTTATTTACTATTTAAAAAATATATATTTATTAAATTTTAGTCATTTCTTGAGAGATATTTTTGCTATAGGGCATGTGCGCTCACCCGAGAGACAGAGAAACAGACCAGAACTCAAACCATGGTTGGCTACATGGGAATACAGTGACATAACCATTATGCCATTTGCTGTCCCCATTATTATTATTATTATTATTATTTAAATAATTATTTAACTTTATTTATTTATTCTAATTTGACCAGAGAGGGACAGAGCAAGAGAGGAAAAGAGAGAGAAAATAAGAAAGCAAGCCACCAAGTCCGGGACTCGAACCACAGTCAGGTCATGTGGGAGTACAGTGCCCTTAACTGCCACACCACCTGCTGGTCCCTTATTATTATTATTATTTTTTAATCTAACCAGAGAGAGACACAGGGACAGAGAGCGAGGAGGAAAGTGAGAAAGCAAGCTGCCAGGTCTGGGACTCAAACCGTGGTCAGCCATGTGGGAGTCCAGTGCCTCAATCACCCTGCCACCTGCTGCCCCCAACCTTTCAGGTTTTAAAAGGATGACTGCATCCTGGTAAGAGCCATTGTTGTTTTGTTTTTTTCAAACCAATAACCAGGAAGGAATTACGACAGATTACATTACCACTTTTGAAGTCATCACCGTTTCCTCAACGACAGAAACTTAAAACATACACAAGGTATTCCCCAAAGAGACCGCTTCCACAAGGACCGCACCTCATAGCTGCAATGGCCCCAGAACTGTGGCCGATGATGATGGTCTTCTCGTCACAGTGCAGCTCCGTCTCCATGAAGGGCAGCCAGATGCTCTCTCGAGCTGTAACTGAGGTTCGGGGTAAAGAAAGCCTGTGTCATTTGATAGGGACAGTCTCAGTCTGCCCCATCTTTCTAACAGCCCAAGGGGACAGGGCGGTTTGATAGATTTGAATCTATAGCTTTGACAAATGGTTTTGCCTTTTTTTTTTTTTTTACCATGTTCTTGTTAGAAAATACTGAAGAAATAATAATATGCAACTTTGAAGTTTCAATTAAACTGTCAAATTAAAAATAAAATCCTGACAACCCTCTCTCTTACTTTACATATGTGTATATTCTTTCTTTGCAAAAAGGGGATTTCTGAGGCAAGTCATAAACAGACCCAGAACAAAAATGGCAATATTACATTTTAAAAATATTAGGATCTCCAATAGATGGTGGAAAGTTTTATCACATCACTGCCTCAAATGGAACACCCACAAATTTTGTTGGAAAATAGCTACAGATTGATAAAGGGGAAATAAAGATGCTTGCAAAGTTGAAAATTAAATTTTACCAAGTCCATGTGCTTTTTGGATCCTTGCTAAAATCGTTCATGTTTTTTGGTTTACATCCTCCTCCCAACACTACCTGCCTTATTGATTCTTTTTTTTTTTTTTTGAAAGAAATGTTTGCTATAGGACATGTACACTAGCAAGAGAGACAGAAATGAGAAATTACCCCCCAGAAAGGATGATCACACTGCAATCCCTTCTCCTCCATTCTCCTCTAGGGATTTTGGGCTCACATATGCACACACATGGCATGAGTTTTAAGCCACAAGGTGAAGGACTCAAATCACAGTTGTCTACATGGGAGTCCAACACCTTAACCACTATGCTATCTGCTGGCCCCACTGCCATTTTCATGCTTAGGAGTATATTCATCTTTGGCTTCTCTACTCTGATATTCCTGTTCTCTACCATAAAGTGATCGAGATCAAAGCCCAATAAGATGCAACTACTGCATTCAAAAACAAGTTAGAACTTACTTGGGTCAGGCATGTTTTTAGCCAAACACTGGAAACCAGGTATCTATGATATGAGGAGGGGAAAAAAAGCTATAATAAAGAGCTTAATTACAACTAACACTTTGTTAATAAGAAATGAGACACCTGATAGGATCTTTATCAGTTTAGTAAGTATTTCTTGTATTATGAGATGAAGTGCATTAGGTGCTACAGGATTACATACAAATATACAATTCCTCATAAATTCTATCTGTAGTTCTTTGCAGGGACTTCAAAAACTGCAAAATGGAATTACAGTACAGGTTTCTTTCGGTGCAAAAAAAATAAACTTTTTATCCTTGCATAGTTTTTTTATGATATACATTTTCCATAAACTTGCTTTTTTAAAGAACTATTTATTTTAATTTATTCATTCTTTTGTTTTACTTTGACCAGAGAGAGGGAAAGTGATAAAGCCAGCCACCAGTTTTGGGATTTGAACCATGGTCAGCTATGTGGGAGTGTCCAGCGCCCTAACCACCACACCACCTGCTGGCCCCACATTTCCATAAACTTACTGAAGACCCTGGGTTTATGTAGTCAGTTCTATAGATCTCTTCAGAGAGATCTCCTGTATCTGTACACCTGTAATTATCTCTGTAGGCATGGACCCATAGAGAGAGCATGAGCAAATGTCTTCTAGACAGATTGACCTGGAGCAGAGCAGACTGTGCCAGAGAGAAAGTAAAAGGTGGCAGAGAAACACAGTACAGATGTGTGGACAGCCATGCCGTTGGACAGCTCCAGCTCAGACCTCCCGGTTTGTAGCTCTGGTCAGGATTTTCAACCACAACCCTGAAATTCTACTCATGATCTATTCTGCTGAATGTATTTACTGTATTGAATTTCAACCTCAAGTGTCTTCTAGAGGTCAGCCCAGGAAGCAGTCTTATCACTGGGTTATGGAAGACAGTTACAAAAGAAGTTTAAGATGCTCAGGATAATTCATGTAGGGTAGGAAACCAATTCTCCAAAGCTCACAAAGAAGCCAAATTAAGCAACATATTGTTTGCAGTATACATACATACATTCGAAAATTAAAGAAAGAAAAACAAATAAAAAGCACAAATTTCAGGATGTGAAAACCACAAATTTCAGGATGGTAAGGGGATGGGAGGAGGGCACATGTACAGATTATTTCGAAGAGAGTGGCAATGCTCTAAATCTTAGATTGGTGATTGACTTGCTATATTATGCTTCATAATTTACATGTGGTGCATACACCCCTTGCATATATTCAATATTACGGATTAATAATTTTTTTTAATCTGAAGCAGGGAGCAATGAAGATAAGCGAAAAATTATTTGAAGTCTCCGATCTGAACAGGCAGCGGACAGGGGGTGAGGGTCGGGGGGCTAGGGACTCCCATCTCTGTGGTACTGAGTGGTTCCTTTTATTCTAATGACTGAACCTTCAGAGAAGCTCTCCCGGCTGTTTTACCAACAGATATTTCGACCCCTACTTCTGGAGTTTAACAGGGGCAGGAGGGAAGAGGACAGAAGCAGACTGAACTTGGCTGTAGGCGCGATGGGCACCCGTTCAAACTTTGGTCCCGTCCCTACCCCCAGCCCAGGGCTGACTTCCCAGTGCAGCGGGGGTGTTCTCTTACCTCCTCCAGCCCCTTCTTCACCCAGCCATACCAGCCGTGAGTAGCCACGTCCCCGCCTCCGTTCCCAGGAACAATCACTGCCTTGCTAGGAGAAGCCATAAGTGCAGAGGCGACGTTACTCCAGCAGCAGGTCCTGCGATGCTCCGAGCCAACACTGCATCCGGCCGGGAGCCTGCACCGTGGCATCCTGGGATTTGTAGTTCCCGGGCGCCAACAGGACATTCCGTCGAGCATACATCACCTTTTCCTTGCTTCTGATTGCAGGTCTCCTTCCTCTCTCCCCCTTATTTAGGACAGGCTGTGACATACCCAGAGTGTGTGATCTCTTTATTAGGCTGATTGATATTGCTATAGGAAAGTGTGTTTTTAGTTCCAAATATGCAGAACTCTTTGTACCTGGAAACTCTCAAAATTTGTATTATTTTTCTTTGTGATTTCATAAAAGTTCTTAGTAAAATACTATGAGCCCTGGTTACCTTTTTTTTTTTGCTATACATTCTGTCTTTGTGTGTGTGTGTGTGTGTGTGTGTGTGAGAGAGAGAGAGAGAGAGAGAGAGAGAGAGAAAGAGAGAGAGAGAGAGAGAGAGAACATGCACCCACCAGAGAGAGAGCGAGCGATAACACCACCCATCACCCATCATGGGGAATGATCATGCCACAATCCTTTCTCCTCCATGTCTTCCTCCTTTCGGAATCTTGGGCACACACACACACCCACACCTCAAGCTACTGATCCAGGACTCCAACAGCTGTAGGCCATGTGGGAGCCAGCTGCCTTAACAACCACAGCACCCACCAGCTGGCCCAATGCTGTCTTTTTAAAGGATATTATAATTAGTATAAGGTACATGGATAGCATTCATAGCTAAACCACTTTAGAGACTGGAGAATAACCACACCATCCACCAGCTGGCCCAATGCTGTCCTTTTAAAGGATATTATAATTAGTATAAGGCACATGAATAGCATTCATAGTTAAACCAATTTAGAGACTTGAGAAGCTGAAATACCATTGAGATGATTCACCTAGTATAATATGTCAGTCCTGAAATCTCAGGAACTGATAGTATCTTATAGGTATACCCAAACCTTGCTGAATAAAAGTGAGTGAAAATGTGCATGTGCAATGACTATAAATGGCAATGAACAGGAAAATGCCTCATTTTTCCTTACCTGTTCTTGGATGGGCTTACTGTATACATCAGGCATGATTTAGTGCCTGACGTTGAGAAACTCTATTAAGAGTGCAGTTTTGAGACACACCCTACCATCATGGTCTTCAGCAAGAACAAGACACATCCTTTCCTTTCCTCTTAAATCTAGACTCTAAATTTTCTTTAACAGAGCGATGTTATTGAACTTCAAGTGTAAACGTATGCACTGGAGGGGTCTTCAAAAAGTTCACAGAAAGTTTATGAAAAACGTATGCAAGGAATTAAAAAATTGTTTGCACCAAAATAAACTTGCACTATCTTCTTATAACACATCTGAATAGGATCTGATTCAAGGCACTAAGAAAGATGAAATATCAGATTGGAAAGAGCCCCCATTATAGCAACACAAAATCTGCTAAAATTGAAGCACAAACATCAAATTTGTAATGAAGCTTGGGTGGAAGAATAGTAAAATCACTGATACTTCAGGAAAAGTATAGGAGCAATGCCTCACAGAAATCAGCAGATAAGGTCCAGCAAGTGGCGTGGTGGTTAACATGCTGCACTCCCCTAAGGCCAACCGTGGTTCGAGTCCTCGACCTGGCAGCTTGCTTTCTCATGTTCTCTATCTCTCTGGTGAGCACACGTGTCCTATAGAAATTTTGAAAATAATAATTAATAAAATTTAATAAGTCTTTAAAAATGCTAATTTAAAAAAAAGAAATCAGCAGGGAACCAGCAGTTAGCGTAATGGCTATGTCGCTGGACTCCCACGTAGTCGACCGCAGTTCGCGTCCCGAACCTGGTGGCTTAAAACTCACGCCGGGCATGTGTGCGTGCGTGCCCAAGATCCTGAGAGGAGAATGGAGGAGAAGGGATTGTGGCGTGACCATCCCCCCGGGGGGTGATTTCTCACTTTCTGTCTCTATGTCTCTCTCTGTCTGTCTGGTGAGCGCATGCGCCCTATAGCGAAAAAAACCTCTCCAAAAAAAATTTAAAAAGAAAAGAAATCAGCAGATGAAAAATATATAACTCATTTTTTGTTGTTTTTACGTTTTTTGTCTTTTTTTTTTTTTTTTTTTTTTTTTTTTTTTTTTTTTTTTTGTCATAGGTTACATGTGCTCATCTAAGAGAGAGAGAGAGAAAGTGAGAAATCACCTCCCAGGAAAGATGGCCCCACTGCAATCCCTTCTCCTTCATTCTCCTCTTGGGATTTTGGACATGCATGCGCAAGTGCCCAATGTTGTTTTCTTTTTTTTTCTTTTTTTTTCTTTGGAGAGGTTTTCACTATAGGGCGCGTACGCTCGCCAGACACACAGAGACATAGAGACAGAAAGCGAGAAATCACCCCCCAGAGGGGATGGTCACGCCGCAATCCCTTCTCTTCCATTCTCCTCTCAGGATCTTGGGCACACATGCACACACAGCCGGCGTGAGTTTTAAGCCACCGGGTCCGGGACGCGAACCACAGTCGACTACGTGGGAGTCCAGCGACATAGCCATTACACTAACTGCTGGTTCCCCCCAATGTTGTTTTCAAGCCACCTGATCTGAGACTTGAATTGCAGCGTTGGCTATGTGGAATCCAGAGCCTTAACCACTATGCCGACTGCTGGCCCTGGATAAGTTGTTTTAAGAAGAAACAAGATGATGTTAAAGATGACACCCACAATGGCAGACCACCCACAACAATTTTCAAGGGCAAGTTTGGTACTATTTGTGTCCTAACTGAAGAGGGCTGATGATTAACAGGAGAAAGGACAGCCAACGCCAGAGACCTCCATGAACTCAGTTTACTCAATCCTGACTGAAAAATTAAAGTCGATCAAACGTTCTGCTCTATGGGTGCCAAAACAGTTGTGCTCAGATCAGCCAACATGAGAGCGAGCTTTCAATGGAAATTTTAAACAATGTAATCAAGACCCTGAAAGATGGAGACCAGAAGGTGGCATGGTGGTTAAGGTGCTGGATACTCCCACATGGTCAACCATGGTTCAAGTCCTGGACCTGGTGGCTTGCTTTCTCTCTCTCTCTCTCTCTGTCTCTGGCCAAATTAAAATAAATGAATGAATAAATAAAATAAAATAATTTTTTAAAGATCCTGAAAGAATTGTAACAGGAGATGACACATAGCTTTCCAGCACAACTCTGAAGACAAAGCACAAAGCAATGGCTACTAGGACATGGAAGTGGTCCAGTCAAAGCAAAGGTCATGGCAATGGTTTTTCGGGATGGCATTTTGTTGACTTTCTGGAAGGCCAAGGAACAATAATGTGTGCTTATTAGCAGAGTACTTTTGAGAAAATTAGCCAAATCTTTAGCAGAAAGATTTGGTGATGATAAGTCATCGCCAAAATGGTTTCTAAAAGGCACAAAGAAATGGTCAAAGAGGATTCAACTGTGGAAGCATGGACCTTAGGGTCAGACCAAGCCAGATTTTAATCTCAGGTGTGCCATTTACAGATCTGGACTTTGGCATTTTAAAAACCTCTCTGAGCATCAGTTTTCTCATTTGTAAATGGAGCTAATTATATTTATCAGGGATGTTTATGAGGATTAGATAATATATATTAATATACATTATATGGTGTATATATATGTGTATCTCTCTCTCTCTCTCTCTCTCTCTATATATATATATATATATACCCACTTATATGGGCTCATACTTAATAATAAAAAATGATTGGTATTATTAATAGCTAAAGGAAAGAATATTTAGCTAATAGACACATATGATTTTTTTAATTTATGTAATTTTATTTATTAATGTTATTATTATTTAAATTTGCTATATGGCATATGTGCTCACCAAAAAGAGACAGAGAGAGAGAGGGAAAGTGGGATAGCAAGCTACCAGCTCCAGAATTCGAACTGCAGTTGGCTATGTGAGAGTCCAGTGCCTCAACCACCACTCCACTGCTCACCTTTACACATATAAATTTTAATAGCTAGAAAGTCCCACAGAGGTTATTTTGTCAAATCCTCCAAAAATAAGGATAATCATATTAATGAATTATGGTTCTGTCTTATGATTTTTTTTTTGTTAAGTATAATTTCTTTGTCATAGAATTGATTGGGGGAAAAAAGCTTAGGGTAATTACCAGACATGAGAATGAGATTATGTCTGTATTTTTCTACAGTTTTGTGACTTTCTTGAAAAATGTATCCAATATTTCCTGGTATATCTTTGAATAAGATATAAGGATCAGGCCCACTGGTGGCACAGTGGCTGGGGCAGCTGGATCTTACATAGTACTGTGTGGCTCAAATTCTGGATCCAGTGTACAGGCAAAGCTTGGGTACATATGTGCTCAAAGTCCCGACAGGATGGAGAAGTGGAGGAGAAGGAATTGCACCAAGCCATGGAGGATGTTTCTTCCCCTCCCTCTTTTCCTGCCTCTCTCAGGAGTGCACACAATTAAAAATAATAATATATGCTGCTTAGTGTACCTCAATTGTATTTCAGTAAAGCCATTTACACTTTAAAAATAAAATAAGCAAGCAGAGGCAGGCCAGCAGGTGGCATGGTGGTTAAGGCACTGGACTCCCACATGGCTAATGGCAGTTCAAGCCCCAGACCCAGTGGTTTGAAACTCACACTGGGTACTTGTGTATGCATGCCCCAAATCCTGAAAATAGAATAGAGGAGAAGTGATTGTAGTGTGGCCGTCCCTCCCTGGGGGATGATTTTTCACTTTTCTTGCCTCTCTGTCTCTCTCTGCCTCTCTCCAGAGAGCGAATACACCCTATAGCAAAATAAGTAAATAAACAAACAAACAAAAAATCAAACAGAAGCATTCCTGCACCCATGTGGCTGTTTGTTTAGTGGATTTCAGCTCAAGAAACAATGATACTCCCTTAAGAGGAAATGTGAACTGAAAAAGGATCTGTCCTTCCTTAAGATTCCATTGGCTCCTCCTTCTAGAAGAAGAAAAAAAGACAATGGCATCAGTTCTTGCCTTTCTCAGATGTTTATGCCAATAATGATTGCATAGATTACAGAATTACAGGAAATCCACCTTTCTCTCCTACTTTTTCTCTTGTAGAAGCATTTTCTGAGCTTAACATTATCACAGAAGAAAAATCTTGAGGTTCAAAACGAAAAGTCAACATTTTAAAGAAGTTTGAAAAACCCAAATTGCGCATTTAAATCAGGTCCATTGTTTGCTAATATTGAAGATGTTCTCGGGACCAGCAGTTAGCGTAATGACTATGTTGCTGGACTCCCACGTAGTAGACCACGGTTCACGTCCCGGACCCGGTGGCTTAAAACTCACGCCGGGCGCGTGTGCGTGCATGCCCAAGATCCCAAGAGGAGAATGGAGGAGAAGGGGTTGCGGTGTGGCCATCCTCCCTCAGGGTTGATTTCTCACTTTCTGTTTCTCTGTCTCTCTCTGTCTGTCTGGCGAGCACACGTGCCCTAGAGCAAAAACCTCTAAAAAAAAAAAAAAATAGATGTTCTTCAGAACGCAAATAATTGTCATCTGCCTGAATGTTTCCTTTGGGCCGGGATTTCTTCTGTAGAAATCTGTATTGACCTCTTTAAGCCCCACTGTCCACACTTACTCTCGCCTCTCTGTCATTCCTTAATTCCTACCACTCTTTTTGCTATCGTGTTTGATTTTTGTCTTCACCATCATGAGAAGGGAGGTCAAAGGATGTGTCACATGTGAAGGACACATGGGTGTTAATTGGGAAAGGCAGGCAGGTGAAAATATTGTTCTTGGCAGAGAAGAGGATGTTCCAAAGGGCACAGAAATAGGAAATAGCATGCGTGGACTGGGCTGGATAGCTGGCTGAGTACTTTAGCATTGTGTACACAGCGGGGACCCTTGAGCAGCACAGTGAGGGGCTTCATCCTGCTAGTCAAGAGAAAACTAGGTGAGATTCTAAGCAAGAGGATGTCAGAGTGAGATGTGTGATTTATTAATAGAAAAATCTATCTGGCAACCTAGGTGATTTTTGGATTTGGCAAAACTCAAGTGAAGACATCATTTGAGAGGATGTTGCAATAATCTAATGGAAAAACTAAGCAGGTAGATGGAACTGGGAGATATTTAGAATAACAGATCAATGGAATCAAGTATTCATTATTATCTTCAAGATAGATGGCTTAGGGAACCAGCAGTTAGCGTAATGGCTATGTCACTGGACTCCGACGTAGTCGACTGTGGTTTGCGTCCTGAACCCAGTGGCTTAAAACTCACGCCGGGCACGTGTGCATGTGTGCCCAAGATCCTGAGAGGAGAATGGAGGAGAAGGGATTGCGGCGTGACCATCCCCCCTGGGGGGTGATTTCTCGCTTTCTCTCTCTATGTCTCTCTCTGTCTGTCTGGCGAGCGCATGCGCCCTATAGCGAAAACCTCTTAAAAAAAAAAAAGATAGATGGCTTAGAGATAAGGATAGGCTAAGGACAATTCCCTGGTTTCTAGACTGCATGACTGGGAAGAGAACAATACCTCTAAGTGAAATATAAAGCACATGAAGCAGGTTAGTTGGAGGCTGGGAGAAAGATGAATTCAATTTAGAATTCATATTGAGACTGAGATGCCCGAGAATACCCGGAAGTATCTTCAGGGATACCCTCGGATGAATGCTTCCTTGCTTGTAGTTCTCAGGAATTACTAGTTTCTGCTGAAGATGTAAAATCTTGGGATAAGGAGGAACTGGATCAAAAGCCCATGCGTTTTTCCAGACCTCCCTATAAACAATGTCCTTCGGAACCAGCAGTTGGCATAATGGCTATGTCACTGGACTCCCATGTAGTTGATAGTGGTTCGAGTCTCAGACCTGGTGGCTTAAACTCATGCCAGTCACGTGTATGTGAGTGCCCAAGATCCCAAGAGGAGAATGGAGGAGAAGGGATTGCAGTGTGGTCATCTTCCCTGGGGGGTGATTTCTCGCTTTCTGTCTCTCTGTCTCTCTTTGTCTTTCTGGCGAGCGCACATACCCTATATCAAACAAACAAACAAACAAACAAAAAGAGTGTCCTTCTGGGACCAGCAGATGGAGTAATGGTTATGTTGCTGGACTCTCACATTGTTGACCATGGTTCAAGTCCCGGACCCAGCAGCTTCAAACTCATGGTGTGTGTGTGTGTGTGTGTTTCTTTATTTTACTTATGAAAATGCATGCATGAGCATGTGCATGAGAGAAAGACGGAGGGAGAGAGAGAGAGAGAGAGACAGGAGAGATAGAGACACTCTTGACAGCGCCTCATCACAGCACTCTTGCCCAATAGGACTTTGGCACGTACCTGGCATGTTTTTAGGTTGTTTTAGGATCCAAACTTGTGGTCAGCCAAGCTACTTCCAGCATTCCAGTTTGGTGTGCTACCAGCTGTGCATCCAAGGCTGGGCATATGTTTTTATTTATTTACTTATTTATAATCAAGTGTGTGTTTTTATTTTTCATTCATCCATGGCTGGTAAGTTTTTCTCCATTGGTGGGAATGATGATTAGAAATTTGGTTTCATATTCTGAACATCTGATAATCTCTGTAAGTGAAGTGATCATTTTTAGAGATCTACTCTCTCTTAGTTAAGGGATGGCTGAGAATCTGGTTAGTCTTTCTTATTCATCTGCCTTTTTGTCTATTTATGGGTTAAATCAGTTAAGAACTCTATGGTCAAAGCCAGCCAGGTGGCATGGTGGTTAAGGTGCTGGATGCCATGTGGTCGATTGTGCAGTTTGAATTCCAGACTCAGTGGCTTGAAAAACATGCCAGGCATGCACAAAATCCTGAGAGGAGAATAGAGGAAAGGGGATTGTGGCATGGTCATTCCCTCTGGGGGGGTACTTTCTCACTTTTCCCCCCTCTCTCTGTCTCTTTCCAGCAAACACAGGCACCCTATAGCAAATAATAATAATGATGATGATAATTCCATGTTCACTGGGAAGGAGAACAGCACTGTTATTTTTGTTTCTGCTTACCTTTGACCTGTGGCTGAAATTCAGGAGCAAAGCTACATGCTTTCTAGGTGACTTTATGGCTTCAGGGATATAATTAGGACAGGTCTTCATCTTTTAGTCTGAGAGTGCAAATGTACCTTTTTAAAGTCTTTTTAACAAAAATTAATTTTTTTTTTAATTGCCAGAGGGTGCATGTGCTCACCAGAGAGAGACAAAGGCAGAGGGAGAAAGCATCCCTAATGGGGCATGGTCACACTGCAAGACCCTCTCCCCTATTTCTCCATTCCATTGGGATCTGGGGCATGTGCGCCTGCACGCATGCACACACATAAATGCACACACACGCCCAATGTGTTCTTCAAGTGTCTAGGGCCAGGACTTGAACCACAGTTGGCCATGTGTGACCCACCTTCCTTAACCACTAGGCCATGGGCCTGGCTCCCTAATTTCTTGTTTACATTTAATTGCTGTACATGTCCCCGGGGTACAATACGGTTTTTCAAAGCATGAGTGCAGTATGTGATAATCAAATCAAATCACTATATATTATATACCTTCAATTTTTATTCTACTCGCTATCTGTGAATATATTCATATATATATATATATATATATATATATATATATATGATTGATAATGTTTTTGTTTGTTTGTTTGTCTTTTTACAATTTTCTATAAGGTGCTCACAGAAGAGAAACCGAGAAAGTGAGAAAGCATCCGCCAGGGAGGATGGCCATGCCATAATCCCTTCTCCTTCATTCTCCTCGGAAGCACGCATGTGCCACATGTGTTTCTCAAGCTGGTGTCCAGGACTCAAACTGTGCAGTTGGCCATGTGGGATCTGGCTGCCTTAACCACCATGCCACTGGCTGACTCAGCAATGCTCTCTTATTTTTTTTAAGAATTATTTTATTTAATTTTACTTATTTTAATTTGACCAGAGAGGGACAGAGAGAGAGAGAGAGAGAGAGAAGGCAAGCTACCAGGACCCGGTGGTTTAAACTCACGCTGGGCGCGTGTGCGTGCGTGCCCAAAATCCCAAAAGGAGAATGGAGGAGAAGGGATTGCACCATGGCCATCCCCCCTGGGGGGCGATTTCTCACTTTATGTCTCTCTCTGTCTTTACAGCGAGGCGCCCTGTAGCAAAATCCTCTCCATAAATAAATGAATGAATGAATGAATGAATGTAAGTAAGTATGTTTCATAAACCTTTACCATAAGCTAAATTCTACGGTCTATAGGTAACTTAAAACTTTGTATTAATATTGAGCTAAATAAAAGATATTTCTTGGCTGCCTAAATACATTGTAGCCTAATTTTAAGTTTTTATAGCTTTGCTTATGTAGTTTTGTACATGCTACAGAGTCTACATTTCTGAATGAGGTTAATGAATGTGCTCCTTTTTGCCACCCGTTATAATAAAGAGTGTGAAACAGTTGCAGTGGCTGCGTAAAGCTGTTAGCTTTGTTAGTCTCCTGAAATTCTTGAACATTACATGTCTCAGGTATTCACCTCCTTGTAAAAGGACGACATGGGTGGGCACGCAGAAATGCACCTTGGAGCCACTGCAGCTTGCGATAGGAAATCTGGCAACCTGAAGCAGCATAATCGCACCTGGTATCTAGAACCGACCTGAACCGGCCTTACCCAGCATGTGCGCATGCGCCTCACGCTCGCCGCTCCTAGCGCCTTCTGCACCGCCCCTTTCCGCCGACTGACGCCTCCATCCGGGCAGCTTCGGGCTCCTCCGACCGGCGCCGCCCCTTCTTCCGGGAACACGCGTCTTCGTTCTCGCTTCCCGGTAACTAAGGAGATGAGAGGGACATCCGTTTGAGGCGAGGGCGTCCTGCTGTATCAGAGGGAACTACCGAGGAGTGCTGGAAGCCACTACAGAACGATCTTGCCGGCCTTTTGGTTTTCTGAAGCAGAAACGTTTAGTGGTGAACTTGGGAAAGCGTCCATCCCGAGGAACTGTGGTTTTGGAGAGCAAGGAACGACTGGCTTGCCCTGTTCCAAGATGGCGGCGTGGCTTCCTTGAGCGTCTCGCTTCCATCCGTCCGCCAGAGACTCGCTCTTTGATTGGCCAGCTGACGGCGCTTTGGTGTGACGCTCTCGGGTGCTGACCAGTCGGTGGAGCGCTGAGCTGGACTTAGCGGTGGGAACCGGAGGCGGGCTCGTACAGCGGCAGGTGCGGACGGCTCTGACCAGGTGAGCAGCTTCGACCAGGTGGGGACAGTATGCGGTGGAGGGCGGAAGACACGGGCTTAGCGTTCTGTCGGGGGCGAGTTTGGTTGTTCCTGGGTTGAGAGCTCTTCCCGGCCGGGAGGGGAACCGGAAAGAATAGATGATCCAGGAGTTGAATGAGAATGACGCGTCCCGCGCCAGGCCCGGTGGCCGAAGGACTGGATTCTGGCTCCGGATCCTTCGGAATCGTGGAATGTGTGCACATCCGGAAAGATCTCACCCCCATTTTATAATTGAGAAACTCAAGACCTTTGCTTCGAGACAGAGCTGGAACTAGAACCCAGGTCCAAGGACTCACGGGTTAAATCTTACTTAATTTTATCTTTGGATGGCCAGTATATCCTGAAAAGTTGTGTCTTGGCAAGATATGGCTGGTTCAGATTTTGGGGTGGAGATTCCTGCAGTATCTTTCCAGGACGGTCATTCATTCGCTGGTTCATTCATTCTGTTACTAACCTTTGTATATCCCTTTCCTTTTGAGAATTTGGTATACGTTTTTGCATACCACTTCAGAGAATTAGAGGACTTAAAGTCACCTATGTGTTAAGAATCTCTATGTTGTTCTACAGGGATAAGGGAAAGAGACTGGGAATTGTAGGTGTCAGATTTTGCAGGGTAGATACTTGGGGACTTGAGATGGAGCCAGTATCTTTTAAAAAAGAAATTTTGAGTCGGGGAAAGTCATTAATGAAGCCTGCAGAGGTACTTGCTGAGAATTGTGGCATTAGAACTTTTATTTCCACCCGTTATCTCTTTGCTATTCCTCCCACCTCCCCCCAAAGCTGCCAAAGTGCCCCTTGTGTATGCAGTGCCTCAAGTTTCACTTTTGCCAGGAACAAGAAATAGATGTCTTTGAGTTTCGGTTAAAGCTGAAACATTTGGGATTTTGTGGTCTGGGTTTTGCATAGTAATGTATTTGCTTTTCAAACCACATATTATTATTTCCCCAATCCAAGTTATTTACAGTATGGCATGTCTCAAAATAACATGGAAACAGTTATTATCCAGCATTGCATCAAATGGTCCCTAGAGGCCACTTTAATATTATAGATTCCTTTTTATTCTTGGTTAACATTTAAATTTTTACCTATTTTTTTGTTGTTGTGATTTTTAAGCTACCAGGCCCAGGACACAAACCCGTCACCCATGTGGGATTCCAGTGCTTTAATCACCATGCCATCTGCTAGCCTAGTACCATAGATCCATTAAAAAAAAAAAAATTATTTAATTTTTATTTATTCATTTATTTCAGTTTGGCCAGAGAGAGAAAGGGAAAGTAAGAAAGCAAGTCCCACCAGGTCTGGGACTTAAACCATGGTCAGTCATGTGGGAGTGTCCAGCACGTTACCAGCATACTACCTGCTGGCCCCATAGATTCTGTAATTTACCTTTTCCCACTTTCCTCAAGTAGGCTAATTCCCTTACAATCAGTAGCTGAGTTGTGTGTCACCCTCAATTTCGGGATGTGAACAGACTGTATGATACACTCAGTGAAGTTGGGATTATCTGGGTTTGAAAGCTTAGTCTGAGGGGCTGATTTATTGACCAGAGTCTATCAGAGCCTGAGCATAAGCAGCCATGGTGAGGAAGAGGTCCTGATGAGACTCAGCATTGTAGCAAACTTTCCTTTGTAGTTTCAGTAATACCACAGAAAATACTTGAGCTCAGAACTGGTTCCCATTGTGAAGTGATCTCACGGATCAGCATTTAGTCTTTTCTCCACAGTTAACAGAGTGTGGGGAGGAGAAGGGGGGAAAGGCACAAAGACAGAATCACTGATACTTAAAACTTTACTTTTTTTTTTTATTTGCCAGAGGACACATGTACTTGCAAGAGAGGGTAGAGAGGAGAAACAGCACTCCCACAGCACCCCCCCCCCCGCCCCCATGGGGAGCAGTCATGCTGAAATTCCTTCTTTTCCATGCCTTCATCCAGTCAGGATTCTGGGCACACACACACAAATGTTGGGTGTGTTTTTCAGGCCTCTGACACTGAGTTCAAACTGAAGTGAGCCACATGGGATCCAGCTCACTTAACCGTTAGGCCATGGAGCTGACCCAGAACATGAACTTAAATACAGTTTTTATGTAACAGAGTAATGAAAGAAGGAGATCAGAGAAGAGGGTAATTAGATCCTGAAACAGGGTTCAAAATTTACCCTTGGGCAAGGATCCAAAATGGGCTTAGCTGAGATGATATGTGATCTGTGAGGAGTTTAAAATAGTGTTACTTAGCTAAGTGCAGCTTAGAGATGATCATGTGACTGTAAACTCCCACCCCTTTTATTTTTCCTTTTATCTTTTTTCCTTTTTTTTAATTGCCAGAGAGCACATGTGCCTATCAGAGAGAGAGAGAGAGAGATACAGGAAGGGGGATGGATATAAGTCATTCCCCCTTCCCACTGGGATATGGTCATACTGCAAATCCTTCTCCATCCTGTCAGGATTTGGGGCATGCTTACACACAAGCATGGTGTTTTTTTTTCTTAAGAATTATTTTATTTATTTAAATTTGAGCAGAGAGGGACAGAGCGAGAGAGAGTGAGAGAGATGGAAAGTGAATAAGCAAGGCACCGGTCCAGGACTCCAACCGTGGTTGGCCATGTGGGAGTCTAGTGCCTTTAACTACCATGCCACCTGCTGGCCCCACATAGCATGATTTTTTTATTTGGAGGTGGGGAGAGGTTTTGCTATAGGGCGCGTGCGCTCGCCAGACAGACAGACAGAGACAGAGAGACAGAAAGCGAGAAATCATCCCCCAGGGGGGATGGCCACACTGCAATCCCTTCTCCTCCATTCTCCTCTCGGGATCTTGGGTACGCATGCACACGCGCCCGGCATGAGTTTTAAGCCACCAGGTCCAGGACCTGAACCGCAGTCACCACAGTCGACTACATGGGAGTCCAGCAACATAGCCATTACGCTAACTGCTGGTCCCAGACATAGCATGATTTTTAAAGAAGTCAGAGCTAGCATTTGAATGGCACAATGGACCATGTGGGATCTGGCTTTCTTAACCACTAAGCTACAGAACTGGCCTCCCTTTTATTTACTTTTCAAGTGCTCTAGAGAGGAGAGTTCAGAAAGGAGCAATAGTTAAAGAGAAGTGTGAAATCAAGGGACTTCTGTGGGTCAAAGGGAAGGGAGATACTGTCATCCTACAGCCACAGGTTCTTCCACACTAAGTATTTGAGAAATGCCCTATTGGGACCAGAAAACAGCTTGGTGATTAAGAGGCTGGACTCTCACGTGGTCGACCACAGTTTGAGTCTCAGACTGGTGGCTTACTTTCTCACTTTCCCTTTCTCTCTCTCTAGTCAAATTAAAAAAAATAATAATATATAAAGTTAAATACATGATTTATTTTTTTGAGATAGATTTTTGCTACAGGGCACATGTGCTTGCCAGAGAGGTAGAAAAAAAGAAATCAACCCCAGGGCGGATGTTCATGCCACAGTCCCTTCTCCATTCTCCTCTCGGGATTTTGGACACACACGTACAAGCACCTGGTGTGAGTTTCATGCTACTGGGCCTGGGACTCGAACCACAGTCGACCACGTGGGAGTCCAGCGCCTTAGCCACTATACTACCTGCTGGCCCCAATAAATAATTGTTTTAACAAAAAAGAAAACAAATGCTGTGTTAGGTGTCCACCTTCTTTTTGAAGTTTAGTTGAAAATGATACATTGAATTAAAACTTTGTCCTCAGTTCCCTTTAGACTATGGCGACATACCTGGAATTCATTCAGCAAAATGAAGAACGAGATGGTGTACGTTTTAGTTGGAATGTGTGGCCTTCCAGTCGTCTTGAGGCTACAAGAATGGTTGTTCCCCTGGCTTGTCTGCTTACTCCTTTGAAAGAACGTCCAGACCTGCCTCCTGTACAATATGAGCCTGTTCTTTGCAGCAGGCCAACCTGCAAAGCTGTTCTCAATCCACTTTGGTATGAATTATTTTATAAACTGCTAAAAATAATGAATAGAACAAATTATCACTTTGATGTGATTTTCATAGACGTCTTTCAGTCTGGGTGTCATAAGTCATCAAATTTGAGATGAGTAGTTGATTGTGACATTTGTGACTGTTATATAAATCTCTTAAAACGAAATACTCAAGATAAAATTGGAATCTCGTGGGAATGAGGCAGAGGGAGCGGGTTTGGAATTCACTCCCCCTACCCCCGTCATCATTTTTTTTTCAACCTAAGTGCAAACTTTACTGGTGCCTTTTTTAAAAATTTTAAAGTTTATTTCATTCATGGGATAGGGATCATGGGCATTTATGAGACAGAGGAGAAGAGAAGACCCTTCGCAGTCTCATCACACCATGATCCTCTTTCTCCAGCCCGCCCGCTCATCAGGGTCCTGGGCATGCATGATGTGCCCAGGGTGTCTTTAGCAGGCACACCTAGGGATCCAAACTTGCAGCTGGCCATGAGGCCCCCGGTTCTGCAGCTCAACCTGCCATGGGTTGTACTACTAGACCAGGCCTATTGGTGCCTTCTAATGTTTTTTTTTTTTTTTTTTTTTTTTTTCAGAAAAATCTAAAAGCTTTACACCATTTTCTTATGCTCCTGGGTATAGCGATACCATGGCAGGAAGTAGTAGTAGGCAGAAGAAACTTTACCTGTTAAGGGGTTTTATTGTTCAGTCTAAATATTTTGTACCTAAGATATTTCTTTTAGATGTGGGCACTGTTACAAATCATTTTTTAGAAATGTTTTAATTGCCAGAGGGTGTGTATCCTCACTAAACACAAAGAGACAGCATTAGGGAGGGAGAAAGCATCCCCCTGTAGGATGTGATCATGCCACAATCCCGTCTTCTCTGTTTCTCCATCCTGCTGGGGTTTGGGAAGTGTACATGTACCCAGCATGTTTATCAAGCCTCTCAGGCTGGGATTCAAACTACAGTTTATCATTTGGGATGCAGCCCTTAACCACTAGGCTATCGGACTGGCCCTCAAAGAATTGTTTTTAAAAAAATGGAAAATGTCCTTAAATTTTATGAGGAACATTTTTTACTTCGTTTCCCCTTGTTTTATTTATTATGCCTATATTAAAGAATGGACTTCTCGGGGCTGGCAAGTGGCGTGGTGGTTAAGGCGCTGGACTCCCACATGGCCGACCACAGTTCAAGTCTCGGACCTGGTGGCTTGCTTTCTCACTCCCTCTCTCTCTCTCTCTCTGTCTCTCTCTGATCAAACTGAAAAATAATAATGATGTAATAATAAATAAAAGTTAAATAAAATAATTCTTTAAAAAAAAAAAAAAAAAAAAAAAGAATGGACTTCTTCAGCTTTTAAACTGATAGCCACAAGTTATTAATTTCCTAAACATTGGGGGCAAAACACCTAATGCCTTATCTTGAACCAGTTCTGTGAGTTAACCCAGAAGCAGAGCCTGCCTGTGCAGCACTCCTCAGGTGGGCGAAGCGAGGGTTTCCTGTGTGTGAAATGTACTTTTATTATTGAAATTTAATAGTCTTGCATACAGATGGTAAAAGAAAATTGTGAAGACTGTTAAGATAACTGGGGGGGAAAAGGAAAAACCTATAATTTACTGAAGTAATGAAACTTCAAAATATCTAGGAAAGTGGAAAAGAGAAAGGATTTACTAATTCTTTATTGAAAGCTGTTTGAAGGAAACTTTTGGTGCACCTAGCCAGAATTCTAACTGTGGTAGATGTTCTGCAGTGTGTGCATCTCGTTATGTACACACATAGAAATACTATTGTATATGACTTATGGAGCTTGACATTTACATTTAAATGTTTTCTACCTTAGAAATAAAAACAATACCTAGTTGTAATTTTTGTCTTTCTCACAGTCAGGTTGATTATCGAGCAAAACTTTGGGCCTGTAATTTCTGTTTCCAAAGAAATCAGGTATGTGAATTATTTTAAAGAAAATGTTGTATGTTTCATTTTGATGTACTACTCAGAAAATTTAATGAGGTTGAATTTCTGCCTTTGTTGGCAGTCAATTTCTGCTGAACTCAAGGTGATAGCCTTTGTTAAGCACATATTGAACATTCAGCATTTGTGATTTGTCTGCTGAGTGGTTTCATTGTTTGGGTTCTTGTCATTTGTTGTATAGAGGATATGGAATTCCTTTTTCCTGTAAGTTTTCTGTAGGCAGTGAATCTATTATCCTAAGAAAACATCTTTTATTCATATTTCACTTGACTTCATTATATTCTAAGTGGATAGTATACATTAGTAAATTTTTTCTAACTTTTAAGATCTAAGTATCAATGTTGCACTTCTTTTGATTTAAAAAATGGAATATCAAATTAGAAGGTTATCACAAATGACAAAAGACACTCCTCTTGCAAAATTACTGTGCCTGTGAATAGAAACGTTCTGAAACTGGATTGTGATTATTGTACAATTCGGTATGTTAAAAATCATTGAACTGTGCACTTGAAATGGGTTGATTTTTGTGGTTTGTAAACTATTTCTCAAGAAGCCATTAGAAAATAATTGTGCCCAACGTAGTGCACACTGTTCTAACAGATCTTAAGCTGTTAAAAGTATTTATGTATATGTATATGTGTATATATATATATATGCATATATATATAGTATTTCTTCCATGAGAGGGGAAATGAGATTAAAGTGTTGGGGGGGCATCCCCAGCAGGGTCTCCACACTGTGATCCATGGTCAGATTCAGCTGGCCCAGTCCTTACATGAAACCAAGGCTTTTTTCTTTTTTTTTTTTCTTTTTTTATAATTATTTATTTTATTTTATTTATTCATTCATTTATTTTAATTTGACCAGACACACACAGAGAGAGAGAGAGAGAGAGAGAGAGAGAGAGAGAGAGAGAGAGAGGAAGTAAGAGAGAGAGAGAAAGTGAGAAACCAAGCCACCAGGTCCAAGAGTTGAACCATGGTTAGCCATGTGGGAGTATCCAGCGCCTTAACCACCATGCCACCTGCTGGTCCCCCAAGGCTTTTTTCATGAGGGACCAATTGCGTTACCATCTGGCTCCTAATTGTTCATATATCTGATCATAATTACGATTAATCTCCTTCTCATATGACATACAAATCTAATCATGAAGAGAACCATGTACAGTTGATTAGAAGTTCACAAACTGTAAGCAGATTCTATTCAAGATTAGTCTCCATGAGAGAGTAAAAACTAAATCTTAAAAACATTACCTTGCTATATTCAGAATTGATGTATGTATTTTTTATTAAAATAATCATTTTTTTACTATTGGTATGATTTTTTGAATTTTCTAGTTTTTTACTTTTTTTTTTTTTTTTTGAAGAGATTTTTGCTATAGGGCGTGTGCGTTCGCCAGACAGACAGAGAGAGACATTAGAGACAGAAAGTAAGAAATCACCCCCCGGGGGGGATGGTCATGCCGCAATCCCTTTCTCCTCCATTCTCCTCTCGGGATCTTGGGCACGCACGCACATGCGCCCGGCTTGAGTTTTAAGCCACCAGGTCTGGGACGCGAACCGCGGTTGACTACGTGGGAGTCCAGCGACATAGCCATTACGCTAACTGCTGGTTCCCTGAATTTTCTAGTTTTTTTAAGGATGATTTTATTTTTAATTTTATTTATTCATTCTTTTTATTTATTTATTTATTTTTATTTGACCAGAGAGAGACACAGAGAGAGAGAAGGAAAGTGAGAAAGCAAGCCACCAAGTTTGGGACTCAAACCATGGTCAGCCATGTGGGAGTGTCCAGTGCCTTAACCACCACGCTACCACTAGTTCTGATATTTTGAATTTTCTATAGGGCACATGCGCTCACCAGAGAGAGATGTGATGGGCAAGGGTCGGGGTGGGGGGATGTGTTAACAAAGCAAAACGCCAGGTCCGGGACTCAGACCATAGTCAGCCAAGTGAAAGTCCAACACCCCAGCCACCACACTACCTGATGGTGTCCGTATTTGTGGGACCACATGGTGGCATAGCAGTAGAATGCTCTTCACCTGGGAAGGTTCCTAGTTCAGGTCCAGAGACTTCCCTGAGTACACGTGTCCTAGGTCCAAGGCTGTGCGGGTAGGTTGAATTTCAGGACCCCTGTTGTACGTGTTATCTCATATGCATTCACTATTTTCTCTGTCTGTTGTTCATGGCTGAGATAAATAAACTGGAGGGAAAAAAAAGAATTTTTGTGTTCAATATAATGTATCATGAAAACTCTAAGCCAGGGTAACATGATGGTTAAGAGCTAGGGCTCTTTAGCCAGACTTGAGTTCAAATCTCAGATCTACCACTTCCTGTGTGACTCTAGCAAGTCATTTCATCTTGTCTGCCACCATTTCCTTTTCTTTAAAATTAACAGGTATACTACTTCATGGGTTTGTTATGACAATTAAACTGAGCTAATGAATATAAAGGATGTCTGGCAAATATAAGATGCTGTAAGTAGTTGCTATTGTTGTGTTGATCTGTGATCTCCACCTCCAGTTTACAAGTGTGGTCTGAAAACCTGTGTGGCTCAGGCAGATCATAACCCACCCAGCTGATCCATGGGGAAACAAACCCCTAAGTGAGTATAGAACTAAATGATGAGAGATGGCCCCTTGGAGGAATCAGGATGATCTTGGCCTCCTGTCTCTCCTCTGTGTAGCCTACTGCCCGATGGGCGAACAGGGCCCTCCAGGTGGGTGGGAGGTGGCCAGTGCGTCTGGGCTTACTTGTCTATGTTCTCCATTCTGATTTATAGTCAGCTAATACCCCACCCTGCTTGGGGCTGCAGCCAGTGGTCAGTAAGGGCACACAGGCTAGAGATCTTTTGTCAGCTCCTCCTGAGACTGCTGTTGGGGTCTGATGCCAGTTGTACCCCTCCTTCCTGGCCAGAGGCTCTTTAAAGCTGCTTGTCAGTTTAACCGGAATACATTTGGTCATTCTTTTTTTTTTTATTGTTTATTTACTTTTATTCATTCATTCATTTTATTTTGATTTGACCAGAGAGAGACACAGAGAGAAAGAGAAGGAAAGTGAGAAAGCAAGCCACCAGGTCCAGGACTTGTACCGTGGTCAGCCATGTGGGAGTGTCCAGCGTCTTAACCACCACACCACCTGCTGGTCCCACATTTGGTCACTCTTGAGGCCTGGAGTGATCTGCTAACCTTGGGGAGATACATCTGAACTTTCGTTTTTAATAAAATCCTAAAGGTTGTTAATTAAGATAAAGTATCAGCCCATAAACTATGAATTGAAAATGCTTACAGAGAGTTTTATAAACACCATTTCTATGTTGTTAGGTTAAGTGTAAGAAAGAGCTCCCAGAATTGTTTATGTACATAATTAGCAAAAGTCTGGAAGGACATATGCCGAGATATTGACGGTAGCTGCTTCTAGGTGATAGGATTGGGCGGGGAGGGGTTTCTTTGTGTTATATTTTTCGGAAGTTGCCAATATTTCTACTCTGAACATATATTCCTTTATTGGTAACAGCCAAAGTAATAAACCTCACATATAGACTTTAATTCTCTCTATAGATTTTTGATGAGGAAGGTAGAATTGTAGCCTTATATTTTAATTTGCAGGGCAAAGTCTAAGAAATGGCTTTATTTTATTTTACTTTATTTTATTTTATTTAGTTTTGCTGTAGATCACATGTGTTGTGTGGGTGGGGGAAGGTAAGTGAGAAATCACCCACCAAGGAGGATAGCCACACTGCAGTCCTTTCTCTAATCTCCTGTCAGGATTTTGGGAATGCACACACACGCTCCCAGTATGGTTTTAAGCCGCTGGGTCTGGACTCACACTGCAAAGTTGGCAATGTGGGATCCGGTTGCCTTAAACTCCATGCCATCTGCTGGCACAATTAATGATTTTTAATAGTGTGTTTTCCAATATTTTGAAGTACAACATAATTAAAAACTGCTTTAAAAAATAAGGCTTGGGCTAGCCAGAAGCATGGTGGTTAAGGTGGCTGAATCCCACATGGCCAGCTGCATGATTTGAGACCTGGACCCAGCAGCTTGAAAATATGACAGTCCTATGTGTGCTTAAAATCCTGAAAGGAAGGAGAAATGGAGAAATAGGGATTGTCACGTGACAGTCCTTCATTGGAGGGGTGTCCTTTTTCATTTACTCTCTCTCTCTCTCTTTTTTTTTTGAGAGGTTTTTGCTATAGGACGCATGCACTCGCCAGAAAGACAGAGACAGAAAGCAAAAAATCACCCCCCAGGGAGGATGGCCACACTGCAATCCCTTCTCCTCCATTCTCCTCAACGGATCTTGGGTACGCACGCACACACGCCCAGCATGAGTTTAAGCCACCAGGTCCGGGACTTGAACTGCGGTCGACTACATGGGAGTCCAATAACATAGCTATTATGTCAACTGCTGGCCCCCTCTCTCTCTCTTTCTACCTCCAGTGAGAGCATGAGTACACAAGCCCAACATTTAAAAATATAAACCTTGCTTTTTTCCCCCTGTAGTGCTTGTGTGCCAGCAGGTCGGCTTCGGCCGCTGGTCACTGTTCCGCAGGATGGGATTTGTTAAAGTCGTCAAGAATAAGGCCTACTTTAAGAGATACCAAGTGAAATTTAGAAGACGACGAGAGGGTAAAACTGATTACTATGCTGGGAAATGCTTGGTGATCCAGGATAAAAACAAGTACAACACACCCAAATACAGGATGATAGTTCGTGTAACTAACAGAGATATCATTTGTCAGATTGCTTATGCCCGTATAGAAGGGGGTATGATAGTCTGCGCAGCTTATGCACATGAACTACCAAAATACGGTGTGAAGGCTGGCCTGACAAACTATGCTGCAGCATATTGTACTGGCCTGCTGCTGGCCTGCAGGCTTCTCAATAGGTTTGGCATGGACAAGATCTATGAAGGTCAAGTGGAAGTGACCGGAGATGAGTACAATGTAGAAAGCATCGATGGTCAACCTGGTGCCTTCACCTGCTATTTGGATGCAGGCCTTGCCAGAACCACCACTGGCAATAAAGTTTTTGGGGCCCTGAAGGGAGCGGTGGATGGAGGCTTATCTATCCCTCACAGTACCAAACGATTCCCTGGTTATGATTCTGAAAGCAAGGAATTTAATGCAGAAGTCCATCGGAAGCACATCATGGGCCAGAACGTTGCAGACTACTTGCGTTACCTGATGGAAGAAGATGAAGACGCTTACAAGAAACAGTTCTCTCAGTACATAAAGAACAATGTAACTCCAGACATGATGGAGGAGATGTATAAGAAAGCTCACACTGCTATACGAGAGAACCCAGTCTATGAAAAGAAACCCAAGAAAGAAGTTAAAAAGAAGAGGTGAAATCGTCCCAAGATGTCCCTTGCCCAGAAGAAAGATCGGGTAGCCCAGAAGAAGGCAAGCTTCCTCAGAGCTCAGGAGCGGGCTGCTGAGAGCTAAACCAAACAATTTTCTATTACTTTATTCAAGATATAATAAATCACAAGAAAGCAACAGTTTCTTTACTACGCTGTGTTATTGTGAAACTAATTATTCTAAAAGCAAAGGAGTTGACAGTCCCTCCATCCCCAAGAAACAAGTATAGATTTTTCTAGAAAAAGCTGACCTGTATGTTGACTCCAACAAAGTTCATCCCTACCTGGGCTTCTCTTCTCCCTGACAGGCTTGGTTATTGCTCAGATTGAATGATGTTCAGCCCCTAAACTGCCAACAAGCAACAAACTATAACCATCACTAGGAAGTTATTTCTTTCATCCATTTATTATATCCAGATGATTAATGGGAAGAAAATACCTTCAAAGTAAACATTCTTAATGCTAACAAACAAACAAAAAAATATAAACCTTGACTTACAGATACTCAGCTAGGAAAAGAAGCAGCTAAATAATCCCTGTTTACAAATGATATGATTATATACACAAAAAATTGAAAGGAATTCATGAAAATACTCCTAGAATTGATTAGTGAATTCAGTAAAGTAGCAGGATACAGAATATAGAAAAGTCTATAGCACCTTTAAAAGAATTATTTAATTTTATTTATCATTATTTTTAATTTGCTACAGATCATGCATGCTCACCAGAGAGAGAGAGAGAGAGAGAGACAGTGAGAAAGCAAGTCACCAGGTCCGGGACTTGAACTGTGGTTAGCCATGTGGGAGTTCAGCACCTTAACCACTCCACTTTGCTGGCCTCAATCTACAGCATTTTTATACACCAACAGTGAACAGACTGAGACAGAATTGAAGAAAGCCATCCTATTTACAATAGCCACAAAACAAGATACCTGGGAATAAACCTAACCAAAGAGTCGAAAGACCTCTACAAGGAAAACTATGAAAAACCGAAAAAAAGAAATTGAAAATGATAGAAAAATATGGAAAGACATCCTATGTTCTTGGACTGGAAGAATCAATATAATGAAAATATCAGTTCTACCCAAATTAATTTACATATTCAATGGAATTCCGATCTAATTGCCTATGACATTCTTCACAGAAATAGAAAAACAACTCTAGAATTTGTCTGGCATCATAAAAGATTTTCTATTGCCAAGGCAATACTGTGCAAAAAGAATAAAATAGGCATCTCAATACACGACATTAGACTATATTACAAAGCAGTGATAATCAGAACAGCATGTTGCTAGGGCACCAGCAGTTGGTGTAATGGCTATGTTGCAGGACTCCTGTGTAGTCTACCATGGTTCAAGTCTCAGACCCGGTGGCTTAAACTAACTCCAGGCATGTGTGCATGCATGCCCAAGATCCCAAGAGGAGAATGGAGGAGAAGGGATTGTAGCGTGGCCATCCCCCTGGGGGGTGATTTTTCGCCTTCTGTCTCTATCTTTCTGGTGAGTGCATGCGCCCTAAAGCAAAAACCTTTCAAAAAAAAAAAAAAAAAAAAAAAAAAAAAAAAAAAAAAAAACTGCATGGTGCTGGTGCAGAAATAGACACATAGATCAATGGAACAGAATAGAGAATTCAGAAATAAACTCCAAATTATATGACCAGCTCATCTGTTACAAAGGGCACAAGACCATTCAGTGGAGAAAAGAAAGCCTTTTTGGCAAATTGTGCTGGGAAGAACTGGATATCCACTTGCAGAAAAAAGAAACTGGACCTTTATCTCTCACCATTAACAAGAGTCAACTCAAAATGGATCAAAGATTTTAAATATAAAGACTCAAGCTAGAAAACTACCAGTAGAAAATGTAGGTGAAACTCTTGGAGACATTGGAGTAGACAGAGATTTCTTAAGTAAGACCCCTAAAGCACAGGCACTTCCCAGAACAGGCAAGTAGGATTACATCAAGCTAAAAAGCTTCCTCACAACAAAGGAAACAAAAAGAGTGAAAAGACAACCCTCAGAATGGGAGAATATATTATATTTGCAAATCATTCCTCAGGCAAGGAATTGATATTCATAATATATAGGGAATGTAAGCAGCTCCTCCATTTAAAAACATCTAATTAAAAAAATGGACAAGTGAATTGAATAGATGACTCTCCAAAGACGACTTACAAATGGCTGAAAGGCATATGAGATAATGTTCAAAGTCTCTTGTCAAAGGGAAATGCAAATTGAAACCACAATGTGATACCACTTAACCCTAGTTAGAATGGCTAAGATGAAAAAAATAAAGAATTACAAGTGCTGATGAGGCTGTGGTGAAAAGGGTTCCCTCTTACACTGTTGGTGGAAATGTAAATTAGTACAACCTCTGAAAAAAATGTGGAGGTTCCTCAAAAATCTACAAATAGAACTACCATTTGACCCAGTAACACACTCCTTGGTATTTACCCAAATGATAGGAAAACAGAAAAGCACTTGTGCATCCATGTTTATCACAGCAACATTCATCTTTGCTAAAACATTGTACCATCCAAAGTGTCCAAAAACTGATGACTGAGTTGAAAAATTATGGCACATAAACTGGAATATTACTCAACTATAGAAAACAATGAGATCTTATCGTTTGACTCAAAGTGGATAAATACAGAAAACTTAAGGTCGAATGAAATGAGCCAGACTTTGAAAGATACATAATTGTAGACCCCCCCACTCAGTTTATACCAAGTATCTATACTCTGGCAAAAATTGAGAGATCTGAAACTATGAAAGTAGAGCCAGTAAGTGTAGATACCAGAGACTTTGAGAGAGGAGAGTGGGGACCACAGATGGCGTCATCGTGGTTACATCACTGGACTCCCACGTGGCCGATCTCAGTTTAAGTCCTGGACCTTGTGGCTTGAAAATCATGCTGGGTATGTGTGTGTGCATGCCCTAGGTCTTGGGAGGAGAATGGAGGGGAAGGAAATGTGTCATGGCCATGGCGGGGGGGAGGGGGGGTAGAGGTGATTTCTCACTTTCCCTCTTACTGTCTCTCTCTTTGTCAAGCACATGTACCCTAAAGCAAAAACCTCTTAAAAAAAAAATAAAAGGAGAGAGGAGAATGGATGGTAGAGTAGGAAGAGGGTGGGTGTGAGATGCAAAGAAGCAGCAATTTGTAGACCAGAAAAGTAAAGTTCTCTGTTGAAAAAATATATACAGTATACATTATAATGGGGACTTTATGTAAAATGTGAAAATAATCTGAAAATCAAAAAGCTGTTAAGACAGTTATACATTTTAAATACTTATTTTTGTATTTTAATAACATTCTATATTTTGTGGTTTCAGAATTAACATATATGATCACTGTTTCTTTTTTTTTTTTTTTTTTTTGGAGAGGTTTTTGCTATAGGGTACATGCATTCGCCAGAAAGACAGAGACAGAAAGCGAGAAATCACTCCCCCAGGGAGGATGGCCACGCTGCAATCCTTTCTCCTCCATTCTCCTCTTGAGATCTTGGGCACGTACACACACGCGCCTGGTGTGAGTTTAAGCCACCAGGTCTGGGACTCGAACCGCGGCTGGCTACATGGGAGTTCAGCAACATAGCCATTATGCTAACTGCTGGTCCCTATGGTCACTGTTTCTATAGATGGGAAATGAAATGTATTATATAAGTGTCTTTCAGTCATAATAAAACATTGTAACGTTGTTTATCTCCCTGTCAGTTCCCTCCAGCTTATACAGGTATATCAGAGGTGAATCAGCCTGCGGAATTGATGCCCCAGTTTTCTACAATTGAGTATATGGTTCAGGTAATGGCTTTGTTATGCATCTGATAAACAGTGTTAAATACTGAATTTCTCTCAAAATCCTTTGTCATTCACATCTCCTACCTGTCAGATTTAAAACTGAGAGCAGCAGGCTCCATTATGTTATGATGTACATGTACTTCCTGGTAGTTTGAGGCCTGGATAGAAGGCTCCAAAAAAATTGGAACTGATCTGATTCAAAGCCTGTCCTCTACAGCCTTCTCCATCTTAGCTGATGGTACTCCATCATGAAGTTGTTAGACCTAAAAACCTTAGACTCATTCTTGGCCTCTCTTTTGCAAAGCCACTTGACAATTCTGTCTGCGCTCTATTCAAAATTTATGCAGAATCTGCCCCATTTCTCTCTCTCCAGTGCTAACTGTTCAGGGCCAACTACTGCCTCACTTGAATTAGGTTGGCAGCATTCTGAACTCAGCATCCAGAGTAACTCTTCAAAGACACATTCATTCAGAAACTTCCAGGGTGAAGATGGCTCCCCTTTTTACTTCACTTCTGTTATTTGCTGTCCTCCTCAGCCTCTCCATTTCAAAGAGTTGACTCTTTGAGGCAAATGAAGACCTTTATTCTTCTTGTTTACTGATGTATCCCAGGATGTGGAACAGTGTCTGGCATATAGTAGATCATTTAAAAATATCAGGTAGCAACCAGAGAGAAGTGCAGTGGTAAGACACGATGCTAGATAAGACTGATCTACATGGGAAGGTTCTGGGTTCACATCCGGACATCTCCCTGGGGTGCTGGGCTTTTGCATGCCTGTGACAGGCTGGCTGAGGCCAGAGGTAGATCGTGGCACCAAGGCCCTGTTGTAGGGGGGCCAGGGGCAGCTGCAGTAGTGTAGCAGCAATACAAGTACCTTGTAAGATTGGAAGCCATGTGGTGGTTTTGGGTTTGGATCCCTGAGTCAGCCTGGAAACAACCCAGATATACATGTGAGCATCAGAGACCCTGAGCCAGAGGGCCACAATAGGGGGATCACTGCATGATGAGACCCTTCTGAGTGCGCCTTTCTGGCTCTCTCTCGTTCTCTTTCTCTCTCTCTCATGCATGCTCATGGAACAAATAAACGCTTTTAAAAAGCTGAATAAATTGTTGGATAATGATAGTATTTATGTTCAGTTTTTTTTTTTTTTTTTATAGAGGTTTTTTGCTATAGGGTGCGTGCGCTCGCCAGCCAGCCAGAGACAGAGAGATAGAAAGCAAGAAATCACCCCCCAAGGGGAATGGCCATGCCGCAGTTCCTTCTCCTTCATTCTCCTTTCGGGATCTTGGGCACGCACGCACACACGCCCAGTGTGAGTTTATGTTCAGTTTGTTTTAATAGAATCTAAGTAATTTAAGGATGTGAGTAAAGATTTGTGTAGCTATTCTTATGCCCTGAGAGTAAGTATAGATGAAGACTTACTACTTTCCAATACCTCATATGCTTAAATAAAGCTGGTTGTGTCTGTTGGTATACTGATCACTATGCTGTTTTTCTTTGCCTAAAGCGAGGTGCTCAGACCCCTCTGATCTTTCTCTACGTGGTTGACACCTGCCTGGAGGACGATGACCTGCAGGCACTGAAGGAGTCTCTGCAGATGTCCTTGAGTCTCCTTCCTCCAGATGCACTGGTGGGTCTGATCACTTTCGGCAGGATGGTTCAGGTTCATGAACTAAGCTGCGAAGGGATCTCCAAAAGTTACGTCTTCCGAGGGACCAAGGATTTAACTGCAAAGCAAATACAGGTTTGTGCCTTGCTTGTACAGAAGCGGGAGAAAGAATAATTCTTAAAAATTAATTAGTCATTCACTTTTAGTGTTATAGGAAATGAACCCTTTTGGTTTTTGTAGGATATGCTGGGCCTGACCAAACCTGCCATGCCCATGCAGCAAGCAAGACCTGCTCACCCGCAGGAGCACCCGTTCATTTCCAGCAGGTGAGATACGTACCGTGTTTAGTTTTCCTTTTTTAATTTTTCCCCCCAATTTTTGCCAGAGGATATATGTGTTTGTAGGACAGAGAGAGAGAGAGAGAGAGAGAGAGAGAGAGAGAGAGAGAGAGAGAGAGAGAGAGAGAGAGAGAGAGAGAGAGAAAGTACTTCACACACAGCTGGTATGCCATAATCCCCTCTTTTCTTCCTCCTTTCAAGATTTTGGGCACGCATGCACATGTGCCCAGTGTGTTTCTCAGGCCACCTCTTCTGCACTGAGCTTTGTAGTCGGCCATGTGGGATCCAGCCTCTTTCACCACCATGCCACAGGCTGACTTGGTAGACATTTTTACACATTCTGAAGTGAGCATGCAGGACAGAACATGGGAATTAGGGAAGAAAAACACTAAGTTCTTATTTTCTCAGAGAAAAATGGAAATGATTAACCTAACCAGTATTTAATGTTTTATTAAAAAGATTCCAAGGCCACCATCCTTGGACACATAGCTATTGTCCATTTTGATCTTTAAGACTTCTTGGGGGCCCTCAAACAAACCCGTGAGCAGGTGCTGACTTGGGTACCTGAGGCTGCCCTGGGCTAGGTCAACAGCATTGTCTGGCAGGCTGGGCAACCTCTCTGGTGAGAAACCAGAGTGTTCTGCTTGGTGTTAGTGCTGAGGGTCAAGAGAAAGAGAACCGTTAGGGTAATGAGTGTCGTCCACGTCATTGGGCCTCATATGGAATTCACATTGGTGTGTCTTTAGGCTTTTCTTGCTGCTTAGAATTTAACAAAAACTGATTTGCTCCTTTTCAAATAATTTTTTTTCCACTCTACATATGTAAATTGGCAAGTATTTAGCTTTAAATTATGTTCCTGGATAAAGCTGCTTTGAATTGTTTTGTGCTTATAGTTAGAGATAACCTCAAAGGGAAAAAAAGGCAAGTTTTTTGTACTCTGAGTGATTTTTTTGGTGGGGGAGGGCGCCGGGGGGGGGGGAGGAGATTTTTTGCTATATGGTGTATGCGCTTGCCGGAGAGACAGAGAGACTGAAAGTGAGAAATCACTCCCTGGAGGAATGGCCATGCTGCAATCCCTTCTCCATTCTCTTCTTGGAATCTTGGGCATGCACACACATGTGCCCAGTGTGAATTTTAAGTTGCTGGGTCTGAGACTCAACCCATGGTCGACTGTGTGGGAGTCTAGTGACATAACCATCATGCCATCTGCTGGTCCCCTAAGTAATTTTATTTTTTAAAGATTTAATTAATTAATTAATTTTATTTTAATTTGACCAGAGAGGGACAGAGTAAGAGAGAGAGAGGCAAAGTGAGAAAGCAGACTGCCACGTCTGGGACTCAAACTGTGGTTGGCCATGTGGGAGTCCAGTGCCCTTAACCACCACGCCACCTGCCAGCCCCTCCCCTGAGTAATTATTTTGAAGATCAGTTTTACGTCACCTAGGCTGAAGGCTATATAGAGTGCTTTATTAAACCAGAATTGCTATGTTTATTGAAAATCAAGCAGATTTCTGCAACCTGTTCACAAGATTGACATGAACCTCACTGATCTTCTCGGGGAGCTGCAGAGGGACCCATGGCCTGTAACTCAAGGAAAGAGACCATTGCGATCCACTGGAGTTGCTTTATCCATTGCCGTTGGCTTATTGGAGGTAATTCAGAATTTCCTGGGATGTCTCAAATCATGCACACTTGCTCTCAGAAATTGTATCTGTTGGCTTTGTTTGAAAACCAAAGTCAACCAAGTGTCTGTGTTAACATACCAGAAAATACTTTGGCCATTGTTATTATCAATGCTAATAGATCCTCTTGATGTTTTGGAAATATTGAAAGTTTTCATGGAAAATGTAAGGGGATTGGAGCAACAGGAGTGCTCACAGTAAACTAAAAAAAGTATACAAAACCATCAGGTTAGAAGATAGGCATTTTCCTCTGTATCATAATATTAAGAACAGCTGAAGAAAACTCATCTTTGGACTGTATTTATATGTAAAGTGAGGCCGTACTTGGTGGTGGGGCTTTATACTTCTAAAATCTGCTGTTTACTATTTTAGGGCACTTTTCCAAACACGGGAGCCAGAATCATGCTGTTTACTGGAGGTCCCCCTACCCAGGGGCCTGGCATGGTGGTTGGAGATGAATTAAAGATTCCTATTCGTTCCTGGCATGATATTGAGAAAGATAATGCACGTTTCATGAAAAAGGCCACCAAGGTAGGTGCTCTGGGATCTGGCCATAAGTGAGGTAGCCCAGTGCTGGATCTGGGCTGCTCTGGAGTGACAGCTCCTTCTCTGAGGCCAGGCGGTGTGTCAGCAAGATCCCTTGCTGAGACAGCCTTCTAGATCCTGGCTGCGATTAAACTACTGCCTCAGCTGTCTGATCCTGCTCGGAGTGGGTGACTTTAAAACTGCTCAAAGGACCAGCAGTTAGCGTAATGGCTATGTCGCTGAACTCCCATGTAGTCGACCACGGTTCAAGTCCCGGACCCGGTGGCTTAAACTCACGCCGGGCGCGGGTGCGTGCGTGCCCAAGATCCCAAGAGGAGAATGGAGGAGAAGGGATTGCGGCGTGGCCATCCCCCCTGGGGGGTGATTTCTCGCTTTCTATTTCTCTGTCTCTTGTCTTTCTGGCGAGTGCACACGCCCTATAGCAAAAACCTCTAAAAATATATATATATACACACACACAAAATACTGCTCACAGTGTTTTGAGATTGAAAACCGCTTTATTTTATTTGGATGTTTTAAAGAAAATGCATTTCTGTAGTCCTCTGTTTGATGAACATCTTTTGGTGTGTTACAGTATACCTTGGAAATGATGTTCCTGTTTCCTAAAGACGGTTTTCCTTTCTTCACAGCACTACGAGATGCTTGCAAATCGAACTGCTGCAAATGGCCACTGCATTGATATTTATGCTTGTGCCCTTGATCAAACTGGACTTCTGGAGATGAAGTGTTGTACAAATCTTACAGGGTAGGTTGACAGCAACCACTGGGGAAAGTGGGAGTGTTTTTTGTTGTTGTTTTTTTTTTTTAAGAGAGATTTTTAGATTTTTGCTATAGAGCACACGTATTTGCTGGAGAGACAGAGACAGAAAGCGAGAACTCAGCCCCCAGGGGGGAGTGGTCATACCACAATCCCTTCTCCATTCTCATCTCAGTACTTCAGGGACGCGCACACACACGTGCCCAGGAGCTGGGTCCAGGATGTGAACTGCCGTTGACTATATAGGAGCCCTGCGATGTAACCATTACGCCATCTGCTGGTCCCAGTGAGAGTGTTTGTTATTTATTTATTTTAGCAGTATCTGGCCATGTTCTAATCAACCAAGTTTTTTTGTTTTTTTGAGAGGTTTTGCTATAGGGCGTGTGTGCTCACTAGAGAGACAGAGAGAAAGAAAGCAAGGAATCACCACCCTCAGGGGTATGGCCATGCCACAATCCCTTCTCCTCCATTCTCCTCTTGGGATCTTGGGCACACACGTACATGCACCTGGCGTGACTTTAAGCCACCAGGTCCAGGACTCGAACCGCGAACCGTAGTCAACTACATGGGAGTCCAGCAACATAGCCATTACACCAACTGCTGGTCCCTCAACTAAGTTTTATTTGTTGAATGATAAGCCACCTAACATCTTTCAGCTAAAAAATACTAAATTTGAATAAATATATTACAAAATGAATTAGAGCCCAATTAGAATTAGCTTTAGGGGGACCAGCAGTTGGCATAATGGCTATTTCACTGGACTCCCATGTAGTTGACCACGGTTCGAGTCCCGGACCCGGTGGCTTATCCTCACACCGGGTGTGTGTGTGTGTCCAAGACCCCAAGAGGAGAGTGGAGGAGAAAGGATTGTGGCGTGGCCATCCCCCTGGGAGGTGATTTGTTGCTTTATGTCTCTCTCTCTCTCTCTCTGTCTCTCTGGCAAGCGCACACACCCTA
Source organism: Tupaia tana (assembly GCA_026018925.1). Lineage (NCBI taxonomy): Eukaryota > Metazoa > Chordata > Mammalia > Scandentia > Tupaiidae > Tupaia > Tupaia tana. The sequence continues at coordinate 52,429,567 of JAKSZU010000015.1, forward strand.
TAGCAAAAACCTCTCAAAAAAAAAAAGAAGAAGAAGAAGAATTAGCTTTAGGGTAAGGAACACACAATTCTACTCAATTAAGAAAACCATTTTTATAGACCACAGCTTAGTTAAAAATGAATACCCATCATGCCATGAATTCATAGGGAATGGGTTCTAGAAACTCAGGCTCCTTTCCATTGGTTCTCACAAAGTGTGCTTCTCTAGGTGGAGCAGGCTGGCGCTTCAGTTGAACTCAGGTACCTTTCTCTTTGGCTTCCTTCTTTTTCTGGTCATTTTCCTTCACACGTTTTAGAAAACCATCTCTGCTCTCAGAAAGCTTAATATGCTCAATACGCACATTAATTCTTTGAGCAAGTATCTTGCCCTTAACTTGTTTGTTTTCAACAATGCCAACAGCATACTGGGTAACATCGTAGACTCAGTTTTGCCATGGTAGCACTTGTGGGCATTCCTTTTAAAAGAGTACCCATTCCTTTGATGTTTACAGTATCACCTTTCACATGTATGTTGCCAAAGGAACCACTCCATGTTTTCTAAAAGGCCTAGAGAACATATTTCTGGTGCTCTCCTCTTCCCTTTGTGTTCGGCATTTTCACGAATTACTGGAAGATGGTGGTTCAGGCTAAAAAGGGCAGTGTTATTTTAAGGAAGGGAAATGAGTGATGGAGGCATAGGAATGGGCAAGGCCAACTTCGAAAAGCTTTCAGCCAGCTCTGGGCTGTGGTTTCAGTGGCTAGGGGTGGGGGCCCCTCAGAGGAAGAAGCAGTGATTAGCAGGAGGTCCTCAGCCTTCACTCCAAACAAGTCTTATCAGAGTAACTTCATTTCTTTTTTAGAGCTATTAGACTGTACGGACCAGGGCGGGAAAGCAAGCAAGCATGGAATGTCTAACCTTCAGGATACCACCTTATGGGGAGGGAGGAAGTGGGGTCTGAATGTCGGTAGTCCTGGGGAGTGGTCACGCAGCAGTCCCTTCTCCTCCATCTCTTTCCTTGTGAGACTTCGGGCACATGCCTACGCACCCAGTGTGTTTCTCAAGCTGGTGAGTCTGGGACTTGAATTGGATAGCTTACCATGTCGAATACGGCTGCCTTAACCACCAGGCCATGGAGCTGACCCAAAGATTCTGTGTTTAATGATTTAGAAATGTTTCTTTTTCCCTAAGTACAAATTGAGCTTGCTATTTCCCAATTAATTGTGTCAGAAGTACCTTTATGGACATGGTTTCTTTTGTTTTAGTTTCAGTATTTTGTTTTAGGGTGTGTGCACTTGCCATAGAAAGAGAGAGAGTGGGAACGTGAAAAGTCATCCCCAGGGAGAACAGCCGCACTGCAGTCCCTTCTCCATTCTGCTCTTCGGATTTAGGGCTGCCAGATCCAGAATTTGAATCGCACAACCCTCCATGTGGGATCCTGTGCTGTAACCACCATGCCACCTCTACTGGCCCTTTGTAAAATTTTTTGAGTTGCCATTTGTAACTGCTGAGAGGATATCTGAATGACTTTTAGTCATCTTAACATTCACTTTCTTTTTCCTTTTTTCTTACCTAGCGGCCACATGGTGATGGGAGATTCCTTCAACACTTCTCTCTTTAAACAGACATTTCAAAGAATTTTTAGTAAAGATTTTAATGGAGATTTCCGGATGGCATTTGGTGCTACTTTGGAAGTGAAGGTATGATAGACATTTAAAACTTGAATGGCATTATAATACTCTTACTTAATTGGTAGTGAGGTTTCTGGAGACCGTAACCTGCTGGACATAGGCATCTGAGGGCCAGTTAAGACAACCTCAGAGTGGCTATCATATAGCGTATTCACTTTTCCCTTTTCCTCTCAAGGATGACCCATATATTAATGTTTCAAAGAGTTGCTTGGTTCTCATGCAGGTTCTGTTCCATCCTGCTTTGGGGCAGCAGGAATTGAAGGTGGTGTAATAATGGTGGGTGTGAGGAGTAGCACTGTGGTTGAAAACAGAGATAGTCACACAGTGGTCAACGTCTATGAGTATGGTCACTTCATTACATAGGGCTGTGGTTTGTATTTAATGCCTGCCTAAAGAATGGCTGAAGTAATATACTGGATTGTTGGAAAAGTCATGATACATTTTTACATAGAAAAACACATCATGACTCTGCTGATAACTCAATAAAACACCAGTGTGAGTTAATGGCTTGTTTCTCCAAGTGGACATTCAAACCCTATTCAGTTGATGCTGTGTTATTTTAATTATTACTCAGGGAATTAGAGATAATCACTAAATATATATGTTAAACTTTTTTGGGTGGTGATGTATGTGTGAGGTTGGTGTTTTCTTAGACAGTGTCTTCTCGTGTTATGATCCTTTTGCCTCAGTCTCCAGAGCAGAGGAGAGCACAGGCATATGCTGCTGTTCCTGGCCTTTTCCAGTCGTCTGGGAACTGAATTTGGGCCTTCCACAGGGCCTCGGCCTGCCAGGCAACAGCATTTAGCATGTGTTCTCGCACCTGGGCAATCTCAGTTAAACTGCAAACAACATTCTCAAATGTTGGAGATTTTTCAAAAATCTGAGTTTTTAGCTTCACATCATGTTGGAGTTTATGAATTATGTATTTTAAAAGCTATGTAAAATGTTACATTCACTAATTAGAAACACACAGATAATTATGTACATACATGCAGTTGGCAAAGAATGTGGTATTATGGGAGTCATTGTTACTGTGTATACAGTAACTTCAGAGTCCATAAAGTGACTTGAAAGAGTTGAAAATGCTGCACCATCTTTGGAACAAAGACAATGCAATTTCTCAAGGCAGATTTTATTGGTTTCATCAGTTGACAGTGGCCCTAGTGGTACTCGTGTACTGTACTCCATTTGGAATTCGCTCTTGTCAGAATGATAATATTGCCATGTTTTTCCTCTAAGCTTTAGGTGTGGCCACCAAGAGAGCAGATGGATCTTGGTAATTTTAATTTTTATTCTCTTATGTAATTTGTTTTAGACCTCTCGGGAGCTGAAGATTGCAGGAGCTATTGGTCCGTGCGTGTCTATGAATGTGAAAGGACCATGTGTGTCAGAAAATGTAAGGAAAACTCCCTCTCCCTCAATACTGCCCAAATTTCCCCTAATAGAAGTATCAGTGTTACAATCTTGGCATTGTTCACTTGTCGGTTGTGTCTGTGTTGAAGGAAAAGCTAGCTCTTGCAGCCTGTCAACTCCGAGAGGTGGTGTCATTTCCATTTGTCCCTCCATCTAGCTAAAGGATCAGAGGGAAGGAGTGTCAGAGCCGATCCGAAGGTGCTGGACCCAGGTCCTCCTGCTCTGCTATCCATTCTTGGATTGCTATGCCCAAGAGCCACAGGCATTCTGCTCAGCACACGGCCAGCACTGAGCATAATCCTCCAGGGCTTCGAGGTGATGCCTTTCTCTCACTGCCAACTAGTAACAAGCCTGCACAACAGAGACCACCATGAGCTGGTTGGGCAGCCGATGACACTGGTGTGTGGAGGCATCTTATCCTATAGTAACGTAGTATGAGTGCATATGAACAAAGTTTTTTATCACTTGGAGTGAGTGGCTTTGCTGTTGGTCAACTTATTCTAGTTATACTTTTTTTATTTTTAAGTTTTTTATTTTTTTTTAAATTTTCTAGTTTTTGCTGTAGGGCACATGTGCTCGCCAGAGAGAAACAAAGAGGAAGGGAAAGTGGGAAATTATCCCATCCCCACACCCCCAGAGGGGATGGCCTTTCCACAGTCCCTCCTCCACTCTCTTCAGGATTTTGAGCATGCACACGCAGCTGCCCTTGTAGGGTCCAACACCTAATCTCCCTGCCACCATCTAGCCCCTTCTGATTATACTTTAAATGCCAAGAAGCAAACCGTTTGTTTGGGCCTCTCCAGGGTGGTCCTAGGGTGGGGATAGACAGTCGTGTTCCTCCTTCATTGTCACTCGATGGGAGTATGGATGGTAGATCCAAGTGTGGATTCAGGAGTAGGTTTGCCACTTGCCTAGAGGAGGCAAGGTGCTTAATCGTGTCTTTATTTGGCAAATGGAGAGAACAACACCTGCTTTACAACATTGTTTAGGAACTAGAAGAGTTAGTGCAAATGCAGCAGTCAGGACACTGCCTAGCATACTGGAAGCCAGTGGGAAACGTTCTTTCATGTTATCAGCTAGTTTTAGCTGGGAGCAGACATTCCTGAGTGACTGCCTGGATTTACCTAGATTTGTCCAGCTCACCCAGAGGCCAAATGATTTGAGAGGACATTCCTGTAGTACCTGGGTGAAGCAAGTTACTGCCCGAGAACCCATCTGCTGAGTCCCTCATTACTTCAGAGTGTCACGGGGCTTGTACCGATATTGCCTGACACAATTTGGGAAGGCTGCCATATTTCCCATGGTCTTGAAAGGCTTCCTAAAGTATTGATAATTTGAGTAGTATTTTTATGAGCTAGTACAGACTGATTAGTTCTTCCAGTGTTGTTCAGCCATGAAAGTTTTAGATGGGGGATAAGAATGAAAAGAGGAGAAAAATAGAATAATGAAACATACAAAGATGTTTAAAGAAGAATATACAATGAATTCCTATATACTACCCTGTAGAGTCAGTAATTTGTTGCTGTATTATCTGTTTAGAGCACATTTGTTTTAGTCTGATTATCACCTATTGTCATATATGTATATATATATGCATGTACATATATATATATATATATATATATTATTATTATTTTTTTTTAATGGTGAAAAAGTATGTATTTAGATATAGCCAGCAGGACTTGCTTTAGATGATCCCAATTTGGTTGGCAACATCCAAAGCATCATAATCAGGAGCAGTCACTTATCTTCCTTCTTCTCTCCATCAGGCCTGATTAGAGTGTTGACCTTGGCCACATCAGTGTCATAGAGCTTCTTCCCGGCCTGTGTGATCTGGTGCTTGTTGGCTTTGAGGTCCACAGTGATCACAAGTGTGTTGTTGTCTTCCGTCTTCTTCATGGCAGACTGGGTGGTCGGGGAACCTACTGATGGTATGGTGGTCAAGCTTGTTTCTTCTGGGGGCGCTCTTAGGATATTTGGACTGCTTCTAGAGCTGCAGTGCCTTGGGCCTCCAGAATGTGGGCAAGGTACAGATCTATTTTTTGTGGCTGGGGACGCCTTTCAGTATGGCCTTCTTGGCTTTCAAAGCCTTTGCTTTGGCTTTAGCTGTGGGAAGGGCAGGAGCTTCCTTCCTCACTTTTGGTGCCATTTTGGCAAAAAAACAAAACAAAACAAAACAAAAAAACAAAAAAAACCCCACAAAACTATTGTATTTGCTTTATCTGCTTTTTATTTTTGGCAGAACCTTTGAAAATAATTTTTAGTCCTTAAATACTTCAATATACATCTTTTTTTTTTTTTAAATAGTTTTTGCTATACGCTGCATGTACTCACCGAAGTGAGCTCACCTAGGGTGAATGGCCACACCATAATCCCTTCTCTGGTCTCCCCTTAGGATTTTGGGCACGCACTCACACTTGCCTACCTGGCGTGATTTTTGAGCTGCCTGGACCAGGACTTGAACGGCAGAGTTGGTTGTGTGGGATCTAGTGCCTTAACTTCCATGCCACCTGCTGGCTATCAACATGCATCTTATAAAAATAAAGATGTTCTCCTACCATGATGTCATTATTAAACCTAAGAAAATTGCACAGTAATTTCCTAATATCATCTGATACCTTGTCTATATTCTTTCCATAATTTTCCACAAATACCGTTTTGTGGCTGTTTTTTCCCTCTAACTAGCATTACATTGGATATTATATTCCTTATTGGTTTTTATTGCCAGAGGGCATGTGTACTTCCTCACCAGAGAGAGAAAAAAAAAGCAACCCCCAGTCCCCCAATGGGGCATGGTTGCACCACAGTCCCTTCTCCGTTTCTTCTGGTCAGCATGCACCCCTGGGGTAGGATTTGAGCTGTGATCAGCAACATGGAATCTGGCTCTGATGTGCAGCACTTACCCGCCACACCACAGAGCTGATCGTTGCCGTACTTAGTTCTTTAAAATCTAGAATAGCCCTCCTATCTTTTTATTTTGTTTGTCTTTGTTTTCTTTTTGTTTTTTATGATACTGATTTGTCAAGATGGTGCCAGGAGTCTTCTATAATAGAATATCCCACTTAAATATATTTTTTCTTTTTTAAAAAAATTTATTTATTCATTCACTTTATTTTAATTTGATGAGAGAGAGGCACAGAGAGAGAAGAGATTGAGAGAGAGAGATTGAGAAAGTGAGAAAGCAAGCCACCAGGTCTGGGACTTGAACCATGGTCAGCCACGTGGGAGTGTCCAGTGCCTTAACCACCACACCATCTGCTGGTCCCCTAGAATACATTCTTGATGTGATGTTTCTTTGCTGTGCTATTTAACTTTCTTCCCTCCCAGTATTTCTTGTTAAATGGGAGTTCGGTCTAACGGTGTGCTTAGACTCAGGGTAAACCTTTGTGTCAAGCATTTGGTTGTGGTGTGTTACATCGGAGGCACTTAGGTCTGGCCATCTCGTGTTATTGGTGCCTAGGGAGAAAGCCCACTGAAGGTGGTGCCTGACCTGCATCTTCCATAGTAAGGGCATGCTTCTTCTTGGCCATTAGTAAGAAATCTGTTGAATGAGATGTTAAGACAGGATGAAATTCTTGTTTGGCAACAGCTTGTGATTTCAGTATCCATTGATTATCCTCACTCGAATCAGTTTCTTTCTTTGGAGATTATGAAATAGTCATTTCCTAATTCTCTTTACAGTTTCTCCAGTAAAGATACTTAAGGGAATTTGTATTAGGAGAAAATCTTTTGGGGCTCCGGAGGGCCTGTGGCCACGGTGGGCCTGGTAGCTATTGGAGAAGGGATTGCGAGGCAGGTGGGAGAGCAGGCACACAAGCGCCCTTGACTTCTTGCCTTTGTCCTGGGGGTAGTAGTCCTTTACCTTTTAGAAAAGGAAGTTGAACACCTACAAATCCATATAGCTTCTAATCTTGCTTAGAAAGTACTGACAGAACAACGTGCCGTCCCTTCTGTTCACCCCGCAGCCTCTATGTGATTGCACTGGGGGGTCTTTGCTCTTCCCTCTGATCATCATCTTCCTGGGCTTGCTGGTTCGTGGCCAAGCATGTAGGCGCCTGACACAGCCTTGTAGAGAGACCAGACTGGCACCAGCCATACTCAGCTGGCGGTGTGCAATATGGTTGGACTCGGAGTAGTACAGAAGACTCTCTCATGCATAGTCACATTATCTCGGGTTTTTGTTTGTTTGTTTTGTTGGTTTTTTTTTCCGAGAGAGAGTTTTGTTACAAGGCGCCTACACTTGCCAGAGAGACAGAAAGTGAGAAATCACCCCCTGCGGGGGATGGCCATGGCACAGTCCCTTCTCCTTTACTCTCCTTCTGAGATTCTGGGCACACATGCACACTCAGTGGGTATAAGTTTGAAGCTACTGGGTCAGAGACTTGAACCATGGTCAGCCCTGTGGGAGTCTAGCACCTTAACCACTACATCACCTGCTGACCCCTCACCTTATCTTCTAAACGTTATTCTACAGTTTGATGAAGTGTGTTTGAATATCTAGTACTGAGGTAGTTTTTTTTTTTTCCTTTTTGGTTTTTTTTTTTTTTTTTTTTTTTTTTTTTTTTTTTTTACTGTTACATAGTTTTTATTTCATAATCCTAAACTTAACTTTGCAATTCAGGTAGATTTGGAGGGGAATAAGGGAAATATGGAACCCGAAGAACTGCAGCGAGACAGATTACAGGACATAATGCGCAGGCAGGGTGGAGGGTGCCCTCCTGAGCTACAGAAGGAAAGGTCTGGTGGTTAAGAGAAAACACAAGGCAAATTCATTAGCGCTGTCCTCAGTCATCAATGGCAATCTTCTTGCTGGTCTTGCCATCTTGGACCCAAAGCGCTCCATGGCTTCCGTGATATTCAGGCCCTCTTCCACCTTGACAAAGACCACATGCTTGCCATCCGACCACTCATTCATGGCAGTGGAAATGAAATTCTGAGAACCGTTTGTGTTGGGTCCAGCATTTGCCCTGGACGAGATGCCAGGACCTGTATGTTTCAGGATGAAGTTTTTCATCATCAATTTCTCCATGTAAATGGTCTTGCCACCAATATGATTATGGCGTGTAAAGTCACCACCCTGGCACATAAACCCTGGAATAATTCTGTGAAAGCAGGAACCCTTATAACCAAATCCTTTCTCTCCAGTGCTCACAGCACTTAAGTTTTCTGCTATTTTGGAACTTTGCAAACAGCTCAAAGGAGACGCCACCCAAGGGCTCACTGTCAGCAGCAATGTTAAAGAACACAGTGGGGTTGACCATGGTTGAGGTTGAGACTTGGGCAGCAGTGTCTGCAAAGCTTTCATTTTTGTTTCTTAAATTCCTTTTCTCACTCCTAGGAACTTGGAGTGGGTGGCACGAGTCAGTGGAAAATCTGTGGCCTGGATCCCACATCTACACTTGGCATCTACTTTGAAGTGGTCAATCAGGTGAGTTGGATTTTTTCTTGTGTCTTTGTGTCCGGTTTTCTGATTTATTACAAACCACTAGTCTGGTTATTTTCTCCACTAAATGATACAACTCTGGTATTATATCAGGTGTGGTGTTGGTCTGACATGATCATTTTTTAAAAATAATTATTTATGTATTTATTTTATTTATGTATTTATTTTAATTTGAACAGAGCAAGACAGTGAAAGGGGAAAACAAGCCAGGTCCGAGACTTGAATCGCCGTCAGCCATGTGGGAGGCTAGCGCCCTTAACCACCACGCCACCTGCTGGCCCCCATTTTATTTTTTTAAATTAAATTCTTTTCAGAACTTAGTCAGAGTCAAGTAGCAAATTGCTTTTGCACCCTTATTGTTGAACTGATAAGGTCATTAGAAGCGTAATAGATGTTTTTTATTACCAGCCATCGTGGTGTTCATGAATTTTTGAGTGTCAGTTTTCCCAAAAAATATTACTATGAAAAATAGTAAGCATACATAAAAATAGAAAGAATTGTATAGCAAACAGCCATATTTGCCCATTATCTAGATTCTGTCATTTTACTGTATTTGCTTTTTTACTTTTTTAATTATTCATAAATTCATCTTATTTTTGATGTTATTTGAAAGCACATTGCAGTCTTCAGCGTATTTGATTTCTGAACACTTAAACATGGGTATTATTAACTTTAGTTCAGTATTTGATGTGGTTTGTTTTGTTTTGTGTGCATCTGAGGTGAAAGTTTTAGATAGAGAGATGTGCAAATTATAAGTGTACATTAAAAATGCACCAAGAGCCTTCCTGTGTCCATCATTTTAGAAGAGTTGGTAACCTCTGTACCTGTGTTTGAGTCACACCTGTAACAGTAACAAAGTGTGTGGCCTCTTGCCCTGCAGCACAACGCCCCCATCCCCCAAGGAGGCAGAGGTGCCATCCAGTTCGTCACGCAGTTTCAGCACTCCAGCACCCAGAGACGCATCCGTGTGACCACCATTGCCCGGAAGTGAGCACCCCAGTTTCCTTTCTGTTGAGCCACTTACTCATGTTCTTCCTGTGAAGAATATTTTCAAACTAACATCTATTAGTTTACCTTTATGATTACATCAGATAACTCTCACCAGTCCTCACTGTTTTCTTGGTTTTGTTTTGTTTTCTCTTTTTTTCTTTTCTTTTTTCTTTCATGAGTGAGACAGAGACTGGCATCCTCAACAGGGATCCCCAAACTAGGATCCACTGCCAGCCTCAGCCAGCCCCAGATCATAGCCATGTGAGGGTCCTGCGTACTCAGGAAAGTCTCTGGATGCAAACCCAGAACCCCTCCCATATGGGTGAACCTGGAACAGTGTTGTGTTACCACTGTACCACCATCCAGCCCCTTCACTGGCTTATTTGATTGGAGGGACATCAGGAGATTCTTGGCTAACCCTGGTAGACCTATAGGCCCTTGCCTGGAGGAATCATCTTTCGATATGAATATAACTCATTAAAAATTATTTTTGGGGACCAGAGATGGCATGGTGGTTAAGGTGCTGGACACCCATATGGCTCATTGCACCTCGAGTCCCAGACCTGGTGGCTTGAAAATCAAACTGAGCCTATGTACGTGCATGCCCAAAATTCCAAGAAGGGAATGGAAGAAAAGTGATTGTGGTTTGGCTGTCCCTCTTCAGAGATGATTTCTCACTTTCTCTCTCTCTCTCTCTCTCTCTCCGACTAGTGCACATGCCCTGTGGTAAAACCTCTTTTAAAAATTATTTTCAATAAAAATTTATCTTACTAGGATTTATTTTATGGGACCAACAGATGGTGTTATGGTTATGTCACCTGGATTCCCATGTGGTTGACCTTGTTCAAGTCCTGGACCTGGTGGCTTAAAATGCATGTCGGGCACATGTGTGTACATGCCCAAGATCCCAAAAGGAAAATGATGGAGAAGGGATTGTGGCATGGCCTCCCCCCCGGTGGGGTGATTTCTCACTTTCTGTCTTTTTGTCTCTCTGTCTCTCCAGCCACCACACACTCCCTATAGCAAAGATCTGAAAAAAATATATATTACATAACTAATCCATAATTACATCCTTATTTTGTAAAAGTTTCACATAGCACATAAATATGTAAATAATAGGTCTCACATGCCTCAGATGTAAATACTATTATTAACATTTAACTTCACAGTCTAATTTCTGTGAAGTTGTATACTATATGTTTAATTATATGTGTGTATGACAGTTTTCTATATTTATCTTTATATGTGTATTTTAATTTGTAAGCTCATAGCTCATTGTGTGTTTTTTACATTTATTTTATTATTTAACTTTATTTAATTTCACCAGAGAGGAACAGAGTGAGAGAGAGAGAGAAACTGAGAAAACAAGCCTCCAGGTCCAGGACTCGAACCACAGTCGGTCATGTGGGAGTCCAGTGCCCTTAACTATCACATCATTTGCCAGCCCCACATTTTGTTTATTTTAATTTGCCAGAGAGGTGTGTGCCCTAGCCAGTGAGATGGAAAGAGAGAAAGAAGGGGGAAGAAAGCACCCCCCAATGGGGCATGGCCATGCTACAATACCTTCTCCTCCATTTCTTTATCTTCTTGGGATTTGGGGCACACATACACATACACTCAGCATGTTTTCAAGCTGCCAGAAAAACCGAGATTCAAACCACAGTTGACAATTTGGGATCCAGTTCCCTTACCCACTAGACTACAGGGCTGGTCTGTTCAGTTATTTTATTAGCTGCACAGTATTGCATGACGTGGATGAGATATGCCACTTCTCTATTACGGGACATTTCAAGTCCCGCCTCCCAGTAGTACTGCATCCATATTTTTCCTTTTTTTAATTAAATACTTATTTTATCTTATCATTACTACTGTTTTTTAATTTGCAATAGAACATAGATACTCACCAGAGAGAGACAGAAAGGGAGAAAGCAAGCCACTGGGTCCAGGACTCAAGCCATGGTCAGCCACATGGGAGTCCAGCACCTTAACCACCAGGCCATCTGCTGGTCCCACTGCATCGATATTTTTAGGTCTTTCCACTCATGAGTATTCTTTCCACCATTTCATAGAAGGGAAATCTGGGGATATTATGAATGCCATTCCTGAGAAAGTCATTAGTATTCTCCCCGTAGTGTATGGAGCATGCCGACTTCCCGTTAACAATGGCTGTCATCAATCTTTAACATGCAGATGTGGAGGAACATCTCACTTTTATTTGTATTTTACCATTTATCAATAAGTTGAGTGCTTTTTCATATTTATTGGTCACAATGTATTTTTTCTTTGGTGGTCTTACCCATTTTGTAATACCTTTTTTGTTTCTCGTTCTTTGATTGACAAACTCTTTGTATTCTGGATGTGATTATCATTCTGTTTGTTGTACACTGATTATTTTGCTTTGTCTCTTGTCTTTTAACTTTGTTCTCAGTGTCTCTGTTCATCTGGAACATTTTTATATATTTGCAAATTATTTTTTTCCCATGAATTTAGTGGTGGGAAGTCGCTTTTTTTTTTTTTTTTTTTTAAGAAGTTTTTCCCTATAGGGCACATGTGCTCACCAGAAAGACATAGAGACAGAGAGACAGAAAGCGAGAAATCACTCCCCGGGGGGATGGCCACTATCGCAGTCCCTTCTCCATTCTCCTCTCAGGATCTTGGGCACACACATGCACCCGGTGTGAGTTTAAGCCACCGGTTCTGGGACTCGAACCACAGTCGCCTACATGGGAGTCCAGCGACAAACCCTTTATGCCAACTGCTAGTCCCAAATTTAGAAATTTTTGTAAAATTGACCCAGAGGAAGAAACACTGGATTTGAGACTTAGTATCTTTTTGGCCATCTCCTTTCATGATCACTTGGAGAACTTAGGGAAGAACTCCTCTATAATTTTTTTCTGTGCTTCCAGAGATCACATAAGAATAACTGAAAGTATAGATAAAATTGCTATGATTCCATGCTGAAAATCCAGTTCAAATCTGTATCATCTTAGATCAAGGAGCAGGATTTGTGTGTCTTTATCTGAACGGAGACGTAGTGTTCAGGTCTCCCCTGAGCACACACACGGCACTAACCCTAGGCTTGTTAGTTGGGCAGATGCACAGAGTCAGCTGAGGCACATCGAAGCAGCGTTCGACCAGGAGGCCGCAGCGGTCCTGATGGCCCGGCTTGGAGTGTTCCGAGCAGAGTCTGAGGAGGGGCCCGACGTGCTCAGGTGGCTGGACCGGCAGCTCATCCGACTGGTGAGCTGGGAAGGGGCATTTGGCTCAGGCCTTGTCTCTGCTTTCCTTCTGAGAAAAGGAAATTACCTCTTAAACCAATTATTTAATACAGTCAATTAACAAGAATTAATCAGTTGCCTACCGTATGCCAAGCATCAGACGTTGTGATATGATAAAGTGTTAAATATGCATTTTTTTCCTCTCAAGGACTTCCATTATAGTGGGAAGAAACTACATGCAGGAAACGTGTGTTTGTGTGTTAAGTGCTGACTTAGAGGAGTCATTCTGTGAATGCTGTGGTCCTCCCAGATCTGGAGGTGGTTTTTGGAAATAGGGATTCAGAACCATGGGTTTAGGGAGATTTCTCATGTGTTAGTCTGGGTCTAAACAAGGAGAAATCACACTAATCTAAATATGGAAAGTTTTATATAAACAGTTACTACAACAGGGAGGGAAAATAACAAGGAATTGAGTAGTAGGAAGTACGGAGAACTAGCAGATATGAGCGGCATTCTCTGCCCACAGGGCTGGTCCAGACCTAGCTGGTAGGGCACAGTCATGGCCAGTCTTTCATGCCAAAGGAATTTGCTAGCAGTTTACACTCTAGAATTTGACAACAGTCTATCGTCTGGGGGCCTGGGAAGTGTCTCACCAGAGCCACTCAGGGGTGCTGAGGAGGCTCCCAGCTGCCATATAATAGGGGAGCTCAGCACTGGGAGGCCACACCCGGAAGCTCACGCTTGCCTGCAGCACCCTCTTCTGGTGATGCTTAACCTCCTGTCAGCTGGCAGCAGGGAAGGGCCCAGATCCCTCCCGCAGTAGGAGGCCTCAGGGCACTAAGTGGATGATTGGCACACCACGTAGTCTTACCTCTTGGAGATTCACAGCATGTGTTCAGGATCAAAGGTACTAAAATGCCCAGTAAGGAACCTGATTAACTCTGGTTAGCCCTGTATTTGCCCTTCCATCTCAAGTAACCATTTTCCAGGAAGTGTCATATGTCCGTATTTCAAACACAATGAAAAACTATTCTAGAATCTCAGAGGACAGATGAGCAGGGGCTCTAAGGAGTTGGCAAAGGCTTCCTGTAGGAAACAAGCCTTACACCAGGTCTTTTTATAAAGAATCAGGTAATAGGGTGAAAGAAGGCAAGGCCTGCCATTGGGGCCCAGCATGAACAAGCCTGTGGAGGTCGCCGTGCCCATCAGCTTGTTCTGGGGACACGGTAGATACCACTGTCACAGGAGGCCAGGTAGTGCAGTGGAAAACAGACAGCAGAGTGCATCTCAATTGGGGAATGCCTTAACTTTGGGGAGAGAACGAGACAAGTGTGATTCTCAAGCAGGGGAGTGACGTTGGCGTGGTGCCCATGTTGCCCTTCGTGGCTCGTAGGAGGTAAATTGCAGGAGCATGGGCTACTGTGACAGTGAAGGCTTTCTCGGGCTCAGGGGGGCTGAGGCCAGGGCAGTGGCAGTAGAAGTGGAGAGAGCAGCAGGTCTGGAGTCAGGATGCTGATAGAAAAATAGTAAAACTTGGTGGGATGACAGTGAGGAATCAAAAAGTCAGTGACAACTCCCATTTCAGACATGGGTAACTGCAGGAATGGTGGTGAGGTAGGAAATGGGAAGGGAGAGTAACTTTAGGGTGGGAGAAGGGGAATCTTTTTTTTAAAATGAAATAGTTTCTTTTCAATAGATTGAAGGTGAGCTTGCCAAAGTGTCCGAGGAAAGCTGTCCTGTAGTGAGGTAGAAGTCCCGCCCGGAGCTCAGGCTAGCGGACAGCATTGGACACTGAGGGAGGGATTCGGATGACGCTGGTCTGGCTCTGTGTTCATTTGTAGCTGCAGTGTGAGAATGGGAACGGAACCAACCCCTGAGGGGTCCACACTTAGGACAAGGAGTGGTTGAATAAGGCGGAGAAATAGGAAAGTGATTTTAGCAGCTCAGGGAGACAGGCTCAAACTTGGGAAGTCAACTTGGCTTATGCTGCCAGGAAATTCAAGATGAGAACTGTGGAGGGATTTGACAGGAAGAAGGTAATTGGGGATGAGGCCTCTCAGTGGTGGACAGACTAGTTCTCTAGCGGTTGGATAAAATGCATCATTAAAAGACAGGCAGGGAAAATAATGTGGGGTTCAGAAATTTGCCATTAAAAGGAGAAAGATGGAATGGCAGCTTCAGAAAGCAGCACGGTGTGCCTACATTGGCCATCTCTTGTGGTCCTAGGGTGTTTTCATTCAGAAGAGGCGCCTAAGAGCTTTTCCAGCCCTTCCTGTCACAGTGGGCCCGGGAGCTGGTTAGAGGTCAGAATGTCCAGCTCCTCTGCAGAGTCTCTCCAGGTGTAACAGGATGCCCTGGTGACCTTTCTTCTTGGACCTGCTGGGGACGTGCTGGTCCTGGACTCAGTGAGCGGCTGTGTGAAGGCTGGAGCGTGGCTCTTCCAGGGCAGGGGGTTTGCAGGTGACACTAACTTTTATCTTCTCTCTCCTTTCACTCTCTTCCTTCTCTTTTTCCTTCCTTTTTTTTTTTTTTTTTTTTTTTCTCTCTCTCTCTCTCTCTCTCTGTTTCTTTTTGATACTCTTCCCTCACAGTGTCAGAAGTTTGGGCAGTATAACAAAGAGGATCCCACTTCTTTTAGATTATCGGATTCCTTTTCTCTGTACCCTCAGGTAAGTAATACATACGTATATTAAAATATCTATAGAACAACAAATTGTGAAGGAAAAAGCTTCTCTATTCTCAGGATAAAGTGAATTACATGTTCTAAGATTTTTTCTCTAGGTGACAAAGTTGTTCCAACTCAGACAAATGTTGAATCTGTGTAGGATGGCACTGTAGGCCCTACAGGAGATAGAGATGATATGCAGACTTATTCACAGAGAGGTAGAATAGGTGTGTTATACAAGGCCACAACATCCCTGATTTGTAGACATGCAGCAGGAAGCCACTGTCAGTGGTCTGTTTGTGTTTTCTGAATCTCTGACCTTGACTATAGAAGAGCCAGCAGGCCTTGGGCTAGGGCCTGGCTGTGAGGATTTCCCAAGCTGAGGCCAGTCGAGTATTACATTTGAGCGGGGTGCCAGGCACTTGGTCAGCACTATGTAACGTGACCCAGCTCGAGAGCAGGACCTAGGGTTTGTGAGGTGCTCGTGCTTGAGAGGTCAAGGCCGTGTGGTAATGTGGGAAGAGCCCTGGACTGGCCAGAGTCCAGGCGGAGTTGCGGCACTGGCACGTTGCTGCTGATCACACAAGGCTCTGTGGGTTTTGGTTTCCTTACTTTATTTTTAATCTAAATTTTTTTTCTTTTTTTTTTTTTTTAATTTCCGGAGGGCCTATACCCTTGCCAGAAAGCAGGAGAAAGCCCCCATTGGGTCACGGTTGTGATCATGCAGTGAGCCATCTTCCTCTTCCTCCTTTATGGAAGGGGGAAGTTGGTCTGGAGAGGTGGTTCGCAGCCTTAGCAAAGCCATGAAATCCTTTCTTCAAGTGGCCTCTCTCTCAAATGCAGCTCCTAAAACAGACACGGTGTTGCCCTGGCTGTGCCACCTGCCCACCCACCTGCCTGGTCCCACCAGAGCCCCCACCCTAGGGCCCTCAGCATGCACAGGGGCCGTGAAGGGCATAGTCTGATGAGGTTTTTAAGAGTCTTTTGTCAAAGCATTCTAGAATGCAGGTCAGGAGGCCAGGCCGTGGAGCCTCACAGCCTAGATTAGAGTCCAGCTCTGTCGCTCGATAGTGGGGGGGAGCTTGGGCAAGTCGCTTACCCCCCTGCACCTTGGCTTCCTCACTGGTAAACTTGGCATGGTAAGAGATACACCTCACAGGGAGGTAGAGACCCTGCCCTCACACACTTAATGAAAGAATTAAATCATCCTTAAGTGCTTTGTGCCTTGCACATAGGATGTGTCAGATATCAGCCATGGTGGTTATTTCGGAATCCATGATGCAATATTTAGTGTCAGGAAGCTTTCCATTTCTCAAGGCAGCTCATTTTCATGTTCTGGCGATGCTTTAGAGTGAGCTAAAAGTCTTCCCTATGCCTACTCCCCCATCCCCATCTTCCGGGGAGAGAACATACCTTTCCAGCCTCATCCCTTATTCCTCTCCCACTGATCCCTTTACTCCAGCCTGCCAGGCTGTGTCCTGAGCTATCTTCTGTTGCTCCTGTGCCCAGAGTCCCCTTCCTCCGGCCTTCTGGCTCCTCATACAAGTCTTTCAAGGCGTTTCCTTAAACTCTGCAGCTTGAGCAGCCTCCTGGGGACCCTTCACCCCACCCAGTGGTGCTTTCCTGCACAGTGGCTCATAACGTGGTCCCGAGTGCTCTTCCCCTCCGGACCTGACTCCTTCAGGAGCAGGTGTTCTGCCTCTGCAATTTGGCCCAGAGCCTGGAAATTAGTTTTTTTTTTTTTTTTTTTTTTTTTTTTTTTTGGCCTTTTTGCCCCTCTGCGATCCTTTTTCCTTTTCTCTGTCTTGTCAGGATTTTGAGCATGGATGTACAGAGCCCTGGTGTGTTTGTCAAGCTACCAGGGCTGGGATTCGAACCGTGATCAGCCATGTCCATTTGGGATCTGGCTCCATGCACAGAACTTAACCTGCTGTGCTGTCAGATCAACCCTACCTTTTGCCATTTATTTGGAAGCTTTGATATGTCCAGAGGCTCCTTTTTATTGATTTTTCATTTTTTTCCTTTTCTGCCATAAGGCGTGTGTACTCATTGGAGAGAGACAGAAATAGAGTAAGTGAGAAATAATCCCCCAGGGGGATGACCACACTACAGTCCCTTCCCCTCCATTCTTCTTGGGATGTTGGGCATGGACACACAGGCACCCAGAGTGATTGTCAAGCCACTGGCTCCAGGACTTAAACTGCATTGTTGGCCATGTGGGGTCCAGCTGTCTTAACCTCTGGCCACCTCATGACCCTGAAAAATTTTTAAATGAGGTTTAAAACATAAAATTTATCATCTTAATCTTTTTAAAATCATTTCATTAAGTTTGTTATAGGGTTTGTATGCTCACCAGAGAGAGAAGGAAAGTGAGAAAGCAAGCCACCAGGTCTAGGACTTGACTTGTGATCTGCCACATGGGAGTCCAGTTCCTTAATCACCATGCCACCTGCTGTCCCTTCCCCCGTCTTAACCTTTAACTGTATATTCGATAGGTGTTAAGTGTATGTACATTGTTGTATAGCAGCTCTCTACAAGTTTTCTTCTTATAAAACTGAAACGCTATACCCATTAAATGACTTGTTCCCTTCCTCTTCAGCCCCTGTACAGGAAGCCTTAGAGGCATTTTTTTAGCTGTTTTCTTTTCTCTTTTTTCCCCTTTGTGAGAGAAAGAGAGAGAGAGGGGGGGAAATGGAGAGAGACAGAGAGGTATTTTTGACAGGGTCTCACTATGTTGTGATCCCCAGAAGCCTTTCCCTTAAAGCCCAAATTCTGGTTCAGAGGCCTGAGGTGGTTCTGCTTTCTGGTGTCTGGTGGGTCACGTGACAGCTCCGTGCATTTCTCCTTCTTTTTCTTCATAAATGCAGTTCATGTTCCATCTCAGAAGATCTCCGTTTCTTCAAGTGTTCAACAACAGTCCGGACGAGTCTTCGTATTACAGGCACCACTTTGCCCGGCAGGACCTGACCCAGTCCCTCATCATGATCCAGCCCATCCTCTACTCCTATTCCTTCCATGGCCCGCCCGAGGTGAGGCTTTGCTGAGAATCAGAGTCACCGGTTCGTTTTTCTAGCTAATCGATTCCTGGATTCGCATATTGAGTATAAAAGATAGGCAGGAAGGGAGGTAGGGAACTTTTTGAGTTTTTAATAGAATTTAACAGTATTCTTGAGTTTATAAATACACATAGGAAAAAGAGAACCTACAAAGTTGTTAATGAAAGGTCTTCAGAAAATTCATGGGAAATGAATATTATGAAAAAACTGCATGGATTTCAAAACTGTTTTGCACCAAAATAAACTTGTACTTTGATTCCATTTCCCATGAACTTTTTAAATCCCTTCACATGTGTGCAATGCAGGAAAAATGTAAAAAAGTTTTTAAAAATTCTTGGGTACCAAGACCAGCAGATAGTGTAATGGTTAGTTATATCATTGGACTCCCATGCAGTCAACCGCGGTTTGAGTTCAGGACCTGGTGGCTTAAAACTCATCCTGGGCATGTGTGCGTGCATGCCCAAGATCCCAAGAAGAGAATGGAGGAGAAGAAAAAAAGAAACTTTCGATATTTGTATTAAGCAATATTTTTCATATAGGTGTTTCCATTTTCTGTCATCTACAGCTGTAGTAGGTGTGAGAAAAAGTGTCTTTGATTAGTGAAATATATGTCTAGGATAAAACTGAGAATGTGTAGAATTATTTCTGGCTCCCAAATCAAAAGATTTTATTAGTCACCCTTCCCGATAGATGAGGGTTAGCTAGAGCCTGTTTAACTTACTAAACCAAGACATAGAACTGCCACGTCGGGGACATGGCAAGGAGAGGGGCGACCACTAGTCCAGGCATCTGCAGGCAGCCTGTTCCCTGGTCTGTGCATAAGTCAGGTGTGGGATTGGAGCGGTTGCCATGTGGGCCAGGAGGTACCAGTGCTCTCCCTCTCCCCTCTTCCTGCAGCCAGTGCTCTTGGACAGCAGCAGCATTCTAGCAGACAGAATTTTGCTGATGGACACTTTCTTCCAAATTGTCATTTACCTTGGTGAGGTAAGATGATATTGTTTGTTTCTTTCTTTACTGTTGTGTTGTTTTCTTCTTTCTCGTTACCTTGGGATTTTAGTGACATTTGAAATTGGGGCCGGCAAGTGGTGTGGTGGTTAAAGACTCTAGATTCCCATATCGAAGGCTGTTTGAGTCTCAGACCTGGAGGCTTGCTTTCTCCCTTTCCCTCTCTCTCTCACTCTGTCCCCTCTCTGGTCAAATTAAAATAAATAAATGAATAAAGTTACATAAAATATTTTTTAAAATATGAAAAAAATATTTTAAAAATATGAATTTGGCTTCAAAATTCTCAGAGTTTATTATGGGGTCTCTGGAAAAGTTATGACTTTTTTTCTTTTTTTTTTTTTTAAGAGAGATTTTTGTTATAAGGTGCGCGCGCTCACAGAGAGACAGAAAATGAGAAATCACCTCCCAAGGAGCGGGGGATGGCCACACCACAATCCCTTCTCCTCCATTCTCCTCTTGGATCTTGGGCATGTACGCATACTTGCCCAACTTAAGTTTAAGTCATAGGGTCCCAGACCTGAACTGCAGTCAGCTACGTGGGAGTCCAGTGACATAACCATTACACCATCTGCTGGTCCTGTTCTATGTTTTTCTAAGCAAAAATGTGTCAGGAGACTTTTCTCACAACCTGATATAATGAGTACAATGACTTTTTTTTTTTAAAAAAAAAAAAAGCCTCTGACAAAACACTTCTTTTTTTTTTATATTTACTTTTATTATTAAGTTTTCTATAAGGTGTATGCACTTGGCAGAAAGTGAAAAAATCACCCCCAGAGTGGGATGACCATACCACAACTCCTTCTCCTTTATTCTGCCCTTGAAATTCTGGGCACATCCACATACCCTGGGTGTTTCTCAAGCCGCCAGGTCTGGGCCTTCAACCACACAGTTGATCACGTGGGAGCCAGCCACTTTGCCATCTGCTGGCCCAAGTACAGTGGCTTTTATTCCAGCAAATATTTTTCAGATCCCTGGGGTATTTGTATATTTAATAATTTTAATAAGTTGCCATAAGAAAATCTCAGGTGGTCCTTTCATATCACCGTAGTTTATTACTTTCTCAGGTGTTAGGCCAGAGTGGTTGGTTTTTCCTCAGTAAGCTTGTCACGTGCACTGCTGTCCTTTCACTTATGTCGGAGTGAAGTTTCTCTGTGATGAAATGACTGGAACATTATGTTAGCTTTGTGGGTACCCAGGTTGGTAGTAGATGGCTCTCAGGGGGCGAGTCCATTTGTTTCTCAAAGGGGTTCAACCCTAAGAAAGGACTGGCTTCGAATTACTTACATCTTTACGGGTGACGTGTTTGGCCATTGATTTGACTTCCTAGTGTCTGAACATTAGAAGTAATCTCAGATATCCTGAAAAAACATAGATTGTGTTTTAGAATTCCATTAGTAACTTAGGAAACATTTTGTTGAAAACATTTGTTTTCTAGTACTAAGAAGTATTTTATAACTTTACTTTTTTTAGCATGTCACCCCTACTCTGCTCGCTGTCAGCCCACAGATGCTAGGCTGTTCGTCATGGTCCTAGAGTAGGAGCCAAGGGTGACCAGGTCCTTTTACCACCTGTTCCTGTAGGACCAGTACTGACAGCTGGCTTTCCTGCCTGCAGTGAGCCCTTTACAGACATTTCTGACTGCAGCCTTTGGGCCTGTTTACGTACATTTGTTGAGCACCTTCTGTGTGCAAGCGAGGGTTCTGAAGATGAGAACAGTGACGTCCTCATCCTCCAGAAGCTCTGACTCTGCTACTTTTAGGTGTTTGTATGAACTCTCGGACTCAAGTGAGCTTATAGGCATTTTCTCCAGGCCACCAGTCAGTCAAAAAGTGAAGACTGGGAAGATGGGAACTGGCATCTTGGAGAAGGGAAGAGCAGGTTGCAGAAGGAGGCATCTAAAGAGAGTCCTCCGCCTGGGGTGGCACTAAAATTCCGTTCAGGCACATTGCACCCTCTGTCCTCTTACTCTGTCCTCCCTCCCCGTTGTTTTCCAGTGTCTCCTGAATAACACGTGAAAGCACTTTAGTTTACTTATAAAGCTCTGCGAATCAGTTCATAAGTATTTATTTCCTGTGTGTATGAGGTTTCTCTTGGACTGTTGCTGATGCACGTTAAGAGAAGGGCTGAGACAGTTCTAGCTCCGCTGGGGAGACAAAAAACCTTGACCTTGCCCAGTTCAACACACTGCCTTCTCTTTACCTAATTAACACTCATACTTTGGTTCTTAGGGCATTTATCTCCCCTTCTAAGACTACCTCAGTGGGGCCTGCTCCAGCCCCACCTGGCCTGTGACTGCTGTGCGCTGGAGGAGGGCAGGGTGTGTGCCCTCAGGGAAGGCCGAGGGGCGGGTTCTGTGTGCAGCCAGCAGATCTCTGCCTGCCGTGTGTGGGAGTGAGGGGCTAGACTGAGTGACAGGTGGAGGTGCAAAGGAAGGGGGCGAGGCTCCTCGGGATTACTAGTCCATGGGCTTGGTAACCAGCCGGCACATACAGCTAGAATGGGAGGAGGGAGTGTGGCTGGTGGTGTTGCTGGGAGAACCGTATAGGGCGGTGGTGTCCCAATACACCCGTGCTTACTCCTGCCTCTTCCTCCTTATCACCTCTGTCTACTCTCTAAAATTTGGCTTTTTAAAATTGTATTTTCTTTATTTATGATAGAGCATGTGTGTGCACACAGAGAGTATGACAGAGATAAGCACCCCTCCATGGGGTCTGCTTATGCTGTGGTCCCCTTCCCCAGCCCTCCAGTCCGTTAGATCGTGGACACTCAAGAGCAAGCCCAGTGTGTTTCTGGCTGATGGGCCTGGGGATTTGAACCTTAGTTGCTGTGTGATCTGGCTTCTCTGGAGCAGCACACTGATGCTGCACCATGAGCAGGCCCTGAAACAACTTCTTTTTGACTAAGACTTCTGCACTGGAAATGAGCTGGGGAGGGAGTGAGGTGGTAGTGGGGGATGTCGGAAGTGCCAGTGACGGCTGTCTTTACGGTGTTACCACAACAGTTTTGGTTGGTTTCTTTTGGTGTAGACCATAGCCCAGTGGCGTAAAGCTGGGTACCAGGACATGCCTGAATATGAAAACTTCAAGCACCTTCTTCAGGCCCCACTGGATGATGCTCAAGAAATTCTGCAGGCGCGTTTCCCGATGCCACGGTACATTAACACGGAGCATGGAGGCAGTCAGGTGAGTGAGCTGAGTTCCTGCTCGAATGTTCACTTAGTTTTATGATCCATGTTTGTGGCTGTAAATCCAAATAGGATGGTTGACATTCTATGTGGTGGCATAAATTGACACACACAGTGTGTTAGTCAGGGTTCTGTAGAGAGAGAGCACGAGCAGGACATGTATGTAGATGTTTGAGAGGAAATTTAGTAGGAGAATCAGCCCATGTGAGTACAGCAGCTGAGAAGCCCCACAGCAGGCCACCTGTAGGCTGGAGACTCTGGGATGCCAGCAGCGTGGCTCAGTCTAGGGCCGCAGAAGCAGGGAAGCCAATGGCGTAACTCTCAGACCCAGGCTGAAAGCCCAAGAACCAGGGGATGGATGGGCAGTGGTGTAAAACCTGGGTCCAAAGTTCAGCGTTCTGGCCTGGAAGGCAGCAGCACCAGAGGGTCTGTTCCACTCTCCGAAGAGACCCATCAGCCTCCTGCGTGTGTCCTCTCCCAGTCAGTGGGTTGGTGCCTGCCAGCACTGAGGGTGACACCTCCCCACCCAGCCCGCCCTGACTCACACAGTGAGCTCCAGAGACTCCCTCACAGGCACACCCAGAGCGATGCCCAAGTGAAGCATGTGCATCCGTCAGGATCCGTAACAGAGCAGTGGGCCTATGCTAAAGAGATGGGTTTCTATGAAGTAAAAAATACTAACTTGAGCAAAGAAATGTTGTAAAAACTGACTTTTTCTATTATACCACGCTAATGTCACTTTTAATCTTTAACCTTTTTGTTTTCAAGGCTCGTTTTCTTTTGTCCAAAGTGAACCCATCTCAGACACACAATAACCTGTATGCTTGGGGACAGGTAAGAAATTATCAGGAATTTGGGGAGGATGCCAGGCAATTTTTTTTTTTTTTTTTCTGTGAGCTCTCATATTTTATTTATTTATTTAAATTAATTTACATTCATTTACTGAGCATTGTCACAGCATACAAAATGTGATTTCCCGTCCAGAATATGCTGCATAGTAGCTTAATCATACATGTTATCATCAATAATTTTCCATTTCTAGTTTCATATATATCTGTGTGTGTGTGTTTGTGTGTGTGTGTGTGTGTGTGTGTGTGTGTGTATTTTTCCCCTATTTCTACCCTCTGCCATTTCCCACCCTCCTCCCACACTATCTCAGGTGTCCACAGTTGTTTTCCATTTCTTTTTTTTCCCACATTTTATTGATTCACAAAATTTCTTAATCTATTTTCAATAGCAAGCTCTGTTGATATATACATATCTATGAATACGTGTCTGACTTAAGGCATGAAACACTGAGTAGAATGAATATACTATAAGGTAGCACCTAGCATCAGTTTACTATAGTTTACTATGGTTATTAATTATGTATTTTTACTATATTTTTTAATTTCAAGAAAAGCAGATTTAACTTTAATAAATCAAAGAAATGCTAAGGAAATATGCTTAAAACTTAAAGACAGGAAACAAGTTGGGAGTCTGTTCAAGTAGTAGGTACATGAACCTATCAGCAGCTCAAGACAAGACAAAAATCCTTAAAACTGTAAAACAAAGCCTAGAAGAAAATCAACAATGTTCTAGTCAAAAGTCATAAAATTCTATTTCACCAGTTCAGTCTCATGTACTTTATCTTCTGTTGTGATTCAATTTTCCCAATTAAATTCTGGGATATAATATTCAACTCCAGACTTGTCCCCATGATTAAGTTGGCCATTTTCTTAGTTTTTGAAGTCTTATGTCTGTGTGACTGTTTAATTTTCCAGAACTTCTTAGAGATCTGGTCTGGTGCTGGTAAATTCTTTCAGGTTTTGTTTATCTGAGAATGTTCTTGTCTTTTCTTCCCATATGAAGGATAATCTTGCCGGGTACAGTATCAGTGGTTGCAATTGCTTTTCCCCTAACACTTCAAATATATGTTCCCATTCTTTCCTCACTCGCATCGTTTCTGATGAGATCTGCTGTCAGCCTGATGGGATATCATTTGTAGGTAACTTGACGTTTCTTTCTTGCTAATCTTAGTATCTTGTCTTCGTCTGTGGTTTTGGTCAATCTGGCTACAATGTGTTTTGGAGAAGATCTTTTGGGTTGATTCTATTTGGTTGATTCTATTCTTTGTATTTTTTGGGACTGGATCTTTGAATACCTCTCTAGGTTTGGAAAGTTTTCTTCCAAGATTTCGTGGAATAGATTGTCAATGCTCTTATGGGTCTCTTTTCCTTCTGGGATACCAGTTATCTGGATGGTTGGACCTTTGATGGTATCTAGTATTTCTCGTATAGTATTCTCATTTTTTGGGCAATTTTCTCAGTCTTTGTGGTGGATTTTTCTAGGCCAGTGAGTCTATCTTCTACATCTGAGATTCAATTTTCAGTATGATCTAGTCTGCTTTTTAATACTTTCAAGGGAGGTTTTGACTTCCTGTATTATAGTCTTCATCTCTAACAGGTCCATTTGATTCTTTTTTTTTTTTTTTTTTTAATAATTATTTATTTTATTTTTATTTATTCGTTCATTGATTTTTTAATTTGACCAGAGAGAGACAGAGGGTGAGAGTGAGAAAGAGAGGAAGTGAGAAAGCAAGCCACCAGGTCCAGGACTCGAACGCAGGTCGGCCATGTGGGAGTGTCCAGCGCCTTAACCACCACGCCACCTGCTGGTCCCATTTGATTCTTTTTTATAGTGTGAATTTCCTCTTTTAGATTTTGCAAGAATTTCCTCACCTCCTGAAGCTCGTCAGCTCCTTTCCCCTGCCTCTTGGGCAGTTCATTATCTCTCTGCTCTTCGATCTCTGTGAGCTTTGTCACCATGAAAATTCTAAATTCTTTGTCTGACATTTCCATGAATTTCATCATACTGTCTGAGGATGAAGAGGAGTTATTATTTTTCCTTGGAGGAGAGTTATTTTCTTGTTTTTCCATATTTCTTATGACCCTGCATTGATTTCTAGTCATCTGATGGATGATGCGTTTCTTCTAATTCTTGAGCTTCAGTCTGAGTGTTCATGGGCATGCAGGGGGAGATGATCTGCAATCTCTCTTCTGTTCCGTTCTCACTCTTTGAGCATTAGAATCAGTGGGAATAGAGGAATACTCTGACCTAGAAATAAGTGAGGAAGAAGTCTCGCAGAAAATCTTCATTTTAAGTCTCTGAAAGCACTAGTTCACAGCTGAAGTTCAGGATCCATGGGGGGAATGGGCTGCCAGGCTATTTTTAAAACATTCATTTTAAATTCTTTAAGTTGGATCCCTTTTGTCTCAGAGATAGACAGAATAACTTGAGTATTTTGCTGGGGCTGGGGAACGAGAAAGAAAAATAACAAAAGTTGAGTAAGATAGCTGGGCGTGGGCTTCCCTAGATGGGTCCCCTCTACGGTACGCATCGTACCAGGCCAGGTCTGCCAGGCGCAGCCTGGGATGAAGCACTGCATGGCCTTGGTCTCAGTCACACAGCATCGTGGCCCAGGCCCCTCCCTCCGTATCTCCCATGACCAGGGCACACCCCCAGCTCACCACTTGTTCTGCTGCTTCGTCTCTTTTCAATCTGTTTCCTTTTTCACTTGCCCTAATTTCTTCTTTAATTATGCTCAACATTTATGACTCTCTCAGATGAGACTTTTCTTTCATTCTGTTTTCTTACAACATTTTTTTAAATTGTAGTTTTTTTAGAGAGAAAGTTGTCAGAAATGGTACAGGAGGCTTCCTATGTTCTTTACTCACTTTCCCCTAGTGATAATGTCTTATGAAACTAAGCGTCACAACCAGAATCTTGACATTGGCATGGTCATGATGTCCCATTTCCTCACCACAGGATCGCTCACATTGCCTGTCATAGTTACACATACTTCAGCCATGTGGGAGTCCAGCACCCTAACCACCATGTCACCTGCCAGCCTCCTCACAGTTTATTTTTTAATTGCCAGAGGGCATGTGTGCTTAACAGAGAGAAAGAGGGAGAAAGCACCCCCTAGTGGGTGAAAAGATGTCACAATTGTTTTCTCCTCTCCCTCTCCATCCCATCAGGATCTGGGGTACACACTTGCCCCTGGTGTGTTTCTCAAGCCACCAGGGCTAGGTCTTAAACTATGGTTGGCCTTGTGGGATCTGATTCAATACCCTGGGCTTAACCACTACGTTACAGGACTGGCCCTGGTTCCTATTTAAATCTATTATTGTAGGTGACTTCTGTGACCCTACTGCCTAGAAAAGGAGTGGGTGTATTATTTCATTATACTCCACTGCCAAGTGGCGGGAGACGTTCGTATTCTCTGTTGCCCTCTGTTGACAGTGAGGAGGCTTAGCAATTCCTTGCTCCTCCCAACAGGGATAAGAGTTCCACTTCCCCAAGTGGTCTCCACTGACACCGCTGTAGAGATGGCCATGTTCCTATTGGGTGATGGTAAAGGTCTCGGTGGGGATGGAGAAAGAGACATGTTACTCCTGCTAGGTGGGAGGGTAGAAGTCCAGGTCCTCTGCATGGTCACTGGCACCATGGGGCCGGTGGGGTCCCTTATTGCCCCTGGGGATGAAGTTCCTGATTCCATTGTTAGTCTTCTCTGGTACCACCAGGGCTGGGGTGTTAAGGTGCCTCATAACTGCCGTGTGAAGGTGGAAGTCCGAGGTGCTCACTCGACCTCTGCTGGCACAAACGGGGCAGGCCCAGGTTTTTCTCTTGTCTTTAGCTGCAGTTGGTGGCTGTTATCTAACATTGTTCAGTCTGGCTAGCCTGCTCTGGTCCTTTGGTGGACAACGGGCTGGGGGTGGGCGGCTGTGCTAAATGACTTCTTCCAGCTTCTTCAGTTCCAGTTTGGGGGTGTGTGAGACAAAAAGAAAACCTAAGGAACTTGGTACTGGGCTCCTAGTATGTCTGCTGTCTTGTCCACCTTTCAGAGGTTTTTGTGTTTGCCTTGTTTGAAATGTCTAGGGTTCTTAGTTATGCCGAGTGGGAGGAATAGAGAAAACTGCATCTTCTACTCGCCTTCCCAGAACAGCAAGTCCTCTTACAACATTTGAGCACACTTATGTTTTCCTAATTGTAACAGTAGAGTTTCATTTTAGAAAATTTGAATAAGGGTTCCAGCTGGTGGCATAGTGGTTAAGGGCTCTGGACTCCTCCTACATGGCTGACTGCGGTTCAAGTCCTGGACTTGGTAACTTGCTTTTCTCACTCCCCCCATATCTCTCTCTCTGTCTCACTCTATTCCTCCCTGGTCAGATTTAAATAAATAAATGAATAAATAAATAAATAAATAAAGTTAAATAAAATCATTCTTTTTAAAAAAAGAAAATTTGAGTATGTAAAAATAAAATATAAATTAAAATCACATGTAAAAAACCCTTGAGGGTTCTGGTTTCTTTCTAGGTAATATAAAGTATGTGTACCATATGTGTATGTACATAGTTTTATTTCTTTTCGAATTTGGTATCTTGCTACAAGTTGAAGTTTCTGTCAGTTCTTTTTCCATGTTAATTAAGTTATAAGCCTTTTCTGATACTATAAATATGCATCCATTCACTTATTTGTGAATACTGCAGTATTAAGCTTCTATGTAAGCAGAACACTTAAGAGCTAAAGCAAGGGGCCGGCAGAGTGCTAACAGTGGGGAAGGCGAGAGAAGGATGTGTGAGCTCAGGGATCTCCTTGATGGGTGCTAGCGTCAATGAGTCATCACACTGCCAGGGGAGAAGTGCTTTGCTCAGAACAGTCCAGGCGGACAGGGTAGCCTGATCTCAGTGCATCAGGAAAGGATTTTGTGAAGAAATCGTGCTTCAGTTGAAAGTAGGTGTTAACCAGGCAAGGGGTGTAGGTGGCAGGAGTGCCGAACAGTCCTTAACAACTCATGAATTGTAACCAGCCTTTAAGATACCTGCCAGCAGACCTATACTTTCAAATTTCAGGAAACTGGAGCGCCCATCTTGACGGACGACGTCAGCCTCCAGGTGTTCATGGATCATTTGAAGAAGCTGGCCGTTTCCAGTGCCGCTTAAGCTGAGCTGTGACCAGGAAACTGAAAGCAACACTGTAGCTGGCATTCCCACGTGTTTATAAAGGCTTGATAACATTCCTTTCACTTTTCTGAGAGATTTTAATAAATCATCTAAGGAAATTTTGTATGTAACTCTTTAGATTGTAATTTATTTATAGTCCTTAGCTGTACCCCTTTTCTTGTACCATAAAATTACAAGGTCATAAATTTATGTTTCAGTGCTTGTAGATGTTTATGTGCTTTTTCTATCCTAATTTTTATAGTCTATATAAAATCAGAGGTAATGTATTTTGATAACTTGTTTAGAAGAAAACCTTAATAATCATAAAGGAAATAAATCTGGATCTGGAAAGTACTGGCTAAAATGGTGCTAATACAAATTTAATTTCCTGGGATCTCTGCATGAGTTTTTTTTTGTTGTTGTTTGTTTATCTTAAGTGTTTTCATAAGGTGGGTACATTTGCTGGAGAGCTGGGGGAGTGAGAAATCACCCCCCATGGGGGGATGGCCATGCTAAAATCCTTCTCTTCCCTTCTTTTGGGATGTTGGTCATGCACACATGGACACACACGCACCCAGCATGATTTTCAAACCACCAGTCCCAGGACTTGAACCACACACAGTTGACCATGTGAGATCCAGCTACTTAACCACCACACCACCTGCTGGCCATTAAGTGACTCCTCAAGAGGTCTTTCCTAAACTTCATTTATTGTCTAAATGTGAACAGACCAAAGAAAATTATAAAATGTATGAACTAGTAGTGTGGAATGGCATTATCCCTAACGCAAATTAACAGTCCAGACCAGGTAGACAGAGTAGTTAGTGGGCAGAATTGGCCTCAATGGAGGGATGCCACATTTATTTTGGACATCAAGTAAAATAACTAGAACAGATAATATTATTTAGTCAAAGTTATGCATGTATGCATGGTGAAAACAAAGCTGAACAATCACCTTATTCTGGTTTTTTTTTTTCTTTCTTTCTTTCTTTTTTTTTTTTTTTTTGAAGAGTTTTTGTTATAGGGTGCATGACTTCGCCAGAAAGACAGAGAGAGAGAGAGAGAGAGAGAGACAGAAAGCAGGAAGTCACCCCCCAGGAGGGATGGCCACACCGCAGTCCCTTCTCCTCCATTCTCCTCTCGGGATCTTGGGCATGCATGCACCTGCGCCCAGCGTGAGTTTAAGCCACTGGGTCCGGGACTCAAACTGCGGTCGACTACATGGGAGTCCAGCGACATGGCTATTACGCCAACTGCTGGTCCCCAATCACCTTATTCTAAAGTGTTTACAACAATTAACAGTTCCCACCATTCCCTAAGCCTAGACCCACTGTTCAGAGTAACTGCTCATAATTGTTCCTTGTGAGCTTGTTGTTGATGTATTGACTTCTAGTCAGTATTTCTCGATTTCCATTTTCATAAAATGAGGATACTAAGACCCTTACCTCTACCTTAGAATTTTGATCAGCCATGTTTTTATTTTTGTTATTAGTAAAATCTATGTTCTGACCTGTAACTGTAATTATCTTTTCTGTCTCTTGTAAAGCCAGCAGCTAATGAAGACCATTTACACTATCGTGATGATGTAAATACTGCTCATGTCTGAGTAGGTATATTGCCTTACTCTTCAAGAGTTTGGCATCCCAGTCAGCCCTTAGCCACTCAGAGGAAAGCAGTCCAAATGACAAAATCAGTCATTTTTTCTTAACATTCCATTGTGCCACCTGAGCATTGCTTTCTATTTAGATTAGAATTTCTTAAATTTTCTCTTGTTTTTCCTAGTTCCTAAAGTTTGCTTTTTTTCCTTCTTTTTTTTTTTAATTTGTTTTATTTTTAGTTGCCAGAGGGCACTTAATTTTCACCAGAGAGACAGAGAGAGAGAGAAGGAGAAAGCATCCTGCAGCAGGGCTTCATACTGCCGTCCTTTTCCATTTCTCCACCTTGCAAAGATTTGGCATATGCGCACATGCCTGCGCAGCATATTTTTCAAGCTGCCAGGTCTGGGATTCAAATTGTGGTTGAGCATTTGGAATCCAACTTCCTTGACCTCAAGCCTATGGGGCCATCCTGTTTGCTGGGGTTTTTATTTATTTGACTACTTTTTTAACTTTTTTAAATTAATGATGGAGCATATGCATGTGAGAGAGAGAGAGATGAGCTCCTGCTACGGGGTCTCAATCCCTACCTCCAGTCCCTGTGCCCATTGGATCTTGGGCACTCATGGGTGTGCTGGATATGTTTCCAGGCTGGGCTGAGGATTGAATCACAGTCACCATGTGGGATCCGGCTTCTCCTGAGCAGTCTGTTACCACTGCACTCTGGAACCAGCCTTTGACTTGCTTTTCATGAGAATGAAGATTTTGTTCTCTGTTTGCAATGAAATTGTAGCTTCTTATTCTACTGAATGAAGTCTATTCTTCATTGGAGGCCTCTGATGCCCCTTTTAACATTGACCAGTTGCTTTGTAGACCTGCTTGTCACCTGTCATCCAAGAACTTCTTTTGTTTGGAATTCTGAATTAATCTACGTCTTTTATCCTCTAGGGTAAGGGTGTTTTGCTATCTCAAATAACTTTTTTTTTTTTAGAGGTTTTGTTTTGTTTTGTTTTTGTGATAGGGCGCGTGCACTCATGAGACAGACAGAGAGAGACAGAGACAGAAAGAGAGAAATCACCCCCCAGGGGGGATAGCCATGCCGCAATTCCTTCTCTTCCGTTCTCCTCTCGGGATCTTGGGCATGCACGCACACGCACACGTGCCCGCTGTGAGGTTTAACCTACCAGGTCCGGGACGCGAACCGCGGTTGACTACATGGGAATCCAGCAACATAGCCATTATGCTAACTGCTGGTCCCTCAAATAACTTATTCTAAAAAAATAATTCACTGGTGCTCGCTTCGACAGCACATATACTAAAACTGGAACAATACAGAGTAGATTAGCATGGTCCCTGCACAAGGATGACACGCAAATTCGTGAAGCGTTCCATATTTTTTTAGTTTTAAGGTATTTTGTGAATCAAAATGTGGAGGAAAAAATAATTCACTGAATCTAGGCATATTTGTAATTCTATCTTTGTGCTTGACAGTTTTGTTGGGTGGGTCAAAAATTTTAGGCCTGTAATAACTTTCTCTCAGAACTTTGTAGCCATTATTTCATGTATTCCATAAATAACTATTTGATATTTGCTGATTATGGAGTCTTTTACGCACTGGGAATATAGCCATTAAAATTAAAATTCGTGGGGCCAGCAGGTGGCATTGTGGTTAAGGTGCTGGACTCTCACGTGGCTAACCACGGTTTGAGTCCCAGACCCGGTGGAACACACAGGACTTGTGTGTGTGTGTGCCCAAAATCCCAAGAGGAGAATGGAAGAGAAGGGATTGCAGCATGGCCATCCTCCTTGGGGGGGTAGTATCTCGCTTTCTGTCTCTATCTCTCTGGCAGGGACATATTCCCTATAGAAAAAAAATTTCTCAAGAAAATTAAAAACCAAAAACTCCTGGGACCAGCAAGTGGCGTAATGGTTATGCCTCTGGACTCCCATGTAATCCACCGCAGTTGGAGTTCCAAACCCGGTGGCTTAAACCTCATGGCAGGCACATGTGCATCCCCAAGATCTCCAAAGGAGAATGGAGGAGAAAGGATTGTGGCATGGCTATCTCCCCGGGGAGTGATTTCTCTCTCTCTCTCCTCTATCTCTAGTGAAGCAGCACTAAAAGCATCCTGACTCAAGATGAGTGGGAATCCATCCCAATAAACACATTTTGGATTAAAAAAAGAAGAAAGAAAAGCACATATTTCAGTGATGAAGAAGAACTTAGTGATTAAGATGATCTTATGTAAATATTAAAATCTGTAAGTACAAAAAAACCTAGAAATAAATTGTATTTTTAGAAAGTATGAAATGCTAGTTAGAAAAATGAAGCTGAGATCACCTATTAATTAGATGGTTGACTTACTTGATTGATTATTTTATTAGAGAGATTTTCACTGTAGTGTGCATGTACTTGCCAGAGAGACAGAAAGTGAGAGATCACCCCTGCCCCCCAGGGGGGATGGCCATGCAGCAATTCCTTCTCCATTCTCCCCTTAGGATCTTGGGCACACACACACACACACACACACACACACACACACACACACACCCGGCATGAGTTTTAGGCTGCTGGGTCCAGAAATTGAACCGCTGTTGACTACATGGAGTACAGCAATGAAACTTACGCCATCTGCTGGTCCCATTGATGGATTATGATATTCTGTCTTTTGAATTTGTATTTACTGCCTTTTTGTCTCTTCACTATACGACTGGGAGAGCTTCCTATCCTTAAGTATTTAACAGTTTATACACACACACACACACACACACACATACACACACACACATATATAAAGAGAGATTTTCACTATAGGGCACGCACGCTCACCAGAGAGACAGACAAAAAGTGAGAAATCGCTCCCCAGGAGGATAGCCACACCGCAATCCCTTCTCCATTTTCCTTTCGGGATTTTGGGCAGGCACGTATGCACAGTGCCCAATGTGAGTTTTAAGCCACCAGGTCTGGGATTCAAAACGCAGCTGACTACATGGGAATCCAGCAATGTAACCATTATGCCATCTGCTGGTCCCGATAATTACATTTTAAATTCCAAGAGCTTTTATTTTCTGTGCCTTTTTCATAGAATAAATTTTTTAAAAATTGCCAGAGGGTGCATGCACTCACCAGAGAGGAAAAAAATGAGAAAACATCCCCCCCTCCCCCACCCCTGGGGCATGGTCACACTGCAGTCCCTTCTCCAACTCTCCCTTCTTTTGGGATTTTGGATGTGCAGCCAGCATGATTCTTAGGAAACCGAGTCCAGGACTCAAAACTGCAGTCAGCCACATGGGATCCAGCTGCCTTAACCACCATTCTGTGGGCTGGATGTAAACTTTTTGATAGAGTATTTTTGACGCTTACAAAAGTCTTTTTAACAAAAAGTTTATTATCAAATGTACTATTTTTACATCAGAGTAAGACAGGCCTTTTGAGAAGGGCCTAGATTTCTCTGCTCAACAGCTATTTATACTCATTCCGAGGCTTCTAGCATGTTGCTATTTCCGTCACCATTTCAGTAGTGTTCTGTTGCCCAGTTTCAATCACATGTTCATTTAGTGCAAGAGTCATAAGTGATCAGATTCCCACAATATTCCTTTGACATGTCTGCCACCATTTGCTCTCAATGATAACTTCCTTTCCCTAAATTTTTTTCAAGTTGGAAGTGGGAAGCTTTGCTCTGAGTATCTACTCAGAAGGCTTAGTGCTGCCTTGGGATGGAATTTGCTGGATGTAATTTATCACTGAGATACATCACATAGAAAAGGACATGAAACTCTACGGATTAAAGCTGAAACTGCGGTTGAGTCTTTCAGTTTTAAAAAACACCAGGAAGAATGTGATAGAGCCAGCTCACTTGAGTTCCCTCCAGTGACAGGGAACTAAAGATGCTGGGGGGGAGGGGGACCGGCAGTTAGCGTAATGTCTATGTCGCTGGACTCCCACGTAGTCGACCGCAGTTCGAGTCCCGGACCTCGTGGCTTAAACTCACGCTGGGCGCGTGTGCATGCGTGCCCACGATCCTGAGAGGAGAATGGAGGACAAGGGATTGTGGCATGGCCATCCCCCCTGGGGGGTGATTTCTCACTTTCTGTCTTTCTGTCTCTCTCTGGCTTTCTGGCGAGCGCAGGCGCCCTATAGCAAAAACCTCTCAAAAAAAAAAAAAAAAAAAAAAAAAAAAGATGCTGGAGGGACAGCCCTTGGTGACATGATGTAGAGGCCATGGCCAGACACTTGCTCCTTTGGGGTACCAGTGGCTGTTTCAAGACCGGGGAGCAGTGGAGTGTGAAAAACAGCCACCTGAAGAACGGGCCACTGAACCAGGTAAGGGGAATGATTACTCCAAACTCCATCCCGAAGGCAAGGCCAGCCTCTGACTTAGCTGAACAAACATCCATCAGAGGAATGCTATGCTCTCACTGTGGTGGGATTTTAAAGGTGGTTTGTTTTTGAGCTCCAAGGAACCAAACAATCAATTCAACTGTGTACTGTCAGCAATTGGACAGTCCAGAGCTCATTGATGTAAAGGAGTAGTATTCCATCATGACAACGTGAAATTAGAAGCAAGTTTGGTCACCTGTCAAAAATTACTGGGGAGGGGGACCAGCAGTTAGCGTAATGGCTATGTCGCTGGACTCCCACGTAGTCGACCGCGGTTCGAGTCCCGGACCCGGCGGCTTAAACTCACGCCGGGCACGTGTGCGTGCGTGCCCAAGATCCCGAGAGGAGAATGGAGGAGAAGGGATTGCGGCGTGGCCATCCCCCCTGGGGGGTGATTTCCTGCTTTCTATCTCTCTGTCTCTGTCTGTCTGTCTGGCGAGCGCACGCGCCCTATAGCAAAAAAAAAAACCTCTCCAAAAAAAAGAAAAAAAAAAAAAATTACTGGGGAGGGACCAGCAGTTGGCTTAATGGCTATGTCGCTGAACTTCCATGTAGTCGACTGCAGTTCGAGTCCCAGATCTGGTGGCTTAAACTCACGTCGGGCGCGTGTGTGCATGCCCAAGATCCTAAGAGGAGAATGGAGGAGAAGAGATTGTGGCATGGCCATCCCCCCAGGGGGTGATTTCTCATTCTGTCTCTCTCTGTCTTTCCGGTGACCGCACGTGTCCTATAGCAAAAACCTATTAAAAAAAAATTACT
The DNA here is from genome assembly GCA_026018925.1 of Tupaia tana. Classification (NCBI taxonomy): domain Eukaryota; kingdom Metazoa; phylum Chordata; class Mammalia; order Scandentia; family Tupaiidae; genus Tupaia; species Tupaia tana. The sequence continues at coordinate 52,464,927 of JAKSZU010000015.1, forward strand.
GGAGCTTGGGTGAGATTGTGTCACCACACCCACCATAGTCCCCTGACCTTGTGCTGTCAGACTTCCACTTGTTTCCCTCTCTTCAAAACCCTTGTATGGGGGAACCAGCAGTTAGCGTAATGGCTATGTCGCTGGACTCCCACGTAGTCGACCGCGGTTCGCATCTCGGACCCGGTGGCTTACAACTCACGCCGGGCGCGTGTGCGTGCGTGCCCAAGATCCCGAGAGGAGAATGGAGGAGAAGGGATAGCGGCGTGACCATCCCCCCTGGGGGGTGATTTCTCGCTTTCTGTCTCTCTGTCTCTGTCTGTCTGGCGAGCGCACGCGCCCTGTAGCGAAAAACCTCTCCAAAAAAAAAAAAAAAACCCTTGTATGGTATAACATTCAATTCAGATGAGGCCTTAATTCAGCACCTTGTTCAGTTTTTCGCCCACAAAGACAGGTCTTCCTATGAACAAGGAATTATTAAACTCACTGAAAGATGGCAAAATGTTGTTAAACAAAATGGGCAATATATCACTGATCTTTGTTGTTTATATAAATACGTGACTTTTGGAAAACAAAGACCAAGTATGTCTTGATGGACAACCCAGTACTGTTGCTGCTATGAAGAAACCTCTGTGAGCACCCTTGTGCATATCTTCTGTGGGCAGTTTTTCATTTCTCTCAGGTAGATACCTAGAAACGGAGTAACTAAGAACAGAATGTGCAGTAAGCATATGCTCAACTTGCACAAATCTGTCAGTTTTGCAGAGTGTCTTTTTGTGTCCCTACTAGTAGGAGTTCCAGTTGCACCAAATCCTTACAGCTCTTGGTGTTCTTGGTCTAACTCCAGCCATGTGGTAGGTATGTAATGGTGCCTCCTTATCGTTTTAATTTGCATTTACATATAGTTTTCATTTGCCAGAGGGCACGTGAGCTCTCTGGAGACAGAGCGAGAAGGAAAGTGAGAAAACATCCTCCACGGGGTGGGGGTGGGGGGATGTTGAGGGGGTATGGCCCGCCCCAATCCCGCCGCATTTCTCCCTCCCTTCCCGATTTTGGGCAGTACACACACGCGCCGGTTGTGCATTTCGAGCCCGGGGAACTCGTAGATCCCATGTAGGGATCCAGCTCCCTTAACTACTCCGCCACCGCAGCCCAGAATCCACGCCTCGGAGTCCCAGCCCGGGAGCAACTTCGGAACTACACGTCCCAAGGTGCATCAGGGCCAGAGCAGGAAGCGGCGAGAAGGGCCCGCTTCTCATTGGTGGCGGGGGCGACAGCTGCGACGCGAGACAGCAAGTTCCTGTTCCTCTTTGGGCCTCCCAGGGAGGCTGACTGCGCCGAGCCGAGTCATGCGTCCTAACGAAGCAACCGCCTGGTACCGGCGGATGTCCATAGTCTATGCTGCCGGCGCCTGGACACTCATGGGCTCCTTGTATTTCTTCAGCAGCAAAAAGAACACGCAGCCAGGTAAGGCTGTGAGGTGGGACTGGCCTCCGACACGCTGTCCTGCGGCTGGTGCCCAGGGCTCATGGAGCGAATTCCAGTTCCCTGTGCTAAAGACCCAGGGTTAGGCTGCAAAACGAACTGGTCCAACGGCTCCTTAGCACTGTTCTCTACAATGGGGTCTTCAAAGAGGTAGACAGCAGATCTCTCCCTGGAGAGCGCTTGTAAGAGGGAAAAAAAAAAAAAAGGAGACACCAGGAACTACTGATAACCTTTTAAAAACTGTTACCTGTATCTTCTTTATTAATTGAATAAGGCTGGAACCAGCAGATGGCGTACTGGTTACGGGGCTGGACTCCCACGTATTCGACCTCGATTAGAGTCCTGGCCTTAGGGGCTTAAAACTCACGTGGGGCATAAGTGTGCATTCCCCACATCTGGAGAAGAGAATGGAGAAGACGGAATTGCTGTGTGACCATGCCCCTGGGGTGTGTGGGGGCGTTTCTCACTTTCTCTCTCTCAGGCAAGTGCACTCTCCCTGTAGAAAAAAAATCCCTCTTAAAAAAAATTGTCTAGGCCGTACTCAGACTTGAATTCTGGTAGCAGAAGGAATTGCAGAGACGTGTTTAGTAGCATGGAGAGAGGATGCTTCTGTGCCATTAGCCAGGGTGCGGGGGCCTGCAGTTTCTGATCTTTAGCAGCCAAGGCGAAAACAGTCTGGTTACTGGAAGGAAAATGTTTCAGCCTTCAATACTGTGCTTGAAGTCTGTGGAGACAGAAAGTGGATTGGTGGTGGCCAGCGAGTGACTGGGGAGTGACTGCTGAGTGAATAGTTTCTTTTTGTAGATGAGAATATTCTAACATTATTTGTGATGCTGATCATACAAGTCGGAATATACTAACAACCATTGCTTGGTACTTCTTTATTTTTTAATTTGCCAGAGGGCATGTGTCCTTCCTAGAGAAAGACAGGGAAAGAGAGAAAGTGCCCCTCATGGGGTGTGGTAGTGCTGCAACCCCTTGCCCCCATTTTTCCCACCGTGGAGATTTTGAGGCATGCACACAGCAGGGTGTTCCTTGACTTGAACCACGTGGGATCCCGTTGCCCCAACCACCAGGCCACAGGTGAATTGTACATTTTAAGTGAGCTAATTGTAAGGTATGTGCATATTTCAATACAACTGTTGTGTAAATTTGCTAAAGATTATATTTGATGGTTAAAAGTTCACGTATCCAGCATTAAATAATTAAAAACATGTTAATGTTTGTAGTGGTCATGTTTTTTTCCTTTTTTTTTCTGGAGAGATTTTTTGCTATGGGGTATGTGCACTCACCAGAGACAGACAGAAAATCAGAAAGTGAGAAATCATCCCCCTAGGGGGATGACCACGCTGCAGTCTCTTCTCCATTCTCCTCTTGGGACTTTGGGCACACATGCACACGCACCCAGCATGAATTTTAAGCCTCCAGGTCCGGGACTTGAACCATGGTTGACTACATGGGAATCTAGTGATATAACCATTACCCCATCTGCTGGTCCCTTTTTATGTTTTTTTCATAAGAGTGATTTTTGTTATAGGGCATGCATGCTCACCAGAGAGACAGAAAGCTAGACATCACCCTCTGGGGTGCAGTCCCTTCTCCATTCTCCTCTGGATTTTGAGCACACACTCAAGCACATCTGCCCCATGTGAGTTTTAAGCTGCTAGGTCCGGGAATAGAACAACAGTTGAATCTGTGGGTGTCCAGCGACATAACCATTATACTATCTGCTGGTCCCATGTTTTCTTTTTTTCTTGTTTTTGTTAGAGATTTTTGCTATAGGGCGAGTGCATTCCCTGGAGAGACAGTGAGAGACAAAGTGAGAAATCGCTCCCCAGGGGGGATGGCCACACTGCAATCCTTTCTTCTTCATTCTTCTCTCTGGATTTTGGGCACGCATGCACATGCACCCAGCATTTTTAAGCCGTGGGCTCGGGACTCGAAACGCGGTTGACTCTATGGTAGTCCAGCAACATAAACATCACACCATCTGCTGGTCCCTTTTTTTTTTTTCTTCTTCTTCTTCTTTATTTATTTTTTTAAGAATTATTTTATTGGACCAGCATAATTATTTGATTGGACCAGCCATTAGCATAATGGCTATGTTGCTGGACTCCCATGTAGTTGACTGTGATTCAAGTCCTGGCTTAAACTCACACTGGGCATGTGTGCGTGTGTGCCCAAGATCCCGAGAGGAGAATGGAGGAAAAGGGATTGTGGCATGGTCATCCCCCCTGGGGGGGGTGATTTCTCACTTTCTGTCTTTCTTTCTCTCTCTGTCTTTCTGGCGAGCTCACGCGCCCTATAGCAAAAACCTCTCAAAAATAAAAAAGAATTATTTTAATTTTATTTATTTATTTGTTTTAACTTGACCAGAGAGGGACAGAGTTGGGGGGTAGGGGGAAAGTAAGAAAGCAAGCCGCTAGGTCCAGGACTTAAACTGTTATTGGCCATGTGGGAGTTCAGCGCCCTTAACCACCACGCCACCTGCCGTCCCCCCTTTTTCTTCATTTTTTAAAGGAAGAACAAGGAGACAGGAATCTGATAGAGATTCCTGATTAGGGGTGAGTAGGTAATTCTTTCTTTCTTTTTTTTTTTTTGAGAGGTTTTCGCTATAGGGCGTGTGCGCTCGCCAGACAGAGAGACATAGACACAGAAAGCGAGAAATCACCCCCCAGGGGGGATGGTCACGCCGCAATCCCTTCTCCTCCATTCTCCTCTCGGGATCTTGGGCACGCACGCACATGCGCCCGGTGTGAGTTTTAAGCCACCGGGTCCGGGACGCGAACCGCGGTCGACTACGTGGGAGTCCAGCGACATAGCCATTACGCTAACTGCTGGTTCCCTGGTAATTCTTTCTTTAGTTTTACTTCGAAGACTTTAATGACTGCTAAGTTAATAATTAGATGTTTTCTCTCTTTTTTTAAGTTGATAAAGTAGAGCCGAAAGATGTCTCAACAAAGGAACACCCTGAACACCCGAAGGGGTTTTATGTGGAAACAATTATCACATATAGAGAAGACTTTGTTCCAGTTACTAAAAAGATCCTCAACTATCTGAAATCTTGGACTGGTGGCCCTGGTCCAGAATCGTGATTGACTGCTGAATTATGAAAACCAGGACTTTGGTTCGCTGTAAATTTGACAAACACTCTGATTTTCATTTTGTTTGTAAAAAGTTCGTAAGTGCATATGTTTAATTTAATTTTGCTGTAAAATATAATCTCTAATAATATATAATAAATATTTCCTTGAAGAAAACTAAACTTGCATATTCAAGAGGTATTTCTTTATGTTTTCACTAGTAAAAGGTTGAAGTGAAATTTGATGTTGAGTTTTCATAAACTCAGTTTTTCTGAAAGTTTTTAACATATTTCTTTCATGTTGCTATTATACACAACTTTTGTGGTCCCTTTAAGGTTAGATTTTAGCAATTCTCCATATTCAGTTTGGGATTCACAGCTAGTCCTTTGGGTACTATTGGGTACCATAAGTATGTAAGTATGTAAAATAGATTATAACTCCTGAATTAAATAGACTTGGCCTATTCTTTTCTTTCTTTTCTCTCTCTCTTTTTTATTTTTTTCCTGTTTGCTATAGGGCACTTTTGTCGAAGAGACAGAGAAGACAGAAAGTGAAAAATTACCCCCAGGGAGATGGCCACGCCGCAATCTCTTCTCCTCCATTTCCCTCTCACGATCTTTGGCACACATGCACACATGCCTAGCATGAGTTTTAAGCTGCCAGATCTGGGACTCGAACTGTGGTCAACTCTGTAGGAGTCCAGTGACGTAACCCCTACGCCATCTGCTGGTCCTGACTTGGTCTATTCTTTTTTTTTGGAGAGGTTTTTGCTGTAGGGCATGTCACTCGCCAGACAGACAGAGAGAGACAGAAAGCGAGAAATCACCCCCCAGGGGGGATGGCCACGCCGCAAACTCTTCTCCTCCGTTCTCCTCTTGGGATCTTGGGCATGCATGCACATGCGCCCGGCGTGAGTTTAAGCCACCAGGTCCAGGACGCTAACTGTGGTCAACTACGTGGGAGTCCAGCGACATGACCATTATGCTAACTGCTGGTCCCCCTTGGCCTATTCTTTAGGACTGGTGCAGACACCCCCTCATGTCTTTAATACGTATGCAGCGTGGCTAGTGCTATTTATTTTTTCAGATTTTGTCATAAAGCATGTTTGCATGCCAGAGACGAAGGATAGTGAGAAACACACCCCCGCCTCCTCTGGGGGCAAGGTGGTCACACCACAATCCCTTATCCATTCTCTTCTTGGGATTTTGAGCATACACTTACATGCACCTGATGTGAGCCTTAAGCTGCTGGGTCTGGGACTCAAACCCCTGTTGGCTATATGAGAGTTCAGCACCTTAACCACCACAGCACCTGCTGGTTCCAGCTAGTATTATTTTTTTAAAAAAATAATTATTTAGTGAGGTTAGCAGGTGGTGTTAAGGTCCCACATGGTAGACCATGATTCAAGTCCTGGATTTGCCGACTTAAAAACTTTCTCTCTTTTTCTGTTTCTTGCTTTCTGGTGAGTGTGCGTGTCCTGTAGCAAATTTTAAAATAATTATAAATAGGGAGCTTGACAGGTCACTGGATTCTCACATGGTTGACTGCAGTTCAAATCCCAACGTGGTGACTTGCTTTCTTGCTTTCCCTTTCTCTCTCTCTGTCTCTCTCTGGTCAAATTTAAAAATAATAATAACAAGTGAAATTAAATACATAAATAATTATAAATAAAATGATTTTAAAAAAATAATTGTTTTTTGAGAGATTTTTGCTATAGGGCACATGTGCTCACCAGAGAGACAGACAGAAAGTGAGAAATCACCTCCCAGGGTTATGGCCATCCCACATTCCTTTAGGATCTTGGGCATGCACGCACATGTACCCAACATGACTTTAAAAAAAAATTTTTTTTAAGAATTACTTATTTAATTTTATTTATTACTACTATTACTATTTTAACTAATCAGAGAGAGAGAACAAGTCATCAGGTCTAGGACTTGAACCATGGTTGACCGTGTGTGAGTCCAGCACCTCAACCACCATGCCACCTGCTGGCCCATGCACAACATGGCTTTTAAGCCACTGGGTCCAGGATTCGAGCCACAGTTGGCCATGTGAGAGTCCAGCAATGTAACCATTATGCCATCTGCTGGTTCCTTACTAGTATTTTTTAAATTTGATCAGAGAGACGGAAAGCAGGCTGCCAGGTCTGGGACTCAAACCACAGCCATGTCGAAGTCCAGCAGCGCCTCAACCACCATGCCACCTGCTGGCCCCATTGGCTAGTGCTGTTTTAGATGCTGGAGATACACAGTCAGAGTGACACAATTAGTGCTGCACCAGCCTCCTCAGTGGTCTCTTGATTACAAGCAGCAAACCCGCACAAGTGAGCTTAAATCAGAAAGGATTGTTTATTGAAAATGTGTATTGGCAGCTTAGAATTAAAGCAGAGAGTATGTTGAGGTCTTCAAATGGCCTGACACCAGGAACCAGAGTGCAGGCAGTCACTCTGAGCCTGCCTGGGCTCTGCTTTTCTTGCTCACAGCTGCTTTTCCCCTCACCCTCTTCCAGAGCTAGCTCTAGAAGTCACTGACTTCCCCGCCACAGTACCAAAGTCTGACCAGCCTCTCCCCAGCCCTGTGTTTGCTTCCACTCTTGTAAGAGCCTCCGTTCAGCTTAGATTAGACCCTGCCGTGTAGATTATTGAATACTGCCTCAGGTACTAATGCAGTGGCATTCATTTCTCATTTGGGTAGTTTTTCTCATTCATTTGAAATCTTATGAGGAATAGGGGTGAGGGGTAAGATAGGAATTGGCCATTTCTGGGTTTCTGCTGCTGTACTGTTACCTTCAGATCCTCACCTTGATTTCTCATTGATACCAGTTCCACTGTATGGGTGGCCTGAACAGTGCTTTGGTGAGGTCAACCTAAGTGACAAAGATTCCAAGGTGGTAAGTCACAGAACACAGCAGCAGCGACTCAGCATCCTAGGGCATGCCAGAGGTCAAGAATGTATTGGTGGTGGCACAGGAGTACCGCAGACCACAGTGCTGAAGCCACGTGTTCTGTTCCTTGGGCAACCTGTATGTTGGGCTCATGTGTGCGAGCCCATGATCCTGGCTGGCTGAAGGGCTGGGGTATTTCCCTTGGAATTAACTGCATCCTTTTCTTCACTTGCTTGGTTTCCTTGATGTTTCTCTCGCATTCTTTCCCCACCCCCTGACCTCGCAGTATGATTTTTCACAAAAACTTTTCTAGTACTTTAACAATTTTTTCTATCCTTCCCCTTTCTCCTCTTTTGTTCTTTCTTCCTTTTTCTTTTCCCTTTACTTTTTAAAGATTTTTTTTTGTCATAGGGAAAGTACACTTGCCAGAGAAGGAGAGAGAGAGAGAGAGAAATCACCCCCTGAGGGGATGGCCACACTGCAATCCCTTCTCCTCCATTCTGTCTGGATTTGGGGCATGCACACACTCACGCAGTGTGTTTCTCAGGCCACTGGGTTTGGCACTCAGACCACCAAGTCAGCCATGGGGGGATCTAACACCTTAACCTCTATGTCACCGACTGCCCCCCATCCCTTTCTTTTAAGTCAGAACTCTTTATCCTCCTGCTGCCATCTGGACTGATTGCTATAGCTCTGCTTCACACACACTGTTTTTGCAATTTCTTTTGCCATCCTATAGTGGATCTCTAATTTCTTGGTCCCATGTCTCCATAATTTTGAGAAAGGGCATATTTTTATTTTTTTGGAGAGGTTTTCTCTATAGGGTGCGTGTGCTTGCCAGAGAGACAGAGAGAGACAGAGAGAGAGAAAGCGAGAAATCACCCCCCAGGGGGGATGCCCACATCGCAATCCTTTCTCCTCCATTCTCCTCTCGGGATCTTGGGCACTCATGCACACGCGCCCGGCGTGAGTTTAAGCCGCCGAGTCCAGGACTTGAACCGCGGTGGACTACATGGGAGTCCAGCGACATAGCCGTTATGCTAACTGCTGGTCCGAGAAAGGGCATATATTTTAAAAAATGTTTTTCAGAGGCTTTAAGAGTATCCTCCGCCATCTGTCGCGCGGCGACTTTAAGCCTCGCAGGGAGTGGCGTCGCTGGGCAACTGGGAGTTGAACTGGCAGGATCCCCAGTCATTTTAGACCCGGCCGAGCGAGATCACTCCACGAGTATCACTGATGTGGTTGGAGGTGGGCCTGTGCAGTCTCCCGCCTTGCAGAAGGAACTGCTTGTTGTAAAAGTTGGAGTCGTCCAAGCCCCTTAATGTCGACATACAGATGGACGTGGTGGGTCCTCTGGGGCAAAGTTCCGGATTTCCCTGGGTCTTCCAGTAGGTGCTGCAATCAACTGTGCCGACAACACAGGAGCCAAAAATCTGTATATCATCTCTGTGAAAGGGATCAAGGGACGGCTGAACAGGCTTCCTGCTGCTGGTGTGGGTGACATGGTGATGGCCACGGTCAAGAAAGGCAAACCAGAGCTCAGGAAGAAAGTGCATCCAGCAGTGGTAATTTGACAACGAAAGTCATACCAGAGAAAAGATGGCGTATTTCTTTATTTTGAAGATAATGCAGGGGTCATAGTAAACAATAAAGGTGAAATGAAAGGTTCTGCCATCACGGGACCAGTGGCAAAGGAGTGCGCAGACTTGTGGCCCAGGATTGCATCTAATGCTGGCAGCACCTCATGATTCTCCAGTGTGTTTGTAAAAAAAGTAAAATAAAATAACAACCCAAAACATTAAAAACTATTTGCTCCCCCCCAAAAAATGTTTTTCATTTCTAAAAATGACTTTGTTCCTACACTTGATCACTAGTTGGCCTGGGTATAAGATTCTAGGTTGATATTATTCTTCTTAGAATGTTGAAAGCATTGGTCTGCTATATTATAGGAATTTCAATGTTGAAGGGGAAAAGTTTCAATCCTTTGATTATGGTCTATTTTTGCTCCCTAGAAGGGTTTAGGCCTTCCTTTAACTGTTTTATTTTATTTTATTTTTTATTTGACCAGAGAGAGAAGAGTGAGAGAGAGAGAGGGAAAATGAAAAAGCAAGCCCCCAGGTCCGGGACTCAAACCATGGTCGACCATATGGGAGTCCAGCATCCTTAACCACCACACCACCTGCTGGCCCCCCTCCTTTAACTTTACTCTTCTGAAATTTTACTGTGATGCACCTAATGTGACTTCATTCTTCTTTATTCATTAGGGTAATCTCTCAATGGACTATTTATAAAAACTCTTGTTTGGTTTTAAAGAATGTTCTTTCTTTTTATTTTTTTCTGAGAAATTCTTCCCTTTTTAATTTTTTCCTCTAAACTATTTTTATTATTTTATATTTCTTAACTACTGTTAATCCTTTTGTCTATTTTGTTCTGTCTTTTTGGGGAAGTGTCATTTGTACATTTGTAGAGGAGGTAAAAGTTTACCTGTGTCTTCTTAGCATGTCTAGCTAGGCCTAAGAATTAAATCGACATAGACAGATTAACCAAATGAAAGCATACAGATTTTTATATATTCATAGGAGCCCCCATAGGAAAACAGGGACACAAAGATGTGGCAAAATATGAACAAAGACAGCCAGTTGTGGAAAAGTAACTAAAATATGTAGACGATCAAAAGTGGATGAGTTATTTAAGAGGACCAGCAGTTAGCGTAATGGCTATGTCGCTGGACTCCCATGTAGTCGACCGCGGTTCGCATCCCGGACCCGGTGCCTTAAAACTCATGCCGGGCGCATGTGCGTGTGTGCCCAAGATCCCGGGAGGAGAATGTAGGAGAAGGGATTGAGGTGTGACCATCCCCCCTGGGGGGTGATTTCTCGCTTTCTGTCTCTATGTCTGTTTCTGTCTGTCTGGCGAGCGCACGTGCCCTATAGCGGGGGAAAAAAAAAACCTCTCCAAAAAAAGTGGGTGAGTTATTTAAACAAAATCTGCCCGGGATTCTCTCAGCCTCAAGTCTCCATATCTGGTGATAAGAGTGGTTCTTCCTGGTACAAGGACAGAATCTTACATGCGAGAGTTTTATCTCCTGCTTTCAGAAAACTTGGGAAGGTCAGTGCACCCCTCTTGCACCTGCTCTTGGTTTTGAGTGTCATTAAGTAAAAATAATTCTTATGCCAAAGTGGCAGAGTTTGAGGTGGCATGCTCTGCCATCCTTCGCATCTGACAAATATCTACTAAGCCCCAGTGTTGGGCCAGTGCTACTCTGTGTGGGGTGGCACTTTATGAACGGTACCCTCATGGAGATTTACCAGCTAGTGAGGGATATAGACAATAAAAAATAAACAAAGATATTCTATATTCTATAATCCAAAGTTTTTAAAAAAGAATTATTTTTTATTTTAACTTTATTTATTTCTTTATTTCATTTTAATTTGACCAGAGATGGACTGAGTGAGAGAGAGAGAGGGAAGGTAAGAAAGCAAGCCACCAGTCTGGGACTCGAACCGCAGTCGACCATGTGGGAGTCTAGTACCTTTAACCACCACAGCACCTGCCGGACTCTTATAATCCAACTTTTAAATTGCATTTATTTATGAGATCACCAGATGGAGTAGTGGTTACTTCACTGGACTCCCATGTAGTTGACTGCAGTTTGAATCCCAGATCTGATGGCTTAAAATTCATGCTAGGCACATGTGTGTGCATGCCAAAATCCCAAGAGGAGAATGGAGGAGAAGGGATGGTGGTATGGTCATCCCTCCAGGGGTGATTTCTCACTTTCTATCGCTCTGTCTCTCTGTCTCTAGTGAGCACAAGCACCTTATAGTAAAAAAGAAAAAAAAAAAACCTCTAAATTGCATTTATTTATTTATTTATTCATTTATTTTACAATATGGTGTATGAGCTCACCAGCGAGAGAGAAAGACAGAGAGAAAGGGAAAGTGAGAAATCACTATCCAGGGGAATGATCATATCACAATCCTTCTTGTCCATTCTCCTTTTGGGATTTTGGACATGCACACATGCCTGGTATATTTTTCAAGTGGCCAGGTCTGGGATTGAAACCACACAGTTGGCCATGGGATCCAGTACCTTAACCACTCTACCACCTGTGACCTCTTAATTGAATTTTCCTTTTTCATTTTTTTCCCCCCCACAGGGTAGTACATTTACTGAAGAAAGCAAGAGAGAGAGAGAAAGTGAGACAGCACCCCCAATGGAGATGGTCACACTGCAATCCCTTTTCCTCCATTTCTCTTTTCTTTTGGGATTTTTGAGGATATACGTACATGTGCCCTGTTTGATTTTCAAGCTACTGGGTCCAAGACTCAAACAGTGCAGTTGGCTATATGGGATCCAACTGCCTTAACCAACATGCCACTGACTGACTCTAATTGCATTTTGCTCCTGTCAGAGACAGAGAGAGACAGAGGGAGAGAAAGTGAGAAGTCACCCCCCGGAAGGATGGCACACCACAATTCTTTCTCTTCTATTCTCCTCCCAGGACTTTGAGCACACATGCATATGCATCCATCATGATTTTCAAGCCTGGTTTGAAACTAGAACTTTAAAGGTGGCCATGTAGGATCCCACTACCTTAATTACCACACCCCTGGCTCGTTGCCTAATTGCATTTTTTATATTGGCTATCATTTTTAGTGTTCAAGAGCTCTTTTTGCTCTCAATTTTTTATGGTGTTCTATTCATTGATGAATATTAAAGCACCGTCAGAAAGTCCATTGAAATGTGTATTATTAAATAATTATACATTGGTTTTAAAGATTATTCACACCAAAATAAACTCACATTTTATTCCATTTTTCTACAAACTCTTTGAAGACCCCACATATAACATTTGCTCCTTACTGAAGCTATTCTAATTTTACAGTTTCTGTCTCTCTGTCTCTCTTTGCCTCTCTGGTGAGCACACACGCCCTGTAGTAGAAAAACTGTCTAAATTGCATTTATTTATCCATTTATTTTTTTCATCTATTTTGCCATATGGCATATGAGTTCACCAGAGAGAGATAAAGACAGAGAGAAAGGAAAAGTGAGAGAGAGAGAGAGAGAGAGAGAGAGAGAGAGTGAAAGTGTGCTGTAAGTTTCTTACTGCTATTTGTTTTCCTCTGTCTCAAGTTGGAGGTGTTTGTCTAAAGTCCATTTTATTAGCCACACATTGATACAAGAGCCATTTGCAGCTTGGGGGTGGAGGGGGTGATCAAGTTATGACAGTTTCTTCCAGCGGGTGGTGTGGTGGCCAGGTTTCTTAGCAGCACACCACAGAACTGGAGCCAAGGAACTTTTCATTGGCAAGTACTGGGTTGTCAGGAGAGTGAGACACGGCTCATTTTTTAAATAGAAAAACCGAGAAAAATACATCATGACTTTCTTGACAATTCAATATGTTGGAAAATTCCCCAAACTGGAGGGTGTATCAGGGGAACATGGTTAGAGACAGTGCAGCCGGAATGGTACCCTGAGTATCTTGCTAGACCACCACCAGGCACCAGGCACCGTGGAGGCCATGCTGACTGGAGGTGGGCTGCTCCTGCTAAAACTCTGCTTCTGTCCGGTATCTCTGACACCAGGGAGTCCCAACACCCCACGCAAGAATGGCTACCCAGACCGTGTCCACCCTGCCTGTTGTTAGCACTCATCTTTTTTTTTTTTTTTTTTTGAGAGAGTTTTGCTATAGGGCGCATGCGCTCGCCGGAAAGAGAGAGAGAGACAGAGAGACAGAAAGAGAGAAATCACCCCCCAGGGGGGATGGCCACACCGCAATCCCTTCTCCTCCATTCTCCTCTCGGGATCTTGGGCACACAGGCACACATGCCCAGCGTGAGTTTAAGCCACCTGGTCCAGGACTTGAACCACAGTCGACTACATGTGAGTCCAACGACATAGCCATTACGCAAACTGCTCATCTTTGAATCTCAGTTTACTTATTAGCACTCATCTTTGAATCTCAGTTTATTTAGTTGATGGTTTGGTGGTCACATGCCTAGGCTCTAGCTACTGTAGACTTTTTTTTTAAAAGAATTATTTATTTTATTTAATTTATGATGATGATGATTATTTTTAATTTGACCAGAGAGACAGAGAGAGAAAGGGAAAGTAAGAAAGCAAGCCTCCAGGTCCAAGACTCGAACCATGGTTGGCCATGTGGGAGTCTCTCAGCTTAACCACCACGCCACCTGCCAGTCCCCTCCCCCTGAGGTGCAGACTTTTATGGTGGGAAGCTCCTCAAATGTAAGAAGGATGTTCACAAAATGCTAAGCAGGCAAATACCATGACAAATGTCCATTACGGACAGCAAGTCTGATTTTGTTTTTACCGAGAAGCATGGAAATATCAGCATCTGTAAGTCGGGTCCTCAAAGAAGGGCCCTCCCTTTAGTGTCCCACCTGGGTGTGTGGGGGAGGGGACATGGCTAGCTGACTGTGGGAACCCTGGGCGCTGGGTGGTCGCACCAGAAATCAGGTGCTGCCGAGTAAGGCCGAGGCCATGTAGAAGACCAGGGTCCGTTCCCAGAGCAGCCTGGACAGGCCAGGTGCAGTGATGTGCACCTGTGATCCTAGCTAAATGGGAGGGGGACCAGCAGTTAGCGTAATGGCTATGTCGCTGGACTCCCATGTAGTCGACCGCGGTTCGAGTCCCAGACCCGGTGGCTTAAAATTCATGCCGGGCGCGTGTGCATGCGTGTCCAAGATCCCGAGAAGAGAATGGAGGAGAAGGGATTGCGGCGTGGCCATCTCCTCTGGGGGGTGATTTCTCGCTTTCTGTTTCTCTGTCTCTGTGTCTCTGTCTGGCGAGCCCATGCGCCCTATAGCAAAAACCTCTCAAAAAATAAAAATAAGAAAACCACACACAAAAAAAACTAGCTAACTGGGAGGCTGGGGCAGAGGGTCTCACCTGAGAGATCCTCTCAAAGATACCTACCTGTCTCTCTCTCTCTCTCAAAAAAAAAAAAAAAAAAATGCAGTGGGGCCCAGCAGGTGGCACAGAGGTTAAGGCAGCTGGATCTCATACGGCCGACTATGAAGTTCGAGTCTGGACCTGGTGGCTTGAAAATCACTCCAGGCATGTACGTATGCATGCCCAAAGTCCCTAGAGGAGGATGAAGGAGAAAGGACTGTGGCATGACCATCCCTGGGGGATGATTTCTCACTTCCTTCCCCACTTCTCTCTCTTTATCTCTTTGCTGACCTCATGTGTCCTGTAGCAAACTTAAAAAAAATTTTTTAATAAAAAACCAAAATTGTCTAAAGCAAAACCAAACAAAACATATGCATCTCCTGGACTTGGCCAACTTCAGAGAAGAAAATCACTACTCAACTGTGTATGAAGATTAGAGAAAAAAGTCTCAATGGTTGACATTGAAGATATGGGGCTTAGGTTCTCTTGGCATCAGACACACACCTGGATGGAGTGAAAGTCATGCCTTTGAGGACACCATGCTTCAAGGGCTCCAGGACTCAGAGTATTACACTTGAAACACTTGGGAACTCTGCTTCCACTGCCTCGGTCAGACTTTTTTTTTTTAAGAGAGATTTTTGCTATAGGGCATGTGTGTTTGCCAGAGAAGACACAGAGATAGAAAGCAAGAACTCACCCCCAGGGGTATGGCCACGCCACAATTCCTTCTCCTCCATTCTCCACTTGAGATTTTGGGCACATACACACATGTGCCTGGCATGAGTTTTAAGTTGCTGGGTCTGGCACTTGAACTGTGGTCAACTACATGGGAGTCCAGCTACATAACCACTATTCTATCTGCTGGTCCCTGGACTTTTTTTAAAAAAAGAATTATTTTATTGTATTTAGTATTATTTATTTATTTATTGAGAGGTTTTCGCTATAGGGCATGTGCGCTCGTCAGACAGACAGAGAGAGACATAGAGACAGAAAGCGAGAAATCACCCCCCAGGGGGAATGGTCACGCCGCAATCCCTTCTCCTCCGTTCTCTTCTCGGGATCTTGGGCACGTACACATACGCACCTGGCGTGAGTTTTAAGCCACCGGGTCCGGGACGCGAACCGTGGTCGACTACGTGGGAGTCCAGTGACATAGCCATTACGCTAACTGCTGGTTCCCTTATTTTTTATTTTGACCAGAGGGAGAGAGAGAGGAAAAGTGGGAAAGTAAGCTGTCAGGTCCAGTACTCAAACTACAGTCAGCCATGTGGGAGCCCAGTGCCCAATCACCATGCCACCTGCCAGTTCCATGGATCAGACTGTTAAGATTAATTATATGCTCGATCTATCATTTTTTTTTTCCAAAATGAAGACATGGACCCATGATATCTGTGTGGTTGTGAACATACGCTTAGGTTGTGTGCTCTGAGATCATTTTCTGAGTGCTCCCATGGTACACTGAGTCCTCTCCATAATCTTGAGGAGAAGATATTATCTGTACTTTACAAATAAAAATATTGAGTCCAAATGGGGTTAACTCATATTTCCAAAGGTTACATGGAAAGTGGCAGAGCTAGGACAGAAATCAGTGTTTTTCTGGTACCTAAATCTAAGTTTTTGACTCCATATGGATGTCTCATAAAGCGGAGAGGCCAGGCTGGGTGACACTGTCCATGGTATGCTGGACGGCACAGCAGAGACCACATGCTGGCCATGGGAACAGATCCCCCAGGTGCCTGAGAGGGCACTGGACTCAGATGGAGGGTGCCTAGGATCCTGGGGAGATGGAGGGGTGGAGTGGAGGACTGTGGCATGGGGAAACCTCACGGAGGAATGTCGTCTCTCTAATGTGTACAGTCTCAAAAATGGTTTTTAAAAAGAGAGCGCAAGTTGGGATCAGCAGTTAGTGTAATGGCTATGTCGCTGGACTCCCATGTAGTCGACCACGGTTTGAGTCCCGGACCTGGTGGCTTAAATGCACACCAGGCGCGTGTGCGTGCGTGCCCAAGATCCCGAGAGGAGAATGGAGAAGAGATTGTGGTGTGGCCATCCCCCTGGGGGGGGTGGTGATTTCTTGCTTTCTGTCTCTCTCTGTCTTTCTGACGAGCGCACGCACCCTATAGCAGAAACATCTCCAAAAGAAAAAAAGAAAAAGAGAGTGAAAGCTAATGGCTATAAACTTTGAAAAAAAAAGCACTGAAAACTTTTCACTTTTCTAACATACCAACACCAGACAGTTCAAATGATCAGAATGCCTCATGCTTTTGTGAGAACTACATAACAAGTAAAAAAAACAAAAACAAAAAAAACCCCTACCATCAGGGACCTATTGAAACAAAAGCCCAGTGGGATCTAGCTCTATGGAGCAGTAATAATGAGTTGCTCTAGAGAAGCTGGATCCCACCTGGTGACCACGGTTTGAATCCCTGGCTCAGTCAGCCTAAAATACATGAGTGCCCAAGATCTGATGGACTGATGGGATGGAGGACCGGAGGATGGGGCTTGTGGCCTGACGAGACCCTGTTTTTAGTTTGCCATAGGGCATATGCGCTCACTGGAGAGAGACAGAGAGAGAGAGGGAGCAAGAACGCAGTGTGGCCACACCACAATTCCTTCTCCTCCATCTCCTTTTGGGATTTTAGACACACCCAAACATGTACACACACCCAGTGATCTTACAGCCACCAGGTCTGCGACTTGAACCACATCGTTGGCCATGTGGGATCCAGTCACCCCAATCACCACAACACAGGTTAGGCCCTCCTCTTTCATTTTTGCTATAGGATGCACGTGTTTGCTGGAGATGAAGGGCGGGCAGGCACACCCAGGATAGATGGCCACACTGCAATCCTTTCTCTTCCACTTCTTTAGAATTTTGGGCACACACACAATCTCCTGGCTTGTTTTTCAAGCTGCCAGGTCCAGAATTCGAACCTATAGTTGGCCATGTGGGACTCAGCTGTCTTCACCTCCATCTGCTGATTCCAAATTGCATTTTATTTTATTCTACTGCTAAAGAAAAAAGTTTTATCCATACGTTGGTACTAAACAGAAAATGTCCCCCATAAAAGAACTAAGAAATAGAAGAAAAGTGAGCCGGTTCCTTTTTTTCACTTATTTACCTTTACTTAATCATTCCCTTCTTCATGTCCTATAGCTATCACCTTGCAGGGACAAGAAAGTAGTTACTAGAGTCACAATTCACAGGGTCTGTGTCAGTAGTCATTTCTTCGTGTCAGATTTATATTAGGTTGTTATTATTCTCTATTTAAAATGGTTGAAAACACTTACTTTATTTGCGCATTTAACTGCAAAAAAGTGCCCTTTTCTGCCACAGGAATATTTACTAAGATCTATGGTTTCTGAATCATGACTCAGCTTCTTTTGCAGCTGGGTGGGGCCATGTTCCTAACGTGGTCTGAGACAAAGTGCTGAGTCCATCTCCTGGGCATGCCCTCCCCTTCTTGCTGTCCCATCCCGCTAAAGGGACAAGGATGGGGCGATACGTGGTCTAGACCATTCGGGTGAAGACGATACCTGAGAAATGGTAGAATGACAAAGTGGAAGGGATTCTGGTTTCTGGCTTGTGGCGTTCTGTACCCAGCCCAGGGGGTCAGGGAAGAAAGACTCTTCTTCTAGGTAGCTTGCTTGGGTGACTGTTAAAGTTTATGTAGCTCTAAGCAAATTCCACCTTTCCATTCGTTTTCTTTCTATCTTGTTTTTCTGAAAGAAAGAGACAGACACATCCTCAGGAGGGTCCTCATGCCATGATCCACCCCCAGCCTCAGCCAATCTGTATCATGAGCGTGCATGTGCCTATTGTGTTCACAGAGGCCCTGTGATATCAACTGGAGACCTTCCAATGAGGAACCAGTTGTGCTAACACTTCTGGGTCCCTCCCTTTAAATTATTTTTAAAATTGAGGAGCCGGCAGGTGGCCTGGTGGTTAAAGCACCGGACTTCCACATGGCCAACTGTGGTTCAAATCTCAGACCTGATGACTTTCTTTCTTTCTTTTTCTTCTTTTTTTTTTTGGAGAGGTTTTTGCTATAGGGCGCGTGAGCTCGCCAGAAAGACAGAGAGAGAGAGACAGAGAGACAGAAAGCGAGAAATCACCCCCCAGGGGGGATGGCCATGCCGCAATCCCTTCTCCTCCGTTCTCCTCTCGGGATCTTGGGCACGCACGCACACGTGCCGGCGTGAGTTTTAAGCCACCAGGTCCGGGACGCGAACCGCGGTCGACTACGTGGGAGTCCAGCGACATAGCCATTACGCTAACTGCTGGTTCCCGAGTTTCCATTTCTTTTGAAGAAGAGGTATAACACCTGCTTGGTCACTAACAGTGTTGTGACATTCAGATGAGAAAGGGCCCTGTATACTATCAAGTACTTGTATATGCATTTATTTATTATTTATTTAGGGTTTTGACATAGGGTGTGTGTGCTCACTAAAGAAAGACAGAGAGAGGCAAGGAGAAGGAAAATGAGAGATCACCCCCTAGGACGGATGGCCACATTGCAATCCCTTGACTTTCATTCTCCCCTCGGGATTTTGGGCACACGTGCATGAGCACCCAGTGTAATTTTCTTTTTTTCCCTTCTTCTCTTTTCTTTTAAAAATAATTATCTATTTAATTTTAAATATAAGAAGATAACTCTTCTTCAGAGAAGAGTTTAGCAGTGTGTACCCAAATGAAAAATTGGCATATTCTTTGATCCAACAATCTTACTTTCAAGAATTTGGGGGACAGCAGATGGCTTAGCAGTTATGTTTCTGGAATCCCACAGGGCTGATCCTGGTTCAAGTCCTGGACCTGGAGGCTTGAAACTATGCCAGGTGCGTGTGTGTGCCCAACATCCCAGGAGGAGAATGAAGGAGAAGGGATTGCAGTGTGGCCATCCCTTCTGGGGGTGATTTCTCACTTTCCCTCTTACTGTCTCTGTCTCTCTCTCTCTCTCTCTGGGGAATGCATGTGCCCTAAGGCAAAAAAAAAAAAAAAAAAAAAAAAAAAAAAAAAACTCTAAAAAAGAAAAAGAAAAAAGAAAAGAACTCCCACATGGCTGACAGCGGTTCAAATTCCAGACCCAGCTGCTTGAAAATCATGTTAAAAGTGTGTGCCCCGGGAACCAGCAGTTAGTGTAATGGCTATGTCGCTGGACTCCCACGTAGTCGACCGCGGTTCGCGTCCCAGACCCGGTGGCTTAAAACTCACGCCGGGTGCATGTGCGTGCGTGCCCAAGATCCCGAGAGGAGAATGGAGGAGAAGGGATTGCGGCGTGACCATCCCCCCTGGGGAGTGATTTCTCGCTTTCTGTCTCTATGTCTCTCTCTATCTGTCTGGCGAGCGCACGCGCCCTATAGCGAAAAAACCTCTCCAAAAAAAAAAAAAAAAAAAAAGAAACTTCTTTACTATAACTGTTCAAAATGGCACTGAGGTCAAAACAACCATTTGATAGACTGCTGGTTGTCTTCTCAGCACCTCTGCTCCCACGCTTACTTTATAGCGGACGCCTAAACCCACTGCCATGTGTTTCAGGCTCAGCCCAAAGAGTGGGTCCTAACTGGTCTAAGTATTTCTCAAAGAGGTCACTGCTATGGGCAGGACAGTCCATTTGATGGGCTTCTCCAGGTGCTGCTAGAGCTTAGCACTTTGGACACTAAGTGACAATAAAGGTGTTTCTCAGCTTATTATGGAACTGCATCTCCATAAACCCATTGTAAACCAAAAATACATTTAATATTCTGATAAATCCATGGCAAACAATAAGTAAAACCATTGTCAGTTGGGGACCATCTGTAACAGCCCCAGGCATTGTGGCATCTCCAGACTCCCCACCTACACATGACTAGTGCTCCCTGGAGGACTGTATGCCCACCCACCCCAGGTGAGACTTATTGTCTAATCCAATCAGGGAAGGGGTTGTGGGGGAGGGAAAGTATGGCTCATCTCGCTTATCCGTGATTGGTTTAAGCTCAGTCATATGACCTCATTCTGGAGAGTGAAACAGGAGGAGCTTTGGGTGTCCAAGTTTTAGAGGAAGCACCAGAACGAGATGGTCTCATACCCTGGGATGTGTCTGGATGGGTATGTCTGTAACAGCCATAGCTACAGCCTTTCACAGACTCATGGGATGCCTAAGAAAAGCCAGCATGCTTAGGTGACAGAGAAGAAAAAAGGAAAGAGGCCCCTGATCTCAGTTTACTTTAGAGTTGCCTTACTGGGTAAAATAACAGGGTTTTTGGTTCATTTGTTTGTTTTACTTTTCTTTTTTTTTCTTTTTTTTTTTTTTTTTTTTTTTTTTTTTGAGAGTTCTTTTGCTATTGGGCATGGGCACTCGCCAGAATAGTCTTTAATGATGTATCAAGCCTGGATCTTTTTTTGAGAGTTTTTTTTTTTTTTTTTTTTTTTTCTTTTTTTTGCTATAGGGCGCGTGCACTCGCCAGAAAGACAGAGAGAGACAGAGACACAGAAAGTGAGAAATCACCCCCCCCCCCCCCGGGGGATGGTCACATTGTAATCCCTTCTCCTCCATTCTCCACTTGGGATCTTGGGCAAGCATGTACACACGCCCAGCATGAGTTTAAGCCACCGGATCCAGGACTCGAACCACAATCGACTACATAGGAGTCCAGGGACGTAGCCATTATGCCAATTTCTGGTCCCCAAAATGACAGTTTTTAAAAGTTGGGACCAGGGCCAGCAGGTGGCATGGTAATTAAGGTGCTGGACTCCCACATTGCCAACTATGGTTCAAGTCCCAGACCTGGTGGATTGCTTTCTCACTCTCTCTCTCTCTCTCTTTTTGGTCAAATTAAAAATAATAAAGACAAAAAACCTTAAAAAAGAAAAAAAGTTGTTATTTCCTATTGTTACCAGACAAACTAAGTCATTCTTAGTCAAGCCTCATGGTCAATAAAATGAGAGGCAGGGGGACCAGCAGTTAGCATAATGGCTATGTTGCTGGACTCCCATGTAGTCGACCGCGGTTCGCATCCCGGACCCGGTGACTTAAAACTCACGCCGGACGCGTGTGCGTGCGTGCCCAAGATCCCGAGAAGAGAATGGAGGAGAAGGGATTGCGGCGTGGCCATCCCCCCTGGGGGGTGATTTCTTGCTTTCTGTCTCTCTGTCTCTCTCTGTCTGGTGAGCGCACGCGCCCTATAGCAAAAACCTCTCAAAAAAAATAAAAAATGAGAGGCAGAAGCTGGAGAAGAAAGGAGTTTAATTCTGTAACCATTCACAGAGATTCAGTCAGCAAGCACCATCAGACTGTCAAAAAGCTCAACATGTTCTTGGTATTTATAGGTAAAAGCTATATTACAGGCAAACCCAAATCATTTCTCACTACAATCAATCAGAGTCAATTGTTTTCCCTTGACTAATTATCCTGGTTCCTACAAATAACCATTCTTGGATTCTCATCTGATCATTCCTCAAATGGATCGCTCTATGACTCAACATTTGGTCCAATTGTTCTTGTTAGAGGCCTTTCTTTCTTTTTATTTATTTATTTATTTATGAATAGAGGTTTCTGCTATAGAGCGCATGCTCTCACCAGAAAGACAGAGAGAGACAAAAGCAAGAAATCGTCCCCCATGGGCGATGGCCGTGCCACAATTCCTTCTCCTCCACTCTCTTCTTGGAGTCTTGGGCATGCATGCACATGGACATGGCATGAGTTGTTTTTTTTTTGTTTGTTTGTTTGTTTGTTTTTTGAAGAGATTTTTGCTATAGGGCACGTTTGCTTGCCAGAAAGACAGAGAGAGACAGAGAGACAGAAAGCGAGAAATCACCCCCCAGGGGGGATGGCCACACCACAATTCGTTCTCCTCCATTCTCCTCTCGGGATCTTAGGCACCCACGCACACGTGCCCAGCATGAGTTTAAACCACTGGGTCTGGGACTTGAACCATGGTTGACTACATGGGAGTCCAGTGACATAGCCATTAAGCTAACTGCTGGTCCCGACCTGGCATGAGTTTTTAAGCAACCAGATCAGGGACTCAAACCATGGTCAACTACATGGAAGTCCAGCAATGTAAACATCATGCCATCTGCTGGTCCCTAGAGGCCTTTCTTAATTTTAAAATGACTGAAAGTCCTGTCTTAGGACTTGGTGTGATAGTTAAGGCACTGGACTCCCAAATGGCTGACTGTATTTCAAGTCCTGGACCCAGTATTAAAAATCATGCCAGGAGTGTGTGTGTGCATGTCGAAAATCCCAGGAGGAGAATGGAGGAGAAGGGACTGCAGCGGGCCATGCTCCTTGGGGGTGATTTCTCACTTTTTCTCTCACTGTCTTCTCTAGTAAGCATATGTGTCCTACGGTAAAACCTTAAAAAAGGGGCTACAAAAATACCTCCTAATTTAGACATCAAGCTCAATAATAGGAGACTGGAGAGGGAAATTTAATACTTATATTGGCCATCAAATTCTGCACATTGGGACCAGCAGACGGCATATTGGTTACATCACTGGACTCTCACGAAGTCGGCTGCCATTGAGTCCCGGACCTGGTAGCTTAAAACACACGTCAGGCGCGTGTGCATGAGTGCCCAAAATCCCTGAGAAGAGACCGGAGGAGAAGGGATTGCGGCACAGCCATTCCCCCCTGGGGGGTGATTTCTCGTTTTCTGTCTCTTTGGTGAGCACATGCACCTTATAGCAAAAAGCTCTTGAAAGAAAAAAAAATCTTCACATCTATTAAGAGAAATGCCACAAATCCATCATACATCCATCATACATCATTAAACCAGAAAATTGGGTTCTCACTACATTCACTTCTTCAGCAGTGTTACCTGAGCGCCGTGCACTGTGTTTGATGCTGAGGAGTCAATGGTAAGCAGGAGAGATGCAGAACACAGCTTACCAGGCAAACAGTCATTCAAAGTTGCCAGATGATGAGAGAAAACCACAGGTCAGGGATGAGACTGGCAGGGAGCAAGAACACCTGCTTCAGTCTGTGTGGATGAAGAAGGTCTGTCCAAGGAGGCACGTAAGCTGCAGAGCTAAAGGAAGGAGAGGAACTAGGTGCAAAGAGAGCTGGGAATACTGTTCCAGAGAGTGGACAGCAGATGCTAACGCCCTGAAGTAAGGGCCACTGGGGTGTTTGAGGGATCCAAAAGCCAGAGCCTAGAAGGTTAAGACCGTATTCTTTTTTTTTTTTTTTTTTGGAGAGGTTTTTGCTATGGGATGCATGCGCTTGCCAGACAGACAGAGAGACAGAAAGTGAGAAATCACCCCCCAGGGGGGATGGCCACGCTGCAATCCCTTCTCCTCCATTCTCCTCTCAGGATCTTGGGCACACATGCACATGTACCCAGCGTGAGATTAAGCCACTGGGTCCGAGACTCGAATCGGGGTCGACTACATGGGAGTTCAGTGACATAGCCATTACGCTAACTGCTAGTCCCAAGACTATATTCTTTTTTTAAAAAAAATAATTTTTTATTTAACTTTATTTATCTGTTCTTTTATTTTATTTAAATTTGACCAGAGAGGAACAGAGAGACAGAGAGAGAGATGCACAGAGAGAGAGAAAGCAATCTGCCAGGGCCGGAATTCGAACCATAGTCAGCCATGTGGGAGTCCAGCATCCCTAACCACCACGCCACCTGCTGGCCCCAAGACTATATTCTAAGAACATTATTTTTGTCTCTAGAGAGAATGGATTGGAATAGGACAAGAAGGAAGGCAGGGAGACCATTGAGAAAGCTGTGGTTGAAATCTGAGTGAGAGGGGCCAGTAGGTGGCGTGGTGGTTAAGGTACTGGACTCTTGTATGGCTGAGCGTGGTTTGAGTCTTGGACCTAGCGACTTGCTTTCTCACTTTCCTTCTGTCTCTCTCCCTGTCTCCCTCTGGTGAGCACTTGTGCCCTATATCAAAATTTTAAGAAGTAATAATGATAGGGGACCAGCAGGTGGCATAATGGTTATGTTGCTGGTCTCCCACATAGTCGACACGATTTGAATCCTGGACCTGGCAACTTAAAACTCACACCGGGCGCATGTGTGTGTGTGCCCAAAATCCTAAGAGGAGAGTGGAGGAGAAAGGATTGTGACATGGCTATTCTCTCTGAGGGGTGATTTCTTGCTTTCTGTCTCTCTGTCTGTCTGGCAAGCGCAAGGCCCTCTAGCAAAAAAATCTCTTAAAAAAAAGTGTTAATAATAACAGGGACCAGCAGATGGCGTAATGGTTACATCACTGGACTCCCATGTAGTCGACTGTGGTTTGAGTCCCGGACCCAGCGACTTGAAACTAAAACCAGGTGCATGAGAGTGCGTGCCCAAAATTCCGAGAGGAGAATGAAGGAGAAAGGACTGCAGTGTGGCCAACCTCCCTGGTGGGTGATTTCTCATTTTCTGTTTCTCTGTCCAGAGACCACATGTGCCCTAAAGCAAAAATCTCTTTCTCAAAAAAAAGTAGTGATAAAAATAAATTAAAGTGAGAGGTGATGGTGGGCCTGGAGCAAGGTGATGCAGGTGGGTGGAGAAGAGGGCAGTACTTCAGGGTTAATTTTGGAGGGGGGGAGGATTTATTGATGGACTAGAGGAGGGAAAAAGCAATCACAGGTACTTTTGGCTCCAGTATGGAAGTGGAGCCATTTATTTAAATAGGGATGAGTCAGATGGTGAAGTTTGAAGAATTTAGGGAGAGGTATTATTATTAGACAGAGACAGGGAAAGTAAGAAAGCATCCTCTCAGGGATGATGACCACACTGCAATTCCTTCTCCTGTGTTCTCTTCTTGGGTTTTTAGGCATGCACGCACATGAACCTGGCATGTTTTTTCAAGTTGCCAGATCTGGGACTCAATGTGTAATCCAGCTGCCTTAACCACTAAGTCACCTGGCTAAAGAACCTTCTTCTTCTTGTTCTTCTTCTTCTTCCTCTCCTCCTCCTCCTCCTCCTCCTCCTCCTCCTCCTTCTTCTTCTTCTTTTAAGATTTTTTGCCATAGAGTACATGCACTTGATGGAGGGAGACAGTGAGAAAAATCACCCCTCAGATGGATGGCCATGCCCCAATCCAATTCCTTCTCCTTCATTTCTTTCTTGGGATTTTGGGACACACATAGGCGCCTGGTATGATTTTCAAGCAGCCAGGTCTAGGACTCAAACCATGATCTGCCATGTGGGAGTCCAGCACCTTAATTACCACACCACCTGCCAGCCTCTAGAGGGGTTATTCTAACACCAACTGGTGCATTGTAATTCAGTTCTAGTACTAACCACCTGGAGTTAACACAGATCCCTCAAGTTTAAGGGCACAGTTATCCAGAAGACTTCTGGGACCAGCAGTTAGCATAATGGCTATGTTGCTGGACTCCCATGTAGTTGACCGCGGTTCGCATCCCAGAGCCGGTGGCTTAAAACTCACGCAGGGCGCGTGTGTGTGCATGCCCAAGGAAAACGGAGAAGGGATTGTGGCATGGCCATCCCCCCGGGGGGTGATTTCTCACTTTCTGTCTCTCTGTCTGTCTGGCGAGCACACGCACTCTATAGTAAAAACCTCTCCAAAAAAAAAGAGAAGACTTCCCTTACTTTGTGTTTGAGTTTTGCTTGTCATTTTGATAAAGTGGCTATAAATTTAAGTCTCCATAATGTTTTCAGGGCTGATAATTCACTGGATTGACTAAACAAGCTCAGGATAGTGCAATTCTTACAACTACAGCTTCAACATAAAGCTATAAATATACCGTCCAAATGGAGAGATGGGCCTGAGAGTGCCGAATTTGAATCTGTGCTCTCTCCCTGTAGAATCAGGGCTCATCACACTCCTGGCACAGCGACTATTCCATCAGCTGGGAAGCTCTCCTGAGCTTCAGTGTCTAGGTTTTTATAAAGGCTACATCACATATGCACGATTGGTTGAATCATTGGCCAAGAGGTTGAACTCAGTCTCCACCTCCTCTCTCCTCCCACAGGTCAGACTGGCTCAAAGCTCTGATCCTCTAAATACATGATCAGTCTTTTCGGTGCCCAACTCCCACCTTGATTTGCCTCATTAGCATAAATCAAGGTGTGACCATGGGGCTTATGAAGAGAAAGTTCCAAGAATTTAGGAAGCTCCACGCCAAAAACCTGGAACAAAGACCAAATTCGTTATTATACCACAGGGTTGAAAATCCTGAATTTCATTTAAAAGTTATTAGCTTTGGTACCAGCAGGTAGTGTGGTGGTTAAGGTGCTGGACTCCCATATGGCCCAACACGGTTCAAGTCCTGGACCTGGCGGCTTGCTCTTTCTTTCTCTCTATCGCTCTCATTCCCACTGTTTCCTTCTGGTGAGCACATGTGCCCTATGGCAAATTAATAATAATGATAATAAATAAACTGTAAAAAAAAAAAAGCTATCAGCTTTGTGATGCCTGTGATTCATGGAAGCGGAGATAACAAAGATGCATTTGGAAGCACAAGCTTAGAAGCAGTATGTGCAGTGGAAATGAAAATGTAGGAATTAATAGCATGAGGGTGGAATTCAAATAGCTGAGAATGAGAGAAAACCTAAAGGACACAGGGCCCTAAGCCCTGGAGATCCTCACACTCAGAAGTGGAGTGGAGGGGCCGACAGGCGGCATGGTTGAGGTTGGAACTCCCACATGGTTGACTAGGGTTCAAGTCCCAGACGTGGCTGCTTACTTTCTTGCATTCCGGCTCTCTTCTTTCTCTTTCTCTGGTGAGTGTGCATGCCCTATAGCAAATTAAAAAATAATTACAATGATAAATAAAATTCAATAAATAATTCATTAAAAAAAAGAAGCGGGGTAGAGGAAGTACAGTAGGGGAAAGGAGGGAATCTGATGGAGGACGGTGGTCTAGAAATCAAAACAAGCACGCACAGAGGAGAGAAGGACACAGGAGGAGATGCTGCTTGATGCTGATGTCGCCGGATGCTGACTGTTTCAAGTTCAATACATATAAAAAAGAACACTGGTGCTTAAGAGTAAATTGCACACATAATGCTCCCTTACTCTGAAATACTTCAGTGTTATCTTTTTTTTTTTTTAGAGATTTTTGCTATAGGGTGTGTGCACTGGTCAGAAAGACAGAGAGAGACAGAGAGACAGAAAGCGAGAAATCACCCCCCGGGGGGATGGTCACATCACAACCCCTTCTCCTCCATTCTCCTCTTGGGATCTTGGGCACACACGCACATGTGTCTGGCATGAATTTAAGCCACCGGGTTCAGGACTCAAACTGCAGTCAACTACATGGGAGTCCAGCAACACAGCCATTAGGCCAACTGCTGGTCCCTTTGGTGTTATCTTCTAAGACCAAAAATATTTTTTCTTACATATAAATCAGGAAATTAATGTTGATTCAATACCATTATCAAATCCAGCAGTTCTTTAATTTATCTATTTTTATTCAGAGAGATTTTGCTATAGGGCACGTGCGCTTGTCAGCCAGACAGAGAAAGACAGAGAGCCAGAAAGTGAGAAATCACCCCCCAGAGGGAAGGCCACGCTCCAATCCCTTCTCCTCCATTCTCCTCTCAGGATCCTGCACATGCACCTGGCGTGAACTTCAGGTCACTGAGGGCCACCCTCCCCGGACCATCCTGACTACATCCAGCATCTGGGCTCTGCGCTAGCCAACCTGAGTCCCTGCTCTATCCTGCACTGATCTACCGCCAGGTCCACAGCCTGCTCTGTAGCTTCCTGTCATGGTCTAGCACTGCTACCGGGGTGGTGTCAAGTACAGCTGGACTATGTGAGGCCAGCTGGGCAGCCTCCGCCAGGCCCCAGCCCCCGATACCCTGTGGGGCCTGTCTTCCCTTCCATCCCACTCTGCTCTTTTGTGAGGAGCTGGTGGCCAGCTGTAGACCCAGTGCTAAGTGGACTCAGAGCAAAGCATCGTGGGCGTGTCCGGAGTGCACCAGGCTCCTAAAAGTACACAGTAGGATGGGGAGGTGGAGCAGGCCGCTTCCAGCCAGCAGTCCCCAGCCTTCCTAGCACCAGGGACTCGGCTCATGGAAGATCATCTGTCCATAGATGTGGGGGTTGGTCCCGGGATGACCCAAGCACACCACACACCCCACTACCACACTAGCACATTGTAGTATACGATGAAACGATTACACAGCAATAGAGTCCACACTCCTGTGAGAATCTGATACCACAGTGATCTGACAGGAGGTGGGGCCCAGGTGACAAAGTGAGCGCTGGGGAGCAGGTGCAAAGAGAGGAAGCCTTGCTTACTCACTGGCTCGCCACCTACTTCCCGTTACGTGGCTGGGGTGGGCGAGGAGACAATAGGCCATGGACTGGTACCATCTAGCAAGCTGGAGATCAGGGCCAGCGTGGCTCCTGACCAAATCAGAAATGTCACCAAGGAGAGCTACCTCAAGCCCCTACTCAGAGTTTAGTCTGTTCACTCCCTGAACTGTTTCATTGAGATGATTACTAAGATGATGCGGTCACATAGTTCAAAGCTGGAAAAGTTCATGAAGATCAAGTACTTCTGGGGCTGGTAGGTGGCATGATGGTTAAAGATGCTGAACTCCCACATGGCCGACTGTGGTTCGAGTCTTGGACCTGGGAACTTGCTTTCTTACCTTCTCTCTCTCTCTCGCTCTCAGTCTGTCCCTCTCTGGTCAAATAAAAATAAATAAATAAATAAATAAATAAATAAATAAATAAAGTTAAATAGAATACTTCTTAAAATAAAAGATCAAATACCTCCTAAAAATAGTTGATTTCTTTCCTACAGGAATTCCAAAAGCCCTTGACATGTGTTGGGTGCTATTCAGCTCCAAAAAAGAAATATAAACAGCATTTTCTAAATATATTTGATCATGAGATGCTTTTGAAATTGAATAACCTACGAACGTCTCACTTCAAATTGTGAAATGCTGTACTAGAAGTTACGATCATAGCACTTTCTGATCTTGAGCCATGAGCTATTTGTTCCCTCAGGTTCCTGATATCCCCTTGAAAAGAAAACATTCCCAGTGGGAGGTTGGCAAGACCAAATGGAGGTGTAGCACTGAATGGGGGCAGGAGCCCTCATCTCACTCTTCCTTGGGAAGCTCAGGGTCTCTCTGACCTCTGGGAACTAGTAATGATTCCGACAAGAACAAGTGGTCTGCTCTCGGCTGTCAATAAAGATAATTCTTTGGGTATGAACAGCACTACAAACGTTTCTGGAAGGAACTTCTGGGGGCAGGAGGTGGTGTAGTGGTTAAGGCATTGGACTCCCACATGGTCGACTGACCGTGGTTTGTTTGAGTCCTGGACCTGGAGGCTTGAAACTCATCCTGGCATGTGTGTGTGTGCCCAAAATCCCAAGAGGAGAACAGAGGAGAATTGTCTGTGGCATGGGCATCCCCCCTGGAGGGTAGATTTATGTCTCCCCAT
Source organism: Tupaia tana (assembly GCA_026018925.1). NCBI lineage: Eukaryota > Metazoa > Chordata > Mammalia > Scandentia > Tupaiidae > Tupaia > Tupaia tana. The sequence goes on from JAKSZU010000015.1 coordinate 52,494,642, forward strand.
CTCCCTCTGTCTCTCTGGCAAGTGCATACTCTCTATTGCAAAAATTTCTCTCTCAAAAAAATCTCCCCCAAAATCCTCACAAAGTTTTCCTTTCTGTTTCTGTTGTGTTCTGAGAGGCCCCATTTGTTGCACAAGATTCTTCAGACTTTCTTTTTCTTGACATTTTTGAAGAATCCTGACTAGTAATCTTGTAGAATGCACTTCAGTTTGGGTTTGTTGGTGTTTCTTTATGATTAGGTTTAGGTTATGGATTTGGGACACAAATCCGTGTCCTTCCCAGTGTGACATCAGGAAGTATAGATGTCTGTGGGTGTCATTCTTTGTGAGGCTAACTTTGATGACTTCATAAAGTAATTTAGTATTCAGTAGTTAACCGTAAGCATACTAATTTGTAATCTTTTCTGGCCAAATGATGATTCCTTGATCTCCATTTCAATGCTTTTTCTACACTCCCTAATGCTCTTAGAGGCCTAGCAGGTGAAGACACCCTGAGATGGAATTATTTTGTAATCAGTGACAATTAGGGTAACCACTTCCCAGCCCTTTCCAGTCTTCTAAGCACTTTTACATGGTCCACTTCATTGAAATCTCCTAAGGACCTTGAAGGGCTAAGTATTAGCCTGTATTAGAGGAGGACTTAAAATGCTAAAATCGTACACGTGTATTTACTACCATGACATGGCTAAGTCAAATTAATAGTTAAACGGTTAAGTGGCTATTTTAGGAAGCAGACTCTCTCTCTCTCTCTCTCTTATTAAGAATTATTTTTTATTTAACTTTATTAGTTATTATTTTCCAATTTGATCAGAGACAGAGACAGACTCTTTCCTATCAGGTATCTGAGATGCTGAGTTAGGAAGATCAGGGAACAACAACTTGGAAGGGGAAATTAAACACATTAGGAACAGGACTCAGGACAAAGCTGAGTTTTAGAGATGACCGACTCTCAGACCCGAAGATGTGGGAGAAAAAACCAGTGCACAGACTCCAGGCCAGGTAGCGAGTGGAGTCTGGCAGGGGATGAGGACCGCTCCGAGGGGTTGTGGGATTCAAGGGCTTGGGCGGGGCCTACCTGTAGGAGGGCGGGGAGCTCTGGGGGCAGGACCTATCAATGATGGGCTGCCGTTTGGCTGGGCCGCAGGGGGCAGTGACTGACATGGGCGGGGCCAATCGGTGGGCGGGCGGGCTTCTAGCTAGGCCGAGGGTGGGCGTGGCCGACGTGGGGCGGGCCACAGCCGACAGAGTCTGACCCGGCTGCCGGGCGTGCTTCCGGGTGTCACCCCCAGAGGGCGCCGGTCGCGGAGACACCCGCTGAGCCGCCAAGCCCGACTGAGCGCGGCGCCGCCCCACTCGCCCCAGCCGTCGCCATGAAAGCCGTGGTGCAGCGCGTCACCCGGGCCAGCGTCACAGGTCAGTCGGGCGGGGCCGGGCCCAGGAGCAGCCGCCCTTGACCCCCATGACCGGCCATCCTGCGCCCGGGGTCCCCTTGCGCGGTCCTCAGGGCCGCTGCAGCCCTTCGGCTTGGTCGGTCCCCGCGGCTCAGGGTCCCCGGGCCGGCTCGGAGCAGCGCGGCTGCTGGAGCGCCCTGCACGTGCCCGCCGGCCCCGGCGCTCCCTGGCCTTGCGATCCGAGCGTGGGTGAGGATGCGCCCTCGGGTTGGCTTCGTCCGCCGCTTTGTCCTGCGTGCGCGGCGCGGAGCCCCGAGCATCCCCCGGCCCATTCTCACACGGAATGTCGCACGAACACCACGCAGGGAGCGTTTCCGGAGCGGCAGCTCCTCCCTGTTCGCCGCTGTGTTTGAAATGCTCGGTCTTCGCGCATTTGCACGCAGCGCGCTGTGCCTGGCGCCTCGCAGTGAAATGCGCGGAGTGGAGCTGCTCGCTTGGCCGAGCTCTGACAGTTGTGTGCGCGCACGTGACCCGCGCAGACGCCCCCTTCCCTCGCTCCCTGCACCCCGCGGGAAGGGGGCCGAAGCGAAAGAGCTCAAGCCTTCACGATGAACTATTTCTCTTTTTCATTCATTTCTCGTAGACCAAGCCCCCCAACCCTCGGTCATCCCGTGAGCATTCTAGTCTAATTTGAGAGGGGCCAGGAGGATCAATGTAGTTCATGCTGCCATTGTAAAAACTCCAACCACGGTGTGAAAGATGTTTTTTAAAACCACATAAATGACACGATTTATATTGTGTTTAGACTTTAATTTTTATTTATTTAATTGTATTTGTTATTATTTTTTTTATTAGAGAGGACAGTGCGTGAGAGAGAAAGGGATAGTGAGAAAGCAAGCCGCCAGGTTGGGGACTTGAACTGTGGTCAACGATGTGGGAGTCCAGCTCCTCTACCACCACTAGCCTTAATTATTATTATTATTATTATTTTAGAGTTTTTTTTTTACCTTAGGGCACTTGTGCTAGCCAGAGAGAGGGAGAGAGAGAATTGATCCCCCTCCCACTCCCATCCCCACGGTGTGGGGTGGTGAAGGGAGATGGCCATGCTGCAATCCTGGTCTGGTTCTGCCAGGATCTTGGGCACCAGCGCCCAGCGTTGAGTTTCAAGTCACAGAGTCCCAGACTCTAACTGTGGCCAGTTATGTGGGAGTCCAATGCCATCTGCTGGCCCCTAGTCTTTAATTTTTATTGGCAGAATTAAATTGTTTCAGTTCAGATAATTACACTTACCCTTTCCTTCCAGCCAGTCTACACCAAATAGGTGTTCTCATGCCCACAAAGTATAAATCTCAACCTGAAACAATGGAATCCCTGAAAGAACAACTAAATCCACCCAACCCGTATATTTACAACTGAGATTCTGCTTTTCAACCTTGCTTCATATTTTCCAAGCTGTTCTGGTGACACTGGTTTTGGAAATGGTCCTAGAATAATAGGGAATAGAATAGCATTGGGATTTATGGAATTTTAGAGATTTTATAGCCTTTCAGTATATATCTAAGTTCATGAAAATGGGATGATTCACAGATGAAAGTGTTTTCTTTTTTTCTTTTTTGAGAATTTTGCATTTTGCTTTAGGTGATCATCACCAACAAATTTAAATTTTGGACTTCTGTCTCCTTAACTGTCCATCATATTCATCTGGAATGTTGAAAGTGAGATTTGCCAAATAGAGTTTTGAGTTTTTTTAGTTTACTGTTTACAGTATATGCTTTTAGTTAAAACAAACACACTTTTCGTATTGAAAAAGATAAGAGTGTTAATTGTGGGACAATGTTAATAATTCAGGAATTCTGGATTAGGGAATCATCTAATTCTCAGTATTAAAAGGACCTTTAAGTTATTTAAGTGTTTCGGTTGAAATGTAATGGTAAGGAATTCTTTGATTTCTTTCTTTTTAAAATTTTTTAAATTTAATTTATTTCAATTACTTTTTTTTTTAGGAATTTTATGATTTCTTAAAACTGGCTGACTTGAAGGTGGTTAAGGTGCTGGATTCCCACATGGTCGATCATGGATTGAGCCCTGGACCAGCAGCTTGAAGATTACGCTGGTCACATGTGTGTGCTTGCCCCAAATCCCAAGAGGACAGTGGAGAAGGGACTGTGGTATGGCCATCTCCTCTTGGGGGGGTGGGGATGATTTTTCACTTTCCCTCTTACTGTTTCTCTCTGGTGAACTCATTTGCCCTATGGCTAAAACCTTAAAAAAAGAAGTGGTTGACTTTACTGATGTGTGGCTGCCTTCGAATGATATTTTACTTTAGGGATTCTAAGAAGTTACTTCCTAGTTTATGGTAGAATATCAGAAGTTAGACATATTAATATAGGACAGATTAATTTTATTAAATTGATCAGAAACATTTCAGTGCCTTAGTATGGTTATTGTGATAATCTATTTTTAAAAAATTGGTTATAAGTTACGTGTGCTGGCCACAGATGGAGAGGGAGGGAGAGAGGGAAAGTGAGAATGTACCCTCCCGAGGGGATGGCCACCTTGTAATCCCTTCTCCTACATCCTCCTTTCAGTATTTTGGGAATGCACGCATACACATCCAGTGTGTTTTATCAAATCACTGGCTCCAGGACTTTCACCATGAAGTCTGCTGTGTGGGGTCCAGCTGCCTTAACCACCAAGCCTTTGGGGCTGGCCCTGCTAATCTACTATTAGTAACTTTAGTATGGAACATTTCAAACATACTCGTTTGTATCCAGTAGATGGAATAGTGGAATAACCTCCATGGTCCACCACTCAGTTTTAGCACTACTCAGCTTACACTTTGATGTGTAAATGAAGTGTTGAGAGAGGTTCTGAAATGGTTGGGTTTGAATGGGTTAATTCTGGAGGTTGTGCTTTTTTTTTTTTTTTTTCAGAGAGAGATTTTTTGTTATAGGGCATGTGTGCTTGTGAGAGAGACAGAGAAACATACAGAGAGAAAGTGAAAAAGCAACCCCATCGGGGGATGGTCATGCCATATTCCCCTCTCCTCCATTCTTCTCAACATTTTAGGTGTGTGCATGCGATACACACACACATTCACACATTCCCATGCATGCCCAGTGTGAGTTTCAAGTTGCCACGTCCCATATTCGAACCGCATTTGTCCATGCGACAGTACAGGGCCTTAACCACTATGCCACCTGCTGGCCCCAAGTCATGCATTATTTATTTATTTAAAAAATTATTTCATTTACATTTTATTTATTTATTTGTTATTATTATTTTTATTTGATCAGAGAAGGACAGAGTGAAAGACAGAGAGAGGTAAAGTGAGAAAGCAAGCCTCCAGTTCTGGGACTTGAACCATGGTCGATGTTGTGGTAGTCCAGCGCCCTTAACCACCACGCTACCAGCCAGCCCCAGATTGTGCATTCTTAACTAGGTCTCAGGGCTCATGGAATCGTACATGGAGAAATTGATCAAATTTCTGAGTTCTTTTCCAGCCCTGTGATCTTTTGTTTAACATGGTGATTTTTAGTTTTTTATTTTTGCACCTTTTGGAAATTCACTTGTTTATTAGAAAAGATCCTTTGAATCTCCTTGTACTTGTATTTGTCCCCAAAAGAGGCAAAACTGCTCCAAAATAAAGCAACAATTTTTGTGTCAAATGGACTTTGGACCATAATTTTTTTTCTTATTAAGATAATGAATTATGGGATCAGCAGTTAGTGTAATGACTATGTCACTGGACTCCCATGTAATTGACCACGGTTCGAATCCTGGACCTGGTGGCTTAAACACACACCGGGCATGTGTGCATGCTTGCCCAAGAGGAGAAGGGATTGCAGCATGGCCATCTCCCATGGGGGAGTGATTTCTAACTTTCTGTCTTTCTGTCTCTATCTTTCTGGTGAGCACATGTGCCCTATAGCTAAAATCTCTCCAAAAAAAAAAAAGTTTGTTCACTTTAACAGCACCTATTCATTCCAAATATACAGTCAGAGTAGATGAGAGTTGTTGCCATCTCACTGTGTTTATGTAACATAGCATTTATGTTATATTTGTGTAACTTGTTTTCTAATACTTACTTTCACCAAAGAAGTTTTTTTTTCTTTTATTTTTCTTTCTCAGATTAATTAAATTCACATTTTACATAAAGTCCCCATTATGATGTATACAATATACATATACATATATAGTTTTCAACAGAGAACTCTACATTTTTGGTGTTAAATGGTTCTTCCCTTTGCCCCCTACACCCACTCTCTACCACCCACTCCCCACAACCCACTCCCCTCCCTTACAGCCTCTGGTATCTACATTTATCCTTTCCGCTATCATATCTTCAGATCTTTCTCCTTCTGCCATAGTGCTGATATATATTTTTTTTTCATTGCACATCTTTACAGTGTACAGCATGGTTTTTCCCAGCATGAGTACAGTGCACATTAGTCAAGACAATGATATAACCATGTACATCATCATCAGCAGACCACTCTTCATCTTTGTGTCTATTAAGTGTGATGTTTGTTCCCTGAATCCCTCCCCTCCACCCTCCATTACTCATTCCCATTACCCCTCCCATACTGTCTCCAGTATCTGCAGTTGCCATCCCTGCCACTATACCCTCCAGTTCCTTCACTTTTTCTTTTCTTTTTTTTTTTTTTTCCAATTATCAGCTCATAAAGTTTTTTACAATAGGGAACATAGATTCTACTCAGGGTTGGGTTAAGGGTGGGTCTCGTGCAGTTCCGCAATTGTAGGTGAGTCTTCATGGGATACAGTTTCAGGAAAGCGGTTCTGGTAAGCAGAGATGGTTATCAGCCGATGCGGCACAGCATCCATCCTGTGATTACCGGGAATGGTGTTGTGGGGATCTGCAGCGTGAGTCATCCTCAGGTATCTGGCTTCCTTAAGAATGGTAGAATAGTTCTTGTTTTTCCCTGAGGTAATGCAGGGCTGGTAACCATCATCTTCTCACTGTCCATAGGCAGAGAAAATCCTCCTATACAATATATTTCTCAATTGGTTCAAAACAGCCAAAGTCCCTCCCTGTTGCCCACAGTTGCAAGTTCTTAATCCTTGTTTTTGGCTTCAGTTTGTTGCCTGCGACCGGCGGCCACGCGCAGGCCCGGGGGCTACGCGCAGGCCCGGCAGCCATGCTTAGGCCCGGCGGCCACTCTCAGGCTCGGGGGCCACGTGCAGGCCCGGCGGCCACGCGCAGGCCCGGAGGCCACACGCAGGCCCAGGGGCCACGCGCAGGCCCAGCGGCCGCTTGCAGGCGCAGGCCCGGCGGCCATGCTCAGGCCCGGCGGCCACTCGCAGGCCCGGGGGCCACGCACGGGCCCGGCGGCCACGTGCAGGCGCAGGCCCGGCAGCCATGCACCGGCCCGTCTGCCACGCGCCGGCCCGGGGGCCACGCGCTGGCCCGGCGACCACGCTCAGGCCCGGCGGCCGCGCGCAGGCGCAGGCCTGGCGGCCACGCGCAAGCCTGGCGGCCACGCGCAGGCACAGGCCCAGGCCCGGCAGCCACACTCAGGCCCGGCGGCCACGCGCAGGCCCACCGGCCACACGCCAGCCCCGAGCGCGCAACTGTGCCTGGGACCCTGCGCCACCTCCCACTCGCCCACCCGGCCAGAGAAAGGAAGGATGGCGACCTCGGCCAGTCCGCGCCGCCGGCCCGCGTCAGCACCGAGCGCGGGACACACCCAGCGCTGGAGAGGCAGTGGGGGGCCGGGCGGTCCGGGGCGCGACACGCGGAGCAGAGGAGAGCCCCGCGCCCGCCGCCACGCGCAGGCGCCACCAAAGAAGTTTTAAGGAGTATGTGTGATGTTTAAAACATTCCTCTTGTTACTTCATGGCTCCAGTTTGGTTCTGAGTCTTTTCTCCCTTTCGATTCCTTTCTAGTTGGAGGAGAGCAGATAAGTGCCATTGGACGGGGCATCTGTGTGCTGCTGGGCATTTCTCTGGAAGATACACAGAAGGAACTGGAGCACATGTAAGATGCGGATTTCTTTTTTTTTTTTTTAGAATTATTTTATTTAACTTTATTCATTTATTATTATTATTATTATTATTATTTATTTAATTTGATCAGAGAGAGACCCAGAGAGAGAGGTAGAGTGAGAAAGCAAGCTGCCAGGTCTGGGACTCTAACTGTAGTCTGCCATGTGGGAATCTGGTGCCTTAACCGCCATACTCCCTGCTGTCCCTAAGATAAGGATTTCTAAGTTATTACTATTTGCATGGGCTGTGTGGTGGTTATGCTTGGAACTTTCTTAGTATTTTGTGCCTGTTAAGTCAGACCCTATCACATTTTTTTTTTTTTTTTTTTTTGGTGAGGTTTTTGCTATAGGGCACGTGCACTCGCCAGACAGACAGAGAGAGACAGAGAGACAGAAAGCGAGAAATCACCCCCCAGGGGGGATGGTCATGCCGCAGTACCTTCTCGTCCATTCTCCTCTTGGGATCTGGGGCACGTATGCACACGCGCCCGGCGTGAGTTTTAAGCCACCGGGTCCGGGATGCGAACTGCGGTCGACTACGTGGGAGTCCAGCGACATAGCCATTACGCTAACTGCAGGTTCCCAGACACTATCACTTTTTAAGAAAGGTTTATTTATTGATATTTTGACAGAATGAGAAAGTGACAGAGAAGTCCTTTCAACAACATCTCATGCTGCAGCCCTCCCCCAGACTTTCTCAGCTAGCCATGTTTGAGCGTACACGCTTGCACCTGACATATACAGGTCACCTGGGAACTGAACCTTGGTCTTCCATATGGCTTTGGCATTGCAGAGCTTTGCCTTACTGTGCTGTGTCACCATGGTTGGACCACTTAAAAAAAATGTACTTTTTATTTATAAAAAATTCAAATAACATTAAATATCCTATTTTAATAGTTGGTAATTATATAGTAAAGTGGCTTTTGGTACATCCAAAAGGTAAAACTATCACCACTATGTAATTTTAGAATATTTTCATTACCCTGAAAAGAAACCCTGTAATATTTAACTGTTATCTCCCTATCTCCCCTTGTCCATAGCCTTCCTTGCCTCTATATACCTTTTAAATAATTATTTATTTAATTTTATTTGTTATTATTATTTTTTAATTTGACCAGAGAGGGGCAGAGAGAGAGAGAGAGAGAGAGAGAGGGAAAGAGAAAACAAGTCACCAGGTCTGGGACTTGAACTGAGGTTGGCCATGTGGGAGTCCAGCTCCTTAACTACCATGCCTCTTGTTGGCTTCCTGACCTCTGCTAATCACTATTCTACTCTCCCTTCTATGAGGTCACTTTTTTTTTTTTTTTTTTTTTTTTTTTTTTTTTTTTTGAGAGGTTTTTCGCTATAGGGCGCGTGCGCTCGCCAGACAGACAGAGAGAGACATAGAGACAGAAAGCGAGAAATCACCCCCCAGGGGGGATGGTCACGCCGCAATCCCTTCTCCTCCATTCTCCTCTCGGGATCTTGGGCACGCACGCACACGCGCCCGGCGTGAGTTGTAAGCCACCGGGTCCGAGACGCGAACCGCGGTCGACTACGTGGGAGTCCAGCGACATAGCCATTACGCTAACTGCTGGTTCCCGAGGTCACTTTTTTTTTAATGCCAGATGGAACATACATGTGTGTATGTGTGTGTGTGTGCATGTAAGAGAGAGACAAAAAACAAACTTCAATGGGGCCTGATTATGCCACAATCCATTTTTCTCCAGCTTTCCATCCTATTAGGGTTGAGGGCATATGTGTGCTGGGTAGGATTTTCAAGTCACGAGAGTTAAGACTTGAACCCTAGTCAGCCATGTGGACTCTGGCTTTCTCTGCACAGTGCTTAATTGCTGTGCTATAGGGCTGGTCCCAGAGATCAAATTTTCTAGCTTCTACACATGAATGAAAACACATAGTAGTTTTCTTTTTATGCCTATCTTATTCTACTAAACATAATATCATGTAGACTCATCCTTCTTGCCACAAATGACAGGATTTCATTCTTTTTAATGGCTGAGTAATATGCTATTGTATATACCACATTTTCTTTATCCATTCATCTGTTGATGGATGCTTAGTTTGTTTCCATACCTTGGGTGTTCTAAATAGGAGTGCATTAACCATAGGAGTGCATATACCTCCTCGACATAACTGATTTCCTTTGGCGATAGTAAAGTGTAATGACTGGATCATAAGGTACTTCTGTTTTCAGCTTTTTGAGGAACCACTGGACTGTTTTCCATAATAGCTGTATTAGTTTACATTTCTACCTATAGTGTTTAAGAGTTCTCCTTTCTTTGCATTTTACCATCACTTGTGGTTTTTTTTGTCTATTATAAAAATGAATTAATTAACTAATAAATTTTACAATTAAAGTATGAATTTATTTTGGTACAAAACCTTTTTGAAATTCAAACATAGTTTTCTCATTACACATATTTCCATGAGCTTTTTTTTCCCTGAAACATTTTTTTAATTAATTTACATTCATTTCCTAAGCATCATCACAGCATACAAAATATGATTTCCCATCCAGACTATACTGCATAGTGGCTTATTCATGCATGTTATTGTCAATAATTTTCCATTTCTAGCTTTATATGTGTGTGTGTGTGTATGTGTGTGTGTGTGTATACACTTATTTATTTAGCTTTTAACCCCTATTTCTGATCCTCTGCCCTTTTCCACCCTCTTTCCACACTATCTCTGGTGTCTACAGTTGTTTTTCATTCCTTTTCCCCTCACATTTTATTGATCACACAATTTCTTATATAATCTAACTACTTTTCAATAGCAAGTTCAGCTGGTAATTTCAAGAAAAGCAGTTTTAACTTTAATAAATCAAAGAAATGCTAAGGAACTTTGCTTAAAACTTAAAGTCAGGTAACAGGTTAGGATTCTGTTCAAATAGTAGGTACATGAACCTGTTGGCAGCTCAAGACAAGACAAAAATCCTTAAAACCAGACAACAAAGCCTAGAAGAAAATCAGCAATGATTTAAGTCAAAAGTCATAAAATGCTATTTCACCAGTTAAGTCTCATGTACTTAATTTATCTTCTGTTGTGGTTCAGTCTTCCCGATTACATTCTGGGATATAATATTCAACTCCTGACTTGTACTTTGGATTAAGTTGGCTATTTTCTTAGTTTTCGAACTCTTATTTCTGTGTGTCTGTATTTAATTTTCCTAGTATAGCACTCCCTTGAAAACTTCTTGGAGATCTGGTCTAGTGTTGGTAAATTCTTTCAGGTTTTGTTTATCTGAGAATGTTCTTGTCTTTTCTGCCCATATGAAGGATAACCTTGCCAGGTACAGTATTCTTGGTTGAAATTGCTTTTCTCTTAACACTTTTAATATATTTTCCCATTCTTTCCTTGCTTGCATTGTTTCCGATGAGCGGTAAGCTGTTAGCCTGATGGGATATCCTTTGGAGGTAACTTGCCATTTTTCTCTTGCCAATCTTAGTATCTTGTCTTTGTCTGTGGTCTTGGTCAATCTGGCTGTAATGTGTCTTGGAGACAATCTTCTTGGATTGATTCTATTTAGGGTCCTTTGTATTTCTTGGGACTGGATCTTTGAGTGCCTCTCTAGGTTTGGAAAGTTTTCTTGCAGGATTTCATGGAATAGATTGTCATGCCCTTATGAGTCTCTATGCCTTCTGGGATACCAATTATATGGATGTTTGGACATTTGATGGTATCTATTATTTCTCGTATATTATTCTCATTTTTTGGGGCAATTTTCTCAGTCTTTGTGTTGGATTTTTCTAGGCCAGCAATTTTGTCTTCTACTTCTGAAATTCTATTTTCTGTATGATCTAGTCTGCTTTTAATACTTTCAAGGGAGATTTTAACTTCCTGTATTATAGCCTTCATCTCTAACAGGTCCCTTTGATTCTTTTCTAAAGTGTTTAATTCCTCTTTTAGATCTTGCAAGAATTTCCTCACCTCCTGGAACTCGTCGGCTCCTTTCTCCTTTCTCTTCTGCAGTTTATTGTCTCTCTTCTCTTCCATCTCTGTTAGCTTCATCATTATGAATATTTTAAGTTCTTTATCAGACATTTCTATGATTTCCATTGAACTGCTTGTGGATGAAGAGGAGTTATTCTTTTCTCTTGGAGGAGAGGTATTTTCTTGCTTTCCCATAGTTCTTGTGGCCCTGCAGTGATTTCTGGTCATCTTGCGTTTCTTCCTAATTCTTGAAGTTTGATCTGAGCACTCAGGAGTGTTCAGAAGGAGGTGATCTGCAATCTCTTTGCTGTTCCATTTTTATCCCTTTGTGCCTCAGATTCACTTGAGTTTGTGGGCTGGAGGCAGAATTATCAGTAGAAAACCTTCATTTCTCTTTTTTCCCTCAAATCACTAGTTTTCAGGAGCCATGTTGGAACCTTTTTCTGAAGGCCTGCTCCTTGCCTCTCCACTTGAGTTTGTGGGCTGGTGGCTGAATTATCAGTAGAAAATATTCATTTTTCTTTTTTTCATGAAATCACTAGTTCTCAGGAGCCTTTGAGGAGTCGTCTTCTTTCTTCTTCTTCTTCTTCTTTTCTTTTTTTTCTATCTTTTTGATAATGGCCATTCTTACTGGAATGAGATGATATCTCATTGTAGTTTTGATATTCATTTCCCGGGTGGTAAGTGATGTTGAGCATTTTTCATAATGTTGCCATTTGTATGTGTTCTTTGAGAAACATTTATTAGATCATTTGCCAGTTTTTAAATGAGATAATTTGTTTTTGTGCTGCTGTATTGTTTGAGTTCCTTGTATATTCTGGATATCAATCTTTTGTTGGGTGAATATTTTGCAAATATTTTTACCCATTCTGTTTCTTCACTCTGTTGATTATTTCCTTTGCTGTGAAAAATCTTTTTAGTTTGATGTGATCACATCAATTTATTTTTGCTTTTGTTGCTTGTGCTTTTGAGCTTTTACTTTATTTTTATTTGAATTTTAAAAAAATAATTACTTACTTTATTACTTTATTTATTTATTATTATTATTTTTAAACTTTGTTACAAGGCACGTACACTCACTAGAGAGAGCCAGGGAGAGAGAGGAGAGAGAAAGTGAGAAAGCAAGCTGAAAATTTGAACCGCTGTTGGCTACATGGGAGTCTAGCACCCTAACTGCCATGCCACCTGCTAGCCCATAGCAGGAGCTTTTATTTACTTTATTTTATCTTAAATAATTATTTTATTTAATTTTATTCATCTTTTTTTGGAGGGAGGGAGATTTTTGCTATAGGGTGTGTGTGCTTGCTGGAGAGATAGAGACCGAGAGACAGAAAGAGAGAAATCGCCCCCCCCACCATGCTGTAATCCCTTCTGTATTTTCCTCTCAGGATTTTGGGCACACATGCACATGTGCCTGGCATTAGTTTCAAGCCTCTGCATAATTGAACTGCTGTTGGCAATGTGGGAGTCCAGTGATGTAACCATTATGCCGTCTGCTGATCCCTCATTATTTAAAAAAAAACTTGACCAGAGGGAGACAGAGAGAGAGAGAGAGAGAGAGAGAGAGAGAGAGAGAGAGAAAGTGAGAAAGCAAACCACCAGGTCTGGACCTCAGACCATGGTCAGCCATGTGGGAGTCTAATGCCTTAACCATCACCCCACCTGCCAGGTCCATGAGCTTTTTTTTTTGGAGAGGTTTTTGCTATAGGGCGCGTGTGCTCGCCAGACAGACAGAGAGGGACAGAGAGACAGAAAGCGAGAAATCACCCCCCAGAGGGGATGGCCACGCCGCAATCCCTTCTCCTCCATTCTCCTCTTGGGATCTTGGGCATGCACGCACACACGCCTGGCATGATTTTAAGCCACTGGGTTCGGGACTCAAACCGCGGTCGACTACGTGGGAGTCCAGCGACATAGCCATTACGCTAACTGCTGGTCCCCATGAGCTTTTATTTTTAAAAAATCTTTGCTCAGATCAATGTTCAGAAGTATTTTCACCTAGTATTTTTTTTTTTTTTTTTTTTTGAGAGAAAGATTTTTGTTTTAGGGTGCATGCGCTCACTGGAGAGATAGAGAGACAGAAAGCAAGAAATCAGCCCCCAGGGGAGATGACCACACCGCAATCCCTCTTCTCCATTCTCCTCTCAGGATTTTGGGCACACATGCACATGCACCCGGTGTGAGTTTTAAGCCACTGGATCCAGGAATTGAACTGCAGTTGACTACGTGGGAGTCCAGCGACTTAATCATTATGCCATCTGCTGGTCCTATTCTTCTAGTATTTTCATCCATTTCAAATTAATTTTTTGTATAGTGAGATAGAAGTCTAGATTAATTTTTCTGCAAATAGATGTTCAGATTTTTAGCACCACTTATTGAGGAGATTGTCCTTTCCTGGGTGAATATTCTTGGTATCTTTGTCAAAAATCAGTTAGCTAGAGTGCCAAAGGTGGTGTGGTGGTTAAGGCACTGGACTCCCATATGACTGAGCATGATTTGAGTCTTGGGCCAGGTGGCTTGCTTTCTTACTTTCTGTCTCTCTGGTGAGAGCATGTACCCAGTAGCAAATTAAAGAATAATGATAAATAATATTAAATAATTCAAGAAAATTAACTGATAATAAAGTTTCTATTAAAAAATCAGTTAGCTATATGTACATGGGTTTGTTTCTGTGTTCTTTATTCTGTTGGCCATTGTGCCCATTTTTATGCCAGTACCATGCAGTTTTGGTTATACTATGCTTTTGCATATATTTTGAAGTCCAGTATTATGATGCCTCTTGCTTCATTCTTTTTGCCCAGGACTTTCTTGGCTATTTGGGCCTTTTGTAGTTCCACGCAAATTTTGTGTTTTTATTTTTATTTTATTTTTATTTTTTAATTTTTTTTTCTCAGAAGGCAGATGTGTTTACCAGAGAAAAAGAGAGAAAGAAGGAGAAAGAGAAAGCAGCCCTCAATTTGGATTGGTCATGCTGCAGTCTCTTCTTCTCCATTTCTTCCTCCTCCAGGGATTTTGGGCACACCCATACACATGTGTACGTGATGAATTTTTCAAGCTTCTGGGGCTGGGACTTGTACTTCTTGGCCATGTGGGATCTGGCTTCTCTAAATACCAGGCCATGGGACTGTCCTAATGATTGATTTTCCTAATTGTGTGAAGAATACCATTAATATTTTAATAGAGATTATATTATATTTATAGATGGCTTTTGGTAGTGTGCACATTTTAACAGTATTGATTTTTCCAGTCCACGAAAATGGGATTTCTTTTTAAGGGTTTTGCCATAGGGCACATTGTGCTTGCTGGAGAGAGACAGTGAGAGGGAATGTGAGAAATCAACCAGGGGAGGGAAGGGGATGGCCATACCACAATCCCTTCTCAGGATTTTGAGAATGCACACACACACCTGGTGTGATTTTCAAACTACCAGGTCCATGGTTGACCATGAGGGAGTCCAACACCTTAACCACCACACTATCTGCTGGCCCTCTTTCTGTTATTATTATTATTATTTTTGTGTCTCCTTTTTTTCCCCCCAGGATTTTTACCATAGAGCATGTGCTCTCACCAGAGAGACAGAGAGAAGAAAAGTGATTTTTGCTGTAGGGTGCTTGTGCTTGCCAGAGAGAGAGAAATAGAGAGACAGAAAGTGAGATATCACCCCCTAGGGGGATGGCCACACCATAATCCCTTCTTCTCCATTTTTCTTTTGAGATTTTGGGCATGCACACACATGTGCCTGGCATATTTTTCAAGCTACCGGTACCAGGACTCAAACTACACAGTTGGCCATGTGGGATCCAGGACCTTAATCACCATGCTAGTTGCAAAATTTTATTTTTAAATCAATGTTTTATCTTTTTATCTTTTTATTGTAGAGATTTTTTTTTCTTGAGAGATTTTTGCTATTGGGCATGTGTGCTTGCTGTAAACACAGAGAGACAGAAAGTGAGAAATCATCCTCGGAAGGATGGCCCCACAGCAGTTCCTTCTCCTCCAGTCTCCTTTTGAAATTTTGGGCACATATGCACATGTGCCTGGCTTGAGTTTTAAGCCACTGGGTCTGGGACTTGAACTGTGGTTGACTGCATGAAAGTCCAGCGACATAACCATTCTGACTTCTGCTGGTCCCAATAATATCATTTTAATGTGTGTTTCTTGCTTTATTTATTTTATTTTTTTTGCGAATGACTTATTTTTTTCTGCTTATTTTATATGCATTTTAGACTATGGAAATGTTAGACAAAAAGTGAATTTCTCATTCAAGTTCAAAATGGGTCATAAAATAGTGGAGACAACTCAAACATCCCTAATGCATTGGCCTGGGAACTGCTCACAAATGTGCAGTGCAGTGGTGGTTCAAGTTTTGCAAAGGAGACAAGAGCCTTGAAGATGAGCAGCATAGAGGCTGGCCATCGGAAGTTGACACCAACCAATTGAGAGCAATATTGAAGGTGATCCTCTTAACAGCTACACGAGAAATTGCTGAAGAACTCAACATGGACTATTCTGTAGTTTGGCATTTGAAGCAAACTGGAAAGGTGAAAAATAAGTGGGTGCCTCATGAGCTGACTGAAAATTTTAAAAAATCAAGTCGTTTTGAAGTGCTGTCTTCTCTTATTCTATGCAGCAACGTACATTTCTCAATCAGATTGTGATGTGGGTGTGATGAAAAGTAGATTTACATGACAACTGGTGATGACTCGCTCAGTGATTGGACAGAGAAGCTCTAAAGCATTTCCTAAAGCCAAACATGCACAAAAAATGGTCACAGTCACTGTTTGGAGGGGTTGATACAGCTTTCTGAGTTCCAGGGGAATCATTACATCTGAGAAATGTGCTCAGCAAATCAAAGAGATGTACTGAACACTACAACACCTGCAGCTGCTGTTGGTCAAGAGAAAGGGCCCAATTCTCCATGACAATGCACAACTGCAAGTCACATAACCAGCGTTTCAAAAGTTGAGCAAACCGGGTTCCAAAGTATTGCCGTATCTACAGTATTTACCTAGCTTCTTGCCAAGTGATACCACTTTTTCAAGCATCTTGACAACTTTTTGCTGAGAAAATGCTTCTACAGCCATCAGGGTGATTTCTAAGAATTTGTCAAATCCCTAAGTATAGCCTATTTTCTTTTTTAGATTTTTGCCATAGGGAGCGTGAGCTTGCTAGGGAGAGATAAGGGGGGAGAGAGTGAGAAATTACTCCCTGAGAGGCTGGCCACCTTACCACTCCTTCTGTTCCATCCTCTTTTCAGGATTTTGGGCATGCAAGTACACACCCCCTGTGTATTTCTCAAGGCACTAGGTCTGGGACTCGAACCACAGAGTTGGCCATGTGGGAGTCCAGCACCTTAGTCACCACAGCACCTGCTGGCTTTCAAAGCATTTTTATGCAACTTGAATAAACAAATTTATTTCTCATTGGCAAAAATTTATTAATTGTAGTGGTTCCTATTTTGATTAATAAATATGTGTCTGAGCCTGGTTAAAATGATTTAAAATTCATGGTCAAAAACTGCAATTGCTTTTGTACCAACCTAGTACTTCCTATAGGAGGAACCATTCGGTATTTGGCTTTCAGTGACCAGCTTATTTCATTCAGCATGACAAAGCTTATCCATGTTGTAGGCTGTGTCTGATTTTATTTCTTTAAGGCTGATATTCACAATTCCAAATTATAAAAAAAATAGGGTTTTTTTGGCACGATTGGTATCTTTTGTGAAGTTGCTATTGAGGAGAACCAAGGTGTACCGTCAAGCTCAATGAAAGTTTTGAGCCTGGGTGTCTCTGGTTAGGAAGTTCTTCTAATATCCGTGGCTCTCCTTGTTCCAACTTGAAGGTCACTGCAGATTTGGCAGTGCAGCGTCCTAAGAACACCAAGCTGCTGTAGGTCTCAGCATCACATCCTTTTATAGGGTCCTCTGAGCATTGCCCAGGTTCTGCCACTCTTCCCGGCTAAAGTCCACAGCCACATCCTCAAATGACGCAAACTCCTTCAGGGACATGGAATTTCTCCCTAGGCCCTGCATGGTGGAAGATTGCAATGTGAGATGGCGGAATTAGTTTATTTTTCTTTTAACACTTTGAATATATTACCCATTCTCTTCTGGCTTGTAAGGTTTCTGCTGAGAAATCTGCTGTTAGTCTAATGGAGACCCTGTCACTTTTATCCATTGTCTTGTCTGGCGTAGCATTGTTTTCTCTGTTTTTCAGGTAAGGAGACTGAGGAGGAGTAATCTGCCAGACCTTACCCACTATGCAGCAGAGCAAGAGCACATTTAACCTGTTCCTTTTGCTGCTATGTCTGTGGACCATGCCTCTTTTTCTCTTAATGTAAAAATGGAGCATTTTTTCTTATGTGTGATTTCTCTCTTTTAATTGATACAATATGATCCAGGCACTAGTAATACATTTTTAAAATGGTGGGCCAGCCCTTAAGCCTGGTTGTTAAGTGAGCTGAATCCTTTGTGGTGCAGTTCAAGTCCTAGACCTGGTGGCTTGAGGAAAAATGCTGGACACATGTGCATGCCTCTCCCAAATCCCAACAGGATGGAGAAATGGAGAGAAGGGCTTTTAGCATACTCATGCCCCAGTGGCAGGTTCTTCTCCCTCTCTGTCTGGTGAACACATGTACCCTCTGACAATTACATACATACATACATACATACATACATACATACCCAGTTGTTCATTGTTCACATAAAGATCTGAAACTCATAGAAGTTAAATTCCTTCTGCCAGGTGACACACACAATTAGCAAAAAGCCTGAACCCCTGTTAGAATCTGAGCTACTTCACTTTGAAGCTGGTACTCTTCTTGCTTTTTGTTTGCTACAGTGAGAGAGAAAGGGAAAGTGAGAAATCACCCACCGTGGAATAGTCATGCTGCAGTCCCTTCTCCTGCAGTCTCCTCTTGGGATTTTGAGCATGCGTGTGTATGCACCCCCGGTGTTTTTCAAGCTGCTGGATCTGGGACTCAATCCTCACAGTTGACCATGTGGGATCTAGTCGTCTTAGCCTCCATGCCACCTACTGGCCTGGAGCTGGCACTGTTTTTGTGTAATTTTCCATTGCTGTTGCCTGACTGGTTCTTAGTAGTCAGCTCCTTCCCATAAGCTCCTTCTCCAGCACCACTTAGCACATCTGCTTTAGATGGCAGGATCTGTTTATTCTGCCTCTTGGCCAGAGACTGGATAAAACCCCCTCAGACTTGGGGGGCCAGTCTGTGGCCTCCTGTTTCAGGTTGTTGGATCTCACATGTCCATCCATATGGTTCAAATTCTGGACTTTGCAGCTTGAAAAACTCATCAGGCACGTGCACATGTGCTTAAAATCCTGAAAGGAAGAAGTAGAGGAGAAAGAATTGTGATGTGACTGTGCCCCATGTGTGGTGCAGAATTTCCCGCGTTACTCTTTCTCTGTCTCTCTTTGGCAAGTTCACACATTCTCTGGCAAATTAAGAAGTTAGAACTGGACCCATGTTTTGACATATCTCACAATTTGAAGGAACAGATAGTGGCTATTTTCCTCTTAGCCCAACTGATACCTGCTGTGGAGGGACTGGAAAAATCAAGGAAATCCTAAAATAAGTATAAGAAATAGAACTCTTTATTACCCTGTATTACAAATGAGGAAACTGAGGCATGAAGTAGATAAATAACTTGCCCAAGGTCATGACTTCTGTAAATGGCATAATAATGACATTATGTCCACTTGGGTAGGTTGTTAATGATGTTTTGGGGGAATGGAATGTATTGGGGGTGCTTGTGATCTTTCAGGTGGGTCTCACTGCTTTTTTTCCCCTTTAGGGTCCGAAAGATTTTAAACCTGCGTGTGTTTGAAGATGAGAGTGGGAAGCACTGGTCAAAGAGTGTGATGGACAAGCAGTACGAGGTGCTGTGTGTCAGCCAGTTTACCCTGCAGTGTGTCCTCAAGGGGAACAAGCCCGACTTCCACCTAGCGATGCCCACAGAGCAGGCAGAGGGCTTCTACAACAGCTTCCTGGAGCAGCTGCGCAAGTCGTACAGGCCGGAGCTCATCAAAGGTAGGCAGGAGAATGGGTCCAGGCCAGGCTCAGGCCCAGGAAGGGAACCTCTGGGCCACTTTCAGGCAAAGGGGAAGCAGTATCTGCAATCACAGTAGCTCCTTTTCTGAAAAGCCATTGTTTATGCTTATTACTTAATGTAATTACTGCTGCCACTGCTGCTGTTGGGCTTAATACATGTTCTCATGTCCTCTGGATGCTCCCAATACCCCCATTTACCCTTCTCCATTCTTCTATTACCATTTTGAAAACGTTTATGGGGGTCAGGTGGTGTTTCAGTGGCTCACAGGAGAAAGGTCCTGGATTTATATCTTGATACGTCCCTGAGCACACAGGGCACAGACACGTGCCCACAATCCAGACCGGCTGAGATGGGGTAGACCACTTGTGTGGACCCTTTTGGGGGGTGCCTTTCTCTCAGTATCTCTCTTTTTCTCATGGGAGAACTAATTAAATAAACTTAAAAAGTTTAGGAATCCAGAGGTGTGTATGATATAGTGGAGTTTCACTGGTTACTTAGGTCAGCCCTTTCCAATAGGTACACAGTGCAAGCCTCAAATGTAGTGAAATATGTCATTTTAATTTCTAGTAACCACATTTTAGAAAAGTAAGAGAAACAGATCAGGTTAATTTAAAATATATATTTAAAGTAATATACCCATCATGATTTTACTGTGTAATCAGTATAAAAAGTTATGAGTTAGTTTACATTATTGTTTATTTTTTTGATTGCCAGATGGTGTGTGTGCTTGCTAAAGAGAGGGGCAGAGAGACAGAGGGAGAGGGAGAAAGCACCCCTAATGGGGTATGGTTGCACCTCAATCCCTTCTCCATCCTGTCAGGATTTTGGGCATGTACGCACAAGTGTTCATTATGATTTTCAAACCAGCAGGGCCAGGATTTGAACTGCAGTCAGCCATGTGATATCTGGCTTCCCTTAACCACCAGGCCATGGAGCTGGCTTACTTTATACATCTTTTAAAGTTTTTTTTTCCTTTATCTTTTTTTTAAGGAATCATTTTATTTAACCTTATTTATTTATTTGTTTTGATTTGTCCAGAGAGGGACAGAGTGAGAGTAAGAGAGAGAGAGAAAAAAGGGAAAGTGAGAAAGGAAGCCGCTGGCCCGGGACTCAAACCACAGTTGACCATGTGGGAATCCAGTGCCACTAGCCACCACGTCACCTGCTGACCCCAGGTTTTTTGAGTTTATTTTTAAGAGTAATTTTAGGTTTGCTGAAAAATTGAGAGGAAGTTATAGATTTCCCCCCACATGTACACATGCACAGATTCTCCCATTTTCAACATCCGCACCAGAGTGGTATGCTTGTTACAATAGGTGAGCCTGCTTTGACATGTCATTATCACCCATAGTCCATGGTCTATATTAGGATTCACTCTTAAAATTAAAAAAAAAATAATTATTATTTAATTTTATTTATTATTATTATTTTTTAATTTGGCCAGAGAGAGAGAGGGAAAGAGAGAGAGAGATAGAAAGTGAGAAAACAAGCCGCCAGGTCTGGGACTGGAACCATGGTTGGCCATGTGGGAGTCCAGTGCCTTAACCACTGTGCCATCTGCCAGCCCCTAATAGGGTTCACTTTTGTTGCTGTATGTTCAGTGGGTTTGGACAAATTTATAAGGACATATGTACAGTATTACAGTATCATATAGAGTATTTTCATTGCCCTAACGTATGTGCCCTACCTGTTCATCCTTCTCTCTTCCCAACCTCTGGCACCCTCTGACTTTTTTACCATCTCTGTAGTTTTGTCCGAATATCATACCATTAGAGTCATACAGTTTGTAGCCTTTTCAGATTGGCTACTTTCATTTAGTAATGTGCATTTAAGGTCCCACCATGTCTTTTCATGGCTTGATTAGCACATCTGTTTTTAGTGCCAAGTAATATTCTATTGTCTTCATATATCACAATTTATTTATCTAGTCACCTACTAAAGGGTATCTTTTTTGTTATTTATTTATTAAAGAATTATTTTTTGTTTAACTCTATTTATTTATTTATTTTAATTTGACCAGAGAGGGACAGAGTGAGAGAGAGAGAGGGAAAGTGGAAAGTAAGCTACCAGGTCTGAGACTGGAACCACAGTCGGCAATGTGGGAATCCAGCACCCTTAACCATCATGCCACCTGCCGGCCCCTGTTATTTATTTTATTCAAGATAAAAGAGCACATTCCTGTTCATGAGAAAGAGGGGTGTGTATTTGTTGGGGGAAGCACCAGGGTTTCATCATGCCACAATCCCTTTCTCCCAGTCTTTCAGCTACTCAGCATCCTGGGCACATGTGTGTGAGCCTGGCATGTTTTTATGCTGACCTAAGGATCTGAACCCAAAGTCAGCCAGTGGCTTCTAGCCCTGTAATTCAGTATGCCACCAACTGCACCACTAGGCTGGGCCTGAAGGATATCTTGATTGCTTCTGATTTAGGCAGTTATGCATGTAGCTGCTGTAAACATCTATGAATAGATTTTGTATATGCATAAGTTTTCAAATCTTTTGGTAAATACCAAGCAGTATGATTGTTAGACTGAATGGTGAGCGTATGTTTAGTTTAATCCCACCAGTACTGAATGAGAGTTTCTTGTTGCTCTCCATCCCCACCAGCATTCGGTGTTGTCAGTGTTCTAGATTTGGGCCATTCTAATAGGAATGTAGTAATATGTTATTGTTATTTTCATATGTTTATTTGCTATCTCTATGTTTGGTAAGTTGTCTGTTAAGGTCTCTAGCCTTTTATTTTGTTTTGTTTTTGGAGAGGTTTTTACTATAGCGCGTGTGCACTTGCCAGAAAGACAGAGAGAGACAGAGAGACAGAAAGCGAGAAATCATCCCCCAGGGGGGATGGCCACACCACAATTCCTTCTCCTCCATTTTCCTCTCGGGATCTTGGGCACACACGCACACATGCCTGATGTGAGTTTAAGCCACCGGATCTGGGACTCGAACCATGGTCGACTACATGGGAGTCCAGCAACATAGCTATTAGGCCAACTGCTGGTCCCTTTGGCCTATTTTTTTTTTTTCATTCATTTTTTTTTTAATTTCAATTTATTTATTTGCATTCATTCACTGTACATCATTACAGCATACAAAATGAGATTTTCCATCCAGAGTACACTATATATTGTCTCAATCAAGCACATCAACAAACATGCTATTGTCAGCAAATGATCTTCCACTTCTTGTTTTCTGTATGTTTTACTTTCCACCCCCCCCATCCTTGATTCCCTATCTCTTACCCTCTGCCATCTCCCACTCTCCTCTCACACTGTCTCTGGTATCTATGTTTGCTTTCTATACTGTTTCCCCCCCATATTTTATTGAATCGCCAAAGACCCTAATCAATCCAAATACCCTCATAGCAAACACAGGTGATACACCCTTTGGGCTATTTTTTAAAATGAGATAATTTGTTTTCTTATGGTTGAGTTTTAAGTTTTTGTCTATTTTAGGTATGATATTTTTACTAAGTATGTCTTTTGCAAATATTAATTTTGCAAATACTTATGCTTTATCAGATATATCCTTTGCAAATATTTTCTTCCAGTCTGTGGCTTGCCTTTTCATTGTCTTGACAGTCTTTCACAGAGCAAAAAATCTTAATATTAATGAAGTCTAGTTTATCAATTCTTCCTTTTATGGATTTTGCCTGTAGTATTATATATTTTTATTTATATATTTTTTACTATTATTCATATATTAAATTGCTATACATCGTTTAGATTGTGAAGAGACTTTACCCAGCATGATATACACCTCAGTCCAGCCCAGTTGAGACCACCATACACATCCTCGTCAACAGATGATAAAACTTATCTGTGTCCCACAAGTGCCTTATCTCTCCATTTTCCCCCCAAATTTCGTACACTCTTCTTCTCTCACACTGTCTTTCCACTTTATCTCTGGTGTCCATTACAATTTTTAATACTTTTATGTTCTCCAGTTTTTCAGTCTCTATCAAAGAGTGCAGACAGTCAGTATATGTTAAGTGGAGACATGCAATGTCTCTCTTTCATAGCCTGACTTGCTTCACTCAGCAACAAATCTTCCATATTCGTCCGCTTTCTATCAAATCCCAGGGCTTTGTTTTTTATGGCCAAATAGTATTCCATGGACTATATGTACCACCATTTTTCAATCCATTCATCTGTTTGTGGACATTTGGGTTGGTTCCATGCCTTAGCAATCATGAAGAAGGCTGCAATGAATATAGATGTGCAAGCGTTTTTCCGACTGAGTGCTCTCCTGTCCTTTGGGTAGATACCCAGGAGTGGAACTGCTAGATCATATGGTAGTTCTATATGTAGGACTTTGAGAAACCTCTATATCATTCTCCACAGTGGCTGGACCAATTTACATTCCCACCAACAGTGTGGGAGTGTTCCCCTTTCACCACATCCCCTCCAGCACTTTTCATTATTTGTTTTTTTAATCTTAGCCATTCTGACTGTGGTTAGGTGGTATCTCATTGTGGTTTTGATCTGTATCTCCCTTATAGTGAGGGATGTTGAACATTTTTTCATATGCTTTTTGACTGTTCGTATGTCTTCCTTAGAGAGTTGTTTATTCAGCTCACTTTCCCATCTTTTAATTGGGTTAATCATTTTCTTCCGGGTAAGCTGCTTGAGTTCCCTGTATATTCTGGTTATCAGTCCCTTATCTGAGGGCCAGTTAACAAAAATTCTCTCCCATTCCGAGGGTTGTCGATTTACACTAATTACAGTGTTCTTTGCTGTGCAGAAACTCCTTAATCTGATGTAATCTCACCTGTTTATTTGAGGGATTATTGCCTGTGCTTTGGGGGTCTTGTTTAATAAGTCTTTGCCTACCCCAATGTCTCCCAGAGTTTCCCCAGTGTTTTCCACCAGTAGTTTATAGTTTGCGGTCTTAGGTTTAGATCTTTGATCCACTTTGGGTTGATTTTTGTTAATGGTGATAGATAGGGGTTCAGATTCATTTTTGTGCAGGTGGATACCCAGTTTTTCCAACACCATTTGCTAAAGAGGTTTCCCTTTTCCCAGTGGATTGACTGGCACCCTTTGTCAAAGATGAGTTGGCTGTATGTTTTGGGGTTTATTTCTGGAGTCTTTATTCTGTTCCATTGGTCCTCATGTCTGTTTTTGTGACAATACTATGCTGTTTTGATTATCACAGTTTTATAATATATTTTGGGGTCAGGAAGTGAGATGCTACCTACTCCAGTTTTCTAGCACAGGATGGCTTTAGCGAAATGGATTCTTTTACGGTTCCAGACAAATTCAATGATTGTCTTTTCTAGATCTGTGAAGAATGTCTCTTGTAATTTTATCAGGATTGCATTAAACATGTAGATTAATTGGGGTAGGATTGCCATTTTTATTATATTGATTCTGCCAATCCAGGAACATGGGATGTCCTTCCACTTTTTAGTGTCCTTTTCAATTTCCTTTTTGAGGTTTTCATTGTAGAAGTCTTTAACTTCCTTGGTTAGTTTTATTCCTAAGTATCTTATACTTCTTGTGGCTATGGTAAATAGAATTACAATGTTCAGTTCTGTCTCTGCTTGTTGTTTGTTTATAGAAATGCTATAGATTTTTGTAAGTTAATTTTGTGTCCTGCCACTTTACTGTATGCATTTATTACTTTGAGAAGTTTGTATTTTTAAAGTCATTGCCATACCCAACAGCGTCTAAGTTTTTTTCTTATGTTATCTTCTAGAAGTTTTACAGTTCTGTATTTTACATTTGGGTTTATGAACTCTTTTAGAGTAATTTTTGTGAAATGTATAAGGTTTGTTGGGGACCAGCAGGTGGCGTGGTGGTTAAGGCGTGGACATTCTCACATGACCAACCACAGTCTGAGCCCGGGACCAGACGGCTTGCTTTCTGACTTTCTCTCTCTCTGTCTCTCTGTCTCTTTCTGGTCAAATTAAAAAAGAAATAAGTGAATAAATAAAATTAAATAAATAATTCTTTAAAAAAAAAAGAGGGGACCAGCAGTTAGTGTAATGGCTATGTTGCTGGACTCTCACGTAGTTGATTGCGGTTCGAGTCCTGGACCTGGTGGCTTAAACTCACGCTGGGCACGTGTGCGTGCATGCCCAAGATCTCGAGAGGAGAATGGAGGAGAAGGGATTGCGGCATGGCCATCCCTCCTGGGGGGTGATTTCTCGCTTTCTGTCTCTCTGTCCCTCTCTGTCTGTCTGGCGAGCGCACCTCTCCAAAAAAAGAAAAAAGATTAAAAAAAAAAAGAAAGGTATAAGGTTCGTGTCTAGATTCACTTTTTGCAGGTGAATGTACAATTGTCCTAGCCCCATTTGTTGAAAAGATTCCTTTGTCCATTGTATTGCCTCTGCTCCTTTGTCAAATATCAGTTAATTGTATTTACTGGGGTCTGTTTTGGGGCTCCTCAGTCTGTTCCACTGATGTATTAGTATTTTTTTTTGACAATACCACATTGTCTTAATTACTGTAGCTTTGGTAAGCATTGCAGTTGTAGTGCCAGTCCTCTAACTTTGCTGTGTTGACTATCCTGGGTCTTTTGCTTCTCCATATAAGCTTCAGAAGCACTTCATTAATAGTCAAAAATAATTTGTTGGGATTTAGATTAGGATTGAGTTGAATCTGTACATCAGTTTGGGAAGAACTGACTTCTTGACTGTCCATGAGTATGGAATATCTCTACATTCACTCATTCATTCATTTATTTATTTTTTAAAGGTTTTTTGCCATAGGGTGCATGCATTCACCCAAGAAAAGAGACCTTGAGAGGGAAAGTGAGAAATTACTCCCCAGGGGAAATGGCCATGCCACAATCCCTTCTCCTCCAATCTCTTCCTGGGATTGGGCATAAGTGCATACAAACTCAGTGTGAGTTTCAAGTGGCTGAGTCTGGGACTAAAACCACAGTTGACCATGTGGGAGTCCAGTGCCGTAACTGCTACACCATCTGCTGGCCCGTATTTACTTAATTATTTTAGTTTTTTGCCATAGGAAATGTGTGCTCACTGGAGGGAGACAGAGAGAAGGATAGTGATAAATCACCCATCAGTGGGCATGGCCACGTTGTAGTCCCTTGTCCTCCATGGTCCTCTCAGGATTTTGGGTATCCATGCACATATACTTGGCATGACTTTCAAACCACTGTGTCTGGGACTCAAACCACAGTTGCCCATGTGGGAGTCCAGTGCCTTAACTACCATATGATCTACTGGCCCCATCTCTACATTTATTTAGTTCTTTGATTTCTTTCAACAGTTTTATAGTTTATCTTCTGTAGATTTTATACATGTTTTATTAGATTTATACATAAGTATGTCATTTTTGGGATACTAATGCAAATGCTGATGTGTTTTTAATGTAAAATTACACTTGCTCATTGCTGGTATATAGGAAAGTGATTAACTTGTGTATTAACCTTGTATCCTGCAGTCTTGTTAAAATTCCTTATTGGTTCCAAAAATAAAAAAAATTATTTTTTGGATTTTCTTTATAGACTATCAAATAATTTGTGAACAAGATTTTCCTATTTTTTCCTTTCCAATCAGTATGTCTTTTGTTTCTTCTTCTCATGTTATTACATTTAGCTAGGATTTCTAGTATAATGTTAAAAAGGAAAGCTAAGGGACCAGCAGTTAGCGTAATGGCTATGTCGCAGGACACCCATGTAGTCGACCGCGGTTCGAGTCTCGGACCCGGTGGCTTAAACTCATGCCGGGAGCGTGTGCGTGCGTGCCCAGGATCCCGAGAGGAGAATGGAGGAGAAGGGATTGCGGCGTGGCTATCCCCCCTGGGGGGTGATTTCTCGCTTTCTATCTCTCTGTCTCTCTCTGTCTGTCTGGCGAGCGCACGCGCCCTATAGCAAAACAAACCTCTCCAAAAAAAAAAAAAAAAAAAAAAAAAGGAATGCTAAGAGGGGACATCCTTGCCTTGTTCCTAGTCTGACTGAGAAAACTTCTGGTTTCTCACTGTTAAGTATGAGACTAGCTCTAGGTATATTGTAGATATTCTTTATCAAGTTGAGGAAATTCCCTTTATTGCCAGTTCACTAAGACTCTATTAGATTTATATTTGAATATTAAGATTTATACCTAAGTACTAGAGATTAATTCTAAGTAAACGTTTTGAAAAATTATTTATTTATTTAATTTCATTTGTTATTATTATTTTTTATTTTGACCAGAGTGAGACAAGAGAGAGAAGGGGAAAGCAAGAAAGGAAGCCACCAGGTCTGGGATTCAAACCACAGTCAGCTGTGTGAAAGTCCAGCACCTTAACCACCATACCACCTGCTGGATGCAAAAGCTTTTCTTTTAAATCATGAATTTTTTTTAAAAAGAACTATTTATTTAATTTTCTTTATTCATTCATTTATTTAAATTTGACCAGAGAGAGAGAGAGAGTGAGAAAGCAAGCCACCAGGTCTGGTATTCTAGCCATGGTTGGTTATGTGGGAGTGTCTAGCACCTTAACCACCATGCCACCTGCTGGTCCCCAGGGTTTTGGGTTTTATCAAATGCTTTTTCTACATCTATTAATATGATGATATAATTTTTATCCTTTAGACTGATAATTGACTTTGAAATGTTGAACCCATTTTGTGTACTTGGGATAAATCCCACTTGGTTATGGTGTATAATTATTTGCATACATTATTAGATTCACTTTGCTAATATTTTGTTGTGAATGTTTATATCTGTATTTTTGAGAAGTATTGGGCTGTAGTTTGCTTTTTGTGTAATGTCTTTACTAATTTTGATATTTCAGTGATTCTGGCCTTGTAAAATGAATTACGATATAATTCCTTTGATTTCATCTTCTGAAAGTGATTGTAGATAACTCATATGATTTTCTTTTTTAGAATTATTTTATTTAACTTTTATTTATTTATTTATTTATTTATTTGTTTATTTATTTAAATTTGACCATAGAGGGAGAAAGTGAGAGGGAGAGAAAGAGAGGAAAGTGAGAAAGCAAGCCCCCAGGTCTGGGACTCAAACCACAGTTGGTCTTGTGGGAATCCAGTGCCTTTAACCACCATACCACCTGCCGTCCCCAATAGCACATATAATTTATTTCTTAATATTTGGTAGAATTCATCAGTGAGCCCATTTGGGTCTTTTGTTTTGTATTTGAAAGGTAGTTAATTATTGATTCAGTTTCTTTAATAGATACAGTCATGTTCAGATTGTCTAGTTCTTCTTGTGAGAGTTTTGGCAGATTGCGTCTTTAAGAAATTGGTTCATTTCATTTAGGTTATTAAATCTGTGGTTATAGAGTTATTTATAACATTTCTTATTATCCTTTTAACATCCATGGAATCTGTAGTGATGTCACCTATTTAATTTCTGATATTAGTAATATGTGACTTCCTTTCTTTCTTCTGGAAATGCACTTTGAGAATGTCTCTTTCAGTATATTATTGCATTATCTCTTGCTACTGTCATATTTTTTGAAGACATCTAATAGTTGGAAATTGTTAACTGTAGTTACAGAACTTTAATGTTCTCTCTCTGGATTAAGCAAACCGCGATTCCTTTTTCATTGTGTCTATGTTCAACCTTAAGTAATAAAATTTTATTAATTGTGAAGCTGCGTAGCAGAGTTCTCCATTGAGGGTGTTAGCTCATCAGATTTGCTTGTGTTTAGATGGGTGATTCCTATTCTTCCTTGGCACTTCCTTTTATCTTATTTGTGGAAAATCATCATAAGGACACATGGATTCTATGAGGGGGCTGCTTGAGGTTAGTGGAAAATGTTAAGATTAAAGTATGCTTTTTTATTTTGATAAAAACATTTTGAAATCCATGCGTAGTTTTCATAATACACATTTTTTATTTTTGAGAGATTTTCGCTATAAGGGCGCGTGCGCTCGCCAGACAGACAGAGAGAGACATAGAGACAGAAAGTGAGAAATCACCCCCTAGGGGGGATGGTCACGCCGCAATCCCTTCTCCTCCATTCTCCTCTCGGGATCTTGGGCACGCACACACACGCGCCCGGCGTGAGTTTTAAGCCACCGGGTCCGGGACGCGAACTGCGGTCGACTACGTGGGAGTCCAGCGACATAGCCATTACGCTAACTGCTGGTTCCCCATAATACGCATTTTTTTTTGAGAGGTTTTTGCTGTAGGGTGCATGCACTCGCCAGAAAGACAGAGAGGGAGACAGAGAGACAGAAAGCAAGAAATAACCTTCCAGGGGGGATGGCCATGCCACAATCCCTTCTCCTCCATTCTCCTCTCGGGATCTTGGGCACGCACGCACACGCGTGAGTTTAAGCCACCGGATCCGGGACTTGAACCATGGTCAACTACATGGGAGTCCAGCGACATAGCCATTACTTCAACTGCTGGTCCCGATAATATGCATTTTACAATATGAACATTTTTTTTCGGAAGTTTTTGCAATAGGGTACATGTGCTCGCCAGAGAGACAGAGAGACAGAAAGTGAAAATCACCCCCAGGGGGATGGCCATGCCACAATCCCTTCTCTTACATTCTCCTCTCAGCATCCTAGGCATACATGGACATGTGCCTGGCATGAGTTTCAAACCACCGAGTCTGTGACTTGAACCTTAGTCAGCTATGTGCGAGTCCAGCAATGTTAACTGCTTCACCATCTGCTGGCTCCCCATATGAACTTTTTGAAGATTGCTTATACATTTGCAGGATACTCTTGCTAAGGCATTCTTTACTTTGGTTTTGATAGAGCAGGATGTTTACCTTTCTGGAAATATCAAGTTTAGGTCTCCATTCACAAATCTATTCATGGATGTCTCTGGTGCTGTTCCCAACTTCATGTCCACTGAGATAATCAACATGGCTTTTACATTTCTTTTTTTCAATTTGCTGTAGGGCATGTGCATTTGCCAGAGAGAGAATGAGAGAGAAAGTGAGACGTCCCCCACCCCCAACTCCCCCAGGGTGATTGTTCATGCCACAATCCCTTCTCCTCCATTCTCCTCTTGGGATTTTGGGCATGCACACACACATGCCTAGCATGTTTTTCAGGCTATTGAGTCCAGTACTCAAACCACAAAGTTGGCCATGTGAGATCAACCAACTTAACCATCATGCCACTAGCTGGCCCACTCCAACATGGCTTTGCTGCAAACATTTTTTTTACAGAATGATTAATTAGGTCAAGTTCTCTAATTATTTTTCTTTGCTGAGCCAAGGATTAGATGCCGCCAGCCTTGTCTTTTCTGTTTGTTGATGTCTGTGGAATCATCTCATTTTTGAGTAATCTTAGATATATTTTAGAATGCTCTAAAGTCCCTTGAAAGGATGAGCACACAGAATATATAACAGCATAAGTGAAGGCACTTTAAAAGAGAAAATGTTGATAGTAGTTAAGGAATGCTTGAGTGAAAACAACAGCTTCCATTGAAGTTCTTAAGGAGAAGTGTTTTATGTGTTATTAGGTGCTTTGCATTCCTAAAAACACCTTTCACTTTTTGAGATGATGTGTATTTTATCCAGGTAATTATGTGAAGTGCTTGAGGCAATGTACTGTAAACAATATAATTTTATAATGGATCAGAATTTAAGCTCATCTGAGAATTCTTATTGCAAATTCACATGAATTATGCAAAATGTTTTAATCAAAATGTATTTCCACATCTCTTGGACTTTCAGAGCACTATGGTTTTATCTCCAGAGCACCACGCTCTTTGGCCTTCTCTCTTATAGCCTTCAGTGGAACAAAATGCATTGAATGTATCGTACGTATTTGCTGTCTTTTGGTTAATTGTGAAGATTTGGCATCTAGCTCTGATATGGAAAGCCTTCCAAGCTAAAGGGATGTTGGAATGTACATGAACTGCTAACTAAATTTTTTTAATTTTGGAATTTTTTAGGGCTACTCCAGCAACTTTAAAACTTAAAGTAGCTGAATTAGATTTATCACTTCTTTTCATTCCCTTCTCTTTTTGGGACTGAAATTTTATTGTATACCCCTATATATCATATATATATATATTTTGTTGTTGTATATCCCTATATATTTATTATTGTATATCCCTATATATATGCATATTATTTTATTGTATATATACAATTAAAATATATTTTATTGTATATCCCTATAATTGTATATCCCTATATATATATGCGTATATATATATTTCACTTTCTAGAGGTCGTGTACACTCACCGGAAGGACACACACACACACACACACACACACACACAGAAAGTGAGAAAGGACCCCCTACCTCCATGGTGGATGATTATACCACAATCCCCTCTCCTCCATTTTTCCTTTTGGGATTTTGGGCATGCACACACATATGCCTGTCATATTTCTGAATTTGCCGTGTCTAGGATTTGAATTGCATAGTCAGTGATGTGGTATCCACATGCCTTAATCACCATGCCACTGGCTGGCCCTGTACATTTGTATTTAATTTGTTTCTCTTAATTGTTAAAGCTTGAATAGAGAGAAGATTGTTGTCTCTTTTATTCCTTCTGTGTATTTCCTCAAGACCCCAACCAGTGTTCATGAAATTATGACATTTTCTCACCAGCCATAGCTCCTCCTCCTGTTTGTACTTATGTGCCTGAGAGCAGAGTCTTTTATCATGGCTCCCACTTTTTAAAAAAATTATTTTATTTAACTTTATTTATTCATTCATTTATTTATTTCAATTTGACCAGAGAAGGACAGAGAGAGAGAGAGAGAGAGAGAGCAAGCTGCCAGGTCCGGGACCTGAACTGTAGTCAGCCACGTGGGAGTCCAGTACCCCCAACCGCCAAGCCACCTGCCAACCCCATGGCTCCCCCTTTTTTATGGTCTGCTTGATGAGATGAGCCCAAGCTGTTTCCCTGGTTCCATGTGGAATGGGAATCCTGGAGTGCAAGCTGGTTATGGTTTGGCCCTCATGTATTTTAAGAATTATTGTTATTATTGTATAGTATGCCAGAGTATATCTGTCAGGGCTTATGACATTGCAGGTCCTGTGCAAAGTAGACATTCTCCATTCTTTATCTTGTTGGATCCTCACAACAACCCCATCAGGTGCGCACTGGGGTTATACCCATTGTACAAATGAGAAAACTGAGGCATAGCAGGGTAACCATTGGTAGGTACATCACTTAGCACATATGTGGCAGAACCTGGAATCAAACCAGCAGCCATATCTACTGGCCACACTTCATGGACCTCTTTGCTTCATTGTAAAATTCACATCCTCTTGACTTGATGGTCTTCTCACCCACCTTTCTGTATTTGTCAAGTCTACTGGGGCTTTCCTGTTGTCTGTGCCAAGCTCAGGGAAATCAGTGGAGGGTGTTCGTGTCTTGGAAGAGGGGAGCAGTGTGCCCTATGGCCAGCCTGTCCTTTATTTTAGAGCAGTGATGTTGATCCAGAGTGTTAGTCCTCTCTATTGGGGGAGATTTTATTCTTCCTACTCAGTCATTCTTTTATGATTTTTTTTTTTTTTTTTTTGGATAAGACACTGTTTACCTACTTGCCCTCTCATACTAGGCTTTGGGCCTAGAGTGCTGAGCAGTGGAGATGCTGTCCCTGTTCTACAGGAGCTCATGGTCTAGTGAGGAAGAGACTGAACAGCAAGTCTGTTTCTGCTACAGCATGAAACCTGTTCCTGAATAACCTCATGTTTTGCAAAACTACCGCCAACATGTTCAGGGCTCATGAGAAGAGTGGAGTTAATAGCAGACCACTGAAGACCTATGGCTGGGCTGGTAGGCAGCTGGCACTTATTTTTCATTTTCATGAAATGAAGTCAAAGGGGCTTCTGCTGCCAGTGCTGAGGGCTTTTCTCTTCTGCTGAAGGTGTCATTTATTTTGGTCCTCCTTGCCTAGGAGAACTTACCTTTGCCTGGTGCCGCCTCTGTGGTCTATACTCTCTTATTTACCGATTGTGTATCAGTGAATTCTCACTTGAGAAACAAGTGTTGTCAGAATCTTGTTTGGACCAGTGCGGTGCTTGCTTTGAGGGCATGCTGGGACAGATAAGTTCGGTTCTAACATGGTGGTGGATGTGCTTGGGTTTGAGTCTCTCTGATCTGTATTTAGGTCATTTGTTGTACCTTCTTGTCTCATCAACTAATCCCCACGGAAGAGGTTATTAGTTTTATACCTGAACACGGGCATGACTCCTTATCCCTGGTTAAATGTAAGCTGGGCTACAGGGAGCATGTTATGAAGTTGGAAACACCTCCATGTGTTTCTCTTCCCAAACTCTCTGGGCCTCTTTTCCATCTGCTGTAATGACCTGGGCAGCCTCAGAGCAGAAGTTAGGTTGCTGAGGACTCCTCTGGTTAAACACTGAAAATTCTGCATCCCTGGAAGCCCTTGGCCTAGGCAAACCGAGATGGATGGTCACCTAAGAAGCAGCCCTTTGGCAGTGCTGGTCTCAGCATAACTTGTGCCAGATGATATTCTGCATTGTGCAAAAATGCACTCCTCTTTGCATAGGAGATGGAAGTATGGGTTAAAATGAGCATCAGGGTAGGAGGAGTGGCCACCTACTCCAGCTGGAGGAATGACGGCATGGCAACTCATGGCCAAGTCCCCAGGAAAGACACTGGACAGCCCAGTTCTAAGCAAGTGTGCCCTGAGAGGGGCCAGAAGGTTCAGGGACCAACATAGATGGAGGCAGTTAAACTGAAACTAGAAGGGTAAGCAGAGATGCAGACTGAAGTGTCAGGAAGTGTTTTGGTGTGTGACCCATCCAGAGGCTCTTCTGTGTTCCAGCAAGGGACAGCAGTATGCATGTCTGTGTTCCTTGGCATGCACACTGTTTTCCTTCCTTCTAGGACAATTTCAGTTCCCCTTCCTCCCCACCTCACCTCATCCTCCAAGGCTTCCTCTTGCTGCCTGGACAGTTTATGACCTGGTCTCAGGGAAGTTGGCTTTCTTTCTTTTTCTTTTCTTTTTTTTTTTTTTTAAGAGAGAGATTTTTTTACTACAAGGCATGTGCACTTGGTGGAGAGACAGAGAGAGACAGAAAGCGAGAAATCATCCCCAGGGCGGATGGCCACGCCACAATCCCTTCTCCTCCATTCTCCTCTCAGGATTTTGGGCATGCACACACATGCTCCTGGCATGAGTTTTAAGCCACTGGGTCTGGGACTCACACTGTGGTTGACCACATGGGAGTCCAGTGACGTAACTATTATGCCATCTGCTGGTCCCATGAGAAGAACATTATTTATTTTTTTTAGAGAGAGATTTTTACTATAGGGTGTATGCACTCCCTGGAGAGATAGACAGAGAGAAAGCGAGAACTCATTCCCCCAGGGGGATGACCATGCGACAATCCCTTCTCCATTTTCTTGGGATTTTGGGCACATATGCACATGTGCCCAGCATGAGTTTAAGCTGTTGGGTCCAGGACTCAAACTGCGATCAACTACGTGGGAGTCTAGTAACGTAACCATTATGCCATCTGCTGGCCCCAAGGGATTTAGCTTTCTAATATGATGCTGGCTTCTTCTAGAGCGAGCATACTGAGACATTAAAGGGAAGTACCAATCCCATAAGGCCAGGCCTGGAAGGTGGTGCAGTCCCACCCCTGCCTCATACTATTTCCTCACAGCCTGCCTGGATTCAGCTGGAGGGATGTAGACCCACTCACAGTACGAGGACTATCATAGAGTTTGACCAGCTCCAGTTTCCCACAACTCATAACCCTGGAGCTCTTCAAAGGGTGGGGCTTTTCTTATTTTCTTCCTCTTTGAATAATTGCCTTGGAGGAGAATTCTACTGCACAGATTTATCAGTTTTCTCCCTATTGTGGAATGAGCCAGAGGTTGAGGTTGCTTTACTGGGTCGCAGACAGACTAAGGGGGCCCAGGAAACTGGGGTAGTTGTGACCTCTGCAGCGCCCTCCCCTCCACCGCGATCTCCAGACTTCAGCTGTCAAAAGTGCCATTTGGCAGGAGGCATTCACTGTGCCCCAAGCTGAGTATTGAATGTGCATGGCTTTTACAGTTCAGAAAAGAGAAAGGTTATGCCAGCATGGAGTAGTTGAAATGACCTCCGCTCCCAAGCTTCTAGTCCCAGCTCTGAGCTGCTCATCTGGCCTAGGAGAGCATTCTCCTGTTGGCTTTGTTTCTCTGTGGGGTCTGATCTGTCGTGGGTGTGAAGAGATCTGTTGTGAGCTCGAGAAGCGTGGGCGGACTCCAAGGAGTGCACAGGTCGTTCTTGCCCTGATACTGCGTGCTCTATGGGGTGTCCATTGCGTCTGGGCCTCCTGTGGCTTCGTAACGCAAAGAAGGGGCCAGGAGCAGGAAGACCACATGCAGTTTTTGCATCGATGGTACTACTTAATTTTTATGGATTTGTTTCGCTTCCTGCTCTTTTCACTACTTAAATCATTTTAGCAGCATGAGTGAACTTCCAGTGGGAGGCTGCTTTACATACCTGGGCACAGACTGTGAAGCCAAAGGCATTATTGTTAATGTCAGTTTAGGAAATTGCAATGCGGGATCTCATTCTAAGATTAATGAATGGCAAGGCTGAGAAACTGGTATGGGCCGATGCTCTTGTGTACAAGTTTGATACTCATGTGAGGTTGATTTTGGCCAAATTGGTTAATCCTTTCTGCCACTCTTTTATTTTGCTTCCTGGCTTTCTTATTTGTTCCTGTATGTCTCGTTTTTGGACTCCCACTTATGTTATCTCTTCCAAAATGACAAACTACTCATTTTTATTTTAAAATCTTATCTTTTCACGATTCCCTTGGTTGTCTATGTGAACGGCAGCCTAATGCTAGTTCTCCTTTCCCCTACCTAAAATAAGTGTCTGGCTGCCTTACACCAGTGGCAGTGGGTTGACTGTGGTGGCACAGAGGTAACGCAATGCTGTCCAGCACAGCAGCCTGGTTGAGCCACTTCTCCTGCTTCACCTGTAGATGTTCATCCTATAGGAATGACATATTTTAACTTGGAAAATTGGATCATTCTGTCTTGTCTCAGTAATAATTACATGTGCATGCACATGTGTATGTATGTATATAGAGAGGTGCACCAGCAAGAAATGGGGGTGGGAGGAGATAGCGCCACTCTGAGGACCGTGTCTCTTACCTGGGGTGACAGGAGCTGATGGAGGGCAGTTTGGGGCTCCCTCAGGGTGTGAGGAGCTCCCTTCTGTAGTCTCGGGGCATCTGTGGCTCAGTTCTTCCAGTCCACCTTTGCTGTGATTTCTATATTAGTTTCTTCCTCAAAGACTCATGTTTTGGGATTTGGTCCCCAGTGTAATATTATTAGGAGGTGTGAGACCTTTGAGTCCAGAGTGAGTTCTAGCTCTCGTGTGAAGGTGTTAGTTCTTTTTTTTTGGGGGGGGGGGAGAGATTTTTTGCTATAGGGTGCTTGCGCTTGCCAGACAGACAGAGAGAGACATAGAGACAGAAAGCGAGAAATCACCCCCCAGGGGGGATGGCCACGCCGCAATCCCTTCTCCTCCATTCTCCTCTCATTGATTCACAAAATTTTTAAAATAATCCAACTACTTTCAATAGCAAGTTCAGCTGGCATATACATATCTGTGAATACATGTCTGACTTTAGGTATGAAACTCTGAGTAGAATGAATATATTATGAAGTAGCAACTAGCTGATGCTATATAGCTTACTATGGTCATTAAATAGGTGTTTTAAAATATATTTTTTAACTTCAAGAAAAGCAGTTTTAGCTTTAATAAATCAAAGAAATGCAAAGAGAGCTTTGGTTAAAATTTAAAGCCAGGAAACAGGTTAGGATTCTGTTCAAATAGTAGGAACATGAACCTATCGGCAGCTCAAGACTACAGAAATCCTTAAAACCAGAAAACAAAGCCGAGAAGAAAGTCAGCAATGTTTTAGTCAAGAGTCATAAAATGTTATTTCACCAGTTAAGTCTCATGTACTTAATTTCTCTTTTGTTGTGGTCTGATCTTCCTGATTAAATTCTGGGATATTGGGACCAGCAGTTAGCGTAATGGCTATGTCGCTGGACTCCCATGTAGTCGACCGTGGTTCGAGTCCCGGACCTGGTGGCTTAAACTCATGCTGGGCGCGTGTGTGTGCGTGCCTAAGATCCTGAGAGGAGAATGGAGGAGAAGGGATTGCAGCGTGACCATCCCCCTTGGGGGGTGATTTCCTGCTTTCTGTCTCTCTGTCTCTCTCTGCCTGTCTGGTGAGCGCACGCGTCCTATAGCAAAAACTTCTCCAAAAAGAAAAAGAAATTCTGGGATATAATAGTCAACTCCAGACTTGTCCCTACGATTAATTTGGCAATTTTCTTGGTTTTTGAACTCTTATTTCTGCGTGTCTGTATTTAATTTTCCTGGGATAGCACTCCCATCAGAACTTCTTGGAGATCTGGTCTGGCATTGGTAAATTCTTCCTGGTTTTGTTTATCTGAGAATGTCCTTGTCTTTTCTTCCCATATGAAGGGTAATCTTGCTGGGTACAGTATTGATTGAAATTGCTTTTCCCTTAACACTTTGAATGAATATATTTTCCCATTTTTTCCTTGCTTGCATTGTTTATGATGAGATGTCTGCTGTTAGCCTGATGGGATATCCTTTGCAGGTAACGTGATGTTCCTCTCTTGCCAATCTTAGGATCTTGTCTTTGTCTGTGGTTTTGGTCAATATGGCTATAGTGTGTCTTGGAGAAGATCTTCTTGGGTCGATTCTATTTGGGGTTCTTTGTATTTCTTGAGACTAGCTCTTTGAGTGCCTCTCTAGGTTTGGAAAATTTTCTTGAAGGATTTCATGGAATAGATTATCAATGCCCATGTAAGTCTCTTTGCCTTCTGGGATACCAATTATCTGGATGTTTGGACCTTTGATGGTATCTAGTATTTCTTGTATATTATTCTAATTTTTTTTTGGGCAACTTTCTTAGTCTTTGCGGTGGATTTTTCTAGGCCAGCAATTCTCTCTTCTACATCTGAGATTCTATTTTTGTATGATATAGTCTGCTTTTAATACTTTCAAGAGAGGTTTTGACTTTCCTTTATTATAGCCTTAATCTCTAACAGTTCCATTTGATTCTTTTTTTATGGTGTGTATTCCCTCTTTCAGATCTTGCAAGAATTTTCTCACTTCCTGGAACTCATTGATTCCTTTCTCCTGCCTCTTGTGCAGTTCATTGTCTCTCTTTTCTCCCATCTCTGTTAGCTTTGTCAGTATGACTATTCTAAACTCTTTATCTGACATTTCCGTGAGTTTCGTTTACAGTCAAAAAATCAAGAGGAGTTATTCTTTTCCCATGGAGGAGAGGTATTTTCTTGCTTTCTCATATTTCTTGTGACCTTGTGATGATTTCTGGTCATCTGATGGATGGTGTATTTCTTCCTAGTTCTAGAAGTTCAATCTGAGTGTTCAGAGGCATGCAGGAGGAGGTGATCTACAATCTCTCTTCCATCCCATTTTTTACTCTTTGTGGATCAGATTTAGTGGGAATTGAGTATTCTGACCCTAATCACATTCAAATGTTTAGACAGTGTTCACTGGGACCTGTCTAGACACTCAGTGTGTGGAGGCTAGGCAGCCAAGGAATAAAGATGAAAAAGGAAACAAATTAGAGAAGAGAAAAGAAGAAGAAAAAATAAAAAAGAAGAAAGAAAAAAGAAAATAAAAAACTTTATATTTTAATTTTAAAAAGCAAAAAATGAAAACAGCGTGGCACACATGCATGCTGAGCAAAAGCGATATTTCACAGCTCAAGTTCAGTAGCCATCTCAGGATGGGCCTGGATTTGTGCCTTTCCTAAATGGGATGGGGAAAGGCACAAATTAGCACAATAAAGGAGGGACTTGAAAGCCCAGAGAATACTTTACCTTAAAAAAAAAATTAAAAGACACAGACACACAGAGAGAGAGAGAGACAGAAAGAGAGAAGGATACAGAGGTAACCTTTCCCACTAGAAATGAATCTGGAGGGAGAAGTCTCAGCAGAAAATCCTCATTTTTAGTCAAGGAAAGCAGTATTTCACAGCTCAAGTTCAGTAGCCATCTCAGGATAGGCCTGGGTTTGTGCCTTTCCTAAATTGCTAGAGGTTAATTTCAATCCTAGGCATTTACAATCTTAATGTTTGTTAGCCCCTGTAGTCTCCTGATTTTAGCTCTTAGGTTTGGGGTTTAGGGTGTGCTCGAGAGTGACAGGAGACCTCACTCTCCTATGACTGGACATTTTCGGACCTGGGCCACAGAGCCTATCTCCTGGTGCCTCTCGCCTTAAAATCCCAGGCCTGAGAGATCTGCTGCCCGGAGGTCTCCTCT
The DNA here is from genome assembly GCA_026018925.1 of Tupaia tana. Lineage (NCBI taxonomy): Eukaryota > Metazoa > Chordata > Mammalia > Scandentia > Tupaiidae > Tupaia > Tupaia tana. The sequence continues at coordinate 52,534,254 of JAKSZU010000015.1, forward strand.
GAATGGGGATAACTGAGGCAGTACCAAGCAGAGACCTGAGAAGAGGAGACAGGACCCTGGGAGAAGCCTCAAGATTCCAGGGTTTGCCCTTTGAGCTCCCTCCCTGGGCCTGCACGTGGAATGGGATTGGATGGTGGTTCTAATGCTGCCTGCCTGGGCCTGGCCCTCACACTCTAAAACACTCTGTTGTCAGAGTCCAAGGGGTCTATAATATACCCATTTCTGACAAGCTAATATTTTCTGTAGCCAAATCACTTAGGAAATGTTATTCCTTAAGCCCCTGGCCTCTGCTGAAGGCTCCCAGGGCTGTCACCTCTGCCTTTCAGGCCCCTTTCAGCCAGACATCTGCCACTGCATTGGAATCTGTCCCAGCGGAGGTGTGTTGGCACTGACCAGGCCCTCTGGAGAGGCTGGAACACCCAGAGACGCTCCTGTCTCTGGAAGCAGCTCTGTACTGCCACAGATGGCAGTAGCCTGCCAGGGTCCCACTCCCACGGGCTGGGGGTGTGACGTAATCCTCCAGCTGCACAGGGGGCCTGGCCTGACCATGGGCATATTTTGAGCCCCCCCAGGGCCACTCATTTGCTTGGTCTGATGACCTCAGCCTGCACACTCCGTGTTGAGGTTTCCATCAGTAGCTCTTCCCTGTTGAGGTTCTGAACAGACTGAAAGTAGGATAAAGGAAGTCTGGGTGATGAGGGGCCTCCTCGATGGTGGAGAGCTAAGCTGCCTTTAGCAGATGTGCCCAGCAGGGCTGACCTGAGGCATGAGAGTTAAACAGTACTGTTGTCCCTTACCAGTCCCCAGAGGCAGATCCAGCCCCAGCCTATTCAGAGCTGGGACTGGCTCTGGGGAGCAGAGAACATGGGGCTTACTCCCAACAGGCTAAGAAGCAACTGTGTCTGCCTTTTACCCCCTCCATTTTTCTTCAACAGCCTGCTTTTATGCTAGTTTTCTCTCCTGTCCCCTCAGTTTGCCCACACACTCCCACAGACAAAGGGCCTAATAATAATAGTGACTCGGTTTCCTGCACTCACTGAGCCAGGTTCTGTAGTGGCTCATGTGCACCCTGGTATCCATCCCAAGACAGCTGTCCTGCTATTGTCTAAAACAAGTGGGCGCACAGTGAGGTGGCATGGACCTTGGTGTGTGTTGCAAGCCAGCTGGTGGGGGGGGGGGCAGCGGGTGGCATGGTGGTTAAGATGCTGGACTCTCAAATGACTGACCATGGTTCAAGTCCTGGACCTGGCAGCTTAATGTCTCACTTTCTCTCTCTTTTTTTCTCTCTCTGGTGAGCACATGTGCCCTATAGCAAATTGAAAAATAACAGTAATAATAAATACAGTTAAATAAATAATAATAAAAAAATAAAAGCAGTTGAGCCTTGGTCTGAGGGGCGTGGGCATCTGTCTTTGCAGGTGAACAGTGGTGGCTCTTTTGGTGAGGTGCTGTGGTTTGTGGCCAGTAGTGGCCTGGGACAGCTGCCGTAGGAGACCAGTCCACGGCTGCTTTGGCTCGGGCTGGGAGCTTCCTGCTGAAGCATGGGGCATAAACGTGTCTGACACGTGCTTATCCTGTAGCTCTGAGTACTTATTTAAGAACAACTTGATTATATCATTGTAGGAGTCTGGATGTAGATTTACAGTTATGTTTTTGTGTTTTATTTTTTTAAAATGTATTTATTTTCCTGGCCAATATAATTATTTTTGGGGATTTTACCCTTTGATCTAGACTGGAAAAAATGTTCATGTTTTAAAACCTCTTTAAGACATCTTTGGATTTATTGTCCATACAAATGGAAATTCAGATAATAGCTCTGTCCTTAACTGAAGAGAAGAAACAGGAAAAGAAAATAAATTTCTTGCCATTTGGAAAGATAAACACCGCGACGCATATGTCATATATCCTGGCAACAGAAATTCAAGGTCGGAAATAATTCCTTTCCTCCTGAGTCTGTCTTCAGCCTCCCTGAGGAGTGCAGCAGTTGAAATTTGCTAATTGTAGCCACAATTTTAGCATGCAATTAAACACATGACTTCCTTCCCAGCTGATGTCTCTCTAGCTAGTCTGACATGGATAAAGCAAAGAGCTCTGTTGATTTGATTGGCCACTTTCATCTGATAGGAGGCACCAAAAGTCACCATTATCTGAGCATCTTCAGCCACCCAGTAGGTTAATCTTGCCTATAAAAATGGCAAAAAGCATTTATGTTTTACAAAGATGCTATCAAACAGTGCATATTGTTTTGTATGGTGGTTAAAGGTATTGGATTCTCACATGGCCGACCATGGTTCAAGACCTGGACCTGGTGGCTTCCTCTCTCTCTCTCTCTCTTTCTCTCTCGTCAAATTAATTAATTAATTAAAAATAAATAAAGTTCAATAAAATATTAAAAAACAAAAAAATGGCAAAAAGCACGGGTGCTTCTAATACAATTTCCAGTGCTGCTGTCTAGAGATGTAGAAAACCGACAACTGGGGGCCAGCAGGTGGCATGGTTAAGATGCTGTACTTCTACATGGCTGACAGTGGTTCGAGTCCTGGACCTAGCAGCTTGAAAAGCACACTGGAGGGAGCCAGCAGGTGGCATGGTGGTTAAGGCGCTGGACACTCCCACATGGCCAGCCATGGTTCGAGTCCCGGACATGGTAGCTTGCTTTCTCTCTCTCTCTTTCTCTCTCTCTCCCTCTCTCTCTCTTTCTCTGTGTGTCTCTATGGTCAAATTAAAATAAAATAAATAAATGAGTAAAATTAAAAAAAAAAAAAAAAAAGAAAAGCACACTGGATGTATATGCACACATGCCCAAAATTCCTAGAGGAGAATGGAGGAGAAGGGATTATGGCATGGCCATCCCTCCTGGGAGGTGATTTCTTACTCCTCTCACCCCTCTCTCTCTGTCTCTTTCTGGTGAGCACGCATGCCTCTAGCAAAATATACACCCCCTCTCCCCTCCACACACACACACACACACACACACACACACACACACACAGAAAACCAGCAGTTGGTGTGGCCAGGTTGCTCAGTCCCTCTGAGATTAAGGATCACCTTGATAGGGGAGTATCAAGGATGGAAACCGTGGGGTTGTGGTGGCGGGAGTTGAGGCTCATGGAGATCACTCAGTTTGTGATCTCCGTGTGAGGTTCTGGTGTCCAAGGAACCCCAGGGCATGAGGCCACTTGAGTCCAACAGCCCCAGGAACAGAGCCGTCCTCCATGGAGGCCACTCGGGGGCTTTACTGGCTACTGGTCTAAAGTGCCTTCTAAAGTGGTTATGTCACTTCCCTCCCACTGTCTCACAAGATGATAGCCTACATTCTTCCCACCCTTGACCTTGCCAGACTTTTTCCTCCTTGCCAAGTCTGTTGGCCATGTGGCAGCCTCTGCACCATTTCATCTTGCATTTCCCTCACTGCTCATGGGATTGGCCACTTTGTCCTTGTGTTGATCAGCTTGTCCTGTTGGGCTTCCTATTTATTTTATGTTGAGAGAGAAAGCCCTCCAACAGGGTCTTCCCATCATGATCTCCTGGGCACACTCACCCAGCATGCTCAGGGTGGTTCTGGGGCAGGCTGCAAACCCAAGGCCTTTCCCACGGTTGCAATTGTGCCACCACCTGGGCCCCGATGTGGTGACCTGGGGTCTCCATCTTGTAACTGTTTGATTGCACTTTCAGATGGCAAGTTTGGTGCCTACATGCAAGTGCACATCCAGAACGACGGGCCCGTGACCATAGAATTGGAGTCCCCGGCTCCGGGTGCTGCGACCTCTGACCCAAAGCAGGTAAGCTGGACTGAGGTGCGAGGCCATCTCCTCGGTGCCGGTAACATCTCATGGCTTCGATCAGTCCGGGGTAATCCCCACTTGGAGGTGGAGGAAACACCTCATTGCTGTAGCTTCATGTTTATGTTAATACCTCACTTCTCAAGAATGCATGTTTGCCTGTGACTCCTGAGCACCGTGGAGGCTAGGACAGCTGCTCCCTTGCCTCCTCCTGCCTTTGGGTCCCTGAGAACATGTCCTTTGCAGAGCCTGGTTCTTCCTCTGGGCTCCCATTCTCGGGCCAGGTGCCATGGCGCCCACTCGCCGCTGGGTGGCAGCAGAGCAGCGGCCCTAGATCATTCTGCATGGTTACCTGGAGTGGATTTTGTCCCAGGTGTGGGTAGATGTGCTGTTTAAAGTTCTTTGTAAATCCTCATTTTTCAAAAGCAACATCTGTCTTGGGTTCACTGCCAACTCTGTAAGCTTCCAGAAAAGAAAAAGTAATTACAATAGAGAAAGGAAATGTGTGATAGACCCTGTAACCCGTGTGGTCTCATAGATGTTTAACACATTTTCAAAGACTTTAATTAATACTCCTGCTTGATAGAGACGGGTGGGGCCTGGCCTGCATAGGGGCAAGAACTGAAGGGACATCCCTGTTCTTCCTTCCCTGCCTCCCTTCCTGGCTAGGACGCTGTGGAGTGGATCAGTCATGTGGGGGAAGCATGATAGCAACTTCAAGGGACCTGGCCCGTTCAGTTGTATTTTTTTTTTTTTTAATTGATAATAACCTTATGTAATTTATTCCCGATATTTGATGTTACAAACTTTAGGGTCTTTGAGATATGCAGGATCCTTGTACGTAACTGACATAAACCCCATTATTTGAGCTCTCTTAATTGCTTTTGAGACTTCTTTCTGTTTCTTCCCACAAAGACCTGTTATGTGCCTTCCATAAATGCATCCAGTAAATGGAGAAATAAACTGGAACAAAAGCTGTACATTCTTATAATCTACATGTTTCTCGCACAAGACACATTTTTTAAGAGGCTCCTTATAAGGATTTTCCATTGGAACAGGCAGGTCTTCATTGCTGGTTTCCTGTCTATATTGTGAACAACCTCTTCTCCACAGCACCTTGTGAGTGTCGGGACCTTTAACGCAGACAGCAGCCGTTGCAAGTGTCAACTTTTTCCTCCCTAGACCATTCCGAACAGCGACCGCAGCTGCCATCACTCTCCCGTTCCTCCTTTCCTTTCCTCTTTCCTAATTCAGTTGTATTTTTAAAGGGGAATGTAAGCACTCTCTTTTGTTATTAGTTCTTTGTATTGGAGAGAAGCGGGGACATACCTGATGCAGTAGAGCTATACTTCAGAGATGGTGATTGAGGGTCCTGGAATTATTGATTAAGAACATTAAACATAAAATAAATAATGAAAAGGGACCAGCAGATGACGAAAGGCTACATTGCTGGACTCCCATGTAGTTGACCATGGTTCAAGTCCTGGACCTGGTGGCTTAAACTCACACCAGGTTCATGTGCATGCGTGCCCAAGATCCCGAGAGGAGAATAGAGGAGAAGGGATTGTGGCATGGCCATCCCCCCCGGGGGGGGGGGGGTGATTTCTCGCTTTCTGTTTCTCTGTCTCTTCCTGTCTTTCTGGCAAGTGCATGCACCCTATAGCAAAAACCTCTCTTAAAAAAAAATTACAAATTAAAAACCCCATGAATGGTGACCAGCAGATGGCGTAATGGTTACATCGTTGGATTCCCACATAGTCGACCATGGTTTGAGCCCGGACCTGGTGACGTAAAATTCATGCTAGGCGTGTGTACGTGCGTGCCCAAGATCCTAAGAGGAGACTGGAGGAGAAGGGATTATGGTGTGGTCATCTTCTGGGAGCGGGGAAGTAATTTCTCGCTTTCTGTCCCTGTCTCTTCGGCGAGCACACATGCCCTATAACAAAAAACTCTCTCCAAAAAAGTAAAAAAAAACCCCATGAAATACAAGCTTTTTACTGTGAAACAATTTAAGACTTATAGAAAAGTTTTAAAAAGCCCAGAATTTGTGTATACTCTTTACCTAGGTTCTGCTAATTTTATTGTCTTACATGACTATGGTATAGTGATAACACATTGAAGTTATTGTTGATATGATACTAATAACTACATCACAAACCTTATTTCAGTTTCACTAAGTTTTTTTTTTTTTTTTTTAGCATCCTTTTTCTGTTTAAGGATAATGCAGGGACCTATTTTCCATTTCATTGTCTTTCTCCTTAGTTGTCTCCAGTCTTTATTTTTTTTTTTTAACTGTCACAAATAGGACTTCTTATTTGTCACTATTGAAAGTCTGAACTTTAAACAGATTTTTGGACTGGTGGTTCATATCCATCAGCTCATTCAACTTTGGCTCCCGTCTCATCCCCAGTAGCTTTTCCAGAGCTACTACCTTCATCATGAAGCTCCATGAGTTTTCTCAATTCAAACTTGGGCTTCTTCAACATTTTGATTTTTCTGATGAAGACGTCATGGAGAGGGTAGATGGATTGGCAGGCCTTTTCTATGTCTTTTCTGATGCTGTCTGGAATCAATCTATTGACCACTTCTTTAAAGTCATTTGTCTGAATTGTCTCCCGGGTCATGATTTCCATCGTCTTCTTCCGGATTTGGCAGACCTGCTGATGTTGGACATAAGAAGTCTTCTGTATCTGATTTTTGCGTTTTTTAGTAAACCCAGCACAGAAGAGACGAAGCAAATAAGCATCGGTAGTCTTGATATCAACCTGAGCTTCAGTCATGATCTGCCATTTTTTGACCATGGAACACATTTTGTCACGGGTGAGATCCATGCCATGGAAGTTAGGCAGTTTTTGTCCTGAATGTCCTCAGTAATTAGCTTGAATTTCCTAAAAGCGACTTCGTCCTTCTGCAGATCTGCAAGGCTCACTTCAAATACATAGTCCTTAAGGCTGTTGGATGCAATTTTAGTTCCTTGAGTCCTGGTAACTAGTGTCTTCCCTATATTTCTTATGTTGAACATAGCAGGTTCTTTCATGTCATATCAATCTTTTTTAGAAAATAAATCAACCACTTTCTTCTTGGCTCCCATTTTGCTGCCTTTTGTAAGACGCTTATTCTTGCCAACTGCCATAGTGCTACTCAGAGAGCCAAAAGCTGTCTCCAGTCTTTGTAAGTTCCTCAGCCTTTCCTTGTCTTTTGTGACCTGACACTTTTCAGAGTACGGCTCTGCTGTTTTATAGACTAGCTCTTAGTTTGGGTTGTCCGTGATGACACTGAGCTTACGCATTTTGGCAGGAATAGCAAATAATGTGAAAGTGATCTTCTGCCCTTCTTGGCGCATCACATCAGGAGGTACATGGCGTTGATTTGTCTTATTTAGGTAACGTTGACCTCATCACTTGGGTAAGGTAGAGTCTCCCAAATTTCTTCACCTTACAGGAAGTTCTGACTATAACCCTCTCTCCTCTTCTGTTCTCACAGCGGACAGCCCTCTTTCTGCTTTCAGAGAAAGAAGGCAGAGATAATGTTGTGCTGCCATCCCTACCACCCCCCTTTCCCCCCCCCTCCCCCAAGAAATAGCAGCGCTGTCTTTCCCCAGGCTGGGCTAGCTTCTCACCTACACCAGGACTAGCGACATAATTTGTAAGACCTAGTGCAAGATGAAAATGAGGGACTCCTTGGTTCAAAAATTATTAAGAATTTTGAGATAGGGACAGCAGAACATGAGGCCAAAGGTGGGGCCCCTCTAAATCTGGGACCCTGTTGTCTGCACAGAGCACTTGCTTATGGGGCCAGACCCACCTGGCCTTTGGAGCCCTCCCTTCCACCTTCTCAGCAGCCTCCTGTAAGCTGTCTATTCTGTCGTCAAGTTGGTCTGTCTCTCTCATTTTTCCATCTTATTCCCTTTGACTTTTATTTTTTATTTTTAAAAAGAATTATTTAATTTAATTTATTATCATTATTATCATTTTTCAATTTGACCAAAGAGAGAGAGATGGAGAGCAAGAAAGCAAGTCACCAGATCTGGGATTTGAACAGTGGTCAGCCCTGTGGGAGTCTAGCGCCTACCACTAAGGCAACCTGACAACCCCCCATTGGCTTTTTTTTTAATTAAAATTTATTTACTTACATTCATTCATTATACATCATTACAGCATACAAAATGAGATTTCCCATCCAGAATACATTGTATATTGGCTCAATTAAGCACATCAACATATGTGTTTTCATCAACAAATAATTTTCCATTTTTTGTTTCCTGTATATTTTGCCTTTTTTTTTTTTTTTTTTTTTTTTTGCCATCCTTGATTTCCTATCTCTCACCCTCTGCCATGTTCCACCCTCCTCCCACACTCTCTCTGATATCCATGGTTGCTTTCTATGCCTCCCCCCCCATTTTATTGATTCGCTAATGAACTTAATTAATCTAAATATTTCCAGTAGCAAGCACAGCTGATATATACATATCCATGAACACAAGTCTTACTTAGGCATAAACCTTAGTAAGTAGAATGAACATATTATAAAGTAGCACCTAGCTGGGGCTATATAGCCTACTGCAGTCATAAAATATGCATTTTTTTTTTTAATTTCAAGAAAAACAGTATTTGTGTTTTTTTTTCTCCTGAAACTTTTCTTCTAATTAATTAATTTACATTCATCATCTAAGCATCGTCACAACATACAAAATGTGGTTTCCCATCCAGAATATACTGCATAGTGGCTTAATCATGCATGTTATCATCAATAATTTTCCATCTCTAGTTTCATATATATATACATATATATATGTGTGTGTGTGTGTGTATATGTATATATACACACACATATATATTTATATGTATTTACCCCTATGTCTGACCCTCTGCCCTTTCCCACCCTCTTTTCACACTATCTCTGTGTCTACAGTTGTCTTCCATTCCTCTTACCCCCCACATTTTATTGATCACACATCAAATAATCTAACTACTTTCAATAGCAAGTTCAGCTGGTAATTTCAAGAAAAGCAGTTTCGAATTGGTAAGGAAATTTGCTTAAAACTTAAAGCCTAGAAACAGGTTAGTATTCTGTTCAAATAATAGGTACATGAACCTATTGATAGCTCAAGACAGGACAAAAACTCTTAAAACAGGATAACAAAGCCTAGAAGAATATTTTAGTCAAAAATCTCAGAATGCTATTTCAGCAGTTCAGTCTCATATACTTTATCTTTGTTGTGGTTTGATCTTCCCGATTGAATTCTGGGATATAATATTCAACTCTAGACTTGTTCCTACGATTAAGTTGGCCATTTTCTTAGTTTTTGAACTCTTATTTCTGTGTGCCTACATTTAATTTTCCTGACATAGCACTCCCTTGAGAACTTCTTGGAGAGCTGGTCTGGTGTTGGTAAATTCTTTCAGGTTTTGTTTTTCTGAGAGTGTTCTTGTCTTTTCTTCCCATATAAAGGATAATCTTGCCGGGTACAGTATTCTTGGTTGAAATTGCGTTTCTCTTAACACATTGAATATATTTTCCCATTCTTTCCTCACTTGCATTGTTTCTGATGAGAGGTTTGGTGTTAGTCCGATGGGATATCCTTTGTAGATAACTTGCTGTTTCTCTCTTGCCAATCTTAGTATCTTGTCTTTGCGGTTTTGGTCAATCTGGCTATAATGTGTCTTGGAGAAGATCTTCTTGGGTTGATTCTATATGGGGTCCTTTTTATTTCTTAGAACTGGATCTTTGAGTTCCTCTCTAGGTTTGGAAAGTTTTCTTCCAGGATTTCATGGAATAGATTATCAATGCCCTTATGAGTCTCTTCGCCTTCTGGGATGCCAGTTGTCTGGATGTTTGGACATTTGATGGTATCTAGTACTTCTCGTATATTATTCTCAAATTTTTGGGCAATTTTCTCAGTCTTTGTGGTAGGTTTTTCTAGGCCAGCAATTTTCTCTTCTATGTCTGAGATTCTATTTTCTCTATGATCTAGTCTGCTTTTAATACTTTCAAGGGAGATTTTGACTTCCTGTATTATAGCCTTCATCTCTTACAGTTCCACTTGATTCTTTTGTAAAGTGTGTAATTCCTCTTTTAGATCTTGCAAGAATTTCCTCACCTCCTGGAACTCGTCAGCTCCTTTCTCCTTTCTTTTCTGCAGTTCGTTGTCTCTCTTCTCTTCCGTCTCTGTTAGCTTCGCCATTATGAATGTTCTAAATTCCTTATCAGACATTTCCATGATCTCCATTGAACTGTCTGTGGATGAAGAGGAGTTATTCTTTTCCTTTGGAGGAGAGCTATTTTCTTGCTTTCCCATATTTCTTGTGGTCCTGCAGTGATTTCTAGTCATCTGATGGATGGTGTGTTTCTTCCCAAGCTTGAAGTTAAATCTGAGCGCCCAGAAAAAGAAACAGAGTGAAACAACAGCAACAAAAAGAACCAAGAAACAGAAAAAGAGAAGAAGAAAACAAAACAAAACACAACTTATAAAAATTAAATAAAAAAAATGCAAAAATGCAAAAATCACTATTTAAAAAAAAAATAGTGATTTTGCGCGGCAGCCTACCTGCCTTCACCGGACCTCTGCTTGGTTTTGGAGCTGGCCACTGCAGTGCTCGCGTGCTTCCCATGGTTCCATCAGAACCAAGTCCATTGCATTAATGGGGTGCGGTGTAGACCTACAAAATGTCCTGATACTGAGAAGAAGCTGGAGAAGGAGCTTTATGTTCTTGCTGTGAAGGACACGTTTCCAGAGCGAGCAGGGCTGGAAGCAGTGGCAGACCAGTGGACCGGGCTGATGGTCGCTGCTGCCTGTGTCCTGTGTGCAGTGAAACCCTGGGGATTTCAGCACCTTGCTCTGCCATTCCTGTGGTGGAAACTTATTCTTGCTCTTATTTAATCATAAGTGTGCTTGCCCTGAGCAGGGCTGGTCTCCTGGCACCATATGATGGAGTTACCCGTAGGCAAGAGCTGATGAGGGTTTTTCCTGGGGGGGGCGGGCATTGTTCTGGGCCCAAGGCCCACCTGATTTATAGTGTTGCCATTAATTATTTATATTCTCCTTTATTTAGTGACATTGAAAACCACTAAATTGAAATGCTGGAACGAGCTAAAAAAAAGCTGCACCTATAAAATATACATTTTGAGTTAACTCGTGTATTTATTGACAAATCACAGAGATGAGTTAACCTGTAAAAAATGGTGTGCTTGGGGCCAGCAGGTGGCATGGTGCTTAAGAGGCTGGACAGTCCCACATGGCCAACCATGGTTTCAAGTCCTGGACCTGGTGACTTTTTCTCACTTTCCCTCTCCCTGTCTCTCTGGCCAAATTAAAATAAATGAATGAATAAATAAAATAAAATAAATAATTAAAAATTTAATAAAAAAGAAAAGAAAAATGATGTGCTTAATTTTATGGTGTGATTTTTTATTTTTTTAAGTTTGCCAAAGGGTATGTGCTCTTGCTGGGGTGAGATAGAGAGAGCTGGAGATGGGGGATGGAGAAAGCCCCTCCCATGGGGAATGGTCACACTGCAGTCCCTTCTGCTCTGTTTTTCCTCCTGGGATTTTGGGCATCCACACACACATTAGATGTGTTTCTCAAGCTGCTGGGTCTGGGACTCCACCTGCATAGTCCGCCATGTGAGATCCAGCTGCCTTAATCACCATAACATGAACTGGCCCTGTGGTGCTTTTAATTTTACACTTGTCTAAATACCACCATCATTTTGCCTGTAATTTTCTCCATATACATGTCTAATCAGCAGGTCTCCCTCGCTGTGCCTGGGCCTTGGAAGGAGAGGCGGAGACCCTTGTGGTTTCTGTAGGACCTGAAAGAATAATGTAGGGTGAGTGGGAAGTATAGGGCACAGAGCTCCAGTTGCTGGCATTTAGTTTCACTTCTAGTGACAGGGCAGCCTTCATCGTTGTATGTGCTACAGAATCCAGAAGGTGAGATATGTATGTGTACAGAATCCAGAAGGTGAGATAGAGGCGAGATGAGAACACAGCTGGCTTGCCTCACCCAGGCACCCCACCAGCAGCACAAATAGCAGCTCTCACCTGCTACACCTCTCACTTTTTTTTTTCTTTTTAAAAATTTATTTAATTTTGAAATTATGATTCGTGGTTTACAAATAATCATGTACATCTTTTTGGGAGACAGCATGGCTCTTCAAAGCATGCATATGGTGTGCAATAATCAAACAAGGATGTAGGCATATCCATTCTCATAAACATTGTTATTATCTGCTTGTTTATATTATATAATGTTGGGCACGTTTGTTAATAGTTCTACCAGGTTTTTTGAAGTATATATTGAATCGTTAGTGACATGTTCCACTTGTTTACATGCATTCTTCTGTCTGTTGTTTATTTTTCCTGAACCCTCCATCCTGTAGGCCCCTCCTGTCAGAGCTTCTGATATCTACCGTTAGTCTCTCTACTTTTGGGATACTGTAGCAATACTTCAATTTTTGCCACAGACTCCAGACATTTGGTACATGTGAAGTAGTGACATACAGTATTTGTCTTTCATAGCCTGGCTAATTTCACTTAGCATTGTATCTTCCAGTTTTATCCATTTTTGTGTCAAACAACAGGATTTTATGTGTTCTTTGTGACTGAGTAGTATTCTGTTGTGTATATGTGCCACGTTTTCTTAATCTGTTCATTGGTTGTTGGGCACCTAAGTTGATTCCATGTCCTAGCTTTCATGAATAACACATATTTCAGTTTGAGGGAAAAATAAAATGAGACATATCCTGAATATGAGGAAGAAGTATGTTGATCCCAATAAGTTAGTATCTCATCCTAGATGAACATCTATTTAAATACATTCCCTTTTCATACTTTCTTCAGGTTTGAGTTCTAGATTTTATTTTGGTGATTTCATTCGGCCTTAGCCTCAGTGTTGACAGGGCTGGAACTAGACTCCAGTTCTTGGCTCACCACCTGAGAGTGTTTTTATGTCACAATGGTATCCAGCCCTTGTCATATACTCCAATCATATTGGTTCATTTTGTCACATTTATTTGTTGAATGAATGTTGACTAAAATTCTGCTTTATTTATACTGAAGTGTTATTGAAACAAAAGTGGGAACCTAGCAGTAGTGGGAACCATTGTCACTACAGGGTTTTTATCATTGCCACTGTTCAGTCTTTGACGTGGTGACACTGACTTCTGGAACATGGCCTGTTGCACAGAAGGCTTCCTGCTTGGTCTAGGCTGGCACCTGGCCACACCTCTTATTGCATGTGGAATCACACCTGTTTTTCTGATCCTTTTAGTCTGAACATCTGCCTTCCTGTGAGTTAGGAAGTCAGCGTAACCCTGTGGGGAGTAGGCTGCTGACTTCCCACACCACTGCCCGCTGCTCACCAGCAGTAAGAATCCCTACCAAGTCCTTGTCAGTGCCTGGGGGCCCTGATCGATACAGGAATATTTACCTGGTGGAAAAGTGTTGGAGCCTAGGAGTTGTCTTCAAGTAGCCTGGCTTCTTCACAGATGGAAAACTGCAAGGGCCTACTTTTATTTCAGAATTTAAAAAACAAACAATCTGTCAGAAGACGTATGCACTTACCAGAGAGAGACAGAGGGAGGGAGAAAGCATCCCACAATGGGGTGTGGTCACGCCATAATCCCTTCATCTCCATTTCTCCATCCTTTTGGGATTTGGGGCATGTGTGCACACTCACCTGGCATGTTTATCAAACCTCTGGGGCTGGGATGTAAACTGCAGCCAGCCATATGTATCCGACTCTCTTAACCACTAGGCTAAAGGGCCAGTCCAGCATTTTAATTTGTTTTCATATAGACAGTTGTCTCAAGTTAGTTCACTGTAGATTTAAGGAGGATCCTCTCCAAGGCATACATTATTGTCTGTCTGTTTAGGGATCCATTGACTGATTGATTGATTGATTGATTGATCTGCCTATTGACCATCATCTTACCTTCTTAAAACTCATAGCACGTATTAACAAAACTGTAAAAAGTGAAGAGTTTATTCCCTGCTATTGGAATAGAGCTGGCAAATTAAAAATCGCCGTCTCCTATCATTGATACATAAAACAGTTCTAATCTCCAACTAGAGCAAGACATCTGTTTTTCTTTAAACCAGTCTCTCAGGACACTAATGTGTGAGTGCACTTAAGATTTAAGGGCTTTATTTGGGAACCAGCAGTTAGCGTAATGGCTATGTCGCTGGACTCCCACGTAGTTGACTGCGGTTCGCGTCCCGGACCGGGTGGCTTAAAACTCACGCCGGGCGCGTGTGCGTGTGTGCCCAAGATCCCGAGAGGAGAATGGAGGAGAAGGGATTGCGGCGTGACCATCCCCCCTGGGGGGTAATTTCTCGCTTTCTGTCTCTCTGTCTCTCTGTCTGTCTGGCGAGCGCACGCGCCCTATATCGAAAATCTCTCCAAAAAAAAAAAAAAGATTTAAGGGCTTTATTTGTTTGTTCCTATGTAAGTGTTCTGGGCAGATTATTAGTTACGTTAATCTTCTAATCTCATTTGTGAGTGTGTTTAAGAAATAAACTTCTTACCTTACGGACTTGACCTGCAAAAGATTAAGGGCATCGTTTTTATTCTCAGGAGGGGCAGGTAAAATTTATCCTTTCATGGATTTCCACATCGAGCACAGCAATAATTTAATTATACTGACCAAATTCCTAGCTTTTTGGGTAATTTATTAGGGGCTTTATAGTCCCAGGTAATTGTAGAAAAATGTCCTGCCATTGGGTGGTGTTTTGTCTAAAGCCTCATTCAAACATTTGCATTAGTAATGGCATAAGCAGAATGACCTGGAAGTGATGGAAATAGAAAATGTAGTTCTTGGTATAATTTTTAAATACTTGCGTCTGATAAATAACACACATAACTACACAGAGGCCTTTTCCAGTGTACTGTGGTGTAGGTGAAGTCTAATAACCAACAAGGTATTTGTCTTTTTATATCTAGTTAGTCTCTAAGGGAGGTTAGAATGGATGAATATGGTATGAATTAGATCAGTTGACTTTTAGGGGATTCACAGGCTACCCTGAACTTGTCCCCCAAGTTGTGTGTGTAGTGTTTGTTGGTGTGTGTGCGCACCCAAGTGCCTTATGGGGAGAAAGAGCCTGGGCTTTTGTCATATTCTCAGAAAGCACAAAGCAGTGAAGACGCTGGTGGGCTGGGGTCATTGTGTGCAGGGACCACGTCTTCTCTCTTCTCTGCCTATTCATATGCAGAGTCCTGGGCCCAGCTGGGTGCTCTGGGTGTTCTGAACCAGAGTTCTTGGAGCATCTGCAGGTAGAAGGCCGAAGAACAGCAGGTTGACATTTCTAGCCAGGGCTTTGAGTGCTCCTTAAGCACAGTGATGTTTGAAAACTACTGGACCGGAGGAAATTGGATGTTGCTATTATCATCTGCTCCAGGTGTTAGCTTCTTCTGGTCCCCCCGACCTTCCTCCCTTCCCTTTCCCCCAAAATATCTAAAAATATTTTACAACCTGTTTACTGCAGCTTCCAGGAAGCAAGATGTCTGGACTTGATTATTGAGGTCACACACGAGGCTGTGCTCATTCATCAATGTCCCTCAGTCTCCCAGCACCCTCACTCCAATACACACGGTGATGAACATGTTCTCAGAACTTGGGGGCCTTCTCAGTGCATTTACAGATGTGTCGGGGAGAGCCACTAGAGCGACAGTGGCTCTACAGTCGCCTTGTGATCAGCCCCTCTGCCAAGTGACACGGAGACAGTGGTAGTGGAGTAACGTGTTTCTTAAGAGAGGTGAGCCAACATGGGGATTATCCATGAACTGGGCAAGATTGCCATAGTGTATCCTTTTTTTAAGGTATATTCATTTATCTTTTCTATGAGAAAGTCAGAGAGACAGACAACCCCAACAGGGTCTTCATGCCATGATCTACCCCCTGGTTTCAGCCAGCCAGACAGATAGGGCCACATGTATGCGTGCTTGTCACACACTGGCAGGTTCAGAGATGTGAACTCGACCCTTTCTATGTATGTCCAGTTGTATTACCACTGTGGATGACCTGGCCTCAATCTAATCTCTTAAGGGTTTCAGTTGAAAAGTAATTTATAGTTCTCTCTGTTTTCTGGATACCAGCTTTGGAATGCCTTATGTCATGTGTTGAAATATTAATGAAACTAGAATTAAAAACCCAGGATGGGGGGCCAGCAGGTGGTATGGTGGTTAAGGTTCTGGACTCCCACATGGCCAACCATGGTTTAAGTCCTGGACCTGGTGGCTTGCTTTCTCACTTTCCCTCTCTCTCTCTGTCCCTCTGCCCCTATCTGGTCAAATTGAAAAATAAGTAAATAAATAAATGAAGTCAAATAAAATTAAAACAAACAAATAAACAAACCCAGCAGGCAGCATGGTGTTTAAGGTGCTGGACTCTAACATAGCCAACCACAGTTTGAGTCCTGTACCTGGCTGCTTGGAAATCACACTGGGTACATGCATGTGTGTGCCCAGAATCCTGAGAGGAGAGTGGAGGAGAAGGGATTATAGTGTGGCCGTCCCTCTGGGGGGTGATTTCTCACTTTCCTTCTTTCCATCTTTCTCTGGTGAGCACACACATCCTATAGCAAAAACCTTAAAAAAACCCAAAAATCCAGGATCTGCAACATTTTAGTCTCTGCGTATAAATCACAATTGAATGAAATACATGAATGTTGGGACCCCCACTGGCAGTTAGCTGATCATTTACACTTCAGCACAAGTGGAAAATTGTTTAAGGGTTCATAGTTTATGGTATATTATTACCTGTTGAGTTCATGGTAAAAGCTTTTTACAGTGAATTGTAGACTAGTTTCTTGCAGGTTATTTACTGTTTCTTGAGTATGCATCATGAATTTTCATCTTTGTGTTTCTGTTTATCTACCTGCAATGACCTTCCTTTCTCTGCCTGTTGACACCGTCCTCATCTTTTCAGTTCTGTTTCAGATAGTTCTTCATTCATGATGTCAGTGTCCACCCAGGCAAATGTGTCATGGCTTTTGTAGTAGAAATGCACTTGAATAAAACCCCATGCTCATTCATTTGTTTGTAGGTTCATTTACCCACTTATCCATCCACCCATGTTTTCGTCTGTCTATTGACTCATCCATCCATTCAAAAGGTCTTCAGGGTGCCTGTTCTGCACTGGTCCCGCATGTAGGCCTAGCACTGAGCCAGGATCGTGCCCTCATGAGCTTACGTTCTAAGAGGGGAAATGTACAAAAACGGTATAATTTGAGATTGTGATAATATAAAGAATCAAACGGGGTTAGTGGTAGACAGTGCTGTTGGAGTGGATGCTACCTTAGGTACAAGTGCCAGGGAAGGGTACTGGGGTAGGGGGAGCTGCCATGTACAGCAAGTACAAGGCTCTGGGTTGCCCATTGGAAGGAAGACCAATGTGGCTCGAGCTTGGAGGGTGGCAGAGAGGAGGGTAGGACATGAGGCCGGAGCTGTGACCTGGACCTGAAGGAGTGAGGCCGCATGGGCCACGGTAAGGGATTTGACCTTTATTGTTAGTGAGCTGGAGAGGTACTAGAGCACTGAGAGCTCTGATGTGTGATTGCAGAGGTGGACGAGACTGGACTGTGCTGTAGGCTCACGAAGAGCAGATATCTATCCATGGGACATGGTGGCAGGGAGAACATTTAGGAGCTCGCAGTAGGTGGGTGAGAGATGGAAAAATGATTCTGGACACACTTTGGGGACTCTTAACTACTCCAGTGTTCCTCCTCTTGCAGTAGAGCTGTATTAGAAATGACTCATTTTTTATTTCTCTCATGTTATGGTTTACCAGTAGGGTGTACTATCAAGTCTAACCTGCTGTGGTTCACTTCAGGAAGACCCTGTTCTTGCTTCCAAGGCCAGTGTGCTGGAGGGGTCCAACAGCATGAGCTCCTACAATGAGGTCAGATATCTGCACACCAAGGATGCCATGCTTACCCCTGGTTCTGAATGGATCCTTGGACACAGTCTGCACACAGAGCTGAACCTCTGTGTGATTTTCTTCTTCTTTTTTTTATAGTGAGCAAGTTCCAGGGAGGGAAGTCCCCTTCTTCAGATCAATGTGAAGCTAGATGTTTCCCTGTTGCTCAGTTTTCCCCCAATGCAAAAAAACATTAATTGTAAAAAGATACTGTGAAAGGCTCAATAAACCATGTTTATATAGAATCTGATTTATGTATATACCAATTTAGCTATTCTTGTGAAGGAAATCTTAGAATCTAAATTTTAGAAGCTTGGTAAGCATCTTGTAATTTTTGTGAATATGGAAGACAAAATAATACCTTTTTTGGGGGGGTTGTTGCCATAGGGAACATGCCATTGCCCGAAAGAGACCGAGAGAGGGAAGGTGAGAAATCACTCCCTGGGGGATAGTCAACCTCACATCCTCATCTTGGGATTTTGGGCACATACACATACATGTATGGTGTGTCTTTCAAGCCACTGGGTTCAGAACTTGAACCACGGATTCAGGTGTGTGGGAATATAGTGCCATGCCTTAACATCAAGCCACATGCTGGCCCTAATAATAGTGTGACTAAGAAGCTCCTTCACATAAAATTTATTCTTTTGACTACTGTCCACAAAACGCGAAGTCAATTCCTTTTTCTATTTTTAATCATGAAAGTGAAGCCTGGAAGCCTCAGTTTCTGTGTGATGGAAAGATCTAAGTTGTGGCCTTGTTTCCATTTTCCAGTCCTGCGAAGTCAAGAACACGATGCCGACATGGTATCCCCCAGGCAGACAACGGCTCTGTCAGGAATAGTGTTGCCGGTTGGCTGCAGAGGAGGGCAAAGGCTATTATTAGCCAGTGGTGTGATTGTTGGGTCATGAAACCTTCAGGGGATAAGTACAGTTTCTATAAAATTTCATTTCAAAATCCTAACTAAATTTGGCCTCGTGCTCTGTGGATCATTTATTTATTTTTTTAGTTTCATGTTGTCCCTTTGACCTCTTCATTTTCTCTTGAGAAGAATCTCTTATTATTGTAGTTATTATTTATTTTTTTTTTTTTGGAGAGGTTTTTGCTATAGGGCGCGTGCGCTCGCCAGACAGACAGAGAGAGACAGAGAGATAGAAAGCAGGAAATCACCCCCCAGGGGGGATGGCCACGCCGCAATCCCTTCTCCTCCATTCTCCTCTCGGGATCTTGGGCACGCACGCACACGCGCCCGGCGTGAGTTTAAGCTGCCGGGTCCGGGACTCGAACCGCGGTCGACTACGTGGGAGCCCAGCGACATAGCCATTACGCTAACTGCTGGTCCCCTGTAGTTATTATTTTTTAAAATTTGAAGCAAACAAGCACTGTATTAATTGGAAATACCATTTTGAAATTTTATTTTTTCAATAGTATGCTTTTATGGTATTACTGGATAAAAGGTATTTTTATAGAAATAGTTCTTTTGCTGAGTTTTATTTTTCTCATGAGCCCATAATATAGCATATTGGTATCAATTTTTATAATACATAATACATAAAAAAGTGCTCTTTAAAACATTTAGAAGATTGGAGCCAGCAGATGGTATGGTGGTTAAGGTGCTAGATTTCCACATGGTCAACTATGGTTTGAGTCCCAGACCTGGCAGCCTGAATCACTCCAGGCTCATGTACATGTGTGTCCAAAGTCCCAGGAGGACGGTGGAGGACAAGAGATTGCAGCATGGCCATCTCTTCTGGGGGGTGATTTTTCATGTTTCCTCTCACTGTCTCTCTCCTCTCTGGCAAGTGTATGTGCCCAATGGCATAAACCTTAAAAAAAAAACTAGAAGTTTAAAATATGCAAAGAATATTTTTGACTATAATGTCTCATTCTTGGAGGTGCACCACTGATAACTTTTCAAAAAATGGTATTTATTTATTTAATTCCATTTGTTATCATTATTATTTTCCAACTTGACCAGAGAGAGAGAAAGGGGAAATGAGAAAGCAAGCCTCCAGGTCTGGGACTAGAACTGTGGTTGGCGATGTGGATATCTAGCGCCTTTAACTACCACACCACCTGCTGGCCCCACCACTGATAACTTTTATATACAGGTTGAATATCCCTTATCCAAAATTCTTAGGACCAGAAGTGTTTTGATTACAGTTATTTTTTCCTTCAGATTTTGGAATATTTGTATATACATAATGAGATATATGGGGGAATAAGACCCACATCTAAACACAGAATTCATCTATGTTTCATATATATTTTATATACATGCCTGAGTAATTTTGAACAGTATTTTTGTGCTGCAGTGTTTGACTACAGCCTAGCATGTGAGTTCAGGTGTAGAATTTTCTTCTTGAGATATCATGTTGGTGCCTAAAAAGATTCAGGTTTTAGAGCATTTTGGATTTTTGGATTAGGGATGTTCAACCTGCATTTTCTTTCAGACTCAATACAAATATATTTATTGGGACCAGCAGTTGGTGTAATGGCTATGTCGCTGGACTCCCATGTAGTTGACTGTGGTTCAAGTCCCAGACCTGGTGGCTTAAACTCACACCGGGTGCATGTACGTGTGTGCCAAAGATCCTGAGAGGA
This sequence comes from Tupaia tana, assembly GCA_026018925.1. Lineage (NCBI taxonomy): Eukaryota > Metazoa > Chordata > Mammalia > Scandentia > Tupaiidae > Tupaia > Tupaia tana. Next base: position 52,554,556 of record JAKSZU010000015.1, read on the forward strand.
GAATGGAGAAGGGATTGTGACATGTCTGTGTTCCCTGGAGAGTGATTTCTCGCTTTCTGTCTCTCTGACTCTTTCTGGCGAGCGCACACACACTATAGCAAAAACCTCTCCAAAAAAATTATCTCTCTCTCTCTCTCTCTCTCTCTCTCTATCTATCTATCTCTATCTATATCTATCTATCTGTATATATATATTTACTCACAGGGCTGGCAGGTGGTATAGTGGTTAAGAGTGCTGGACTTCCACATGGCTGATCATGGTTCAAGTCCCAGACCTGGCAGCTTGCTTTCTCACTTTCCCGCTCTCTCTTTCTCTCTCTTGCTCTGTCCCTCTTTGGTCAAATTAAATAAATAAGTAAGTAAATAAATAAAGTTAAATAAAATAATTCTTTAAAAAATATATTTACTCACATTTACACATAGTCATAAAAATACATGTAATCTTAGGGTGTATATAGTCATAATTTAAAAAGAAATTGTGGTAAAATATATGTAACATAAAATTGTTAAATATACAGTTCATTGACATGGTCCCCTTTCTCTAGTCCCTTGCAACCACCATTCTACTTTGTATCGCTTTGAACTTGATTACTCTGAAGTATATTATGAATGGAATCACCATGTTTGAGCTTCTGTGGCTGGCTAATTTTATTTAGCATAATATTTTTAAGGTTCATCCTTGTGGAACCTTATATTCATAGTATGTGCCAAAATTTCCTTTTTTATTTTATTAGTATTTATTAGTATTTATTTTTATTAGTATTTATTTATTTATTTTTAGAGATATTTTTGCTATAGGCTGTGTGCTCATTCTTGAGATACAGAGAGACATAAAGTGAGAAATCACCCTCCCGGGGGAATGGCCATGCCACAATTCCTTCTCCTCCAATCTCCTCATGGGGTTTTGGGCATGCGTGCACACACACCTAGTGTGAGTTTCAAGCTACTGAGTCTGGGACTTGAACCGCAGTAGGCCATATGGGAGTCCAGTGATGTAACCATTATGCCATCTACTGGTCCCTTTTCTTTTTTATAACCATATTTTGTTTGTCCACTCATTTGTTCATGGATATTTGAGTTATTTCCAGTTTTTAGGTATCGTGAGTAGTGCTTCTATGAACCTGGGTATGTAAATATCTCCTTAGGACCCTGCTTTTAATTCCTTTGGATGTATACCTAGAAGTGGAATTGCTGGATCATATGGTAGTTCTTTCTTAAAATTTTCAAAGAACTGCCATATTGTTTTTCACAGTGTCTATAACATTTTACATTCCCACCAGCAGTGCACAAGGGTTCTAATTTCTGCACATCCTTATACTTGCTGTTTTTATTTTTATTTTGATAGTAACCATTGTAATAAGTGTGAAGTAGTAACGCATTGTGGTTTTGATTTGCATTTCCCTTATGATTAGTGATGATGAACATCTTTCCATGTGCTTATTAGCTTCTTTGGAGAAATGTCTATTCATGTTCTTTGTTTTCAAGAGTTGTGTACTTTTTAATCATTGAGATGTAGGAATTATTTGTATGTTCTTTGTACTAATTCCCTATCAAACATGTGATCTGCTAACATTTTCTCCATTCTGTGGGTTGCCTTTTTACTCTGTTGATAGTGTACTCTGATACACAAAAGTTAAAAATTCTTTTTTTAGACAGTTTCTTGGTATGTTGGGAGATCCTCCTGCCTTAGCCTCCTGAGTAGCTGGAACTACAGGTGCATGCTGTGGCACCTAGCTTTTAGGGTGGGTTGGGAGTCAAACCCAGGCCTCCAGTTTGGCCTCAGCCTGCTAAGTAGCAGTGTCAGTCAGTTTGACTACTGCAAGTGGGCCCAGAATATTTTAATTGTGATGAAGTCCAGTATATCTCTTTTTTCTTTTGTTGCCTGTTGCTTGTACTCTTGACATCATATCCAAGAAATTATTGCCAAATCTAGAGTCATGAAGCATTTACCTTATTTTCTCTTCAGAGTTTTATAGTGTCACCTGTTTCATTTAGGTATTTGATCTATTTTAATTTTAGTGTATGGCATAAGATGTCTGATATATTTCTACTTGCAGACAGATTGGAAGCACAGTAACAAGGACTTTTTTTCCTGGAACCATTTGAGCATGAGTTATTGACTTAACACTCTTGAACTTATTATTAGTTTAATATTTCTCACAAACAAGGACATTCTCATACAGAACCCTGAGAAATCCATCAAAATCAGAAAATTACCATTGACATTTTATTAGCATGCAATACTCAGACCCCATTTCCATTTTACCTGTTATTCCAGGAAAGTCTTTTATAGTGAAAAGATTTACTTTTGAATCATATATTGCATTTACTTGTCATCCATCATTTATTAAAGAATCAGTTCCACAGTCTTTTCTTGACTCTCATGACTTTGACTTTTTGGAAGAGTTATTTTGAAGTTATTTTTGGAGAATGTCCCTCAGTTTGGGTTTGTCCAATACTTCCTTTGGGCTAGATTCAAGATGTGTGTATATGTGCATGTAGGTGTGATCTAAATATTCCCTGATGTTTACTGATGTTTATACTGCTCTGAAACATGTCTCCTTTCCCTCTCATAAATGACATTTGTACCATTATGTATGTAGCTAGTTCATTCTATGAACTAGCTTTAAAATTCTATCACATGGGGGCCAGCAGGTGGCCTGGTGGTTGAGGTACTGGACTCCCACATGGCTGACTGCGATTTGAGTGCCGGACCTGGTAGCTTGCTTTCTGATTTTCTGTCTCTGTCTCTCTCTGGTCCAATTAAAATAATAATAATACTAATAATAAATAAAATTAAATAAAAAGAGACCCTATCACATGAATATACAGCATTTTGTTTAGCTGTTTTCCTTTTGATGGATATATGTAATTGTTAGCTTTTTTTTTTTTTTCCTTGCTATTTCACAATTCTCCTGTATCAGCCTCCAGGAGTAGCTAGGACAACAGGTACATGCAACTATCCTGGGCTTAGAGTGGGTCAGGAATTGAACCTGTGCCTCCCATGTGGCCTCAGTCTCATGACTGGCATGTTAACCATTATGTGCCAGCATGGCAGGGCCTCTTGACAGATTTTTTGCTGTTAATAATAATGATGAAAAAAATCCTTGTTTACATTTCATTTTGTAGGTCTAGATATTCTAGGCAAGAGAAAATTTAGCATAATATTTTATATTATACAGTAGTATTTATATTTTCAAATTTGAAATATTTCAAATATGATAAAAGTACAGAGACTAATATAACACCTAGCTTTAGCAAATGTTATTTTTTTTTTTTTTGAGAGGATTTTGCTATAGGGCACATGCGCTCGCCAGAAAGACAGAGAGAGACAGAGAGACAGAAAGCAAGAAATCCCCCGGGGGGATGGCCACACCACAATCCCTTCTCCTCCATTCTCCTCTCAGGATCTTGGACATGCATGCACATGCACCTGGCGTGAGTTTAAGCCACTGGGTCCGGGACTTGAACTGTGGTCGACTACATGGGAGTCCAGCAACATATCCATTACGCTAACTGCTGGTCCCATCAAATGTGAATATTGATTCTAAATCTTTAAGTTGGTTAAATTGTCTTTCCATTCAATAAATGATTAAATTGGGAGTCTTTCTGGGACTTGTTCAAAGTTAGTGTCCCACTGAATGAGAATAGTTGTTAATGATAAAATTGCTTTAAAAATATGTAGCTTTTTATAGGGCAAGATTATTTTGGGAAAACCAGATATGTTTGAAAAATCGAAAATGTAGATCTATCTCCCATATGTGACTTGTCAATAAAATACCAAGTAGGCTCTGCCAGCTTGTCTCTTAGGCTTCTTGCATGTCTTTCTTATTAGAACTTAATAAAATGAAGCAGGAGGAAGAATCATGAAAGGCTAAGAATAATAGATCTGAAAGACTTGCTCAGAGCCTGTGTGGAATCACTTCTTATCTGGGTCCCTTACTCGGCTCTGACATCGGGCGAGGTGAAAGGTGCATTCAGTAATTCCTTCCAAGCCTATTTCGGCACCCCGGATAGATCTGTGATGTATCAGTTCTGCACTCATGCACGACGTTAGGCAAAGTAAGGGAAGAACAAGGTGAGGGATCAGTCCGAGCTCAGCGTACTTAACCGAATTGTTGGAAATGGAATCCTCTAAAGACAAATTAGTGACTAAATACAGGCTTTCAGGCTTTGGAGAGGAGAGATGATGGGTAGGTAGCATGAGGAGTTTTACTGAAGTGTCCCAGTTTTCACCTGAGGACATGGAATCAGAGTGTGGGAAGGATTCTCTCTCCCAATTCACACCCCTGCAGGGACAGGACTGTGTGCAATTCTGTGTCACAGAGTCCTCAGCCACTGGCAGCCCTCTACCAGAAGCAAAGGTGTGTGACAGTTCGTCTTCTCTCATCAGTTCTGTAAAAACAGGATGCAGTGAAACATCACTCATTTTCCGTAGTGTTTGCAGCACTGTGTGTTGTCAAAGGGCAACGTTGGCCTTTTAGTATAAGGCAGAGTGGACGTGGGCAGGTGTCAGTGTAGGAGTCTGAGCACAGAGCATGTACAGTAACTCCGACAGTATTTTTTCCTTCATCCTTTCTAGGGACATTTGGCATTTAAAGTGATGCCATCCAGGGTCTCAAATGGCTTTGGCGGATCTTGAAGGCCTGCAGGTCGATATGTATACCTCACAATTGTTCTCAGGGTTCTCAAAAAGATCTTTCAAGGCAGATGTGAGGCCTCTCTGGACAATGGTGAGGAGACCAGACCTTCACTGTACACTGCGTACCATGTCTTTGTGCCCATCAAGGCCTGGGAAGAGCTAGCCACTGGCTTTGGTCTAGCGTTTGTTCCATCAGAAGCTAAAGTGCCCATTGTAGAAGAAGTTTCATCATGGGCTCTGAATGAAAGGGGCTTTTCTTGTTCCTTAGAAGCATGTGGTGTGTCAGACCTTTCCCTGGAGCCTGTGGTCAGCCTCTTGGCCGGGAGGTCAGGATGCTCTCTGCACTTCCTGTAGTCCCGAGTCTACCGTTCATCCCATCTGACTCTTTATTAAGGGCTGGGGGAATATACAACATGCTGACTGTAGCTTGTTACCCCTTTCTCTCTTTTCCATCATGAAGGCTCTTGAGTTTAAAGAAGGAAAGAGGAGTTGTTCAATGCAGGGTTTGTGGTTGGACACCTGAGAATTTGGACTTTACTGCTACCAAATGACCCTGGCCACATCACAGAACTCGTTGGGTTTGGTGTCTGTATGTGTTAGGCTAGAGGATTGGGCCAGATGACCCTGTGGGCCTTTCTAGTGTTAGAAATCTGGGATTCTGTGGTGTTGGCAATCGACCATTTGCAGGGCTGCCTTCCTCCTCTGCCCTCATTAGCTCTCTGTGGAAACTGCTTTTCCTTAGGCCTGTGCTCTTCAGAAGAAACCCATAGCCTAAAGCAGCTTCGAAATCTCCACTGGGGACTCTTAGGAGCTTTGGAGGCGTCAGTCTCTGTACCTTGATGGAAATCAGATGTCAGAAGAGGAGGGTGTGTATGTTAATGAGCCATATGGGCCGACTGAATTTCAGGCTCATCAGCCCTGACCTTGAGACAACCACTTAGATTTGGCTTTAACTCAAGCTTAGAACAAAGTAAAGCCCTGACAGTGGGCAAAAGGAATTCCAACTTTCTCTACTCCAAAATCAACCCAAAGTCTCAAAGGCCAAGTGTCTTAGAGATAACAGATACAGATAACTCAGTATTTGCTTCACGAGCATATACCTTCTAAAACGTGCTAGTGTTTTCATTGGCTTTGAGTGGGAGGCTAAATTTTCTACTTGGCTCATAGCTACAAATGTAAAAATTGGGGCAGTTGCCTCTATTTGGTGCCTTTTCCTTCTCTTCCTTTTCCTCTTCCTCTTCCTCTTCCTCTTCTTCTCCTTCTCCTTCTCCTTCTCCTTCTCCTTCTCCTTCTCCTTCTCCTTCTCCTTCTCCTTCCTTCTCTTTCTCTTTCTCTTTCTCTTTCTCTTTCTCTTTCTCTTTCTCTTTCTCTTTCTCTTTCTCTTCCTTTTTTTTTTTCTTTTTGTCCTAAGAGCCTGTGTGTGTTAGCCAGAGAGAGAGAGAAAGAGGGAGAAGAGAGAATAGAGAAAGCATCCCTGTGGGGAATGATCTTGCCACAGTTCCTTTTCTTCCTTTTCTCCCTCCTTTTGGGATTGTGGGTATGTGTAGCACACACACACATACACACACACACACACACACACACACACAGTTTGTTTCTCAAGCCATTGGATCTGGGACTTGAAGCTTGGGGTCAACCACATGAGATCCAGCTTCTTTAACCACCAGGCCATGGAGCTGTCCCTGTTTCCTTTTCGTAAATATTTAACTACTTGTCATGTACCAGATTCTGTGTCATGGACCCTTGAAAGAGAATTAAGGCATATTTTCTTTCTTTAAGAGGTTCATACTTTATTGAGATGTAAATCATCTGGAGATAGTTTGGAGAGACATTATTTGCCTGGAGCTGAGGGAGTGAGTGGAGTGAGCCTTGGTGGGGCGTGGTCGTCAGAACAAGTCAGCATGAGCAAATAACATACAGTTGAGCTGAGTCTTGAAGGGCAAGGAAGTGGTCACTAGGTCTGAAAGCCTGGGGCATGGGTGCAAATTCCTGGAAGAGCATGAACAAGGGGAAAGGGGCTTGAACTTCCTGGTGCAAAAGCGAGCAGTGGAGTCTGGGTAGGGACGAAGAGGCTGTGGTGGGGAGCACCCTGAGCCCGCAGAGGTAGCTGGATGATGACAGTGCTCAGTGTCTTAGTGAGGAACTTGAACTTGGTCCTTAGGCAGTAGGCCGCCACCAGTGGAGTCCCTCAAGGTAGGAAGGTCAGATCTGCTCTTTAGCTGTGACTTTTGTAGCAGCATGGTGGGTGGGTTGGACTGGTGAGACAAAGAGGTGGGGAGCCTGAGAGGTGAGCACTGCACTGGGCCAGGCTAGAAACGGGCAGAGTGAGGCCAAATGGGCAGAAGAGTGAGGGGTGAGTGGTGGTGTCGGCCTCCACAGGGCCACCTCAGGAGCAGTGCTTTTTGAAGGGGTCTCTCCTGTCCCTGAATCCCTACAGGTTGTTCAGTGCGTTCATCTTATCCTTTCTCTTTGCTGCTGATGTTTTTCCTCAAGTGCCCACTGGCCCTTGGTTGCTGGCTCATACTTATGAGTAAAGGTCCAGGTTGCTGCTGTGGGAAGCTGGTGTGGTTTCTCTTCTGGTGTCATGATGTCAGTGGCCCTTGCTGGAAGGGCCCACTGCAGGATCTGTGGCCAGCGGTAGGTGGGTATATCCTGTATCAGTGGCCTTGATCTAAGCCACTGGTTCTTGTCCGTAGATACGTATTAGAATCACCTGAGTTCTGTAGAAATTCCAAATGCCTCTGCCGCACCCCAGGCCAAGGACCCCAGATTCTGTGGGAGTGCGGCCAGAATTGGTTTCACCCTGCAGCCATGTTTGGAACCACTGATCTGGGCTATATAGGAAGGGGTCAGAAGGATAGGCCGTTGTCCTGGCCCCGTGCCTGAAAGGAGAGCTTTTCCCTTGAGTACCTGCTGGGCTGGATGGATCATCTGTAGTGCTCAGTGCAAAGCTGAAATATTGGACATCTTACTCAAAAAGCAGGAAAAAGTGCCTTTAAAGGTAGATTGCAGAGCTTTTTCCTTACTTTCATGGTCTCTCTCTCGACTTGTTATGGTGCTTTTTATTTTGTACTTCATGTCATTCTAACCAAGGAAAGACAAAAATAATAGACCAGCATGTTTTCCCCATTCATATTGCAGTGTCAGTATTGAACCCAAGTTTAACTTGTATGTGGATCACCGAAATCACAGCTTACACATTATAGCTCACGATGCATGTAAATTCCCTTCTCACCAGAACTGGGTAAACTAATACCTCTTCTTGTTTAACTGCTGGATACACACACGGTATACCAGCATCCTTTCCTTTGGCTTACTATTGAGTAAAGAACTGACAGGAAAAGGAACTGTGGCTGCCTGTTTTCCCCTGTCCAAGTCATCGTGTTCAGGGTAAATAGTGGCTAATCTGGAAGTAACACAAGGAAGAAAGGCTGTAATGGGTTCCTCAGTCATTCTGGGCCCTTGTTTCTGCATTCAAATCAAGTTCTTCTTTTTTATCATTGAGAGAGATTTTTGCATGCACCTGCTAGAGAGACAGAAAGAAAAAGAGAGACAGAAAGTGAAAAATCACCCCCCAGAGGGGACATTCACACCACAATTCCTTCTCCATTCTCTCCTTGGGATTCTTGGCACACACGCACACACACATGCCCAGCACGAGTTTCAAACTGCAGGATCTGGAACTTTTAACTGTGTTTAACCACATGGGAGTCCAGTGCCTTAACCACCATGCTACCTGCTGGCCTCCAAAGCAAGTTCTAATTCATATGGAAAGTGTGATCTCTTGGGGGTTATCAGTACTCCCTTACTCAGTTGTAGAAGCAACATGGTCCTCTTACATTTTGAGAATCACTGAATTCCAGGGGTCCCCTGGAATCTTGTGCTTTTAGGGCATCACAAATGCCATGGGGCAGCGGGGCAGCAGATGCTCATCCTGTGTGCATCTCCTATGCTCCTGAGCAGGTGCTGTGGTCCCATAGGACTTTACTTAGAAAATGCATACTCAAAGAAAAAAATTAGTAAGAATGTCAGGAAGGTGACAGGAAAGTATTAAACAAAGTGCAGACCCTTTTGAGTCTGTAGGTCACACCTCCATGAAGTCAGTCATGCCATACTGTCATACTGTAGCCTGTCTCCTCCTCTTGCATCCTCCTGGACCCCCATCCTTGCCTCTTTCATAATGAAGCCTGCCCTCCTGTTCTGTACACTGGCCTCTACCCTGAGCACCCCACTTCCTACTGCAGCTGCCCTGCTCTGTACTTCAATTCCCCCTACTCTGCTCTACTAATTACTTCTTTTTGTCAGACTTACCACCTTCTAAAATACTGTGTCTAGGGCCAGCAGGTGGCATGGTGGCTAAGATGCCACATGACTGACTGCGGTTCAAGTCCCAAATCTGTTGGCTTACTTTCTTACTTTCTTTTGCTCTTAGTCTCTCTCTGGTGAACACACATATGCTTTATAGCAAAAACAAACAAACAAACAAAACTATGTCTTTATCTATTGGTCATTACTTTTAAAATTGTTGCCTATTTCCCCTGCTAGAATATTAGGCCAACTAAGAGAAGGCAAGAAGTTGAAAATTGAATATGTGCTATTTAGTATACAAGAGTCTGAGAGGACTTTTTTTTTTTTTTTTTTTTTTTAAGAGAGTTTTGCTATAGGGCGTGTGCTCTCACCAGAGAGACAGAGAAATGGAAAACAAGAAATCACCCTCCAGGGGTATGGCAACCTCTTCTACATTTTCTTCTTGGGATTTTGGGCAAGCATCCACATGTACCAGGCGTGAGTTTTAAGCCTCTGGTTCCAGGACTCAAACTGCAGTCGACTACATGAGAGTCCAGTGACATAACCATTATCTGCTTGTCCCCTGAGAGGACTTTTAAAAGTTGATGGAGAAGTCCAGCAGGTGGCATGGGGACTAAGGTGCTGTACTCTCATATGGCTGACTGCAGTTTGAGCCTTGGACCTGTCGGCTTGCTTTTTCACTTTACCTCTCTCTCTCTCTCTGGTCAAATTAAAAAAAAAAAAAAAAAAAAGAAAACAATAATGATGAATAAAGTAAAACAATTCTTTAAAAAGAAGTTTGTGGAATTAAAGTACAAGCTTGTTTTGGTATAAAACATTTTGAAACCCAGGTATATATATTTTTTTAATAATATGCATTTCCACGAACATTTTGAAGCCCCTGTATGTGATAAAGTAGGCATTACAAAGTGGTGGCAGATGGAAGTTTTTTCAGTAAGTGGTAATTGGGCAACTAGGTGGCAGTTACAGAAAATTAATCATTCAGATCCTTACTTTATACTATACCTTAGAATAAATTCTAGTGGAATTAAAGAGATTAAAGTAATTAAAAAAAAGTCAGTGTTTGTACTGGCCTTCCTGGGTATCAGAGTGAATTACAGTGAGATAGTAATGAAAACAGATGGCGCTGGCAGAGTAAGAGAGGAACCTACCAGAGGACCTGATGGGAGACTGGAAGAGGACCAATTATTTATGGGAAGTTGGGAATATAATAAAGCTAGCATTTCAGTTCAGCAGGCAAGAGGTGAATTTTCAAAAAAAGTGTTATAACAACAGGTTATAGTTTTAAAAATTGAGTGCAATAGGGATATATGCACGTATGTGGAAGAGTATAGTAGATGTATTATTACACAAAATGAATGCATCTCCCAAGAATACATGTCGTGAGACTCGATTCGTGTAAAGACCCAAGCAGTCTGTTGGCACATAAGCTGACAGCTGCCTTCCACTTTTGTGGACCCTCTGCCTTCAGCACATCCTGACAGAGAGTTCATCTGAAACCCGTCAGTACTGGTTGAGGGTTGCCTCCCTGCATCTGAGAGTCCTCTGCAGGGCTGGGCTGACTGCTCCGGACCAGTGTTAGAACTTCCACGTCCCAGCATAGCTGAACCCTGGACAGCTCGGGGCCCCCTCCCAAGACAGGTCAGTGTAATCTTTCTAGAGACTGGCCTGGGCATCAGGCTTTTTGTGGCTCCCCAGAGGATTTCAGCCTGCTGCCAAGGCCTAGAGCTGCAGCTTTAGTTGTACCAAGTGTCTGTTTGGGGATTAACATGAGGTCTAGACCAAGAAGGCTGCTCCAGAGGATTAGGGCATAGGGCTTGCCAGGTTCTTAGAGCCGAGTGGGATGGGGCTACAGCTGTGGTCTTTCTGACCGGCCCTCTTCCTGTCTGTCCAGAGAGCTGAGGCTTTTAGCCAGTAGTACCCACTACTGAGTGGGATGAAAAGTAATTGGGTAAATCGTAGGTGTTTGCTAGATGCAATTCAGAAAGGAATGGGGGAGGCTCTCATACCTGCCCATAGGATAAGTGGCACTGGGGACCAGAGAAGAAAGTGCTTAGGAGCAAGTGTTGGTTGACTCACCTCAGGGGTAGAATTCTTGGGTGGCCAGATGGTGGCACAGTGGTAAACGTGATGCTCCATGAGGCTGGCCTCATGGGGAGATTCTGGGTTTGCACCTGGAGCTCTCCCTGAGTACGCCGGGCACACGTGTGCTCGTGATCCAGGGTTGGCCGAAGCTGGGGATGGATTGTGGCATAAAGACCCTATTGAGCGTGTCTGTCTCTCCTTGTCTCTCTTTCTCTCTCTTGTTCATGAAAGAAGAAATAAACTTAAAAGAAAAAATAGGATTTTTGCCAGTGTGTCCTGGATTTCTTGAAATAGAAAAGGGTCACACAGCTGAGGCTGAGACCCTTAGTAAGTGGACTGTGGCTGAATACCATCCTACTGTGTTAACAAAAGAGCAACTGACAGATTCACAGATGAGCTTCCTTTGAACTTAATGGTACTGTGAAGTACCCTAAGGTATGAAAGTAGTAGTTGAGTTTGGTGTTTGAGCGTGAAATAAGAATACTCCCCAAAAATGAAAGCAGCTTACAAAATCCAAATAATTTACATATTAGTGGCTTATAATTGAGAGGTATATAAGCTAAACAGTCAGCATGCTTATTTAATAATTAGACAAATCCTAGTTCATAAACTGTATCAGCCTTCTCTCAGGTAGTAGCTCTGGTATTCTTACTAAAAGTTTCTTTTGTTTTTTAAAATAAAATGTTAGGAAACCTTTTTTTTTTTCCCTTTGGAAAGGTCTAACTCTAAAAATAAACCTTATTTTTTAAAAACGAAAATAATTATACATGAAAGATTATAGTAAATAGCAGGCAATCATTGTTAATAAAAAGTGTAATTGGGAACTGCCAGTTTCTAAGTTTCATGTTCACGCACGTGACCCTCCTTGAGAGGGGAAAAGCTTGGTCATCACCTTAATGACTTGCTCAGGGCCACTTGACATGGCTGTTATGGAAGAGAGCTGGGCTCTACCAGAAGACAGTCTTTCAGCTCTCCTTGCCTCAGATTTCTTCTGACAATTTCCTTAAATTTTATCTTTCTGATACATTTTATGATCTGTTTAAAAAAACAAAAAACCAAAAAAACTGAACTTCAGAATCTCTCAGGCCAGTGACGGGCACTTATTCCACCAGGAGTCCATGCTCTAGAAAGTGCTTACATCCCCATCATTTGGTCTTACAAATGCAGTTCAGGTCACTGTGTAGTTTGGAGGGGTTTATAGGTCTCTGCCTCATCTTCCTTCCCAAAGATTGGTTAGTATTGATGAGAGTCCCTCAGTATCTGCTTGCAAAATTATTCTTCAGAGCTTATTGATTCTGTTGTATTTTTCCAGGAGAGACCTCTGGAGTCATGTTGGCCCATCTCTAGAACCTGTGTATCTTACTGTTAGAAACATTGTCTGCTGGGCCAGCAGGTGGTGTGGTGGTTAAGGTGCTATCCTTACATATGGCCAACCGTGGTTCCAGTCATGGAGCTGGTGGCTTGAAAATCATTACTGAGCATGTGTGCTCAAAATCCCAAAAAGTGACTGGAGGAGAAGGGATTGAAGCCTGGCCATCACCCCTAGGGGGTTTTCTCCCTTTCTTTCTCTCTGTCTTTCTCTTGTCTCTCCTGGGTGAGCACACATCCCTATGACAAAAACCTAAAATAATAATAATAAAAAAAGAAACATTGTTTGCATTTGACAGGTTGGGAAAAAAAAATCTGTCTTGTAAAAGGTTAATAGGAGAGGTTTCAGTTTTATACATATGCAAATAAAAATTTCTTAGTGTTAAGAGAATCTCTTTTTATGAGCAGCAGTCAGTATTAATGGTGTTCTTTTGGTGATATTACATTGCTGTATTGAAAAGTAACCAAAAAGAAAAAAAAATAGCTAATATTGGAAAGGATGCAGAGAAAGAGGAATTAAGAATCCATCAATAGATGAATGGATAAAGAAAATGCAGAATGTATGCCCAGTGGAACACTATTCAGCTATTTTTGAGAATGAAATTTTGGTACCAGCAGATAGCATAGATGTCACATCACTAGACTCCCACATCGCAGACCGCTGTTTGGGTCCTCGACCTGGTGGCTTGAAAATCATGGTGTGGGGACCAGCAGGTGGCGTAATGGTTACATTGCTGGATTCCCATGTAGTCAACTGCAGTTTAAATCCCAGACCTGGCGCCTTGAAACTCAGGCCAGGTGTGTGTGCATGTATGCCCAAAATCCCGAGAGAATGGAGGAGAGGGGATTGCAGTGTGGCCATTCCCCCAGGGGGGTGATTTCTCTCTTTCTGTCTCTTTCTGTCTCTCCAGTGAGTGCACACGCCCTATAGCAAAAGTCTCTCTGAAAAAGAAAAAGAAAATTATGGTGCATGTGCATGCATGCCCAAGATCCTGGGAGGAGAATGGAGGAGAAGGGATTGTGGCATGGCCATTCCCCTGGAGAGGGGTGATTTCTCACTTTTCCTCTCACTACCTCTGTTTCTCTCTCTCCCCAGTGAGTGTCAGCAAGCACATGAGCCCTAGGGCAAATCCTCTCTCTCTCTCTCTCTGTCTCTTTTTTAAGAAAAAAAGAATGAAATTTGAGCCCAGCAGGTGGTGTGGAGACTAAGGTGGGGTGGATCCCATATGGCCATCTCTGTAATTCAAGTTTTGGACCCAGCAGCTTAGAAAACACAAAACACGCTGGGCATGTCTGTGTGTGCCCAGAACTCCAAGAGGAGAATGGGAGAGAAGGGATTGCAGTGTGGCCATCCTCCTTGAGGGGTGATTTCTCATTTTCTATTTCTGTCTCTCTCAGGGTAGCACACATACTCTATAGGAAACTAAATGAAAAAAAGAAAAAAGAAATTCTATCATTGGAGGCACTGCTGGGTGAGCCTGGAGAACATTATGTTAAATGAAACAAGCAAGACACAGGAAGAGAAAAATTACAAGGCCTCACTCTTATGTGGAAACTAAAAAAGTCCTCATGGAAGTACAAAAAAGGATAGTGTTTTCTAGGAACGGGAAAGGTAAAGTAGGGAGATACTGGTTAACAGATCCATGTAGGTAGGAGGAGTAAATTCTGGTGTTCTACAGCACAATAGGGTAACTGTAGTTTCCAACTTATTAGTGTATATTTCACAGTAACCAGAAGAGAGACTTTTGAATGTTCCCAACAGAATAACAAATGTTTGATGTGATAGATATGCCAACTACCCTCATTTAATCATCATCGACTGTTTTAATGTATCAAAGAATCACAGTGAGGCTGGTCTCATGGCCTAGTGTTTAAAGAAACGTGATCCCACGTGGCCAACTGCACAGTTTGAATCCTGGCCATAGAGGCTTGAAAAACTCACTGGGCGCATGTCTGTGTATGTCCCAAATACCGATGGGATCCAGAAGGGATTGCAGTATGACCATGCCTTGTTTGGGGTGGAGGGTGCTTTATTCTTTTCTCATTCTTTCTCTGACGAATATGCAAGGCCTCTGGCAAATAAAATAAAATGATACTGTACCGCCAAAATATGTGCAATTATATGTCAATTTAAAAAATAATTCTGACTTAGGAAATGAATAAATGTTTAGGGATCATGCTTTTATATTTTATTTTAATCTGTTATTTAAACTATAAAGTTATTTCAAAGAGTTGCTCTTTTTATAGTAAGCTCATACATTTATTCCATTTTTCACAGACTTTTTTTTTTAATTGCTAGAGAGTACATGTGCTTGCCAGAGAGAGACAGAGACAGAGGGATAGAGAAAGTACCCTCCAATGGGGCGTGGCCATACTGCAATCCCTTCTCCTCCAATTCTCCATCCTCTTGGGATTTTGGACTCGTGCACATGAACCCAAATTCAAACCATGGTTAACCATGTGCAGTCTGACTCCCTTACCCAGTAGGCAAGGGGGCAGGCCCTCCAAGAGCGTATTTTGTTATTAGAATGTTTAGCTATGTTATGATATTCCATTTAAATTTAATTTCAGTGAGAACAGAACAAACCCCAGAATTTTAGGATACAGTATAATCTTAGTAATGAGGGTCTAGTGGGATTACTTCTAATTCGGTATCTTTATTTTTCAGATAAGGTCATGAACTCTGTTAAATTAATTTAGGTACAAATAGCTTCGATTACCACTGAATTGATGTGAGTGATTACAGTAGACTAATGAGTTAATCTGTAGCAGTGCATTCTAATCACTGATGTACTAGGCCAATTGCTTTATTTTCTAAGTGTTAGGTCTGTTTTAATTATAACAATTTCCAGAAATACTCGTTTTAAAAATTTTGTGTTATAGAAAACTCCAGAGTCACATAAGTAGAGAGGATGATAACAAATCACCATCATCCTATGTCAGGGATTGTCAGCCACCACAGAGAGTGCACGTTTTATCAGGCACCCCTGTGTGCAGGTTAGGGCCGTAAGCTCTGATGTGTGAGAGTCTACTGGAGAGGAGAATTGTGGGTAGAATCACATCAGGGAACTGTTTGGGGGCCCCAGGAGAATATTTCACTAAATGACTATGTTCTGTCCCTATCTGGGAAGCATTTAGTTTCTTTCCTTTTTCTCTAACACAAATAGCAGCATGGCAGTAGATACCTTTGTGCGTTAAATATTTGCTTACTTTTGTTCTTCTGTAGGATAATGGAAGACACAGTTAAAAATGAAGGAAATTGGATATTTTCGTTCTTTTCTCTGAAGATTTTATTATGACCTGATAACTTTGGCTTTTTTCTTCAAAGTTCCAGGTTAATTATTCTCTGGATGAAAATGTCTTTATGGATATTGTCTTGAAGAAATGCTAGCTGCCGCAGCAGACAGACTCAGAAATCTCTGTGGCTTACGATGATGTTAACAGCACCAGAGTACTGCTTGGCTGGGTGGGGGGTCTGCTCATCTGCTGATCTAGAATCCAAGCTCCCAGCAGCTTGTGTGCCTAGACTTCCTGTCAGGGAAGGGGGAGGATGGAGGCGCCTATCACCTCTTACATGTCATCTGCATGTGCATGTGTTGATGGAAGTAACCAACTCTGCAGAAATAATAAGTAATGTGGTTTAGTGCTAAGCAGGATGTTCAGTGACTGACCCGGAGAAAGACAAGCATTCCCCAGGTGCTGTGATTGCAGTTGTTCCTTTTTTCTTTTTTTTTTTCTTTTTTTTTTTTTTTTTTTGGAGAGGTTTTCGCTATAGGGCGCGTGCGCTCGCCAGACAGACAGAGAGAGACATAGAGACAGAAAGCGAGAAATCACCCCCCAGGGGGGATGGTCACGCCGCAATCCCGTTTCCTCCATTCTCCTCTCGGGATCTTGGGCACGCACGCACACGCGCCCAGTGTGAGTCTAAGCCACCGGGTCCGGGACATGAACCACGGTCGACTACATGGGAGTCCAGTGACATAGCCATTACGCTAACTGCTAGTTCCCTGCAGTCGTTCCTTTTCTATAGTTCTGAAAGCAGGAAAGTTGTCAATCATTTTACATTGACCTGGACCAAAAAAGTGGGACATCTGGAAGTGGAGGATTATAGGTTATGGATGAGTTTGAAATTCTTAAATTAGTAATAGGTTAAAATAAAAAAAAACAACACAGTCGCTTGTTTCTGAAAGAAATCAACAAAAGAATGTTTAATCTACTGAAAGAGATAAGAAGGCTTACTATGCACTCCTTTTACTTTTTTTTTTTTAAATAATTGTTTTATTTGACTTTATTTATTTATTTTAATTTGACCAGAGAGGAACAGAGAGAGAGAGAGAGAAAGCTGCCAGGTTTGGTACTCGAACCATGGTCAGCCATGTGGGAGTCCAGCGCCCTTCATGCCAGCTGCTGGCCCCTTTTTATTTTTAAGTAATTTTACTCATATACAAAGTTGCAAAAAATAGTATATAGGGTATTTGTGTACCTTCACCCAGCTTTTCTTAATGTTTGCTTTTTGGCTTAACTATAGTGTAATGATCTAAACCAGGAAATCAACACTGATTCAGTACTGATCTACAGATCTTATTTGACTTTGGCCAAAGGCAGTACTCTTACCACAACAGCTGGGGGCTGTTCTCAGGTTCCTGCTTTCACTTCTCAACACTGTGGGGGGTCGTCTTTGGTCACAAGTGTCCTTTCCTTAACAGATGAACAGGATATGCTGAGAACCCCCCTAGAGGACTCCACTGGAGCCCTGCTCTGCCAAGTAACTTGTAGCTTAGCACTGGGCCTTGAGGAGGGTATATGTTTCTATTCTGTGAGCAATATGCTGACAAAATCCAGGGAGGAAGGGAAGCCTTTCTTGTCAGAAAATAGATCAAGGACTTCCAGAGACTTTTTAGAAAAATCTGACTCAAAACTCTATTTTGATCATCACTCTTCCATACGCTGTCTACTCCCCTGTGGCCACAGACAGCGTCTCTAGCCTTAACTAATTGGGTTACCTGGATGTGGGCTTGGCCACAAAAGGGGGCAGAGCAAGGGAGTCCAGATGAATCAGCATAACATCACTCTTGGGGCTAACTTAATTCAAGTCAGCAAGTGCTTGTCCATGGGCTACCGAATGCCTGGAAACTCATCATCTGTCACTGTGTAACAAAGTTCTCCAAACTTGTGTTGCCTCATATAATTCAGGAGAGGCTTAGCTGGGTAGTCTGGTTTAGGATCTCCTGGGAAGTTGCAGATGGGTGTCAACTGAGGGACCAGCCAGTGGTGTGGTGGTTAAAGCAGCTGGATCCTACAAGACTGATAGATTGTGTGGTTGAGTCTTGGTCCTGGCTGCTTGAGAAACACTGTAGGTGCATGTGTGGGTGTCCCCAAAATCCCAAAAGGAGACATGGAGGAGAAGGGATTGTGGTGTGGCCATCCCCCATGGGGAGTGCTTTCTCATCACCCCCTTTCCAGCAAGCACACCTGACTCTGGCAAACTAAAAATAAATATATATATATCAGCTAGGAGTGCCATCATCTAAAGGTTTGGCTGGGGTTTGAGTGTCTCCTTATAAAATAGTTCATTCAGGGAACTGGCAGATGGCATGGTGGTTAAGGTGCTGGACTCCCACATGGCTGACTTCGGTTTGAGCCCTAGACCTAGCAGCTTGCTTTCTCACCCCTCATCTTTGTCTCTAGAATTAAAAAATAAATAAATAACATTAAATCAATAATAACTTTTTTTTTTTTTTGCATTCTTGCCATATTTTATTATTTTACTTCTGTAAAGGGAAGAACACGAAGTTTGTGAAAAGTTGTGTATAGTTTACGGTGACAGTGCTCTACAAGAACGTCAGTGCCAATGATGATTCACAATATTTCATGCTGGTGATTTTTTTTTTTTAATTATTTATTTAATTTTATCTATTATCATTGTTTTATTTATTTATTTATTTATTACATTTTAGCACATGTCTTTTACAGTATACATTTCTTTTTCCAACACAA
This sequence comes from Tupaia tana, assembly GCA_026018925.1. Classification (NCBI taxonomy): domain Eukaryota; kingdom Metazoa; phylum Chordata; class Mammalia; order Scandentia; family Tupaiidae; genus Tupaia; species Tupaia tana. The sequence goes on from JAKSZU010000015.1 coordinate 52,572,955, forward strand.
ATACTATGCATGTCAGTCAGGACAAAGATATTACTATATACATTATCATCAGCAAATAACTTCTCATTTTTTGTCCACTAAGCATACTTTTATGTTTTTCCTTCCCCCCCTCCCCCTTCCCTCCCTCCTTTTTTCTTTCTTTCTTTCTTTTTCCTTTCTTCCTTCCTTCCTTCCTTCCTTCCTTCCTTCCTTCTTTTTTTTTTTTTAATTTGCATACAATCATTACATTTGTACAGAATGGGTACAGAATGGTCTGTAAAAGCATGTATATACAGTGTGCATTAACCAAATAGATATAAACATATTCACCACCTTCAACATTAACATTATGTTGTGAACATTCAAAACCCACTCAGATGATTCTGCAAGTAAGTGTGAATTGTCTATGATGTTTTTTGCTGAGAGATACAATTCCTTTTTTTTTTTTTTCTTTTTTTCTTCTAATTATCAGTTCATAAAGTTCCCAGCAATAGGGAACGTAGACTTCACTCAGGGCTGGACCAAGGGTGGGTCTCGTGCAGCCCCGTAAATGTAGGTGAGTCTCCATGGAACACAGTTTCAGGGACGCAGCTCTGGAAAGCAGAGACGACTATCAGATGATGCGGCACAGCAGCCATCCCACAGTCACTGGGAATGGCACTGTGGGGATCTGCAGCGTGAATCATCCTCGGGTGTCTGGATTCCTTAAGAATGGTAGAGTAATTCTTGTTTTTCCCTGAGGTAATGCAGAGCTGGTAACCATCATCTTCTCACTGACCATAGGCAGAGAAATTCCTCCCATACAATACACCTCTCAATTGGTCCAAGACAGCCAAAGACTCCCTCTGCTGCCCATAGCTGTAAGTTCTTGATCCCTGTGCTTGGTCCCAGCCCGCCGCCCGCGGCCGGTAGCCACGTGGGGGTGCAGGCCTGGCGGCCATGCGCAAGCCTGGGGGCCACATGTAGGCCCGGCAGCCATGCCCGGACCCGGCGGCCACTCGTAGGCCTGGGACCACATGCAGGCCCGGTGGCCCCATGCGGGCCCCGAGCGCATGAATACGCACGGGATCCAGTGCCCCCCCCCCCTCGCCCGCCCAGCCAGAGAAAGGAAGGACAGTGACCTCGGCCGGTCTGCGGCACCGGTCCGCTGCAGCGCCAGGCGTGAGACATACCCAGCGCCGGAGAGGCAGTGGGGGCTGTGCGGTCCGGGTCCTGGCACGCGGGGCAGAGCCGTGGCCACGGCGCGTGGGGGCAGACCCCGGCCACGGCACGCGGGGCAGACCCCGGCCACTGCACGCAGGGGCAGAGCCCCGGCCACGGCACGCGGGACAGACCCCGGCCACGGCACGCGGGGCAGAGCCCCGGCCACGGCACGCGGGGGCAGAGCCCCGGCCACGGCACGCGGGGGGCCACGGCACGCGGGGGCAGAGCCCTGGGTGGGCTGGCTCCCCAGCCAAGGCACGCAGAGCAGAGCCCCAGCCATGGCAGGGCGGGGGGCAGCCCCGGCCTGGCCGTCCCCCTGGCCAATGCGGGGGGCACGCGGAGCAGAGCCCCGGCCTGGCCGCCCTGGCCACAGCACGCGGGGCAGACCCCGGCCATGGCATGCGGGGCAGATCCCCGGCCACGGCACGTGGGGCAGAGCCCTGGCCGGGCCGATTCTCCGGCCAGGGCATGCGGAGTAGAACCCCAGCCGCAGCACACAGAGCAGAGCCCCGGCTGGGCTGGTTCTCTGGCCAAGGCACGCGGAGCAGATCCAGGCCACGGCACGCGGAGCAGAGCCCCGGGGCAAACCCCACGGCACGCGGGGCAGACCCCGGCCACGGCACGTGGGGCAGAGCCCCGGCCGGGCCGGCTCTTCAGCCAGGGCACACGGAGCAGAACCCCAGCGACAGCACACAGAGCAGAGCCCCGGCTGGGCTGGCTCTCCGGCCAAGGCACGCGGAGCAGACCCCGGCCACGGCACTCGGGGCAGAGCCCCCCGGTCCACGGACAGGGCATGCGGAGCAGAGCCCCCGGCCACGTCACACGCCCCGGCTCGCGGAGAGCCCCTGCGCCCGGCGCCCTGCCCCCGCGCCCTGGCACGACAGCGGCGCTGCCGGCGCATGCAGGCGCCCGCCCCCGGTGCATGCCCCCGCGCCCCGCCCCCGTGCCCCGGCACGCGGAGTGGAGCCCCCGTGCCCGGCGCCCCGCCCCTGCGCCCGCCGGCCCGCCCGCCGGCCGGCCGGCGCATACACCGGCGGAGCCCCGTGGCCCACCGGCCTGCCCGCCTGCCGGCTGGCGCACACAGGCGGAGCCTCAATAATAACTTTTTAAAAAATAAGGTAGTTCATTCTTATAACTGAGTGTGTTTTTCATACTGACTATGTTAATATTGAACTTCATTTTTTCATGCTGGATGAACATATGAGTGACCGTGAATGCTGTTTGTGTGAGCAGCTGTAAAGGTCCAGTCCTGGGGCTGGTAGAAAGTGCCCTCACAGTTCCGTAAGGAAGTTTAAGTCTGGTGGTAGCTCCATTAGTTTTCCTCAGAGACTTCCCATGGGTTGGACCTTTGCCCTCTCTGCCATCTTCACTTGGCAAGTCTATTAGGCCTCTGACTTCCTTTCCTGGATTAGTGTTTCAAATCTAAGAGTTTACCTCAGGTTCTGTCATTGTGGGAGGTGGGAACTGAGGGGCCCCATTCTAATGGTGGGTTAGAAGGTCTTTGGCTGAACATTTCGGGAATTCTAAACGATAGCAGGCCTGGGAGAAAAGGTTAGAAAAAGAATTTAATGTCTTTTGAGATCTTAATATTCTCGTAGTGCTCTTAAGAGCTAAATAGTATCACAGCTACATCAGGCGAAGATTTATGAAAATCCATACTATAGGTGGAAATGGTTTGAATTAGCATAAATATTTGGGCCTCAGCATTTAAAAAAAGTTTGTCCAGTAGTGTTTGTGCTTGTTAGAGAGAGAGAAAGAGAGAAAGCGAGAAAGCAGCCCATATGGAGGAGATGGTTATGCTACAATCCTTTCTTCATTTCTTCTTTCTTTTGTGATTTTGTACATGGCTGGCATGTTTCTTAAGCCACCAGATCCAACCCTTGATTGGCCATGGGGGATCCAGCCGCCTTCCACCAGGCAGTGTACTGGCCCAAGGGGCCCAGTGTTTTAAAATAGGTTTGCTTGTTAAATATGACATCTGTCTATGCAAAGTGATTATTTATCGAGCATTTTTCCATGTGGATATCTAGGATAAGAACATTCCAGGCAGGGGGCAAAAAAGCTTGAGGCATTTTCTTTTCTTTTTTTTTTTTTTTCTTTTAAAGATAGGTTTTGTTTGTTTGTTTTTGCTATAGGGTGCGTGCACTTGCCAGAGAGACAGTAAGTGAGAAATTGCCCCCAGGGTGGTGGCAATTCTCCTCTATTTTTCTCTTGGGATTTTGGGCATGCACATGTGCCTGGCGTGAGTTTCAAGCTCTGGGTCCAGGACTCGAACTGTGGTCAACTGTGGGAGTCCAGTGATGTAACCATTACACCATCTGTTGGTCCTGAGATATGTATTTTTTTTTTTTTTATTTATTTTTTGGAAAGATTTAACTTTAGGTCTAAATACTGAACTATGGCCAATTTTTTTCTATTTATACATAATTTATAATAGTTAAATGCTTGTCATGCTGTATATCTGTGCCATTGCTATCAGTAGATAAAAGTATTGATGAAATATTGCTCTCGTTTCTGAAATAAAGGAATTATACTGTCCAGTTTTATTTTTCAGTGGCTTCCAGTGGTTTGTAATCTGGGGGCAACTTACATGCAAGTAACTTGGTTGGTAAGTATGAGAAGAGGAAGATCTATGTCTTCCCTTTTTCTCATTACATTGGCTCAGCATGGTTGACTTATGTATACTTATGTTCCGTTTCACTGGAACAGCCTTCAGCAGCACAGCCCACGTTTGCATCAAAGGAGAACGATTTGGTGCCATGGTTTACCCAGTTACTTACTGACTAGCAACTGAAGAGAGCACTGTGTGGTGAAAAGTGAGCCATGGGCTTTGAGACCCTTCTTTGAGAGGTACTCTGAGCCCCGGCTTGGGCATGGTGGCTGATGGCTTTGGACAGGTTACTCAGCTGTGCAGAAAGCAGGCAGAACAATTGGAGTGGCATCTGGAATATTGTAGGCACTGAGATGGGACTTTCGTATTTATAGTTATGTTTAAGATATCTGGGATGTCCTATTGCATACTTTTTCTTAAAAAAAAAAAAAGAAAGAAAGAAAAGAAAACCAGTGGGCCAGACAGTGGCATAGTAGTTAAGGCAGCTGGATCCCACATGGCTGACTGTATGGTTCAAGTCTTAGATCCGGTGGTTTGAAAAACATGCCGAGTGCATATGTGTGCGTGCCCGAAGTCTCGACAGGAAAATGGAGAAGGGATGGTGGTGTGGCCACTCCCCTTTGGGGAGGGGGTGCTTTCTCACTTTCCCTTTCCATTTTTCTCTGTAGCTTTCTCTGGTAAGTGCACGTGTCCTATAGCAAATTTGAAAGAAAGAAAGAAAGAAAGAAAGGAAGGAAGGAAGGAAGGAAGGAAGGAAGGAAGGAAGGAAGGAAGGAAGGAAGGAAGCCGACCAGTCCTTAGTGCGGTGGTTGCATGTTGTACATGGGGCGCTGGTCATGTTGGAGTCCTTGCTCCAGTGGCTTGCAAAACACGCTGGGTATGTGTGTGTGCCCAGAGGAAAAAGGGTTGCGGCATGACTGCTTTACTATGCTTTACTAGGGGCTGCTTTCTCTCTCTCCATCTCTTACCTCTCTGGTATGTGCATTTGCCTTCTGGCAATTAGGAAAGAAGAGTATGATGGGTCAGATTTCGAGACAGGCACCAAAGAATGGGACTAGAAGCAGTGCTCAGTGCTGGTTTTCACCTTTGTTCCTGCAGCTCCCACTGTGAATGCCCAGGCTGACGTGGAGGGGGAGATGATGCGGGATGGCCCTATCATTCTCCTGACCTGACAGAATCTTTCCTCCCTCCATGCATGAGCACCTACATATACATGTGCTTTATCCATTATGGCTGTGGTGTTCAGCTTCTCTTTTTTTGTGGTATCAACTTAAACTTGATACTGAGATCACTTAGACATCACCTTTTTAATGTCATGCTCATAATTTTCTTTTTTCTTTTTATTATTTTAGAATTATTTTATTTAATTTTATTTATTTTAATTTTGACCAGAGAGGGACAGAGAGAGAGAGAGAGAAAGTGAGAAAGCAAGCCGCCAGGTCCGGGACTCAAACCACACCAGGCCATGTGGGGATCCAGCACCCTTAACCACCATGCCACCTGCCGGCCCCAATGCTCATGATTTTCTTACATTATCTTTTATAACGTTTGTTATGGCTAATTTAAAAAAGAATTATAAGATGAGTTATTAGTATGAAAATAATTTTTAAAGTAGATACACGATCTACTCATTTTAATAACTTTAAGCAAATTGCAAAGCATAAAATATCAAACAAATTCAGAGCCAGCAGATGGCATGGTGGTTAAAGCACTGGACTCTCACATGGCGGATTGTGGTTTGGGTCCCAAACCTGACAGATTGCTTTATCACTTTCCCTTTCTCTGTCTCTCTCTGGTGAGCATGTGTACCCTATAGTAAATTAAAAATAATAATAATAAGTAAAATTAAATAACTCATTTTTAAAAAAGTCAAATAAATTCAAGAGACATAAAAAGTAAATTTGGGAGCCAGCAGGTGGTGTAGTGGTTATGTTGCTGGACTCACACATAACTGACTGCGGTTCAAGTCTCAGATCTGGTGGCTTGAAACTCAAGCCAGGTGTGTATGTGCCCATCCAAGATCTCAGAAGGAGAATGGAGGAGAAGGGATTGGTGACCATCCCTTCTGGTATGTGATTTCTTAATTTCCCTCTCGCTGTGTCTGTCTCTCTCTGGTGAGTGCATGAGCCCTGAAGCAAAAACCTCTACAAAAAAAAGTGAATTTGGCTAGATCAAAGTTATTCCCCTTACCATATAGAAATTCAGAAGAAGAAAGTGAGACTAGGAAAACATATTTGCAGTATTTCAATTAAATTTGTTAGGAGGTAATTCTAGGTTAGATGTAATTGGAGAAATAATAGTGACGACTGTGAACCATTCAAGGAGTTTCCCCAGTGGAAGCATCTTGCAGAGCTGTAGTGCAACAGGATGGCCAGGACACTGATCTTGATACTCTCCACCTCCTTTAGGTCGAGGTTCTTTTTTTTTTGCCTATAATATTCAATTGATCTGGTACTATCTTTCCTCCATTTTTTTTTTAAGAGGTTTTTGCTATAAGGCGCGTGCGCTCGCCAGACAGATAGAGAGAGACAGAGAGATAGAAAGCGAGAAATCACCCCCCAGGGGGGATGGCCACGCTGCAATCCCTTCTCCTCCATTCTCCTCTTGGGATCTTGGGCACGCACGCACACGCGCCTGGCGTGAGTTTTAAGCCACCAGGTTCGGGATGCGAACCGCAGTCGACTACGTGGGAGTCCAGCGACATAGCCATTACGCTAACTGCTGGTCCCTCTGTGTTAGCTATTCTAGAACCTGTGCCTTTCTGTGTAAATTCTAGAAAAAGCTTGTCAGTAACGACACAGAACTATCCTGAGATTTCAATATAAATTGCTTTAAACCTATACTCAATTTACAGAGATTTAATGTCTTTTTCTTTTTTTTTTAAGTTTATGCTATAGTGTGTGTACACTTACCAGAAAGAGATAGAGAGATAAAGAGAAAGTGAGAAATCATCCTCTAGGGGCACAGTCTCTTTTCCTCCAGTCTGCTCTTGAGATTTTGAAAGTGAGAAATCACGCCGCTCCTTCACCTCCCCACCCCCACAATCTGTTCTCTTCCTCCTCTAGTCTGTTCTTGGAATGTTGGCCATGCATGCACATGTGCCTCGTATATAATTTTCAAGCCACTGGGTCCAGGACTCCAACTGTGCAGTCGGCTATGTGAGAGCCAACACCTTAGCCTCAACGCCACTTGCTGGTCCCAAGATTGAACTTCTTTACTGTCTTGAGTCTTCTAATCTTTAAATATGGTATGTATTTCCATTTATGAAACTTTTTGTTTTTACAAAGTACTGATATTTGGAATCTATAAAGAGTACCTATAGGGGATTGGGACCTCTGAAGGCCTTCTGCCCAGACTTCACCCTCCTGCCCCCCCCCCCCCCCCCCCCAGTCTAGCCAGGAACCAGGACAAGCCAATCACCAGCCATTTATATCTGAGTTCTGAGTGGCCCCCTTTAAGGATTAGGACCTCTGAACACCTTCTGCCCAGACTTCACTGCCAGGAGCCAGGTTAGAGCACCCTATTTATTCTCTCTGTCTCTCTCCATCTCTCTCTCTGTATATTTTTAATTTTTTAAAAAAATTTTTAAACTTCTTAGCTCTTGGTCACTTTTTATTTTGCTAATTTGTACCTTTCCTCTCACTCCCATAGGACAAGCCAACCATCAGCCATCTATATCTGAGTTCTGAGTGGCCCCTTTCATATGGCATGGTTTTCATTTTTTGCTTAAAATTTTTCTCCCCTCTTTTAAAATTTTTTTTTTTTTGGTCTGGTTTCTCTCTCTCTCTTTTATTTCCCTTTTCCTTTTACCTTTCTCATTTTTCTGCTCAGCCTCCACACACTGATTTTCTAGACAGTCTAGGTGTACAGTAGCCAACTATCTGAATACTTTTAGGGTCAGATTAATCCTCAATTTCCATTGAATCTGCTGCACAAAGGGAGAAAAACAGTACTGTTTAGAGATTGCAGGTCACCTCCTCCTGCATGCCCCTGCATGCTCAGATTAACTCCAAAAACTAGGAAAAAAATGTATAATCCATCAGATGACCAGAAACCACCACAGAGGCACAAAGAATATGAGAAACCAAGAAAATATCTCTCTCCTAAGGGAAAAGAATAACTTCTCATCTTCTGCCGACAGTACAAGGGAACTAGTGGAAATGTCAGGTAAAGAAAATTAGAATATTCATAGTGACAAAGCTAACAGAGATGTAAGAGTTGAGACAATGAATTCCAGAAGATGGCAGGAGAAAAGAGACAACGAGTTCCAGGAGGTGAGGAAGTTCTTGCATGATCTGAAAGAGGAAATACACATCATAAAAAAGAATCAAACAGAATTGTTAAAGATGAAGGCTGTAATACAGGAAATCAAAACCTCCCTTGGAAGTATTAAATGCAGATTAAATCATTCAGAATATCGAATCTCAGATGTAGAAGACAGAACCTCTGACCTAGAAGAATTCACCAAAAAGACTGAGAAAATAACCCAAAAAATGAGAATACCATTAAACGCCTAAACATCCGGATCATTGGTATCCCAGAAGGTGAAGAAACTAAAAAGGGCATTGATAATCTATTCTATGAAATCCTGAAAGAAACCTTTCCAAACTTAGAGAGATACTCAAATATCCAGACCCAAGAAATACAAAGGACCTCACATAGAATCAACCCAAGAAGATCTTCCCCAAGGCACATCATAGCCAGACTGATGTGCCACAGACCACAGAAGGAGACAAGATACTAAATTTGGCAAGAGCGAAATGTCAAGCTACCTTCAAAGGATATCCCATCAGGCTAACGTTGGACCTCTCATCAGAAACAATGAAAGCAAGGAAAGAATGAGAAAAATATATTGAAAGTGTTAAGTGAAAAACAGTTTCAACCAAGAATACTATATCCAGCAAGATTATCTTTCATATGGGAAAAAAAGACAAAAACATTCTCTGATAAACAAAACCTGAAAGAATTTACCAACACCAGACCAGCTCTCCAAGAAGTGCTGAAGGGAGTGCTATACCAGGAAAACTAAAATTGGACACACAGAAATAAGAGTATAAAAAACAACCAAGAAAATGGCCAACCTCATGGTAGGGACAAGTCCGGAGTTGAATGTTAACTTCCAGAGTTTAAATGGAAAGATCAGACCACAGTAACACTGCAAATTCAATAGAAGAGAGAGTAATTACATGAATTGAACTAGTGAAATAGAATTTTTTGACTTTAGACTAAAACATTACTGATTTCCTTCTATGCTTTGTTTTCCAGATTTAAGGATCTTTGTCTTCTCTTGAACTGTTGATAGGTTCATCTACCTACTATTTGATTGGAATCCTAACCTTTTTCCTGGCTTTCAGTCTTAAGCAAATTTCTCTTAACATGTTTTGATTTTGATCTATTAAAACTATTTTTTTCTTGAAATTAAAAAATGCATTAAAAATACATATTAAAAAAAAGAATACCTATAAATCAATAGCATAAAAGCCCAAAAAACCATAGGAAACTGGGAAAAGGCTGTTAACAAGTAATTCCAGAAAAAACACAAATGAATATTAAGATTTGAAAATATAATCTGTCAATAAATGATTCAGAAAATGCTAATTATGAGACCCTGTTGTGGCTGGGTGTGGTGATGTGTTCCACAAAGACTGCTCTGCAGCCATGAAGACTCTGTGCTCTGCAGCCTGGAACGACATGGAAGGCCCGCAATCCATTCTCTCTTCCACCTAAAGGCCAGGTGCAGTGGTGATGTGCCTGTCAGTCCGCCCTCAGGAGCCGATGTGGGAGAACTACAAGCTAGAGACTGGCCTGAGCAACATGGCAAGTCTATTTAAAAAAAAAAAAAAAAGAAAGAAAGCTGGATGTTGTAGTGCACACCTATATCCCAGATAGAGACTGGAGCATCATGACAGCAAGACCCTGTCTTACTGGGGAAAAAAAAAGACAGTTCCATTCATTTGCTTGTTTAGATTGGTAAAAATAAAAAAATGAGGGGCCAGCTAGGTGGTATGGTGGTTAAGGCAATTGGATCCCATGTGGCCAACTCCCCAGGTCTAACTTCAGCAGCTTGAAAAACACAATTAAGTGCATGTGCATGCATGCCTGAAATCCCAAGAAGAGAATGGAAGAGAAGGGATTGTGGCATGGACATCCCCCCCGAGGGTTGCTTTCTTACTTTCTCCCCCTGTCTCTGTCTCTCTGGTGAGCACATGCACTCTATGACAAAACAACAACAACAACAAATAGATAATACTGTGAATTGACACGAGTGCAAGGAAATGGACACTTTGAATCTCAGTTGGTGGGAGCTAGCTGGTGAAGCCTTCTTGGAAGACAGCAATATTGACCCAAGTTAGGAATAGACCTTACTTGATTGAGCAGTTCAGTTTCTCTGAACCTTTCCAGAAGTATGTGCACAAAGACATCGGTATAAGCATACTCAAAATAGCATTATGGAAACAGCCAAAATGCCAATCAGTAGAGGAAAGGCTAGCTAGTCAATGTCTCATCTGTAGAGTGAGATACAGGGCACCAGTTAAACAGAAGGGGGTCGCCTGTGTGTATTGACATGTCAAAATATATAAGAATAGGAGAGAGTTCATATCTCCCTTTCCCCCCCTTTTTGGCTTCACTTTTCCTTTTAAATGAAAACAACATCTGGTCAATTCTGGCTTTCTGCTCACGTTGTTGAACTGATACAGCTGTTTCAGATAACTCAATTGTGGCTCAGTAAAGTGAAATTACTGATAAGTTAACTTTCTTTTTATGGCTCTTATCTCCAAGTCATTTTTATTGTTTTAATTACATGGGGAATGAGGGTCCAGGCCCTGGTGGAGGTCCTGATAGGCAGGAATGATGTGTCCCTGGCATTAGTGGCCTTGTCCTCCCAATTTGCTATCCCTCTCCTCCCCCTTTTTTTAAAAAAAATTTATTTATTCATTCATTTGTTTTAATTTGACCAGAGAGAGAGAGAGAGAGAGAGAGAAAGGGAAAGTGAGAAAGCAAGCCACCAGGTCTAGAACTCGAACCATGGTCGGCCACATGAGAGTGTCCAGCACCTTAGCCACCAAGCCAACTGCTGGCCCCACCCCTTTTTGAAAATAAGAATTATTTAATTTTTATTTATTATTATTTTAATTTGCTGTAAGGCTTGTGTACTCACCAGAGAAAGAGAGAGAGAGACAGGCAGACAGACAGAGACAGAGGGAGAGAGAAAGAGAAAGAGAAAATGAGAAAGCAAGCTGCCAGGCCTGGGACTCAAACTGTGGTCAGCCATGTGGGAATCAGTGCCTTAACCGCCACACCATCCGTTGGCCCCTTTTTTAAAAAAAATTTTAATTGTCAGAGGTGCGTGGGTTGCCAGAGTCACACAGAGAGAGGCAGAGAGGGAGAGGGGGAAATCACCCACTCGTGGGGTATAGTCATGCTGCAAGTCCTCTCCTTCATTTCTTTATCCTGTAGGGATTTGGGGCATGCACACACAGGTATCTGGGGTCTTTTTCAAGCCACTGGCGCCAGGATTTGAATGGCGGTCGATCGTGTTGGATCTGGCTCCCTCAGTCACCAGCACACGGGCTGGCCCTCATGGGCTGCCTCTTTGGTATGCTGCTCAGGTCAGAGGGAACTGCTAGCCTCTGACCAGTGGCTTTCTCTTTGGAAAGGTCTTAACGGGGCTGGCATCCTGAAGAATCTGATTCAGGAGGAAAGTTTCATGGAAAGCATCCATACAATAGTTAATTAAGCGCCTTGACCCATATTCTTACCAAAACGAATGGCTCCTCTAGTGTAACAAATTGACTTGTTTGTTTGTTTGTTTATTTATTTATTTAGATATCTTTTAGAATAGAATTGCTTTTGTGAACAGAGCTCATTTTGTGTGTGTCCTTTTCATGTTTTTTCCAATTAAACTTCTTTACTGTACATCATAATTGGAGACACACCTATATATCTGTCCATCTCTTGGCATGGCACGTACTCTTCTCACACCTAGATTCTTCTGTGCTATTCTAAGGGAGGAGGTAAGCCATTTTAATGTCCCTTTTGCTGCTTCGTATGGGACTTCAGGGCTCCATGCCGTTTATTGTAGTGTCTTGTGTGGTCCTATAGCCATGTACCTACTGAATGCTGAGGTTCGAGTGGGGTTCTGGGTGGGAAGATCACTGCCGAGGTGAAGTGCCCTACTCACTTCATGTCCAGGGGTGCATGGCATCTCCATGACTTCCCTGGCCAGGTTAACCTTGCTCACCTGGTCGCTACAGCGAGACCAGGTCTCTCCACTGTCTAGGTACTGTTTTTCCTTTCCCTGTTCTCTTTGGGAATCACTTTACACAATCCAGCCTCAAAGTGATTGGGAAGATTAAACTCCATCTCTAGGAGGGGGAGATATCTACATAGATTATTTGTAGGTGGCAGGATATCAGATAAATTGAATTTTCAAATAAACAAGCAGTAACTTTTTAGTGCTTGTTCCTTGTACTATTTGAACTTTAAGTGTACCTGGCTGTCCTGTTATTTTGTTCAATCTGGCAACCCCGATTATTTGGAAGTCTTCTGTAAGAAAGATTTGTCTTTTCCCCTCGACGTTGGATTTTCAGTTGAGCTCACTGTTAGTATAGCTCTCTTCCCACTCCGTCCTCTTTTAGCACAGTTGGACATACTTTAGCAGTTGTACTTTGTCTACTTACTTTTCTTTGAAAGCGACATGGAAAATAGTTTTGTTTGCTTCAAAAATGGAATTGGTTTGTGGGTGTGCTTTAATGAAAGGGTTTTTCTCATTGCATGAGCCAAAAAGCACATTAGTTTCCAACCTCTATAAATGAAACCCAGAGTTGAAGGAAACGAGAATTGTGCTGAATTTCCAATTGTGGATTGTGGGAGGGACAGGGAAGAAGAGCCTTGGTTTCCAGCAGGTGTGAGCGAATTCTAACCAAGGGGATGTGGAAATGAAGGAGGGGCTAGGCGGTGGGGATGCCCAGGGCGGGTGGGCGAGGGAGGGGGTAGGAATCTGTGTAGTTTGGTTTTGAAGGAAAACCAGACCTTTTGTTTCCTGGAAGTGCACCTAGATGGTGTTACTTTCCATTAAAGCAGTAGTTCTGTAGCCGTGAGTCTTCGGGTGGTGTGTTCTCGGCAGCTGGTACCCATCAGATCAGGGCCTGCTTTTTATCAGCAGCAGGTGTTCCAGAAAGCAGTAAGGGATGGCAGAGTTCACAGGTGGCTCATTCCTTTTGGAAAGGAGACCACTGTTGTCCCTGGGCCCCCAGTGGGCCTTTCCAGAGCTGACGATGGCTGCTCGGGCTGGACAGACAGGAGGTTACGGGACTCAATGACCTGAATGTGGATGCTCTGTCCACAGCTTCCTTCTTATCAGTTCATTTGTAAGAAGGATGGCACTTGGGTGGGGACATGGCACTGGAGTGGGGATGTGATACTTGAAGGTGAAATCCTGCCTGGTGCAGAGCAGGTGTTTTACTAAGCCTTTGGTGATGGAATGAAAGCATTCATTGCTCTGCCAGAGGTTCAGATAATCAGTCCTCAGCAATTGTGACGTGGATCTATTCACCTGGCCACCATGTCCTGAGTAATGACTCCAGTCATTTGTCATTTCTTACCCAAATCAGTTTTCCTGAACTACGGGGCCTGACTCCTGCCAGGTCTACACAGAAAGCCTTCAGCACATCCTGGGACCCTGGTGCTTTCTGATCTGATATGAGCACCCTGTCCCTTCCCCCTGTGCCTCCGCCTCTGGAGCTGGGCTTCTCTTTGCTGCTGCCATCTCTGGCTCCTGCACATCATTCAACCTATCGAAGGCCTTCATCAGACACATGGGGAGTGAATACAAGGAGATTTCAAAAAGTTTGTGGCAAATAGAATTAAAGTTTGAGTTTATTTTGGTACAAAAAATTTTTTGACCCATGCTGTTTTTTTCATGACATAGACTTTTTGTAAACTTTCTGGAACCCTCACATTCATACCTACCTCAAGCCAGAATGATTGGCATATCACCAGTAAGAACTACTTAAGGTCCAGAGATGTGTAGGGCAACTCACTCACATATCACACATGTGTATGGTGAATGAATTTGGTTCGAGGCTGCTAATTCCTTTTCATAAGGAAAACTTAGAAGCATCGCTTTAAGATAGCTTCCCGGAGGTGTCACAAATGTCTGTGTTTGGTTCTTGGAATGTTGTTGAACAGAACAACATATGTTTGTCCATGTGTTTACATTTTTAAGATACCAGATGTCTGTAGTGCCAGTTTTTATTATCTGTTTTTGAATTATGTTTTGAAACTTAAAAACACATTTTGGAATACTGCTACAGAGCTGAGTGCTGAGTGCTACCTGATTGTAGGATATAGTTTGGCAAGCTGTCTTGAATTTCGGATTTTCTTGAATTTCTGTTTATGGGATGCCAGTGTTAAATACACAAATTGTAAACAGTGAGGTCGGTTCCTCACAGCTCTAGAAAAGAGCAGGCAGTTCCATTTCTGTTGAGGGTTTTGGAGAAAATGTGGAACTCCTAAAGAATGGCTGTGGGATCCTGCTGTTGTTTAAAGGTAAGGAAGCCAGGAGCAGAACATTGGGACAGTGGCACCATTTGCAGTTCTCAGTTGTCACTTAAATCAATTCACCCCACACCTGAATGTGGCCATCTGTTGATGGCCAGGAGGATAGAAATTGAGCTGTCCAGGCTCAGCCACAGTAGCAGCTTGGCTGTTCGGTGGGCTGAGGCCACATAGGAGGCCCAGGCTTGATTCTGGCCCACCCCAAAAGCCAGGTGTGGTGGCGTGTGTCTGTGTTCCTGGCTGTTCAGGAGGCCGAGCAAGAGGATTGTGACACAGTGAGACCCTGTGTAGAAACACCCACCACACACAAGATGTTGTTATTACGAGGCGTGCCTCCCTGGGCAGAAGACCTTCTGCCTCTGGAGCCACAGTGGAGTAGCTGAGTGAAATGAGCTCCGGCGTTCTCATTTTTACACAACCTCAATCTCTGCTCTTTCATGAGGAAACTTAAACAGTTCACTTGCCCTTTTCCAGATTTTTCTGCTTCTCAACTTTTAATAGCTGAATGTGAGGTCACTCGAAGGTTTCCTTTTCAGCTTTAGTGCTGTCGAATTGCACGTGTTCGCAGCTGTGGCCGCCTCATTTCCAGGTGTTTGTTTCCCTTCCCTCTGGCTAATGAGCATCTTTGAGGCTCGGAGTCTTACTCTAGGGCAGGCATACCCTAGGGCCCCCTCAGGTGCTCCATCCCCTTCCACAGACTCGTGGAATGGCACTCGTTAGAGGACTCGTTTTCAGATATAATTAGCATGGGGCTCGTTTGTAGACACAATTATATTCAGGTGCCAACACATGATGCGTTGCTGTTGGACGTGAGGCCTTGAGTTTGAGGTGCCAGAGCGTTTACAACTGTGGCTGTAGGAGACTGATGGGAGTTGGGGGTGTCTCTGAGGCCACTCTGGAGAAGGCTGTGGTCACACTGCCTCAAAGCTGTGACTCTGGAGTTGGGCATTCATGGCAGGGAGGGTCACCTCATGCTGGCCACATGGTTGTCCGTGTGCGGCTGACCCTTTCTTCTCCACGATCTCACCCTCTTCCTCAGGCGGGCGACTCCCTCTGAGCGGGGTTAGGCCGCAGGCCAGAGAGTTCTGCCAGTCAGCCTTAGCACATCTGTCGCCGGGGTTCTTCCCCATCCTGTCCAGGATTCTGTCAGTTCAGGCCCTTGGAACTGATCCTTGGTCCTCTGTGGCCACTGTTTCTTATCTGTACCCAGGGCCTGCTTGTCCACATCGTGGTGACAATAATTACAATGCTGGTGGCTAGTGTGGACTGAGCTTTCACTCTGCTGGGCCTGCTGTCAGTGCTTTATACCCCCTCACCTCACCCTGCCCATGAGCGTTAGGTGCAAGGGGACTCCAGTTCTTTGTGTGTGTGTCTGTGTGTGTGTGTGGGGGGGGGGGGGGGCGGGGAACACCTAACTTGAGGCCTTATCACTTCCAATAGAGGCTATTTGAATGAATGACTCTCGACCTGCATGCAGGAGGTTTCTGGGCTGCCTCCTGCACGCATGGCCTGCTCCCTGTGCTTGAGCACTTTAATCACAGCAGTCCCCTCCACAGGTCTTTGCTGGCTCCACTCCCTTCAAGATAGAGACCAAACCTCAGCTGACAGGTCTGCTTCTCCGGTCCTGTCCTGGCTGCTTCCCTGTAGGAATCATCAGCAAATGATACACTTGTCTTCTTGATCCCAAGTTCATGCTCGAACTCTCTCACCAGCACGGCTGTACATCAGTGCACCTTCCTCCTGCCCTCCCCTGTATAGCACGGACGGATGTGTCTCCGTGGCCTGATGGCTAGCCTGTGTCGGTGATGTGTACCGCCATTTGTTAGCACTCTCATGTCAGCAAACGTCAGTGATTTCCATTTGACTTCTCGAGATCTTATCTCCGGTTCTGCAATTTAATTTTGTTAAGACAAGAACTAGAACTGAGAAATTCCCCTCAGCATCTGGCACAGTGCACAGAGTAGGCAGTCAACCAATATTTGCTTTCCATTAGAGTTTTAGAGAAAGTCATTACTCAGAATAGAGAAGCTTGGTGTCGTTGGCACAAGGACACAACATTGTTTTTTCTCCTGTTCACATCCAATCTTGTCATTCTTTGCTGGTTCAGGAAAGGCTCATTGAGAGCAGATCAAGCAGAAGAATAAGGAAGCCAGTGGAGTGAAATTTCTTAAGATTTCTGTCTGTTAGGACAGTGAAAACATTGTCATCACCATCGGTATTATCTAGTAGAAGAAAAAAAAGCAAATTTGGGGTGCTGGTGGCATTCATAATTAATTAATCTGCATTATTACCTTTTGTGTTTGTCACCTAGACCAACTCTGAATTCTTGGGTGTGTACCGCCATGTGTCATGGAAATGGGAACTGAGACAGGCTTTGTCATCTCTTAGCACTCTCGGAAACAGACTCCACTGTGTAAATGCACTTGAATCTGCAGAGTGTGTGGGCTTCTGTTGCTTGATAGAATAAGGAAGGGTGGATGGGGAGAGGCTGTTGCTTCAGATGACATTCTGAGGGCTCTTTTTTCATTCTCTATATTTATTTTATTCTGAGACCTTGGTCTCATTACAGTTTAAATTGTGCTCTTTAGTAGCTCATTTAATTGAGATCATTTCAGTGAAGAAATGTTCAAAACATTGCAGTTGTAAAGAATCTGGGGTCGTGCAGAGGTTTTAATTGACTCCTATGATGGACGAAGATAACTCCCTGGTGGAGGGCCTCCTTTTCATTATTTCTCAAGGCCTTTATCCCATCTCCATCAGCACAGAACAGCTTAATGTTTTTGGCCGATTGCACTCTGAGTTATGCTGCTTGTAAAGCATTGACTTCATAACCAAGAGGCTGAGCCAGAGTAAGCTGGATAACTTATTCCCTGCTATTTATTTCATAAGGCATTAAAAACAGCACCAGTACGGTCATCTGTTTCACTTTTCACAGGCCCTGTCATCACTTTAATTGGTTGTTGTTAGAGCAGATGTTTTAAAAGGACTATTTTGGCATGACCGTATTTGCTTAATTTCTGATGACTCGCAGGACGTTTATATCTACATTTTGTGAAAGAAAGCTGTGGGCTGTGGGGGCAGAGCAACCCTGGACTCTTGCCAGACCAGGTCCTGGAGAGAGAGAGGGAGAGAGACAATGAGGTTGCTGGGGGAAGAGGTGGAAGGGCAGGAAAACTTGAAAAAGCAAGCGCCAGAGCAGTTACTTCTTTGTTTACAGGCAGTAGTAGCACATCAATAGCAGGCCAAATGTCAACCTCCTTGGAAGATGGCTTTTAAGAATGCAAGAGCCAGGGCCAGGTGGTGGTACGATGCTCTGCAGGCCAACTCATGTGGGAAGGTTCTGGGTTCATGTTCAGAGACCTCCCTGAACATGCCAGGGGAGATTGTGCTTATGACCCAGGGCTGGCTGAGGTTAAGGGTGGACGGTGGTGTCAAGACCCTACCAGGGGTGCTTTCTGTCTTTCTATTTTTCTCTGATCTCTCTTGCTTGCGGAAGAAATAAAGTAACCTAAAAAGAGAGGAATGTAAAAGCCAGTTTACCACTGTGTTAAGGTAAGCAAAACTAAAATGAAAATTGTCAACCTGTTTAGAGAGAGCTTAAGAATCAATGAAGGCCTTTGCTACCTGGATTCCTTTGTGAAGTAGTGGACTGACTTCAGACTTGGACATGCTCCTTGTTTCACAGGCCATCGCTAATTCATCTAGTGAGTTTCAACAGCTGTTTTTGGTTCTTTGAACTTGGGTATTCATAGAAAAGTTTATCCATACTAACTTAAAAAAAAAAAGCTTCGCTTCCAAGTTTGAGTCAAAATATAGTTATTAAATTGCTATTTTATAACGTTTACAAAATGGTTGTTTGTAGTTCCCAGCATTTTGCAGAATTTTGGATTCAGAAAGCTCCTAAGGATGAAAGGATTATTTTATGAGTTCTTTATTTAAAAAAAATACCATTGGAATAATCTTTCCTCCCTTAATTTTTTTTCTCTTCTAAAAAGTATATTCATTTTACTTAATCTATAAGAGAGAAAGGCAGAGAGACAGGAAGAAAGAGAGGTGGGCACCCCCAAAGGGCCTTCATGTTGTAATCCACTCCCAGGCTCAGCCAGCCTGTATCATGGCACACATATACCCAGCGTGTACAGGGAGGCCTTGGGACATGAACCTGGGACTCACCCAGGTGGGCCCAGCATCACAGAACACTGCATTACCATTCTGCCACTGTTTGGGCCCTTATCCCTTTTAAAAATGTAGATACATAGGGGAATTCCACCAGTTAAACCTCCAGCCGTACCCAGTAAGTCAACTGAAAATCCTCACAGAAGTGGTCATGCTGTATCCTGTAGAGTCTTGCAAATTTCCTTTTATTTTATTTCTTCTTCTTCTTCTCCTTTTTTTTTAAGATCTTTTGGTGTAAGGCATGTATGCTCGCCAGATAGACAGAAAGTGAGAAGTCAACCCTCCCACCCTTTCAGGGAGATGGCCTTGCCACAATCCCTTCTCTTCCATTTTCCTCCTGGGGTTTTGGGCACGCATGTACACGCAGCTGGCATAAGTTTTAAGCTGCCGGATCCAGGACTCGAATTGTGACCAACTATGTACGAGTCCAGCAACGTAACCATTATGCCGTCTGCTGGTCCTGCAAATTTCCTTTTAGTCAATTGATACATTAGCCTATTTGAGACTGTGCCATTATGGTTGCACAGAAAATGTTTGTTATAGTAAGCCAGATAGTTGTTGCTAAATACATCATTAGACTTCCTAGGTATAGAAGTCTTTTGCTTCTGAGTGAAAAAGTGAGTATACTCTGTTGTCCAGCTGGGTTCAGCCTTATTTTTTTTATCACAAGTATCTAGCACTATTTTCATTAGTGCCTAACAAGCGCTCAGTAACTGTCAAATTAATGCGCTGCAGAAAGAGGTAAGGGGCCAGATGTCATTTGTACATGGTAAGTAGCTTATTGATGGCATGCCATCTGGTTTTCCATGATCTTATTATCTGTGAATGCTAATTGATACCCTAGTCATTTGATTTGTCCAGTATGTTCAAGTCCTAAATTGACAGTCTGAGGTTTTCTTAGATGGTAGTATGACTTTTTATTTTCATTTGATGTCTTCAGCCATTTGAGATCATATATCAATTTTTTTCCTTCTGTTTTGCACTTACCTAAATGCCCTACAGTTAATAAAATGTGTAGCCTTTTCTGGTATGAAAAAATGCTACAAATCAAAGCAGATGGTAGAATGTACCTATTAATCATATTTTCTCTTGTGGCTATTATTTATTTTTATATGTTATGAGAGAGGGGACAGGAGGGACTTAATTCTTACCAGATTCCTGCTCTTATGTAATATAAAGGAAAAAGTCTAGAGTGATGAAAATTTTTCTTGTCAAATTTATGATTCTTGACCTTTTTAGAACAGTGCCCATCCAAATTGATTAGAAAAATAAAATTGTGGTTTCTTTGAAATACTACCACATATCATCTTCAAAAGAGTTTGAACTCTTTAGGGCCTGTTTGCATCTAAAGTAACACTAAAAACTTCGCCCTTATAAGATAGGGAAAATGGTATTTTAAATTGACATCTGGGGAAACAAGCACAGGAGTCTTCGTACCAATGGTTGCGGGGCTACTTTGATGGCTGAGTGGGAACAGAATATTTTTCAGCCAGCACCTCACCATATCACCTTGGCAGTGTTTATCTCAGTTTTTCTCCATAAGAGATATTTATACCCAACATGAAATAAAGCCCTACATTAGGATGTTTTCTATTTAGAATTCATAATTTAAAAATGTTATTGTATTTATTCCGTTCAGATATAAACTATTTCGGAATCATCTTTTCAAAAATACAATAAAGGGGAGAAGAAGCCTGATTATCCTTCTTAAATTACCAAATTAAATTTCTCAGGTTTCCATTTTGTCTTGCGATTGCATTGTTTGATTTCTTTATTTCCATGTAGATTTATGTCAGAGGTACTTCACTCCTACTTTGGCGATTTTCTTCCCTCCATTTTACTAACTTCATTTGATGATATAAAAATATACACAGAAACAGTTGCAATTGAAATTATTTTGAGCAATTATAATTTTATTGACTCAGAAGCCTGGCTGTCTTGATTTCCAGTGGTTTCCTGCTGTGTGGAAAGTAACTGACAACCCTGAGATCATTACCAAAAGTTTTATGATTAAAAAAATAATAATAAAAGGGGACCAGCCAACGGAATGGTTACGTCGCTGGACTCCCATGCAGTCAACTGCAGTTCAGGTCCGGGACCTGGCAGCTTGAAACTCACACCAGGCACACATGTATGCGTGGCCAAGATCCCAAGGGGAATATGGAGGAAAAGGGATTGCGGCGTGACCATCCTCTTGGGGGTGATTTTTCGCTTTTTGTTCTCTGTCTCTCCAACAAGCACATGCTCTCTATAGCAAAAATCTCTCTCTAAAAATAAAGAAAGAAAGAAAGAAAAAAAGGAAGGAAGAGATAGGATGATAGATGGAGAAAAGTGTTTAAATTACAGAATGCTTGTAGCAATTCCATAGGGGGGGCAGTTAACCTGAGTCACTTAAAATATGGTCATACTATGGAGAGTTAAAAATAATTTTAACCAATGTAAAAAAGTACAGACCCCAGGGCTCAGCTGCAGTGGTACAGGAAGTGGGGTGCTGCCTGCTGTGCTGGAACCACAGGGGAGACCAGGGTTGGGGTTCTGGGTGGTCTGAAACATGCTGGGCATGTGGGTGTCTGTGATTCTGGCTGACTGAAGGACTAGCTGGTGGGATCCTGGCGTGATGAGACCTTGTTGGGGATGCTTGTCTACCACTGTCTCTCTCTCATAAAAGAAATAAAAAGAAAGGAAAAAACAGTTCAAATGAACTTAGTAGTACATTAAAGGGGGCCCAGTAAGTGGCATAGTGGTTAAAGTGTTGAACTCTCCCATGGCCCACAGTCGCTAGAGTTCCAGACATGAAGGGTTGAAACTCATGCTGGACGCCTGTGTATGCGTGTCCAAAATCCCAGGAGGAAAGTGGAGAAGGGATTGCGGCATGACCATCCTCCCAGAGAGTGATTTCTTACTTTCCTTCTCACTGTCTGTCTCTGTCTTTCTCCACTGAATGGCAAAAACCTTTAAAAAAATAGTACATCAAAGGAACTGCTCTATAGCACACACAATTTCAAGTGTTACTTTATAGAAGGCCAACATTTGCCTCTAACTTGGGACCAATGTGTGACCTTGTAATCCCAGATTGCTTCCTAGTGCCTCTGTTAACAAGGTCAGAGCCGTCTCCTCAGGGGGAATTGGCACCTCTCCTGTACACCTCTAGCTAGCATATTAGAAGTCAACTGGCTACCCTGGTGTCATGGAGGAGCCCGGACTCTGGTGGCAGAAAGCTACCCTGCGATGGCTCCCAGAGTAGTGTGAACACTGAGAGACCTGTGGCCTTTGTCTGCAGCTGTGTTGGTGAGACCTCCAGCCCAACTCCTAGAAATGAATGAATTCCATGTCTGTGTCCAGTGTTACCTAGCAAGTTACTCCCAAACTTCATGTCTCAACATGGCAATAAGCATTTGCCATGGTTTCTGCTGGCCAGGAATTTGGGCGGTTTTGCTGGGTGGCTCGGACGAGGGTCTCTCATGAGATGGCAGTCAAGAGGCCAGCTGGGGCTGCAGTCCACTCCAAGTTTGACAGGTAGGAGAACCTGCTTCTTCCAGAGTGGCTGAGAGAAGCTGGCGAGCTGATGCTGGCTGTTGGCAGGAGGCCTCAGTTTCTTGCCACCTGAGTCTTCCCACAGCACTGCTCAAATGTCTTCACGACACGGCAGTTTCACCCAGGGACCTAGCGCTGGAAGTCACACCCTGTCATTTCTGCAGCATCCCGTTGGTCATGCAGGTCAGCCCTATTCATCCACCACACAAGGTCATGCGTACCAGGAGGAACCGTCCTGAAGGCTGGCTGGCACACAGTTGCAAATCCATCCTCTCATTGTCCTCTCAAGGTTAAATGGGAAAAAAAAAATGGTCACTGAGGTGGATGCTATATGATGAGCTGCATTCTGGGGGCTTGCAGAGGTGGTTAGGCATAACAGAGGAAAGCTTTGTCCTTGTGAGTGCGAGGTGGGAGATTTTATTCCAACTTTGTTCTCTTTAAGTCAGTGATAGTAACACTTGATCTCGGTTTTACAAAGAAGAAAGATCACCTTTAATTCTTTCCTCCACAGTGCTCAAATGCTTTTAGTCTTTATTTATTTATTTATTTTTAATGTAGTCCTTTTTCCTTATGCCTGTATATAGCGCATACAGCC
The DNA here is from genome assembly GCA_026018925.1 of Tupaia tana. Lineage (NCBI taxonomy): Eukaryota > Metazoa > Chordata > Mammalia > Scandentia > Tupaiidae > Tupaia > Tupaia tana. Next base: position 52,595,613 of record JAKSZU010000015.1, read on the forward strand.
TCTTATACCTATGCATATACAGTTGTCCCTTGGATTCTGTGGGTCATTGGTTCCAGGACACCCTGCGGAAACCCAGATCCACAGATGTTCAAGTGCTTTATATAAAATGACGTAGTATTTGCATACAACCTATGCACATCCTCCTGTATTTATACTTTAAATCATCTCTAGAGTACTTGGAACACTTACTACAGTGTGAATAGTCATTATGTTGTATTGGTTTTTATTTATATTATTTTTTGTTGTTATTTTATTTTACTTTTATGCAGGAGAGTGTGTGCAAGTGTGTGAGGAAGGGAGAGAGAGGGAAAACCCCCAAATGGAGCCTGGTCACATTTACGGTCCTTTCTTTTCTCTCATTTCTCCAGCCCATCAGGACCTGGGCATGTATTTGTACATCCTCTGTGATTTTCAAGGCGTATGGGTCAGGACTGAACCCTGGTCGGCCATGTGGAATCTGACTTCCTTTATGCAGTGCTTCACCTCTGCAGGACAAGGCCAGCCCAGACATTCATTCATTTATTTATTTATTTATTTATTTATTTATTTATTTATATTTCAAATATTTTCAGTCAGTGATTGGTTGAATCCGTGGATGCACAATCCTCAGATATGGAGGGCCAACTGCATTTACAAAATAGGATCACCTCATACTTTTTTTAAAAAATTTTGTCAGAGGGTGCATGTGTTCATCAAAGAGAGAGAAAAAGAGAGAGAGAGAATGCATATGAAAAAGGGCCCCCCGTGAGAAGTTGTCAGGCCACAGTACTTTCTTCTTCTTCATTTATTTATTTATTTATTAAGAGATTTTTGTTATAGGGTGCGTCCACTTGCCAGAGAGAGAGAGAGAGAGAGAGAGACAGAAAGACAGAAAGCAAGAAATGAACCCCACCCCCACCCCCCAGGAGAGATGGCCATGCCACAATCCCTTCTCCTCTATTCTCCTTTGGGGATCTTGGGCATGCACACACACGTGCCTAGCATGAGTTTTAAGCCACCGGGTCTGGGACTTGAACTGCAGTTGATTGTATGGGAGTCCAGTGATGTAACCATTATGCCATCTGTCCGTCCCAGGCCACAATACATTTTTCCTCCATTTCTTCTTTTTTTGGGAATCTGGCCACACACACCCACACTCTGTGTTTCTCAAGCTACTGAGTCTAAGACTTGAACCATGCTGTTGGCCCTTTGGGAATCCAGCCACTTTAACCACCATGCCTCAGCTGGCCCCACACTACTGTTTTATAACCTAATTTTCCACTTAATCAGTATTTTTGCATATCTTCAAATAATCTTTTCCAACCTCGATTTTAATGACAACCTACTATCCTGCCATAAGATGTACCATACTTCATTTAGTGAGTGAACTATGAAGTCGTTCAGCAGGACCTCAACACTAAAGTCCTTGGGCACTTCAGCGATGCACTAGACTTCCCTGGTAGTAGCCGCACTGCAGAACTGCGCTGTGTACGCAGTCTTGCCGTGTAGCCCAGGTTGACTCCAGCATACGTTCCCAGACCTGTCATACTGGGGCAGAGAGACAGGCGCGTGCTGCGTATCGATGCTGCTTACCTAGTGTCCCTTCCATGGTGTTTGCGCACTTTCCCTTTCACAGGCAGAGTGCAGGTTCTTCTTCCGCTCCTTGGACTCTGCACACCCTTGTAGATCTTTGTCATTCCATTTTAAAATCTGTCAAATTGATTTAGCTATTTTGTTTATCTGGAGGATGCCTCATTGGAAAAAAAAAAAAAAAAAAAAGCTCATTTCTGCTTGCCTAAAGAAATTGGGTAGGAGTGCTGGGGAGCTGGTGGAGAGTAGCATGTGTGGATTGAATTGCAACTGCCAGCCCATTCAAGCAGAAACCCACAGAGCCTCCCCTGCAAGGTGGTGTTTTCTCCATCCTGTGTTGTAGTCAATAAATTGGAAAATCGACTGTTTTATGTTCCAATCCTCATTTCTCTCTACCCACCTGAAATCTAAAGGTTCTGCTGAGCAGCCAAGCAAGCAAGAGCAGAGAGCAAAAAGCACAGGAATTGTTCATCCTCAACATGATCGATTGATCTCTAGACACCGAACGTCGAAGCCGTCCTTGGCTAACTGCTGCTGCTTTTCAAGATTACGTTCTCTCCTTTCTGCCACTGGTTAGTTTAGGGCTTAGCGACTGGCAGGCCTTGGCACCACAGCCTGGTGTCTCCTGCTCATGTGCCCTGGGCAGATTCTTGTTGGCCCTTGAAATAATTCTACCCCAGGCCTCGAGAAGGGCAGGGAAGGGCAGGGAAAGAAAGGGAAGGGAAGGGAGCTAGCACTGGCTCCTACTTGCTAGGCATTTCTCTTGCTTTTAATTCTTACTAACTGCTTCCTCTCCCACAAAGAAAAGAGATATTTTTTTGAGAGGTTTTCGCTATAGGGCGCGTGCACTCTCCAGACAGACACAGAGAGACAAAGAGACAGAAAGCGAGAAATCACCCCCCAGGGGGGATGATCACGCTGCAATCCCTTCTCCTCCATTCTCCTCTCGGGATCTTGGGCACGCACGCACATGCGCTTGGCATGAGTTTTAAGCCACCGGGTCCGGGACGTGAACCGTGGTCGACTACATGGGAGTCCAGCGACATAGCCATTATGCTAACTGCTGGTTCCCAAGAAAAGAAATATTTTTTAAGAGAGTTTCTTTTTTTTTGTTGTTGTTGTTATAGGGAGCGTAGCTTGCCAGAGAGACAGAGAGGGACAGAGAAAAAGAAAGTGAGACATCAACATGTGCTCACAGGAGAGACAGAGACAGAGAGAGAGAAAGTAAGAAAACCTCCAGGGGGGATGACCATGCTGCAGTCCCTTCTCCTCCATTCTCCTCTTGGGATTTTGGGCACACACGCACACGCATCTGGTGTGAATTTCAAGCTGCCACATCCAGGACTCAAACTGGGGTAGGCCATGTGGGAGTCCAGAGCCTTAACCATTATGCCAGCTGGTGGCACCAGAAACAGGTATTTTATATACATTATTTTATTCGGGTGTCAAAATAGTTCATCAGAGGTATAAACAGTGTACAGCTTGAAACTTTCTCTTATATGTGAGCTTTGTGAACCAGTAAATGTTTTCTTATTGGGGCTTTGGTTTTCTCTGCCTGGATTCAAGAGCTTTGCAACCCTTAAGAGCCTCTGTGTGTTTGAAATAGTTTGAGGTTTTAGTGTATTGCTTTTATCAACCTAAAGAAAACCCACACAACTTTTTCCGTTGAGTAGTTGATAGCATGTCATGTGGTTTTTGTGGACTGAAGTCTAGAATTGCTGATGAAAGTCCATGTTGTTTCTGAGTTATTTAAGGAGCATTTCTGTGGAGAGACATGGAAATTAATTTTACTGTTTGGTTTCTTTATTTCTCCTCCCAGAGTGGTTTTCTATTATTTAAGAATATTGGTCCTAGGGAATTGGGGGCAGTGGACACTTTGTTCTCATGTCTCATGTGGTAGAAGTCTGTCACCAGGGGATGCTTTTTGTAGGGCTTGAGCCCCCTGTCCAGCAGATCCTGCTAGTGAAGATGCTTTACTTTCCAAAGCATTCAGAACCTTCTACAGATACCATTTTGTTACTCTCCTCCCCACTTCCCCATATCTCAGAGGAAAACATCTTCAGCTTTTTTTTTTTTTTAAGAATTATTTTATTTAATTTTATTTATTTACTTATTTATTTTAATATTGACCAGAGAGGTAGAGGTGGAGGAGAGAGAGAGAGAGAGAGAGAACGTAAGCCACCAGGTCTGAGACTTGAACCACAGTCGGCCATGTGGGAATCCAGTGCCCTTAACCACCACGCCACTTGCTGGCCCCGGAAATTGCTTCAGTTTTACTGAGAGTGTGGGCAGATGACAGAAGCTGAGTCAGATGAGAACTTGATCCCAAATTCCTTTAGCAAATTCTTATGTAAATAAATCTACAAAGGCAAAATTCAGGAACATTCACTCTACCAAAGTCTTAAGCAGTAAAGGAGAAATGGAGTTGCTTCTTTCAAAAAAAAAAAAATTAAACCTCAACTCTCCTAATAGACATACAAGTGTGTAACCTTTTTTTTTTTTTTTTTTTTTTTTTTTTGAGAGATTTTTGCTATAGGGTGCATATGCTTGCCGGAGAGATAGAGACAGAGAGATAGAAAGTGAGAAATCACCCTCCAGGGAGGATGATCACACCACAATCCCTTCTCCTCCATTATCTCAGGATCTTGGGCACACACACATGTGCACCCAGAGTGAGTTTTAAGCTGCCGGGTCTGGGACTCGAACTGCGATTGGAGTCTGGGAGTCCAGCGATGTAACCATTATACCGTCTGCTGGTCCCAAGTGTGATCGTCTTAAATGTACTTGTTGACAGAAAAGCAAAGGGCTCACTTTTAAAACATTGCATTCCTTGATTCTCTGGCTTCTTGGCAAATAAATTATAAACAGGTTTGCCTGAGATGTTAAAAAAAAAAAAAATTGCTATAGGGTGTGTGCACTTTCCAGAAAGAAATTAGAGAGAAAGTGAGAAAGCATCTTTCAGGAAGACGACCACACTGCAATCCCTTCTCCTCCATTCTCTTCTTGGGATTTTGGGCATGCACACAGATGCCTGGCATAGTCTTCAAGCCACCGTGTCCAGGATTAGAACCGGGCAGTCAGCCATGTGGGATCCAGCTGCCTTAACCACCCCGCCCTGGTCAGCCCCTTCCTGAGGTTTTTTGAGATGGTATGAGAACCTTATGAGTGGAGGCATCTAAAAGGCTTGGGGAAGAATTTAAATCAAGAGATGTGCTAAACCCTAAGCAGAGGCCAGGTGGTGGTTCAGTGGTGATGTACTCGGACCCATGTGAGAAGTTCTGGTTTCACATCCTGGGACCTTGCTAAGCAGGCCAGGTGTGTGTGGATGTGTCTGTGATCCATACCAGCTAAGACTGGGCGTAGATTGCGGTGTGAAGACCCTGCTGGGGGTACCTGTTTCTTCCTGTCTTTCGTGGGAAAAAAAAATGAATAGACTATAAAAAATCCAGCAAGGCCAAGTATGACGGCAAACAGGAGAAAGAAGTGAAACTGCTCATGCAGTGGTGGAGGGACCTGCTGCAGGACAGCTTCCAGCTGATGAGCACTTAAAAAGGTCTGAGGTCCCCACTGGAACATCTGTCCGCAGCATCAAACTCAGTCATGCAGATTCGAGGAGACAAAGCTGATTTTTTTTTTTTAAGAATTATTTTTACTCAATTTATTTATTCATTTATTTTTAAAGACTTATTTTTATTTATTATTATTTTTAAAATTTGACCAGAGAGAGACAGAGAGATAAAGTGAGAAAGCAAGTCAACAAGTCTAGGACTCAAACTGTGGTTGGCCATGTGGAAGTCCAGAGCCTTAACCACCATACCACCTGCTGGCCCTTCAATTTTATTTATTAGTGTTATTTTTCAACTTGACCAGAGAGAGGCAGAGAGAGAGAGAGAGAGAGAAGTGAGAAAGCAAGCCACCTGGTTTGGGACCTGAACCACAGTCGGCCGTGTGGGAGTCCAGTGCCTCAACCACTGCGTCACTTGCTGACCCAAACACAGCTGATTTAAAGTGAGGGATGGACTACTAATACCTCCACTGGTGATTCCATTTCACTGTCCAGAAATCATTCTTTTTTTTGGAACTTGCATCTTTTGAGCTTAACCCCTGCCCACTTTTCCTCTATTTCTCATTTCAGATGTAGATCTCTTGAGTTCTGACATTTGCATTTTCTGGAAACTTATTATGATACATTTCATGACAGTTTATACAGTTACTTATCACTTAAAGATGGGGCTCTGTTCTGAGAAAGGTGTTGGTAGACAGTGTTGCCATCGTGCAAACATCATAGAGTACACCTGTGCAAGCCTAGATGGTGTAGCCGCTGCACCAAGGCCCCCTGGTGCAGCCTGTCATGGTCCTTTGAGACCACCATTGTATTTGCAGTCTGTTGTTGACTGAAATGTCATTACTGGTGCCTGGCTGTTCTCGGAGGCTCGATTACAGGTGAGACCAGCTTGTTACTGATTCTGGAAGAAAGGTGGAAAGTATGCCAGAAATAAATGTTTAGGATTTAAAATGGATATCGTCTAAATGCTTGCTGCTGAGGTGAAGTCGTCCAGGTGTGCTTTACCTCCTGGGCGGGCAGCAGTGTACCTGCCAGTCTCACACTCATCTTCTCCACCTCCCTGTGCTGTTCAGCCCCTTGTCACTGCCCGTCCCCTCCTCTCACATCACCAGCTTCACTTCTGTTTGTCTCCTCTTAGTCGCCTTGATGAAGAAATGATCTTCTTCCGGTATAACTGGGGCTTGGAATCGGTAAATGCTTCCAGACACAGATCTTGTCCTCACTGTCCTATACCTTGACGTTTTAGGGCTATCCTTTCTCCACGCTTTGTGTGGTTTGCCATAAAATGGCTTGGGAGGAGTGGACAGAGTAGAGAGACGCCAGACTCTATTTCAGTGGGTGCTCGGTGCTCTCTGACAGCGAGGCTGACATTTCCTTAGTCTTCAAATTGAACCTGTAAAAAGCCACATCCTTATCCAGGTCTGTGAATGAGCCAGCAACTTAGTTTCTATGCCCCTCCCCCACCCCGGACTTTACTTTTGAATGTGTTTCTTGATTTACATTTTCTTTGAGTGCTGTCTGAGAAGGCCTGTTGGCCTGACAACAGTTGCTATGGGAATGATACTGTGGTTAGTGCTGTTGGGCAGTCACCATTATCAAAAGCATCAGGTGCCTGTGTATTCATGGTGTGGGATGAGGTTCAGTTAAAAAGCACATGAAAGTGATTTGCCCTTGTTCTCTCCTTTCTTATTATAGTCTGGGGTTCATGTGACACATTCAAACCATGGTTGTGATTTTAACTTGCCATTGATGTCTTTTTAATTTTCTAAGGAATCTGGAACTTGAGATACTTAAAAAAAAAAAAAAGAACAGATATTAAAAATGAGATTTTAAGTAGTTCTCATCTCTGGGATGACATATATGTAACACTGACCTGTCTGATTATCAGGAGGAAGAATAGATAAACTGCTATTAAGAAGTGGTTAATCAAGCTGGCTCCATACAACTCTTAGATTCTTTTTGGTAGGCAATAATCACTGACAGAATATTTGAGGTGGGTGAGGGAGTTAGCTGTCCCTCCCAGAACCTCACTGCCAGATATGATGAGTATCCAACTAAGTTCCGCTATTTTTGAGATTTATTAAAGAGACATGCATTAACAAGCAGTCACAAAATAGTTCCTATCACCTGTTATGGTAGTGTGCTGACACTCCCGTGTTCAAGGCAGGTGCTGTATCTTCTCGTCTTGGGCCAGGACTGTAGGGTCTGCGTTAGGCCCTTAGAAGTCTGTGATGTAGGGTTGGTATATATAGCATTGCTCAGGGATTAAACCTTGGGTTTATTACCTACACAGAGAGATATAGTCTAGGTAGATTAATATATCCTGTTTATGCAGGGCTAGGGAGTGTGCTCAAATATTGTAGCCAGTCAACGTTTTACAAATACAATTAACTTCATCAGTGAGAACTTATTTCTGGCACTCAATATGCAGATGAACAAGTCATTATTTTATCACTGAATGTCCACTTCCTCATTTTGTCATATCACAGCCCTTGTTAGGGTGTGGCTGACTGCAGCCCATTACATCACCCCCTGAGTGTGGGCTCCTGCTTAGAACACGGGCTGCCCACTCCTCGGTACGAAGACCACCGTCTCTGCACCTCTTCTGAGAGGAGACAGCACGGCAGCCCATGGCTACTTTCTTATTGCCTTCTGAGCCGACTGTCTCTCACAAGGTGACTCTGAACAAGTGGGGAGCCATACATAGGGAGTGAAAGTGTAAAGTGAAACCAGCTCAGAGTAGATCATGGGTTAAACTTTAAAAAAAAAATTATTTTATTTAACTTTATTTATTTATTTTAATTGGACCACAAAGGGACAGTGTGTGTGTGTGTGTGTGTGTGTGTGTGTGTGTGTGTATGTGATGTGAGAGAGAGAGAGAGAGAGAGAGCGAGCCGATAGGTCCGGGACTGGAACTGCAGTCAGTCGGTCATGTAGGAGGCCAGCGCCCTTAACCACCACGCCACCTGCTGGCCCCAATGATGGGGTAAACTTTGGTAGTGTCATCTTAAAATGATTTCCTTAATAAGTATGCTCCATTGTAAAGGTCTTCCTGTCATTTCTTGTCTCCAGAAGTTACCATAGACTAACTTCTGTTGAGAATGTATCAACAGTTCATTGGACTCGTAATACTTTTTTTGCCATCCTTTTTTCATAAAATTGACACCAGTTGCAACTCTTTACCCAAGTGATATATTTTTTTTTTTCTTTGAGAGGTTTTTGTTACAGGGCGCATGTGCTCGCCAGAAAGATAGAGACAGAGAGACAGAAAGTGAGAAATCACCCCACAGGGGGGGATGGCCACACCGCAATCCCTTCTTCTCCATTCTCCTCTTGGGATCTTGGGCATGCACGCACACGCACCTGGCTACCCAAGTGATTATTTTAAGGCCTGGTAAGTGGTTAGGACTAATTTATTTGAGTTAACCAGGAGTGAAATGGCCCTGTACCATCATGCAGGAGACTCCTGACTGGGATAGGAGTCTGTCATTTCTGGGGTCAGACACCATCTGTGAATGCTAAGCTACCTGTCAATTGGGACATTTCATAAACAATCAGATTCATTTATAATCTGGTTTTCTGACAAGGTGTGCAATTATTTTAGGTATTATAATGTGAAAATCAGATGAAGCTCTTCACAGACGTCTATGACAAGATGTCATAGATGAGCCGTCATTAATTTGCCTGGATTACAGATACCGTTTAGGTTAACCTTGTTGCATATTTTATGGGATCCATAAGGATGGGGAAAAGTGTTTTTACTGGGAAGTACTTCAATGCGGAAATGAAACAGCATCACCTAGAGCAGAACAGGGATAGGAATTAAATAAAGCAGGCTTCTTGTCAGAAACCATGTAGGCAAGAAAAAGGTAGAGGGAAATTATCTCAAGTGTTGGAAGGAAAACCCATTCGATTTAGAGTTATGGTTCTAGGAAAGTTAACCTTCAAAAGTGAAGGAGAAATTATAAACTTTTTTGACAAACAAATCTGAGGGAATCCATAGCCCCAGACCTGTCCTGCAAGAAACATTTTTCAGGTAGAAGGGGGTTGAAACAGGTTAGAAACTTGAATCTGTAAAAAGGACAGAAGAGCAGAGCAGGGAAGGACAAATGAAGGTCAAAGGAGATCGCTAATTTTCCTTATTCTTGATGGGCCCAAAAGTTAACTGTTTGTTTAAAACCAATTGTGAAAATGATGTCCTGTTGCTGGCAGCATGTAGATAAATAAAATGAATGATAGCCATGCCACAAAGCAGAGAGGAGGAATTGAGAATACTGTTAGAAGATACGTCTGCCCTGCATGTGGCGTGGATTCAGACTGGATTAAAGTGTCTGTTTTTGCTTAGTGGGTGGTAGATGCTCAAAATATTATTTTTGTTTTTAAGGTTTTTACTAAAGGGTACATGTACTCACCAAAGAGGAGAAAGAGAGAGACAGTGAGAAATCACCCTCTCAGGGGATGGCCATGCTACGGTCCCTTCTCTGCTCTCCTTCCTGGATACTGGGCATATCTGCATGTGATTTTCAAGTTGTGGGGTCTAGGACTTGAACTGGGGTTGGCCATGTGGGAGTCCAGCACCACAATTACTACACCACCTGCTGGCCCCAAAACACTATGCATTTTTTTAAGATCTAAACAAAGCATTTATTTACTCTTTTTTTTTTTTTTTTTTGGAGAGGTTTTTCGCTATAGGGCGCATGTGCTCGCCAGACAGAGAGAGAGAGAGACATAGAGACAGAAAGCGAGAAATCACCCCCCAGGGGGGATGGTCACGCCGCAATCCCTTCTCCTCCATTCTCCTCTTGGGATCTTGGGCACGCACGCACACGCGCCCGGCGTGAGGTTTAAGCCACCGGGTCCGGGACGTGAACCACGGTCGACTACATGGGAGTCCAGCGACATAGCCATTATGCTAACTGCTGGTTCCCAAAGCATTTATTTACTCTTGAAAGACAGTTTTGCTGGGAACATAATTCTAGAAAAATGATTATATGTATTTAAAATTTTTTCAATTTTAATTTACATGTACTTTACAGTGTACAATATTACTTTTTTCAGCACAAATGCCATGCATATCAGTCAAGTCAAAGACATTATATACATTATCATCAGCAAATAGCTTTTCATTTTTTTGTCAATTAAATGTACTTTTAAATCTTCCCCTGTTCCCTTCCCTGCCTGTTTCCCAACCCCTGTATTACCCCTTATTAGATATCACTAGTATCTACAGTTTCCCTCCCTGCTACTATACCTTCCAAACTTTCAGTTTCTGCTATAAAGTACAGACATTTGGTATATATTGAGTGGGGACATACAAACTCTGTCTTTCATAGTTTGGATCACTTTGCTTAGCACTTAGTCTTCCATATTCGTTTACTCTGTTTCAAATGTTAGGGTCTCATTTTTTTTTTTATGGCTAAGTAGTATTCTATAGAGTATATATGCCACATTTTTTCAATCCAGTCCTCTATTTTTGGAAATTTGGGTTGATTACATGTCCTAGCGATTATAAAAAATGCTGCAATAAACATTGTGTGTGTTTTTCTGACTGAGGGTTTTTCTGTTCTTTGAGTAAATACCTAAGAGTGGAATTACTGGGTTGTATGTTAGTTCTCTTTTTAGGTTTCTAAGGAGTCTCCATATCATTCTCTAAAGTGACTGTACTAGTTTGCATTCCCATCAGCTGTGTAGCAGAGTTCCCTTTACACTACAGCCTCACCAGCACTTATCATTATTTATTTTTAAAATTTTAGCCATTCTGAGTGGGGTTAAGTGGTATCTCATTGTGGTTTTGATTTGCATTTCCTTTATGATAAGAGATGTCAAGCATGTTTTCTTATGCTTTTGGGCCATTCATATCTTTGGAGAATTGTTTGTTCAGCTAGTTTTCCCATCTTTTAACTGGACTGATTATTTTTTTTGTGGGTTAACTGTTGAGTTCCTTGTATATTATGGCCATCAGTCCCTTATCTGAGGTATAGTTTGCAAATATATTTTCCCACTCTGAGGATTGTCTTCTCACTCTACTTATATTCCTTTTGCTGTGCAGAAGCTCTCAGCCCAATATAGTCTCATTTGTCTATTCTTAGGACTATTGCCTGTTGTTTAAGGGTCTTCTTTAAGAAATCTTTGCCTACTCCAAGGTCTCCAAGAGTTATTCCTGTGTTTTCCACCAATATTTTTATAGTTTGAGGTTTTATGGATAAAGATTCTCAATCCATTCTGAGTTGATTTTTGTTAGGATGAGAGATAAGAGTCCAGCTTCATTCTTCTGCAGGTGGATATCCAATTCTCCCTGTATCATTTGCTGAAGAGATTTTCTTTTTTCCATGGGATTGTCTTGTGCCCTTTGTCAAGGATCAGTTGACTATATGTTTTGGGGTTTATTTGGGGGTTCTCAATTGGTCTGCCTGTTTTTGTGAAAGTACCATGCCGTTTTAAATATTATAGCTTTGTAACATGTTTTAGGTCAGGAAGTAAGATGCTTCCTACTTTATTCCCCTTACACAGTATTGCTTTGGCAATACGGGGCCTTTTATGAACCTAGGCAAATTTTATGATTTTTTTTTTCTGTTTCTATGAGGAATATCGCTGATAGTTTGATTGGAATTGCCTTAAATTTGTAGATGAATTTGGGTAGAATTGACATCTTGATTATATTAATTCTTCCAATCTAGGAACATGGGATTTTTTAAAATTTCTTTTTAAAATGTCATAGTTTTCCTTATAGAGATCTTTGACTTTTTTTTTTTTTTTTTTTTTTGGAGAAGTTTTTGCTGTAGGGTGCATGCACTTGCCAGAAAGACAGAGAGAGACAGAGAGACAGAAAGCGAGAAATCACTCCCCAGAGGAGTGGCCACGCTGCAATCCCTTTTCCTCCATCCTCCTCTCGGGATCTTGGGCATGCATGCACATGTGCCTGGCATGAGTTTAAGCTGCTGGATCCAGGGCTTGAACTGTGGTCAACTACATGGGAGTCCAGTGACATAGCCGTTACGCCAACTGCTGGTCCCAAGATCTTCGACATCTTTGGTAAGGTTTATTCCTTGATATCTTGCTAGTTTTGGGGCTATTGTAAATAGGATTGCTTTCTACATTTCTGTCTCAGTCCATTGTTGGTGTATAAAAATGCTGTAAATTTTTGTATGGTGATTTTGTATCCTGCCACTTTACTATATTCATTTATAATTTCCAGGAGGGTTTTTTTTTTTTTTTTTTTTTTTTTTGTGGATTCTTTTGGATTTTCTATGTATAGCATCACATCATCTGCAAATAGAGATAATTTCACTCTTCTTTTCCTATTTGGATGCCTTTTATTTGACTCTGTTGTCTAATTGCATTGTCCAGAACTTCTAGTATTATGTTAAAAATGAGTGGAGGAAGTGAGCCCCCTTGTCTTGTTTCAATTTTTAGTGGAAAGGCTTTCAGCTTTTCCCCATTTAGTACAATGTTAGCTATGGATTTTTCATAGATGACTTTTATTGTGTTGTGTAATGTCCCTTCTATGCTGATTTTGCTGAGTCTTAATCATAAAGGGATTTCGTATTTTGTTGAATGCTTTCTCTGCATCAATTGATATGATCACATAGTTTTTATCTTTCCTTTTGTTAATGTGATGTATTACATTTATTGTTTTGCAGATGTTGAACCATCCTTGCATCTCTGGGATAAAGCCTACTTGGTCATGGTGTATAATCTTTTTAATATCTTATTGAATATAATTCGTTAGTATCTTGTTGAGAATTTTTGCATCTGTATTCATCATGGATATGGGCCTAACGTTTTCTTTTTTTGTCATGTCCTTATCTGGTTTTGGAATTAAGATGATGGAAGTTTTGTAGAATGAATTTGTGAGGGTTCCTTTCTTTTGAAATTTTAGCAATAGTTTAAGGAGCATTAGGATAAGTTATTCTTTAAAAGTTTTGTAGAATTCAGAAGTAAAGCCATTGGGGGAACCAGCAGTTAGCGTAATGGCTATGTCGCTGGACTCCCACGTAGTCGACCACGGTTTGCGTCCCGGACCCGGTGGCTTAAAACTCACGCTGGGCGCGTGTGCGTGCGTGCCCAAGATCCTAAGAGGAGAAGGGATTGCGGCGTGACCATCCCCCCTGGGGGGTGATTTCTCGCTTTCTGTCTCTATGTCTCTCTCTGTCTGTCTGGCGAGCGCACGCGCCCTATAGCGAAAACCTCTCCAAAAAAAAAAAAAAAAAAAAAAAAAAAAAAGAAGTAAAGCCATTGGGACCTGAGCTCTTCCTTGTTGGGAGACTGTTTCTAGTTGGGAGACTGTTTCTATCTCATTGCTTGTTATGGGTCCATTCAGACTTTCTATTTCTTCCTGGTTCAATCTTGGTAAGTTATACATGTACAGAAATTTGTCCATCTTATCTAGGTTTTCTTGTTTGTTTGTATGTAGTTGCTCATAGTATTCTCTGATGATATTTTGTATTTCTGTAATGTCTGTTGTAATGACACTTGTTTCCTTGCTGATTTGATTTTTCTGTTCTTGATTAATCTAGCTAATGAATGGTGTGTCAATTTTGTTTATCCTCTCAAAGAACCCACTTTCGGTTTTGTTTCTTTTCTGTATACCTAGTTATTCTCTATTTGATTTATTTTTGCTTGAATCTTTATTTCTTTTCTCCTGGATGTTTTTGGCATTTTTGTTATTTGTTGTTGTTGTTGTTTTTCCAGTTCCCTTAGTTGTGTCATTAGGTGGTTTATTTGCCACTTTTCTGCCTTTTTTTTTTTGTGGGCACTAATTTATATGAACTTCCCTCTTAAGATTGCCTTTGCTATGTCCTACAAGTTATAAACACTTTTTTGTTTGTTATTGTTGGTTTCTATGAACCTTTTGATTTTAGTTTTAATTTCTTCTATAGTCGTGAAGTCATTCAGGAGTAGGTTGTTTAGTTTCCATGTGTTTGTGAATTTTCAAGGGCTCTTTTGGTAGTTGTTTTCAAGTTTGATTCTGTCATGGTCAGAAAAGAAGATGGATATTATTTCTATATATTTGAATTTGTAAAGGCTTATTTTGTGTCCTGTTATGTTCTATGTGGGGGTGAGAAAAACATATACATTTTGTGGTAGTTGAGTGAAATGCTCTGTAGATGTCTGTCAAGTTCATTTCATGAATGATATCATTTAGATCTTGTATCTGTTTATTTTTTTTTGTCTAGATGATCTGTCCAGATAGAGCAGTGGGGTGTAGAGATCCCCCACAATTATTGAGTTGCAGTCTATATCTCACTTGAGATCTAACAATTTCTCTTTGATATAGTTAGATGCTCCAGTGTTGGGTGCATATATATTTACAAGTATTATATCTTGGTGAACAGGTCCTTTTAGTACTATATAATGTCGTTTTTTTGTCTCTTATTATGTCTTTCATCTTAAAGTCTATTTTGTCTTATATCAGTATCACAACTCCAGCCTTTTTTTGGTTTCCATTTGCCTGGAATATCTTTTTCTAGCCCTTCACGTTCAGTCTCTGTATGTCCTTATCAGTGAGTTGTGTTTCTTGCAGCATATAGGTGGCTTCTGTTTTTATATTCACTCAGCCCATCTATTGTCTTTTAGTAGGAGAATTTAATCCATTAACCTTCAAAGTTATTGATATTTGTGGACTTAAACCTGTCATTTTGTTAGCCATTTTCTCAATTGTTTTTGATCTCTTGTTTCTGTTTGTCTCTCTTTAGTTATCCTGATATAATACTCCCCTTAGTACTTCCTGTAGAGCTGATCTAGTACTGTTGAATTCTTTCTGTTTCTGTTTATGTAAGAATATGTTTATTTGTTCTTTCCATTTGAAGGATAATCTTGCTGGATATAGTATTCTTGGTTGAAATTGTTTTTCTTTGAATGTTTTGAACACGTCTTTCCATTCTTTACTTGCCTGCATTGTTTCAGTTGAGAGGTCTGACGTTAGCCTAATGGGATAGCCTTTGTAAGTAGCTTGACATTTTTCCCTTGCCATTTATAGAATATTGTCTTTGTCTTTTATTTTTGCCAATCTGGCTATGGTTTTCTGGGGGGAGGATTTTTTTGTGTAGATTCTATTTGGTGTCCTTTTTATTTGTTGGTTGTGAATTTCTCCATATTTCTCTATATTTGAAAAATTTTCAGATTTTTTTTTGGAGAGGTTTTTGCTATAGGGCATGTGCACTTGCCAGACAGAGAGAGACAGAGAGACAGAAATCAAGAAATCACCCCCTGGGGGGATGGCCACACCACAATCCCTTCTCCTCCGTTCTCCTCTTGGGATCTTGGGCACACACACACACGTGCCCGGCACCAGGTCCAGGACACAAACCACGGTCGACTACATGGGAGTCCAGCGACATAACCATTACGCTAACTGCTGGTCCCCAGATAATATTTTGTTAAAGAGGTTTTCCTTGCCTTTAGCATGTTCTTCACCTTCTGGAATACTCATTATATGGGTATTTGGGCATTTCTTGGTGTCTAGAATTTCCTGTATGTTGTCCTCATTTTGTTGTTGTTGTTGTTGTTGTTGTTGTTTCATTCTTTTTGGTGATTTAGTCTGTGTTGGAGACTTTGTCTTCAAGGTCAGAAATTCTTTCTTCTGCATACCAATCTGCTGTCAATGCTTTCCAGGGTACGTTTAATTTCTTGTACCGTAGTCTTCATTTCCAGAAGTTCTGTTTGATTCTTTTTTAGGATGTCTATATCTTTTTCTTTCTTTCTTTTTTTTTTTTTTTTTTTTTTTTGGAGAGGTTTTAGGACGCGTGCACTCGCCAAAGAGACAGAGAGACAGAAAGTGAGAAATCACCCCCTGGGAGGGTGGCCACACTGCAGTCCTTTCTCCTCTCAGGATCTTGGGCATGCACACACACGTGCCCGGCATGAGTTTAAGCCATCAGGTTTGCGACTTGAACTGTGGTCAACTACATGGGAGTCCAGCGACGTAGCCATTATGCCATCTGCTGGTCCCAGGATGTCTATTTCTTTATGAAGTTCCTCTTTCACATCTGGAAATGATTTTCTCATTTCCTGCAACTGATTGTCTGTTTTCTCTTGCATCTCACTGAGTTTTGTCACTGAGTTTTTGGAATTTTTCTGACATTTTTGTGTATTTCTCTGTGTTATCCACTGTTGGTGAGGGGCTACTATGCTCACTTGGGGGAGAGTTATCCCCTTGTTTTCTCATGTTTCTTCGAGATCTGTGCTGGTTTCTAGTCATCTGATGCAGTATTCCCTTTTTTTCTATTTATCGTAGTAGATTCTGTAGTATTGGAACACACCATAATTCCCAGGTGTGTTCCTATTGGAGGGCTTTGTCTCCCATAACAGAGCAGTTATGGATAAGTTCAGGTGTATGGCTCCTCTGTGAAATGTTCAGCTCTTCATGAGGTGGTAGCAAGCTAAGGAGATAGAGAAGAGGATTAAGTTGTGTATTGCACAGAAGGCTGGTGTACAAAAAATTGCAGTTACTCCCAGGGTTTGAGGGTGAACTCACTAGAGGAGGTCTGCCAAGACCAGACTTAAGTCTCCTGATGGGTGGGGTGAGCCCAGGCCACTAGACTGTTGGGTGAGGAGTTCTGAATGTTCCAAAGTTACTCCCAGGCCTTGAGGGTGAGTGCATCAGGTGAGGCTCGCTGACGCCAGGCTCAAGTCTCTATTATTTTTTCTTTAAAGATATTTTTGCTGTAGGATGCATATGCTCTCCAAAGACACAGAGAGAGACAGAGAGGGAAAAAGTGAGACATCACCTCTGGGGGGGGGGGGGGGGGATGGCCTTGCCTCAATCCCTTCTCCTCCATTCTCCTCTCAGGATTTGGGCTTGCATGTATATGTGCCCAGCATGAGTTTCAAGCTGCCGGGTCTGGAACTTGAACGACAGTCGGCCATGTGGGAGTCCAGCACTTTAACTGATATGCCATCTGCTGGCCCTTCCCTCCAAAAAACATTATTAATGGCCTAAAGAGAAGATAATAACCCTTCGAGGCCACCAAGTTACATTTCTCCAAAAACAAAGGACACATTTGACAACCCGCTAGGTCAACAATGGGCAAAGAGGCCATATTTGTATTTTATAAATAGTTTATAAAATGTATAGACTGTAGAGCTCCCATTAAAACTTTTAGAAGGAAGTCTTGTTGGTCCTCTCAGACAGTGAGCACACATTGGTGAAAGCGTGCAAGCCAGCCCTTGATGTGCTCATCCCTTCCCATTTTTGACAATAAATACCTCAGTCATTTCTTCCAATTCCTGATCAGACCACTGCTCTGACATGTGATAGAATGTGTCCATGGGATGGGGTGCCTCTGTGCCCAACGTAGACACAGCGGGCTGTGAAGTTTGTCCTTTGTTTGAAGAAATGTAATTCTGTGGTCTCAACGAGCGTGTGTCTTCTGTTTCAGTTCTTTAATAGTTCTTTGAGTGCGTGTCTTCTGTTTCAGTTCTTTACTATATCTCCTATGCAAAGGTCAGTCCAGGGAAGGCATCTGTTCCTGTCAGGGCGCATTTGCTGCCTCCGGGGCCTACAGCTGTGGCCCCATGTTCTCTGTTGTCCATTTGCCAGCTGTGTGTGGGTCCTTCCCCTGGGTATCTGGCCCATAGCTGTCTACAGTCTCTTGCTGGCAGACATTACAGTCCCTTTAGGCATTTAGTACCTGACAGGGTACAGAAGGGCTATGTTGACATCAGCACATCTCCGCCTTGCTGTAGCTCTCCTGTGCCTTTCCATTGCATGGGCCTGGGTGACCACCCCAGCTGAGTACACCTGAATATCCACATGTTGGTTTCAGTTACCCTCTGTTATGGAAAAGGATTCTTAAACTAGCAACATGTTCATTAAAACCCTTAAGTTCCCATATTGCTTTCCATTGGTACATACCCCATGTGGGCATTTCTCTTATGGCTCAATTTTCCATCTGCCTGACCATGTGGAAAGCCATGGCCACTGCCATGAGTCTGTAATACACCCAAACTTCAGGACTCTTTGTTGTCTTCCATCATTATGAGGAAAATAGTTTACAGTTTAAGCCACTGAGATGACTTTTATTTTTTATTTATCCTTTTAATTTTTTTAGAGAGAGAGAGATTTTCGCTGTAGGATACATGAACTTGCTGGAGAGAGAGAGACAGAAAGCAAGAAATCACATCCCAGGGGGATGGCCACACTACAGTCCCTTCTCCTCCATTCTTCTCTTGGGATTTTGGGCACACACACACACATGCCCAACATGAGTTTCAAGCCTCGGGTCTGGGACTCAAACCAGAGTTGACTGCATGGGAGTTCAGCAACATAATCATTATGCCATCTGGTGGTCCCAAGATGACTTTAAAAATATTTATTTATTTATTGAGAGAGAGAAGGAAGGAAGGAGGGGAGAAGAGAGGGAGAAAAGAGTAGGAGAGGGAGGAAGAAAGGCACCTGTAACCCAGCCTTCATGCTGTGATGCTGGCCTCAGCCTCAGCCAGTCAGGATCACAGGCACACACATACCTGGTGTGTACAGGGAGTCCTTGGTATATGAACCCAGGGCCTTCCCTTGGGGTCTCAGTATCATGGAGCTGTGTTCAATCCATGCCACCGTGGACGGCCATGATTTATTCTTAATCTTTAAGTGGTTTTCCCATCAATTGATTGTAATGTGATGGCCTTCCAAAGAGAATGCTGAATATCAATCTTTGAGTGCCACCCTTAGAGCAAGCAGCTTTTTTTTTTTTTTTTTCCTTAGTTTGCCAAAGGGCACATGTGCTCCACTAAAGGGAGAAGGAGAGAAGGTGATAAAGCACCCTCCCGCCCCCACCACTGGGCATGGTCACACCACAATCCTTTCTCCTCTCTCTCTCCTTTTGGGATTTTTGGTGCACACACATATGCACCCAGTGTGTTTTTCAAGCCACTTTGTCCAGTACTTCATGTGGATCGTCTGCTGTGTGGGATCCAGCTGCCTTAATCACCACACCCCCAGTGGGCCCCACAGACAGTTGTGAGTCGGTTATAGGGCACCATTACACCATTTTGTGATCCCCTGAGTGAAACATTTTCATTGTACTGTGAACTCTTCTGGGAACTGCCTTCCATATAGAAGTATTTCAGAGTATTCTTCTTCCATCTAAGACATTATGGGCATTTCAGGTTGCAAGCCAATTGTCTCAAATTGTATATGCCATGCCACCATGTCTATAAATTATCTGGTCTAAAATTTCAGTGTGTGCTCCTGCGTAGCCCTCTTTGACTTTTGTTGTGAGGACCAGTCTGTGAGGGTGCAAGTTGAAGACACTTCCAGAAACCTACCTGAGTGCAGATCAGGGCTCAAAGAGATTGACTGAGCCAGTACTCTTTGCACTTCAGGCATGGCTGTCTCGTGTTTGGGCCCTATTCACCTGTGACCTTGTTATGGGTGGATTCCGGGTTAGGAGTTGTAATATTCCCAGAGGTAAGATATGCATGCTGCAAAATTAGAGCAACCTGACCAGGTGTTGTCTTCTTCTTCCTAGTGTAGGCAATGGCTACAGTTTAATAGCCTGTGCAATATCATGCATGGTTCCTGCTCAAGTTTTTCCTAAGATATTGACTGATTGGCCATGCCCTTGAATGCCTGTTGGATTTCTCGACCAGCCTCTGTTAGTTGAGTGTGTCACCACTACATTTAATTCTGTCCTAGCTTGCTCTTTAGTTTCTGATATTATCATCGATGTAGTGCATTATTGCACTTAGGATCTGCAGCAGTACAAATCCTTCCTAAGCAATTAGAACAGCAAGCTGGTGAGTTCACATATCTCTGTGGCAACACAGTTAATGTAAATTGGAATCGTTTCCTTGTGAAGGCAAACTGCAGTTGACTTTTTTTTGAGGTAGGTTTTGAGAAGAAACATTTGCAAAATCAGTCACTGAGCACCAGACTCATTTAGCTTGTATTTTTCACACTATCAGTACTTATCAGGGACTGCTAGAGGTGGCTCTACTTCAAGCCTCCACAATCTTCTGCTAGCATCCAGAGCCATCCACCTTTTTCACAGGCCACACACAGCTAATGTATGGCACATCGGTTGGCACCTCTAGCATGTCGTCAGCTAAGGTGGTAATCTTCTTTTAGCTACCAGAGTTCCTTAGCCAACCCTCTTTGTCTTTCTTTATTCTCTTGTGAATCATCTTAATTTTCCTAGCATTTTTGAGACCAATTAAGTGAAAGCTAAGTCATCAAATCTGTTCCTTGATTTAGCAGCAGTAAGGTTACATGGTGGAGGGAGCTCTGTGTAAAAGGGGTCACCTTAGTCACAGCATTTTGTATGACTTGGATAGGGCACATCAAGTGGATAAATACCTCAGGCATCATAAAAACAGTCATGCATGGCTTACAAATGCAGCATATGAACCACTTCATCCAGGGTGTTCTGGTTGGCTTTTAAAGGAGAGGCAGGATAATTCTCCTTCTCAGGATAGACAGACTTCATAGTGGCCCATATGTAGTCTGTCAGGCTGGCTGTCCCCTGGGGAGCAGGCCATTGTTTGTGTGTATTATGTAAAATCATCTGTGGTTGTTCCTTAGCAGTGTGGGTCCAGCATCTACACGAATACCCTCCTTCAGTGTGTATTCAAAGCTAAAGGAGACTGTGCACAATAGATTTTAGGTAAGATACGTGAGGAAGCTGGTAGTGTTGACACAAAAAGAGGTCCTTCACTTACAGTCCCTGGCTTCAGTAGTTTCTTGGTCTTGTCCCTCACTGCCCTACCACCTGGGTTATCTTCCTTGGTGACCAAAGGTCATAGAGGTGCTATCTGTTCAGTTTTTCACTGGATAGTGGCCATGAAGCTGGTGGCCATAGCTCAGGTTGGCTGAAATCCAAGCTTGGCCCAGTGGCAGGGTTTGTTCCAATGCCATCCTTTCATTTGGGTTGTCATGGCTAACAATAGTGAAGGAATCATACACAGAATCTAGTTCTCACTGTTTTGTATTTCTTTATCTATTGAGCCAACTCCTTAGGAGTTAGACCCATCATTTCTATTAGTAACTTTTTACCCTTAGCTGCTGATCACAGTCAACTGCCGTCTGTATGGTGGATGACTCATTGGCCATTCAGATAGCACAGGTTTGTCCTCCCTGCTCTTTCATCCTTTTCCCAAACAATGCTTTCAGCCTAATTCAGTGAGTGAGTCTACTGTATCTTACTTCTGACATTTCTTACTTTTGTGTTGGGGGTCTTTAGGACCACCTTCAGGGTTGATGATTGCTAGAAGGATTCATAGGACTTATAAACTGTTATATTCATGGTTAAAATTTTTTACAGTGAAAGGATTGAATAAAATCAGGAAAGGCAAATGGTGCATAAGGTAAAGTCTGGGGAAAACAGGTGCAAACTTCCAAGTGTCCCCTAAATACTTAATTTCCACAGTGATTTGTAATGATGTGTGTGAAGTGTTGCCAACCAAGGAAGTTGGCTTGATCCTCAGTATCCAGGATTTTTTGGAGGTCAGTTGAATATAGGTAACACTTGTGTGACTGACCTCAGTTCTTGAAGCTCCAGAACCCCTAGGAGAAAGTAGGTATTCCTCATAAACCACTTTGTTAGTGTAAACCATCTGGACAAACTTGCAGTGCTCGGGCATGAAAAACACACTTTATCATATAGAGGATTCCAAGGACTCAGTTCCCAGGAACCATCCAAGGACAGTCTTGAAAACTGGCCTTTCTGGACAATCCCAACCTACTGAGTTAACATTTTTGTACATCTTGTCATTGTTTGTTGAAAGGCAAACATGCTGATCTGACTGTGGAAGCTGAGGTAAACAGATCTTTAATGTGAGGATTTAAGTTAATATGGTTAGGAGTTGGGCTTTGTGTAATAGTTGCTGTAGCGGTAGGTGCCAGAGAGGCTTTGAATTCCCCTAGTGTCCTTGTTTCTGCCCCCCCCCCCCCCCCCCGCCCCACTCTTGACTTTAGGCTTCCCTAAGTACTCCTCCTCAGAGAAAGTCTGTGTCTTCTGACTCTCAGCTGAATCCACTGTTTTTTTTTTTTTTTTTTTTTCTTTTTTTTTATTGTTCTAATTTTTATGGGATCCCTCTTGGTGTGGTGGTAAAGTGGAAGTGTGTGAGAGAGAGCTTTCTATAATCTTCTAATCAAGTCTTAGTCTTTTTTTTTTAAGAGATTTTTTTGCTATAGGATATGTAACAGAGTAAGAGAGAGAGACAGAAAACGAGAAATCCCCCCCCCCCCCCCCCCCCCCAGGAGGGATGGCCATGCTGCAATCCCTTCTCCATTCTCCTCTTGGGATTCGGGCATGTATACACTTGGACCTGGCATGAGTTGTTTTTTTTTTTTTTTTTTTTTTTTTTTTTTTTTTTTTTTTTTTGAGAGGTTTTTGCTATAGGGTACCTGTGCTCGCCAGAAAGACAGAGAGAGACAGAGAGACAGAAAGTGAGAAATCACCCCCCTCCACCCCCCCCCCCCCCCCCAAGGAGAATGGCCATGCCGCAATCCTTTCTCCTCCATTCTCCTCTCAGGATCTTGGGCACACATGCACACATGCCTGGCGTGAGTTTAAGCCACCGGGTCCGGGATTCGAACTGCAGTCGACTACATGGAAGTTCAGCGACATAGCCATTACGCTAACTGCTGGTCCTGCACCTGGCATGAGTTTTAAGTCTCTGGGTCCAGGACTCAAACTGTGGTTAGCTACATGGGAGCCCAGTGATGTAACCATTACACAATCTGCTGATCCCTTATTAATTTTTTTACAAATTATTTAATTTTATTTATTATTATTATTATTATTTTTAATTTATTTAAAGCCTGTGTGCTTAACAGAGAGAGAGAGAAAGAGAGAGAGCGAGAGAGTGAGAGAAAGTGAGAAAGCAAGCTGCCAGGGCCAGGAACTGAACTGTAGTTGGCCATGTGGGACTCCAGCGCCTTAATCACCACACCACCTATTGGCCTCCCTTTTTTTTTTTTTTTTCCCTTCAATTTGCCAGAGGGCATGTGTGCTCTGAGGCAGCAGGAGGAAAAGTGAGAAAGCACCTCCCCTGGGCGTGTGTGGAAGGTCATGCCAGCCCTTCTCCATTTCTCTTTTCTTTTGGGATTTTGGACATTCGTGCACACATGCCTGGCTTGTATTTCCAGCTGCTGAATTTCCAGCTGACTTGAACCACCCAGTCAGCCTTGTGGAATCTAGCGGTCTTAACCACCAGGCCACCAAATGACCCAAGTCTTAGTCTTTAGTGGGCTTTACCTAGGGCTGAAGTAAAGTCATCTCTATAGTAGGAGGAATTTCCATTTCAAAGCCCTTTTCTTTGAAGAATAGTCTTTATTATGGAGAAGCAGCTGTGTATTCCTCAGGAATTGCTCTTTCTGTTCAACCAGAATTACATAGGCATAGGGATTTTACCAACTTTTTATTGGGAGAATGTAGTCTAATTCCTGTCTGGAAAGGCCCCCAGAAGTGTAGGGAGCCCTGAAAACTGGAACTCCTGGGAGATTCTCACTCTCAAACTAGCCTGTAGTCATCTCCAGCAATTAGTTAAAAAAAAAAAAAAAAAAATTAAATATTTCTAGCAGCTGGACAAGCATATGACATAATGGTTCTATCACTGGACTCCCAGTCGTCAGCCGTGGTTTGAGTCCCAGACTTGGCAAATTAAAGCTCACGCCAGGCTTGTGTGCATGCATGCCCAAAGTCCCAAGAGGAGACTGGAGAAGGGATGGCTGGCGGCAGGGCAATCCCCCTGGGGGATGATTTCTCGCTTTCTGTCTCTCTCTCTGGCGAGCGCACATGCCCTATAGCAAAAATCTCTCTTAAAAAAGAGAGATTTTTAAAATAAAATAAAATAAAATTTATTTAATAAAAAGTACAATAAATAAAGTATGAATAAATATGTTATTTATTTATACATATATACACACATACACACATATATATATTTATACTTACATGTATACACACACACACATATACACATACACACACACACACACATATATATACAAAATATGTGTGTGTGTATTCCTAGCAGGTTATGGCTTCAGAAGCTTCTGCTACAACTAAACAGATCTCAGTGAATCTCAGATGTTCCTCTCCAGATTTCAGAGTGGCTGCTTGTCTTGTGATCTTAGTTTCTGATGGGTCCAAGAAAAGTCATTGATTTTCAGTTTGTCCAGCCTTTTTGTTGTGAGGATGAGAGTGACAATTCCCAACTTCTTTATATGTTGGAGGTAAAAGCAGAAGTTCTCAAATTACTTTTAAAATGATAGTGCCCGAGTGATAGAGTCCACAGAGTCACAGATGGTTGTGATAAGAGGCTTCTAGAACACCCCAGAGCTCAGCTTACAACAAGGATTCAGATACCCCTTCTGACACACTAAAGGAGAAATGTGGTGAGGGCTGAAGGTGCTTTAGGAGAGGGAATCTCTCCCAGGTCGTGGACTTTCTTCTCAGACACACATAAAGCCAGACGTGTTTTTCTCCTTGCAAACAGGTGCCAGCTGGGTCCCCATGAGGGGTGTGTGTGAGGAGAGTTTCTGCTATCAGCCTGTGGCCACAGGTGACTGTATGAATGTGCAGGGTGCAGATATGTCACAAAAGAAGATGCTGTGAACATCCAGGGGGACACAGAGGTGCCTGCCTTATACCAGCAGGAGTGGCACCATCCTCACATACTTGGGTGACAGTTTCTCTCTTGCAGGAGCATTTGGGTTTTGCTGTTGCTATATTTTTGTCTCTGGCTTACTGAATTCACAGGACTATAAAACAAATGAGCATAAGACCAGCAGATGGTGTAATGGTCACGTCACTGGACTCCTACATAGTTGACTGTGGTCAAGCCCTGGACCCAGCGGCTTAAAACTCACACTGGGCACGTGTGTGTTTGTGCCCACCCAAAATCCCGAAAGGAGAATGGAGGAAAAGGGATTGCAGCGTAGCTATCCCTCCTTGCTTTCTGTTTCTCTGTCTCTCTCAAAGCTGAACATCTAGCTCAGAACTCATGCTTTGATCTGACATCCCAAATGCACTAACTTTGATGCAGCCCAGAGTGGATAGTGACAGTGGGAACAAAAGATGGGAAGAAGCCAGGCAAAGGTCCCCTCTTCTCCCCTTTATTGGTCTACACTGGGTCGTGGTTTTTCTTTTTTTCTCTTGGTAGCTAGAGAAAGTCTGGTGTGTGATGCAAGCTCCTGTGTCCTTTGCATGGGGTCGTTGGTAGCCCCTGTGGCCTGGCATCTTCTCTCAGTCCTTCTTACCTCCCTTCCCAGGGCCTTGCTGTGGTCCCTTTGGGTCTGCCCCTGCTCAGCAGAGCATTACCGTCAGGCTCCGTTTCTTGGAGTTCCAGGCTGAGATGTTTGCGTGTGTGTGTGTATTTACACATGCCAGTGACAGATGTACTTTGGCATTGAGTACACACCGTGGCTAATGATACATTTTTATTTGGTTATTTCATAAACATTTTCCTCATTTTGAATATTCTGTGATATGATTGTAGATGACTGCAGTCTCCATTGTTGGGCATTTAAGTTGTTTCTTTTCTTCCTTCCCCTCCCTCTTCCCCTTCCCCTTCCTTCCTATAGTGTATGTAGCATATGTCCTTGCACACCTATTTTTGTATGTATACCTGGTGATTTCTTTAGGATAAATTACTAGAAGCGGAATTCCTGTTATATTTTGTTATAGATATGGTTAGATGTGGTTAATTAACCCTCCAGAAAGTTTATTAACTTATATTCTTAACAGTAATGTGTAGGAGTATTTATTATCCTAGATGCTTGCCTATATCATATATGCTTTTAAAATTATTGCCAATTTAGTAGGTGATAAGTGACTAAGCTATTTTATATATATATATATATATATATATATATATATATATATATATATACGTATATATATATATATATATATATATATATATATATATACGTATATATATAAAATAAGGGAGATGCAAATCAAAACCACAATGAGCTACCACCTAACCACAGTCAGAATGGCGAAGATTAAAAAAACAAATAATGAAAAGTGCTGGAGGGGATGTGGTAAAAGGGGAACACTCCTACACTGTTGGTGGGAATGTAAATTGGTCCAGACACTGTGGAGAATAATATGGAGATTCCTCAAAGACCTTCAAATAGAACTCATATAATCCAGCAATTCCACTCCTGGGTATCTACCCAAAGGACAGGAGAGCACTCAGTCAGAAAAGTGCTTGCACATCTATATTCATTGCAGCCTTATTCATGATTGCTAAGGCATGGAACCAACCCAAATGTCCACAATCAGATGAATGGATTGAAAAATTGTGGCACATATAGTCCATGGAATACTATTCGGCCATAAAAAACAACAAGGCCCGGGGATTTGATAGAAAGTGGACGAATATGGAAGATTTGTTGCTGAGTGAAGCAAGTCAGGCTATGAAAGAGAGACATTGTATGTCTCCACTTAACATATACTGACTGTCTGCACTCTATGGTAGAGACTGAAAGACTGGAGGACATAAAAGTATTAAAAATTGTAATGGATACTAGAGACAAAGTGGAAAGAGAGTGTGGGAGGGGAAGAGTGTAGGAAATTTGGGGGGGAATGGAGAGGTAAGACACTTGTGGGAAACAGATAAGGTCTATTATCTGTTGATGAGGATGTGTATGGTGGTCTCATCTGGGCTGGACTGAGGTGTATATCATGTTGGGTAAAGTCTATTCACAAACTAAATGATGTTAGCAATTTAATGTATGAATAATAATAAAAATATATAAATAACATAAATTAAAATTAAAAATATTTTAAATATATATGTAAATATATATTTAAATACGCCCGCAGTTTATGGCTACCAATATTTATGTTTGTGAGAGGGTGTGTGTTGTTACAGGAGAGGCAGAGAGAGGGAGAGGAGAAAATACCTCCTGTGGGGAATGGCCATACCACAATCCATTCTGCTTCTCCCCCATTTCTCCTTTCTTTTGGAATTTTGGGCATCAATGTACATGCGCTTGGTATGTTTTTAAGCTGCCAGGTTCGAAATTCAAAGTGCGCCATTGTCCACTTGAGATCTGGCTGCCTTAACTCCCCATGGAGCCGGCCCCATATCTTTTCTTACATGTGAAGTTGAGCCTTTAAAAATGCACTTATGAGACCAGCAATTAGCGTAATGACTGTGTCGCTGGACTCCCATGTAGTTGTCCGCAGTTCAAGTCCCACACCCGGTGGGTTAAACTCACGCCAGGTGCGTGTATGTGCGTGCCCAAGATCCTGAGAGGAGAATGGAGGAGAAGGGATGCGGTATGGCCATTACCCCGGGGGGGTGACTTCTTGTTTTCTGTGTCTCTGTCTTTCTGGTGAGCACACACACCCTATAGCAGAAACCTCTCAAAAAATAAAAATAAAAATAAAAAAAAAACAAGAAAAAACACAGCTGTGTGTATTGTGTGTGTGTGTGTGTGTGTGTATGTGTGTGAATTGCCTGTCCTGTTCTTTGCTGATGTTTTTGTTCTCTAATCACAGTGTTCTCTTTCTTACTGATGTATGTCTCACCTTTTATTCACCGTGCTCTTCCTTGCCATGGACCATGTCTTTGGCCCCAGCTCTAAGCACAAGACAGCAGAAGGTCTTGTGGAAGAGATTTCAGAAGTCGAGCCACCACAGTGCTCAGATTCACTTAGTCCTTTTACAAGTATTTATTTAGCACCCTCTTTCTGCCAGCACTTTTTAGTCCTTGATATAGCAGGGAACTCAGAAAGATAAGTGCAGAGTTTGTAGTCCGGGCTGTTGGGGGCTGTGAGGAGCTGTGGGAAACAGTGCAGAATAGACAGGTGTGTGAGGTGGTGATGGAGGCAGGTCAGGCAGGGGAGGAGCACGGGGTCCTTGTGAGCCACGTCATTAGGTCATTAGTGAATCATTCGTGCGTCAAGACTCGAGGGAGGGTGAAGCCACACGGAGGTCTCGGGAAGGGTATTCAGGTGAAGGGAACAGCCAGGCAGGGTCCCACATACGGGCTGTGCTAGGTAAGTTTGAGGAACTTGGCTGGCACACAGGTTATGAGGGTGGCAGTGTTGGTGAGGGGGAGGAGACAAAGTTTCCAAACAAGTTGAAGGGTCAGCAGGTGGTGTAGTGGTTAAGGTGTTGGATTCCTACACGGCTGACCACAGTTTGAGTCCCAGACCTGGTGGCTTGAAAATCATGCTGGGTGTGTGTGCATGCATGCCCAAAGAGGAGAATGGAGGAGCGTAGATTGGAGTGTGGCCATGCTCCCTGCGGCATGATTTCTCACTTCCTTTGTCTCTCTTCAGCGAGTACATGTGCGCTATGGCAGAACCTAAAAAAAAAAGACTAGAACTTGTCTAGCCATGTAGCTTCTGATGAAGGAGCAAGTGGATCCTTGCTGATGTTCTAGATAGTCTTTGTGAACTAGAGGAACGAGGGGTGTTTGTAGTGTGTGAGGTTTGTAATACTTAACTTCAGGGTTTTGACTGGTGGGATGCAAGGTCTTTTGAAGAAAGCAATTTTTTAGAACTTGGGAAAACTTGTTTGCCAAAGGCTGTTTGGACTTCTACTTCCTTAATCTTTAAACAAGTCATCACACCCTCCTACTGACATTCAGTTGGTTGTTTCGCCCTTTGCCATTTACTGAAAGAGCAATCTGATGCCAGGGCCTGGTTTCAAAGAGAGCAAAACAGAACTCTTTGTCTCTTTGCATGAATAAGATCTGTGCACCAGTCATCTGTATTCAAAGCTGAAATGGTATCAGTACTAGAACATATTCCCTGGTTCTCAAAAGATGTTCATATAGTCAGCGATTGATTTCTTCCTCTATCAAATACTGTTGACTACTTGCTATACCATGCTCAGGACTGGGCGTTTGGGATACAAAGATGAACAAAGTGGACACAGACCCTCTCCTCGCTGAGTGTTCAGACTGGTGGGGGTGGAGATGGCGTTCTTGAAAAAGTCTTGCAAGTGTGTAATTAGGAACGTGGTAAGCACCATGAAGTGTGATTATAAGGTGCCCTGGGAGTGTGAACCTGGATCGATCTGGGGTGTTTGGAAGTCTTCTCGGAGGAAGTGGAGTTGAGTTAAAGAATTGGGAGTGGGTGGGTGGCATTAATGAGATGAAGTGGGGTGGGAAGACCATTTTGCTTGTGCGAAAGTCCTGAGGAGGGAGAAAGCAGGATAACTGGTATGTTCTTACATAAGTCAGGAGACTAGATCGTAGTAGACACAGTTAAATATCCTCTGGGGCATAAGCAATTACTCTCTGAAGTCTGGAAGGTCCTGACCTGGGAACTTCCATCTGTCTTACTATACTAGAGAGATTGTTATTTTGGTTGTCTGCTCTCCTGTTATTTTCTGGTGTTTAGTATTTTAGTTATGACTCAATCCCAGAAATGACCTGAGCAGAAATTTCCTTAGGGAGGCGGTGCTTACTTGGTAATCCATGTACCTGGGAGGATATGACGGTGAGGGCTGGGAGGCAGTATGTGTTAGACGTGGAGCCTGACCCAGTGACAAATACAAAATTCGGAACACTCTGAAAGCAGTACAGACCATTAGCGGAATTGAAATGAGAAACATTGAGTGCATTTTTAATATTGCTTCTAGGAAAAAGACTGAAGCCATGTCAATGTTTAATGCACACACTGTAGCAGAGAGCTCTCTCTCTCTCTCTCTGGGCCCTATTTCCCAGTCTTATGTGGAGGAAAGACAGCTTAGGCTTGTATTTGGCAAGTGGGCTCTCCTTGGAATGGGTCTGGGGTCAGAGTTGCCTTTTCTCTCTGCTATGAACATGCACATTTGCTAGGTAACAAATACTATGTTCTGTGTTTTCTACCCACCCCCAGTTTTCTGTCCAGATTTTCATAGAATCCACTGTAGACCTTCATTAGGGAACCTGTTAGGGACAGGTTAGGGAGTGAAAGCACATTAGTCCACCTCCCCCCTCCTGTATTTGGCATTCATTTGAGCAGTGAATCCATCAGAGAGGTTAGTTTGTCCCTGGACCAAAGGTATCTTCTATCACTAAGCGGATTTATTGGACAGTGGCATGTAAGAAGGGCAAAGGGAGTGGAAAGAACAAGTTTATCACCTGTCTTTGAAATTGCCAGTACATGTTGACCAGTGATACGAGAATGGTCTTCAGTCAGTTTTATCACTGTTTCAAATCTATTAAGATCGGGGCCGGCAGGTGGTGTGGTGGTTAAGGCACTGACCTCCCACATGGCCAACGGTGGTTCGCGTCCCGGACCTGGCAGCTTTCTCTTTCTCGCACGTGTGTACATGTGCCCTATAACAAATTAAAATAATAATAATAAATTAAATTAAATAAATCATTCTTTAAAAAAATAAAACTATCAAGACCACTGTCCAATAGGATTTTCTGCAGTGTTGAAATACTCCTATCTGTCCTGTCTGGTACAGTATACATTAGCCACTTTTGACTACTGAGCGCTTTAAGTGCAGTTAGTGAGACTGTGGAACTTAAAATTTATTAAATTTAATTGTTAAAGTTTATTTTGTCCACAAGACAGAGAGACAGGAGAGATCGCACCCCCAACAGGGTCTTCACGCCATGATCCACCCGGAGCCTCAGCTAGCCCTGGATCCTGGGCATGCCTGCACTTGACCTGTCCAGGGAGGTCTCTGAATTGAACCTGGAACTATCCCTTGGGGGTCAGCCTTGTAGAGTGTTGTGCTACCATTGTGCCACTGTCTGAGCTCACATTTTATTTAGCGTTTCGATTTAAATAGGCACACATGACTGGCAGCTACTGTATTCGACAGTGCAGTGCTAGACAGTTTCCTACGTTGCTGCCTGCATCTGGGGTCCCTTACTCCCACTCCCCACCCTTGGCCCTAACTGCTTAGAAAATCTCACACTTGACAAAACTCAAAGCTAGCATTTAGGCTACCACTTATCTTTTGGTGTCAGTGCCAAGAACAGGAGGCAGAAGACCAAAGTGAGAACGTCCATGTCAAAAATGAGCACCCTGCTTATCCACGTAAGGCACAGTGGTGAGTGTGTAAAAGAACATACTCTTATTGGGGCCTGCTGATTACCAAAGATGTGTGAGTCATGCCCCAACCATACTCTCTGCCATGGTTTATTCAGATAGGTACACACTGGCCAGCCCAACAGCTTACTGGGGGTTTCATGTGTAAATAAATATTAACACGGGACCTAAGACAAGGAGTTGGATGGTGGCAGATTTAATGCTTAGTTTGTGAGTTTTGGAGGTAATGGGATGTTTCTTCCTTCTTAGGGAACAGTCCCTGGCAGTGGCACATTATCGTTCAGAGTAGTCACAGCTCTATCTTTGCCTCTCCTGGCCACTTGTCAGGGGGAATATCTCTCATCTGTGGTGCTGAGGCAGGCTAATGAGAGAAGACATCTTCACCTTTATCACAGTGTTAATTGGCTTAACTAGGGCTAGAACAAGTATCTTTTAGTGGGTAAAATTTAGAGAAGAGGATAACTGCTTTGCCAGCCATTGATCTGGTGGTTTGTTTTGTTTCTGTCTTTCTTCCCCAAGTGGGAGAGCCAGATAGACAGAAAGGTACCCCCAACAGGGTCTTAACATCCTCCCTCCTCCCAGCCTCAGCCAGCCCCTGATCATGGGCATGTGTGCCTGGTGTCCTCAGGGAGGCCTCTAGGTGCAAAATGGGAACCTTCCTAAGTAGGTCTGCATTGTGGTGTGTTGTGTTTTTTGCTGTGCCAGTTTCTGGCCTCCCTCCCCCCAGTTATATTTC
The DNA here is from genome assembly GCA_026018925.1 of Tupaia tana. Classification (NCBI taxonomy): domain Eukaryota; kingdom Metazoa; phylum Chordata; class Mammalia; order Scandentia; family Tupaiidae; genus Tupaia; species Tupaia tana. The sequence goes on from JAKSZU010000015.1 coordinate 52,627,446, forward strand.
AAGGTCAGTAATTTAAGGGATGTGCTAGAGGCAGAGTTTGCCAGGTTATAGTCGGGAGGAGTCCCACTGAGAGTCTGGAAGACAACAGTGGCTCTGATTTTTGGTTCTGAACAATTGGCACCATAGGCCTGAAAGAGAGGTTTACTTTTTTTTTATTTTATTTTTTAAGGTTATTTAATTTTGAGGCCGGCAAGTGGTGTGGTGGTTAGGGGTGCTGGATTCTCACATAGTCCACTGTGGTTCGAGTCCTGGACCCGGTAGCTTGCGTTCTTGCTTTCCCTTTCTCCATCTCTGTCTCTCCTTGGTCAAAATAACAATGACAAATGGAATTAAATAAACAAATTAGCTCTGTAAAAAAAAAGATTATTTAATTTTATTTATTATTATTCTTTTAAATTTGCTACAGGACACAAGTGCTTACGAGAGAGAGAGAGAGAGAGAGAGAGAGAGAGAGAGAGGAAGCGAGAAAAAAAGCTGCCAGGTCCAGGACTTAAACTGTGATTGGCCATGTCATAAAGTCACTCCTGACAGTCTTCCTGCCAAACAGGATAGTATTGCACATGAATTACTCAGCTCTTTCTTCTTAGATGCTAGTAAACTTTCAGGTCTTTTGATATATGCTACTTGTACATTTGGACATATTCTAGAATATGGCATGGATATTAATTCATCTTTCCTGCTTGTAACTGGTACCTAATTAACCATGATTCACATTTTTTGATAGCCAGCAAATTTGGTATCATAATTATCTTTTGCTTTTCTTTTTGACCTGGTGTTATTCTTCATTGTTGTGGTTGATGGTGGATAGAAAAGTAGGGGCATTTGTTCTTATGACTCATTGATGTCAACGGAGAGAAATTGATCAGTGAGTAACATTGCCTGTTGTTTCCCAGCAGCTTTTGTTGTAATCCCCAAATTGTGCTTTTAGAATGAGTCATGCTTCTTGGACATTCATTTGATTTTTCCCATTACTTCGTAATTAAGCACCTTGAGAGCAGCAACCCCTGCCGTGTACCCAGTGCCTGGAAGTGTGCACAGAGGCGGATGTGTACAGCAGTTGGAAGCACGTTTCTACACCATGGGAGCATGTGTAGAAATCAGGAGCAGTTAGCTCTGGCCAGCATGATGGCTACTAACTATGCAGGGCGGTGGGAATTTAAATCCATGAAAATGAAATAAAATTTAAACTTCTCAGTGGCACAACAGTAAAGCACACCGCTCGACGTGGCTGACCCATCTGGAAGGGTTCTGGGTTCATGTCCACAGACCTCCCTGAGTACAGGCTCTCATCCTGAGCCCATGATCTAGGCCTGGTGAAGCAGAGGCTGGGTCACAGTGTGAAGGCCTTGTTGGGGGTGCTGTTTCTGTTTCTCTCTCTCCCTCTCTGTCTCTCTTTCTCTCTTGTTTATAAAAGAAACACATAAACTTAAAATAAAAACAAACAGAATACAAAACAAAGAAATTCTGCGTAGGCATGGTGGCCGCATATCAGATGCTCAGTAACAGCTAGAGGGCATTTCCTTCTCACCGGTAGGTCCACCGGCGTCTTTGCACTGAGCTTTCATTACCCAGCCAGCCAGTGTTGCTAACTATCTTCTCATGGTCAGAACCACAGAGATTCTGTGCAGAACAAGAAAGGCCAGGCCTGGCTGCCACTGAACCACCCTCTAGGCAAGGTGTGAGAAGCTCACCCAGTAATTCCACGTGACATGTGTCAGTGTGTGCTCACCACTCCCTGGAGATGTAGGGGCGACTAAGCTACTGTCCCTCCCCTCAGCAGAGAGGAAAGATAATGAAGCACCATATTTTACAAATGGGGAGACTGATTAGTGCAAAGAAATTTAGCCCAACATGCCTGGCAGTTAGTCCCTTGACCCCTCTGAGCCTCATTTAAGTTCACTGTTATGGTGAGGCTCTAAGCACCTGCCTTACAGAGCGGTGGTGAGCGCTGAAAGGAAAAAACAGTGTAAAACCTACTGCTCAGCACTCCACATTAAATAAATGGAGACTATTATTTCTCCTACCTTTTGTATTATAAAAATGGGTTAGAAGCTAAAAAGCAACTTCGGCTGGAGGCAAAGGAAGGGGAGGCCTTTCCTGGGAACAGGAGCAGCTGGGTAAAAGCACAGCTGAGAAATGATTGCATTTCCCAGAGAAGACCCTCCTCAGAGAAACCCTGATTGTAAACGGGGCACTTTGTAGACAACCCTTTGACCACATTTTTACAGACGATGTTGTGGTGTCTGCTCCACTGAATTCTGTGTAAAGAGCACATTTCTACACACGCATCTTCCTAAGAATTCTCCGGGAGTGAGAAGAATGTGAGTCTCGCAGTCAGGCCTTGACAGTCTCAGAGTGAAAATGAGGTCGAACAGGGTCTTACCAAGACCGGGAAAGATGACATCTGTTGTCTTCATGTCCTTCTGGAACTCGGGTAGGGTTTGCTCTCCCCTGCTCCTTCAGGTCATTGTTGACTGGACCTGCCTACCTACACTTGGGGGTCAAGGAAATGCAGATTAGAGGGGAAATTCATGGTAGTGACTAACACATTTCCCCAGAGTCTAGAGATGAATTACTATGCTTGTAGGTGAACTGTATTTTCTTACTCCTTTCCATAAAATAATAAGAAAAGCTAGAGGAAAATCTTGTACTCAAGATTGAGCAGATCTCTCGCTCTCTCTCTTTAAAGATTGGCCCTGGCTGCAATTCTGTAGCAAGTAGTTTTATTTTATTTTTTCTTCATTCTGCTCTTGGGATTTTGGGCAAACATATGCACATGCCTAGTGTGATTTTTCAAACCACTGTGTCCAGGACTTGAACCGTGGTAGGCCATGTGGGAGTTTAGTTCCTTAACCACCACACAACTTGCTGGCTCCAACATTGTGCAGATCTCTTAAAAATGATTAAAGTGTTCCAGAAATGTTGAGGGCCAACCCTGTAGCACAATGGTTAAGCCTTGTTCTTTAGGAATCAGATCCCATATGGCTGACTAAGGTTCAAATCCCAGCCCTGGTGTCTTGAAAAACACACTGAATGTGTGTTTGTGTTTGTGCACCGAAAATTCTAACACACTGGAGAAATGGAGGAGAAGGGATTGCAGTGAGCACACCCTATTAAGGGGTGTGCCCTCATACTCTTTCTCTCATTCTCTGGTGAGCATACATGCCCTCTTGCAGTTAAAAGAAAAATGATATTCAATAAACGTAAAAAGAAAACCAGTTTATTCATCTTAACACAACTATTTTATTTCTTCATTATTTCCTAATAACTTAGTGTTTTGCGGATATTCACATAGGCTTCATATTGGTGTAATCATAATGTACTTTTTCATTTAAAACTTTTCTTAAATAGGGACCAGCAGTTGGTGTAATGGCTGTGTCTCTGGACTCCCATGTAGTTAACTACAGTTTGAGTCCCAGACCCAGTGGCTTAAACTCATGCTGGGTGCATGGGTGCCCAAGATCCCAAGAGGAGAATGGAGGAGAAGGGATTGCGTCATGGCCATCCCCCCGGGGGTGATTTCTCGCTTTCTGTCTCTCTGTCTCTCTCTGTCTTTCTGGCAAGTGTGCGCGCCCTATAGCAAAAACCTCTAAAAAACAAACAAACACTTTTCTTAAATAGTATTTTTCACTGAGAGTGATAAAATTTTATATGTGGGGGGCCAGCAAGTGGCATGTACGTTAAGGGCACTGGACTCTCACATGGCCAACTGTGGTTCGAGTCCTGGACCTGGTGGCTTGCTTTCTAACTTTCCTTCTCTCTCTCTCTGTTTCTCTCTCTCACTCTATTTCTCTCTGGTCAAGTGTGATCATTTACATGTGTGTGTGTGTGTGTACACACACCCTTCTTAGGGCATCATATGGGGGTGCACATGGGGGTGCGATGTATCTTCTAAGTGGTCAGGCTGACGTTGATTTCTTACTTGGTCAAGTGGTGTAAAAAGAAAAAAAAAAAAACTTTTACTTTTTTCTAAATTGCCAGAGGGCTTGTGCTCTCTCCAGAGAGAGAGAGACAGACAGATGGAAAGCATCCCCTGGTGGTGGGTGGTCACTCAGTCCTTTCTCCTCCATTCTTTCATCTCATCAAGATTTTGGGCACACACCCACGCACACACATCCTGGCGTATTTCTCAAGCTGCCAGAGCTGGGATTTGAAGAGTAGTTTGGCCACGTGGGACCTACTGTCATTTTCTGCACACAGCTTTTAACCACTGGCCACAGCGCCAGCCCTAAAAGAAAAACTTGTCAATTTAAATTTAACAGTTTAATTGAGCAAAAAAGCCATTCATCAATTGGCAGCCCCCGAAACTTATTCTGAGGAACTCCAAGGCTGCCACATGGTGAGATAATACCTATGGACAGGAAAAAGGAAGGTGACATACAGAAAACAGAAGGAAGGTTAAGAAGCAGCTGCATTGGTTGCAGCCGCAGTTGCCCTATTTGAACACGGTTAAAACAGTAGGCCTTCTATGATTGGCTGATTGCAGCTGTTTGTTACCAGAGCAGATTCTGAGGTCAGGGTTTCAGAATGTCCACTTAGGTTAGGTTGTTGTTCCTAGGTAAGATCTCAAGTGTGTAAGTACAGAGGCTTTCTCAGGCCAAATTTAGTTTGGTTTTCCAATGTTGTTGGCTTGATTTCTCCACTATACAGTCACAATTTGATTTTTTAAAATAATTACTTATTTTAATATTATTATTATTATTTTATTTGACCAGAAAGAGAGGGAGAGAGAGGGAGAGAAAGACAGAGAAATTAAACTGCCAGATCTGGGACTTGAACCATTGTCAGCCATGTAGGAGTCCAGCACCCCAACCCCTATGCCACCTGCCAGCCACAATTTAATTTTTTTAAAAGAGAATAATTCTTAGGATTTTAAAAAAATTACTAATTTTATTCATGATAGCATACATACACATGAGAAAAAGAGTGAGAAAGAAGCGCTTTTTTTATGGATTTGTCATGCCCCATTACTCCTTCCCTGGCCCTCTAACTCCTGAGGGTCTTGGACACATCTGCATGTACATTGTGTGTTTTGAGCCTACCCTGGGATCTGAACCTGCAGTTGGCTATGTGGCTTCCAGCACTGCAGTTTTGTTTGCTACTTCCCCTGCCACGAGGCTGTGTGATTTTCAAAGAACAGACATTTGGAAAAAAAAAATGGTTCATCATTTGATCATTTCCTAAACCTCTTTATGTATATACATATATATATATATATATATATATATATATATATATATACACACACACACACACACGTATGTATATATACATATACATATGTGTGTGTATATATATATATATATATATATATATATATGTATAGTTAGAAAGCCAAACAGTGCGGAATTATAAAAAATAAAATTCTCCTCAAAATCCCTGTATAAACAGCAGAAACCTTTTTTTTTTTATAGAGGTTTTTGCTATAGGGCACGTGCGCTCGCCAGAAAGACAGAGAGAGGCAGAGAGATAGAAAGTGAGAAATTACCCCCCAGGGGGGATGGTCACACTGCAATCCCTTCTCCTCCATTCTCCTCTTGGGATCTTGGGCATGCACGCACACGTGCCCGGCGTGAGTTTAAGCCACCGGGTCCGGGACTTGAACCGTAGTTGACTACATGGGAGTCCAGCGACATAGCCATTACACTAACTGCTGGTCCCAACAGCAGAAACCTTTTGACAAGATGTTGCTAGAGCAGTGGAGATGGAGTAAGAGCGGCAGTGGACCGCGGTCTGATGGGGGTAACTGGTGAAATGAAGGCTGAGACTAGATCCAGGAGCTTGATGGTGAGAAGGAGGCTCAGAGCTCAGGGGGCTTGAAGAGGAGGGAAGGCTTGTTCCAGATCAGGGTTGTGTGAAGACTGGCTGTAAAGTCACTTTACAGCCAGGAAAATGGGGACCAACAGGTTAGTACAGGTGATGGGATAGTTTCATAGTAGGTCATTTTGGTCTCCATTTGGCCTCTCCCCTGAACATAATAACTGGGCACTTAGCCTCGCATGGGCAGGAACCTCAGTAAAACGTGCAGAAACTCTGGTTGACTTGGGTACACATGAGAAGTTGGGAAAAAGGGCACTTAGCCAAGGACAAATGTGAGAGAGTAGCCTAAAACTGTAAAAGAAACTCAGACTTAAGGAGAAATGCTAAGAACAGCACTTTAAAAAAAAATTTGCTGGAGAGCAAATTCTTCTCCAGGGGCTCACTGGAGAGAGAGAGAGAGAGCGAGCAAGCGCACACGCAACCCCTAGAGGGGGTGGCCACAACACAATTCCTTTTTCTCCATTTCTCCTTTCAGGATTTTGGACATGCACTTACCTGGGCCTGGTATTTTAATTATTTTATTTTATTTAGCTAGCTAGCTAGCTAGCTAGCTTGCTTGCTTGCTTGATTGATTTAAATTTGACCAGAGAGAGACAGAGAGTGTGTTTGAGAGAGAGAAAGTGAGAAAGCAAGTCACCAGGTCCAGGACTTGAACTGTAGTTGGGCACATGAGAGTTCTGCACCCTTAATCACCATGCCACCTGCTGGTCCCCCTGGTATGATTTTTAAACTGCCAGGTCCAGAACTCAAACTGCCCTGTGAGATCTAGCGGCCTTAACCATAACACCACCTGGTGGCCCCCACATAGCACTTCTTTTGCTGTTTTTATTTATCTATTATTTTAATTTTATTTTATTCATGTTTATTTGGGAGAGATTTTTTTGCAGGACCTTACCATGTTATAGTCTTCTGCCTCAGCCTCCTGAGTAGCTGAGACTACAAGCACGTGTCACCAATCCTGGCTTGTTGAGGTTGAACTAAAATCAACATGGGCTTCCCATGTAACTCCAGCCACCCGAGTAGCCGTGGCTACCAGTGTGCCCCACTATGGCTGAGCCCTTTGTTTTTAATATTTGTCTCTAGAGCAGTCATTCTCAATCCTTTTGTACCCCAGAAGCATTTGACAACATCTGGAGGCATTTTCGGTTGTCACAAATGATGGGAGGGGGATGCTGCTGACACCTGCAGTGCATAGGAGAGCCGTCACATCAGAGAGTCGTCTGGCTTCTAGTGCAGGTAGTGCTGAGACTGAGAAAGGCTGCTGTGGAGGAAGATGGCCAAGGACGGGCGGACCTCTTTCTCAGGGTAGGTAGGTCAGGGGTAGGATGTCAGGAAGCATGTCCTAAAAAAATCCCAGTTCCAGGACCAGCAGGTGGCATAATGGTCACGTTACTGGACTCCCACATAGTCAACCGTGGTTCAGGTCCCGGACCCAGCAACCTAAAACTCACACCAGATGCGTGTATGTATGTACCCAAGATCCCGAGAAGAGACTGGAAGAGAAGGGATTGTGGTGTGGCCATCCCCCCGGGGGAAATTTTCTCACTTACTCTCTCTCTCTCTCCCCGGTGAGTGCATATACTCTATAGCAAAAACAGACAAACAAACAAACAAACAAACAAAGTCAGTTTCTCTTTTACTTGTCCACCCTGTCAAGGGGAGAGACTTGGTTAACTCAATAACAATCCGTCTCAGAAAACTCAAGAGAGATTGTCTAGACAGTCCTGTCCAGTATGATGGCTACTAGCCAAAAGTGGCTACTTAAATGAACTAAGATTAAATAAAATCACAAGCTTAATTTGACTTGCACTAACCACATTTCTTCACTGGGGGACAGATATGAAAATGAGTGAGTCGGGACCACGATAGCTTGTCGTGGAGGATGAGTGTTCCTACGTCTTTCCCAAAGGATGCTAAAGCATTTAGCACTTTCCTAACGTGATATGAGCTCAAATGCTGATGGTTCAGTGGAAGAGAAGAGCTGGTTAAAAGTCATGGTGGTCACCGGCTGTATTAGAAGATCTGCTTTTTGCGAGAATGACCAAATGGAAGACAAGAGGACTTGACGGTTGCCCACCTCCCTCATAGAGAGGCACATAGGTAGGTCTCCTGGGAAGGGCTGTGATGCTGCGCTCCTTGTGGACTTGGAAAGAACTTAGAGGCAGAGTGTGTGGAGTTGTTAGAAGTGGAATGCCAAGGGACAGGAACAGTATTGAAATCTCAGTGCATATGGAAGCTTTTGTTCCTGTCATCCAGTGTGTTGCCAGCTCCTTTGCTGGGTTTCCAGCTTGTGTCCTGGAACTCAGAGCTGTCTGAACTGTCTTGTGCAGTCTCTCTACTGCTTGACTGTCTGTGTTGGTGGAGCCATGACAGATCAGCCCTTCAGCTAAAAACTGTACTAGAAAAGGGAATTGGTTTAGTGCATGTGTTGGTTTTTTTTTTTTTTTTTTAGTTCTCTTTTTTCCTAGATTTGGATGAAGAGGATTGATGATAAGAGAACTGCTACCTGCAGCTGTGGTTTGATGCGAACAATTTAGCAGTTGTTGGCTCAGAGTAGGGAGTACTGAGATCATTACCAAGCGGAGAATTCAGAACTTTCTTTATGTCAGGGACAAAGCCAAGACAGTCATGGTGGTAGAGGTAGTTACTGCTGGCCACACTACGTGTTCACAGTACCAGCTCTGCCTTCTTTCCTAAGGTTTATTGGGGCGTTGTTAATCTTTAGTATCTAGAAAGAGCTCTTTATGAAGAGCATCATTGCAGCTGAAAGGCAAAAAAAAAAAAAAAAAAAAAAAAAAAGCAGCAATCTCTGCTCCTGCTTTAAATTTTCTTCTGTGGTAGTGTCTTTTGGAATAGAATCATCTTTTGATTTCCAGTCAAAGAGCTAACCTGCCAGGTGGGTGGTGCTGTTCTGCATTTGGGCAATTCAGAGTTTTGTAGTTGACTTTGGAGAGAAGAAGGGAGTATTTGGCCTTCTTTATGGGTGGAAGACCCACTGTCTTAAAAAGATGAGATATGATGCTCTGACAGCTACGTGGGAAGTTGCCACCAAGGCTCCAGATTAATAGCTAATCTCTTGAAAAAATAACACAGAAAATGACCTTTTATTTCTGTTCCGTGAGGCAGATCAAGTGGAGTTTATTTCTAGGCAGAAAAACATTTTGTGTGAATTATACCCACGGAAGCAATGTAACTCGGTGCTCTGTAATTAGCCCTGTCCTGGTATTTAAGCCTCTGAAAGGAAGTGCTGCTGTTGTAATTGAGTTCTTTTTAATCCCTTTAGAGGTGCATTTACATATTTTAATTGAATGTTTCAGAATTCGGCAGGTGAAGCATTTCTGAGTGTTGGCATCATATCCATCAGGTGTGCCCTGTGGAGACCAGGGCACTGAAGGGGCTGAGCAGTCGTGTGAGCCTAGGCCTGGAGGTGAGGAGAAAGCGGCTGCTCTCGGTGGCCTCACACTTCATGTGTGCTTTGTCGTTCCTCTGTGACTTGCCATTTTTCACCTGTATCTTCATTACCTTTAGTTAGCTGGTATCTTTAAGAGAGAGGTGCAGAATTCAGATGACTTTGACTTCTTTAGTTTCCTTGGACATCACCAAGACTTCAGATGTGTTCAGAAAGACAGTTTTGCTGACTAAAGCACATGGTATTCAATTAGGAGAAAACCAGAGACCTACTTGGCCTCACTTCACATTTTTCCAGTTTAAAACATCTCTTTAACTGTTTAAAGCTACACACAATAATTGTCTAAATAAAATAACTCTGGAATGCATAGAGTAGATTTTTTTTTTTTTTTTTGAATGCTCTTAGACTAATCGTGCTCACTGTCATACATGCATCTGGTCTTAACCAGTATACCAGCTGTGCTGGTAGAAGCCCTATGGCTCCTTTGGCCATAGGGCACTGTGCAGTACAGTCCAGGGCTCAAAGGGGAGTGAGGCCTGATTGCCTGAAAGGGTTCATGGCTCTCTTCAAGGTGAACCAGTGGCTCTCTGCTTGCAAGAAGGGCTCCTCAGGCATCATGCCCTAGAGACTCACTGTCCACTATTGAGGGTGGGTCTTAGAGCTGGTTCTTTTTGTTCTGGACAGGTGGACTTTTCCACAGAAAATCTTACAGTACAGTCATGCATTGCTTAATGATGGGGATACATTCTAAGAAATGTACCATTAGTGATTTTGTTTTTGTGCAAACGTCAGAGTCTACTTACAATACAGCTAGCCATACAGTACGGCCTATTGCTCTGCTGTCGTATATGTGGTCCGCTGTTGGCCAAAGCATCGGTATGCCGTGCGTGACTATGTATGATAATGCATATGTGCATGTCTCTCTCTCTCTTTCTCTCTCTTTTTTGGCCAGAGGGTACATGCACATGCATGGGAGAGAAAGAGAAAGAGAGATTCCCTATCAGAGCCTAGTCATGCTGCAGTAGTTTTTTCCTTCTATTTGTCCAGCTCCTGGGCACATGTGCAAATGTCCAACATGTTTTTCAAGCTACAGGGGCTGGGATTCTAACGTGGCCATGTGGGATCTGGCTCTCTTTGTGCAGCACTTAACTGCTGTGAAATGGAGGCTGTCCCAGCACCTCTCCACCTCCCCTTCTTAATGTTTCCTCCTTTCCTTTTCAATTAAGTTGAGGAGAAGACTAGTGGAGACCTGGCCAAAGAGGGACTGAAGGGTTACAGCTTCTCAGAGTCCAGGCTGTGTCCCTTCCTGCTGGTCCCTAGGAGGCAGCTGTACAGCCAGAGGCAGGCTGTGGGCCCTTGTGGACTACAGCCCTGACATTTTACACTGTCCGTGTGCCCCTGTGGACAGAGACCTCCCTTGAGAATGTGTCAGGATGAGCGTGAGGTGTGAAGGGCCCCTTTCCGGTCAGTGGTATAGCTGATTCTTGCCTAGTTGGGCAGGACCTGGAGCTTGTGGCCTACACACATGAGGGTGTTCAGGAGCTTGGGTGTTCAACTTCTTGAAATGTTCCTGGTCCCGGTTGAGATGCCCTGTGGGTGTAAACTACACACTAGATTTCAAAGGCATATAAAAAGTAGGTAAAAATAGCTCATTACTAATTTTTATATACAGTATAAACATTATTAAAGTTAATTCCAGCTTTTCTTCTTAATTTTTTTTAAAGTTCATTTCTCCCATAAGAGAATGAAAGACGTAGAAACAAGCACCACAACAGGGTCTCCACACTGCAGTCACACTGGCTGATCTGCCTCAGCCAGCCTGGACCATGTAGTAGCATGTGCTCACTTAGCGTGTACAGAGGGGCTGGGGATATGATCTGGACCCTCCTATGTGGCTCGCATGTCTCAGAATGTCACACTATTGCCGTATCGCTGTCTGACCCTTTTTAATTTTCTTAATGTATCTGTTAGAAAATCCAAAATTCTATATGGCTCTTATTTGTATTTGTGTTATATTTCTGTGGGGTAGTGTCAGTCTAAGGCTCGTGGTCTTGAACTGTTACCAGAGATGGTCTAACGAACAAAGAAAGTATTTCTTGACCCAAAGCTGTGTTTGTTGGCCTCTAGGCCTCAGAAAAAGGGGATTTTCTTGTTAAGATGACTCCTAACAAGAGAATTATAGTAAAAGCAAGGAAGTAGTGAGTGTGTATGTGTGTGTGTTTATAGATATTTACTATATAGGTACATGTAAGTTGCCAGCTCTTTCAGACTAAAATCACTCAAATCTTAATTATGAACTGCGAACTTGCTTTCTTTTTCTTCACATCTCCTTAGAGTGTATTACGGGTAAACCAAATAAGAATTAATCAATGCAGAAATGTGTTTTGATCTCAAGAGAGCAAGAAAGTGCATTTACTATTTCAACAAAAATCCTGTTTAACTAAAAATGTTTTTATATACAGGGAAGTGATTTAACTGATGACTGACTTCCTGGTTGCTCATTTCTTTTTTCTTTTTAGAGAGAGATTTTTGCTATAGAGCATTTGCACTTTCCAGAAAGACAGAGAGATAAAGAGACAGAAAATGAGAAGTCCCCCCCCCCCCGCCCCCTGCCCCCCCCCCCCCCCCCCCGCCCCCTGCCCCCCACCCCCCCACCCCCCCTCCCGGTGGAAAGGAGGGATGACCATGCTGCAATCCCTTCTTCTCTATTCTCCTCTTGGGATTTTGGGCATGCACTTACACTTGGCCGACATGAGTCCGAAGCCACCGGGTCCAGGACTTGAACAGTGGTCGATCATGTGGGAGTCTAGTGATGTAACCATTATGCCATCTGCTGGTCTCTTGGTTATTCATTTTAAAGAGAGAAATGTGGTGGGTCCAGCAGATATTGTAATGGTTAATATAGTGGACTCCCACATGGCTGACTGTTGTTCAAGTCCCAGACCCGGTATCTTGAAAATTTGGCATGGTGTATGTGTGCGTGCATGCCTAAAATCCCAGAAGGAGAATGGAGGAGGAGAAGAGATTGCAGTGTGGCCATACCCCCTTGGGGGGGTGATTTCTCACTTTACCTCCCCCGTCTCTGGTGAACACATGTATCCTATGGCAAAGACTTCAACAAAATTTAAAGAGAGAGAGAGAGAGAGAGAGAGAGAGAGAGAGAGAGAGAGAAAGGTAGTTCAGGAGTTTTTCTCAGATGATATTATCAGTCTGTTTAAAAAGTGAGCTCATGTATTCTCTGTTCTAATTAATGATTTTATGCTATTGTTAGGGTAAATGGAAGGCGTTTTTTCCTACCTAGAGGGAGCGAGCTCAGCAAAGAAAAAACCAATTTTTATATTTATGGTCAAATGATAATTTTTACCACATTAAAACCTCATGGGGCTGGCAGATGGTGTGGTGGATAAAGCACTGGACTTCCACATGACCAACCATGGTTTGAGTCTTGAACCTGGCAGCTTGCACTGGACTTCCACATGACCAACCATGGTTCGAGTCCTGAACCTGGCAGCTTGCTCTCTCACTTTCCCTCCTCTCCCTCTCTGGCCAAACTGAAGAAGAAGAAGCATAAATAAAATTAAATAAATAATTCTTAAAACAACAAAAAACAAAAAACCTCATACAGGTAGTCATAGGTCCCAGATATTTATTTTAACTCACTAGCAAGGGAACTGGCCAGATCCAGGGGGCTCAGAGGAGACTGGGAGACACTGGGAATTTATAGACAGTGACAGAAATGTTAGCATGGATTGCTGTAGTCAGCGAGAATTGGTTAATGACAAAACAAAATTGCTGGGATCTCACACTGTTTCCACAGAAGCCATCGCATTGTCTGATATCTTTAGGTTGTTGGAAAAGTCATGACACATTTTTGCACAGAAAAACATACAGGGACCAGCAGGTGGCATAGTGGTTAAGAAACTGGACTCCCACGTGGCCAGCCATAGTTCAGGTCCTGGACCTGGCAGTTTGGAACTCATCCTGGGTGCTTGTGTGCATGTGCCCAAAATCCCTAGAGGAGAATGGAGAAGGGATTGCAGTGTGGCCATCTGTCCTAGGCGGTGACTTCTTGCTTCCTGTCTCTCTGTCTCTGTTTTTCTGGGAAGCGTGTGTGACCTATAACAAAAATCTCTCTCAAAAAAAAAAAAAAAAAAATAGAAAGAAAGAAAGACCTAGAAAAATATGTCATGACTTTCAAGGATTCAGTAGTTGGACAGGGTCTGAGCCCTCCTCTGTAGTAAACTGTAAGTCACAGGAATTGCATCCCCCAAGGGCAAGGTGGGTCTTGTTGGACCACACTTCTGTAGGACACCCAGTGTGCTCAGCCATGTTTTGGCCTTATTTCCAAATTCTGGCTAATTCCCCCAAGTAGAACAGGTCCAGGCCTTCCCAGTGTTGTGCTTCCTCGGGGCCTTTCTTCCTCCTATTAACTCTAAGGGGACTTTCGGGTGCTCTGGGATTCTATAAGGCCTCAGTTCTTTTTTCTCATCCTCCCTGTCCTCTCCCCTGCCCTGGTTCCCCCACTCCTTCCACACCTGTTCACAGCCTTCATCTCACTGGCTGGGCCCGAGCACCTGGGGGGCTTTCAGTGCAGTGGTGGGGTGCTTAGTTACAGCCAGACTTCTCTAACTGCCTGTGGGGAAGGTCCCAGTTGTTCCTAGTTGTTTTTGTTAGGTTTTGTTTTTAATGCTCAGTCTGCTGGGGACCAATACAATAAAAATGCACAGCAGTGTCAAGCTGGTGTAGACTTGTCTAAACACTCTTTATTCTTACCTCCTCATGGCCCTCCACAGGCAGTTTGGGGCAGGCAGGGGTCTGTCACCCTTACCTGAATAGCACCGGACTTACAGGACAGGCCTTCCTAGCACTGTCATCAGGAGGAAGGTGCCGTGCTCTCCTTACCTGCCCCCTCAGTGGCACCAAGAGTGGTTGTGGACATTGACTTTTCCACCTCCTGTAGCTGCCAGTAGTCCTAGAAGTTCTTCAAACTAACAAACATGTATAAGGGGTTGTCAAAAAGTTCATGGAGCTTCAAGCAGTGGCACACCAGTAATGCAACTGGGCTCACTTGGGAAAGGTCCTGGGTTCGTGTCCTGGGACTGCCCTGAGCATGTAGGGTCTACGTGTGCTTGTCCATGATCTGGGTGGCTGAGGCTGGGAGTCAATCACAGCATGAGGAAATGTGTTGGGATCTCTTACTCTCTTTTCCTTTCTCCCTTTCTCTTTTGGAAGAAAAAGAAACTTTAAAAAATTTTTTTAAAGTTCATGAAGGGGGACCAGCAAGTGGCATGGTGGTTAAGGCACTGGACTCCCACATGGCCAACTACAGTTCAAGTTCTGGACCTGGAGGTTTGCTTTCTCTCTCTCCTTCTCTCTGGTGAATTAATAATAATAATAATAATAATAATAATAATAAAAGTTCATGAAGTAGGGAGCCGGTAGGTGGTGTGGAGGTTAAAAGTGTTGGACTCCCACATGGCTGACCACGGTTCGAGTCCCAGACCTGGTGGCTTGCTTTCTCACTTTCCTTCTCTTTCTCTCTCTCTCACTCTGTCCCTCTCTTGTCAAATTAAAATAAACAAATAAATAAAGTTAGATAAAATAATGCTTTTTAAAAAGTTCATGAAGGGACCAGCAGATGGCGTCATAGTTACGTCACTGGACTCCCATGTAGTTGACTGAGGTTTAGTCCTGGACTCAGCAGCTTAAAGCTCATGCTGGGTGCCCGTGTGCGTGCCCAAGATCCTGAAATCCTGAAAGGAGAATGGAGGAAAAGGAATTGCTGCATGGCCAAACCCCCCTTGGGGGTGATTTCTCACTTTCTGTCTCTGTCTCTCTGGCGAGCGCACGTGCCCTATAGCAAAAATCTCTCCAAAAAAAAAAAAAGTTCATGAAAATTCGTATGAAAAAACTGTGCAGGGATTTCATATTTTTTGCACCAAAATAAACTCATAACTTTAATTCAACTTTTTTCATGAACTTTTTCAAGTCCCTTCATATCGTGAAGTAAAAGTGATGGATTTGCAAAGCAAATAGAGCTGGAAAATGGGATCCCCTGGTGCCTGCCCTAACTGAATTGTCACTGCCAAGCCCTTTTTCTCTAGAACTGCCGGAGCTACCCCTGCTGGCCTCCAGAAGAGCGCTTGCTGTCAGACCACTCTGCAGGGTCTCAGTCTTCACTGCGCCGCAGGAAGGCTAATGCATGACAGGGAGATTTCCCAGCCTCTGCTACAGAGTAAGGCCCTTTGAAGAGAACTGGGCACAATAAATACTGTCCCTGTTTGCCCCAAGGGCATTTTTAGTCTTTCAGAAGAGGCTGGCTTCCCTTTCAAACCTTTCTCAATCATGACATAAAAATGGATTCATATTTCAAAATCACTGTTAGAAAGAAGCAATGAAATGCCCAGCTAGCCTCTAAGTTTTAAAAACTATTTTCTTCCTAGCCAGTTTTCACTTCCATTAGACTCATGTCCCTTTAGACTGATGTTCTAGGAGCTTCTGTAACTAACATGGCTTGCCTCCACTCTTGGCATTTGATCCCTCCCCAGGTCTGCGGGTAGGCTTGTTATTCTGGAGCCAGAAGGTATCCTTCAGGTATCCGTTCTTGTCCAGACTTGGATCTGGAAAGTTTGCTGTCACGGCCAGCACTTGTCTCCAAGCATGGATGCCATCTGCCTAGGTGGGGCTGGTGTCTGTGACATGGACCATGGGCCGTGTGCCCGCCTCCTTCCGCAGAGCTGCTTTTTTGCATACTTGTTGGTCAGACTTGTTCTTCACCCTGCCCCTCAGCTGTTGTGTTTCTCTGGGAAGGGGAGAGCATGCATCTCCTTGGAAATGAACTAATTAGCTGTGACCACATCGAGTCCTGGTCATCTGGATGTGGCATACAGTTTTATCTCCAAAACTCAATGGTTCGCAGGGCCCACTTGGTTACCTCTCACTGTAGTTCGGTTATGCATGGGAGAGGTTTTCCTTTGAGGTACTATTCAGACTGTTTTAGTTTCATTTGCGGGGATTCGATTAGCAGGCTGAAAGCCCAAGCTGTTCACTGACGGACTGTGAACAGTACAGGTGCACTGGCAGCACAGGCAAGGTGACCTAATATCCAAGGCCAAAACCCACAAACTGGGAGTCCACAAACATATTTGACTTGTTCAACATTTACACTTTTTTTTTTTTTTTTTTTTTTTTTCAGTTTTTGCTGTAGAGTGCATACACTTTCTGGAGGGAGGGTGTGTGAGAGAGAGAGAGAAAATGAGAGAAGAGAGAACTTACCCTAGGCTGGATGACCATACCACAGTCCCTTCTGCTCCATTTTCTTGGAATTTGGGGCACACACGCTAGAGTGTTCTCAAGTTGCTGGGTCTAGGACTCGAAAAGTGCAATTGGCCACAGGCGATCTAGCCTTTTTAATTTCCATGCCACCTGCTGGCCTTGTATTTACACTTAAAAAAAAAATGGATTACCAGGGCCAGCAGGTGGTTTGGTAATTAAGGCACTGGACTTCCACATGGCCTAATGTGGTTTGAATCTCGGACCTAGTGGCTTGAAATTCATTCTGGGTGCATGTGTGTGCCCAAAATCCTGGGAGGAGAATGGAGGAGAAGGGATTGTGGCGTGGCCCCCCTTGAACAGTGATTTCTCACTTTCTTTCTCTCTCTCTCTCCCTCTGGTGAGTGCACATAGCCTATAGAAAAACAAATTAAAAACATAACAACAAAATGGATTGCCCTTGTTTGAAAAAGTTTAGGTTTTTACCCCTTCTTCTCAAATCCAAGAATGGCTACCCTGGGCCCCTGCAGATAACCTAATGCCAACCATTGTCAGCACGGGGTGGCACTGCCTCCTTTGCAGGTGACTCTCACTCTTCTCGTTCTCATCACTTTACGAGTGGCTGTGCCGCCCTGTTCTCCATGCAGGTGTTGGTTTGGGTCTTCTGACTTGATGTTCTTGGTAGGAAGTGTGGGAGCGCCAACTGTAGTGGGCTCTCATCCGGAGCAGGGGTCATTTCTAAAGTCACCATGTACAGTGGAAATTGGATGTGGTCCACATGATCCTTGCCCATCTCTCTCTTTTTTTAAAAAGAATTATTTATTTTATTTTATTGACTCATTCATTTTATTTTAATTTGACTAGAGAGAGACAGAGAGAGAGAGAGTGAGAGAAAGAGGGAAAGTGAGAAAGCAAGTCACCAGGTCCAGGACTTGAACCGTGGTTGCCCATGTGGGAGTGTCCAGCACTTTAACCACTGTGCTACCTGCTGGTCCTGATCCTTGCCCATCTCTTGCAGAGCCTATGGTTTTGTATGGAGGGCCCTCCAGGTAAGGAGCATCCTTACATAAATTGATGTGGCATCTGCCAGCACAAGTGGATGTACTCCTGTGAAGCATTACTGTTCCTTTTCCTCCTCTTCATCATCATCATGTTTGGATAAACATGGTTGTCCTCTTTCTCTGTGTGGTCATCTTTTCTCTGGGACACTCCATCCCTTTACCCGGGTAGATGAGTACCCTGGAGATGCAGGTCATGTGTGCGCCCGAGACTGGTGAGCTCTGCCTGTAGGTTTCACTAGACGGCCGGCAGTCCCCACCACTGTCACCTGTGGAAAGATGCTCACTGAGGGCTCCTGAGGGCAGAATATTCCAGCCTGTTGGTGCCGTCCTTTCTTTCTGAGTACCATGTAGTTGAAATAGTGTAAATTAAACATTCACATGATGCAGTCTGTAATACTGGCATACATTTGTTTTAAGTCTTTAAAGTTTCCCTGGGGTCCCTGACAGCTGATAAAAAGAAGTGGAAACCCCCAATAAGGACTTAACAGTCCACCTCTCACCCATGTTTGAGAGGATAATGGTTCTCTTTCAAAAGGGCAGTCCTATAGAATGCTGTCCAGAATTGGGGCACTTTGGAGAGTGAGGGGGACAGTAAGTGTAAACTCAGATTGTCCTGGGGAGGCTAGAGCATATTTCAGAGATCGGTTTGGGTCAATCATCCTAAATTTAGCCATCTTGATAGAACTGGGAGATAAGGTCCCTTCTTATGTTGAGAAAATTTCCTATTAAAACTGAATAACTTCAGTTTTATGAAATAAATCTATATAAAGATCATTTCATAAACACTTTTGACAAAATAAAAAATGACATTATACTTAAGAATCTTTTAAACATTTTCTGGTAATTTACATTTTATGGACAGAATTTGAAGGTAAATAAGGATGGTGTTTATATTGTTAAAAATTCACATATAAAATAAACTACTTGCTTAAATATTCCAAAGATTAGTAAATATCATTCAAATCTTTAATAGTAAGTTAGTTTATTATCGTAAGACTGGCATTTCTAATAAAATCATATCACATGAAACAGAAGTTTACCCAATCAGATAATAAGCTTTATAAAATGTGAAAGGAAAAGTCAACACCTCAATTATTTTAAGTCCTATCAGCCTTTGAAATAACTGTATAATTAAGACTCGCCTGAAACTTAGAATACTATATTGAAAGACTCTTTATCTTACCTCTCAAACAATATCCCTGTGTTTTATTTTATTTTATTTATTTTTTGCTGGAGGGCACGTGCACCCACCACAGAGAGAGAGATACAGACACACAGACCGAGAGAGAGAGGGAGCAAGCACCTCCATGTGGAATGGTCATGCTACAACCTCTTCTTCTCCAGCTTTCCTTCCTTTTGTAATTTTGGGCATGCATGCACATGTGCAAAGCTGGGAACTTGACGCATGTAGTGGTCTATGTGGGATCCGGCTGCCGTAACCACCAGGTCACAGAGTGGGCTGAAGCAGCAGTCCTTAAATGAAGGTCACTGACAGCGACAGATGTTACTGACGTGAGTGGACCATGACTTCTAGTCCCGGATGGTGCTATCGAAACCATGCGCCTTTCTGGGCAGAATCAGGAAGGGGTTCCGTGACCTGAGAGTCATGGGCCTGTTTCTTCTGTATTGTCCCCTTCAGCCATTTGACAGTGAAGAAGTTTGGACAGACAGTTGCTACCTTGCTGGGTACTGGATTTTATTTTTTTATTATTATTCCTGTAAATATTCTTGAGCTCTTAGTTAAGTTACTTGCATCAGTTTGCTTCTTCTGGGCCTGATTGCTGTGATTTCTTAGGTGAGTCTGGAGCAGTGTTTGGTAGGACTAGTATTCCTACTATTGAACACCTATAAAAAGAGCTAGTCAGGACCAGTGGGTGACATAATGGTTATGTTGCTGCACTCCCATGTAGTGGACCACGGTTCAAGTCCTGCATGAGGTGGCTTAAAATTCATGCTGGGTACATATGCATGCATGTCCAACATCCCAAGAGGATTATGGTGTAGCCATCCCCCCTAGGGGGTGATTTCTCACTTTCTGTCTCTCTGGCAGACCCTATAGCAAAAATCTCTCTCTCTCTTTCTTGCTCTCAAAAAAAAAAAAAAAAAAAAAAAAGAAAGAAAGAAAGAAAGAAAGACAGTCAAGCTAAATTAACTTATTTGTCACCTTACCAATTTATCTTTGTGTATGTGTGTGTGTGGGGGGGTGAGGCTCTTAAAAATCTATTTTAGCAATTTTGAAATATATAATACATTATAATTAACTGTGGTTAACACGTGGTACACTGTGCATTCTTATTGACTGTAAATCACCAAAACTTATTTGTACCCTTTGATCAACATCTTCTCTTTTCACATCTCTCTCCCTACTTCCCCAGCCTATGGTAATCACCTTTCTACTTCATTTTATGAGATTGACTTCTTCAGATTCCATGTGTAAGTGATATCATCTAGAGTTTGTGTTTTCTGTGCCTGGCTTATTTCATTTAGCATAATGTCCTCCGCTTCTATCCATGTTGTCACAAATGACAGACTTTTCTTCTTTTTTAATAAATAGTATTCCACTGTGTGTATTTACTATGTTTTCTTTATCCATTCATCTATTGATGGATACTTGGGTTGCTTCTATATTCTGGCTGTTGTGAGTAATGCTGTGGTGAAGATGGGAATGCAGATCATTTGACATACCTATTTCAGTTCCTTTGGATGTATACCTGGTAGTGAGATTGCTGGATCATATGGTAATTCTCTTTTTAGTTTTTAAGGAATAGCCATACTATTTTCCAGAATGGTTGTACTAATTTACACTACTATCTACAACTAATTTACATTCTTCACATACTCACCAACACATATCATTTATCTTTTTGATAATACCCATTCTTTTTTTTTTTTTTTTTTTTTGAAGGGGTTTTCACTATAGGGTGCATGTGCTCGCCAGACAGACAGAGAATGACAGAGAGACAGAAAGCGAGAAATCACCCCCCCAGGGAGGATGGTCACGCCGCAATCCCTTCTCCTCCATTCTCCTCTCGGGATCTTGGGCACGCACGCACATGCGCCCGGCATGAGTTTTAAGCCACTGGGTCTGGGACGCGAACCGCGGTTGACTACATGGGAGTCCAGCGACATAGCCATTACGCTACCTGCTGGTTCCCGATAATACCCATTCTAACAGACCTGAGGTGATATCTCATTGTGGTTTTAATGTGCATTTCTCTGCTTATTAGTGATGTTAAATGTTTTTTCATATACCTATTGGCCATTCATGTGCCACCTTTTGAGAAATATCTCTTCAGATCATTTGCCCATGTTTTAACCTGATTTCTTGCTATTGAGCTGCTGGAACTCCTTATATTTTCTGTATTATCAGATGTGTGGTTTGCAGATATTTTTTTCTCTATCTTTCTCTTCACTCTGTTATTTGTTTCCTTTCTGTTTGATCCAATCCCATTTATCTGTTTTCGTTTCTGTTCCCTGTGCTTTTGGGGTCTATGTAATAAATTATTTCACAAACCAAGGTCGTGGAGCTTTCCCCAGGTTTTCTTTTAGTAACTTTCAGTCTCATTTATCATAGGATCATTGGCTCACAAGTCAGCATGGATACTATATGAAAGTAAAACCTTGAGCAACCCATTTCCTGGGACCCACTCCCTTCTTGGGAGCTCTGTTCTTCCTTTCCTCTCTTAATGAACTCTGCTTGCTATCTCCTCATTGTGTTCACATCTCTAATTCTTCATAAGCCTCAGACAGATATCTGTGTCCTTCTATGGTGTTCTGCCAAATCACCCTTGCACCCCCATACCTCTGTGTCAGCTGAATGGTTAATGCAGCTGGATCCCACATGGCTAACTGCATAGCTTGAATCTTGGACCCAGTGGGTTGAGAAACATGCGGAAGCAAAAAGATTGCATCAGTTGTCTTTTTCTTCCCTCCTCCAACTAAAAATTGAAGTATTTGAGTCATGGGAATAAAGGCTCAAAATACCTTTGATGTTCTTATGACGTCCCCACTAACAGTTAACCTACTGGAAGAGTTGTCTTTGAATTATTTTCTGATGTGTACCCCAAAACATGTGAGAACTTCTGTTGTCTTTGTACAGGAGAAAATGAAACAGGAAAGTCAACTCAAAAGCCATTACATTATAAGGGTTGTCTTTTTTACAGAGTTGGCAAGGATTTTATGTTTCAAGGTGGTGGCTTCAGTGAAGGTAGTAGATGAGAAGGAGGATCTCTTTAGGGAGGATTTTTAAAAGACGAGAGTTTCACAGTTAAACACAACAAAGAATTTCTTTTGTCAGTTTCTCTGGCCAGCAGAGGAAGGGATAAATGGTTCACGGTTCTACATAGCAATGAAACCAACTGCACATTTGGATGGGCATCATATTGTTTTTAGGCAAGTGATCGCTGGTCAAGAAGTTGTGAGAGAGAAAACCAGAAAACAGATGCAGCTAGCAAACCATTCACTGAGGTATGGATAGTCACTTGTGAAGAACTAATCCCCAAGTCTAAAGTTAAGAAAGAAGAAAAGACATAAATCATCAAATTCCTTGTCATCACCAAGTGGCTCACATAGTTCAAGTGATTCTTAGTCATCTTTTATTTCTTCTGATTCTGAAAGTTCTTCTGAAGAGAAATAAAAAGAAAATGAAAAAAGAAACCTAGGAAAAATTCCTGAAAACACAAGAAAGAAAAGAAGAAGCAAAAGAAAAATGCATCTATCAATAGTGAAAGTGAGGTTGAAAATCTTGAAGCACAAACCCAGTCTACTCTTGGTCCAGAAGAAATCCCTCCTATACCTGAAAATAGATTCCTAATGAGAAAAAGTTCTCCTAAACCTGGTGAAAAGGAAAGAAAAAACAGAGAGAGAAACTCCCAACCTGCTTCATACCATAACTTTTGGTTATGAGGTATGGCAGGAAAATTAAAGGAAGAAGATCAAGGCATTATAAAACTCCTTCTAGATCCAGGTCAAGGGATCATGTCAACTTAATGAGACTCTTCCACACTGGAGGCAAGAAATGCAGAGAGCTCAAAGAACCAGAGTATCAAGTGGTGAAAGATGGATCAAAGGGGAGAAGAGAAAATTGAATGAAATAAAATAAAAGAAGCCCAAGAAGAGTAAAGAGAGAAAAATAACTGATCACAGATATATATCTGAAAGTCCAAACAGAAAAAGTGAAAAGGAATAGAAAGCTAAAGACCATAAATCGAACAGCAGAGAGACAGATGTCAATAGAAAGTCAGAAAAAGGTAATAAATGTCATAAAAACAAAGTGAAGAAAAGGGCCAAATTGAAAGGTAGGAAGGAGTAAGAGCAAAGAGAAATCAAAATAAGGAAAGAGATTCAAAATATAATAGACCGAGGGCCAGCAGATGGCATAGTGGTTAAGGTGCTGGAATCCCACATGGCCGATTGTGGTTTGAGTCTCGGACCTGGTGGCTTGAAGCTCACACTGGGATTGTGTGTATGCATGCCCAAAATCCCCAGAGGAGAATGGAGGAGAAGAGATTGTAGCATGGCCATCCCCCCCGCCCCCCCCCCCCCCCCCCCCCCCCCGGGGAGCGATTACTCACTTTCTCTCTCTCTGCCTCTCTCTCTATCTCTGATGAGTACACATGCCCTATAGCAAAAATCTCTCTTAAGAAAACAAAAACAAATATATAATAGACATGAAGGAAAGAGGGCAAGGTCAAGAATTAAAGGGATCATGAAAATGTGAAAGAAAAAGAAAAGCAGTCTGATTCGTCTGATTCTAAAGGAAAAGATCAGGAAGGGAGTAGAAGTAAAGAGAAGTTCAAACAGAATAAAAAAGTAATGAACTGGGAGGCCAGCAGGTGGTAGGTGCTGGACTCCCACCTGGCTGACCACTATATGAGTCCCAGACCTAGTGGTTTACTTTCTCTCTCTCTCTCATGTGTGCCCTATAGTAAATTAAAATAACAATAAGTAAAATAAAATAATTAATTAAACAGTTCTTTAAAAAAAAGTAATAAGCATGATCATAATAAAAGAAAGGAAAAGGATAGACGCGCACAGTCTAGGAGAAGTAACTAGAAGCCAACACGGTTAAACAGTAGAACAAGAGAACGGAGAAGTAGGGACAGCAGCAGAGAACTGTGATCTAGAAGCCATGACAGATTGTAGCAGAAGCAAGGAATACCATAGAGACAGAGAACAGAGGTACAGGAGAAGAGGAAGTTCACGAAGCCAAGAAAGAAGAGAAACACTTGGAAGATAGAGAAGTAAAGATAGGAGGAGAAGGAAGAGAGATTCGCAGAGCTCAGAGAGAGAAGAAAGTCAAAGCAGAACAAAGAAAAATACAGAAACCAAGACAATAAAAGTTCACACAGAAAAGAAAATTCTGAAGGTGAGAAAAGAATGTACTCTAAAAGTCATGATCATGGTGGCTCAAGTAACAGTGAAAAAAAAAAGACTGATAGAGATCAAAGTCCATCCTCAAAAATCAAAGCAGTCAGTACAATGGGTTAAAGACTTCCACGTTGAAAACTAAAGAGGAAGAAAAGACTAGATTCTCAGTGGAAACAGAAAACCCAAAATCAAAGGGTCAGAAAATGACCATGTACCTGAAAAAAAATAAAAACTTTGATTACGAATCAAACCCTGGAACAGATGAAGACAAATTAGATGAGTGATTTGTGTGAACTCTGTATTTCTACCTATCTCAAATTTTAAGTTTTAGAGATTTGCCAGTGAATCTCTTTACATTGTTTTCATTGTGTGTTTTTTTGGGTTGTTTTATTTATTTATTTATTTATTTATTTATTTATTTATTTATTTATTATTTTAAATTTTTTTGGAGAGGTTTTTGCTGTAGGGCGCGTATGCTTGCCAGACAGAGAGAGAGAGACAGAGAGACAGAAAGCGAGAAATCATCCCCCAGGGGGGATGGCCATGCCGCAATCCCTTCTCCTCCATTCTCCTTTCGGGATCTTGGGCACATACGCACATGTGCCTGGCGTGAGTTTTAAGTCACCTGGTCTGGGACTCGAACCACGGCCGACTACATGGGAGTCCAGCGACATAGCCATTACGCTAACTGCTGGTCCCTATTTATTTTTTAAATATGGACTTCATTGAGTTGGTCTTTTGATAATATGCAACCTGGATAACTTGTACTGCTAAAGTTTTCTTTTTCTTTTTTTCTTTCTTTTTTTTTTTTTAGTGAGATTTTCTGTTTTAGGGCATGTGCAGTCGCCAGAAAGAAAGCAAGAAATCACCCATCCAGGGAGGATGGCCATGCTGCAATCCCTTCTCCTACATTCTCCTCTCGGCAGGATCTTGGGCACGCACACACACGTGACTGGAGGGAGATTTAAGCCACCAGGTCTGAGACTCGAATCGTGGTTGACTATGTGGGTCCAGCCATGTAACCGTTATAGCACCTGCTGGGCCTGTACTGCTGAAGTTTTAATAAACTTGAAAAATAAATAAGTAAATAAATATATATATATAAATAAAAGTGAAACCTTAACAATAGAGGCAGATGGGACCAGCAGTTGGTGTAATGACTATGTCTCTAGACTCCCATGTAGCCGACCGCAGTTCGAGTCCCAGATCTGGTGGCTTAAACTCACGCCAGGCACATTTGCGTGTATGCCCAAGATCCTGAGAGAAGAATGGAGGAGAAGGGATTGTGGTGTGGCCATCGCCCTCTACCCCCACGGGGTGATTTCTCACTTTCTGTCTCTCTGTCTTTCTGGCGAGTGCACACGCCCTATGGCAAAAACCTCTCCCCCCGAAAAACAAACAAACAAAAAAAACAATAGAGGCAGATGCCATAAAACTAGGTCATCCCCCTCTCACAGCCTGCTTACTAAAACGACAGTGGGTTCACTGTGTCTGCATAGCTCTCAATGGGAATGAAACCCCTAAATGCACACGTCCGTGATCCACGGGCTTACTGGACACTTGTCTACTGTGGCTTGCTTTCCGTCTCAGCATGAATGGTCATGACCTTGCACTGACTCACGTGGAAGCTCTTTTGCCTGTAGCTGTGCCGATACTGGGGTGCTTCCTTTCTTCAGTCCATTCTTCAGTCCAGGGTGGTCTGTGTACAGACCTCCCTTCCAGCCATACCACATTCGGTACCATGTTCAGCAGAAGGGTCTGGAAAGACTCTGTGACTGGACTGTCGGTAGATCTCCCTGTAGGGGATTACCAATTTAACCTATTTGTTTTTCCTCCCCTCTCCCTGGGTTGCCATTTCTCAACATTCTCTCTGTTCCTTTGGTCTTGGCTGGAAGGGGCTGCCCGAAATCTGCTCTGGGGCTTGCCATACGTAGTCTTGCTGCCCCTCTGCAACCTCCTGCTGAGGCTGCCCACAGGGCATCCTTTGCAGAGGTCACTCTTTGAAAGATGCTTTTTTGTGCTCCTCTGACAACTGCTCTTTCTCCCTAGTGAGTGTCCTCTTGGCATTTCAGGAGCTATTTTATGTAGTGTCTGACTTTATAGGTGGGTGCCTAATGACAATAAAAAGGCTTTATTTTTAGACAGCCATTTTCTTCCCTAAATCTTTTCACTCCCTCAGAAATGTCCTCTTGCTAAAATCTTCACAGGGTTCCTGGTGCATGAGGACTTGACTCTCCAGCCAGAGCTAGCCTAGCAGCATGTCACATGTCTTGCTTCCTTTAGGAACATTTCCTTCTGGAATGAACTGACCAGATCACAGTGGCTGTAGGTGTATGTGTTGATCAAGCCACCCAGTCTTTCTGGTCCAGAGAGACTAGAGCAGGTCTGGCGCAGGGCAGAGGACCTGGAGGTCTTAGCCTGGTTCACCTTCCCAT
Organism: Tupaia tana; assembly: GCA_026018925.1. Classification (NCBI taxonomy): domain Eukaryota; kingdom Metazoa; phylum Chordata; class Mammalia; order Scandentia; family Tupaiidae; genus Tupaia; species Tupaia tana. Next base: position 52,653,812 of record JAKSZU010000015.1, read on the forward strand.
CCTCATCATCTGACCATGTCTCCTGTTACTCCTTCATCCAAGCCTTAGGCTGGTTCTTCTGCATTGGTGTTCCCTAGGCATTGTTTACTTGTCTCTGATCCTGCCTTCATTCATCCCTTGGCTGAGGTTTCTCCCTGCTAATACGGTTTACACACATTCTTTTAAAAATTTTTTTTGATTATTTCTCTGAAGTTTGGAGTTGCGGCTGGGGCCAGTGTCCATGGTGCTTCCCCCAACACAGTACTGCCCATAACCAGAGTTGAGGCCACCTGGTTGACAGTCAGGTGGGGTACAGGGAAGTTGTCCTTTAGGAGGACTCTGACTCCTTTTCTTGGTGTCCTCAGCTGGGGCCTACTGGAACTCTACATCATCTACTTCTGCTGTGGGTCCAGCTCTGATAGTGGGTACAGCCCTGAGTCTTTACCGAGACCCTGTAGCAGACACTCTGTGCCCTACGCTATCCCTCCCTGGGATCACAACTCAGGAAGCTCTGAGCCTGAACTTTTATTTATTTATTTATTTTATTTATTTTTTATTTTTTCATTTCATTTTCTTCCATACATTCAATCACATTATTATTTGTCTTACAAAATGGATATTTCAACAGTTGAACATTTCTCCCTAGTACTGTTGATAAAACTACGAAATATCTTCAACAGATAATACCACACCTCTTTTTGCCATTAATGCTTTTCCTCCCTGTCCCTCCCCCAAATGTCCTTCCTCAGACCCTCCTCTTTCACACACACTATATCTGGTATTTACATCTATATACTGTGTTTCTATATCCTTTAGACAATTAGTTTCAGTCATAGAGTGCAGACACTCGGTATATATTAAGTGGGGACATACAATGCCTCTCCTTCATAGCAAGGCTTGCTTCACTCAGCAGTAAGTCTTCCACATTCATCCACTTCCTGTCAAAAGTCAGGGTTTTGTTGTTTTCTGTGGATGAATAGTATTCCATTGAATATATGTGCCACAGTTTTTCTAACCATTCATCAGTTTGTGGGCATTTGGGTTGCTTCCATGACTTAGCAATCGTGAAAAGTGCTGCAATAAACATCGATGTGCAAGCACTTTTCCGATAAAGTATTCTTCTGTCCTTTGGGTAGATACCAAGGAGTGGGATTGCTGGATCATATGGTAGTTCTATTTGTAGATTTTTGAGGAATCTCCAAATTGTTCTCCACAGTGGTTGGACCAATTTACATTCCCACCAGCAGTGTAAGAGAGTTCCCTTTTCACCATACCCTTGCCAGCATTTATCATTTTTTGTTTTTTTAATCTTAGACATTCTGACTGGGGTTAGGTGATATCTCATTGTTGTTTTGATCTGCATTTCTCTTACAATGAGGGATGTTGAGCATTTTTTCATATGCCGTTTATTGTGCCTGAACTTTTACCCCAGGGGGCCTCATTATGGAATAGCACCTGCCCCCAGACTGCCCCTTTATTGGGGCCTTGTTGTTTGTGCTGTGCTGTGGGCTGAGCTAGTCTTCCCACCCACCCTAGAAGTTAGGGAACTCTTGCATGTAGGCTTCATCTCAGGATGTGACTCCCCTAGGGCTCTCTGTCCTGCAGTGGTTGCTGCAGCTGCACCTGGCCATGTGCTGGGCTTCAGCATTGATGGCTGGAGAAACATCAAAAGAGAAGTCTAAATTAAATCAAGTCATAAGGTAGAACAGATAGTTTGGTATTTCTGTTATTATTATTTTTATTTATTAGTTTTTCAGTGTGCTATCGGGTGTGTGCACTTGCCAGAGAAAGAGACAGAAACAGAGAGAGAAAGTGAAACCCCCCCCCCCCCCAATAGGGGGGCATGCCAGATGGCGTGGGACCAGCAGATTGTGTAATGGTTCTATCTCTGGACTCCCACAAAGTCAACTGGAGTTTGAGTCCCAAACTCAGTAGCTTAGAACTCATGCCGGGCATGTGTGCATGGATACCCCAAATCCTGAGAGTCCAAAATCCCTAGAGGAGAAGAGATTGTGGCGTGACCACCTGCCCCCCCCCCACCACCACCACCGGGGGCGTGATTTCTTGCTCTCTATCTCTCTGTCTCTCCGGTGAGCATATGTGCCCTATAGCAAAAATCTCTCAAAAAAAAAAAGAAAAAGAAAAGTTATGATGTATTTTTATATTTTCCTCTGCAAAAACGTGTCATGACTTTTCCAACAAACCAGTATTTTTCTGGGGAGACTATTGTTTGAAATGAAGCTCTGGGACTTTCTATGAATATGATCCATAAAATGATGGCTCATCAAAAGTTGGCAAAGCTGTTTTGCTCCCCTCCCTTTACAAATTCTTTAGACTTTGAAATTGAAAAATTCCCTATAAGCCCTGAAGTCTGGTGTATCAGGTTGAAATTCACAGGCTTCATTGTTTTGTGCAAGCAGCAGGAATTCGTTTTCCTCACTGCTTTTTTCTTGGGAGGGTTCCGGTATTGAATCTCTGGTATGCAGATATTCTGGGTATTTGGAGTCTTTTGGCCCAGGGTTTTTCTGGGGTATTTTATATCATATTTGAAACACAAATTGAGTCATTTGAGGCTTGACCCCCCCCAGCCCACTCTTCTTTAAGAGTTTGTGCTGAGGGGAGGCCCATCCTGCTGTGCTCTAGGTTTTCTGAATGTTTCAAACGTTTTTTCAAGCATTTTTCAAGTATTTCACTAAAACTCAGCTTGTTTGAATGATACCTTCTCCATCTATCAGTATTTTCAAAACCATGTGTGTTTTGAGCACATGTAATCCATGTAGTCCTTTTTACTCAGTTCATCCATGTTTGGGTCAGGATCTGAACCTTTCAGTATTCCAGAAGCGTTTGAATTCTCCCCTTAAAAAAAAAACACTATAGTGTTTCCCCACTTGTCAGAGAGGGGAAATAATATTTATGGTTGAGAAAGAAACCTGAGGTCTAAGGGGTGTGCAGACTTAGGACTGTACTACAGTCCTAAATGTGATTGTTTGAGGCAGCAGCATCTGTTATCCGGCTCCAATGCACAGAGGTCAGACTCTCCTGGTGACACTCATCACTTTGCCAGTGTCTGCCTGGTCAACCTGGCAGGTAGGAGGGGACCCACAGTGATCCAGGGTTTGCTCCCTAGCTCCTAGAAGGCATAGATAAACCAGTCTGAGACACTGGGGGTGTTATTTATTCTTTATTCTGAAAGGTTTTTAGTAAGGAAATGTCATAGTCTTTTCAAACAATCTGATGACGCAACCTGTAATTTTGTAAATTTTGACTTAGGTAAAAGACCAGCTCATCTTCTGTAAGGAAACCAGTTTATTTCCTTTTGAGCTTGTAATTGTAAGAGTTATTGTTGCTTAAACTTTTGGACCATTACTTCAGAAAATTAGCTAGAACTTTATTATTTAACTAGTCGTTGTATATTGATTAAAGATTCCCTCTACAGAGGGGTACCAATGGAAGTGGAAGAATTAGCGTGGTATTATTTTTTTATTAATTAATTTATTTGTATTTATTATTATTTAATTTGCTATTACTTGAGGATACCAGAGAGGGAGGGAGAGAAGGAAAAAGGGGAGGGAGGTGGAAGGGGAGAGAGAGAGAGAGAGAGAGAGAGAGAGAGAAGAGAAGAGAAGAGAAGAGAAGAGAAGAGAAGAGAAGAGAAGGGAAGAGAAAGCAAGCCACCAGGTCTGGGACTCAAACTGTATTTGGCTATGTGGGAGTCCAGTGCTTCGACTACCATGCCACCTGCTGGCCCTGTGGCATTCTTTTTTGAACTGGAAAAAGTATGATATCTGATAGCTCAGAATTAAAGATTTGGAAAGTAGAAATGGCTAGGAGAATGTAGAAAAAAAATGAAATGTACCTGGGGTCAGTGGGAAGTTTGCCAAAGAAAACCAAGTGGGAAGAAGCAACAAAGGGTTGGTGTTTTTTTTTGTTTTTTTTTTTTCCCTTAACCAGTCTCAATCTTGGGTTTATTTCTTTAAAAATATTCAGAATGAACCATGAGCTTTGAAGGCTCGGGTTACATTATCAAAGATATTTGTTTTGGATGAAAAGCTAGAAATCCATGGTTATTAATTATTGGAGTGAAGTTAATTGGGGAGCCCCTTTCGTATTTCTGAAACAGAGTTGTCAGTCTGTGTGGTCATAGGGTGGTGGTGTTCTCTGGTGGTGTGACCCTTAGGGACAAGTGAGGCAACTGAGGCAGCACTGTTGATGTTTCCTAGGGCTGTGGTTGGGACGGTGAACCCCAGGTGCCAGAAAGAGGGTGACTGGGGGAGGAAGGTTTACATTTTCAAAAAACTAGAAGTATGGAGCAGAGGACTCATTTTTTTAGGGCCATAATCTATATAATATATTTATGTAACCATTAATATATGGTTTTGATAATGTATAATATACAGTACTGTATGCTATGTAGGTTATATTAGGTTGAACCATATGAACTTACTATTTGACCATTTTTTATTACAAATATTTCAATTTTATATGGTTCAATCTAATATAATGTTACCCCCTTATCCCCATAAGTTCATAAAATTCTCTAAAAGAGATTGGCTTGTACTTTAAGAGAAAGATACTAGCTCATTAGTGGGCTTTCTCTGAGTTAAGGTAACTTATTTTACATTCCCTTTGGCACACATAAGAACCCAGAGTTAGGCAGGACTGGCCCTCTTCACCTTCATTGGAGGCTGGACTCAAATGAACACCTTGTCTCACCCTCCACCATGAGCAGAGAGCTACAAACCTTGTGCTTTCTTGGGTGAGCGTGATCTCCCTGTTTTATGTTTTTCATATAACTGTGTATCTGCCTGTATGTCTCCATTCTCTGTATATTTTCCAATCTCCCCACCCTTACTGGTTATCTGAAAGTACACTAGGCAGAGTTCCTCTTATTGGAGCAGATCTAAAGGCTGTCCTGGTTTTAGTAGATGGGTCCTCTGACTTATAGGGCAAAGTGGATGACATATAGAACAAGCAGCCTGGTTCATTCAAATATGGCATCTGAGAAATTAGCTATTAAAATGTCCTGGTAGCTAAGTGACTGGAACCCTTACATGAAATGAGTATCACACATGGAACACATTACGACATGCCTAGTAATTCTGGGGACAGAAGTCCTGGAAACAGGTGTCGTTTGTGGTTACCAGAGCAGAGACCATGGATAGAGTTCTCTTTCCAGATGAAAAGTTGCTGGAGACTGAGATGTGAGTCAAACCTCAGAGTGACACTGCTACCCACCCAGGAGGGGGTGCCACCACTTTAGCATGCCTCTCCTGCTGTTTCCACCACGGCAGCATCCTGGTTCCTGGCAGTTAACCAAAATAACTTTCAAGTTATTTTGTCACAGTTATGTTTTTTGTCAGAGGGTAGGGGCATTTTACGAAGTCAAAATCTGTTGGCATTCCAGAATCTTGATTCTCTGAGAGTCTGGAATCTGCCATTGTTATCCCTATTTATTAAAATGTAGCCACATTGACTCGATTAAAACCTGAGATGGTGAGACTCTAGCTTTTAAGATTCCTTACAGGACAAACAGAGCTCTGGTGTCAACCACACTCAGATACAAGAAGAACTTATTGGATGTGTGTCTTATGTTTAAATAGCATCAGACTATCTTCTATGATTTGCATGGGGACCCGGTCTGGTTTGTAAAGCACTGAATCTAACAGAGTGTACACCAAGCCCAGGTTATACCAGTAATCATTTTTATTTCCCAAATTCTAGTGTAACTTTGAAACAAGTACACAGCTTAGCAGGGAGGAAAATGGCTCATAGATTTTCTGCTGTTGACTGTTAGAAACATTTTATAATAGGACAATTGGAAATCACACATAAAACATACTTAACTCTAACAAGGTAACCTCCTTTTCACCTACCTGCAAGAAATCTTAAAAACCAGGCCTCTTTTCTGAGAAGATAAATTTCGCCTTTCTTCCTATGACTTCTCATTGTGAGATTTTCAGGAAATATTTGATTCATTCTGTTTTAATATTTTTCTTTTTTTTTTTTTTTTTTTGGAGAGATTTTTGCTATAGAGCACATGCGCTCGCCAGACAGACAGAGAGAGACATAGAGACAGAAAGTGAGAAATCACTCCCCGGGGGGATGGTCACGCCGCAATCCCTTCACTTCCATTCTCCTCTCGGGATCTTGGGCACGCACACACACGCGCCCGGCGTGAGTTTTAAGCCGCCGGGTCCGGGACGCAAACCGCGGTTGACTATGTGAGTCCAGCGACATAGTCATTACGCTAACTGCTGGTTCCCATATTTTTCTTTATCTCTGTTGCATTTCTTGTGTTTTATCAGCAAATTCTCATTTCTATTTCCAGCAAATTATATTAAACATGTAAAATATTATTTAATAATCCAGTAAATTATATTAAACATGTAAAGTATTATTTAATAATTTCCTGGGCCAGATTGTGTTTCTAAAGACACATATGAATTTAGGGACCAGCAGTTAGCGTAATGGCTATGTCACTGGACTCCCACATAGTCAACCGCGGTTTGAGTCCCGGACCCGGTGGCTTAAACTCATGCCGAGCGCGTGTGCGTGCGTGCCCAAGATCCTGAGAGGAGAATGGAGGAGAAGGGATTGTGGCGTGGCCATCCTCTCTGGGGAGTGATTTCTCGCTTTCTGTCTCTCTGTCTCTCTGTCTGTCTGGCGAGCGCACGCACTCTATAGCAAAAACCTCTCAAAAAAAAAAAAAAAGACACATATGAATTTAGATATTGTATCCAGCAAACTTGTTAAACTGTCTTAATATCTAGTAATGTGTAGACTGTAGATCCCTTTGAACGAAATTTCCATGAGGTAGTTGTAGTGTCTGAGAATAACAGCAGTTTTCTTTTGGTTTTACAATCCCTCTGCCATTCATTTCCTTTTCTTGTCTTACTGCACTGTTAAGTGCTTCAGTATAATGCGGAACAGTAGTAGGGAAAACAGACCATGTCGTTTCCTGATTTTTCAGGGAATGCTTCTGTTTCACCATGAAGGTGATGATTGTTGTGGATGTGCTTTGTTCTGTTTTAATCAATACTCTTTGTTAGCTTTGAGGGAGTCGTTTGCTATTTCTAGTGATTTAAGGGCATTTACTGTGTGTGGATATTGGATTTGATCAAATGATACTAATCTATAGAGGCAGCCACATGGCTTCCCCACTCTTAACCTGTTATTGTAGTGAACTATACTAATTTTCTTTCTTAGCGCATGTGAGAGAGAGAGAGAGAGAGAGAGAGAGAGAGAGAGAGAGAGAAACAACCTCCCCAGTGGGGCATGGTCATACTGCAGTTCTTTTTCCTTAATTTCTTCACCTGTCACAATTCTCAGCGTGCACACACACACACACACACACACACTAGGGGTGTGTGTGTGTGTTGCACGCGCGTGTGTTTTGCTATAGGGTGCTTGCACTTGCTGAAGAGAGACAGAGAAGGACAGAGAGGGAAAATGAGAAATCATCCTTTGGGGGTGATGGCTACATCATAATCCCTTCTCCTCCTGGGATTTTGGGCATATACGCACAAACACCTGGCATGATTTTCAAGCTTCCAGGTCTAGTACTCAAACTGCACTTGGCCATGTGGGAATCCAGCACCTTCACCACCATGCCATCTGCTGGCCTCACACTCCTCATGTGTTTTTCAAGCTGTCTGGGTCAGGTAGGATCAGGCTTTCTATACATAGTGCTTATCTGCTGTGCCATGGAATCAGCCCTATACTCATTTTCTTTTCTTTTATTCACACAACACAGAAAGCTATCTTCATCCACTACTGCTCTAGAGAAAAGCAGGCTTTCAGGAACCGCTCACTTTATTATGCGGTTATCTTGGGCTTCTGCCAATTCTCTCTTAATCCTCTTTAGCTGATCTGCTTCTTCTTCTCCTCCACTGCTGTCCTCTCCTCTTCTTCCTGAGTTTTCAGGTAACTGTAACGTCTGGCTTCATAGGCTCTGCTGAGGAACAGAGCAGAAGAGCCGCCGAGCTTGCTGAGCAGGGAGAACTGCACCAGTGGCACCATTTGTCCCTCCACTAATTTTCCAATGTTAAATTATCCTTGCATTTCTTGACAGGATTCAGATTTGATTATAATGTGTCAGTCATCATTTTGCTATTTTCCTTTTTTGTCATATTACTATCTAGTTTTATAATTAAATTAATGTTATCCTCATAAAATTAATGAGTTGGGAGTGTTCTCTCTTCTTTTCTCTGTTACTCTGGAAGAGTGATTTTGACTAGAGTGAGCCATTCCTTGAATGTTGGAGACTGAGTTTAGAAAACTGTATGAGTCTAGAAAACTGTATGGGCCTAGTGTTTTTTGTGTTTGTTTGTTTTGTTTTTAGGTTTTTGCGATAGGGTACATGTGCTCGCTGGAGAGGGAGAGTGAGAAATCACCCCCTAGGGGTTTGGTCATGCTTAGTTCCTTCTCCTCTATACTCCTCTTAGGATTTGGGGCATGCACAGGTGCCCAGCATGATTTTTCAAGCTGCCAGGTCTGGGACTCAAACTACAGTTAGCCGTGTGGGAATCTAGCACCATAATAACTATACCACCTATTGGCCCTAAGCCTGGTGTGTTTTTTGTTATCGTTGTTTTAGTGGGAAGTTTTTATTCCCCTATTTTCAAGGCCAGGCTTATTTTTTATTTTTATTTTACTTTATCAACATTCTAGAGACTGGAAAGGTATTTGGGAGTGATGTTGGGAAGCTGTGGGGCTGGGTGGGCAGCGACATTTCTCCGTCAGCCCCAGCCCTGGGCTCTGTCTCTGCAGAACAGCAGATAGTCACTTTCATGTCTGCACTGTGGGAGGTGAGAGCTGCCAGAGTCTCCCTGGAATTAGTGAGAGTGCTCCTGGGACTCTGAGGATCTTGGCGCTGCTTTCAGCTGACCCACACATTAGTCAGGCTCAGATGCCAAGAGCGTGCTCTGGCCACCCATAGAGCACAGGTTGGACTCCTCAGGATCACCTGATTTCCTTGCTCTTTAAATGCACATGTCATCCCAGTTCATACCTCACTCCCACTGTCGCCTCCCTGTGCCCTTTTCTTTGGCATGGCCATATGTTCTCATAGCTCCAGTGGGTGCAGTTTACCCTATACCTGTGAGAACTGGTCCCTGTCTGGCTGTGCCTGGAAGTCCGGCGTTGCTCAGAATCCTAATATACTGGGGCTGTTGGCTCGAGGCCGGGGTGGGAAGGCAGAGATGGCATGGTGAAAGTTGAACAGAGGGTGGCATATGGAATTGGCACCTGCATACTGACTAAAGGAGACCAGCGTGGTTGTGGAGGTGGGAAGGGGAGGATTTTATGTCTCCATTTATTAAGATACTACATTACGTTTAATACCTTTTCCTGAATTTATGTCTGGTTGGTGGAGATTTACAGTTTTATGTTGGGTTCATCCGGCTTAGACGGAATGCATTTTTAACATCTCATTCCCCATTTGCATCTGTTTTATGACTTGAGTGTGAACAATCTATGTACATTATTGGGCCTGTACTTGCTCCTCATGGGCACTCAGAAGGGTCCACTGAGCAGAATAAGATGCATCACACCAGGTAGGTGGACTTTCTGGGGCTACAAAATATGCTTTTAAGGACTGAGCTGCCGGTAGTTCAGAAGCACCTGGTAAATGGTGGGTTGGTGCCTTTGCACTTCATTATTCAGCTAGAGCAGATTTTGTATATGCTGGGTTTCCTGTAAGTCTGAAAATACTGTCTAAATTTCTAAGCCTGAAACACATAGAAAAAACATCTAAATAAAAAATAGAAGATTTAATTATGAGGTTAATGAAATCAATGTTTTATATGTCTGACTTGTGGAAGGAGTTCCTTCACTTTATTTAAAAATTTTATTTAGAGGAATTTATTTTAATGACCAGAGGAATTTATTTTAATGGTATGTGTGTGCCAGAGAGAGATGGGGAGACAGACAGACCATACACCTCACAACGGGTTATGGTCACACCACAGTCTATTTTTCCATCCTGTCAAGATTTTGGGCACACAAGCGCATATGCCCAATGTGTTTTCCAGCCACTGGGGTTGGGATCCTAACCACAGTTGGCCATGTGGGCTCTCGCTCCCTTGGCCATGGGATTGGGGCCAGCCCAGTCACCTTACTTTAGACCAGACTTTCTCAATCTCAGCACTCTTGCCAGTATGGGGCAGGTAATTCTTTGTTGTGGGAACTGTTCTGTGCACTGTGGGATGCAGGTCCACACGATTTCAGTAGCTTCTCCCGCAGTTGTGACAACCAAATACATCTCCAGACATTGCCAAGTCTCCTGGCCCCAGGAGGGGAGAAGGGTGCAGTGCTAAGTCACCTCCAGCTGAAGCCTACATGAAATGTTTTAGTACCGTAGTGCTTACCTATTCTTTTCTTGTGTTTGCCCCGTCACTGCTTACCAGGAAAACACAGGCTAATGATATTAGTATATTTCGAAAGACTTGGCCAGTCTTACTTACTGCTGTCTAAGGCATTAATGAAAACAGGAATGTTTCAAGGGATTAATTATTTCCAAAACTTTCATTTGTGGTCTAGAGCCGATTGTTAGGCTGATCATAAGAACAAACAATGACTAAATGCCAAACAGATTATTTTCTGCAGTCGGCTCTGATGTTCAGAACATGGTTTGTATTTTACGTTACAGTATACTTGGTTTTGTGTGTTTACTTCTATAGGTCCAGTGTTTAGTAGTCTATTTGAGAATTATTTAATTGCACAGTTGTTACAGGTGAATTTACGTACATCATGTGCATGTCTACTGCAGTTCTATTATAGAATAAAAGGATTTTAACCTATTGCTTCCTATGCTTAATGGTTCTATGAGTTCAGATATTTGGCTACAGGTAATAAAAATAATTTGAAATTGCCTAAATGATAAAGACATTTATTATATCATAGGACCACATATGTAGAGGCCTCATAATGACCTCCAGGCTCCCACCATTTGCCATTTAGTTATTTTTAAAAATTAATTTAATTTAATTTTAATTTCTTTTTTTAAGAGATTTTATTGAACTTTATTTATTTATTTATTTAAATTTGACCAGAGAGGGAGAGAGAGAAGGAAAGTGAGAAAGCAAGCTGCCAGGTCCAGGACTTGAACCACGGTCGGCCATGTGGGAGTCCAGCACCCTTAACCACCATGCTACTTGCCGGCTCCTAATTTTAATTTCTTTTATATATTCACAAACTATATATCACTTAGCTTGTAAAGTGAATTTTCCCAACATGAATACACTTCACATCAGTCCAGTTGAGAATACTATACACGTTATCGTCAACAGATAATTCATTTCAATATGCCACATATATGTCTTGACTCTCTATTTTTCTCCTTAATGCCTTTCCTCACACTCTTTCCCCTCTTCCCACACTGTATCCAGTATCCATAACCATTTTCCATGCTTCTGTATCCTCTAATCTTTCAGTTTCTGCCATAGAGTGCTGACAGTCGGTATATGTTAAGTGAAGATACACAATGTCTCTCTTTCATAGCCTGGCTTGCTTCATTCAGCAGTAAATCTTTCATATTTATCCACTTTCTATAAAAAGCCAGGGTCTTGTTTTTTTATGGCTGAGTAGTATTCCATAGAGTATATGAGCCACACTTCTTCAGTCCATTCATCTGTTTGTAGACACTTGAGTTGATACCCTATCTTAGCAATTGTGAATGATGCCACAGTAAATACAGATGTGCAAGCACTTTCCCCATTGAGAATTCTCCTGTCCTTTGGGTAGATACCTAGGATACCCAGGAGTGGAATTGATGGATTATATGGTAGTTCTATTTGTAGGTCTTTGACAAACCCCTATACTGTACTCCACAGTGGCTGGACTAATTTATTTTCCCACCAGCAGTGTAGGAGAGTTTCCCTTTCAACACAGCCCCGCTAGCATTTATCATTTTCTTTTCTTTTCTTTTTTTTTTTTTTAAATCTTCACCTTTCTGACAGGAGTTAGGTGGTATCTCATTGTGGTTTTGATTTGAATCTCCCTTATGTTGAGGGATGTTGAGCATTTTTTTAAATATGTGTTTTGGCTGTTTGTATGTCTTCTTAGAGAGTTGTTTGTTCACCTCATTTTCCCATCTTTTTTTTTTTTTTTTTTTTTTTTTTTTTTTTTTTTTTTTTTTTGGAGAGGTTTTTCGCTATAGGGCGCGTGCGCTCGCCAGACAGACAGAGACATAGAGACAGAAAGCGAGAAATCACCCCCCAGGGGGGATGGTCACGCCGCAATCCCTTCTCCTCCATTCTCCTCTCGGGATCTTGGGCACGCACGCACACGCGCCCGGCGTGAGTTGTAAGCCACCGGGTCCGAGACGCGAACCGCGGTCGACTACGTGGGAGTCCAGCGACATAGCCATTACGCTAACTGCTGGTTCCCCATTTTCCCATCTTTTAATTGGGCTGATCATTTTCTTTTTTTTCCAGGTAAACACCTTGAGCTCCCTATGTATTCTGGTTATCAGTCCCTTATCTGAGACATAGTTTACAAAAATATTCTGTCATTCTGAGGGTTGTCAATTCACAATAATTACTGTGTCTTTTCCTGTGCAGAAATTTATTAATCTGATGTACTCCCACTAGTCTATTTTGGGGATTATTGCCTGTGCTTTGGGGGTCTTATTTAAGAAGTCTTTGCCTACCCCGATATCTCCCAGAGTTTCCCCATTGTTTTGCACCAGTAGTTTTATAGTTTGAGGTTTTAGGTTCAGATCTTTGATCCACTTTGAGTTGATGTTTGTGAATGGTGAGAAATAGGGGTCTAGATTCATTTTTCTGCAGGTGGATACCCAGTTTTTCCAGCACCATTTGCTAATGAGGTTTTCTTTTTCCCACCAGATTGACTGGTACCCTTTGTCAAAAATCAGTTGACTGGGCAACCAGCAGTTAGCGTAATGGCTATGTCGCTGGACTCCCACGTAGTCAACCGCGGATCGTGTCCTGGACCCGGTGGCTTAAAACTCACACCGGGCGCATGTGTGTGCGTGCCTAAGATCCCGAGAGGAGAATGGAGGAGAAGGGATTGTGGCGTGACCGTCCCCTCTGGGGGGTGATTTCTTGCTTTCTGTCTCTATGTCTCTCTCTGTCTGTCTGGCGAGCACACACGCTCTATAGCAAAAACCTCTCAAAAAAAAAATCAGTTGACTGAATGTTTTGGGGTTTATTTCTGGGGTCTCTGTTCTATTCCATTGGTCTACATGTCTGTTTTTGTGCCAATATCATGCTGTTTTGATTATCATAGCTTTATAGTATATTTTGGGGTCAAGGAGTGAGATGCCATCCACTCCACTCTCCTTGTGCAAGATTGCTTTGGTAATATAGTGTCTTTATGATTCCAGGCAAATTCTATGATTGTCTTTTCTTAATCTGTGAAGAATGTCTCTGGTAATTTGATTGAGATTGCATTAGATATGTAGATTAATTTGGGTAGAATTGCCATTTTGATTATTTTAATTCTTCCAGTTAAGGAACATGGGATGTTCTTTTGCTTTTTTGCGTTATTTTCTATTTGTTTTTCTTTCTTTCTTTCTTTCTTTCTTTCTTTCTTTCTTTTTTTTTTTTTTTTTAATAGCATTTCCTAGTTTTCCTTGTGGAGGCCTTTGACTTCTTTGGTTAGATTTATTCCTAGGTATCTTATACTTTTCGTGGCTATGGTAAATGGATTACCTTTTCCAGGAGACTTTTTTGTGGAAATCCTTGGGTCTTCTATGTATACAATCTGCAAATTGAGATAATTTCACTTCTTTTTCTCTTCGAATGCCTTTTATTTCATTCTTTTTTTCTGATTGCATTGGCTAGGACTTTCAGCACTATTTTGAAAAGAAGTGGAGAAAGTGGGCAACCTTATCCTTACCAATTTTATTGGGAAAATCTTCAGCTTTTCCCCATTCAGTATAACGTTAACCACAGGTTTTTCGTAGATGGCTTATGTTGTGTTGAGCAATGACCCTTCTATGCTGAGAGTCTTACTCATGAAGGGATATTGTATTTTGTCAAATGCGTTTTCTTTATCAATTGAAATGATAATATGGTTTTTATCTTTCTTTTGGTTAATACAGTGTATTATGTTTATGGTTTTGTGTATATTGAACCACCCTTGCATCACTGGAATAAAGCCTACCTGGTTGTGATGTATCATCTTTTTTATATATTATTGGATACAATTTACTAGTATTTTGTTGAGAATTTTTGCATCTATATTCATCAGAGATATTGGTCTGTAGTTTTCCTTCCTTGTCATGTTCTTACCTGTTTGGGGGAATAAGGATGATGGAAGCTTCATTAAATGAATTTGGGAGGGTTCTTTCCTTTTGGATCTTTAAAAATAACTTGAGTAGAATGAGGGTTAAACTCTTCTTTACAATTTTTAGACTTTAGAAGTGAAGCCATCAGGACCAGGGCTTTTCTTTGTTGGGAAGTTATTTATTACTGATTCAATCTCCTTGCTTGTTATGGATCTATTCAGTATTTCTGTGTACTCCTGATTTGATCTTGGTACACTACATGTGTCCAAGAATTTGTCCAAGAATTTGTCCATTTCATCTAGGTTTTCTTGTTTGTTGACATATAGCTAGTTGCTCATAGTATCTTCTATGGTGTTTTCTATTTCTATTATGTCTGTTTTAATATTTCCTGTCTTATTGTGAATTGACTTATCTGATTCCTTTTTCTCTTCCTAGTTAGTCTAGCTAATGGTGTGTCGATTTTATTTATTTTTTCAAAGAACTTCTTTTTGCTTTCATTTATTTTCTGTATAGTTAATTTATTTTCTATTTTCATTCATTTCTGCTGAAATTTTTATTGTTTCTTTTCTCCTGGCATTTTTTTTATTATTGTTTTTCTAATTCTCTGAGGCATGATGTTAGGTTGTCCATTTGCCATCTTTCCATCTTTTTCTTATGTGCACTAATTGCTATAAACTTCCCTCTTACGGCTGCTTTTGCTGTGTCCCATAGATTACGGAAACTCATGTACTCATCATTGGTTTCCATGAATCTTTTGAATTCAGTCTTAATTTCTTCAGTAGTTGTGAAGTCATTCTGGAGTAGGTTATTTAGTTTCCATATGATTCTGTATTTTCATCATCTTTTTCTGAAATTGATAATCAAGTTTAATTCCATCATGGTCGGACAAGATGCTGGATATAGTTTCTATGCCTATGAATCTATAGAGGCTTGTTTTGTGCCCCATCATGTGGTCAGTCTTTGAAAAGGTTCCATGCGGGGATGAGAAAAAAGTGTATTTCATGGTTTTTAGGTGGAAAGTTCTATAGATGACTATAAAGTCCATTTGATTTATGGTATTGTTTAGATCATGTATCTCTTTGCTTATTTTTTGTCTAGATAATCTGTCCAAAGGAGATAGTGGGGTTGTGTGTAACAGTCTATCTCTCTGTTTAGATCTAGCAGTCTTTCCTTCATGTATTTGGGTGCTCCTGAGTTGGGTGCATAGATATTTTTAAGTCTTATATCTTGATGAATTAACCCTTTTACTACTATCTAATGCCCTTCTTTGTCTCTTTTTACTGTTTTTGCTTTAAAGTCTATTTTGTCTGAAATTAGTATTGTGACTCCAGCTCTTTTTTGGTTTCTGTTTGCATGGAATGCCTTTTTTCAGCCCTTTACTTTTAGTCTATGTATGTACTTATACATGAGATATGTTTCTTGTAGGCAGCAGATAGAGGGTGTCTGTTTTTTTTTTGTTCGTTTGTTTGTTTTGTTTTGTTTTGTTTTTTTATTTAATCCATTCAGTCAACCTATGTCTCTTGATTGGAGCATTTAATTCATTAACATTCAATATTGTTATCAATATTTCCAGACTTGTTCCTACCACTAAGTTGGCCATTTTCTTGGTTATTTTTCATTCTCTTATTTCTGTCTTTTTTTTTTTTTTTTAAGTTTTTCTGGTATAGCATTCTCTTCAGAATTTCTTGAAGAGCTTCTCTAATGTTTTAGGTGTTGTTTATCTGAGAAGATTTTTATCTTTTCTTCTTCCCATATGAAGGATAATCTTGCTGGGTATAGTAATCTTGGTTGAAATGGTTTTTCTCTTTAACACTTTGAATATATCTTCCCATTCTTTCCTTGCTTGCATTGTTTTTATTGAAAGGTCTGATGTTAGCCTAATGGAATAACCTTTGTAAGTAACTTGACATTTTTCTCTTGCCAGTTTTAGTCTTGTCTGTATGTGTGATTTTGACCAGTCTGGGTATGATGTGCGATGGAGTGGATCTTCTTGGGTTGATTCTCTTTGGGGCCCTTTGTATTTCTTGGGTCTGGATATTTGAGTGCTTCTCTAGACTTGGAAAATTTTCTTCTAGGTTTTCATGGAATAGATTATCAATGCCCTTACTAGTTTCTTCACCTTCTGGGATACCAATTATTTGTATGTTTGGGCATTTAATTATATCTAGTGTATATTATCCTCATATTTTTGGGTTATTTTTTCAGTCCTTTTGGTGATTTTTTTCTAGATTAGAGGTTTTGTCTTATACATCTGAGATTCAGTCTTCTGTGTGGTCTAATTAGCTTTTAATACTTGCGAGAGAGGTTTTGATTTTCTGTATTACAGTCTTCATCTCTAACAATTCCATTTGATTCTTTTTATGGTGTCCATTTCTTCTTTCAAGTCATGGAAGGACTTACCTTTTTTTTTATTTTTTAAGAGAGAGATTTTTGCTAATAGGCATGTACACTTGGCCAGAGATAGAGAGACTGAGAAATCCCCCTTAAGTGGAGATGGCCATGCAGCAGTCCCTTCTCCTCTTGGGATTCCTAAAACATAAGTTTTAAGACATATGTTTTAAGTTGCCGGGTCTGGGACTTGAACCACCATCAAATATGTGGGAGTCCAGCAACATAACCATTATGCCATCTGCTGGTTCCAGGGAAGACTTCCTCATCTGCTGGAGTTTGTTGTCCCTATTCTGTTCCATCTCATAGAGTTTTGTCACAATGAATGTTCTGAATTCTTTTACTGACATTTCAGTAACTTATTCTGTATTTTCAAAAGTTAGAGGCAAGTTACTGTGTTCTCTTGATGGAGATGTATTTTCTGGTTTCCTCATACTTGCTCTTCTGCAACTTTTAGTCATTTCATGATGTATTCACTTTTGGTTAAGTCTTTGGAGAACATTTCTGCATCTGTGAGCTTGTTGTCTTCCCTTTTTCTGTGAATTGCTTCTGTGCCAATGTCTCTCTTCTGTTGTGGTTAGCAATGTGATCTCCACAGGAGGAGTTTTCTGTTCAGGTTTCAGAAGAAGAGTTTCTCCTTATTTGCTGGGGATCCTGTGTGGGAGTGAAGATTCTTCTGAGCCTCACAATGTTTAGGTGTTTGAAAACTATTAGTCTAGGCTTGTCTACTCTCTCTGGGGAGTGGAGACTTTATAGCTCTGAGAAGTGGGGGTGGGCTCTAATGATTGGAGCTGTGGCTGGGACTGAAGCTGAAATAGAGCCCTGCCTCAGATTCCCTAATTGGGCAGGGGACCTTTTTTATTTTTATTTTTTTTAAGAGATATTTTTGCTATAGGGTGCATGCACTCACCAGAGAAACAGAGAGAAAGTGAGAAATCACCCCCTGGGGGAATGGCTATGCTACAATCCCTTCTTTTCCATTCTCCACCAGGGATTTTGGGCGTGCATGCACATGCTACCCAGTGTGAGTTTCAAGCCTCTGGGTCCAGGACTTGAACCATGGTTGGCCATGTTGGGGTCCAGCACCCTAACCACCATGCCACATGCTGGCCCCTGCCATTTACTTCTCTAACCATGCTGGCTTCTTTCATGGTCACAAAATGACCAATACACTTTAAGACATTGCATATGGGTAGACATCAGTGTCCAAAGGTAGAAAAGGGAAGGTCCCTTTCCCATGTCTCTTTGTACAACTTTCCCAGAAGCCTGTGTCAAACCTCCTCTTATGTTCTTTAGCCAGCATCTTGTAAAAAATATTTTTTTATTTTTAAAAATTGTTTATTTACTTTAAAAATTATTCTTATTTAATTTGATATAGGGCGCATGCATTCATGAGAGAAGGAGAGAGAACGTGAGAAAACAATTGTCAGGTCCAAGACTCAACCGCAGTCTGCTATGTGAGAGTCCAACATCTTAACCACCACCCACCTGCTGGCCCCTGTGAGAAAGTTTGTCTCACCCAATACCTGGTAAGAGGAATGTAGTGAGTGCCACAGTGGTTTAACCTGGGGCCCACGAAAGACCTGGCTAGTGGGCCGATGATGCGCCACATACAAGTTCTATTGGCAAGGAAGTGGGCAGGGCAGAGTGGGTGGGGAGGCAAACAGGGTGTCTTGCACTGGGGTATGTCAGCAGTGGGGCCTCAGGGCACAGGAAAATAGTCACATGGGCTGAGTTCTTGTTATGAGTGATGTTATTTTTTGCCTCAATAAATTTTGGCGTCAGCAAGTGGCATGGTGGTTAAGCCACTGGATTCCCACGTGGCCAACTGTAGTTTGAATCCTGGACCTTGTGACTTGAAAGCCATGCCAAATGCATGTGCTTCCACGGCCAAAAATCCCAGGAGGAGGAAAGAGGAAAAGGCATACCAGCATGGCCATCCCCCCTTGAGAGTGACTTCTAATTTTCCCTCTCACTGTTTCTCTGTCTCTCTTCGGTAAGCGCATGTGCCCTGTGGCAAAAAAAAAAAAAAAAAAAAAAAAAAAAAAAAAAAAAAAAATCCCATAAAAAAACTCACACAATAAAAACAAAATAATGGAGGTTTTATATTTTTATTTTTTGTAGGAGTTCTTCTTATGTAAGTTATTTTCTTTATTTCATAAGAGAAAAAGATATAAGGGAGCACCCCTGACAGCATCTTACCGTTATTATCTGCTCCTACCCAGCAGCCTTCCAGCCAGCTAGGGTCACGGCCTTCCCACATGACTCTGGAATTGTGCAGCAGTACCTCAAAGCCTGTCACTGTGGGTGGGCTCACATGAGCTTTTATTACAAACATTAAAGTCACACAGGGCATAAGTTCCTTTTTTTTTTTTTTTTTTTTGAGAGATTTTTTGCTATAGGGTGTGTGTGTGTACACCAGAAAGAGAGACAGAAAGCAAGAAATCAATCCCCCAGTGGGGATGGCCACATCACAATCCCTTCTCCTCTGTTCTCTTCTCGGGAACTTTGGCACACACGCAAATGCTCTCAGTGTGAGTTTAAGCCTCCGGGACTTGAACCGTGGTCAACTATGTGGGAGTCCAGCAACATAGCCATTATGCCACCTGCTGGTCCCTTCCGTAAGTTCTAATTTTAGCTCCAGCATGGAGAACTCCACAGTCAGGGACCAAATGGGCAGCAGCAAGTGGCAAAGTTTAGAAGTGGTTGAAAAATTGGTTGCAAAGTCTCATGGGAGGTTAAGAATATCCTGCTAGCACAGGTTTGAACAGTTACCACCTGAAGGTGGCATCAGAACTTTAAGGTTCAGAGTCTACGTATGGCTATGTTAATAGGGGGGAGACCAGCCTCGAGGAAATACTCAGGCTGAGTAGTTATTATGGAGAAAGGAAGTGGAAGAGAGAGACAGAGACATAGTTTGACTTCTAAATGACCAGGGAACATTCATGCTAGTGGAGTAGTTCAGGAAATAGCCTGCAGTCTTGGCCACTCAGAGTCCTTCTTTCGGGGGAGGAGTGAGAGATGGAGGAGGGTGGAGTGGCAGGAGATGGGTGCATGCTTTTGGTTCCCCGTGTACACATTTAAGTCCTGACAGAAGGCATCTTGAGGATGGTTCCAGCTTTACGCATCTTGACCTCATCCATATAGTTCCAGTGTAGAGATGTGAAGCCCAGAGTTGGTAGGAAGGAAATCCCACCACCTTCTTTGTCCAGGAGGCCTTCATATTGGAATATGTATTGTGAAAATAAGAGATGACCAATGAGGGGCCAGCAGGTGGCATATTGGTTAAGGTGGCTAGTTGCCCACATGGCCAACCGTGGTTTGAGTCCTGGATCCAGTGGTTTGAGACATATGCAAGGCATGTGTGCATGCATGCCCAAAATCACAAGAGAAGAATAGAGTAGAAGGGATTATGGTATGCCCATCACCCCCAGGGGGTGATTTCTTACCTTCCCTTTCACTGTTTTTTTCTCTCTCTCTCTCTGGCAAGTGTATGTGCCCCATGGCAAAAACCATTAAAAAAGAAAAATAAAAAGACCAATGTTTGCAATGAGGGGTTCCTCGTCCATCAGCTGACTCTCACTGTCTTTTGCCTGCTTCAGGTCTTTACTTGGCAGAGATCGTAAAAAGAATGGTGTGCATTTAGAAAGGCAGGAAATCTGGTACCAGATAGCAAAGCTCATTTTAGTTCAGGCAGCCCATCGGTGTTCAAAAGTCCATAGGAAAATGCTAGCATCGAAATGCTAGATTGTGAGCACTCAGAAAAGAAAAGCCAATAGACAGAACAGAGGCTGGAGCAGGCAGTGCAAAACTTGTATTCACTAAATGTTTGTATTTCGTTTATGACTTGGGTGAGCAACTATGGTGTTTATGTCTTCGGCCGCTTTTCAGAATTCTACAGCCCAAGACATCGGTTCTTCTACCATAATATTGATTTTTTAAAAATTTCTTCTTGGGCCAGCAGATGGCGAAGTAATTACATTGCTGGAATCCCACATGGCCGACCGAGGTTTGAGTCCCGGATGGTGGCTTGAAACTCTTGCTGCATGCATGCGCGTTGCGTGCCCAAGATCCCAGGAGGAGAATGGAGGAGAAGGGATTGCGAAGTGGCCATCTCTTGGGGGGGGGATGATTTCTCATCTCCCCCTCACTGTATTTGTCTCCCCCCACCCCATGAGCTCATGCTCCCTAAGGCAAAAACCTCTACAAAAAAAAAATTTTTTTTTTCTTCTTTATTTAAGACAGAGTATGTGCAGATGAGAGAGAGAGATGAGTACCCTCCACAAGGTCTGGTCATGCTGCAATCATTTTCATCCTGTCTGTTGGATCTTGGGCATGTGTGGTGTATGCCTGTGGGCGTGTTTCAGTCTGCCTGGGCTGGGGATTCAATCTGCAGTCACCACCTGGGAGTCAGCTTCTCCCTAGCAGCATACCACTGCGAGTACCATGGAGCCCACCCAGACATTATACTGACTTTTTAAAAGCGAAATTAGCCATTCTAAGTAACATTAGATTTCCAAAGTCTAACTTTTTTTTAATAATCAAAAGAGTTCAAAATTCCATGGGTAAATATTTAATCACTATAAAAATTCTTCATAATGTATGACCATCACCTTACCTAGTTAAGGTATTGTGTTTCTAACCTAGAATGTGATTTGGAGTCTGTTGTGGGCACTATCCACGGGATATACTCTCATTTTTCTTCAAATTATCCTAAAAGAAAAAGCTCTCCTTCCTATGGCAGGATTAAAGTATTTCTAAGGAAGGAAGTCCACAAGCCTCTAGGAACCTGTCGTGGGCCTTCCCAGAGCAAGCTAGCCCTTAATAGAAATTCCACGGGCAGACCTCTTCTTGTGTTCTTTCAGTAATGCAATGGGCGATTAATAGATGTATATTTTTATTTATAGTTCATGAGAAAATATTTATGAAGCTGTATTCATTAGCTTCTGTCCTAATGTCAGAGGCTTAGAATAATTTGTTTCTGTCAGGTTTAGTTCTACTTGGTCCAGCTCTGTTGGGTCTGATTCTTTCATTTGACCTGTCAGGAACTGCCCCTTCCACCCCCAGCACACTTTTTTAAAAAAAATTTTTAGTTTTTAGTTTATTTATATATTTCTTCTGAGATAAAGAGTGATACAGAGAGACAGACAACAGGCACCTCTAATGGGCATCCATGCTGCAAACCGCCCCAGCCTCAGCTACTCCTGATCACAGGCACACGTGCCTAGATGAAGAGGGGAGCCCTCAGATGTGAACCTGGGCTTCCATGGGGGTCCTGCTGTGCCATATTCTGGCCCAGGAGCCACTTTTTTTTTTTTTAAGAATTATTTTATTTAGCTTTATTTATTTTTTAATTTTATTTTGACCAGAGAGTGACAGAGAGAGAGAGAGAGAGAGAGAGAGAGAGAGAGAGAGAGAGAGAGAAAGGGTCTGGCACTTGAACTTTAGTCGGCCACCTGGGAGTCCAGCGCCCTTAACCACCATGCCACCTGCCGTTCCCAGGAGCCACTTTTTAATGGTGTTCTTCCCACAAGATGCTCTAGCTGTTTGGGGTAAGTTTCCACAGTAGCCTCACTTTGCATCTCTGAGACGCCTCCTGGCCTGGCTCAGCCTTGGCCGAGGCCCAGATCATGCTCTGATCACGGATGGCTCACATCTCTGTGAGCCACACGGGTCAGTACTGTCATCGTCCCACACTGGCGTGTCCTGGATGTAGTCTCCCAGTTCTGACTGTGCCTCAGCAGGCATCTAACAGGAGCCTCCAGACGCCATCAGCGTTTCTTTCATTCCTGCATCTGGGTCTGGTGCAGCATTTCATCCCTTAGAACTCTGACAGCTATTCTAAAGTATCAGAGGCAGACGCAGAGCAAAGCTGGAGCCTGCCACACCCCATGCTCTCCTCTGGCCCTTTCCAGGCAGATGAACGCTGCGGTCAGTCCAGGCAGCTGGCTTCTCTGTGTGCAGCTCCCTCCACCTGGACTGTTTCCACTCAGGAAAAGAATTGCTTGCGTCAAAACATTGTGTCGCCCTCAAGTTCACCTGTCCCCTTTTCACGGGTTCAGGGATGTATCTGAACTTACAGGTGTGAAGTGGAAAGGCTCTGACATGGACATTCTGGGAATAATTGATTGAACCTGAAACTTAAACATTTTTCTTGATGGCCTGACCTTCCCAGTGACAGCAGAGACATTTTCTTTTCATGCTTTGTCAAGCTTGTTCTTCATCTATTTGTCCAGAAACGTTCTTGATCTTGATTTAATAATTGAAAATCATGCAATGTATTTGTCAGCCTCTGAGTCCCGTATTTACATTAATTCTCACCATGAAATTGCATTGTACAAGTAATCTAACACCATAAATTCGGCGATTATGGGGGTATTTTGCCAATCAAGCGCTCTTTCTTACCAGGTTGCTGATGTAATTCACCCAGTTACTCATCAGTGTGGATGTCAGCTGCTGTCACCAAAATTTAGGTGCTTCGTGCATGGCGGTGAAGAGACTGAAATCCTCGGAGGATTCTGAGGGAAGCCTCATTGGAAAGACTAGCAATTCTCCTCCTTTTAGGAAGTCAGCCTCCCTAAGGAAGGGCCAGCCTTTGTCCCAGGGGCTTCAATACCATTTCCAGCATCTTCTCCTTCTTACTGTCCCTTTTCTTGGGTGACAGACACCTGCCACATTTCTCTGCCCCTGTGGTAACCAGCACCATTTGTTGCACTTTTGATCACTGTCCAGACAAAGGAGATCGGGACAAAGTATTTTCCTAAAATGTGAATCACTTTCAGGGGGCCAGAGTTGACTTTAGTCTTCCCAGAGGAGGAAATGGAACACAGGAGACTGAGGGCGAGTCACTGTCTGCATTCCATGAGCCTGCTGGCCAGCTGGTCGAAAGCCTGTGAGGATGCCATAGACTCCCGGGTGCCAGAGCCCCACCCATGGGGAATGAGCAAAGAGACAGCGTAGCCCTTCACGGGTGTGGGGGGTGGTAAGGTGGCTAGTGTCGGCCCCAGCATGGGCCACCATGCTCAGAGGCCAGGTCAGAACTTGTGGGTGGAAATCCCAAAGGGGTCGAGACTGTGTAGTAGGAACCAAGGCACCCTGAGCTCAATCATAGACCAGGGGTGAAGTGACACAGGAGTCACAGGCATGCATGAAGCCTGGGTAGGGTGATGTGGTGGAGGTGGAGGGGAGTTGGGAATTCCAAGGGCATTAAAGACAAGGGGGGGCGTGGTAGGAAATGAGCTCACGGGCAGGTCGAGGCCAGGTCACTGAGGACTTTCTGTAACACCCTAAGGGGCACGGACTCAATCTGTGGGGCTTGGGAACTCCTGGAAGGGTTCTCATGGGGTGGTGTCATTTTTTAATGGAGATAGACATATATCAGACAGTTTACCCACAATTAAATGACCGGCAATAGATTCAGAGCGGTTCATCCCTCACCACAATTAATTTCAGGGCATTTCTATCACTCCCAAAAGAAGCTCTGCTTTCAGCTATCATTCCCTTTCCCCTCATCTTTCCCAGCCCTGAGCAACCGCTAGCCTATTTTCTGCCTCTATAGAGTTTTCTATTCCCACCGTTTTGTATAAATATTAGGTTGCTGGGAAAGTCATGAAGTATTTTTCTATGCAAAAATGTGTTAAGACTTCCCCACCAACCCAGCAGAAGCTTGCGCTATGTGGTCTTTTGTGCCCAGCTTCTTTCACCGAGCATGATGTTTTTGGTGTTTGTCCGTGTTGTCACACGTGCCAGTGTTTCAGGTACTGTGTTATTTCCAAGGAATACTCTGTTGTATGAGTGTGCCACATTGCATTTGTACTCCTCAGTTCATGGACATTGGTGTGACTCCCACTTTTTGGTTGTTATGAATCGCTTTTCTAGGAGTGATGCAAACAGGCCCTCAGGAAGGCATCCTGACTGCATCACTCTGGGGCTGAGTATGGGGTTCATCCAGAGGGGACGAGATGAGGCAAGGAGCAGCATCAGGCAGCTACCGCCTTCTCCATGAATGCTTTCCAGACTTCTTTAGGGGTGGAACCTTGGATTTTGCCTAAATATCATATAGAACCCTAATATTCAAAGCAGATAAAAATGGATCTGCTCCTAACATAGTGTGGAGGGCCTGGAATCCCACCCTTTGTCTCCCCTTCCTTGGGGTTGATGGAGGGTTTTGCCTTTTGAAAATGGCTGTATCGGTTAAGGAGGCTGTATTGGTCCAAACATGAGCAGTGTACCTAGCCATAGAGAATGAGAGATGGAGTTGGGTGTCTGAGAGAACCAAAAGCATCCAAGCTGAAGGCTGAGAGGGTGGAGTATCAGCTCGTTTTTCTGAGGGAGAGCAGCCTGGGGGGTAAGGGATGGTGCCGGAGTGAGGTGACCCAGGACTGGAAGGCAATGAAGCCTGATTAGAAATAGTGTCACCCAGAGTGAGAATGAGGCCTGGGCCAGAGACCTAGTGACAAGGGACTTCATGGAGAAGTGAAGTGGGTAGAGGGTGGTGTGGTCCCAGCGATGAAGTCCAGGAAAAAAAAAATATCATGGTTTGGAGGAGGGATGTGGGTGGGGCAGGAGGGGAGGATGCGAAACAGGAGACAGCAGGCCTCATTCTGAGTGATGGGTGGGGGTACAGGAAAGTGAGGGCCCTGTGCTGGTTGTCCTCAGCAGGGGGAGTTTTCAAGTGGGAGAGTCCTAAGGTAAGTCAGAGGGGAGGTTATAGAGAAGAAGGTTCCAGGAAGCCTAGGTAGGAGAGAAAGCAAAAGAGACCATCCGTGTATTTGTGTATGGCAGGGAGGGGGTCAGGAAGGATGGGATAGAGGCCTGGAGGGGGTTGTACTCAGACCTCTATTGACTTGAGTCTGCATACCTCTCCTGGTCTCTCTGCATCCCTGTGTGGCTTCTGCCACTTGCTGGATGCTAAGAACCCCTCAAGGGACCAGGAGCGCTGGGTGCAAGACTGGTGGAATGAGCTAGCTGTAGTGTTCCCCTGGAGCATGAGGAAGGCAGTCCAGGGGATTTGACCCTTTGGTTGTGGTGGCAGCGAGCGAGGCAGAGCTGGGGTATGGGAGTTGATTGCTCTCCCAGCCTCCCTCAGGCCCTCTCCAAAGTCACCAGATGTGGTCTCATTACAAAAGGCATGCCCAGAACCGAGGTGCCTCCTCGGTTTAAGTGAAGCCCAGTAGCTCAGCACTTCCCAAAGTTTAAGGTGCAGGTTAATCCCTGGGGTTCTGTTGGAATGCAGATTCTGATTTTGCAGGTTGGTGGGGCCTGAGAATCTGCTCCTCCTGGGACTACCTCACTTTGAAAGAGGTCGTTGCCCTTCAGTCTGGATGTGGGAATCTGGAAATTGAAAGAAGCAGAAAACCAAAGTGATTTGCCCCTAACTTTGTCAAGTGTCTTACCACCTTCCTTGCATAAGAAATTTCAGCAGCACCTGTGGAGGACGGCCACAGGCCTGTCTCTATGGCATAGCAGCGGTGTGTCAGGAAGAGCAGCTGCATCAAACCTGTGTCCATGTAGAAATGTGTGTGTTTGAGGCAATGAGGTGATGCTGAGCCCTGCATTGACCCTGCAGTGTCACAGTTAGCAGACTTCTCTCAGGAGGGGTCATTCCTGATGACTTCTGGAAAGAGGAGTCCTGGCAAATGCCAAAGAGAGGTTGGAACGGGGCATAGCGACTCTGGTTTGTACCCACACTGAGGCTTGTGCTTTTTACCAGGACATTTTCTTCTACAGAAATGGAATTCATGAGAGTTGTGTGGTGTTTTGCTCTTTTTTAAAGAAAAGTAAATGGCAATGATAAGAAAAAAATACCAATTTTCTAGAAATTTTGTCTATTACGAGAGCACTACAAAAACTTGATGGAAAATGGAGTTAAAGCATGAGTTTATTTTAGAGCAAAACCATTTTGAGGTCTACTTTAATAATACACATTTTCATGAGCTTTCGAAGAGCCCTCAAACATTTCTGGCACCTAGTGGGTAACTACGTGTGGATCCTGAGACTGAACAAGCTCAGCTGTGGCCCTGGGGGATTTCAGAGCTGAGGTTTCAATTAAATTTGCAGAAGCGTCCTAATAATACTTCTAAAGAGCGCTTCAACTTCTGTGACAGGCTGTATACTTGAGAATTGTAAGTTTGTGATCAATAGCAGATTTCTCTCTCTTCAGATATTCTGTTGGGACGCAAGTCAGATTATTGGAGCCTTGGGGTAAAGGCAGGACTAAGAAGGCAGTGTCATCACTCATGCGTTTTTAAACAGTATTCTTATATAATATTTGATAGCTGAAAAAGAATATATGTGTTACATATGTGTGTAAAAGCCGTAACAGAACACCCAGGGCCCAGCCTCTCACTGTAAAAACTAACACATCCTCCATGCTCAACGACCTTCCTGCCTTCATTCTTCCAAGCTCAGCCTCTCTCTCCCCCTAGTAGGGGTGACCACTGTCTGCCTTTTATGTTTGTCATCCCTCTTCTTTCTTCTCTCTCAGATGGCTTCCAGCAGATGCATGTCTTACTCAAGACTGGCCCTTCCTCTGTTGTCTTCTGCACCTTTTTTCTTTCCAGCATGGGTGTGGGTGTGTGTGCTCGTGTTTCATCATCCTTCACCATCAGACACAGTTAGTTCCTCAGAACTCCTTTTATACTATTCCCCAAAAATATACTTAAAAAATAATAAAAAGATGGGATTTGTAGATTTTTTTTTAAAAGTTGATCTCTCTCCTCCATGAGTGAGACACAGACAGAGACAGATAGTACCCCGAGTAGGGCCCCGTGTATTGTGATCCACTCCCAGACCCAGCCAGTGTTGGGCATATGTATGCCCAGTGTGTCCAGGGAGGTCTCCAGATGTGAACCCAGACCCTTCCCATGTGGGTCAACCCTGCAGAGCTGCACATCACACTGCCACTATGTGTCCTTCCACTACAGTATTCTACATTTTGATGATTGCAACCATTTAATTCCTATAGCAACATCTGAAATGGCACATCCATCTGTGTGGAATGTCTTATAACACCTAGAGAATCCTCTTTTTATGGGCATTTAGATTACTCCACAGTTTTTACTGTTATAAAACCCGAAGCATTGAGCATTCTTTTATATGTATCTTTGTGTTTAGTACCCAGTTACTTTCCACAAGGTCAGTCTCAGGGTTGAAATTGTGAGCTCACGATATGTGTATATATATACTTAGTGTTTAGAAGTGTGTGTTGTTGAATTGTGTTCCCAGGGTCCAGGTTTTACTCTTTATCACCAACATGAGTGTTCCTGCCCTCAAAGGCTGAATATTATAATTGTTTAATCCTTGTCAATTTAATGAATCATAATTTATATCTCATTGTTTCTATTTGCATAAATTTAATTGCTAGTGATGTTGAACCGCTTTTTTTCCCCCATAAGCTCATTAGGCATTTGCATTTCTTTGCATTGGAAAAATTACTTGTGAATCTGGATTTTAGATCCAGATAAGTTTGATTACTTTCTCACTTGGCATTTTATATTTTCTCATTAAAGTTTTAGAATTTGTTTAACTCATTTTACCAGTTACATTACTTAACATAATTTCTTTTAGTGTTCTCTCAAGAGGCTGTAGTTATTTTATAACTAACGTATTAATTTATTCTGTAAGGATAGGAATGGGTATAAGATCTTCTGAACACTTGATATGATTTGGAATGCTTGATTAGAACATTTAGGTCACCATCTTTTACCCTTAGACCCTGTAGGCATTGTCTCGGTGGTTGATTGGTTTTATTCTTCTTTGTTTCTGTTCTCCCATCCGTCTGTCATCATACAGTTATTCTCTTATTCAGTCAGCACAGTGCCAGTGTTTGACTGTGTCTTGTGTCTGTGCTGGTATGGAAGAGGAGGGGCATCCAGTATGGATCTCTTTAATTACCCTAATGGTTGCTTCTTTCAGTAGACACTTGAGCCTTTCTTAGCCCATGGAATGTCCTTTCATAATGTCTTTGCTTACCACCTTTTCTGCATCTGCTCAAGCTCTCCTTTTACAGTTCCTGTCCTAGAGATGATTGGATTTCTTGCGTTGAATTTCCAAGTTTCTGCTGGTTTTGCTTATTGCCTTTTCCTCTGGATATCAGAAGAATTGATGAACTAGTTTTCCTGGATCATTAATTTTGCTTTTTAAAGTATTGGATCTGTTGTTAACTATTGAATCATCAGAAAAGTCATGACGCATTTTTGCATAGGAAAACAGAAAAATATCTCATGACTTTTCCGACAGGCCAGTATATCTACTGTATACACTTTCTTTGGTTAATCAGTCTTAAATTGTTTATCAAAGTAATTGTGCACATAATTAAAAATCATGTACTACCTGAAGGTTTTTAATGAAAAATAACATTTTCATTTCTCCCTCTCCTTTATCCTCTTCTCCACATTTGACATATTTCAAGTTATTTCCTTGGGCACTTTCTTCTCTATCTCTAAATAACAAACTTTTACTATTTCTTGATGTATTAAAAGTTGACATTATTTTTTCATGATACTCTATATGATGACTTACCACAGTTTACTCCCTTCCCCCTCTGCCTTTCCAATATTATTATATCATTATCATAATCATCATCATTATTATTAATGAAAGAAGGAGAAGGGGAGGGAGTGAAGTATGTTTTTGACAGGTCTTGCCATGTGTCCTCCTGCCTAGCCTCCCAGTTAGCAAGGGCTACAGGTGTGCGCCCTGGTGCACTGCCTGCTTAGGTTGGACCGGGAACTGAACTTGGGCCTCCAATGTAGCCCCAGCCTTGCATGATGGTGCCCTACTGCTTGTGCCAACTTGCCAGGCCTGTATCATTATTCTTAATGGAATTGGTTCCTAGTATTTACATTGCTGTGGGACTTTGTCACTGTTAGTTGCCACAAAGCCAAG
This sequence comes from Tupaia tana, assembly GCA_026018925.1. Lineage (NCBI taxonomy): Eukaryota > Metazoa > Chordata > Mammalia > Scandentia > Tupaiidae > Tupaia > Tupaia tana. The sequence continues at coordinate 52,683,318 of JAKSZU010000015.1, forward strand.
TTGTGTCCTCTGATTTTGTTATCGTTGTTCATCCATTCACTTTTCAGAGAATGTGTAACCTGATTTTGTTGTTGTTGTTGTTCTGGAAATCTTGTGGAAAGTAAGTTATTTACTCCTCCTACTCCCACTCCTCTGCCTTCCAGGAGTTCTCCCTGGTGCCCTTTCCTGTGGGAGCCCACCTTCTGCACCCTCCCAGCTCCTATACAGATGGGTTACTTTCCTGGCTGTGGACTCATCTTGTCTGAGCATCACCTCGACTTGCCCCCCAGGCCATGTTCTCTGCTTTTCTGGGTCCCACGTCTTCCTCTTTTCTAATTTACTATTATTTTATGTGCTGAGTTTCCACTGTTCCAAATCTGTCTTCTTGGCATCTAGACAACATATAGTCCAAGTGGGGGAGAAGCATTCTCCTCCCTTTTTCTTAAGAATCTTGCAAATGGAAGAAGCATTTTAAATCATTTAAAGAACAGTATTAGTTTAGCATGCTCACAAACAGTTTTCTGTTGCCAATTATGCATTGCAATACCATAACTGAACTCGCTTAAGTGTCTCCTTAAACTTTGCTACAGTTCACGATTATTAACTGGATGTGTGCCGGCAGAGCAATAGATGCTGACTGAAGTCTATAAAATAGATGCTGATGAAATAGGTGCTCCTTACTTCTGCCTTTAGATATTAGGTTATCAGGAAAGTCATGATGTATTTTTCTATATTTTTCTATGCAAAAGTGTGTCATGACTTTCCTGATAACCCAATAGCTATGACCTAAAAATTGTAAATGCACATTGTCCTAGAGGAGACGGGGAGCAGTGAGAGGGGGTGGCCTTTGTCTCACATGTGTGGTGGATGCTTCTTTTTCCTGGAAGGGAAATAGTTACTTCTCTCCCATAATTCTTGCAATATTAGGATTAGTCTCATTGAGGGGAAAAGCCAGGGTGTGGGTGTGATAAAGAGAGGGCAGCTTTAACACTGGTAGTGTTAGAAACGCCATCCATGCCTTGTTCCTCAGTAGGGTTAGGGAATGGAGTGTAATATAATAAAAAAAATTCTGGCTACTAAATGCATTGTTGGCCTTGTATGTGTATGACTAGTTTCCAGAGAATTGGCACATAGAATAAAAATGTCACAAGGTCATACTCAAACCTGCTCAACTGTTCCTTCATGGTGCAACATCTGATGATGCTTTGAAGGGGTGGGGGTTGTCCTGAATACCTGCCATTGCCCTCCAGTGTCCAGATGGTTAAACCAATGAGGAATTCTGGTTAACAGAGGGCCAGTTAACAATTATGCATAATGAATCACCATATTAAGACATGGTTTATTTCAAAGCATTTAAAAGGATTGTGGTTGGGTCTCCCAGAGTAAAAGGATTTAGGTACAGGAGTTTTATTTAAGAGGTCTTGCCAGGAAGCATGGTGAGACTAGGTAGTAAGGTAGGGAGGAGAGAAGCTTACCAGGGTATGTCGATAATCTCTGGGTGTCCCCAAGGGACTGCATAAGACAGTCTCTGAGTTAGCCCAATGTACCATGAGGAAGCTGGGGTCTTCCCCCACCCCATTCCTCAGTGACTGAGAATCACTTCAAGAAGCATTAACTTCATGAACCCCTGACCTTCACACTGAGGCCTTGCTACCCTTCTGTGGCCAGATGGTTAGGGTCAGGCAGAGACGGGCAGGTACTCAAAGTGGGAAGTCTTGAGCTTTCAGGACAGTTTTCTATGGAAGCTGCATGTGGCTCCTGGGTCCAAATCACTGCTGGCTCTGACAATGTCTGCTGCAAGAGGGTGTGAGGGCAGCTGTGCTGACAGAGAAACAGACTCCTGGACTGACCTTGAACCTCTTCCATGTCCCCCTGCAGTCTGAAACAAGCAACCATCAGAACTGAATGCTGGCATCAGTCCAGCGTGTGCCCATGCAGGGAAGGAGTAAGGCACAGGAGACTCAGTTAAGCAAGAATAATAGAAAGGCAATGGAAATGTCCCCTCTTTATTTTTGCATGCCTAAGAGGGTTTTTTGTAAACAATGAGGAATTAGAAAACAAAATTAGCTTGCACGATTTCAGATGGGGACAGATGCCTCCTTGCTTAATTTTTTTTTTTAATTCCCACAAAAACCTCAAGCAGAGTTAATAATATATGAAAATTAGGTACCATGTGTGCACTTTGCTTCATAATGTTTTTATTAAGCAGCCAGTTGATTTAAAAATAACACAACTCAACAACTGACATAATGGTAAGCTCTGCGGTGTGTATGGAAACGTCCTCTTCGAATGTTCTGTCAGATTTTCCATTACATAGGACATCTTTTGAAAAAGCTTTCAGAATTATCACATAATGTGAAATTATATCATACTGCAGTTTGATAAAACAAATTGTCCAAGTATAAATTCTAATTCCTTTCTAAGAATAGTTTAGTCAGCTAGAGAGAATCTATGGACATGGGTTTCCACAAATCTTTAAAATGCTGCAGTAGATTCAGACTCCTGTCTTCTCACAGTTTTACCATTTGCTATTTGGAGATGCCATCTCTTTTACCCTTTTTCTACCTGGCCCATAAGTAGCTGAAAGAAACAGGTCATAGACCCATGGGATTTCTTTTCCTTTCTCTTCTCTTCTCTTCTCTTCTCTTCTCTTCTCTTCTCTTCTCTTCTCTTCTCTTCTCTCCTCTCCTCTCCTCTCCTCTCCTCTCCTCTCCTCTCCTCTCCTCTCCTCTCCTCTCCTCTCCTCTCCTCTCCCTTCCCTTCCCTTCCCTTCCCTTCCCTTCCCTTCCCTTCCCTTCCCTTCCCTTCCCTTTCTTTTCCTTTCCCCTTCCTTCCTTCCTTCCTTCCTTCCTTCCTTCCTTCCTTCCTTCCTTCCTTCCTTCCTTCCTCTCTCTCTCTCTCTCTCTCTCTCTCTCTCTCTCTCTTTCTTTCTTTCTTTCTTTCTTTTCTTTCTCTCTTTCTTTCTTTTTTCTTTTTTTATGAGAGCGATCTTTGCTATAGGGTGCATGTGCTTACTGGAGCAACAGACAGAGACAGAGCGAGAGAAAGCGAGAAATCACCCATTAGGGGATGGCCACACCACAATCCCTTCTCCTCCTTTCTCCTCCTAGTTTGGGCACACATGCACATGTGCCCGGTGTGAGTTTCAAGCTGTTGGGTCTGGGACTTGAACACGGTTGGCCATGTGGGAGTTCAGCACCATAACCACTACGTCACCAGCTGGTCCTGACCCATGGTATTTCTAATAGTTTGGAAAGGTTCCAATTCTGAAGGTAGGAGCAAGTATAAGACTCAGAGGGCAGCACAGTGGAAATTCACCTGGACCTACACGGGAAAGTCCCTGGTTCATGTCCTGGCGCCACCTGTGCATGCCAGGCACATGCACGTGCTCTGGGCTGGCTGAGGCTGGGGGTGGATCCTAGCATGAGGACCTTTTGGGGTGCTTACCTCTCTGTCTCTTGCATGGAAAAAAATAAATAAACATAAAGGGCAGCAGGACCCTCAAGGTGCTGGGTCAGTCCTTTTAGGGCTTTATTGAACCTAAACTTTGGTATGGTGGGAAGTTGCCTTCCAGGAATTTCTGTGACCTAGCAGGGCACACTGATGCATGGTGTAGTTCAGTAATTTAGCCTGAACCCAAGGAGATTCTTTCTTGACTTAATTTTTCCATTTTCCACCCATGCTTTACTTGTGCATCACCTTGAAATTATAGTTACACAACAACACACATATCTAATGACAGCCCGTTGTGTGTGCCTCTAGGTAAGAGAGTGATCACATAGGGTGGCTTAAACAACTTGGCAAAGTCAGGGCATTTGTTACTGGTGGGAGGAGTTGATGGCCACTTAGGAAGGACAGTGAGCATCATGGAGAGAAATTTCTGAAGCTATTGAAATGAGTTAATGAACTAATGGATTTGGAGCATGTTGTCCTTTCACCTCTGCTCATGTCTTTATTTCTAAGGAGACCTGGCTGGGATGTCCTTCCTTTACTGCATCCTGTGACTGACCAGCTGTTCCCCCCTGACGTCAGCAGGGCCATGGGTGTGGGCTAGCTCTCTCAGAGTAGTAATACCTTGTGGTATTTTTAAAAAGTAATTGCAGAGGAGACATTTAATCCTTATGACTTGCACCACCAGGCTTTCTTGGAATCTTTGCAAGGACTTGGTTAAAACAGAACTTTTCCATCTATACTAGTCTATAAAAATTATAGTAACTGACTTCATGGGGCTTGAGCTTTTCTTTTGTTATTTTCTTCACTCTTTAATCAAATTTTACTCATATGCAAGACAGAATGGTCTGGCAGGAAATAGTCGGCATTAAACTAACTCAGAGACAGGACCATACTTGGCATTACCTAGCAAGTAATGGAAACAGAGCTTGCTGCTCTGGACCTGTGGCAGTCCCCAGACACCCCCATGCAGGTGAGCGTTTGCCTCAGAAGGAGCCAGGTCACCCGGAGGCTTGGCTGGGAGTCTCAAGACCTGGCACTCTACCCAGCTTTGACCGTGGCCTGGATGTGGCCTCAGGGCAGACTCTCTTGTAACTGACCTCACCACCATCGCACTTAAAGGCAATCTGGGAATAATAATATCTGCTCTGACTTCTTGGAATGCTAAAGGGGACCCACTGGTCATCAGAAACTTAGGGGTCATTTGTTTCCCGAGTATGAAAATGGATTTTAAAGAGCTTGAATTAAAACTGCAAGTTTCTTTGAGGGTGGAGTGCTCTTTGTATAAACTGTGGGCTCAAATAAAAGGAAGAATAACACCTGATAGCTTTTCCAAAACTTATCACAAAATGAACTATAGGACATCCATAAGAAGCTGTAAGTTTCCATTGTCATTCTTCAAAGTCATGTTGGAAGCAAGTCGAAGGCACTGTCACTGGCCTGACCCCATAGCCTAGGGGTTAAGTGAACTGGAACCCACATGGCTGACCAAAGTTCAAATCTCGGCTTCGGTGGTTTAAAAACCATGTGGATGTGCATGCGTGCATGTGTGGCCAAAATCCTGAAAAGATCCAGAAATCGAGGAGAAGGGATTACAGCATGGCCAGGCCCTGTTTCAGGGATATGGCCTTCCCCCACCCACGTCTCTCTGGTGAGTACACATACTTGTTGGTAACTAAAAAATGAAAAGACACCATCCTCATCCTACTCTAAGAACAATCTTCCCATCAGAGATGCCTGGGCACCTATTTTGTTCTCAAATGACTTTTAATCAAATTGGTTTTCTAGAGTGTCTTCAGAGTTAGAGGTACCACTTAACAGCTTGCTAGGTTTGGTTTGGTGAGGTGATGGCAATGCAGGTCCAGCTCGTTTTGCTGGCTCCATTTACATCCCTCCAGCCTGCGTGAGTGTTAACAGTTGCAGGGAACAAACCTCCTCTGATCTTCTTCTGGAGCCAGTGGGACCTTCGGCAGGCCCAGAGTCCAACCATGCAGGAAGTGCTGAGCTCTCCGATTTATTCATCAGGATGGTGGTCACAGCCGTTAGTGTCCCTGGGAGCCTGGAGTTCCTCTTTCACTTCATGTTTCACATCATGGTCACACTGGATCATCCCACAGTGTGAAGGGCTCCATCTTTAAAGGTGCCTCAGGAAAGAGACCTAGTGTGAAGGAACTGGCAGATCATGGTGATTCTCAGTTGAGGGGGCTTTACCAGGCTCAGAGTAGGTACAGATGGCGGACATGCTCCATCCTCACGGTGCCCCAGATGTGTTATTTACAGCGGGGCAGATGGCAGTAGGAGGTTCTCAGTGGCTGGCCCAGTCTCTGTTTCTCTTTCGGTGAACTGCTGCCTGGATGAGCCCCCAGAGCAGGTCCCTCACCTTCCAGTGCCAATGGTACCCAGGCTGTGCGGACTCCGTTGTTTCCTTCTCCTGAGCGCTGCCGAAGAGCTGAGTAATCACGCAGTGCCTGTACAGGAGCCTGAGCCTCGTTTCCCTCTGAGGTGATTGTCTGTCTCCTCTTTGTCAAAGCCGTCCTGTCGTCCCTTCCTGCACTCACCTGTCCAGTGTTATGTATGTGCTACCATACGCAGTTGCGTCACTGTCATTGTCCAAGTTCACAGTGATCTCGGGCTCCCAGCGACCACCTGCAGTCTGCTGTGCTCCTGTGCCTCTTCTGGACTGTCCAAGTCTTTGGTGATTGTCAGCACCAGCTGTACCTTGGCTCCCCCTTCCGCTCAGGACAGGTGCTTGGGCTACACCTGTGGTGGGGTGCACCCTAACCATAGTTCACCCCTTCTTTCTCAGCTGCCCCACCCTCACATAGGCTCTTCCTCCTCAGCCTCTCCTTATGGCCTCAACTTTCTTGTCTTCTGCCATCTTTGCCTGTCCTTTTCTGCTCAGGTGTTCTGCATGGCCTCGTGCTCCTGCCACAGCGGGCCTACAGTAAGATGTGAACACACAAAGGCTGTGCCGGTCCTTGGGGTTCCCATCCTTCTCTTCCCTCTACTTGAAGCCTGACTCCCACCGAACCCGGCCCCAGCTTCATTGACCCCTCCCTCCTGCGTCCCCAGACTTGGAGACTGGCCCACATTTGGGCCCCCCACACTCTGGGCATCCTGTGGCCCCCACTGTGGCTTATGGCTTGCTTAGGCCACCACCTGCTCAGTGGCTGGGCCTTGAGAGTCCATGTCCTCTAACCTGTCGTGGGCCTGTCTTTGCATCAGCATGTGGCCTGGGGCCAGGCTAGGGCCCTCAGCATGGCCTACTTCCCTCATTGCCACAGACTGGCCAGGTGTCACGGCTGTCAGGGTCAACTCTAGGCCCTGTTGCTTCCTGCTTTCCCACACCTTTCCTTGTCCCAGCTCCCAGCTGAGCTATGTGTGGGTGACTGTGTTTGACCCTCTGACTTCAGCCATCAGGGCACAAATGCACAGGCGCGTGGAAGCCCTGCAGCAGCTGTCGCTGAACCACCAAGGAGCCGAGCCTGTGTGCGGATCAGCTCATCTTCAGTTTGGCACAGGATGGCCTGCGGCCCTGCCTGATTTCTACACGTGAAGACAAGTGAGGTCCTGCTATCAAGGACAGCCTGGCCTCCTGTGCACCCCAGCCAGATAGTTGGGGGTTTGAAAGCTAAGTCCTCTGTACAGCAGGGCTCATTACTGTACCTTTAATGCATGTCAGGTACTTCGAACAGAGCCTGGCCCGTGGTTGGTGCGGGCTGCCAGCAATTTTTCTGGTGGACAGTCAGCCCCAGGAAGCAGGGGCTCTGCATGGTTCTCCACTTTGTCTCTGGCACCTAGAGTAGGGCATGGCATGTAGTTAGCACTCTGTAAATATGCATTACGTGAAGTTAATAGGTCAACGAGGGAAATCATGTGGCTCCCTGGAGAGAAGATGGGGTTTGGTGCCCAGAGGTCCGAGGTTTACTTCTCATCTTAGCCACTTGCCTGTTGGGAAATCTTAAGCAGGTCACATGACCCTGCTGAATAGCCTCCTTCTCATTTATATCTTGGGGGATGTTCTGAGAGATTTTGCTTTCAGCCACAAGTGCCACAAACCTATCTGAGTGTGGCTTAAACAGTGAGGGGGCTTGGTTACCTCCTCTAACAGGAAAGTCGATGCATCCCGCTCAGCCCTGCCAAGGCTCTTCTGAGGCTTCTGTCCCTCTGGTCACCCCTCCTCCTGGGGGCTGTACTGTTCCAAAGCCCACCTTTCTATGCGTGTGGGGCCAAGGGTAGGAAGGAGGCAGTGTCTCTGTGTACCTGTGTTTATTAGGGAGGGAAACCTTTCTCTGAAGCCCCTGTCAGCTACCTCGGGTCCTGTCAGCTGTATCTGTGCCACATGCTGTGTCACAGGAGGGCCAGACATTGCCACCTCTGAAGTAAGAGGCTGTTTATGGCAGCGGGGAGGGGGAAGGGCTGTGAGGGTGGCTCCTCTATGGGATGTTGGTGATAATACACCTGTTACTGCTTGTTGTTAAGGGCAAACAGGCTCACATAGGTAAAAGTGCAAAGTCCCTAACAGGTAACGCATAGCTACCCCATCCACATTTTATTTGTCCAGATATGTGTTTAAAAAGAAAACGTAAATGCTCTTAAGTGGGACTTACTCTTTCCAGGATGGCCTCAGTCTCCATCATACCCTATTGCCTCATACTTAGCTATAGTACTGTTTTTGTTTTTGAGAGATTTTTTCTTTAGGGTGCATGTGTGCACCAGAGAGACAGAGAGAGACAGACAGAAAGCAAGAAATCACCTCAAAGGGGGATGGCCACGCTGCAATCCCTTCTCCTCCGTTCTCCTCTCGGGATCTTGGGCACGCACGCACACATGCCTGGTTTGTTTTAAGTACTTGGATCTGGGACTCAAACTGTGGTCAACTATGTGGGAGTCCATTATGCCATCTGCTAGTCCTGCCATTTTACTTTTTTCGCTACCTATCTGGTTCCTCAAGGCATTTAAGTTTGCAGGCCCTGCAGTGGAGCATTGTAACATCTATGTTCAACTAGATTATTCTTACATCACACTTGAGCATCCTAATGAAAAAGAAAAGCCCCTCAGGCCAGCCAGTGGCAAGATGGTTAAGATGGCTGGATCCCACGTGGCCAACTGCAGGGTTGGAGTCCCAGACCTGGTGGCTTGAGAATTATGCAGGGCATATGTGTGTATACCCAAAATCCTGAAAGGAGGGAGAAATGGAGAAGGGACTGCAGTGAGAACATTCCCCTTGGGGAGTAGTTTTCTTACTTTCCCTCTCTGTCTCCCTGGCTGAGCTCATGCGCCCCCTGGCAAAAATTAACAATTAAAAACAAAACATAACAGAAAAACAAGCAAACAAAGAAAAAACTTTGAAGGAAAAAAGTATTCCACTCTGTGTTTGCCGATCGTGTGTTCACAGAGCCGTAGTGGTTTATTGTCCTGGACACGCATCTCCTGTTAATTTGAAAGCTGTTGACATTCTACATGAGCCCCTATGCAGTACCAATTTCTCTTCTTTTTCTTTCTCATTTTTTTCCTTAAAAAAAAAAAAAAAAAAAAAAAAAAAAAAAAAGGATCCAGCTGCTTCCTTGCCTTGAGATGTGAATTCCACATTTTGACTGCACTGGATTCCAAGCTTTTCGAGAAAAGGCTGAAATGTATTAAGTTAGTTCACAATGTTCTTACAGAGAACTTTACTTTGCGGCGTGGTGCCATATGTGGTTGGGTTGTTTTAGGATAAATAATGTGGGAGAGTCAGTGTCGCATCATTGGCAGAGTTAGGAGCTGCGCCTGCGGCTTAAGTAATTATCACATCTGACTTACAGCCGTGGTTCATGGTGGGAGGGGATGAGGGTCAAGTGGAAGGTCAAGTCAGAGTTCCCCTCGCGGTGCCGTCTGTGGTGACTGTGCCTTGGTGTGGGTGCAGAGCCAGGCAGGTTCTCTGGGGAGCTGCAGAGCCCCCGTAAAGCCTGTACTTGTTGGGGCGATTCCTCACCGTCTCCTCAGGATCTGGTTCTCCGTAGCTGCAAAGAGTAGAGAGTGAGCAACAGGCCAGATTGCAAATGGGCCTTTGCACGAGATTAAATGTTAGCAGTGGGGTTGGTTTGGTTGGATTCTGTCGCCATTGATATTCACATTTTCTGTATTTTCACCTCTGAAGAAGAGAAACAAAATGAGAGGGCATCTTTTAAAAAACAAAAACAGCTCTTTCTGAGACTGACTTGGAACATGCACAAGGTTCTTTATCTCTGTTTGCTATGTGTGTGATGGGACTCCAGAAAGTTTGCAGAGAAATGGTACAAAAGAATCTTGAAATTTATGCATAGTTTTCTCATAATAAGCAGTTTCCATGAACTTTTTGAAGACCCCTCCCAATACCTCTGTACACACGTAATAACACTCAGGTAAGAGCACATATATGGACACATAAAATGCTAATTGCTGGCAGTAGGAGGCAGCCACTGCAGAATGCTGATTTTCAGAATTTTTAGATTTCATGAACCAGGACTACAGAAAATGGAAAGTAATTAGGGAGTCCAGCATGGATTGCTAATTTTATTTTTTTTTCAAGATCATTTAAAAAATTTGAAAAATGGTGGTAAAACACACATACCATTCTCCATCTTAGCCACTGGTTAAGTAGTACTTACATTCACACTGTGCAAGTGAAGATCATTTTGTAAGAGAGAAAGATAGAGGGCCTCCTTCCCCCGTATACTGTCCTCATTATTTCATAAAAGCAAGACTTTGTTTTGTTTTGTTTTAGTTTTTGTTATAGGGCACATATGCTTGCCAGAGAGAGAAAGAGAGAAAGTGAGAAATCATCTCCTTGGGGGAGGGGTGGCCATGCCACAGTCCCTTCTCCTCCATTCTTCTGTACGGATTTTGGCCATGCACGCACATGTGCCCGGTGGGTTTTTCAAGCTACCCCAAATGTGGAGTTTGCCAGGTGGGATCCAGCTGCCTTGATCTCCAGGCTGCCTGGCTGGCTCAAGAAAGAGGATTTTAATGTGAAAAGAGAAACAAAAATAAAGACCGTAATCTTACATCTGAGGCATTTCTTCTTAATCTGTGAAGAGTAGAAACAGAAAACTATTCGTCTGTGGGAAAATAATAGTACGGAGAAAAATATAGCTCTTTCTCAGATTTTAAACATGCTATATAACTTGTTGACATCTTTGTTCCTTTTCATTCCTACATAAAGTGCTGGTACGTGAACTGTTTGTTCCCAGGCCTGTGCAATAAAGCCTGTGCCAGAATGCATCAGCTATGGAACTAAAATCACAGTTACTAGGTGAAACCTTCTCATAGCTAGACTTTGCCCACGACGGAAGCATGTGAAGGATAAGATTTTGGCATAAACATCTACCTCAGCAGTGGTCCAGGAGTCATATGCATTGGGTTGTCAGAAAAGTCATGATGTATTTTTTTCCTGTTTTTGTATGCAAATAATATGCAGTTTCCATGACCCAGTAATTCTTGAACTGCCCTGGGCAGTAGCCCTGCTTAGATCTGGTTTGGTTCTGATGGAGGTAACAGCTGACAGGTGCATTTGAAACCCATGAGTATCCATTCCACTGTGATCCATTCCCCTCTTTCTGCTCCACTGACGTTGCTAGGTAGTCTTCCTGTACCTTCTACCTACCTTATTTTTTTTCCTTGAGAGATTTTTGCTATAGGGCTGTGTGCTTGCTGGAGAGACAGAGAGAGACAGTGACAGAAAGTGAGAAATTACCCCCCGGGGGGATGGCCTCGCCGCACTTTCTTCTCCATTCTCCTCTCAAGATCTTGGGAGGGTATGTGCACACACACACACAACCAACGTTAGTTTTAAGTCGTGGGGTCTAGGACTTGAATAGAAGTCGATTACATGGAAGTCCCACAACGTAACCCTTAGACCGTGTGCTGGTCCCACCTCCTACCTTTGTGTAAGCGTGTTAACAATGTACGGTGGTATTTTGTGTAAGTGGAATCCTACTGGATAGAGCCTTCTGAAAATTCGTTTTGCATAACATGATTTTAAAGACTTAACCATTTTGGTACAGGTAGATCTGCTTTACATATTGTTTTATGTGACTGTATCATGTTTGTCTGCTCTCCAGTTTTTGGCATTTGGGTTGTTTTTAGATTTTTGCTAATAAAAGCAATACTATAGTACATATTCCTTTGGTCTTTCCTTTGTCTTTCTTCTTTTTTTTAACATTCAGTCACTATGAGTGACTGGAAGGTGAACTGATGTTTTCATTCACAAAATCTAATCAGCATATTAATCAGGCTATCTGTTTAAGATAGCTTTTCAGATAACATGGTAAGTCGATCATTAGTAAGTTTGGCTTTCTGGACAAATTAAGAGCTGTTGATCGTTCATTCTCTAGTCTGTTCATAAGAGCAGACATGCTCTGGCATATTGGGTGAAGTGACTTTGTTGTCGGATGTGGAGGCAGGGACCATCAGGGATAGCTGGCTTTCCATTAGTTTTCCTTCTTTTTATGTGAATTAGAAAATGTTGATAGGGCCAGCAGGTGGCATGATGGTTAGGGTGCTGAACTTACATATGGTCATCCATGGTTCCAATCCTGGACCCCGTGGCTTGAAAATCATGTTAGGCATGTGTGCCCAAAATCCCAAGAGGAGAATGGAGGGGAAAGGATTGTGGCATGGCCAATCCTCCTTGGGAATTGATTTCTCTCTTTCCCTCTCTGTCTCTCTCTAGCGAGCGAGCACATGTGCCCTATGGCAAAAATCTAAAAAATAAAAAGGAAAATGTTTACAGACTTGGTCTGTGAAATTGGGTGTTGCTGTCTCTTGGGTTTTGTTACAGATGACGTTTTTGGTCCAAGAAAACCTTGTGGACCAAAACTTTGTGGGTCTGCTCTGGCAGTTTTCTCAGCAGGCCTGTCTGGAGTGGCCATGCTGTTGTGTAGAGTGCTGGCCGATCTAAGGTGGTTTCAGCCATCCTGTCTGAGGTTTTTTTTAAACCAGTGAGGAGACATCCCAGGAGGAAGTGGACTCAGGCTCCATTAGACCTGGGTGCCAGAGGTGTGTCCCCCTGCTGGCTTGGTAGAAGTCACAGGGCTCCATGTCAGTGTCCTGTGTATAGGCACCATGCAGTCTGCTAGGTGCACTCCTGGCTTTGGCTGTGAAGAGCCAGGCTTCAGTTTCACAGAACACACTGATAACAAATAGTGTTTGATATGCTTGTGCTTTATTTTACAGTCTTCTCTGTTATCTTCAGCTAATAGTGGAACTTTAGAAAACAGTTAGTAAAAAGTCAACTGGGTAAGAGAAAGCTAAGAGCCAGTAGAGAAAAAAGTAGCAGACTAAAACTCTTTATCGTGCATGGACTCGCTCTTCTAAGACTGTTGCGTGGCTCTTCCTACATACCGCATACCACATCAAATTATGTGTAGGGAAAAGACAGACAGGGCTTACACACCTGACTAATCTCCTTTAGCGACTTAGGGCCTGTCTGGTAGTTTGTGTGCACCTTGGTGTATCTGAGCTGCCATGGTATACCAGGCTACCAGACAAAGCTTTTCCAGTGCTTTTCACCTGGGAAGTAGCTGGCATGTTGGCTGTCCAGGCGTGTGTCCATGTTTGTTAAACATTCTTCTTTCTATTTTTTAAACCAGCTGTCAAAGCTTGAAAAACAGCAGCAGAGGAAAGAGAAGACCAGAGCCAAGGGGCCTTCTGAATCAAGCAAAGAAAGAAATGCTCCCCGAAAAGAAGACCGCAGTGCCAGTAGTGGGGCGGAAGGTGACGTGTCTTCTGAACGAGAGCCGTAGACTGAGAACCGGGGGACTCAGGTAGGAGCCACCTCTGCCTGGAGAGCTTCATCTTCCCACAGTTTGGGGAACCAGTAATGATAGAACAGCCCTTGGCAGAAGCCATTTTATGGACATTCCACCAGGGCTTCCTTAAACCCGTTGCCTTCCAGGATGGAGAGAGAAGTTAGCAGGTGAGGTTGTATTTGACCCTCTGGGGTGCAGAAGGAGTGCACCTCCAGGCCTTGGGAAACTCACCTGTCAGCAGTTCCAGTGTCCACGCCTGCCGCAGCTGTTAGCATTGACCGAGTCTTCACAGGTGGGACCTCAGCCTCGGAGCCGCACGCGAGCTCTCACCTTGGCTGTTTCACCCCTTTCTTCTTGCAGCAGCTCCGGTGACTGTCTGCAGCAGCCTCTGCTCCTTTCCAGCCTCCGTTCTGCCACCTGTCACTTCTCACAGGGCATTTTCAGTGCTCGGTTCATGTACTTCCATGCCCTAGGTGCTGTGGTTCACTGTGGTGTTAAGTCTACCTCCCTGCCTGATGAGTAGAGGCCTCCAAAATCTGCTCCAGCCACCCAGTGGCCCTTTCTTGGCTCAAGCCTTTTATTTTGCCAGGCATTGGCTGGGCCAAACCTGGGTTGCACAGATGTGAGGGACCCAGAACCTATCCCCAGAGAGTTCACAAGTTCAGGGAGAAGCATAGGAGTACTTCTCTGTAGGGCTGGCCCTGTGGCCTAGAGTTTAAGGGAACCAGATCCCATATGGCCTATAGCAGTTCAAGACCCAGCCTTGACTAGGATGCTTCTCCCTAGCCCCTCTCTGGGGAGCACATGTTCTCTCTGACAAAGAAAGAAAGAGAGGGAGGGAAGGAATGAAGGAAGGAGAAGGGCAGGAGAGAGAAGGGAAGTAAAAGGGGAAAGAAGGAATAGAATTAATTATGGTGGTGATGTGAATGAGGTGTGGCGTAGAGAGGGGAGGTGTGGGGAAGATTCTGGAACCAGATCTCTGTGGACATGTGGACTGGGGAGATGGAGGCAGGACAGGGAAGAGCTGCCTGCATCAGGAACAGAGCAGGTGCAGATGTTGTGGGGGGCGTGGGGAGAAGGGGCGAGGTGAGCCTGCTGCAGAGGCTGCGAGGGGCAGCTTTGTCAGGAGACTAGGGGGTTCTGGCCTCCGCTGCTCTTCGTGACCTCCACCTGGCCTCCTAGATGAGCCTTGAATGTGCTAATGAGAGGTGAGGAGAGGCCAGGTCAGCCAGAGGAGCCCCTGCCTTTGAGTAAGGAGGAAACCAAACCCCAGGTAGCCTGCACCCTTTGTGGTGTGGCCTCCGCCACACCATCCATCTGGCCACGAGACTACTGAGGCCCTAGGGTGCTGCTGACACTAAGGCGTTGCTGGAGCTAGTGTGTGCTCGATTCCCTGCTGCTGCTGAGCTCTTGGAAGCTCGCGAGCATGTTTGATCAGCCCACGAAAATACAGAAGCCACATTTTCTGTGCACAGATGTATGTAGTATGCCTGGGTTTTGGACTAAACTCACAAGGAAAACCATTCACTCATCGACAGTCTAACCTAGGCATCTCTTTAACTATTCAGACCAGGACCAACAGCAACAGAGCCTGGTGGCTGGTGCCGATGTCCGGGCATGGGTGGGTGTCCGGGCACTGAGAGGTCCTTCTGGTGCCTCTGAGATACCCACAGCCAGCTCAGGACCAGGGAGGGCTGGGAAACTCTCACTCTGTGAATTTAGCCACATTTCTGATTTGAACACTGTAAAGGGACCAGGACCAAATGACAGCTGGTACTCCAAGATATATTTGAGTTTTTCTGTTGTCTCTTCTGATGAGATTTGTGTCCCAGTCAACTACAGAATTGCCACCAATATTCAGTTATCTAAAAGAGTTGAATTAAATAACAACAGACAGAAGGTGACCTTGGTATTTGCTTTGTTTCACTGAAAAACAGCAGCCCCCTCTCAATGAAGGGAGCAGCATTTTTCATTTGCTTTTCTTTAAAAACAGAAAGAGCCCTAGGGAGCCTCAGTGGCCCTAAGGGGAGCAGCTTTGAGTTTCCCAGGCACAAGAGAGAAAGGAATGGCAAAAGAAAATGGAGCGAGAAACTGCATGGTCTTGGGCATATTTTTCTTTGAAAATGAGTCAAAAACCTTCATGGTTCAGAGGACATTCCCAGGGTGTTGACATTTCTCTATCACATCACAGACGTTGCTCCTTATTTTATCAAATGGATATGAAGCTGCTAAAATTAACTTCTGTTTTTGTCCTCTGTCTCATTCCTCAGGCTCCCTCACCTTGCTGGGAGGATTCAAGGTTTTCTAGGTAGCTGAAACACAATTATATCCCCCCTTTCTGGCCACCGCTAAAAGCTAGAGCAGCCTCTTGCTAAAAGAATGTGGTTGCTGCCTTTGATTGAAGGTTCAAGTATCGCCTCGTTTACTTAGCTGCTGTAATCAGGGTGTAAGAGGAGTGTGCTCCTGATCAGCACCCCACATTTCTGTCCTCAAATGTCAGCACATTTGTAGCCAAACAAGGAATGTTTGGGAAGCTGCCATCTGTTTGCCTTTTCAACTTGACCTTTGAATAGTAAGATGTGTCCTGTCTGAGCACATTCTTCCTAATGAGCTAGAGCAGTTATGTGTGTGTGTGTGTGCGCATGCGTGTGCATGTGTGCCGGAAGCCGTGCTCCAGCCGGGGTGGGTGCACAGGAAGGCAACAGGGGTGAACAAAATTAGGCCAAGACCTCAATGCCCCTTAGCATGTTCTCAGCCGGCTACAGCCAGAGTAAACTCGGACTGCAGCCTTGATGGCCAGGAGTCATGTGTATTTATTATAGAAGGAGTTTTACAGGAGTAGGATGGGTGAGGGGAAGTAAGTGAAAGATTTTACTCCAAAAGGTAAAGCATTCAAAGTATAGGAACAATAATCATAAAACATAATGTCTATTTTGTTTAGGTATAAACAGTCATTATTCTTAGAACGAGGAAGTCCATTTTTCGGGTGCATTCTCTTCTTAGATCTTGATTACCAAGGAGGGTCTTTGGATGAGAGGGCTTCCAGGAATCTTAATAACCTCAGTCCCAAATCGGCTTGAAAACTTGAGCCCCAGGTCAGCTTTGAGAACTTCAGCCTCAGGCTAGGGTGGCAGCAAATTGCTGGCCTAGAAATAAATCCTGTCTGGTTTAGTAAAGACAAGGTTAATATATACTAAAGTGGGATACTTATGTTATCTCTAGGGTAATTCACAGCTAAGAGGGTGAGTTTAATGTCTACATGGGAAAGGAATGTGGTTTTGTGAGCAGCTTAATGACTGACCTAAAGGTTACTGTGTACTTGGGACCCTCCATGTACTGCTCTATACAATGGCTGTGGTTTTGGGAATGGCAATCTTCCCTTGTCCTGAGATTAAAGGTGGCTTATGGTCTTTGGGGTAGCAGCACCTCATTGGTGAGTCCCTGAGCCCCTCCCAGCTGCTGAGATTGTTTCGCCAATTAGTAGCTTTAACCTATATCTTTCTAATGCTTACCTATGTAATCCCCAGTAGGAGAAGTGAATGTAGCATCCTTTATTGACATTTTCCAGGAGAGTGGGGTGAAGCTAATGGGAGTAATTCCCGTTCGCAGCCGCCGCCTTAGTGGATCCACATTCCTTCAGGATTATTGTAAAAGTTATAGTAAGGCAGGAGGTGCCTTTATGGGGTACCGGGGTACGGCAATAAGGCCCATGGCGGAGAAATTGAGTGCAGGCCAGTACAGCAACACAGTGAAGGATCAGAACCCGTAAAACTGTTGACCTTGCAAACAGTTCTCCTCAGCCAAGTCCTTGCTCTTAGGCATGAGGGGCAATTCTTTCATACTCATCTTGTGTTAACTGCATGGTCCCAGCACATGTGCATGTGTTCTGTTAAAAGGGCATTTGACACTTTTCACTTCCTTTCCCACCCTGTATAATGGATCTCCTCCATTTCCAGAGCTTCCCTTTGCTTCTCTGTGTCAATATGCGCCTCACCTGCAAATCCATGTGCTGGATTTAATGGTATAGTGAATGGTATAAAGCTAGTTGTGACCCAAGTACTGTTTTATTTTTTTAACTTAAAACAGGTTTTAAGAGGGAGAGATATAGGGACAGAGAAATAGTATTCTCAACAGGGTCTTAACCTCGTGATCCACCCTGAGCCTCAACCAGCCCTGGATCATGGGCGTGCACGTGCCTAGCATACTCAGGGTGGTCTCTGAGTGAGATCCCAGAACCATGTGGGTCCCATGTGGCTCACCTTGGAGAGCAGTACATTTTACTTCTATGTCACCATTCAGCCCCATAAAGAGTTATTTTATTATTATTTTTTTTACAGATAGGGTCTTACTGTGTTGCCCAGGCTGGCTTTGAACTCATGACCCTCCTACCTCAGCCTCCTGAGTAGCTGCAATTTCAGGCCCATACCACCACACCCAGCTAGTACTTATTTTCAAGATGAATTAAGACTAAGAAAAAGAAAATATTTTATTTCACTTCCATTTTTTTTCTGACATCATCTCTTCCTTTCATTAAGTGAACCCAATTACCTGACCCACATCCTGTTCCTTCTTCCTGAAGAACTTTTTTAGTATTACTCACAGCACAGATTTGAGAAAGCCTTTTATTTTTTCTTCACCTTGGAAGAATAATATCACTGGTACAGAGTTTTAAAGTAGTGATTTTAAAGTAGTGATTCTTTACTGTCAATAATGTTCCACACTCTTCTTACTTGCATAGTTTCTTATGAAAAGTCTTCCATAATTCTCATCTTGTCTCTAGGTAAAGTGAGTTCCCCTCACTCTACTCCCTCTATCCATGTTCCTTTCTAGATTCTCTCTCTTTTTTTAAGAATTTTTATTTTTTTGGGACCAGCAGTTAGCGTAATGGCTATGTCACTGGACTCCCACGTAGTCGACCGTGGTTCAAGTCCTGGACCCGGTGGCTTAAACTCACGCCAGGCACGTGTGCGTGCGTGCCCAAGATCCCGAGAGGAGAATGGAGGAGAAGGGATTGTGGTATGGCCATCCCCCCTGGAGGGTGATTTCTCGCTTTCTATCTCTCTGTCTCTGTCTGGTGAGCACACGTACCCTATAACAAAAACCTCTTAAAAAAAAAAAAAAAGGAAAAAAAATTTTTTTTTAATTTTTATTTTACTTTTTTTTTTTTTGAGCTTTTTTTTTCTATAGGGCACTTGTGCTCGCCAGAAAGACAGAGAGACAGAAAGTGAGAAATCACCTCCCTGGGGGATGGCCACATTGCAGTCCCTTCTCCTCCATTCTCCTCTTGGGATCTTGGGCATGCGCACACACACACCCGGCGTGAGTTTAAGCCACCGGGTCCGGGACTCGAACCACAGTCAACGACATGGGAGACCAGCGATATAACCATTACACCAACTGCTGGTCCCTAAGAATTATTTTTTAAACTTTATTATTATCATTATTATTTTTGAGAGATATTTTTGCCATTGGGCGCTTACATTAGCCAGAGAGACAGAAACAGAAAGAGAGAAATCACACCCCTGTGGGGATGGCCATGCTGCAATCCTTCTCCTCCATTCTCTTCTTGGTATTTTGGGCACCCATGTACACGTGCCCGGCATGAGTTTCAAGCTGCCCAGTCCAGGACTTACACCACAGTTAGATACATGGAAGTCCAGTGCCCCAATTACCATGCCACCTGCTTTTCCTATATTATGATGATGATTTTTAAATTTGCTATAGGGCATGCGCTCTCCCAGAGAGACACACACACACAGAAAGACAGAGAGATAGATATATAGAGGGTAATAAGAAAGTGAAAAAGCAAGCCATCAAGTCCAGGACTCAAACCACAGTCAGTCATATGGGAGTTTAGCACCTTAACCACCATGCCACCTGCGGGTCCCCAGATTTTCTTTTTGGCTTTCTGTCATTTGAATACAATATGCCTAGGTACGGTTCCCCTTGATGCTCTCTGAGCTTTCTGGATCTGTGATTTGGTGTCTGTCATAAGTTTGGAACGTTCTTGGCCATTATTACTTCAGAATTTCTTCCCTGTGCTCTCTTCTTTGTCCAGTATTACAATTATATGTCTATTACACCTTGTGCAATTGCCCTGCAATTCTTAGATCGTCTTTTCATTTGTTTTCCATTTGTTTTCTCTGTGTTTTGGTTTGGGAAGTTTATATTTCCCTATCACAAGCCCATTGACTGTTAACAGTGTTTTTGATTTCTGTTACTTCTGTTTGGTTCTTTTCTGGAGTGTCCATCTCTCTGTTTACGTTACCCATCTTTTCTTGTATATTGTTTACTTTTTCCACTGGAGTCCTTAAAATATTAATCATAGTTATTTTAATTAGTTTTTTAAAGATTAATTTAATTTAATTTATTATTATTTCTAACTTACTATAGGGCATGTGTGCTCACCGGAGAGAGAGAAAGAGAGAAAGAGAGAGAAAGAAAGTGAGAAAGTAAGCCACCGGGTCTGGGACTCCAACTGCGGTCACCCATGTGGGAGTCCAGCAACTCAACCACCATGTCACCCGCGGGCCCCACAGGTATTTTAAATTCCCTGTTTTATAATTCTAACATCTGTGTCTTGTCATTTCTGAGTCTCATTCTAATGATTGCTTGAATTTGCTAAATCTGTAAACGTGTGTCTTTCAGTATATTTGGGAAATTATAAACAGTATCTCACTAAATACTTTTTCCACCCCGTTCTCTCTCTCCTTACCTGGAGGTTACTGTTCCCAAACCTGAAGTGTAATTCTGGCTGGTAGGTCTGCGTGAGGTTGATCTGCTTCCTCACGGATACAGACTAGGCATGTTACCTTACTTTACTTTACCAGCACTGAGGTTGGACTTTTTCCATGCCGAGACTTCTACTTCAGTTGTCTTATTTATTAGAAAATAAATCAGCAAAATAAGTACCATAAGGGAAAGTTGAAAAGAACTTTAAAGAGAGAGTTCAAGGCCTGTGGATGGTGTGAGGCCAGTAGCGGCCCCTGGCGCGCCAGGCCCAGATCTTCTGAGAGTCGAGGTGCTTGGGAATGCAGCCCAAAGTGGGTGGTAAACTCCATCTGAGGCTAAACACCAGCATGAGACTGACAGTCACCAAGTACTGTAAGGGAAAGTTAAAAAGAACTTTGAAGAAAATAAATAGGGGGGACCAGCAGTTAGCGTAATGGCTATGTCACTGAACTCCCATGTAGTCGATTGCGATTCGAGTCTCAGACCTAGTGGCTTAAACTCATGCCGGACACGTGTGCGTGTGTGCCCAAGATCCCCAGAGGAGAATGGAGGAGAAGGGATTGCGGCATGGCCATCCCCCCTGGAGGGTGATTTCTTGCTTTCTGTCTCTCTGTCTCTCTCTGTCTTTCTGGCGAATGCATGTGCCCTATAGCAAAAACCTCTCCAAAAAAAGAAAAGAAAAAAGAAAAGAAATCGGCAAAAAGCTGGCAGTGATTAGTGATTCTGTCTGTTGCTGAGGTAAAGCTTTGTATACTTTCAACAATCTAGGGTGTGCATCTAAGACAGTAGTCCTTAGCTACATGCGGATATTTAAATATAAATTAATTCTAACTTATTTATTCTAAATTAACTAATTTACTATTAAGTGAAATTTAAAATCCACTTCCTCATTTCAAGTGCTTGCCAGCTATAAACACCTAGTGGCTGCCGAGCAGTGCTAATGCAGAGCGGTTCTGTCCCGGTGGGAAGTTCAGCTGGATAACACTGAACTAGAGAGGTCAAGGTATGATTCTGAGAACATTGTCTGAATCATTTTAAGTTCTGTAAGACTGATGTGCTTAAGTATATACAAGTTCCCCACTGTCCCTGTCATTTGAAGGCAGTGAGAGAGACCCATTCCAGCAGTCGGAGGAAGCTGGTGGTCCCCAGCTTCTTCCGTAAGGCCTTAGATTGTGGTGCTAAGTTATCAAGGCCTGCCAGCTCACCCCAGCCTGCAGGTCACAGCTGCCCCTCTGTCATGAAGCTGCTCTCCAGGCCCACCAGCATTTGCAAGCATCATCATCTCTCAACAGACATCATCATCTCAACAGCTCTCAGAGGGAGGCGCATTACCCTTTACCCAGGGTTTCTGAATCTCAAGCCTCCATGATCCATCCTTTGCTACAGAGTCGTGTGTTCATCAGCTCGAATAGGACCTCTGCTTAGCGCTTCTTATTTAGCAGATGGGCCTCACGGCACAGTCCCGTTCTCCTGGGTCACACATCCATCTATGTGAGCTTTATGATCTCAGCTGCCCCTCACTGATGGCCAGCAGTCTGGCTCCTAGTTTTTCTGTAGCAACGTTCAAGGAAATTTGAAGGAACATTTTTAACAAGT
Source organism: Tupaia tana (assembly GCA_026018925.1). Classification (NCBI taxonomy): domain Eukaryota; kingdom Metazoa; phylum Chordata; class Mammalia; order Scandentia; family Tupaiidae; genus Tupaia; species Tupaia tana. The sequence goes on from JAKSZU010000015.1 coordinate 52,704,845, forward strand.
GAGTTTGGAAATATAGCCACTCCTACCTGTTTAATGACAGTAGGGACCCACGACCAGTTCTCCAGCCTGGGGAATCCCCTTTCTCAGTCTTTGTCTCGTTCCCATGGTTGGTTAGTATTCACTACACAAAGTGTTCACTATCACCCAAGACTGCAATTTTGTTTATAAATTTGTACTTTATGGTGCACTCATAGTATTCAAAATACATAAAAACAGTTACGCTGTATTATATTATGTATTGTGGTATGTCTTGACACTTTCTGGTGCTTATCTAATGTATGCTTTTTGTAAGATAGCATTACATTTATGGTGTCACATGATCTCTGTTGAAAAATTTGTACCTATGGCGCCACGACGCACTACAGACATCTATCTGCCTTTAAGCCTGTCACTCATACCAGTTTGCTTACCGGCTGAGTCATAGAAGCAGAGCTCAGTGGTTTAGTGAAAGGTGCCTGTACAGAGCAGTGTCTATCCATGTATGGCACGGGGCCTGGCTTCCAGCTGGATCAGCACCTGCTGCTGGCCAGGAGGCTCTTGCATGCAGTTTGGGAGCTAATCATGCATGATACTAAGGTCGGCATTATGTTCAGTCTTGCCCACTATAACTCCCAGGAGCCGCGTAGTTAATCCTGAAGGCATTCCCAGTTGTAAGCCTTTTTTGTCGAATGCTTTATCATGTCGCTGTGCCTGAGTGGTTACCTAAAAACTTTAGAATCCCTGGGCTGAAGCCTCTCAGAATCCCTTCAAATTCTGTATTTTTCTTTTTTCAATAGGGAATTCAAATTCCTAGATAATCTCTCTCTTATAAAATTTCATTTGGAAGTCATTTTTTATTATAAGAAAGTGCTCACTTATAGAAAATTTCAAAAATGCCAAAATGTTTAAAGGAAAACAAAATTCATCTACCGTTTCATCATTCTGAAATTTTCTTTTTAAGTGAGGAGGAAGGCAGGAGGTGAGGGAAGAGAGAGAAAGAGAAAAGATAGGTCCTTTGACAGGGTTTCACCATTGCCACCTTCTGTCCCAGCCTCCTGGTTAGCCAGGGTCACAAGTGTGTGCCACTGGACCTGGCCTGTCCAGGCTGGTTGAGGATTTGAACCTAGGCCTCCAGTATATCCCTAGCCTTACACAGTGGGACCCTATCACGTATACCACCATGGCTGGGCCCCTAAGGTAATCATTATTAGCATAATACTTTTATAACATTTCTTCTAATCAGATGATTATTTATTTCTTTTTAAAAATAAAGTTGGAGACATACTGTGCATGTATTATCTCCTGCTTTTATAATTTAGCAGAATATAATGAACATTTTCTAGGTTATTTTTTCTTCTGCAATAAACTTTATAATATCCATACTCATATCAAACATTTGAAGCATACATGTATTATTCCAAAGCATTAAGAATGTGGAATACCATAGAATATTTAATTGAGATAAAGAAAAAGGAAAAATGACTTCAACCAGAATACCACAGCTCATCTTATGTTAAAAAAATAAAGGTCTTTATTTGTGCCAGGAAGGTGGAGTTCCCCAAAGGTCAGCATAGGGAATGGTTTCAGAATTTGTTTTGGTATCACAGGTGGGAAAAGGGATGTGTGGGGACTTCAGAAAGTCCTTGGAAAATGGAATTGAAATATAAGTTTATTTGGGTACAAAAAGTTTTGAAATGCATACATTTTCAATAATGTGTATTTTCTTTTTTAAGGGGTTTTGCCTTAGGACATGTGCACTTGCTGGAGAGACAGAGAGACAGAGACATTGAGAGAGAGAGTGAGAAATCACCCCACAGGGGGGATGGCCATGCCACAGTCTCTTCTCCACTCTCCTTCTGGGATCTTAGGCACCCACACACACGCGCCCAGTGTGTGTTTCAAGCCACTGGATTTGAGACTCGAACCTTGGTTGGCCATATGGGAGTCCAGTGACATAACTGCTACTGGTTCCCATATGCATTTTCATGAACTTCTAGACCCCTTGTATTAACAGGTCCCAGTTTCCTAGGTTTAGATTAATGTTTTAAATACAATGTAAGAGCAAGTGGGTTGTTTTTCTTGACTAAAACTCAGATATAATATGATCCTCAGGACTGATGTATGTTCTCCACCCTGTGGTCTTTAGATATCCCTCAGGAAGGACTACAGGGCTGTCAGCCTTGAGGGAAATTTCCATTTCTTACATGGGTCTAGGTGGAATTGAAGGGCATGGACTGGCTGTGGTTCCAGCTAGCCTTTCTCGTGTGGGCACCGTGTCCTCAGAATCATACTGGGCAGAGGAGGGGAAGGCTGTTAACTCCACTGAGCCATCTGCTCATGCCACAGCTCTCTCTTAAGAGTGTGACCTGTGTCAGGTATATCAGGAAACACATTAACAACAGTGGCATCACATGGCCAGACTTCCCGTTACCCAAACCTTGTGTTTTACTCATGTCTATCCAGTTAGATTGCAGATCTGAGCCAATAGAAACTGCTCTGTTAAGCTTTGGGATTCAGTTTGATTTTGGATGACAAATGCCTCCATCCCGATCTTGGTAATATCAGTTGGTTTTTGTTGTAGCCTCAGAATTATGAAAGGAAACCTGAGACACTGAACATTTTATACCAAATGACCAGTTGTCCTTTAAGCAGTATTCAAAAATATCCCAAGAATAGGTATTTAGTCTATTCCCTTTCTCTATGTTTTCCCTAGTTCCCCATCCTTTACCTCCCTCACTGTTACAAGGATTTGGAAATGGAACTTTTGTATCTGTTTTTAAAGGAATTTGTTTAGTGTATCTGTGTAATCTAATTTGGGAGGGTGAAGTTATCCTTGTTATCTTTTTATGTCAAGATTTGTGCTGTGTTGCCTCTTTGATTCCTGGTATTGATAAAATTGTATCTTTATTCTTTTTTCTTGTTAAATCTGACAAGAGGTTTATCCATTTTATTGCTCTTTTCATATATTTTCCTTTTTACATTTGAAACTTTATTGGCTTCCAATCTTTATTACTACTGTCCTCTGTTCATCTTGAGTCTACTTTGCCTTTCTTCTTTTAGTTTCTTCAGGTAAAAACCCAAATGATTAATTTGACAGCTTTTTAATTGTCTAATATAAGTATCTAATACTATGAATTTCCCTCTAAGTCCTGCTTTAGATGAATATAAAATTTGGATACATTTTTAATCAAATTTGGATGAATTTATTTTCATTTACTTCAAAATGTTTTCTAATATGCTTTGTGACTTCTCTTTGAAGCAAAGACCATTTAGAATTGTGTTCAGATATTTGGTTTAGTATCTTTTTTTAAAAAAAGAATCATTTAATTTTATTTTTTATCATTATTATTTTAGTTCTTCAGAGAGAAAGAGAGAGAGAGAGAAAGAAAGCTGCTAGGTCCAGGACTTGAACATTATCCTCCATGTTGGAGTCCAGTGTCTTAACCACTACATCACCAGCCAGCCCCAGTTTGGTATCTTTTTAAATGTTTTAAATTGATGCATAATAATTGTACATATTTATGGAGAACAGTGTGATTTTCCAGTATATGAATATAATGTATAATGATCAAATCAGAGTAATCGGTATATCCGTCATCTCAAATATTTATCCTTACTTTGCTTTGGGAACATTCAAATCCTCTCTTTTATCTATTTTGAAATATAGAGTAAATCACTGTTAAGTGTAGTTACCCTTCTGTGCTGTCGGATACTAGAACTTACTCAACTTATTTAACTGTAATTTTACATCCTTTAACCAATGTCCATATTCCCCCCTCTCCCCAACCTTTCCCAGTCTCTAGTAATCGCTATTCTACTCTCTACTTCTGTGAGTTCAACTTTTTTAGTTTCCACGTATGAGTGAGAACATGTCATTTTCTCTTTCTTCTTTTGTGCCTGGGTTATTTCTCTTAACATAATGTTCTCTGAGCTTGTCCATGTTACCTCAAATGAGGAGTTCATTCTTTTCAGTGACTGAATGGTACTACATTTTTTTTTTGTGTGTGTGTAGGGTGGGTTGTGGCTATTTTATTTGGTGGATACGTACGTCGATTCCATATCTTGGCTGTATGCTGCAATAAACTTTGGGGTGCAGATACCTCTGTGACATACTGATTTCCTTCCCTTTGGATACATATCTGGAAGGGGAATTGCTAGAGCATAAGGTAGTTCTATTTTTAGTTTTATGAGAAACTTCCATACTGTTTCCCATAATGGCTGTACTAATTTGCATTTCCTTAACAACGTAATAGAGTTCCCCTTTCTTTGCATTCTTGCCAGCATTTGTTATTTTTTGTCTTTCTGATAATAGCTGTTCTAAATGGGGCAAGATGATATCTCATTGTGGTTTCAATTTGCATTTCCCTAATGATTAATCATATTGAGCATGTTTTTATGTTTGTTTACCTTTTGTATGTCTTCTTTTGAGAATTGAATATTCAGGTCATTTACCATTTTTTAATTGAGTTATTTTTATTTATTTTTTTGCTGTTGAAATGTTTGAGTTCTTTGTGTATTTTGGTTGTTAATACCTTGTCAGATATGTAGTTGGCATATATTTTCTCTCATCCTGTGAGTTGTCTTTTCTGTTTATTGTTTCCTGTGCTATACAGAAGCTTTTCGGGTTGATATAATCCTATATGTCTGTTTTGCTTTTATTGTCCCCGCTTTTCAGATTTTATGCAAGAACTCTTTGCTCTTACCAGTGTACTAAAGTTTTCCCTATACTTCTAGTAGCTTTATAGTACCAGGTCTTTTAAAAAAATTGTTTATTATTACCGTTATTTTTATATTTCTTTTTTTTTTTTGAGAGGTTTTTTTTTTTTTTTTTGCTATAGGGCGCGTGCGCTCGCCAGACAGACAGAGAGAGACATAGAGACAGAAAGCGAGAAATCACCCCCCGGGGGGATGGTCATGCCGCAATCCCTTCTCCTCCATTCTCCTCTCGGGATCTTGGGCACGCACGCACATGCGCCCGGCGTGAGTTGTAAGCCACCGGGTCCAAGACGCGAACCGCGGTTGACCACGTGGGAGTCCAGCGACATAGCCATTACGCTAACTGCTGGTTCCCATTTTTATATTTCTTATAGGGCATTTGTGTTCACCAGAGAGAGAGGGAGAGAAAGAGACTAACCAAGTCTCCAGGTCTGGGTCTTGAACCATGGTCAGCCATGTGGGAGTCCAGTGCCTTAACTACCATGTCACCTGCTGGTTCGTAGTTTCAGGTTTTGTGTTGAAGGCTTTAATCCACTTGGAATTTATTTTTTTATATGGTGAGCGATACAAATCTAGCTTGATGTGTCCAGTATTTTTTAATACCATTTTTTTGAGAGATTTTCGCTATAGGGCGTGTGCACTTGCCAGACAGACAAAGAGAGACATAGAGACAGAAAGCGAGAAATTACCCCCCAGGGGGGATGGTCACGCCGCAATCCCTTCTCCTCCATTCTCCTCTCGGGATGTTGGGCACGCACGCACATGCGCCCGGCGTGAGTTTTAAGCCACCGGGTACGGGACTCGAACCGTGGTCGACTACATGGGAGTCCAGCGACATAGCCATTATGCTAACTGCTGGTTCCCAATACCATTTTTTTGAAGAGACTTCTTCCTGATGAATGTTCTAAGACCTTTGTCGAAAATCAGTTGGCTATATAGATGTGAATTTATCTCTTAAGTTTTCTGCTCTGTTCTATGGTGTGTGTGTGGTGTTTTTCCCCCCATATCATGCTGTTTTGGTTACAGTATAATTTGAAATCTGGTAGTGTGATGTTTCCAGCACCATTCTTTTTGCTAAGGGTTTCTTTAGCTCTTCAGAGTCTTTAGTGATTGTTTTTTCTAAATATTTGTCTGAATAATGTGATTGGTAATTTGGTAGGTATTGCATCAAACCTGTAGACTACTTTTAGTAGTGTGGACATTTTTACAGTATTGATTCTTCCAATCCATGAACATTTTTTGCATCTTCAATTTCTTTTACAATTTTGATTATGGAGATATTTTACCTCTTTGGTTAAATTTATTCTTAGGTATTTTATTTTCTTCATAGCTATCATAAACAGAATTTTTAAAAATATACTTTTTCCTGCTATTTCTTGATTCAGGCTTTCCAATTCGTCTTGATTCAATCTTAATAGATTGTTATATGTCCAGGAATTTATCATTTTGTCTGGGTTTTCAATTAGTTGGCATATTGTTGTTCATAACAGTCCCTAATGATCCTTTGTATTTACGTGGTATCAGTTGTACTGTCTCTTTTTCCATCTCTAATTTTATTTGGGTCTTCTTTTTTTTAGCTAATACATTGTCTTTTGTTAACTGCTCTTGTGCGTTTATTTTGATCTTACTTTTCTAGTTCCTTTAAGTGCTTTACTTGGTTTATTACATTTTTTTCTTTTAGAGAGATTTTTGCTATAGAGCGCATGTGCTCGACAGAGAGACAGAAAGACAGAAAACAAGAAATCACCCTCCAGTGGGGATGGCCACTCTGCAGTCCTTTCTCCTTCATTCTCATTTCTGGAATTTGGGCACACATGCACACATGCCCAGTGTGAGTTTCAAGCCGCTGGGTCAGGGACTTGAACCATGATTGACTACTTGGAATTCCAGCAATGTAACCATTAAGCCATCTGCTGGTCTTGGTTTATTACATTTTTGATGTAGGCACTTATTGCTTTAAAATTCTCACTTAGTACTGCTTTTGTCATATTCCAGAGGTTTTAATTTAATTTTCTTCCTTATTATTGGCCCAATAGTTGTTTAAGAGTATGGTGTTTAGTTTAGTACTGTATGGTTTCCAAAATTCTTCTCATTATTGATTCCTAGTTTTATTCCATTGTGGTCAGAAAAGGTGCTCAATATGATTTTTGAGATTTGTTTTCTGGCGTAGCAGCTGGTATATCTTGGAGAATGTTCTATGTGCTAATGTGTATTCTGCAGCTGTTAGATGAACTATTCTGTAAATGTCTGCTAGATCCATCTGGTCTATAGTGCTGTTTAAATCCAAGGTTTCTTTATTGATTTTCTGTCTAGATAATCTGTCCAGTGCTGAGAATAGGGTGTTGAAGTCTCCAACTATTATTATACTGGAACTTGTCTTTCCTTTTAGGTCTAGTAATATTTGCTTTATAGATTTGGGTACTCTAGTGGTGGGTGCATATATATTTAAATCATTATTTCTTCTTGCTAAATAAATCCCTTTATCATTATATAATGACTTTCTTTGTCTTCTTTTTCAGTTTTGATTTAAAGTCTATTTTATTTGATATTCCTGTTCACTTTTGGTTTCTGCTTGTACAGAACATCTTTTTAAAATCCTTTTACTGTCTATGTGAGTATGTATTAATGAGATGAGTTTCTTATAGGCAGCATATTGTTGGTTTGTTTTTGTTTGTTTTTAGAGAGAGATTTTTGCTACAGGGCAGGTGCACTATCCAGAGAGACATATAGAGAGAGACAGAGACAGAGAAACAGAAAGCAAGAAATCATCCCCCAGGAAGATGGCCACACCACAATCCCTTCTCCTCCATTTGCCTCTTGGGATTTGGGGCACGCACACACATGCTCCCAGCATGAGTTTTAAGCCACTGCATCCGGGACTCAAACCACAGTCAACTAACTGGGAGTCCAACAACATAACCATTAGACTATCTGCTGGTCCCCTGTTTGTTTTTTATTTATCTATCCAGTCAGTCTATATCTTTTGATTGGAGAATATAATCTGTTTACATTTAAGGTTATTATTGATAGGTAAAGACCTGATCTGTCATTTTTAAAATGTTTTCTGGTTGTTTTATATATCCTTTTTTCCTTCTCCCTCTTTTATTGTTAGGGTTTTTTTATAGTATTTTTTTTTTTGAGCTATATGAATGGAGCTGTAATAACTCAGACTCTTTGGTGAGAGGTATTTAGGTTTCTACATGGCAACATGGCATGTTTTTCACAGTGAAATGAAATGGTCATGTTAAAATATTGTATGATCTTGGAAGGGTATCTTCAGCTATTTTGTTATGTTCATATGCCATGTAAATAGGATCTAAGGGCAAACTTTGCAATGTTTTAATAACATGTTTTCTCTTATTTTCTTTTCAGTGCACTGTCATTGGGCAGAACTGGATCTGAAAAACAAGATGCTAAGCACCTACACTGCTTTAAGAATTTGAAACTGAAACGTGAAAAAGGAAGACAGAAAGAAAAAATTAGGAACCTGAATAGCCCTGCAAAAAAAAACAAAAACATAAAAACACCAAAGGACTGTTACCATTTTCTGTTGCTGTGGTCTGAGGCAGTGGGTGGTGCCCGTGTGGGGGAGTGCATATGGCAGAGGGCAACCCCCATGCCTCCCTCACAGGAAGGCTGTATTGGTTCCTGCCCTGTCTTGGCTTGCTTTTCAAACAGGCTGTCCCAACATCATTTGTCATCAAGTTCACTGTGGTGTATTTGTGTCCATGATGGGTCTTCAACACTTTCATGCTGTTCAAGCTCTTTCCAACACTGGTTCATAAGTCAGGGTCCATGTTAAGGTGTAAAAAGAACAATTATTAATGATAATGTATTGTGTGGGACCTTTGCATCTTGTAAATTTTCTCTTTTTTTCTAAAAATAAATAATAATAAAACCTGAAATCTCAACAAACCACTTTATTAGCAAACAAATTCTGCCATGTTTCTGCTTAATGATGTTATCTGTAGAAATGCAGTGTGTTTCATGCTGTGTATGTGTGTATGTATATAAAATCTTTTTTTTCTTTCTAAGTTTATTTTTTTTTTCCACAAGAGACAGAGATAAAGACAGATGTACACCCCCAATAGGGTCTTCATGCCACAAGCTTCCCCCAGCCCCACCAACCCAGATCATATGTATGTATGTATGCATATGTACATGCTATGTGTACAGAGACCTCAAGACACAAACCCAGGACCTTTCATGTGGCTTCAACATTACGAAGCATTGCATTACTGCTCTGCCACCCTCACTGGCCTATACAGCTTTTCAAATAACCCCCTTGCAAGAGGCCTTCCCTGAGTGTCACACATAGGCCTGTACTCCACACTGAGGGCCTGTTTGTGGTGATTACAATTGATGACATTTTACTTGAAAATGAGATAGCAGGAAAGGGAATGTAAATGGGAATCAGGGAATGCAGACCGTTCTCGCTGAGACAGTTGCACATGACTCCAGCATTCAGAGCAGCATCTTACCTCCCGTGCCACTGTGGCTGGGTGTCATTGGCCTTGGTAACGCCAAAGCTCTACTTGTGAGCTTTTCCTTAACTTCTGAGTCCCTCTACTCTAGCCCACTTGTCTACTTCAAATGAGAGCATATTAGAAAATGTGTAAAAAGAAAGCTCAAATCACATCTCTGATTTATATTCAAGTACTTAGAATATTAAAGTGGAAAGGGATTTCCCAGGTTGCTTTGTTCTGAGTCAGTATAGGTGGGTCCAGTATATTCCACAATAGTTTAAATCTCTAGATTTGAAATCATCACATCCCAGATATAAATCCTGGTGAGCTCCCTCAGCTCTACGGGCTGTTAGGAGCAAGCAGCTCTTCTGTTTGAATGATCTAAGTAGGGTTCTACAGAGTGAATTAAAGTTCTCTTTAGGAGCCAGCAGATGGCATGGTGGTGAAGGCATCATGGCTGGTTAAGGACTCACGGCTGATTAAGAACACATGGCTGACCCATAGTTTGAGTCCTGGACCTGGTGGCTTGCTTTCTCACTTTCCCTCTCTCTTGCTCTCTGGTGAGTGCATATGCCCTATAGCAAATAAAAAAATAATAACAAATAAAATTAAATAAATCTTTTAAAAAAATTCACTTTAAAGTGATTTGAATCTATACTTTGGTGAACTCAGCTGTAGGGTTTGGGCTGATGAACAGAGCTGTCATATACTTCTCTGCCAAAACATATTTTATCACCATCAATGAATGCTTTCTAAAAAGTTGTATTTATCCCATGAGTGAGAGAAACGGCACCCCTGTCAGGGTCTTGACACTGTAATCCGCATTTTACTCTACCAAGCACTAGTGAGCCTGGATCATGGGTACATGTGTGCATGTTGTACTCAAGATTTCTGGATGGGAACTGACAACCTTCCCATGCAGATCAGCCTAACAGAGCCTCATGTTTCACCACCACATCACAATTCAGCCCTAAATTCATGCTTATTGGAGAAAAGCAACCTGCTGTGTGTGCGTGTGTGTGCGTGCGTGCGTGTGTGTGTGTGTGTGTGTGTGTGTTGGGGGCGGGAGGGTGGTCACCAGAATTGTACAGAGAGAAAAGTTCATGTGCTTGACCTTTAGACAGTGGTAAAATGAAAAAGACCTTCATTTTGCACAGTCCAGTGTTTGGGTCCCATTTTAGAGGGACACAGATACACCATGAGCAACATCACATGATAGAGCTGCTGAAGGGTCTGAAAATGACAAAGAAGAGCTAAGAAAGCTGGGGCATTTAGTCTGGGGGTGAGGGGTAAACCTCTGAGTATTTGAAAGATGTGGACAAGTCACTGGGGCATGAAAAACATAGCAGTATATATATAAGTTGCACTAACAAAGCTTTCTAACTCTTGATGTGATTCAAAAGTGGATGATGCTGTTGGGAGCTTTTGTTGTTGGGAGCTTTTGTTGTTTGAGTAGAAGTTCTGAGCCTACTTATGTGGGGGGAGATCTTTATTTTTTTAAGGTTTTTTTTCCCCCCCGAAAGAGAGGGGGAGACAACTTTAACAGAGTCATTATGCCATAATCCACCCCCAGCCTCAGCCAGTCCAGATCATGGGCATGCATGTGTTCTTGGTATGTGCAAGGAGGCCTCAGGATGTGACCCTGGGTCCTTCCTATGTGGGTCCTGTTGCATTACCACTGTGCTACCCTCTGACCCCTGTTTTATTAATTAAAGAATGTTCCTCTCCTCACAGTATGCAGGGAACATTGTAAATGTCAGAAAAATGTCTACTACTGTTGTAGCATTGGACTGAAAGAAGCTTTTCCATCATCCTGAAAATCATTTTCAACTCCTAGCATCAAAGAAGCCATGACTGTGCTGAAAACTGGCTTAAGAGGGTCAGCTCAAACCACAGGGCAAGGCTATAGAGGGAAAGATGAATGCCCAGTAAGAAGCCCCACAGTACCCACAGCTACATCAAAAAGGTGACTAATTTCCTCCCCTACTTTACTTTCCTTCTGAAGGTCATTTCCAACTCTTATTGTGGGACTAATGGCTAAAATTAGATTTGGGTACCGTTCTTCTAGAGTATAAAACTTAGTCTTCACATCCATTCTGCCATCTCTAGCTCCTGTTTTCTGCTTATTTATAAAAACTGCTGTTTATTGTCCAGTAAAACATCGTTTGAACGAGGATGGGAGAAGAGAATCATACCATGTATGGCTTTTCTGAGACGCCTTGGCAGGCTGCAGGCCTAGTACTTTAAACAGAGCTCTGAGCCGATAACACTAGGTTGCAGGGTCCGTTCAATCTTGCCTTTTTCAGTTTACTTTATAGGAGACTAAGCTCTTGTGGCTACACAAAACATAGACCAAATAAAGGCATCTCTGGGGCTGGATGCTTCTAGCGAGGGCATTTTACTCTACCAAGCACTAGTGTATAGAGAATTTGGTATTTCATTGATTTGATCATAAGGACCAAATAGTTCCACAAATGTCCCATTTCCTCTGGCTTGGTATCATTTTAGTAATTCCAAAGACAGGTGATCTTTTCTGTTACTGAAATCAGACTTTCTGTCCTCTTTCAGCCTGGCACTTTCAGAATTCTTAATTTGCAATTCATTGCTGGCTTGGGTCTTTTAAAAAGAGAACTAAAGACCCTCAACTCAAAATGCATGTAATAATATCAAAAGTAGAGTCTCCCATTGATCACGTTGGAAAAGAAGAGGGAAGATATTTCGGGGGGGTGTCTGCTGTTTCTCTCCTGGGATACAGATGCTAGCATATTCCAGTTTCAGAAGTTCTGGGAGCAATCTTAAATCCCCATTTTAAAGGTGTCTATTAGTGATGGTATTTTAGATTTGTTAAATCACTAGTACATTGATTTTTGATAATATATTTAATCTGTGTAAAGGTCTTAAAATACCTTGTTTTTAAATCCTCCCAGGGGGTGGGTGAGTCAGAGGTTCTGACACTGAGCAGTGGGGTGGTCCACTGAAGGAGCAGCAGCTGATAGCCCCCAGCCCTGCAGCAAGAAGACTGGCTTTGATTCAGGCTTGGGTCCAAGATGGCGGGGTAGGGGAGAGGTGGAGGTGGCCAGTGGATGACAGAGGAGAGGTACAGTTGCCTTAGGGAGAGAAAGGATGTTCAACCAACTGTCAGCAGGTTCATAGGACTGGGTTTCAGGGGAGAAAGGGAATATGGAGGAACAAGGACAGAAACGAGACTTCAGAGGTGAGCAGGGACTGGACCACAGTGGTCTGGTAGGTCATGGTAATGAGCTTGGGCCTCTTCATGACCCCCTCCCTATCTTCTCTAGGCTGATTTGTTCTAGTTTTTCAACAGTTTCTCACATGATTTGCTGTAAGACTTGGTGCAGTTTTGCCATTGTGTGACCAAAGCCCGTGGAGTGGACAGTAGTGTTGTGGTCTCGACAGGCCAAGGGTTGCATAGACTTTGAGTTGACTCTTGGCCATATGGTGGCTTGCAGCTTGACCTGGGGTTGTGTATTTACCCAGCCTTCTGAGCTTCTGTCACCTCATCCATCAGACAATGGCAGCTGCCACTTGGAGCACAGCTGTAGGGATAAATGAGAGGGCGGGTAATCTTGGTTTGTGCCCCACATGAGGCACGTGTGCAGCGTGAGCAGCCTCTATTCCTGTAGCTGCAACTCATGCTTGGCTCTCTCTGAGCCTGGAATCCCCAGGTTTATTCCATCTCCCCACTGTCCTCTGGCCAATGAAGAACTGAATGAATAATTTAACTGCTTTCCCATTAGTCTCAGCTGTGGTCTTGCCTGTTGACATACTTCAGATGTCATGTTGGGTATTACTCCCAGCTGTCTCATCTTCAGATGTCTTTTTTTGTACCTTTAAATCTTGACTAAACAGGACACATAGGATAGACTTGACCCTCCAGTAGAAATCCTCCTTCAGATCAACAGATGCATCATTTATATACTCATTCACCCACATTCCTCCTACCCACATTGCCTGTTCTTACTGAAATCAAGTTATACTATTTTCACAGTATCTTGGTGATTAATCCAAAGATGTCAAAAAATATTAGTACAGCACAATGCGTTATCTGTGAACTCATTTTGGCTTCCAACGATCGCTGTGTTCTTTTCCACAGGCTTAGAAACCATCTGTTGAATCATCTATTCTAGAATGTTTTGGAGGACCCACCGCTCACTGGGCTGTCTGCAGTGTCTGGAATTCATCTTGTTGAAACTGTGATTTTTTGACATATTTGGTTTTCTGTCCCTTCTCTTCTCAAAATATTTTTAAAAAAGTTACCAGTAGTGTAACTCTGTACTATGATTATCTCTTTAAGTTATTTCAGAGCTTTTGAAATGTCAGTTCATTCAGAGAACCTCGTAAGTTGGTCTCTTCACCTCTCTTGGGCTTTGGATCCCCTTTTATGATGTTTATTTTTGATATTTTGGAATCTGAAACATTTGCTTATCAGAGTGGATAAAATAACTATATTTGAGCACTTAACCCTAGACAAAACCTAGTCTAAGCCCTTTATGTATATCAATTCTTGCAATCACCTTTTATTTTTTATTATTTTTATTTTTTTCAGAGACAGTTATGTCATCAGTATTTTTAAAAAGTTATTTATTTACTTTTTTCCATGAGAGAGACACAGAGAAAGCCAGAGAGATAGGCACCCCTATAAGGTTTTCATGCCATGATCCACTCCCAGTCTCAGTCAGCCTGGATTATGGTGCACTGTGTGGCATTCTCAGAGTAATCCTGGGATGCAAACCCAGGACCTTTCTCTTGTGGGTCTAGCTGCATTACTACTGTACCTCTGTCTGCCTCCCCAATTGAGAATTAGAGAGGTGAAGTAACTGTCAGGAATTATGAACAGTTTGAAACTTACTCTATTTATAGAGTAACATATTAACCTGCTGAAGTGTCCTGGGTGCTGGAAGAAGACAGAAGACCAAGTCAGGGACAAGACTGAGCTTTATTACAGTAATAGCAGGGCCTAGTGTCAGTGCTTGTGCCGACCCCATGAACCCCACTTCCACAGGTGACACAGAGGCCAGGTGATGCCTTCACACATGGTAGGCTATGCTCAGAAGTATCCCAAGCATAGAGAACCCCAGTCATCTACGATGCCTCACCTTTGCTCTGGAGACTCTCCTCTCTCTCTCTTTACCAAAGTTGTTGGCTATGTAAACGTCTGGAAATGGAGTCTTGGTGCAAAGGCCATCAACACTGCTGCTCACTAAATGTGAGGAAACAGCAGAGACCCACAGAACTGTCTCTCAACAGAAACTTAACCAAACTCACTCTATTAGGCCGCCCAGAGCTTGTGCTCATAATCCATTTCCCACTGTGCTGCCCCCAAGTGCTGGAAGCAGGTGCTGTGTTGTGACGCCATGTGGTGCTAACAGCTTCCCATAGCTGCCAGCTCCCATGTGTTTTTCTGTACCTTTGATTTCCCTTAGCCTTGCCCCTTAATTTCCTCCCCAGCTCTCTGCTGCCTGGACTCTGAAGATCTTCACAGCCTGTCTCTGTGTTTTCTTTCCTATTGAAATGTACTCTTCCCTTTATACTCTTGTTTATTGGCAGTGAAGTCATGGGTGCTGTTCCAGCTCTCTGTTAATTTCTTTGGAACTTTATGGGGATATTTATCCTTCAGAACTCTGTGTCACATACGATGTCCCCTGTAGCTAGCTAAACAGTTCTCTCTGGGAACACCACTCTCTTTTCTTTAAAGTCCCCAGCGCGTAGAGTCCTGCCCACAACTGTGCCAGTGTTTGCTGTCCTGGTGCTGCAAGACAGACAAGCTTTCTTCTGCTTCTAAAGCTCACCTTAAATTGAAGAGGAAAAAAAACAAAAACAAAAAAAAACAGGTTCACAGCATCTTACATTTTAAAATACTTTTGCAGACATTACTCTTTGCTGGAACAATCCTGTGCCTCAACCAGAGATCATCACTACTTTGTGGTTGAGGCCACCAAAGAGGAACAGACTTGTTTGAGATCAAAGAAGTAGAAACTGGTCATGGCTTTAAGCTAAGGATCCTAATTCTTTTTTTTTTTTTTTTTTTTGGAGAGGTTTTTGCTATAGGGCGCATGCGCTCGCCAGACAGACAGAGAGAGACAGAGAGATAGAAAGCGAGAAATGACCCCCCAGAGGGGATGGCCACGCCGCAATCCCTTCTCCTCCATTTTCCTCTCGGGATCTTGGGCACGCACGCACACGCGCCCGGCGTGAGTTTAAGCCACCGGGTCCGGGACTCGAACCGCAGTCGACCACGTGGGAGTCCAGCAACATAGCCATTATGCTAACTGCTGGTCCCAGGATCCTAACTCTTGATCCTGGTTCATTAATTAATCATTTCATCTATTCAGCAGTCTATGCAAGCTTCTGTGCTAGTTTCTGGGCTCACAAAGACAAATGTCATTGAACCTTGACCTCATGATGCATAATCTCTTGAGAAGATGGACAGGCAGAATGCAGCCGCAACATTGTGGTCAGTGCATCAGTACAGGCAGCAACAAGGAGTTCTCAAGGTGGCCAGGTGAGTATTCCAAAGCCTATGGGAGAAGGGACATGGTGAAGAATGTCCAGGAAAACTTGGTTGGTGGCCTGAGACCCACACGGGATGTCCAGGTAATAGCAGGCAGTGAATACAAAGGTGTACTAGAGAACAAACCTGGGAAACAGAGTATTCTGGGAACCTCCAGGAAGGTTTTGTACCTGAGTTTAATGCTCCATTCAATTCTTTGCAGGTCTTTTCCACCTGTGCCTCCTCACTGTCCATCTGTAGGTTATTCGGTAAAGCCAGGGTAGTACCTTCAAGGCAATCCTGATACTCCAGGCCCTGTGGGGTATCCCAGAGAAAATGGGCTCTAGTTAAAGGGTCTTTTCTCCCTCTTCCAGGGCCATGTACAGAGGCAGGCTGTGCTTTCTTCATGGTATGATGAGTGGAGTGCCACCTTCAGGAAATGGTTGGTGGGGGTCCTCAGTATATAAGGTGGGAAAAGTTGGTGGTGACCTAGAGCTCTGCATTGTAGAAAGTGGAGTAGAAAGAGCAATACAGACTTGGTCAGAAGCCCCAGATCTCACTTCTCATCCTGTGCAAACTCCTCGAGCTTTGACCTTGGTCAAGAAATTGACCTCTGAGGCTTTCTTATCTGTACAGTGGCTATGCCTCCTACATGGGACTGATGTGAGGCTGCAAGGTGGTGATTTCTATGGCCAGCCTCAGCAAGAGGGCCTCTGCTCAACTGCTGCTATCAGTAGAGGCAACGCGGGGCTGCGAGTGGAGGACTCTGGGCATTATGGCTGTTTCTCTGCCACACTCTCGCCCCAGACTTGGATTCCGAAGTTGTGGGCTGGAGTCAGAGCAGAGCAAGAGGTCATGAGAGAAGCTTGTTGGGTCTCTGCAGGCATGCTGTTCCTTCCAGCATTTTTTTTTTTTTCCCTGACACACGTTGACATGAGTGTGGCTGCTCAACAAGAAGACAGAAATAACACAAGGATAACTGACAGCAAAGAATGTTCTCCCCACATTTCTCACTACTTCCTGAAGCTAGACTGCTTCCAAATAAGGACAAGGCAAGAGGAGGCCCCCCTTCTTCCTAGAAGTAAAATCCAGAGAGAGCCAAGCAGTGGCTCTGCTTTGAAAGGAAAGCAACGACCTTGGGTATAGGTATGATCTCCTCAACTCTGGCAACAATTTGCCTCCGAATAGAGTGGGGTCATTTCCCCCTACACTGGCTGTTCCAAATGCTCTTCCTCCTCAAGAGGATGGTCACCCAATTTAGTAACCTTACCACTCTAAAATCAGTCTATATTCTCAAAAATAATGAACTATACTCTGACTTTTTTGGGCCAAGGAAATGGAAGACACTAAAAATATGCAGAAAAATTCTTGGATTTTCAGACATGTAGGGTTACAATTTATAATAATAAAGGATTTTGAAAATTACTTTTGGACTAGCCAGAAGGCATGGTGGTTAAGGCACTGGATCCCACATGACTGCGTTGCTTGAGTCCCAGACCTGGCAACTTGGAAAATACACTGGGCATGTGAGCATGTGTGACCCAAATCCCAAGGAAAGAATTGAGGAGGGATTGTGGTGTAGCCGTTCCCCATGGAGAGAGAATTTTCTCTCAGCCACTCCCCCCTGCCCCGCCCAATCTCTCTCCGGCAGGAGTATGTTCCCTACAGCAAAAAGAAAAGAAAGAAATAATTACTTTTGAACCTTTCATTAAAAAATAATTTCAAACTTAACAGAAAAGTGTCAAGAACAGTGCAAAAAATACCCTTATACCCTACATCTCAACTTGTTTTATTATTCCTCCCTATCCTCCTTTATATGTGTGCATAATTTTTCCCTGAACCATTTGAGAATAATTGCATTCATATTTCAAAGTAAGTTATTTGTGTCGTGGACCTTCACTCCTAAATACTGCATTGTATATTTCCTAAGAATAGGCATTTCTACTTATATAACCTGGCATGGATGTCAACTTCAGTAAGTTTAATGTTCTTTTCTCTGATTTATTGTTGATAATCTAAGTTTTCTAATTAATAATGTAATTTGTAGCATTTTTAAAAAGAGGTTTTTGCTATAGGGAGCATGCGCTCACCAGACAGACAGAGAGAGACAGAAAGCGAGAAATCACCCCCAAGGGGGGATGGCCACACTGCAATCCCTTCTCCTCCATTCTCCTCTTGGGATCTTGGGCACGCACACACACGCGCCCGGCGTGAGTTTAAGTTGCCGGGTCCGGGACTCGAACCGTGGTCGACTACGTGGGAGTCCAGCGACATAGCCATTATGCTAATTGCTGGTCCCCATTTGTAGCATTTTTGCCTTTTAGTACAGGATGGTCAAGGATCAGGCCACTTTTAGTTTTTTTCCCTAAAAACAAACAAACAAAAGTTGCTTTTTTTTCCCCTTCAGACTAAGCCATAAGTAGACCACTTCCCTCTCTAGGCCATATATTCCTTGTCTGTGAGATGTGGAGGTTTATGATAATCTGATGGACCATCATAGTGATTTAAGTCTCACCTCCCTCTCAAACAGGACTGCTGGCATTGGAAATTAATCCAAAGGCTCTGCCTTTATCTATCAAAGTTCTCAGAAATGACTCCTTAAAGTAAAAATGGTGGGACAGCAGTTGGTGTAGTGGTTACATTGCTGGACTCTCCCGTGGCTGACAGCAATTTGAGTCTCAGACTTGGTGGCTTCAAAAATCACACCAGGCACATGTGCATGAATGCCCAAGATCCATGGAGGAGAATGGAGAAGAAGAGATTGAAGCATGGCCATCACTGCTAGAACAGGATTTCTCACTTTCCCTCTCACTGTCTCTCCCTCTTCAGCGAGCACATGCGCCCTAAGGCAAAAACCTCTGAAAACAAAATAAAGTAATAATAGTAACAACGTATTTGGTGATGGTCCCATATGGAAAGTGAAATAAAGAAATGATAACAATGCCATAAAGCTTGAAGAGAGGAACTGAGAATACTGTATTCCAGGTATCCACACTACATATGAAATGGTATAGCATTATATGAAGGAGGACTTATATTAGTTTAAACTACTGTATGTTTTCTACAGGAAACCCACTTTATTACTTTTTAAAGAATTATTTATTTAATTTTATTTATGGTTATTATTTGATTTTGCTATAGGACATGTGTGTTCACCAGAGAGAAACAGAGAGAGAGAGGGGGAAAACTGAGAAAGAAGCTGCAAGATTTGGAATTTGAACCACAGTTGGCTATGTGGGAGTCCAATGCCCTAACCATCACACCACCTGTTGACCCCCAAAAAACCCACATTAAATATAAAGACTCTGTTAGAGAGCAAAGAGATAGAGAAAGATATACCATGCTAGCACTAATCAGAAGAAAGTTGGAGTAGTTATGTTAATAGCAGACATCAGAACCAAAACAATTATCATGGGTAAAGAGGGGCACTACATAATGATAAATGGTTCTGTTCTCCAAGAAGATACACCATTGTATGTGTCTAACAAAAGAGTGATGAAATATGTGAGGCAAAGCTTAGAGAACTAAAAAAGAGAACTAGACAAATTTACTATTTACAGTTGGAGATTTCAACATTCCCCTGGCAGAAACTGATAGATCAACCAGGCAGAAAATCAATAAGGGTAGACTTGATGTGAACAGTACTATCAATCAACTTGATCCAATTGACATTTATAGACTACTCTATCCACCAACAGCAGAATACACTTTTTTTTTTTTTTAATGCTTACATGGAACATTCACCAAGATAGACCACATTCTGGGTCATAAAACACATCTTAACAAATTCAAAAGGATAGCAATCATACAAAGTCAGTTCTCAGGCCACAGTGGAATGAAAGAAATTAGTAACAAGAAAAATTACTTGGAAAATTTCCAAGTATTTGGAAATTGAACAACACACTTTAAAATAATACTGGATCAAAGAAGAAGTTTTTTTTTTTTTTACATGACTTTTTTTTTTCATTTTAAAATTTCATTTTCTTTTATACATTCTATCACATTATTTAGTTGACAAAGTGAGTATTTCAACAGGTGAACATTTCTCCCTAGTCCTGTTGATAAAACTACAAAATATCTTCAACAGATAATACCACATTTCTTTGTCCCATTAATGCTTTGCCTCCCTATTTTTCTTCTAAAGGGTCCTTCCTCAGACCCTGCTCTTTCACACACACTACATCTGGTATTTACATCCATAAGAAGATGTTTTGACAGAAATTTTAAAATACATGGAATTAAGTTAAAATGAAGATACAACTGATCAGAATTTGTGAGAGAAAGTGAAAGTAGTGCTTATATGGAAATTTATATCATTTAAGTAATTCAATGATATTGTGTGACTACTGAGAGGAGCCAGTATTGGAACAGGACAGTCTGGCTCCCGAAGAGGGAGAACCATTCTTATCTCTGGAAGAACACATACTACATTGGTCTTCCAGAACAATTTAGTAGACTAGAGATATGTGGGATAGAAAGGACAGAAAGAGGAGACCTGAGATACCATCACAGGATTTGCAAGAAGTAACAGATGCTATTAGGATTTTAGAGAAGCTGTTATTAATATTTGTAAAATCAAGGAGGATAGGGATGCTGCCAGAAGATTTGTGGAAGATAAATTCATCGCAGGAAGTCACTGGAGAAGCCACCGGGCTCTGCTGTAGGCAGCACATTTATCAATAGCTTTGATAAAGTCAGGCTCATCAAGTGATGCAACCACATTGAAAAGAGAGAGCCTTCCAATATGATACAATTAAGTGAGGTGATTGGTCAAATACCTAAAATGGGCAAAATTAAGACCAGGGAGGACTTGGAGAAGAGTCTGTGATAGCAAACTCAAAGTTTAGTGAGCTACGAATGAATTGCAAATGAGTTTGATCTAGCTGTCAAAAGTAGGAACGAGCACCCACATATGGCTTCTCCACATGGCTTGGCTTCTTCACAACATACAACTTCTGTGTAGCTGGATTTCTTATAGGACAGCTTAGGTTCCGAGCACCAGCCTTCTAGTGCACAAGGTGGAAGCCATATAGTCTTCTATGATCCAGTCTTAGAAGACACAGCATACGACCTCTGCTGTGGTCCATTGCACCTAGCAGCTGCAAGCCTACTCAGATTCTAGCTACACCAATAGAGACCATTAGAGTCACTTAAGATTTCAGATGTCTGAACCCCACCCTGGGTAGACTGACTCAGGATATCTGAGGTGAGGAGCTGAGACTGTTTACAAGCTCTCAAGATGTTCTGAATGGTGGTGGAATTGAGAACTTCTAGTCTCAGGAGCAGGGGATAGTTGTTCTATAAATGAAGTCAAAGTGGTCCTTGAATATCAAAGTGCAGGCAGGGAGTACACAGCCAGGCCTTCCAGAGTCAGCAGAGGCCAGAGGTCAAGTGAGTATTAGCAGACTTCATCCAAAGATGCCTTCCGAAGTTGTTCTAGTCTTGGACCATCAAAGAGCTCTGAATCTTGGTTGACTCCACATGCTAGAGGGATCTTCTTCAGTGGAAACTTTCTCAGCTTTTATTTTACTTTATTTGTGTGTGTATGTGTTTAACAGGGTCTCACTATGTCACAATTCTGCCTCAGCCTTCTAGCTGGGACCACAAAGCTGTGCCACTGCACTTGGTTCTTTCAGACGGGGTCTTGCTGTGTTGCCTATGCTAGCCATGAGCCTGTGATTCTCCTTCAGCCTGCGGAGTAGCTGGGATTATAGGTATGTACTGCTGCACTCAGCTGTTCAGGGAGGGCTGGAAGTTGCACCCAGGTCTTCCATGTGGCCTCAATCTGTAGAACAGCAGCATACAATGTGCACTACTTGACCGGGCCTCAGTTACCATTAGAGAAGTCACAAGACTCTGGGAATAATAGTGATGGTTAGAAGAGTGTCTTTAGGGGAGCCTGCCATAGTATGTTTTTCCTTCAGAGATATTGGATCCCTTCCTGCCTTTCCCTCTTCTGGCTGTGAAGTGTGAGGCAGGTACTGCAGACATGCAGGGTTTTCAGATGGCCCCTAATAATCATCACCTCCTGGTGTTCAGGCTCTTGTATAGTCTCCTCTTTCATTGAATGAGGGCCAACCTGTGTGACCAAAATAACACAGCAAAATCAATGTTGTGTGACCTCAAGAGCAGCTTCAGAGAGGCCAACCTGCTGCATGCTCACTTGTTTGTAGTGTAAATTAACATTCCAATAAGTACTGCCATTTAACAAATTACCCTAAAACAAACTGCTAAAAACAAGTCATTTCAATTGTGTTAATGAATTCAATTGGTCAGGAATTTGGGCAAAACACAGCAGGGATGACTTGTCCCTTCTCCCAGTTTCTAAGGTCTTACCTGAGGAAACTTCAATGCAGAGGAGACTCAACAGTTAGAAACTGGAATAATCCCAAGGCTCCTTCAATCTCATGTGTAATGCCTGAGGTGGGCAGTCTCCAAGACTAGGACCAAGCACCCACATGTGGCTTCTCTGTGTGGCTGGGCTTCCCCACAACGTACAAATTCTGTGTAGCTCGATTTCTTAGGGGGCAGCTCAGGTTCCAATCACCAGCCTTCTAGTGCCCAAGGTGGAAGCTGTGCATCCTTTTTGGATCCAGCCTCGGAAGTCATAGTATAGCACTTCTGCTATGGTCTATTGCACCAAGCAGCTGCAAGCCCACTCAGACTCAAAGGAAAATAAAATGAACCCCACTCTTGATGGAAGAATTATCTAAGAAATTTGGTGTCCTGTTCTAAAACCATCATTCTTGCAAATGAGTAAGCAGTTTTATTTGCCTAGTAGAAAGTGATGCAAACCTAATTGTAGTTGTTGGAGAAATGCCATCTAGATACATGCACGTGGACTAGGTGGAGTGAAATTTCTAACCAGACAGCAGAGATTGGAACTTAAGCTCTAAATAATTGCTGTGTGGTGGGAATATGATCGAGTGTTCTTAAGAAACTGTGGGCTGGTCATTTCTATACCAGTGTTCTCTCCTAACATTTGAGATCACCTGCAACCCTGAGAAGAGAAACTTAGAAAATCATATAACTACATCTTGTTGGGTCAGGGCGGAGATGAGCTAAGGATTTTATTTGTCCAAGGTCACCAAGGAAAGGGGATGCCATCCAGCTGAGCAAGCTGGGAGTCCAGGAAAAAGAAAAGATATTTAAGCATGCACTGCAGCATAGCACTAATATGCTTTTCAAGAGGAGGTGGATCTTACATGGTGACTGCTGTTCATAGTCAGCCTGAAACACACTGGGCATGTGCAGAAGTGCCTGATATCCCATGAGTAGGAGGAAGGGATCTGGGCATGACCAGACTCTTTGGAGGGTGCTCCTCTCTCTCTTTCTCTCTCTCATGTTCATGCATGTATTCTCTAATGAATAATAATGACAATTCAGTGGAGGATGAGAACTTGGGATGGATTAGAAGAGAAAATCAGACCTGTCAACAGCTAACAAGAAGACATAGAGATCCTTGGGAAACTATGTTGGGAGGAAATGGGGAAAATGAATGACAGCAACTAGGCCATGGCAGGCAATTATACGAAGAAGAGATTTAGAAACCCACAGTAAAGACTCAGGAATGATGGGATAGAGAATTATTGCTCCTGGGTTGGGGAAGCAAAATAGAAAGACATTTTAAAGCTGACTATGAACCCAACATGGCCATTAGACATTGGCTATGCACCGTGAGGGAGGAATCTGGTTATAAATACATGTCTACAAGGTCATGTTTTTGCTGCGGAACAACTCCAAGAGACAGACTTGGCCTTCCACATGTTGACAAAAGCCTTTCTAATGGTGTGATCAGTTATTATTTCCAGATCTGATAACATTCAGAAAATAAATTAGGATCTCATGGTTTCTAGATGTTGCAAGCTTAACTGGCTATAGAAAGTAGGCTCTTAAGTTGATCTTGGGCTCTTTCATTCATAATCTCACTTATCCTTACAACCTCTGAAATTGGCTGGGAAGATATTATCATGCCCATTGTTTTGGATGAGGAAACTGAAACTCGAGAGGCTAAATGGTTTCCCTGAGGCAGCAACAGGGCCAGGACAATAGTCCAAACCACATATTTCCTAGTATTGCCAGGGTCTCTAGCATCTGCCCTGATGTCTGCTATACTGAGCTGGGAGCACAGGTGTGCTGGCTCGCATTCAGCAGCAGATGTGAGGAAGAAATGTTTTATTGCTTCTTGCAGCTGAGGTTCATTTCAACTTATATGCATGCACATAGATACCTATTCCCAGCCCTGTGCTGCTATTACTGTTGTCATGAGTCTCAGTGTCTGCAGCATCCTACACATCTTTGTACCTCATTCATCCCTCATACAAACCATCCCAAACCTTAGTGGCTTAAATCAAAGTCATTTATTATTTCTCACATTTCCATGGGGTAACAATCTGGGTGGTGTTTCTGTTGGTCTCACCTGGGTTTGCACATGTGTTTGTGGTCATCTGATGACTAGTGGGCGTGAAAAGTCCCTCACTCACATGCCCTCACTCACACATTTGGCTATTAGTGGGACACTTAGGTTCTTTTCTAAGTGGTCTCTAATCTTCCAGTAGGCTAGCCCTGGCTTCCTTATTGCATGGCAGTCTTAGATTTCAAGAAGGTGAAGGTAGAAGCCTTAAGGTCTTTTAAGGCCTAGACTCATGCAGCCACACATCAGTTTGTGCTATATTCTATGGTTTGAAATAATTCACAAAGCCATAGCAGAATCAAGGGCTGAAGAAATAGACTCCAAGGATGGAGTCTTGATGGGAGGCACAGCAATGTCACAATGCCAAGGAGCATGGACTCACTGGGAGCCATTATTGTAATAACCTACCATCCTTCATAATCTGACAGCCAAGAATGAACCAAAACATGATAGGAAAAAAGCGAGCTTCTTTCTACTGCAGCACTTGCATGTCAGCTGGTGTCCTTTGGTAGCAAACAACAGAAATAAACTCAAATTAAATAGAACAATCAGATGCAGTTGTTTCCCTTAACTGCAGTTTTGCTTTCCATGGTTTTAGTTACCTGTTACTACCCCCAAAATAGGGGAGTACAGTCCAGAAAGATATTTTGAGAGACAGAGAGCCTGCTTTTACATAATCTTCATTACAGTCCTTTGTTACAATTGTTCTATTTTATTAGTAGTTATTGTTGTACTCTTACTGTGCCTAATTTATAAATTAAACTTATCATGGGTATGTACACTCTGAATAAGAAGAAGTATAGTATATACATATGGTTCAGTACTGTCTGTAGTTTCAGGCATTCACTGGGGGTCTTGGAATGTATCCACTGTGGGTGAGGGGAGAACAACTGTATGAGGGGACTTCTTCACATAGTTGTGGAAGGTGAAATTAAAGTATGAATTTATTTCAGTGCCCAAAATGTTAAAATCCATGCATCGTTTTATCATCACACTCATCTCCAATAGACTTTTTTTTTTTTCTTTTTTTTTTTTTTTTCTTTGGAGAGGTTTTTCGCTATAGGGCGCGTGCGCTCGCCAGACAGACAGAGAGAGACAGAGAGACAGAAAGCGAGAAATCACCCCCCAGGGGGGATGGTCACGCCGCAATCCCTTCTCCTCCATTCTCCTCTCGGGATCTTGGGCACGCACGCACACGCGCCCGGCGTGAGTTGTAAGCCACCGGGTCCGAGACGCGAACCGCGGTCGACTACGTGGGAGTCCAGCGACATAGCCATTACGCTAACTGCTGGTTCCCTCCAATAGACTTTTTGAAGACCTCTCAAATTATAAGGACTTCCAAAACTCACCAACTTGGTAGAAGGGTCTTACAATGATACCTCAAAAGCAATAGGAATAGGGCAGGTCTGGGGATCTCTGAAGCAGGGATTAATAGGTGGCCCTTGTAGGGAACTACCATGGGAAAGACTTAGGCCCAGATGACTTTTCCCCTTTGGTCTTCATATCATTTGGCTCAAGATTCACAGAGCACTGGCCTGACTTAGGACATGTTCCCACTGCTTGGCTGGTTAGTGGGAGCCAAGTCCTTGCCTGATATGACCTCGTGGCATGGGGAGGAGGTGTTGTCTCAAAGAAAACTTGAAGTGCTGGGTAACGAGTGGGACAGGTGCCAGGCAGGCAGAAATGTCCACTGTCCACTGCTTTCTCTCCGTTTCCTGTGGGGCTTATTTAGCTCTTCTGGGCCTGATGGTACTTTACAAATAAACACCATTCTGTCTCAGTGCCTCTGCTTTCTGGTCCCAAGAATGAAAGCAATCATTAAAAACTTTTCATCCTTCTTCATGCAAAATATAATCTTAGGTTAACTTTTGTCACACTGGCCCAACTTTCCCTCCCACATGAAGCTTAGTTTTAATGGGTCTCGAATTTCTGTGGCAGATTTTTGGTCAAGTTGTTCTCATTGAAAAGTGTTGAGTCAGCCCAGTCACAGTGGTACGCACTGCTAAGACGCTGTGCTTTGCAGGCTGGAAAACCTGGATGCGACTCCTGGTCCATCTTAAAGGCTGACCATGAGGGTGTGAGCCTGTAATCCCGGTGATTTGGGGAGGCTGAGGCAAGAGGACCAAGAATTCAAGGCTGGCATAGGTAACACACAAAGACCCTGCTTGAAAAAGAGCCTGATGTGGTAGTGTGTGCCTGCAGACTTAGCTGGGAGGCTGAGTCAGGAAGACTGCGTTCCTTTAGCCTTCGGAGCTTTCTGGGCAGTCTGGGTGACCTCACCTGCTCCACCGGCCTTCTTGTCCAAAGCTTTGATGACACTCACAACCACTCTGTCTCACGTTATAAACAGCCAAATGACACAAAGGAGGGTCATCAGAGAAGTTCTCAGCACACATGGGCTTCCCAGGAGTCATATCAGTGATCACTGGATTTCAAAACTTAGGGCCATCTTCAAGCGTGTTACCAGAATGGCATTCAGTCTTTTCCTTCGGTTCAGCAAACTTGCAAGCAAGGTGAGCAGTGCTAGTCCAGTCCAGGGGCGTGGCCAGCAGTGATTTGGTCTGGATAGTTCCGGGCAATCACCTAAGCAATGAAGCCAGCTGCTTCGATGGGTGGGTCTTTTTGCTGTCAACAGCCATGTTGCCATGATGAACATTTTGAATATCATATTTTTAAGTGCCAGAAAATACTTGTGCTCACCAGTGAAAGAAACAAAGACACAAAGGGAGAGAGAAGGAAAGGGACAACGCATCCCACAATGAGGCATGGTCACGCCACAATCCTTTATCTTCTATTTCTCTATCATGTTGAGGATTTGGAGCACACACACACATGTGCCCAGTGTGTTTTTCAAGCTGCCAGGACTGGGAGTAGAACTTCAGTCAGTCATAGGATCTGGCTCTCTTAACCTCCAACTGTGGGGCTGGCCCTCGTGACAAACACCTTTAACCACATATTCGAGTCATTGCATCACACGTCGTCCCCCAGAAGAGTGTCACCCAAAGCTTCATGGTGCATATCAACAGACTTTTCTTCAGTTGTAATATTGACTGGAGCAAAGGTGAATACATACAGGTCTGAGAACACCAGACTCGGCCCACAGGGACAGCATCAGTATTTCCAGTATTGAAGACATCCAGGAGGGACAGACGCATGGGTTTGTCTGTCGGACAAGCTGATGGCAGCATGTAGTCCAGAACTTCATGCAGCGTAGTTCTACTGGAGTCTCCATCTTTCCAGGCGATTTTCTATCCCTTGAGCCAAGGCATGTTAGCATTTGGCTCTAGAATGCAGTCATGATTCCAACCAGAAATTGGCACAGATGCCACTGTGCTGAAGTTGAAGCCAATTTCTTAATGTAGGTGCTGACTTCCTTAAATGGTTTCC
The DNA here is from genome assembly GCA_026018925.1 of Tupaia tana. NCBI lineage: Eukaryota > Metazoa > Chordata > Mammalia > Scandentia > Tupaiidae > Tupaia > Tupaia tana. The sequence goes on from JAKSZU010000015.1 coordinate 52,732,317, forward strand.
TTGTATTTCTGCTGGCTGCAGAGTGGATCAGTGAAACCCATTTTGTGAACATCAATGACCAGTTGTTTCATACCCAGTGTATAAGCCAGAGGGCACAGTCATGGGCCTGCCCACCCTGGGAGATACTGGCTTCAAATTCACCAATACCAGCAGTGACAATAGGGCAGCACAGTCAACCTGAGACTTACCTGTTATCGTGTTTTTGATAGTCTCTGTTTGCTATTTTCAGATTCCACAGGAAGATAGCAATGGTGATACCACACCAGTTTATGTAAGACTCAGGCATGCTAACAGATGTGCTTTCCTGTCTTAGCAGGCTTCTTCTCAAAAATTTCTAATGGTTACTTTGTCTATCTGCTTAAATTGGTGTGGATTCTGTTGCCTGCAGCTGAGAACCCTGCCTGATACATAAACAGTCCCTAGTTCTACTGTTACACCTTAAATGTTTAACAGGTTCTCTCTGAGGGGGGATCAAACAGCTGTGCACCATTTTTTACTTCCTCCAGAAGTTTATGAGGGTTCAAATTGCTTCATATTCTTGCCAATACCTGGTTTGTCAGCACTTCATTGATGTTGGTAAAAGAAAATAATAGAATTTAAAAAATGTTTTAAGGGACCAGCAGTTGGCCTAATGGCTATGTCGCTGGACTCCCATGTAGTTGACCATGGTTCGAGTCCCAGACCTGGTGGCTTAAACTTATGCCGGGGATGTGTGCGTGCGTGCCCAAGATCCCGAGAGGAGAAAGGAGGAGAAGGAATCACCCCCCTCTGGGAGGTGATTTCTTGCTTTCTGTCTCTCTGTCTCTCTGACGAGCTCACACGCCCTATAGCAACTCTCCAAAAAAAATAAAAGTAAAAAAAAAATGTTTTAACTATCACAATGTATCTTTAGGTGGGAATAGATGTTAGCACACGCACACACATATACTCATTTTTTTTTTAAAGCTTGTATTTCAGAAAAAAAGATAGCGTATTTTCTATTAACTCTGCCTGGGACTTTTTAGTCCAACTTCTTTCTTTTGTTGACCTAGATAGTCAGAGATGAAGAATTTGGAGAAGTCTATCCTTTGAAGTATCATTAGATTTTAACCAGAAAAACCTCTCTAAATTTATGGACATAGCTTCTCTAATTGTTCCTGTCCTCTCATAAGGTGGGTGAGTGTGCAGTGGGTGGAGCTGTTCGATCAGAGTCCAGAATAAATTTCTCCATATCTCTGGGTCATCTTATGAATTGGGGAGAGAGTATGAATAAAGCATTTCAGGAATAGAAGTTCAATCTCAAACCAGCCTGTAATTCAATTGTCATTTTCATGTTGAATTAAGAAGCACATTAAAGACAAGAGGCATATGGTTAGCAGCTAATTAACGGCCTTGATGGAATTCTTATCAATTCAGGAGGCTGTGCTAATTTGAAACCATTGCCAGCTCCCTCTGCCAATAATCTGTGCTCTGGGCCCGGCTCCCCAACTCCCAAAGACTGTTGCAGAGCTAGATGAGGATTTCTGTTTGCCCATCAGTCAAGACCCAACCTTTCTGGGGCTGGAATTTGATCTCAGGACCCCAACTTCAGTTCTTTATCTACAGGGAATGATTTTTGGTTTGCTTTTTTTGTTATATTTTAAAAGTTCATTTTGGTTTCTTCTGAAAGAGAGAGAGAGAGATTGAAAAAGACAGGCACAGCCAGTGTCTTCATGCTGCAATGCACCCCAAGTCCAGCTAACCCACATGATGGGTACGTGCACACTCTTGGCATGCTCAGGGAGGCCTCGTTACATGAACCCAGGACCTCTCCCATGTAGGTACAATCAAACAAGTCCTTGGTCCCCTTTTTTTAAATTTTTTAAAGAGGTTTTTGCCTTGGGGAATGTATGCTCGCTGGAGAGATGGAGAGACAGAGACAGTGAAAGAGAAAGTGAGAAATCACCCCCCAGAGGGAATGGCCATGCTACAATCCCTTCTCCTCCATTTTCCTCCCTGGGTCTTGGACACACACACACACACGCACACACACACACATGCCTGGCATCATTTTCAAGTCACCAGGTTCAGGACTCGAACTGCAGTCAGTCATGTGGGAGTCTAGTGATGTAACTGCTATACCATCTGTTGGCTACTTGTTTTAATTTTTGTGGCAGTGTTGTCAGCCCTTTATTCTTGACATCCAGAGAAATCCTTGGTGTTTCAGAGTTGGAATCTTTTACTAAGAGACTTGGCCCAATGTAGTGTTCTCTGGTGTGTGTGGGAGAGGAAGATGGGCATTGAGGGAGGTAGTAGAGGGGTGGAGGTGATTGTTGCAGGTCAAACTGCCAGGACATGCTCAACTGCTCAGACCAAAGCCTCTCAAACCCTCTGTCTCTTTAAAAGTAAACATAGAAATTGCATTCATTATATTGTACTCCACTTCTGAGACTTCTAGAAGTAGGAAATTTGCTACCAGGCCTTAGTGGAAGGAATTCCTTCCCCTAACAATAATTAAGAAACTAAAACAGCATGTAATAGACCAGACAAGTGTATCCTTTTTGCAAAACATTAGACTCAGCCTGTCATTTAAAAAACATTTTGCCAGAGGGCATATATAGTCACTGAAGAGAGGCAGAGAGAGAGAGAGAAAGGGAGAGAGAAAAATGAGAAAGCACCCCTCTGGAGCATGGTCATCCTGCAATCCCTTCTCCTCCATTTCCTTTTACGATTTTGGGCACACACGCACACATACCCAGTGCATTTCTCAAGCCACTAGGTCCAGAACTGGAACTGCCTTCAGCTGTGTGAGCTCCTGCCACCTTAACCACTGTGCCATGGGCTGGCCCACCTGTCATTTGATTTTAACTGACATGCCAAACTACAGGTATGGATATAACGGATTCCTGAATTCCATGACTGCTGCTTTTATTTTTTAACTTACTAAAGGGCCCTTATACTCACCAGAGAGAAACAGTGAGAGAAGAAAAGTGAGAAAGCACCCCCTCACTGGGGTGGCCACATTGCAATTCCTTCTCCTCCATTCTCCCTTTGGGATTTTGGACACATATGCGCATACACCCCACATGTTTCTCAAGCCACTGGGTCCGGGACTTGAACCATGCAGCTGGCCATGTGGGATCTGGTTGCCTTAACTAGCATGCTACTGTCTGGTCCCATGACTGCTGTTTTATTGCGTGTCTTCTCTTTTGTGTGTTTGAGTTCCAAGGTGATGGAGATATTCCTCTTTGATTTTCCTCTGTACCCAAAGTTGACTCAGTGTATTGGTTACCTTTTCCTTTTTTTTTTTTTTCTTGAAGTTGTTTTGCTATAATGTGTATGCTCGCAAGAGAGAGACAGAAGAGAGAGAGAGAAAGTGAGAAGTCATCCCCCAGGAGGCATGGCCGCAGTGCAATACCTTCTCTTCCAGTCTCCTCTCAGGACTTTTGCACATGCGTGTACATGCAACTGGCATGATGTTCGAGCCAGAGTCCAAAACTCGAACTGCATAGTTGGCCGTGTGAGATTGAGCACTTAACTTCCATGCCACTTGCTGGCCCTACCAGTTAGCTTTTGCTATATAGTCAGCTACCCCAAACTTATCAGATTTTATTTTCTAGAGCAGTTTTAGGTTCACAGAAAAAATGAACAGAAAGTACAGAGAATTCCCCTACACTCCTACCCCCATGCCCATCTAATACATGGCACAGCCTCCCTCACTAACAACATTCTGTACCAAAGTTATATATTTGCTACAAATTGATGAACCTACACCAATACCCCATTATTGACCAAAGTCCACAGCTGTACATTGTGGTTTTCTTGGTGGCGTATAGCCTATGAGTTTTGACAAGTGTAGACTGGCACAAATCCTCCACGATAAGATCATACAGAGTAGTTTCGCTGCCTTAAAATCCTTTTAAAATTTATCTCCAAGTTTTGCCTTTTCCAGAATGTCATATGGTTGGAATCCTATCGTGCGTAGCTTTTTCGGATTAGCTTCTTTCACCTAGTAATATATAGGCAAGGTTCCCCCAAGGCTCGACAGCTCATTTGTTTTTAGTACACAATAGCATTCATTGTGTGAATGCATCCTGATTTATTTATCCAGGTTACTTCACGTGATAGACGAGGCATTTCCAAATACACTGCACCTTTGTAACCCCTGCTTTTTTTTAAATTTTTTTTTTTTAATGTTTGCTATATGTAAAAGAGAGCAAAGAAACAAACAAACAAAAAGCAAGTTACATATCTAGGCGCAGATTGAAGGGACAGTCAATTGGAATCTTTTTTTCTTTTTTCTGTACAGTGTGTATGCTCGCCAGAGATGGAGGGGTGGTGAGAGAGAAAGAAAGAGACAGTGTGAGGGGGAAGTGAGAAATCACCTTCCAGGGTCGATGGCCATTCTTCAATCCCTTCTTCTCTAGTCTCCTCCTGGAATTTGGGGCATGCATGCATGCACCTGGCATGATCCTCAAGCTGCCAAGTCCAGGACTTGAATTGTAGTCAGCCTTGTGGGAGTCTAGTGCCTTAACCACTCTGCCACCTGCTGGCTCCAGATTAGACTTCTTAATGGGAAGGGTTTCAAACTACTGTGACCATATTTTTCTCATCTATAGGAATCAGTAACTATGATGTCTAACTCAACAAAGTGTTATCTTTGACAGTGCATTAAACCATTTTAAATCCTCATCCATGGGGACACCCATAAAGGCAGTTTCTTTGGTTAGTATAAGGAAATACTACAGGGAGGAAATTAATTAATATCATTCTTCTTTTCGAACTCTCCAGTTGTTCTTGTTCCAAGGAGGCAGTCTTCTTCTCCTCAGACCCCAGCATTAAGAATTCACAACCTCTGGTCTTAATGCTCCATAAAAGAAAAGCAGTGCATTTATTCTTGTCTTCATTTCTTAACCGCTGAGAAAGAAGTTGGTGACATTTAAGGGGAGATGATTAATTATACCTCTTCTCATCCCATCTTTGGAATCCGTTGAGAAATAGAGGCAAGGAATGGGAATTGGAGATCAAACTAATACCTCCGTTGCAGGCTTCCCCAGACCAAGAGTGCAGCGTGTGCGCACTGCTACAAGCCAGATGGGGCTCTTGCCTCTTCCCCTGAGGACAGACTTGTGATGCCCCATGGGAGGGAAGCCTGGGTCTGGAGAACAGGCGGATGGGCCTGTCCCAACAAAAGCAGAATTGTTGGTTGCCTCTTACCTTTCAGGTCATGGAAATCCAGGCAGAGAGACACAGCAGAGCCCAAGAACGGGGGTGAAACAGCATAAGTAACTTCTCCCTCCCCACTACCAGTCAACAACGCGCTGTCTTTCCCATGACGAGGAGTGAAGCATAGAGAATGGGAGGTTAGTTGAAGGATTTTCTCCAATACTTTCTGTTTTGACTGTTTGGACAAATTTTTCATATGCATATTGTTTTAACTTCTTGTTGAAACCTAACATATAAATAGAGAGAAGTACACAGCATAAGTGGGTGACTCAACACATTTTCACAACTTAAAACACTCACGTAACTAGCACCCAGATCAAGAGTCAAAACATTTTCAGCCCCCTAGATGCTGCCTGGGCTCTTTTTCTGTCTGACTTATTTTTCTCAAAATGATGATTATGAAGTTTGCTCTGTCGTGTGTAGATGTAGACAGTTAATTCTCTTGCTGCGAATATTCTACTCTGTGAATACACTGCAATTTACCCATCCTGCGCTTGATGGGCATATGTGTAGTTTCTAGATTTGCTGATTAAAAACATTCTAATGTGTGTCTTTTATGAGAAAAAGCAGATATTTCTATAGGATATACCTGGAAATATCTCCTAGAACTCAACAATTTCACTTCTAGAGATACTCAACTAAAATACCTAGCAATTTTAGATACTGAAAAAAAATTTTTTTTAGAGAGAGATTTTTGCTAATAGGCAGCGTGCACTCGCCAGAGAGACAGAGAGAGGCAGAGATAGAAAGCGAGAAATTACCCCTAGGGGGATGGCCACACCACAATCCCTTCGCCTCCATTCTCCTCTTGAGATTTTAGGCACACACACACACACTCCTGGCATGAGTTTAAGCTGCCAGGTCTGAAACTCGAACAGCGGTTGACTATGTGGGAGTCCAGCGACACAATCATTATACCATCTGCTGATCCTGAAACTGAAAAGCATTTTCCAAAGTGGAATAATTTTGCACCCCCATCAGTAGCATTATGAGAATTCTAGGCGCCCACCTTCTCATTTCCCAATATTTTGGAAAGAGCAGAAGTTCCTGTTCGATAGATGATGGTGAATTACGAGGAGAGGGAGAAAATGAATTCTCCTATAACTGGAAGTGACTTCTTCTATAATTAAAATTGAAATTTTTAATTTTAAAAACTGAAGAATTTGGAGAAGATTCCACATGGATACTGGGAACTAGATATTTCAGGCACAGGAGAAATGAAGATTTTCTACTCATAATTCAGCCTCCAGCAAGCAAAGCTAGTGTGGCAGGAGAGTTGAGCCATTCTCTGAGAAGATTCCACATGGATACTGGGAACTAGATATTTCAGGCACAGGAGAAATGAAGATTTTCTACTCATAATTCAGCCTCCAGCAAGCAAAGCTAGTGTGGTAGGGAGCCCCTCTGGCCTTCTATCCCTGTCTCTGTGTCTCTGAGGTCTCTGTCTCTCTCTGCTCCTGTCTCCTCATTTTTTTTTTGGTAATTTTTCCTTTTTACGATTTTTTTAAAGGTAGAATTTCTCTCTGGCTCTCAGCTCCATCTTTTGTTTTGTTAATAAGCCCTTCTGCTCCTTTCTCCCAGGCAGGAGAGTTGAGCCATTCTCTGAGAAGATTCCACATGGATACTGGGAACTAGATATTTCACGCGGCGCGCTTTGCGCGCCGCGCGGTTTTCTATTTTGTGATTTTTTTCTTTAAAAAAAAAAAAGAAAAGCAATTATAATTTTTTATTTTTTTGTCTTTTTTCTCTCTTTTTGTTGTTGTTTCTCTCTCTCTTTTTCATTTTCCTTTTTCTTGTCTCTCCACCCAATATCTACTGAATCTGCTGCACCAGCGATCACTACAGAACGGCAATCCGATTCTAGAACACCTCTGTCTGCTTGCTCCTGAACATTGAGGCTTAACTTCAAGAATTTGAAAGAAACACGCCATTCATCAGATGACAAGAAATCACTGTCGGATCACGAGAAATATGGGAAAACGAGAAAATACCTCTCCTCCAATGGAAAAGAGTAACTCTCCTTCATCCACAAGCAGTTCGGTGAAAGTCATGGAAATGTCTGATAAGGAATTTAGAGCATTCGTAATGTCGAAGCTAACAGAGATGGAAGAAAAGAGAGATAATGAACTGCTAAAGAGAAAGGAGAAAGAAGTTGCGGAGTTCCAGGAGATGAGGAAATTCTTGCAAGATCTAAAAGAGGAATTACACACTTTACAAAAGACTCAAACGGAACTGCTAGAGATCAAGTCTATAATACAAGAAGTCAAAATCTCCCTTGAAAGTATTAAAAGCAGACTAGATCATTCAGAAAATAGAATCTCAGATGTAGAAGAGAAAATGGCTGGCTTAGAAAAGTCCACCACGAAGACTGAGAAAATGGCTCAAAAATTTGAGAATGATATGCGAGAAGTACTGGATACCATCAAACGTCCAAATATCCGGATAATTGGCATTCCAGAAGGTGAAGAGACCCATAAGGGCATTGATAATCTATTCCATGAAATCCTGCAAGAAAACTTTCCAAACCTAGAGAGGCATTCGAAGATCCAGTCCCAGGAAATACAAAGGACCCCAAATAGAATCAACCCAAGAAGATCTTCTCCAAGACACATTATAGCCAGGTTGACCAAAACCGCAGACAAAGACAAGATACTAAGATTGGCAAGAGAGAAACATCAAGTTACCTACAAAGGACATCCCATCAGGCTAACAGCAGATCTCTCATCAGAAACAATGCGAGCGAGGAGAGAATGGGAAAATATATTCAAAGTGTTACGAGAGAAGCAGTTTCAGCCAAGAATACTGTACCCGGCAAGATTATCTTTCAGGTGGGAAGAAAAGACAAGAACATTCTCAGATAAACAAAACCTGAAAAAATTTACCAGCACCAGACCAGATCTCCAAGAAGTTCTCAAGGGTGTGCTGTATCAAGAAAATTAAACACAGACACACGGAAATAAGAGTCCAAAAACTATGAAAGTGGCCAACTTAATCAGAGGGACAAGTCTGAATTTGAATATTATATCCCAGAATTTAATCAGGAAAATTGAACCAGAACAGAAGATAAAAGTACATGAGACTGATAGGTTCATGCACCTTCCATTTGAACAGAATCCTAACTTGTTTCCTGGCTTTAAGCAAAGTTCCTTGGCATTTCTTTGAGTTAAGTTATAACTGGTTTTCTTAGTAGTAATGAGTGAACTCACCATTGAAAGTAGTTAGATTATGTAGGAAATTGTGTGATCAATGCAACGTGGGTGGGAAGGGAATGAAGGACAATTGTAGACACCGGAGGTGGTGTGAGAGGAGGGTGGGAAGGGACAGAGGGTCAGAAAGAGGGGGGGAAGTAATTCTAGGAACTAGTCATGGAAAATTTTTTGTAATGTTCATGATTGTATCACTATGCAGTGTGTAATGGATGGGAGATTGCATTTTGTATGCTGTGATGAAGCTTAGGGAAGGAATGTAAATTGAGTTACAAATAAAAAAGTTTCAGAAAAAAAAATATATATATATTCAATGACTGCAGTAGGATATGTAGCCACAGCTAGGTGCTACTTTATAGGATGCGTAAAGTAAGACTTGTGTTCATGGAAATGTGGGTATCACCTGTGTTTGCTATGAGGGTATTTGGATTGATTAGGGTCTTTGGCGTTACAATAAAATGTGAGGAGAAAACAGTATAGAAAGCAAACATAGATACCAGAGACTGTGGGAGGAGAGTGGGAGATGGCAGAGGGTAAGAGATAGAGAATCTAGGATGGGGGGAAAAAAGCAAAACATACAGAAGACAAGAAATGGAAGATCATTTGCTGACAATAACATGCTTGTTGATGTGCTTGATTGAGACAATATATAGTGTAATTTGGATGGAAAATCTCATTTTGTATGTTGTAATGATGTTCAGAGAATGAATGCAAATAAATAAAAATAAAAAAAAGAAAAAAAAAGAAAAAAAAAACTGAAGAGTTTAAAAATAGTTAAAAAAAAAAAAAACATTTTAAACAGGACCAGCAGTTGGTGTAATGGCTATATCGCTGGACTCCCACGTGGTCGACCGTGGTTCGCGTCCCGGACCTGGTGGCTTAAAAAACTCACGCTGGGCGCGTGTGCATGCGTGCCCAAGATCCCAAGAGGAGAATGGAGGAGAAGGGATTGTGGCGTGGCCATCCCCTCTGGGGGGTGATTTCTCGCTTTCTGTCTCTCTGTCTCTCTCTGTCTGTCTGGCAAGCGCACGCACCCTATAGCAAAAACCTCTCAAAAAAAAAAAACATTTTAAAAATGCATCAATCCCTCTTATTTTTTGATACAGTTCACGGTCAGGTGCCACCACACCCGTTTTTTGATACAGTTCAAAATAAGCTGCAGATAATGAACAGAAGAGGTCCTTTTAGGTGCAATACCTTCTTACAAGCAGGAGAATGATTTATGATCTAACTTTAGAAACTTGAGATGCTCTTAAAATCTCACCCAGCTCTGTGGAGGAAGGATTCTGCCGACAAGATGTTCCCTCCACAGAAATTGTGATAAAACACCAATTAGTGACTGCAGCAAAGAAGGGGGAATGTTTAACCTTTCGGGCATGCCAACAATGTGCTCCTTAATTTGAAAATAGAGTACAAAGTGTTAGCAAGTGAAGAATAGTAATCGTTCATCACTCAACTTGACATATCTCCTTTGCAGCAGAGGCAAGAGAAGGGATCCTCTCTGCTCCACTTACTCTGGCTTTCGTCTAACTTCTCTGGGAAGGGACCAGATGCTCTAATGAGGGGTACCAGATGCTGAAAATATCTGGAGAACAGGAGAAAACATGCTGACAGCTTTCCCCCCGAGGAGCCTACCATCCCTCTGAGCTCTTCTAAGCACTTTCCAAGCATTATCTAGCAGCAAAGTCTTATTATCCCTCTTTGCAAACAGTAGAAAAATGATGTAGGGAGGCTAAAAAGTCTCCCTCAAGGCTACAAGGGAAGCCAAATCTTCAGCTCAAAATAGAAACTGAGAGCGCTGGGAAACTCAGGCAACCTGAGAGGGTTCTTTAATCTCTAGACCCTTCTGTGTCTTTTTAGACAATAAGCCTTTCCGTGAAAGAATTTTTTCCCTAATGACAAAGCTGCCAAGTCTCCCTCCAGGATGTTGTAAAAAGGTGACATTTAACTAGGAAATTGGAACTCTAATTGACTTCTTCTAAAGCAGAAAAATAAGGGCCTGTATTCCTTCTCTTGACCAGATGTTTGCAGTGGTTCCCTTGGGATTCTACCTCTAGGGGAGCTGAAGAGACAAACAGACAATCCACTTGAACCGGTCTCCTTACACGCTCACGATTTATTTTTACTGCATGGTGGAAGATATGGAGAGCCCACCCAGGCACACACAGAGGTGTTAGGAAGAAGGCTCTAGTACAGTCACTAGACTCTGGGACTAAAACAGCTGCAGAATCTCATGCAGTAATAAATAAGGAACTGGTGAACCTTCCATTTTCAGATCTGGGGACATGGGAATCTGTGATTATTTGGACTAGTTCTTTCACTTGCTTTGAATAATGGAATTTTTGACAGACAACCGAAGTTTTGAAATATCTTTGTGTAGGATGTAATGGTATTGGGAAGTGGTGAAGCCATGTGGGTGTGATTGGATCACAGAGGCACTGGCCTCATGAATGAATTAATGCTGTCTTATGAGAGATTGAATGAGTTCTTGCTCTTTCGAGAAGGAGTTAGTTCTCACAAGAACTGATTGTCATTAAAGAGAGAGTTGCCCATAGCTCATTCTGTCTGTATGTACCCAGCATCTTCTCTGCTTCTGTTGGCCGTGTTGTAGCCACCCTGATGCTAACTACATGCTGTTGGACTTTTCAGCCACTAGGATTGTGAGTCAAATAAACCTCTATTTTTCTTTTTTCTTTCTTTCTTTTTTTTTTTTTTAAAAAATAAATCACCTAGTCTCAGGTATTTCTAAAAGCATCACAATAACAGGCTAAAACAGTCTTCTTCCATGTCTATGTATCCATTTATTGAACCACCTTATTTTCTGATGCATTTAAAAATAAACTGAGGACATCAGTGAACTTTACCCCTGTGGTGAATTTTGACACATGCATATATTCATTATCCCTGAAAGTTTCCTCAGGCTCTTCCTAGTCAATGCTACCTCTTACAGTAAGGTAAACACTGTTCTGACTTTTTCCACCATAGATTAGTTTTGCCTCTTTTTTTTTTTTTTTTGAACTTCATCTCTTAATAAATGAAGTTTTAGGGACCAGCAGTTAGCGTAATGGCTATGTTGCTGAACTCCCATGTAGCCGACTGCAGTTCAAGCCCTGGACCTGGTGGCTTAAACTTATGTCAGGTGCGTGTGTGTGCATGCCCAAGATCCTGAGAGGAGAATGGAGGAGAAGGGATTGCGGCGTGACCATCCCCCCTCGGGGGTGATTTCTCGCTTTCTGTCTCTGTGTCTCTCTCTGTCTGTCTGGCGAGCACATGCGCCCTGTAGCAAAAACCTCTCCAAAATAAATAAATAAATGAATAAATAAATAAATGGAGTTTTACACTGCGTCTTTTGTGTCCAGCTTCTTCCATTTAGCGTAATATTTTTGAGATCCTCCATATAATTGTATAAGGGTCCTTATTTAAAAATGAATAATTAGAGAAGATCTTGGCTGACTGCTCTTTACCTTAAAATTGGGGGCTTTTATGATGTATAAAAAGGCACAGTAGCCTCCTTTAAATAATATACTTGAACCAAATAGCCTTGGCAACAGGCATCTCTCCTGTTTATCTATCAGAGATCTTATTCTTTCCATGTCCCACCCCCTCTCGTTTAAGGTTGGTAAATCTTTCAAAACTGCAGAAGGAATTTATTGATATTTGTCTCATGGGCACAGTGTTTTGATTTACTGAGTTCGGTTGGATGTAGAGGCTGACAAAGTTCTTAGTTAATTGTGTCTGATTTTTCCCCAAGGGGTCAATAGCAGTATATCCTTTGTAGGCCTCTCAATAGTGTCTCCAAACTCTGGTTAGGGAGAGTGACTGAAAGGCTTGGCAAATTGTCCTTCCTACTCTGCTCTGGTTAGCTGATCACAGAGTCTAGAGCACCATGTGCACAAAAATGAAAAAATAAAGTTTTTTTTTTTGGAAAGAAAATAGTTTAAGTGGCATATTCATCTAGATTAGCTAAATGTCAGTGCTCAGCCTATTTAACTATGTGGTTCCCTCAAGTTAGCTTGAGGTTTTAACTTGGCTGTTCCTAAAAATCAAATGCAAACTCAGTATGGTATCGTGGTTTTGTGGTGTCAAACTTGTTAAGCTGAACTACATTTCCTGGAATTCTCTTCCTTTCAGACTTCCAGGGTTAGCACCGTGTGAACTTGCAGGAGCCACAGAAAGTAGAAGTTATGCAGCTCTGTGTTCTCTTTACACCTGCAAGGTTGGTAGGGGATGTCAGGGACTGTTGCAGTTCATGGCATTGTTCCCAGTCTGCTGTCTCCCCTTGTGGTGTGGGTCTCCTCCTCCATCTTTCCTAGCTCCTGGGTCTCCATGTGCAGCTCCTTGGTGGTCCATGGACTTGTAGCAAATTCAACTCCCTGGACTGCACCTTCAACTTCTCTGACTTCTGAGCCAGACTACCTGTCCCTGCTAACCTCAGGTCCAGATGCAGAAGCACCAGTTGAACATAAATAAATTATTTGATCTACTTCCACCCACAAATACAGCTTAATTCCCTATAACGAATTCCACCTTTTGGTTACAAGTGTGTAAATGCTTATATAAAGCATGTATAATGCTTCTGTGCATGTACTCAGGATGCCCTTTCCCACCACAGAGAATGTACAGCATTCTCTGTTACTGCCTCTCTCTTTTCCTTCCTAACACATTAGTTTGGTTTTGGGATCTACATTCTTTGCTATGGATAATAGTCCATCTTCTAAAGATTCAATGTTGGAATTTGGTCCTCAAAGTAATGGCGTGGTGAGGCCTAATAGGTGGATGGTCAGTTAATGCTGTCTCATGAGAAGTTCTTTCTCTCATAGGATGAAGTTTGTTCTCATGAGATCAGGTTTTATAAAAGATGGCACCTACAGATTGCTCCTTCTCTCTCTTTCTCTCTTTCTGCAAATACCAGCTGATCTTTCTATTTCTGTCAGTCATTTTTTTTTTTTGTTTTATTTTGTTTTGTTTTTTAAGAGGTTTTTGCTATAGGGCACGTGTGCTTGCCAGACAGAGAGAGACAGAAAGCGAGAAATCACCCCCCAGGGGGGATGGCCACACCACAATCCCTTCTCCTCCATTCTCCTCTCGGGATCTTGGGCACACAAGCACATGCGCCCAGTGTGAGTTTTAAGCCATCGGGTCTGGGATGTGAACCACGGTCAACTACTTGGGAGTCCAGTGACATAGCCATTACACTAACTGCTGGTCCCAGCCATGTTTTGATGTAGCACCAGAGGTCAGCCAGATGCCAGTCCCTTGTTTTTGAAGTTATCTAGTACCAGAATTGTGAGCTAAATAAACCTCTATTCTTTATAAGTCATCCAATGTTAGGAATTACTGTTTTGTTTTTGTTTGCTTTTTGTTATTATTGTTGTTTATTTTATTCACTTATTTCTTCTGAGAAAGGGAGAGGGAGAATCACCCCCAATATATGACCTTATACAACCCACTCCAAGTCTCAGTTGGCCAGGATCACAGGCACATGTGTGTATGCCCCATGTGGCCAGGGAGGTCATGGGATGTGAACCCAGGACCTTTCCCGTGTGGGTTCAGATATCTTACTTCTGTGATACAGACTGGCCCCTCAGATATTAATATTTCTATTTAGCAACATAGTAACAGATTAAGACATTCTTTCAATGTACCAAGGAGATTCAGGGAAAGCTGCCTGAGCCCAGTCTCAAAGGTGACTCTTGGTGAACCTAACCCTATCCTGGTAAGGTAAGGGGTGTGGGACCCAATGAAATGGGGGAGAAGTCATTGAAGAACTTATGGAAAACAGGCCCTCCCAATAAAGAGTTAAATGTGGGAAAAAATAGCTCTTTCTTTTTATTGTTCTGATGAATATTGTTTAAAAGCATTGCTGCCATCTTGGTGCTATGAAAGACATTGGCCTTAGGATAACATACTAAAAATGGCATGAAAAGAAGATGGAACAAATGACTCAGGGTCTCTGAAGACTCATTGAGCCACTCAACGAACCAATCCTGGCATAGCCAGGTGGTTCCTGCTTGCCTGGGTCCAGGGAAAGTGAGAAAGCAAACAGCCGGGACTTGAACTGTTTGCTTTCCATGTGGGAATCCAGCACCTTTATCCACCACACCACCTGCCAGTCCCAAGTTATTGGAATTTTAAGAATGCATTTGCACACGAGTTTGTTGTAGTTCAGAAATTTTTTCAGAAAGAAAGCTTTCAGGGCTTGATGATGTCATCTTGTAGGTGTGGTAGATTAATTGCACCATTGGGCCCAACTCCTTGCCTTTCCCTGTGTCTTCACTCTTTGTCATGTAACCTGGTAGAGCACTCCTACTATGAATCTGATGTCCATATTATTCCTTGGCAAATAAGGACAAGTAAAGGCTGTATATTGGGGATTGTTTCTCATGCCTTTGCCTTCACCATGACGATGTGCCTTGGTTAGCCTGTGTGAGAATAAATGTCACAGGATCCAGGGACCCCTATTACCACAGCTGCTGGGCAGCTCCTAGACATATGACTGAACCCAGAAGAGACCAGAAGAATCACCCAGTTGAACCTGGCCTAAATTGCTGACCCATTAACTCCTGAGCTAAATAAACACTATTGTTTTAAGTATTTGAGTTTGGGAGTGATTCGTTATGCAGCATGACTGTGGCAACTGAAAACTAAGACATCTTTTACCCATCAGAGATACTGAGGGGTGAAATGTACAAAGCTAAATATGTTGACTTGACAGCCAGTTGTATATTATACGCTTTAACTCAGAAGTGACTCAGCAGTCACCCACAAGAACGTGCAAGAACATGTCCTATTCGGAGATCAATGCAATAGCACCATTTTAACTGTGTATGTTTGTCTTCAGGCATTTACTATGTCCAAAATGGAAGTGTCTTACATGGGCCAGAGTCTACCCATGGGAACTGGCCTCTGTTCCACATGTGTACTAGTCTCAAGTACTGGTAGTTTTAGGAATGGACTTTTATATGCATTCTTTGTAGTGCAGTAATTCAAGACTGGGACAGAATCTGCCATTTTTAACTTCCTTACTGTGGTCAGGATCATGTGAGGGTTGTTTCCCAGGATGCTGATGGAATTACATTTAAATGATATATTATAGAAATTATAATTTATAATTTATAATTTCATAAAACTAAGAGCTCAGTAACTCACACTATATGTCAAGTGCTCGATATTCACATATGGCTAGTGGCTTTGGATAGCATGGACACAGAGCATTTTCATCTTCTCAACATTTTCATCATCTCAGAAAATTCAGCTGGGCAGCTTAGGTCTCTATGCTTGTTTTCAAATTTCTTTTATTTTTAAGAATTGCTAATTTAATTTATTCATTACTATTTTTTAATTTGATGAGAGAGGGAGGGAAATGAGACAGCAAGCTGCCTTGTCCGAGACTCAAACTGTGGTTAGCCATCTGGGAATCCAGCACCTTAACCACCAAGCCACCTGCTTACTTCTCAAATTTGTTATTTACAGACTCTTTTCTGTCTAAACTTCTAATTTCTGCTGACCAGTGGTAGATGACAGTCCTTTGCTCTGAAAAATTAATTGTCGTTTTCTAGGTTATTTCAGAGAACTCAAGCTGACTTGTTTTGACACCTACATTAAATGGTCTTTTAGTTTACAGATCACAAATTGATCATGAAAGTGATTAAGGGGAGTCTTTATTAATGTAAGTATAATGACAGAGGGAGTATCCATTCATAGTCAACTGAAGCAAGGGAGAGAGTGAGACCAGCCATAAAACCCCCAGCTTTAGTTGTAAAAAGCTCAAAAACCTGAGGGGGAAGAAGAGAAGACTACATGACACAAAAGGGGAATTTTGGGCAAAATCAGAAAATTCCCACGTCCACTGGGTAAGTTTCCTTTTGACTTACCTTTCCTACCCCACTCTCCAGCTTGAATTAGGATTTACTACAGAGGAGAGTCCATCTCCATTTCCTGGTTTCCTTGATAAAAGATTACCCCCAAGTAACTTATCCCCACAATCACATAGATGGGTTGACTTTTCTGGGCAACAAAATGGGAAGAATAAACTGAGTTCCTGCAAGTCCAGATCTCTTAGCAATGTGTACATTTTATCTGTTATTTATTGCCTCTAATAAACTATCCTTAAACATATCAACCTAAACAAGTATTATTTATTATCTCACAATTATCATGTACCATAAATTTGGGAGAGACTTAGTCAATCACCTCTATCTTTGGGTCTCTCTTGACATTGCAATTGAGATGTTGGTCAAGCTATAGTCATCTGAAGGTTTGACTGAGGCTGTGAATCTGCTTATAAGATGACTCTCTCTAATGGCTATTGGCAGGAGGCTTCAGTTCTTTACCACAAAGGGCTTTCCATGGGACTACTTGAGCATCTCAAATATGGCAGTTGATTTTATCCAGGGTGAATTACTCAAGAGAGAGCAAGTAGGAGTTTACAATGTCCTAATTGTGGGATATTGTATATCTTTACATCTGCCATACTCTAATTTTTAGATATGAATCACTAAGTGCAGCTCACTCTTAAAGGAAGAGAATTAGGCTTCCTATTTTGAACAGAGAAGTATCAAATAATTTGTGAACATGTTTAAAAACTATCATGTGCCTCTTTCTCATGGGACTTATTAATATAATAGTTTACATTACATCTTAGATATTTCTGCATATATCTTTCTACTAGACTATAAACTGCTTTGTGGACATATTCATTTTTCTTTGTATATTTTTTACTGTGGAAAAATATACATAACACAGAATTTGCCATCTTAGCCTTTTATAAGTGTATAGTTCAGTGGCATCGAGTACATTCACATTGCTCTGCATACATCACCACTGTCCATCTTCAGAACTTTTTTTGTCACTCTGTACCTGTTAAAAAACACACCTCCAGTCCCTGGTAACCACTGTTCTACTTTGTCTCTATGCATTTGACTGCTCTAGATACCACATATAAGTAGAATCATATAGTACTACCCTTTTGTGTCTGGCTTGTTTTACAAAGTCCACCCATGTTGTAGCATGTATCAACATTTCATTTCTTTTTAAGGCCAAAAAGGACAGTCATGCATCACTTAATGATGGTGGTACATCCTGAAAAATGCATGTTGGGTGATTTTGTTGTGTGAGCATCATGGAGTGTACTAACAGGTACTTAGCATAGTCTACTACATACCTAGGCTATATGGTATAATTTATTTTTTGGAAGTTCTTGACAGAGCATGAAAGAGAGAGAGAGAGAGAGAGAGAGAGAGAGAGAGAAGAGAGAGAAGCACCCTCTATAGGGCTTTGTCACACCACAATCTTCTTGTTCCAGTCCTCCAGTCTGCCAGGATTCTGGGTACGTTTGCAGATATCTGGCATTGTTTTCTCTCAGGCTCACCAGGCTGGGGACTCTAACCATGGTGAACATGTGGCTTCCAGTTCTGTAGTCTGCTGTTTATTTGATATGATCTTGTGGGGCCACAATTGTTTGTATATGTGGTCCATCGTTCCAAATGTCATTATGTGGTACATCATTACACTGTATTATGTACAACATTTTGTTTATCTATTTAGCTGCCAATGGACATTTAGGGGTTTATGCCTTTTGGCTATTGTGGAAAATACTATGAACATGGGTGTAAAAATGTCTGTTTGAGACTTTGTTTTCAGTTCTTTTAAGTATATGTATCTTGAAGTGGAATTGCTGGATCATTTAGTAATTCTATGTTTAATTTTTTGAGGAGCTGCTACCCAGTTTACCCCTGTTTTCTTAAGTGAGCAGCCTCTCCATTTTCAAAGCTGGCTAATTGTTGCCAGATGGAGATGCAGGTCCAAGGTTATGGATCTTCCCATGTGTAAGAATTGTTAGAAACCGGATCTAAAAAGTAACATCTCTCTCTCTCTCTGTAAGTTTATCTTTCATGAAACAAAGAGTATGCATATGCATGAGAGAGAGAGAAAGAGGCCCTCAGTAGGGTCTTGTCATACCATCATTCCCTTTCCCAGCATGCAGCTAGTTGGGATCTTGGGTGCATATTATGGTGCATGTTTCAGATGGACTTGGGATCTGAACCTGTGGTTGGCCATGTGGTTTCCAGCACTACAGAGCCGATGCTACCACCTGGGCCCCTGAGGCTGGGACACTTTTACTATGTAGCTGTGGCAGACTGCATTGTCAGTCCCACTTTTCCTCCACCCCTCCCCACCCCACCCTCACCCCTGGTGCTTCTTGTGCTGTTGTGGCCTTGTGGTGGCTGGAGTGTGCTCCACCAACCTTTGACTTTAGGCCTGGCTCCGAGAGCTACTTATGTCCCTGGCCCACAGCAAGGATAGCAGTGAACCAGTGTTGAGCCTAGACCTGAAGAGGCCATGTGTGTTCTGCAGCTGTTGTGCTCCACCCACATTGCAGAGAGAATACACATGGCTGGCTCACTCCCCAGACAATGTATGAGAGACATGTGGGTCTCAGGAGAGCCACCTAGCCAGTCGCAGCCCAGGCCAGCTGACCACAGCCACTGGTAGAGCTATGATAAAGAAACATTTAGTGTTAAATGCTGGTGAAATGTGGCTATTTGTTTCTCTATATAATATTAAAACAGTTAACTGATATAAGAAATAATTTAAGAGTTAAAATTATGCATCATAGCACAGTAATAGTAATTGGTATTGATATAGGGACTAATTTTTAAAAATACAAATCTAGTATTTTAAATTTGGCTTAGGAATTCAGCTTTAGAAACAGCTCATACCCGTAGCAACAGAAATCTGCCCACATGTCTCTTTGTTTTTGAAGTCAGACTTGCTGAGGTGTAATTTACATATTTAAACTCATTTTTCTTTCTTTGTTTCTTTTTTTTTTTTTTTTTTTGGAGAGGTTTTTCGCTATAGGGCGCGTGCGCTCGCCAGACAGACAGAGAGAGACATAGAGACAGAAAGCGAGAAATCACCCCCCAGGGGGGATGGTCACGCCGCAATCCCTTCTCCTCCATTCTCCTCTTGGGATCTTGGGCACGCACGCACACGCGCCCGGCGTGAGTTGTAAGCCACCGGGTCCGAGATGCGAACCGCGGTCGACTACGTGGGAGTCCAGCGACATAGCCATTACGCTAACTGCTGGTTCCCTCTTTGTTTCTTTTTTTTAGAGAGATTTTTCTTCTATAGGCTGCATGTACTCACCAGAGAGACAGTAAGTGAGAAATAACTCCTCAGGGGGAATGGCCACGCTGCAATCCCTTCTCCTCCAAGTCTTCTCTTGGGATTTTGGGCACACACACGCATGCACCCAGAGTGAGGTTTAAGCTGCCAAGTCTGAGACTTGAACCATAGTTGACCACAGAAGGGAGTCCAGTAACATAACCATTGCACATAGGCTGGTCCCTAAATTCATTTTTCTTCGTGTATGGTTTTGAGTTTTGACAATACATGTAGTTGCATAGCCACCACCATGATAAGACAGAGAAAAGTCCTATCATCCCTCACCCCTATACCTCCTAGAAATCTACAAAACTCTCCTCTGCTTCTTCACCGATAAACCCACACTATACTTCCCAGCAAAATACCAACAGTTTTGTATATATGTGTTCCTAGTGTTTGCAATTTTTACACTGTGAAATATATGGAATCTAAAGTTTGCTATCCTTTTACCTCAGCTTTAGAAACAGCTTTCATCTGGCTCCTTTTACTCAGCATGAAGTATCTGAGATTTATCCATGTTTTGTTGAATGAATCAGTAGCTCATTCCTTTCTATTGCAAGTTGTATTCCATTCTATGAGTATACCACACTTTATCTCCTCCCCTGTGGATGAACAGAAGATGACCAGCATAAGAAAATATTTGGATCATCTCTAACATTTTACTTCAATAAATAATGCTGTTAACATTCATTGTGTGGCTTTCTGTAGGCATACATTTTTATTTTGCTAGCATAAATACTTAGGAGTAGAACGAATGAATTGTATGATAGGTGTTTGTTTACCTTTTTACAACACTGCCACATACTCACTATAGTAGCAGTAGCAATTTTCACTCTCTCTGGATGCGCATAAGGGTTCCAGATGTCCCACACCTTCACCAACACTTATCATTGCCAGTCTTTCCAATTTAGCCATTCTAGGATGATGAAGAAGTAGATCTCACTGTAGTTTTAATTCATGTTTCCCTAATGACCAATGAGGTTGAGCACTTTCCTCTGTGCTTCAAGACCACCCATAATGGTTCCTAAAAAATAGAAGCTCATGAAGGAGACAACCTGTTTATTTTTTTATCTTTAAGTGGATAATACTATGTCTTAATGATGATTCAACAATAAAAAATATTACATGAAACAAATATTATGCATTTGAAGTGTTCAAACTCATGAACTCTTGGGTCTAAAATTATTAGCCATCTGTCTTTGAACAAGTTATCCAGCCTGTCAACTTTCTCATGTATGGAATGGGAGCAATATTAGTAACTGCCTTAGAATATTACAAAGATGAAAGGATTTACTAACATGGCTGGGAGATGGTTACTGTTCAATAAATGTGAGCAATAGTAATTGATCCAGCCATTACATACTTGATCATTTAAAAATAACTCTATGTAAAGAGCATAAACTCTTATCCACACAAGATTTTTCACATGGAATGGTTATAGGTGTTTTATTCATAATTTCTTTTTAAAAGTCTTTTTTAAAAAATTATGTATTTAACTTTATTTATTTATTTGTTTATTTTGGAGAGGTTTTTGCTATAGGGAGTGTGTGCTCACCAGAAAGACAGAGAGAGACAGAGAGACAGAAAGCGAGAAATCACTCCTCAATGGCCACGCTACGATCCCTTCTCCTCCATTCTCCTCTCAGGATCTTGGGCACGCACACACATGTGCCCCATGTGAGTTTAAGCCACCGGGTCTGGAACTCGAACCACGGTCGACTACATGGGAGTTCAGCGACATAGCCATTATGCTAACTGCTGGTCTCCTAGACTTCATTCATTAGAGCAATTTTAGGTTTACAGAAAAATTGAACAGAACATAAGAATTCCTAAATACTCTCACTTTGTCCCACCATCCTTGCTTAATTTCTATTAACATCTTGCATTGGGGTGGCACATTTGTTACAACTAATGAACCACTATTGGTATTTATTTTTCACTGAAGTTTATAATTTACATTAGAATTCACTCTTGGTGCTGTACATTCTATGTGTTTTTTTTTTTAAAAGAACTATTTATGTAATTTTATTTGATATTGTTATTATTATTATTATTTAATTTTCTGTAGGACTTGTGCATATAGCAGAGAGAGACAGAGAATGAAAGAGAGAATGAAAGTGAGAAAGCAAGCCACCAGGTCCAGGACTAGAACCACAGTCAGCCATCTGGGAGCCCAGCCACTTAACCACCATGTACATTCTATGGGTTTTTGCCAACTGCATAATGACATGTGTAAAATAGTACAGGATAGCTTTGCAGCCCTGAAAATCCTCTGTGTTCTGCCTGTTCATCCCTCCTTCTTCCTAAACCCAGCAACCACTAATCTGATCTTTTGAACTGTCTCTGCAGGTTTGCTCTTTCCAAAATGTCATATAATTAAATCATGCAGCATACAGTCTTTTCAGGCTGATCTCTTTCACTTAGTAACATGCATTTAAAATTCCGCTGTATCTTTTCATAGCTTGATAGTTCATTTCTTTTTACCACTGAATAATATTCCATCATATCGGTGTGTGTCAGTTTATTCACTGACTGAAGGACATGTTTTGCTACAGGGTGCGTGTGCTCGCCAGAAAGACAGAGACAGAGAGACAGAAAGCAAGAAATCACCCCCCATGGGAATGGCCACGCCACAATCCAAAAAAAAAAAAAAAAAAAAGAATGAAATCTAGGGACCAGCAAATGACGTAATGGTTACGTCACTGGATTCCCTCTTGGTCGACCGCAGTTTGAATCCTGGATCCAGTGGCTTGAAACTTGCCAAGTGTGAGTGCCTGTGTGCCTAGAGTCCTGAGAGAAGGGAGGAGAAGGGTTTGAGTTGTAGGTAACCCCCTTGGGGATGATTTCTTGCTTTCTGTCTCTCTGTCTCTCTAGCACACCAGATAGCAAAAAAATCTCTCTAAAAGTAAAACAAGAAAAAAAAAAAAAAAAAGGATGAAGTCTATTAGAGCCAAAAGGTAGCACAGTGGTTATGAACCTGGACTCACATGGGCAAGGTCCCAGGTTTGCATCCCAGGGCCCCCATGTACACAGTAGATGCACATGTGTCTACCTGTAATCTGGGCTGGTGAGACAGGGGATGGGTTGTGGTGTGAAGGCTTTGTTGGGGGCATCTGTTTCTCTGCCTCTCTCCCCTTCTGTCTATTTCATGGGGGAAAAAAAGAGAAAGGATAAAGTCTATCAATAAAGAGAGAAAAGCAAGGCAAAAAGCAAAATATTTTTACTTGAAAATGTTAAATTAAGTGTTCCTTCTTAGTTTGTATCATGATATTCCCAGTGTGTGTGTGTGTGTGTGTGTGTGTGTGTGTGTGTGTGTTTATTAATTCTCAACTTTATTCTGAAGACAACTTATGAGATTGCTTTTGTTTTCAAATGAACGAGAATGTGGCAGGTATGTGGGTGATTGTGTAGATCCTCTTATAATGTAGAGTTAAGCATGCCCTAAATTTAATGAGCAGAGAAATCATTGTTAAAAAAAATGCAGACACTGGGCCAGCAGGTGGCATGGTGGTTAAGGCACTGGACGCCCACATGGCTGACTGCAGTTCAAATCCTTGACCCGATGGCTTGAAAATCACACTGGGCAAGTGTGGTGTGTGTGTGTGTGTGTGTGTGTGTGTGTGTGCACCCAAAATTCTGAGAGGAGAATGGAGGAGAAGGGATTGTAATGTGGCCATCTCCGCTGGGCGATGACTTCTCACTTTCCTTTCCTCTGTCTCTGGCAAACGCACATGCCTTATGGCAAAACCCTAAAAAAAGTGAATAAAATAAAATAAAATTCAGGTCTTGGGTTCTTAGGTCTTGGATGAAACCTGAGAGTCTGCATTTCTAACCAACTCCCTGGGATGACCATAGTGAGGATTAAATGTGTAAATACATATATAGTGCTTGGAACTCGGCACCTCAGCTCAGAGGAAGGGCTATATCATTACATGCAATTATCGTATGAGATCAACAGCATCTTCTGCTGATTATATAGTTTTCTTTCTCTTTTCACTGTGTTTCTGAAGTTTCTGAAGGTCTCTGGTGCTGATTCCTCCAATCAGCTATTTTGCTCACAAAGTTACTTTGCTCAATAGCAGCTAGGTAAAGCCAGATCTAACACCAGGATCAGTGACTTAAGGTTATTCATTTTTAGAGGAATCAGAATAACTGCTCTTTCAGTTAAGGTTGCTACTGAGAGATGCCACTTGGGAAAGATAGAACTCATGTCACCCGAGAATCTTCTGGGGCCTGTTTCCCTTATCCTTATTTCAGAGTTCAAACATTTTGAGCTTCTGAGACAGACAACCCTCACCGGTTTGGGGATACATGTACGGACCTGCTTCCTAATTACCTCACAATTGTCTGAGCCCTACCCCCACTCACATTTAGTATTTGTCTAGCCAATAAGATGGCAGCACACATACACGTCTCCATGCCTGCTTGGCCTTACCTCTGATGTCACAATCTGACCTGTGGGTACTGATCTGGCCACAGCTGCTTGCAGTCCAGACGGCAAGGTCAAGAGGACCAGCATCGTACGATGTGGAAGAGAGCTGACCATCAACCCAAGATCAAAGCAGGGAATGGACTGCAGGCGGGCCAGTTAAAGACACTGGGCTCAGCTCAGGAACCTGCCATGCCACAGCCTCTAGAGTTAGCAGAACTCCAGAGCTTCTCAGTATTCGAGGACATTAGCCATCATATCAGAGAAATGGGGGCTCAACTTGTAAAGAAAGTCAATGCCATCTTCCAGCTGGACATCACCAAAGAGGGGAAGACCATCCTGCAGTGGACCATTGACCTGAAGAATGGTTCTGGGGACATGTATTTGGGACCTGCCAGGCTCCCAGCAGACACAGTCTTCACAATCCCGGAGCCTGTCTTTATGGAGCTGGTTTTGGGCAAAGTGAACCCACAGAAGGCTTTTCTCGCTGGCAAATTCAAAGTGAGTGGCAAAGTTCTGCTTGGCCAGAAGCTGGAGAGGGTTTTCAAAGACTGGGCTAAACTTTAAGCATGCAAAATTACCAAGGAAATGTTAGAACTAACCTCTGATTATAATATGGAGTGGAAATCATGCTTAAACTGAAGATTAAAATGAGAAGTAGTCAATATTTTTACTCAAATTCTTCCTATTCAAGTTTGATTAATTTTCCTGCTGATGTGTAAATTTGCAGCGAGGGCTCTGGAGCAGTAAAGAGTGCTGGAGTGCATCATGTAATATCTTTGTCTTTTTTTCCTTAACTCCATTTATAAAGCAACATGCCAGGGTAAAAAATCATGTAGAAAATGAATGATTGCAATAGTCAGATTTCAATGCTCCAGTGAATAAGTTCCCGAATTTTTTTTTTTTTATTCTTAAATTTTGGTGCTTTGAGAAAGAAATGCATTCCACATGATCACCTGGTTCTTTGAGACTTCAATACAGAGTTGCAGGACTTTTTCTTTCATTTTTCAGGTTTTTGCCATAGGGTACAGGCGCTGGCTGGAGAGAAGGAAAGACAGAGAAACAGAGAGGAAAGTAAGAAATCAAACCTGAGGGGTGATTCTCCTCCATTCTCCTCTTGGGATTCTAGACACAAACGTACATGGGCCAGGTGTGAGTTTCATGCTGCCAGGCCTGAAACTCGAACTGCAGTCTGCTGTGAGAGTCCAACACCTTAACCATCATGCTACCTGCTGACCCAAGGGTGGCAGGACTCTCAAGAGTCCTGGTCTCCACAGCTCTGTGGGTAGAACACAGACAATGGAGGGGATGCTCCATTGAGTATCATAATTTCTGGCAGGTCCATTTCTAGGAGAGCTGAAATGCTAGGGAAATGTTCTAGGTGGATGGTTCTTAACCTGGAGCATGTATCAGAATCAGCTGGAAGATTTCTGGGTCTCATCTGTGGGTTTCTCCTCAGTGGTCTGGGCTGGGGAAGATAAACCTAACAAGCTTTCAGATGTGGATGGGACCACTTTTAGAGCGTTGCTCCACTTCACTTCATGCCGAAGCTTTCAGTATTGAAATAGACTACGACTAGTCTATTCTAGACGAATGGGATACTGATATTATTTAAATGGTCTCCTGAAGATAGATTATGTAACCCTCTGTGGGCCATTGCTGTCAAGAGCTTGTGCATTAAGCATTTTGCAAAACCAAAGATCATCCTGGCGATTTCCATTCTGAGAACTCTCTTCACACATTGTCTGGGTGGAGTGGGAAGAAGCCAGCTGCAGCTGATGTGAGAGTGTGTGAGTGCGTGTGTGTGTGTGTGTGTGTGTGTGTGTGTGTGTTGTTCACATGTGGTTGGTGTATACCTATATTTTGTAGATTAAATGTTCACCATGTGGACACTCTCATCAAAGCTGATGAGCTCAAGCACGTGCTTACCAAATGATCCAGCCATTCCATTGTTAGGTATTTTATCATGAGAAAAGGAAACATATGTACTAAAACTCGCTTGTGAATGTTAATGGTGACTGTGTTCGTCACAGTCCCAAATTAGAAATAAGCCAAATGTCCACTCATGGGTGAACAGATGAACATGCTGTGAAAGGCCATACCGTAGAGTACCATTTAGAGAGAAAAAGAAATGAATCGACAGTCACACAATGTGGATGAATGTCAAAAACTGCCCAATGAAAGAAGCCAGAAAAAGTCTCTATAAACTAAATAATTCTATTTACATATAAAATTCAAGAATGTACAAACTGTAGTGGTAGGAAAAAAGATCAGTGGTTGCCAAGAGACGGGCATGGGAGTGCAGAGGAATGGGAGGGAGTTGTTACAAATGGTCACAAGCAAACTCGGGCTGGTGGGTGTTTCACAGGTGTCTATGTAGGCAGAGCATCAAACATACACTTTATAAATACCTGTGCAGTTTGCTCTTTGTCAGTAGAAGTTAAAAAGCTATCTTCTAAAACCCACCATCCTCCATTCAAATGAGATGTTTGTGTGATCGCATTTCTGAAAAGGATCTAAAATTCTTCTCTCAGCATCATGAGTCCTCTAACCCTGTCGCAGGTCTAGTTCTAGCCCCTTACTGGCTTAGACGGCTCTGCAGAGGCCTTCCTAGGTTCTCTGTATTAGGACGAGGTGGAGTGAGGGCTTATTGCTAACAAGATATCACCCTCTCTGAGAAGTAAGAAAGAAGAGACTGTCTAATCGATGCTCTCCTCCATGGTTAGAGGCGTAGGGGGCTGTCAGTGGGGACTGATGTACTTCCTGGCTTCTTTTCTCACCTGGCTCGCTCAATAGATGGTCACATGGTGTTCCTGCCAATGGCCCCTGCCCAGGGTGACAGTGGATGTCTCGGAGGCATCCGACTGTCCTATTGTGATGCCCAAGTTGAGTGGTCCAGGCTACCTCTGTTCACACAGTCCTTAGGGGTGTCGGGCGTAGGGTAGGCAGGTGTTTGGGGTGTGTCTGTGCCCACATTCCTTTCTAAGGGGAATGGCCCACCAAGCCTCTGCTACCCAAAGTCCCACTCATGCTGGGTGTCAATTATCACCTCTGTTGACTGTTCCTGAGATGGGTTACTTAGAGATGGGATGGGGTTAAGAGTGGTGGGAGGGAGAGGTTATGAAGAGTCATGTCTCAGTTGACATTTGACCTATGACCCATTATGACTTGGGACAAAACAAAAAAGACCTGACCAGTTAGGTTCCTTTCTGAGAAATGTTGAAGTGGGAAGTTGAGACACTGAGTTACAAGCAAGCAGTAAGAAAGGAATCCAAAAGGCTGGGATGTAGGCAGGACAAAAATGAGGCCACAGAGGCTGGGACAGCCACCATGGTGTGAGCTGGAGAGTTGAGATAGCAGAATCCTTGAGGAGAGAAAAGCCCAGGCTTTGGGGAACAACGGTAAACCCTGTTTCAATCAAAATTGTAGAGGTGGGGGACCGGCAGTTAGTGTAATGGCTATGTTGCTGGACTCCCACGTAGTCGACCGCAGTTCGAGTCTCGGCCCCAGTGGCTTAAACTCACGCCGGGCGCATGTGCACGTGTGCCCAAGATCCCGAGAGGAGAATGGAGGAGAAGGGATTGTGGCATGGCCATCCCCCTGTGGGGTGATTTCTCGCTTTCTATCTCTCTGTCTGTCTGGTGAGTGCACACACCCTATAGCAAAAAAAACCTTTCCAAAAAAAAAAAAAATCATAGAGGCAGGATGCCATGTAGATAGAGCAGCCACAATGACTCAGATTTGAAATCAGAAATGTTGTTTTGGGAACCAGCAGTTAGCGTAATGGCTATGTCGCTGGACTCCCACGTAGTCGACCGTGGTTTGCGTCCCGGACCCGGTGGCTTACAACTCACGCCGGGCGCGTGTGCGTGCGTGCCCAAGATCCCGAGAGGAGAATGGAGGAGAAGGGATTGCGGCGTGACCATCCCCCCTGGGGGTTGATTTCTCGCTTTCTGTCTCTCTGTCTCTCTCTGTCTGTCTGGCGAGCGCACACGCCCTATAGCAAAAAAACCTCTCCAAAAAAAAAAAAAAAAAAAAAAAAGATCTCGAGAGGAGAATGGAGAAGGGATTGCGGCGTGACCATCCCCTCTGGGGGGTGATTTCTCGCTTTCTGTCTCTCTGTCTCTCTCTGTCTCTCTCTGTCTGTCTGGCGAGTGCACGTGCCCTGTAGCGAAAACCTCTCCAAAAGAAAGAAAAAAAAAGAAATGTTTTCACCCCAGAGTCACCATTTCACATGTGTGCAATCCCAGGCAATTATTATTTTAAAAGTTTATTTATTTGTTTTTAGAGAGACATTTTTTTGTGGGACCAGCAGTTGGTGTAATGGCTATGTTGCTAGACTCCCATGTGGTTGACTGCAGTTTGAGTCCTGGACCTGGTGGCTTAAACTCACACCAGGCACATGTGCATACATGCCCAAGATCTCAAGAAGAGAATGGAGGAGAAGGGATTGTGGCATGGCCATCCTCCCTGTGGGTTGATTTCTCGCTTTCCGTCTCTCTGTCTCTGTCTTTCTGGCGTGCGCTCACCAGAAAGACAGATCTTGGGCACACATGCATGGACACGTGTGTGTGTGGCCACACCACAATCCCATCTCCTCTATTCTCCTCTCGGGATCTTGGGCACGCACACACACGCGCCCAGCATGAGATTAAGTTACCCGGTTCAGGACTTGAACCGCAGTCAACTATGTGGGAGTCCAGCGACATAATCGTTACGCCAACCGCTGGTCCCCTCAGGTGATGATTAAACTGCTCCTTGCTCCTACTTCCTTCTGCTTCCTCCCCAGGAAGTGGAGCCAGCAGCCCTTATAGCAGCAGGCTGGGAAACTCCTACTGGGGTCTCCCTGGCATAGTCAGTGGCTGAAGATGGATTTTCCATGATGTGAACTCCCTTCCTCTTCTGAACGAAAGCATGTATTGGGAGGGGCTTTCACTGGCTCCCCAATGCTTCCCCCAAAAGTCCTCACTTGGGACTTTTGATCTCTGTTCCAGGGACCTTTCTGCCTTTTCTCCCACATTCAGTTGGTGCCCTAGGAGGTCACATCTGGTTTGAAACACCCATCTGTCTTTGGTTTGGTCTGCACAAGGTTGGCCAGCATGGTGTTTTTAAAGTTGGAAGCAAGACATTTTACATAAAAAATTGGATTGCTGAATACTCTTGATAAACTGACCACAGCAAGCCCATATTCTTGGCAGGCAACAACTTGGGGTAGGCTCTCCAGAGACCCAGGCCTGCCTCTCTGTATCGCGTCCTTGACTCCAAGGCTGAGTTTTGCTGGCCCCGTTATGGAGCTCACATTATCATTTTCTTGACCTTGGCCTGGTTTGCTGAACCCCTGTAGATAATTTGCGTTCATGATTCTAACTTCCTCCAGTAAATAGTCTTATTTATCTTTAATTACAATGCTCTGTGTTAGTTTTCTATGGCTGTTGTAACGAATTACCACACATTTAGCAGCTTAGAACACCCATTTGTTATCTCAGCATTTTTGTAGGTCAGAAGCCCAGGTGGGCTCAGCTGGAGTTGCATCTCCCGGGGGGGCGGGGGGGTGACAAGGTATTGCCCAGGCTGAGCGCTTCGCTGAGGGCTGAAGGGAAGCACCTGCTCCAAGCTCACTCCTGTTATGGCAGAATTCAGCTCGTGGTCAGAACTGAGGAACTTGCCTCCTTGCTGACTGGCAGCCGAGGGTGCTCTCTCACCTCCTCGAGGTCACCCAGGAGTCCTGATCAGGACTCCTTCAACTGCAAAACCAGAAATGGTGTGTCCAGTCCTTCTTGTGCTTCAGATATCTCTGAAATCTTCCGCCTTCATCTTCTGCCTCCACTTTAAAGAACTTCTGTGAGTACACGGAACCCATGCAGATAATCCAGGTTAATCTCCCTATCTTAATGTAAACTGGTAATATCCCTTTTCCAGGTAGGGTGAATGTTTGTGCCCCGCTCCCCTGCCCTGACTCCCAGTGTGATAGTATTTGGAGGTGAAGGCCTTCAGGATGTAGTTAGTGTTAGATGAGGCCATGAGGGTAGGGCTGCCATGTTGAGTTTAGTGTCCTTATCAGAAGAGAAAGAGATCAGAGTATGCTCGCTCTCTCTCTGCCATCTGACGACACAGCGAGAAGGTGGCTGTCAGCAAGGAATAGAGCCCCTATCAGACCTGACTGTGCTGGCACCCTGAGCTTGAACTTCCTAGCCTCTAACGCTATGAGAAACCAACATCTGCTTAAAAAATATTATTTTTTATAAAATTTGTTGTGTTTGTGCACATGAGAGAGAGTGAGAGAAAGCCGCTAGGTCTGGGACTTGAACCACAGTCAGCCATGTAAGAGTCCAGAACCTTACCCACCATGCCACCTGCTGGCTCAATGTCTGCTTTTTTTTTTTTTTAAAGAGAGATTTTTGCTATATGATATATGAACTCGCTAGAGAGACAGGGAGAAAGAAAGTGAGAAATTACCCCCCCCCCCCCGGAGTGGGTGGGGATAGCCATGCTGCGATCCCTTCTCCTTCATTCTCCTCTCAGAAATTTGGGCACATACACACACGCCCATCATGTTTCAAGCCACTAGGTCTGGGACTTGAACCATGTTTGACAATGTGGGAAGTCTAGTACCTTAGCCACAACACCACTATTGGCCCTCAACATCTGCATTTTTTAAAAAGAATTATTTATGTATTTAATTTTACTTGGTATTATTATTTTTTAAAATTTGATTACAGAGAAAGAGAGAGAGAGAGAGAGAGAGAGAGAGAGAGAGAGAGAGAGAGAGAGAGAGAGAATGGGAAAGTGAAAAAGCAAGCTACCAGGTCCTGGACTCAAACTGTGGTTGGCCATATGGAAGTCCAGCACCCCAACCACCATACTACCTGCAGGCCCCTAACATCTGCTTTTTTTTCCCTTTTCTTTTTTTCGAGAGATTTTTGCTATAGGGCACGTGTCCTTGCCAGAAAGACAAAGAGCGACAGAGAGACAGAAAGCGAGAAATCACCCCCCAGGGGGGTGGCCATGCCACGATCCGTTCTCCTCTATTCTCCTCTCAGGATCTTGGGCACACACGCACACATGCCCAGCATGAGTTTAAGGCACATGGATAACTACGGTTCAAGTCCCAGACCTGGCAGCTTGCTTTCTATCTCTCTCTGTCTGTCTTTCTTTGGCAAAATGCATGTGAAAATAAATAAATAATTCTTGGAACCAGCAGTTGGCGTAATGGCTATGTCAGTGGACTCCCATGTAGTCGACTACAGTTTGAGTCCCAGACCCGGTGGCTTAAACTCATGGCTAGTATGTGTGCGTGTGTGCCCAAAAGCTGAGAGGAGAATGGAGGAGAAGGGATTGTGGCATGGCCATCCCACCTGGGGGGATGATTTCTCGCTTTCTGTCTCTCTGTCTCTCTCTGTCTTTCTGGTGAGCGCATGTGCCCTATAGCAAAATCCTCTCCCCCGCCCTGCAAAAAAAGTTATTTTTTTAAAAAAAACCCATGTTGCACATCCTCAGTTGTGTCTGGCTCCTTCCTCTTGGCATTCCTATCAGATTTGCCCACATTGCTGTGGGCAGTCACAGGCCATTCATGTCATTACTGAGAGGGATTCCACAATGTTTGGGATCTTTACAGCTGGAGTGATTTCCAATAGCATTGCTGTGACCCTTCTGTGTACCCCTGTGTGGTCAGAAGTCCCATTTGCTAGCATCTTATCCAAGTTTGCAGAGGTGGCTATGATACGATAACTTTTTTGTTTGTTTGTTTTTGCTATAGGGTACATGCATTTGCCAGATAGAAACAGAGTGAGGAAAACTGAGAAAC
Organism: Tupaia tana; assembly: GCA_026018925.1. Lineage (NCBI taxonomy): Eukaryota > Metazoa > Chordata > Mammalia > Scandentia > Tupaiidae > Tupaia > Tupaia tana. The sequence continues at coordinate 52,764,106 of JAKSZU010000015.1, forward strand.
CACTCTCTAGTGGGGATGGCCACACCACAGTCCCTTCTCCTCCATTCTCTTGGGATTTAGGGCATACATACACATACACCTGGCATGATTCTCAAGCCACCAGGCTGGGAACTTGAACTGTGTAGCCGGCCATGTGTAATCCAGTGCCTTAACCTCCATGCCACCTGCTGGCCCTGTGACATGATATCTTATTAGCTTCATCCATGTCTGTGGGGTAAGTCAAGAGTCAGGCATGCCCAGAGGCAGAGAAATAGGCAATGTTGGGGCTTGGTGTTTGATTCTCTTGGCCTCTGACCTGATGTGTGATCCTGGACCCCACTGGTGGCTTTCAGTGGGGAACTCTGACAGCTGGACAGAGACTCCAGGAAGGAATTCTGCCAACTGAGCTGTGAGCACACATGACCGAGTGCCTGTGCTTAATCACACCAGGAAGTTCCACTGGCAACTGTAGATAATCCTTTCTTTTATTTTCCTTTGAGGAAAAGAAAACAATTTCAAACCTGTGAGTTGGCTAATTAAAAGAAATACCTGTGACTTCCTAAAAATATCTGTTTTATACCATTTTGTGAAGCACACTATTTATATAGCCTAGCAGTGTGATTAAATTGATATTTAGTTAATTGTTGAATACAACTGGAGGTTCCCAAAGCCCAGGTAATGGTAGACTTTTCTGGAAGTATTCATGCTTAGTTTTAGGAGCACTATATATGAGGGAACTGCAAAAAGTTCATGAAAAAAAAATAGAATTCAAGTACAAGTTTATTTTGGTGCCAAAATATTTTGTATCCATGCATAGTTCTTTCATAATGGACATTTTCCTCAAACTTTTGGAGACCCATGTGTGTGAATGGGGATTTGAGCCAGCAGGGGATGGAGCTAAGTGCTTTTATCTTGTTCCTAGCCAATAAAAAAAAAGAGTAAAGCTGAAGCAATTCTTTGTGTGAAGGGACCCCGTAGATTCTCAACTGAGTACATTTCTCATTTGAGCCCCCTGTGGTCTACAAAGCAGGGTTGGAGCCTACGGTGAGCAGGGCCTAGAGCAGGGTATCTTCTGAAGTCTCAAGACTCCACTGACAGTATCAGTATCTTCTAAGGAGTTCCAAATTTGAGCTTGATTGGGGGTGGGATTCAGAAGGGCCTCTAGGGCATCTGGGAAGTCTAGAGTTAGGAAGGTGGTCTAGAGACAGCACCTCTCCCTCTGACCACTTCATTCCTTTGGAATCTTGTTCTTTCCATGAGAAAAAGGGACAACCCAGCCCCTATGTATGCAGAATAATTTATTCTGCAATAATTACAATACATCTACTACCCAACGTAGATGTATGTGGCCCTGTGAGGGTAAGGGATCCAATGGTCAGTAAAATGGACACCTCCAGTCCTCAAGGGTCTTCCTGCCGGGAGCCGTGCCCCAGCCGGGGTGGGTGCACAGGGAGGCGACGCGGGTGAACAGGAATCAGACTGAGACCTCACGCCCCTTTAGCATGTTCTCAGCCGACTGTAGCCAGAGTAATCTCCAGACTGCAGCCCTGATGGCCAGAAGTCATGCGTATTTATTATAGAAGGAGTTTTTACAGTAGTGGGATGGGTGAAGGGAAGTAAGTGAAACATTTTGCTCTAAAAGGTAAGGCATTCAAAGTATAGGAACAATAATCATAAAACATGACATCTGTTTTGTTTAGGTATAAACAGTCATAATTTTTAGAACAAGGAAGTCCATTTTTCAGGTGTATTCTCTTCTTTGATCTTGATTACCAGGGAGGGTCTTTGGATGAGAGGGCTCCCAGGAATCTTGACCACTTCAGTCAGACCAGCTTGATCACTTTAGTCCCAGATTGGCCTCAGGTCAGCCTTTTGAGAACTTTAGCTTCAGGCTAGGGTGGTAGCAATTACTAGAAATAAATCCTGTCTGGTTTAGTAAAGACAAGGTTAGTATATACTAAAGTGAAATACTTATGTTATCTCTGGGGTAGTCTACAGCTAAGAGGGTGAGTCTACATAGGAAAGGAATGTGGTCTTGTGAGTAGCTGAAGGTTGCTGTGTACTTGGGACCCTCTACATGCTGCTAATGACTGTGGCTTGGGGAAATGGCAATCTTCCCTTGTCCTGAGAGTAAGGGTGGCTTATGGTCTTTGGGGTAACAGCACCTCATGGATGAGTCCCTGAGTCCCTCCTGGCTACTGAAGTCATTTTGCCCATTAGTAGCTTTAACTCAGACCTTTCTAATGCTTATCATCTATGTAATCCCTAGTAGGAGAAGTGAATGTAGCATTCTCTGTTGACATTTTCTAGGAAGGTGGGGTGAGTCTAATGGGAGTAACTCCTGTTCGCAGCCGCCGCCCTACGCAGCTGCCGCCTTAGTGGATCCGCATTCTTTCAGGATTATTGTAAAAATTATAGTAAGACTGGGGGTGCCTTTATGGGGTACTGGGGTATGGCAACAAGGCCCATGGCAGAGAAATTGAGTGCAGGACAGTACAGCAACACAATTTGTGAGGTCCAGAACTCGTAAAACTGTTGACCTTGCAAACAGTTCTCCTCAGCCGAGTCCTTGCTCTAGGCACGAGGGGCAGTTCTTTCATACTCAGCCTGTGTTAACTGCATGGTCCCAGCATCTTCCAGTGTGGTGCCTGGCTATACACTGCGGTGAGGCCTCAGAAGACCAAGGGGGGGTCCTCAAAGATTGGATGGGAGTCAGGCAGACTTCCTGAGGAATGAGATCAGAAGAAGGAATGGAGGTAACCTTAGATGGTTACTGCTGAGATCATCATCCATCTCTGAACACACTGCATCATCCAGGCAGAGGAAACAGAATACACAAATGCTCTGTGGTTGGCAGAGCAGGATAAGTTCCAGGAACTGAAGACAAGGCCATGGGTAAGGTGGAATGCTAGAGAACAAAGATCAGTAGTAGACAGTGGCAGAGTCAGGAGCCAGCCAGGCCATAACCATAATTGGACTTTGGTCATCATCTTCACATTATCTGAGGCCAAAAAACACTTGCTGGGGTCTGGACCCCATACTGGCCCTATCTTATTCTGAAAGAAAAAAATTGGTGTCGTCAATGACATTCTCCAAGTTGAGTCCAAAGACTCTTAAAGCTGGAATTGCCAGATGGATTCAGGTTTCTTGCTCAATCTAAAAATCTGTGGCTGTAGGCTCAAAACCCTGATGGTGATCATGATGATGGGGATGTCTCTGTGAAATCACTGAAGGAACAGCGATGGAAGACCTAAACCCAGGTCCCTGCTCCAGGAACTCAAGGGCTTCACTTAGGTGTCTATGCTGGTTGTAGCTAAAGAGACTCAAGAGAGAAACAGTTGAGGGAAGAAGGAAGGCCACCCACTTGGTATTTTCCAAGTGGCACCACCATTTTTTCTAAGTCTGAATTCATCACAAGGCCATGCTTCTGTGGCCAAGGGATGTTGTGCATGGGGAGGCTGGGTGTGGGGAGCCATGCAAAGCATGTTAGAAGGTCTGAGGATGCAGTGGCATCCTGGTTCTATGGCCATGCCATTCTTACCTCTTCAATGGGCTCTTTCTCTTCATTCCCGCAATGAGGGGGTGACCTAGATGGTCTCCATTTCTCTTGGATATTTATAGTTCTTTTTTATTTTCCAGAGAGCATATACACTCACCAGAGAGAAGCAGAGATATGGAGTGAGAGGGAGAGGAGAAAGCACCCCCTATGGAGCGTGGTCACACTCCAAGCCTATCTCTGTTTCTCCCTCATTTTGGGATTTTGGGGCACATACCCAAGCCACTGAGTCTGAGACTGAAACAGAGTTATTGGCCATATGGAATCTGGCTGCCTTTACTGTAAGGCCCTGGAACCAGCCCATGGATATTTATAATTAAAAAGAAAAAAAGAAAAAAGTCAGTATTTGAAAGTTAATAGAGAAAGGGGATGTCAGCTCAATGATAATAGGGAGGTAACACTTGGGGACATTCATCTGTGTGCCAAGTACTACACTTGGGGCATAACATGTGTCAGCTTATTTCTTGTCACCAACACTCCTGAAATTATCCTATCTCTACTAGGAAAGTGAGGACATACAGAGATTTGGGTCTCAGAAAGATGGGGTGCTTCCCTCCACTTCTAACACAAGTAATTAAACATTTTAAACACTATGCTAAACCATAAATGGAGACCAATCAGTTTTGGGTTTTTCTTTATAATGACTAATTTGATGTTTATCTTGAAATATTGTTATATTTGAGGGACTTCAAAAAGTTTTTGGAAAAATAGAATGCAGGTACGAGTTTATTTTAGTGCAAAAATTTGAACTCCATGCATTATTTTTTCAGAATGTACAGTTTCCATGAACGTTTTAAAGATCCCTTGTATATAGTTATAGTTTTTTAAATGCACATTTGAATTGTGTGATTCAAAAAATAGTTTAATATAAAATAATAGCTAAGTCTAACCTTCTGGCCCAAATGTAAAATGGACTATAAAGAAATTAAAGATATTGTTATAGAGTTTTAAAATTATACAAAATTATAAGACATATTTTGAACATTATCTTTAAAATTCAGTATTTTGAGATCTTGAAAGTTGTTTGTAAACTGTCAAGAATTATGGAGTATGAGCTAAAATTTTTTGCTATGTAAAGTAAATGTTTGTGGAAAAATGTAAAAATAAATTAAAAAAAAAAGAAATTAAAGATAGTAGGGAACTGCCTAATTTCAAAACCATCCAGATTGACAGGTGTGTGAGCTGTGTTGAAGCTTTCGTGTAAGGCAGAGGGCTCTTCTCAGTTGGGCAAGGGGAGACCCACCATCCTCTGTGTGAATACTTTGTAAAGGTTGGTCTTGACTCATGTGAGCTGTTAACTTGGCTCATAAAGCGTGGGAGGGATAGAGGCAATGACTGGCAGGGGAGAAATGGGGGGCCACAAAATGGCCTATGGAACAGGCAATAGTAAAGCCTAGACTGTACATTGTGACTACTAGAGGTTAAGTGTGTGTGTGTGTGTGTGTACGTGTGTGTGCTCAAATCTTCCTTTAACAAGGAAGCAGAAAGACTCCTTTGGAAGTCTTGATTGATGTGTGTGACACTTGCTTTCTGTGGCTCTCAGGGGAACCTCTTTTCAGGGGCTGAATATTATTTCACTGAGTCATAGGGACGTACCATATAAAATGTGTTCGGGTCATTGTTTTAGGCAGGCTGATAAAAGTGGAGGCTAATAAATCAGTGTAGTCTCTTTCCTCAGAACGTGTAGGCAGCCTGCTTGGGTTTCTCCCTAACCTCAACAACTCAGAGGGATCTTTCCATTTTAACAAACATTTTTTTTTTTTTTTGGCACATAATGTATGTAATACAGAAAGCTCATACATCCTATGTGCACGGCTAAATTAATTTTCATAAACTGAACACACTGCATTTTCTCACTCAACACCCAGATGAAGAGACAGGGTAGGTGGGCTGGCCTGCCATACAGCCAGTGCTGGGAGCCCACCACGAGGGTCCAACACAAACGTCCCTGCAAGGCATGTTCTCTTGGACCTTCCATGTCATTTGTCCCTCAGGGAGAAAAAAGGAATGAGACTTCCTGATCCACTCAGGAATCCAGGGTGTTGGCCACTGGAGGGAAGAGGTTTTTCACTCAGGGCAGGGAGAGGAAAGTGCCCAAAGTGAGCATGGGAGCTTGAACACAGACTCGTGGGACTCAGGATTCTGCCTGTCTCTGCCCCTTTCTGGGCACTGCACTTGCAGTGAGAGATGAGATCTGGTATCCTCATCCTAAAGTGCAGCTCTATTTTATGTCTCAGTAAGGAAGAAAAACAACTATGGCATTGGGACCAGCAGATGGCGTAATGGTTACATCTTTGGACTCCCACATGTCTGACTGCGGTTCAAGTCCTGGTCCCAGGAGCTTGAAACTCAAGCCAGGCTATGTGCGTGCATGCTCAAAATCCCAAAAGGAGAACCGAGGAGAAGGGATTGTGGTGTGACCATCCCCTGGGGGGGGGGCGGGGGGGGTTGATGTCTCACTTTCTTTCTCTCTGTCTCTCATCTCTGGAGAATGGATGTGCCCTGTAGCAAAAATCTCTCTAAAAAACACCCAAAATTATAGCATCTTCATTCCTTTCAGATTCTGTTTTAAACTTATTTGAAAGAGCTCTTTCAGATTTAATTAGGTGAAGATTTTTATCATATAGTATACTCTTGGGTAAACATAAAAAGGAAAATGCAAGCAAAATAAATTGGTTAACGTATTCTACATTGTTTAACACTGACCCAGTTTTACTGATTCACTTTTGACTACGAGTTGTTGATCCCCATGGTTCTTTTACTCCTCTGACAATATCATCTAGTGCCATCAGACACTAAGTAGTGCTTGGTAATGTATTTTTTTAAAAAAGAATATTTTAAATGGACAAATAGTAATTGTATATATTAACAGGGCACAACATAATGTTATGATACATGCCTACATTGTGGAATGATTAAATGAGGATGATTAACATACTCATCACCTCACATACTTATTCATTTTGTGGTGAGAACATTTAAAATCTAATCTTCAAGTAATTTTGAAATAAATATTTCATTATTGTTATTGTAGTCACCATTCTATAATTGGTATGCAACAGATCACAGAAGCTTATTCCTCATTGTAAATTTTATACCCTTCAATCAACATCTCCCCTTTTCCTATCCACTCTCTTAACCTTACCCTCTGTGAACTCCATTTTACTCCTGTGCATCCAACTTTTATAATTCACACCAGAACTAAAGGCATTGACTCTGGGTTCTGAAGCTGGCTTTGTTATGGTTATAGAAAGTGAGTCTGCTTCAAATTCCCACTTTGGGAGGGCTCCTGAATGCATATTTTTTTTCTTTGTCTTACCCTTATGCTAGTCAGGGTTGTTTCCAGGATTTCCATCCACGCTCCTGAAATCTACTCTGCAGGTTTGATACTGGTGCTTTTGCTATTGAAAAATGGATAGGCAGAGGCAGCTATAGGTCATGCCTACTTCCTGGAGAAAGTGATTGTAAGAAAACTTTTTTTAAAACTGACTTATAAAAGTTTTATTTATTTACATTTTCATGAAAGAGAGGCACCTCTAACAGGATTTTCATGCTTCCATCCACCCCAGTCTTGGCCATCCTGGATCAGTGTGTTCAGGGAAGTCCTGGGATTCAAACCCAGGTCCTTTCTCATGTGGGTCCTGTTGCATTAGTGCTGCACCACCACTTGACTCTGTAAGAAATATATCTTCAGAGCTGTTACTGTAGGAGAAAAAAGTATGCCTTTGAATCAAGACAAGACCATGGATCCAGAGCTGCCTGCTGGTCTTCTGCCATCATATAGCCATGTCCTTCTTGAAGCTTGCTGCTTTGCCATGTGTTGTAGCCTATATGTGTACACTTGTGTTTTCTTCACCTTTTTGAAAATATTCTATGTAAACTGATTACATTGCTCCATTCTCCATGACCCTTTAAAGTAAACCAGGTAACATAACTGTTTTTCTCAAGTAAGAGGAAGAGTAGTATCATGTTCAGGTCCAGGAGAACTACAGCTGTGGTCATTCTCCAGTTGTGACATGAGTCAGCATCAGTGTTCAGGGGAGGGTCGAGGGCTAGCCCGTCTTTCACTCCTCGTCCTCGTCACACTTCCGTCTTTGTAGGCTGCACCAGGGCTCTGGACTGACAAGAACTGGGCCTGTGAGAAGAGAGGGAGCCACGGTTTAATTTTCTGCTCCATTTTCCCTGTTTGCCCAGGGAAAAACATTAGCACTGGTAGCCGGGATGCTGTGTTCCTCATTGCTTCTCTGTTAATGTGTTGCCCCTGAGACTCCTATAAAAAGAGTTTGTTTTCTTTGTTTTTTTTTTTTTGGACAGAGGTTCATTCAGAAAAAGACTCGGGAAACTCCCCAGGGGAATTTTACTCTTTATTTTTAATATCTTGGGAGCATGGAGGTTCAATATTCATCTTCCTGACTTAAGAGCTTGCCTGAGAAAAGTTTTAGAGGGTTAAAAGGTAATGGCTTATTTTTCTTTTTAGCATTTCATGTGTGTAGTTTGGTACAATCATGGCTACAGACTCAGAGAAGATTCCGCCGTCTGCATATAGGTTTTGGACACATTTGTTGTCTCAATAATCTTCCTGGGGATGTGTAGGGAGAAACCTACTTTCATTGAGGAGTTGCTCTGAGTTTGGAGAATAACGCAATGATTCAGGCCTGAATGAAAGAGAAAATGTTCTGATGAAATGAAGGACGATTTTTCTTGAAGCTCTGGAGAGCAGCAAAGTGGAAGGGAGAAAATGAGAGCGAGAGGTGTGAGACTGGGGATAGTAGGAGGCCTCACGGTGGGAGTTTGAATAATTCTTCCCTCCTTGCTAGTACTGTGCAACCAATATCTTGGCCATGACTTCGTGGGTGAGTGAGTGTGGGGGCTACAAAATGTTTTTCCCTTCTTCTTCACTTTCTGTTTGGCTATGTGACTTGTTTGGCCAATGGGATGTTAGTGAATATGACAAAGGCAGAGGCTTGCAAAACCCACTCCTGACTTTCACCATAGTAAAAACATGCCTTGGGTATTTGCAGGATCAAAGGCAGTGAACAGACTTAGGCCCAACCCACAGCTCATGACAATCCCACTCAAGTCCAGACCAGGTTAGCCAAATCTCAGGCAAATCGCAGATACGTGATTGAGGAATAAATTCTCATTGTTGTATACCACTGTGTTTTGGGTGTGTTTGTTATATATCACATTGTGGCAATAGCTGACTAATACAGAAATCTTTCTTTACCTCACCAAACCTTTAGTAAAGTCAATAAACCGATGAAATGCTTATTATAAATGGCTTCTAAAAAGTGAAAACCAGTGAAGGATTGGGTTTATGTCTAAATTTCAAGGCAATATTAAAGGAGAAGAAAGCATTTGGAAGAAAATTCCAGAAAAGAGACCACAGGGATAGCTTTAGAACATCAAAACCATGGAAATTGGAGCTGGGCAAAATTTTATCAGCTCCTGAGACAGACTACCCAGTTGATACCCATAGGCTTATAATAAAAAGGGACATAAATTATACACTAAGAATATAGGTGTATAAACTAGAGTTCTCCAGAGGAACAGAACCGATATTATTTTTATATACAATAAGAGATTTATTTTATAAAGGAATTGACTCTCAAGGTTAGGGTGGCCAGGAAGTACAAAATCTGTAGACTGGACCAGTAGTCTAGAGATCCAATAAAGAGTGAATAGTATAATTCAAGTCTGCAAGCTATCTAATGGCTGAATTCCTTCTTTTTAAGGGGAAGTCAGTATTTTGTTCTATTTGTCCTCACCTGATTGGATGAGGTTCACCCACATTTTTGAGGGCAATCTGCTTTACTCTTAAGTTCATAATTTTTTCAAAATTTTAATTTTCAGAGTAATTGCACATTTTACATATAGTCCCCATCATGTTGTATACAGAGAACTCTACGTTTTTCCATCTGTTATATATTTCCTCCCCTTGTACCTCACACTCACCCTCCACCACTCACTCTCTACCATCCACTGTCCCCCTTTACAGTCTCTAGCATCCACACTCATCCTCTCCACTCTCATGGCTTGAGATTTCTCAACCTCTGCCATAGAATTCAGACACTCAGTACAAACTGAGTGGGAATATACAATCTGTATCTTTCAAAGTTTGACTCAGTTTGCTCAACATTAAGTTTCTATATTCATCCACTTTGAGTCAAATGATAGTATCTCATTGTTTTTTATAGCTGAGTATTAGTCCATAGTATGTATGTGCCACAGTTTTTCAACCAGTCATCAGTTTTTGGACACTTAGGTTGGTTCCATGTTTTAGCAATTGTGAATAATGCTGCAATAAACATGGATGTGCAAGTGTCTTTCTGATTGAGTGTTTTCTATCCTTTGGGTAGATACCCAGGAGTGAGATTACTGGGTCATATGGTAGTTCTATTTGTAGATTTTTGTGGAACTTCCATATCATTCTCCACAGTGACTAATTTACATTCCCACTAACAGTGTGAGAGGGTTCATTTTTAAATGTGTGAGCTGCTTGAGTTCCTTACATATTCTGGATAACAATTGTCAGAGGAAGATTTTGCAAATATTTTCTCCCATTCCGAGGGTTGTCATTTCATCCTAATTATTGTTTCCTTTGCTGTGAGAAAGCTTTTTAGCTTTCTGTAATCCCACTTGTTATCTTGGGGATTATTGTCTATGCTTTAGGGGTCTTATTTAAGAAATCTTTATCTACTCCAATGTCTTCAGAAGTTTCCTCTACATTTTATAGTAGTAGTTTGTGGTTTGAGGCTTCTTCATATTTAAATCTCTGATCCACTTTGATTTGATTTTTTTGAAATAGGTTAAAATAAATTTTTATTAAATGTTAAAAGAGCTTTATATATAATTCACAAATTCTTTACAAAATAGTTGCCAATCCTTGTCCAATTTTGTAATAGTTTCTATTCAGATTTGAGAATTTGCTATGAAACAGTGTCTACAAACTATTTCCTTCACAAAGCATCATGATGCTAATTTTTGTCAAAACAATATTTAAAACTGAAGTCTCTGTATGGAAGTGAGCTCTCTTGCACATTATTCTTTATTCCAGTGACAAAATCATGGAAAAACGAACGTTAAGGAAACACTGAATAATTATTCTGTAAACTTTTCAAATTCATCTAAATTTTTTTGTTACTTTTAAAAGCAGTGCCATTAACAACCACATTATATACTTGGATAAAGTGTTAATCAAATTAACATTTAAAGAATAAGAGTATTGCTGTAAAGAAGCACCTTTATTGAAAGATATGTTAAGGAAGTCTTATTACCCTGAGGGCCTATGGCATGGGTCATAAACCTTATAGGAGACAGTCTCTTCACACAGAATAATGATAATTCAACCATTTTAAAAATGTACCTATCTCTTCAGTGGTGTTGCTGGTTTAAAAAAGATACGAGTTCAATATCTTTTGGCAGCTACAAAAGTGGCTAAGTTTTTGTTGTTGTTGTTTGAGAAAATACTCTGCAATTTGTCATTTGAATCTTCTTTTCAAATGCACACTTCTTTTCCAAATTGATGACTGTGCAATTGATGCTCCCAGAGAAGAGAATCTCAGCCACTAACTTGAAAGGGATATGGCTCAACAAGAAGAAAACAATAATCAGTATACCTTGAAGATGGGATATAAACTGGGCCAGCTGGTGATGTGGTGGTTAAGGTGGCTGGATCCCACATTGCTGAGTCCTAAACCCAGTGGTTTGAAAAACGCACCAGGCATGTGTGCGTGCATGCCCAAAATTCTGAAAGGAGGGAGAAATGAAGAAAGGATTGTGTCCATCCACCATGGGGGATGCTTTCTCACTTCCTCCCACCTGTTCATCTCTCTCCAGCAAGTGCACATACCCTCTGACAAAACAAAACAAAACAAAATGTAGGAAGTAAAGGTCAATATCAGGAAATTATTTGAAGTCATAAGGAATTTAAAAATCCAATGTTTAGAAATTTCTCCCCTAACCTATGAATGCTTTTTATATACAGTCTCTAGTAAAACAGAGGTATTTCATCATTCCAAATTGCACTTAAAAATACTGAGTCTTGGTGCTGAGAACAGATAAGTTAGATCTTGAATAGCACGAATGATAACAGTTGGATGTTCTGTGGGAGATGCAGTCTTTCAGTAGTATCCTTCCTTCACTTTCCTTATCTTAATATGACTAGAATCTTTGAGTTGTTTTCAGAGGAAAATTCACAAGACCATAACAAAGGACAAGTAGACCATCCTGCATTGCTGTATCACCTATTACATGTTGAATTTCCCTTAGAATTTGATATGGCTCCAACAAGTGATCGCCACAGATCATATCTGACAAGATGGATGGAGACCCATTCTTCTTTTGAGGAATTTTCCTACATGCCCAGTAGTTGCTTCTTCCGAAACACAGACAAACTTCTTTCCCAATGGTTTAAATTGTCCCGTACCTTCATCAGCACCAATGAATTCCAATAATAAACACATACCAAGTTCAGGTGGAATAGGAAACACTGATTCTAGGGCTTTCTTTGATCTTCCTTTGCTTGAAGCCTGTGGAACAGCAGGTGTAGGTACTTCTAGACCTCTTTCTTTATAGAAATAAGGCATTTGATTTTTTTCTCTTTTCTCTAGATTCATCACTAATTTGTACCCTATGTGTCTTAACTGTCAGTCCAACCGTATAAAGTGGTTGAGTCTGATGTACCACTATGTTGCACTTTGGACATCTGTTGCTGTAGTAAAAATATCTTACAATGGAGTGTTTACAAAAGATATGAAGACATTCTAATAGTAGTGGCATTTATCAAGTAACCTTCGCAAATAGAACACAAGATGTATGGGGTCAGCTCAGAGAGATTAATCAAACACACTTCCTCATCCTCCTAGTCTGGCCTGTACCCTCCAGCCTCAGGGAGAAGTAATTCGCTTCCTCCTCCTCCTTCTCTTTCTCCTCCAGCTCCTCTTCTTCCAACTCATCCTCATTGTCCTCCTCCTTGAAGGTGCCTCCAGCTCTAGCTCTGAGGCCAGGGGCTTGAGCAGACCAAATCCCCAGTCTCAGTCAGATGTGCCTGGCCCTCTTCAATCACCATAGGGCGCTGGGGATGAGTGTGGGTGGGAGGCGGGGATAGCACGGTAGCTGTTCCCTTTGCCTTGGGGGGTGCCAGCTTTGCCTGCTGTCAGCACTGAGACCCTTTCATGGCCCCAGATGACTAAGCAAGAAGAGGGACTGAAAGAGCTGAGTTGATTCTTGTTGATGGTGAGAGATAGGGGTCCAGTCTCATTTTTTTCTGTAGGGAAATACTCAGTTCTCTCTCTTTTTTTCTTTTCAGCTACTTTATTTCATTTGATTTCAAAAACAAAATTAGTAGTAGCAGAAGACAGTAGTTTACATGGGATAAGTTAATCAATGTGTGTTAATTAAATAACTGTTGTGCTGGCATTAATGCCTGTTTCAGATGGTGGAGAGCTCTTAGTAAGTCACAACTGCTTTGTTCTTAGTATTTTTATATATTTTGTGACATAGACTAGATTCAAGGGAGATAATCTCTAACTTAAATAGAAGAGAGACAAAACTATCCAGCATCATTTGCTGAAAATACTTTCTTTTTTTCTGCAGCATTATCTTCTACCCTTTGTCAAATGTCACTTGGCTATATGATTTGGGTTTTATTTCAGGATTCTCTGTTCTATTCCATTAGTCTATGTGTCTATTTTTGTGCCAATACCTTGCTGTTTTGATTATCACTGCTTTGTAATATATTTTAAAGTCAGATAGTGAGATGGCTCCTATTTTATTATTTAAAAAAAATTTATTGCTATTTTTTACATTAACTCACTGTATATCTTTACAACATACAAAATGAGTTTTCGTAGCATGAATACACATTATGTATACATTAGTCCAATCAAAGGTATTACCATATACATTGTCATCAGCTGATAATTTTCCCTTTTTGTGTCCCTTGAATGTTTTGTTTCTTTTTGTACCTCTCAATTCCCTCCTTCTCACACTCTTCAATTTCCCACCCACTCTCCTCCCACACTGAGTCTAGTATTTTTTACCTTCCAATTTTTTTTTTTCTTTTTGCCATAGAGTGCAGATATTTGGTACATATTAAGTGGAGACATCCAATGCCTCTCTTTCATAGTCTGCTTACTTCCCTTAGCAGTAAATCTTCCATATTCATCCACTTTCTATTAAATGCCAGGGTCCTGTTTTTTATGGTTGAATAGTATTCCATAGTGTATATTTACCACACTTTTTCAATCTATTTCTCTGTTCATGGACTTTTGGATTGGTTTCATGTCTTAGCAATTGTGAATAATGCTGCAATAAACATGGATGTGCAAGTGTTTTTCTGACTGAGTATATTCCTATCCTTTGGGTAGGTACCCAGGAGTGGAATTGCTGGATTGTATGATAGTTCTGTTTGTAGATCTTTGAGAAACCTCCATATTGTTCTTCACAGTGACCGGACTAATTTACATTCCCACCAACAGTGTAGGAGAGTTTCCTTTCACCACAGCCCTGCCATCACTTATATATATTTTTTTTGAAAGAGAGGGAGGGAGGGAGAGAGAGGGAGGGAGGGAGAGAGAGAGAGGGAGGGAGGGAGGGAGGGAGGGAGGGAGGGAGGGAGAGAGAGAGAGAGAGAGAGAGAGAGAGAGAGATTTTTCTATAGTGCATGTGCTTACCAGAGAGACAGAAATAAAGTAAGAAATCATCTCCCAGAGGGGATGGTCATGCCACAATCCCTTCTCTTCCATTGTGCTCTCAGGATCTTGGGCATGCACAGGATGAGTTTTAAATCACCAGGTCCAGGACTTGAACTGTAGCTGACTACATGGAAGTCCAGGGACATAACTATTATGCCATCCGCTGGTTCCCATTTATGTTTTTTTAATCTTTGCCATTCTGACTGGGGTTAGATGGTATCTCATTGTGGTTTTGATTTGCATTTCCCTTATTATAAGGGGTGGTGAGCATTTCCCCCTTTTTTATGTTTGTATGTCTTCCTTAGAGAGTTGTCTATTTTGTTCATTTGCCCATCTTTTAGTTGGATTGATCTTTCTGTGTGTGTGTGTGTGTGTGTGTGTGTGTGTGTGTGGTAAGCTGCTTGAGATCCCTGTATATTCTAGTTATCAGTCCATTATGTGAGGCATAGTTTGCAAATATATTCTCCCATTTCAAGAGTTGCTGATTCACTTTAATTATTGTTTCTTTGGGAACCAGCAGTTAGCGTAATGGCTATGTCGCTGGACTCCCATGTAGTCGACCGCGGTTCACGTCCCGGACCCAGTGACTTAAAACTCACGCCGGGCGCGTGTGTGTGCATGCCCAAGATCCTGAGAGAAGAATGGAGGAGAAGGGATTGCGGCATGACCATCCCCCCTGGGGGGTGATTTCTCGCTTTCTGTCTCTCTGTCTCTCTTTGTCTGTCTGGTGAGCACACGCGCCCTATAGCGAAAACCTCTCCAAAAAAAAAAAAAAAAATTATTGTTTCTTTTGTGGTACAAAAACTTTTTAACCTGATGTAATCCCACTTGTCTATTTTTGGAATTGTTGCCTTTGCTTTGAGGGATCTTATTTAAGAAGTCTTTGCCTACTCTAATGTCTCCAAGAGTTTTCCCTGTGTTATCCACCAGTATTTTTATAGTTTGGGGTCTTAAATTTAGATCTCGGATCCATTTTGAGTTGAGTTTTGTTAATGGTGGGAACTAGTGGTCCAGTTTCATCCTTTTGCAGTTGGAAGAATGTCTTTACCATTTGCTGAAGAGATTTTCTTTTCCTCACTGAATTGTCCTATGTCCCTTGTCGAAAATCAATTTGCTGTATATTTTGAGGTTTATTTCTGGGATATCTTTTCTGTTTCATTGGTGTACATGTCTGTTTTTGTGCCAGTACCATGCTGTTTTGATTATCACTGCTTTGTAATGTATTTTGGGGTCAGGGAGTGAGATGCTTTCTACTCCACTCTTCTTGTGCAGTATTGCTTTGGCTATATGGGGTCTTTTATGATTTCAGAAAAATTCTATTTTTTTCTAAATTTGTGAGGAATATCTCTAGTAGTCTGTTTTTGATTGTATTAAATATGTAGATTAATTTGGGTAGAATTGACTTTTTGATTATATTAATTCTTCCAATCCAGGAACATGGGATATTTTTCCACTTTTTTGTGTCATTTTCAATTTCTTTTTAAAAGTTTTTCATAGTTTTCCTTGTAGAGGTCTTTGACTTCATTGATTAGGTTTACTCCTAGGTATCTTACAGCTTTTGTGGTTATTGTAATGGGATTGCTTTCTTCAGTTCTACCTCAAGCTGCTTTTGGTTGGTGTATAGAAATGCTGTATATTTTTTTTATATATTGATTTTGTATCCTGCCACCTTACTGTGTTAATTTATCACTTTCAGGAGGTTTTCTTTCTTTCTTTTCCTTCCTTCCTTCCTTCCTTCCTTCCTTCCTTCCTTTCTCTCTCTCTTTCTTTCTTTCTTTCTTCCTTTCTTTCTTTCTTTCTTTCTTTCTTTCTTTCTTTCTTTCTTTCTTTCTTCTTTCTTTCTTTTATTATTGTTTTGCATTTTCTCTGTTTATAATAACGTTATCTGCAAGTAGAGATAATTTCACTTCTTTCCCTATTTGAACACCTTTTATTTTATTCTCTTGTCTGATTACATTGGCTTGTATTTCTAGTACCATAATCAAAAGGAGTAGAGAAGTTGGGCAGCCTTGTCTTGTCACAGTTTTCAGTGGAAAAGCTTTTAACTTTTCCCCATTCAGTATGATGTTAGTTATTTGTTTTTCATTCATGGCTTTTGTTGTGTTGAGAAATGTCACTTCTATGCTGATTTTTTCTGAGAGTCTTAATCATGATGGAATGTTATATTTTATTAAATTCTTTTTCTGCATCAATTGATACGATCATAGAGTTTTTAATTTTTCTTTCTGCTAATGTGGTGTATTATACTTATGGTTTTTGTGTATGTTGAACCACCCTTGCATACCTGGAATAAAGCTTACCTGTCTGTGTTGTATAATCATTTTCATGTGTCATCGGATACAATTTGCTAGTATCTTGTTGAGGAGTTTTGCATCTATATTCATTAGAGATATAGGTCTGTATTTTCATTTTTGTGTTTGTTTTATTCTTATCTGTTTTGGGGATGAGGGTGATGGAGGCTTCATAAAATGAATTTGAGAGGACTCCTTCCTTTTGGCTCTTTAGAAATAGTTTGAGTAGACTATGAGATAGCTCTTCTTTAAAAGTTTTGTAGAATTCAAAAGTGAAGCCATTGGGACCTGGGCTTTTCTTTGTTGGGAAGCCATTTATTACCGATTCAATCTCATTGCTTGTTTTTAGTTTATTCAGGCTTTCTATCTCTTTCTGATTTAGTTTTAGTAGATAATATATGTCCAGGAATATGTCCATCTCATCCAGGTTTTCTTGTTTGTTGGTGTATAGTCACTCATAATATTCTCTAATGACCCTTGTATTCCTGTTATGTCTGTGGTAATATTGCCTGTTTCATTTCTTATTTGATTTATCTGCTGTCAATTTTGTTTTTTCTGTATTGTTCTTTTATTTTCTATTTTATTTATTTGTGCTTGAATCTTTATTATTTCTGTTCTCCTGGCATTTTGGGGATATTTTTGTCATTGCTTTTCCATAGCAGTCTTGCTATGATATGCCCTGGAAAGGATCTTCTTAGGTTGATTTTATTTGGGGTCCTTTGTATTTCTTGGGTTTGGATATGTGAATGTTTCTCTAGGGTTGGAAAGTTTTCTGCAAGTATTTCAATGCCCTTTTTAGAGCCTTAACCTTTTGGAATACCAATTATTTGGATGTTTGGATGTTTAATGGTATCTAGTATTTCCCATATGTTATTTCATTTGGGGGGGGGTATTTTTTCCATTGCTTTTGGATGTCTTGTTTAAGTCAGAGACTGTCCTCCAGATCAGAGATCCTGTCTTCTGCGTGGTCTAATCTGGTATTAATACTTTCAAGGGAGGTTTTGCTTTCCTGTATTTCTGTCTTCATCTCTAGAAGCTCTGTTTGATTATTTTTTTATGAAGTCTATCTCTTTATGGAGTTTCTCCTTTAAGTAGTGGAATGATTTTCTCAATTCCTGGAGTTAGGTGTCTGTTTTCTCTTACATTTCATTGAGTTTAGTTATGATAAATGCTCTGGATTCTACTTCTGATATTTTAGTGATTTCCTCTGCTTTTGTATTGTTGGAATTGAGATATTTTTGCTCCCTTGGGAGGTGGGAAGTGTTTCCAGGGTTTCCCATATTTCTTGAGGCTCTGCTGCGATTTTTAGTCATCTGGTGGTACATTCACTTCTTGCTTCTGTTTCAGAGTAGATTTCTCTAGTTGTGTGTGTTTGTGCTTTCCTTTGATCTGAATTAGCTACATGCTGGCTATCCTCTACTACTATGACAGTGCAGTATCCACAGTGGGGATTTGGAATTCAGATTTGCAGAGAGGGGTTTCTCTCCCTTTTAGCTGATGTGAGTGTGGAAGAGAACTCTCCCACAGCCTTGCACTGCTCAGGTATTTGGCTCCTATATCTCTAGACCTCTTAGGCTTGTGGCATGGGGTTGGCCTGAGAGGTGAGAATTTGGGGGTGAAACCCAAAATATGACTGTTTCTCTACTCCTTTTTCACTATGACTGCAGGAACGAGGGGGCAGGGAGCTGCACAAGACAAAAAGCAGCCCTGACCTACCCATCAACCGAGCTGGGGTCTTGAGTGGGAGGGGGCTGTTTCTCTCTGCTCCTTTTCTACTAGGACTGCAGAAATGGGTACTGGCCTCAGGGGGCTGCAGGAATGAGAGGGCTAGTTTAAATGGGCAAAAAGTAGCTCTGACCCCACCTTCTAACTGGACTGGGGTCTTGAGTGCGAGGTGGCTGCTTCTCTCTGCTCTTACTTTACTATGACTGCAGAAATTGGGGGCTGGTCTCAGGGGGCTTCCTATTTTATTTTTTGGCACAGTATTGCCTTGGTGATACAGGGTCTTTTATGATTCCAGACAAATTTTATAATTGTTTTTCTATTTCTGTGAAGATTATCACAGGCAATTGGATCAGAATCACATTGAATATGTAAATTAATTTGGGTAGAACTAACATTAAGATCATATTGATTCTTCTAATCCAAAAACATGGGATGTCCTTGCTTTTTTTTTTTTTTCTTTTTTCTGTATCATACTCAGTTTCTTTTTTCAGTATTTCATAGTTTTACTTATAGAGGCCTTTAACCTATTTGGTTAGGTTTAGTCCTGGGTATCTTATTTGTTTCATAGCTATTCTAAATGGCATTCTTCAACTCTGTCTCAGTCTGTTCATTGTTGGTATATAAAAATGCTAAAAATTTTTGCATATCGACTTTTTATCACATCTAGGAATTTTTTCTTGGATTCCTTTGAATCTTCTATGTATATATTCATATCATCTGTAAATAGGGACAATTTAGCTTCTTCATTTCCTATCTGAATGCCTATTTTGCTTTCTTGTCTGATTGCATTGACTAGGACTTCCAGCACTATGTTGAAAAGAAAAGTAGAAAGTGGGCAGCCTTGTTTGTTCCAGTTTTTAGTGAAAAAGCTTTCAGCTTTTCCACTTTCAGTATGATGTTTGTGGTGTGTCTGTTGCATATGGCCTTTATTGTGGAGGAATGCCTCTTCTACCTCTATTGTGCTCAGAGTCTTGATCATGAAGGGATGTTGTATTTTATTAAAAGGTTTTTCTGTATCTATAGATATGATCATATGATTTTTATCTTTCTTTCTGTTGAAGTGGTGTGTTACATTTATTTTTTTGTGTATGTTGAACCATCCTTTCATCCATGGGATAAAGCCTACCTGGTCATGATGTATAATAAGTTTACAAATTTAAATAAGCTAATTTCACTCAAAACCACCCTCACTGAAACATTTACAATAATTTTTGACCAAACATTTGGTCACCATGAGCCTAGCCGAGTTGACACATAAAATTAGCCATCACAATGGGCTTTAATCTTGCTTCTGCCTCAAGAAAAAGGAACCCATGTGATTCACATTGGCAAGGTGTAATTTATCAATAAGAAGGTTTGCATCTGACCAAAGTACTTTTATTTGTCTTCATCATATTCCAGAGAAAGTGACTTGGGACTATTGTTGAGGGTATTTTGGATTTTGGAAATACTGAATTCACTAAGCTTTATCAAAGTATCATTGTTAACATTTTTTGTAAAGTATTTTATTGATTATAGAATACATATGCAAAGCACAAACCACAAGTACAATGTGATTACTTTTCACAAAGTGTACTAGCACTGGATAAAAAAAAAAGAACATTATTACAGGTTCCCTCCTAGTTACTACCTCCTCTCCTCTTTTTTTTTTTTTTTAACATTTTATTATTAATTTATTTACTTACTTTTCTAACACTAATCCAGGGGTCCCCAACACCTGGTGGCAGACTGGTGCCAGAACATGGCCTATTGAGGGCTGTGCCCCCAACTACCAGTAAGGGAGTGGTGGGTAGGTAAGTAAGGCTTTCTCTGTGTTGCAGCCACTGCCTATCACTCACGTGGTCACTTGAGCTCTACCTCCGGTTAGATCATTGGCAGTATTTGACTCTTGTAGGAGAGTGAACCTATTGTTGGAAGATAGTTTCATTGTATTTTGCAATGTGATAATGGTGGGAATGGGGTACATGGTGGCTGTGATATGCTTGGGTGCCCACCAGACTGCCTCTCCCATCCAATGGAGGGCAAGATTGCTTCCAATGAAACCACTCGCTGGTGTTGGGAAGGTTGGGGACTGTGCCCTGACTCTAACCCCCAACCCTAACTACTTCTTTTTTAAGTGTAACTATTACTTTACCTTCTAAGACCAGAGTAATTTTGCTTGATTGTGCACTGTGGTAGGTTTATTTTCCAAATATGGCTGAACTAATGTATCTTATCCCACTTTTTCTAAAATGTGATGTTGACATTTTTCCACTGGGTGGTGGAGGTCTCTGTTCCTTCCTTTTGAATAAGTGTGGACCTGTGACTATGGCAGAAGGTGACACCATATGACCTCTGGGGCCCAGTTATAAAAGGTAGTGCTACTACTCTCTGGTCCTTTTAAGACACTTGCTCAGTGGTTAAATGGATGTGTTCTGACTACAGGTCCTGTTATAGTCCTAGTTGACTGCTGACATAGGCCACCACACAGGAGAGCAAAGAGCCTTCAGGCAATTGCAACCCCCAGAATTCCAATCCTTCCAAATGCCTCAGAGTTGATCAGAAGTGAGATGCTCCCTGCTGAGCCCAAATTCAGATTCATGAATAAAACAAATATTGTTTGAAACCACTTATTTTTAGGGTCATTTGTTTCACACAGCAAGGATAATGAAAACATATTTTATGCAAATGATATCATATATTGTGCATACCTTACTTACATTCAACATTTTATCAGCAAGATTCTTCCTTGTTACCTGTAGTTGTAGATTGTTCATTATTATTGCTTTGTAATATGTGATTGTATAATCAAATACAATTTATGTATTCATAGCCTTTTAAAATTTTTTAAAAGAGATCTTGCACAATCCTTCTGCCTTAGCCTCCCAACTGGGACTATGGGTACATCCCATCACTCTTGGCTTTTTTTTTAAGATAATTTCTTACTGTTATGTCTAGGCCAACTTCAAGTTTATGTTCTTTCTGCCTTAGCCTCCTGAATTGCTGGGGTCTATGTCACCACAACCAACTTTGGGGTTGGATTAGGAATCAAACTCAGGCCTCTCATGTAGTTTCAACCTATGAAATACAACATCTTAGCTGAATGCTCCACCACATCTTGGCCTCACTGTGCTTTTGACAGACATATATTATTTCCAGTCTTGGGCTATTGAGAAAAGTCAGACATTCTAGCACATGTCTTCAGGTAAACATAGTACATATTTTTGTTGGGCATGTACCTAGAACTGGAATGGCTGTCATAGAGTATGTCTATGTTCCACTTTGGTGGTTACTGTCAACGAGTTTTCCAATACGTGTTTTGAATAAAACAGTGGAGAAGTCCAACCCAGTGGGGCCCCAGGATCTGTTTGAGCCTTCGACCTTTAAGCACAGCTTTGGTTGGCTCAGCATGTTGGCAAGGCTGCTGCTGTACGTCCCCCGACCTATGAGCAAAGCTTGGGTTGACTCAGCATGTTGGCAAGGCCGCTTGCTGTATGTCCTAGAGACTGCGGTAGCCTTGCTGGGAAGCGACCCCCCCTCTGACTCCCTGATATACTACTATAAAAGAATTACATAGCTCTCTCATACATCTTGAGTATGTGATAAGATTTCCCGAAAGTCCCCCAACAACTCCCCTTTGCCCTGACCACCTACTGTTAATTACAATGCTTCATCCCTGCGGTCACAATAGAGGGTATGCTGAAGTTCCATCTAGGCAGAAATCTTCTTGACCTTTGGAAGACCCTTCAAGACATATTTAACATAAGCTTAAAAATAACCTTTTCTTTACATAAAATAGGATTAGGCAGAAACTGGCCCAGGACACTCCCACCCTCACCAAGTGAACAATAGATTCACCCCTTTAGAATAGATAGATATATTAGGATTCCTTGAATTAAGTTTTAGATCCCTATAAAATGATATAAGTATCATTCTTTATTGAGATCCATAAGAACTAATACCTATACTTGAGATTTTTTTTTTCTTAGCATTGTACTCAGTGATCACAAGATGGCTGCTGCTGAGCTTTGGTTGATAATTAACTCTGCTTGCTGGAGGCTGTTTCCTGAAACTGCATTCCTTGAAGTTCCCGAAAACCTGCCTACATCAATCAAACAATTGCTGAACTGTAATAGACCCGCCCTTAATCCAACCCTGAATGGAATCTATGTTCCCTATTATTAAAACTTTATGAACTGATAATTAGAACATGTAGCCCCTCACCTGTTTACTTGCATGTATCACATTTTCAGTAAAAAGGCACGATGATTCCTAGCAGTTGTCACTCTTCAGAGAGCAATCTCTGAGGGTGTCTGACTGAGGACGTGAACGAAAAAGGCACCGAGACTGCAGCCTTTCCTTCCTGTGCCACCTCTGACGAGATAACCCACCCCCTGCCAATGCTGAACCCTGGCAAAACAGTAAAAGCAATTTCCAGGCTTACTTTTGGAATGACCCCTTGAAGTTTGATATTGTGTAGGAAGGAAGATCAGAAGTGTTCGAATCATCTCTAGGAAAGACATTAGATGGGGAATAGATGGGATTCAGTCTGTAGCTCCTGGGCCTAGTAGGTGTGCAAAACATACAAACTTTAATAATCTCAATTTGCAGAATGAAAGCTTCCTTACATTATATGATTAATATTTCTCCTGTGACTTTCCTTTAACGAATTTGTGAAGATAAATTTGTAAAAGTTAAAACCTGGCCTCATCTTTGGAAACTATCATTGCTACAGTCTAAGGAGGTTACAGGAGGTGTTTTATGTTTAAAAAGATTCTTGAACCACACACCACAGGCTCTACCCTCTAATTCAGGCAAGTCTGGAAGGCCTCATTGAAGAGTGAAGGCCAAATTGCCATCTTCTACACCCCTTACTATGCATTTGAAATGGAAATTGAACTCAGCAGGCACAGAACTTCCAATGCACGGTAGAAGATAAAATGAGGAACATGACTGGGATCTTGGCGAGGACAACTATGTTATTATTGTCATGTGGCCAACAGCAATGATGAACATGCCATTGATGGTGGCTTTGATTTAAGGACTAAAGAAATGAGAGGGAAAAAATGTGCATGTCAGAATTGATATAACATGGGACCAGCAGTTGGTGTAATGGTTAGGTCACTGGACTCACATATAGTCGGCCATGGTTCGAATCCCAGTGACTTGAGACTCGTGCTGGGTGTGTGTGCATGCATGCCCAAGATACCAAGAGGAGAATGGAGGAGAAAGGATTACTATGTGGCCAATCCCCCCCAGGGGGTGATTTCTTGCTTTCTGTCTCTCTGTCTCATGCGTCCTATAGCAAAAATCTCTCAGAAAAAAAAAAAGAATTAATATAACACAGCACTTTTAATATTGCTCCTTGCTTTGCCACCATTTCTCTTTAATTGCCCATGTGCGAGGACAGTGCATGTTGATTTTTACCTCTATCAGTGTAGGTATAGGTTAACCTAAATATGATTTTTATTTTATTAATAGCTTAGAATATGAATTATATTTAGTGTTTCTATGTCTGAATTTGTCATAGTGTCAGATCAGAGATTTTCCCAGAAGGGACCAGAAAAAAGCACTTTTATTCTTATCACTGTATGGAGACTCTTTGGGGGTGCTCCTAGGAGAAACTGTCCCTGGGGACTGAGGTCTTACATTTCACCCTCAGGGCTAACGATGCCTAGAGAAGCTGCTGACAATCTGTGATGTGGACAAGGAGAGGGCAGGACTGAGGAATAAGAGAGAGAGAGGAAGATTGAGAAGAGGGAAGGAAAAAGAAGGCAGTATCCAGAGAGGGAGCACATGAAAGGAGAGAGAGCTATATCTGAGGCATCTGAGGAAGGTTGGGCAAGGCCTCAGTGGGTTGCTTCCATGTTATTTGGCCATATAGCACAAAATAATGAGACCACAGAATGTGAAAAGTTCTTAGTTTTCTTCTCTATGAAATGGGATGATGGTGATGACTATGGTCTGCCTCCTTGGTTATCATGAGTATTTATTGAGGTGATAGATGTAAGGCCTTTACCTCATCACTCAGAGGGGTAAATTCTTTTTTTCTTTCTTTCTCCCTTTTAAGTTTTTGCCAAAGGATTCATGTGCTCACTGGAGAGAGACAAAAAAAGGGGAAGAAAAAGAGAGAGAGAGATAAACCCCTAGGGAGAATGGCCATGCTGCAATCCGTTCGCCTCCATTCTCCTCTAGGAATTTTGGGCACACAAACATCCATTATTATCGGGACCAGCAGTTGGCATAATGGCTATGTCACTGGACTCCTGTAGTCAATAGCAGTTTAAGTCCCAGACCCGGTGGCTTAAACTCATGTTGGGCTCGTGTGCATGCGTGCCCAAGATCCCGAGAGGAGAATGGAGGAGAAGGGATTGTGGCATGGCCATTCCCCTTGGAGGGTGATTTATCACTTTTTGTCTCTCTGTCACTCTCTGTCTTTCTGGCAAACGCACACGTCCTGTAGCAAAAACCTCTAAAAAATGTATTACTATCAGATAAATATAATTGAAGCAAATATAGTGACATATTGGAATAATTCAGCGTCCCAGACCACTGCTGGGATCACTATTTGCCATAAACCACAGAGTCTTTTGGTCAGATACTTATCTGTTGTTTGGGTTTAAATCCTAGTTTCTCCACTTACCAGCCATGTGACCTTGGATAAGTTACTTAGCCTCTCTGGGCCTCAATTTCTCATACATAAAGGGAAAATAATAATAATGTTCATTATGTAGAGTTGTTTAAAATCTGGGTATGTTAGATAGATAGAAGCTTAACCAGGTTTGGGCATGTAGCATTCAACATTTACCCAGCTATTATGTTTAAACTGGAGGGGTAAATCAAGGTTGAATGAATAGGAAACCCTGATCAGGTGAATGCTGAAAATCATTTATTCCAGGTAAGACCACTTAGAATGGAAGAGATTCTAGATGAATCCCTCCTGCTATGAAGTCAGGTCTTTGGGCCAATGCCATGTGTTGGCATGAGACATGGACACCAGGCTTGTCTTAGGGAAGTTCCAACAAGTACTGCTGGCAGGCAGTGGGAAGCAAGATCTCTTGCCAGGATTTGGTTAACAGAAGACATAAACTTCTAGAAGATTCACCTCAGGCAGAAGATAAGTAGCTCTGGTTTCTCAAGGGCTCTGCTGCCCTAGCAGAGCATTGTGTGATTCCTTTGATGTCTTTGGTTCTCCAGCAGATGGGCCATTTATGGCTCTTTCGAAGGGTTGCTCCTCCCTCCTGGGTGTCACCATAGCCCCATTCCTACTAGCCCTAAAGGTGGTATGATATCTTACTTTTGCTAATCTCTAGGGGCTTTCACATCCCCTATTTTTGTGCCTGTAATCCCACTTTAATAAACCCATCTTCATAGCTGTTGTACTGAATGAGTAAGCAAAGAATTCCTGTGGTTGGCTGTGAAGGTTAAAAACATTGCAAAAAATGGTCATATTTCTTTATTCCTGCTGCATTCATCTCTCTCGCAATGCGATTTTGCAGCCTTTTCCATTTACGAGGAATTTTATTTCCATACTCCTTGAATCTGGCCTTTAGACCTGCTTTAGCCAGTAGAATACGTAGGTACTTTGAAGACTGTAGAAAAATGTAATTGTAATACAAGTTATTTTAGTGTACCAAGTTTGAAATCTATGCCTAGTTTTTTCCATAATGAAGCAAGCACTCCTCCTTGAGAGCCTCTGTTATAAACTGTTAAATTACTATGACTAGAAATTTGCCTTCTCCTCTTTTGCCAAGAGTAAAAGAGTGATTAACACTCCTATGTCTTTAAATACCACTCCTGATATAGAGAGACCCTGAATTCATGAAAAGCTCAGGGCTGATAGCTGTCTAAGGTTTATACCCTATGGAAAACTTACTGCCCCTCCCTGGAGCTATAGGATAATCTGAAAATCTTGAATGGGTTAGTACCTTCAATAGATTAGTGCCTTGAATAGATCAGTTCCTTGAATAGATTCAACTTCCTACTTCTCTGACTCCTCCTTTTGACATTGCGTAGGGCAGGATCTGAACCCAGTCCCTATCCTGAGACCTTACCTTGCCCAATTCCTCCATAAAAGACTGTGTACAACCCCCTGGTGAGACTGGAGTATTCAGAGTGCTAACTCCTCCATGCCCACTGACATAATAAACAGTTCTCCTAATCTCTCTGGTGCTGCTTTCCATTCCTCGGCATCTGGTTTTCTGCAACCACGTTTTCTATTAACTTAAAAAATTATTTCAAACATTTATTTTTTATTTATTTATTTATTTATTTATTTATTTATTTATTTATTGTGATTTTCAAGCCACTGGGTTGGGGACTTGAATTGCAGTCAGCCATAAGGGTATCCAGTGCCCTGACCACCATGCCACCTGCTGGGCTCTTCCATTAACTTTTCTGACACTCCTATAGTGGAAATGGTGAGCCAGTTCTAGCCCTATTTTCTTTGAATCCCTGCCTCCACTACATACATAAGCCAGGGCTCACCTGCTAGGGGATGAGAGACCTAGTGCACCAGAGCCACGTGTCCCAGCTGAGACCCAAACATGGGGGACAGTCAAGGCAAGCTCAGCAAAACCAGTAGGCAGTTGACTGCAGGCTCAAAGGGGTATCCAGTTAAGACCAGAAAAATCACCCAGCTGAGCATAGCCCAAATTTCTGACTTACATTCTTGTGAACTAAAAGAAATATTACTGTTGTAGAGAAACTTGTTATAGAGCTATAGATGATTAGATACTTGTCTATTGGATGGCCAAGACTATGCCTCTCATTTCCTGGTGGTCCAGCACTTCTTCCAAAGGCATGGTAGGCATGTGGTCACTTTGGTAACACTAAACTGTTCACAAGCCTCCATCACTAACTTTGTTTCTCATAGGAAAGAACAACCAAAAAAAACCCTCCTTTATTACTGAGCTTAGTGAGGGAAAGGAAGATAACAAAGCAGTTACTTGTCTCCTCAATGTCTATCTCTGAGCCAAGAGTCAAAATTGTGTGGTACTCTCCTCTCTTAACTGCTTCCTCTGCCTGACTCCCTCGTTTTCTAAGCCAGCAGCTGCTCCCCGGTTTCTGGTACTGTCTGTATTTTAAAGTTCCTATTTCACAAAAGCAGACTCCAGAGCAAAGCACTCCTGCGTCTTGACTGTTCAGCTGGCTTCTGAGCCATTCAGGAAGCAGGGGAACCTGCCTCTGCGTTGCTCTAAATAGGAAATTAGCAAGCACAATATGGTGAAATTGCCCCGAATTGGGAGGATTAATGTAAGGATGTGAGATGGACGGGTGCAAAAACCTATAATCAGGAACAATGGCAGGCGATGAATGGAGGGAAATGAAAACTCCTTGGGTGGCACCAGATCTCAGGCTGGGCTTGCTGTCTCCTCCCCCACACAGTCCTCTCCTCTAGGCTCTGGAGTTGACATTATTTTTCAAACACTTGCCACTGGTTTCTTTTGTGCCATGTTCCCAGACACAAGGTTGAACTTGTGAGAAATGAACTCACCCATCTGATGTCAAAGAATGGACACAGAGACATAAGGTATGGAGAAGCGACACTTTAATGGCAGTCTGCAAGATAGAGTGTCTAACTCGGATGGGCAGGCGTGCCCTAATCAGTTACAACAAGCATTTTATTCTCTACAGCACAAGTCCCTCCCTTGGTTCCTCATTGGCTGAGTACTATGGGGTGTGCAATCTTCCCAGTTATTGCATAAGTTTTGTTATTTCCTTATTAGGTATTAAGGTGCAGCTCAGGACAAACCCATGAAAAAGGTCTGCCAAATGTACTGAGGAGAGAGAAAACCAGGAAGTAAAAAGGAGCAAAGGGGTGGTGACCAGACTCCATCTAGAGAAGTCATTTCTCAAGGGTGACTTGTTTTGAGGTTGTGTTTGTTCAGGAACTTTTCAGGAATGTGTACTTTCTGGGGCTGTCACATCTGCAAGCTGGTTAAGCAACTTTTGTTAAGCTATTTTTGAAAATGAATCGCTTAAGGCTATGTTTTATAAACTCACAGAGGAGGCCCCCTTGCGCTCTGGGACGTGCAACCCTGTCTATTTCTCAACAAAAGGACTGTGAGAATCCAGGCTGACTCCTCCCCCAAGGACTCTCGTGCTCCTGGAATCCATATCTTATGTCGTCAGGGTGCTTTTAGTGTAAATTCAAGAGCAAGGGAATGACACAGGTTGCCACTTTCCAGCCCATATTGTCCATTAGACTGGGGAACTAGCAAACTAACTAGTAAGAGCACTCTCAATCAACTGTAAGAGTGAGAAAGAGGAGTCTGCAACTGTGGCTACCATTGAAAGAAGTGGTATTAGAGGCCACCTGTGAGGAGTTACCTTTTTGGAGAGTTTTTCTATTTGCGAAGTCCTGAACTCGATATCTTTTCAATGCTAGAATTGGACTCAAGAGACAATTCCTAAAATGCTGACAGTGATTTTGAGGTGAAGCCTGGAAACCTGGAGATTCATATCCTTGCGTATTGGCATGACCATCTGCCTAAGTTCCACAGACTCCAGTGAGGAGTATCAACTCCTCATGATATGCAAAGGCAGAGACTTCTGAGAGAATGAAACTGCTCTCCTGAAAGGCCGACTTCAGATCTAGTCCTTCCAGGTGTATGAGAGTGTTCTCCGCTGTTTCTTCATCAACACCAGGATTACCATGGAAATGACAGGTGTCATGTTGATCTGTATTCTTTGCGTACCAGAGAGAGAATATGCTTAACTTAAAATTCATATTTCTGGGACCAACAGTTGGTATAATGGCTATGTCACTGGCCTCCCACGTAGTCGACCACAGTTTGAGTCCCGGACCCAGTGGCTTAAACTCATGCTGGGCACGTGTGTGTGCATGCCCAGGATCCTGAGAGGAGAATGGAGAAGAAGGGATAGTAGCATGGTCATTCGCCCTGGAGGGTGACTTCTCGCTTTCTGTCTCTGTCTCTCTCTGTCTTTCTGGCAAGTGCACATGCTCTATAGCAAAAACCTCTTAAAAAATTTCATACCTCTTCTCTTGGTTATTTATTTATCCTTTTTTCTCTTGAAGATTTAAGAAATTGATTTTTAAAGGTTTGGTATGTGTTTGCTATTATTTTTATACTGCAGGCTACACCTAACTGGAAGTGCCAATTAATAGGAATCTCTCATTGAGTTACCCCTTTAAATACTTTTTACTTTTGGTGCCAGAAGGTGGCATTATGGTTAAGGTACTGAACTCCCACATGTTGACTACAGTTCGAGTCCCAGACCTGGCAGCTTGGAAATCATGCTGGGTATGTATACATGCATGCCCAAAATCCCAAGAAGAGAATGGAGGAGAAAAGACTGTGGCATGGCCAGCCCCCCAGAGAGTGATTTCTCCCTCTTCCTCTCATCATCTCTCTCTGTCTTTCTGGTGAGTGCATGAGCCCTATGGCAAAAACCTTTAAAATTTTTTTCTTTCTTTCTTCATGAGAGAGGCAGAGAGAGGTATATATAAAGAGATAGTGTGACAGGCACCCTCAGCAGGATCTCACACTGTGACTGTCTCTTCAGCCTTCTGAACCAGTCAGCATAACGGGCCCGTGTGTGAATATCTGACATACGCAGGTCAACTCAGGCATCAAGCCTTGCTCTTCCATGTGGCTCCCATGTGCTACCTGGCCTGGGTCTGAATTACCTTAACTATTAAAGCTACCAATCATTTTTCCCTATACATTACATTACACTTCTCCCCCTGGGTTGAATTTGATTTTTGACTTTCAATGTATGGGTGTGTTTTCGTCATTTAGAAAACTTAATTGTGATATATAGGTATTTATCTTTTCTTTTACTTTCCTCCTTTAGTGTGTAGGGAAAAAAATCTGTTCCACCAAAGATTAGGTGGTTCTTTACTAATTCTGTTATAGTTTCAAGCTGAAAACTATGTTTTCATTTCTGTTAGGTAACAAGGAGTGGTGGGTCACAGGTAAACATACATTTATCCTTGTAGGAAACTACCTGTTTTCCAAAGAAGGTGAATTTATTTCCCTTTCCCAGTGGGAAAGTTTGTCTCTTAATCCATAGACTCAGCAAAGATTAGAACAGGTGGTACTTCTAATATAAGAAGAGGAAAACAAAAATCATACTTTGGGAATGGTGAGTGTAGCTTGAAGCACTCAACCAATGAGCTTTTGTGATTTATCCTAAAGGTTCATGGAAACTTGCATTCTACTCAGTGGTATATCTATAATTTAAAACAACAACAACAACAAAAAACGTTTGAGGTTAGCTCTGAATCCATGTGGAAGATTGTGGGTTAGGTTCTCTGGTTGACCTGTACATGTTGGGTATGTGTGCCCATAATCCTGGCTAGCTGGGAATTCTCGGGGATGTGTGTGTGTGTGGGAGGTGTAGGTGGAGTGTAGGCCCTGTTGATGGTACTTTTCTTTCCTTGTATCTTACTCTCAATAAATAAATAAAGTTGAAAGTATATTTGAAACTCTATAAAGATGCTACTACTTTACCCAATAGCTTTTAGTCCACTCCCTTCCTTGTTCCTTAAGTGGAGACAGTGATGTGGCCGAACTCTCTCTTTTGCCACCAGAGTTTCATACTGTTTCAGTCCTCCACCTTGTCCCATGCTAAAGAAACGATTGCCACCCGCTCCTCAGAAGGAAGAGGGGCCTAGTTTTCTAGGCAGATAAGATGCTACCTTTCACTTTAAGTGGCCTCAGGATGCAAGCGCGCAAGAAATTCACACAGTTTAAACTGTTAATATGCCAAAGGGGACACCAGCAAATGGCAATAAAGATTAGAAACTTGGGCATCAACCATAGGAAACTGCTCAGAAATAGCAGCCTCCTCCAGCCTCCTGATGGGGAGTTTAGCATGTAAGGAGAAAGATGGCAGGGCTGTGGGAAAACATTTGGGTCTGTGTCCTTCCTGTTGGCAGAGGAAGTGTCTCTCTTCCCATTATGTAGAAATCTAGCCAGACCCACACCTTGAGAGAGCTTATAGCGGGGCAACTGCATCAATAGGGTCCTGCTGAGTAAGGGCCGTGGGCTGGTCTGTGGGCGTTCACTTCAGACACCAGCCCTCGATAGACCCAGCATGCAGCAGTGTGAATGTCATGTCACAATATTTTTTTTTTAAAGAGATTTTTGCTGTAGGGCATGTTCCCTCACCAGAGAGACAGAGAGACAGAAAGCAAGAAATCATCCCTCAGGGAGGATAGCCATGCCTCAATTCCTTCTCCTCCACTCTCCGCCTGGGATCTTGGGAATGCATGCACACGTGCAGGCGTGAGTTTGAAGCTACTGGGTCTGGGACTTGAACTGTGGTCAGCCGTGTGGGACTCAGTTGCTTTAACCTGCACACCACCTTCTGGCTTGCATTTCAGAATTTTCTTATCAGTTGCCAACATTTAAAAATGAGAAGCTATCTCATTTAAAAAATTTTATCTTTCAAGAAAAATTGGAAAATCTGGTGACATTGGGACTATTTCCTTGGAGATGCCTTTTTAGAAGAAACATGTCCTAGGGCCAGGTGGTAGCGCAGCAGAGTGACAACTGGACCCACACAGGAAAGGTCCTGGGTTCACATAACAAGACCCTCTTGAACACACTGGGTACAGCTCTGGGTACAGC
The DNA here is from genome assembly GCA_026018925.1 of Tupaia tana. Lineage (NCBI taxonomy): Eukaryota > Metazoa > Chordata > Mammalia > Scandentia > Tupaiidae > Tupaia > Tupaia tana. Next base: position 52,795,934 of record JAKSZU010000015.1, read on the forward strand.
TCTCATGGCTGTGATTTGGGCCAGTAGAGACTGAGGTGGATCGTGACATGAGAACTCTGATATGGGTACCAGTCTCTCTGTGTCTCTCGCTTATGGAAGTAATAAACACATAAGCTTAAAACAATGATAATGTGAATTTTTTAAAAACGGGACATAGTATATCTAGTGCACTATAATCTCTTGTTATCCACGGGGAAGGTTGTCCCACTTCACTCACTTATGAGGCATCTGCTCCTGCAGACATCTGAGCCTCCAGGTCCTGGACTGGACAATCTACCTGGTCTCTGATGATTCCAGTTCACTTACTTCCGTGACTCTATCATGTCTAGATTAGGCAACCTATTATGTATCTTCTCATGGTATTTTTTTTAATTTCCAAGATGTTTTGATTAGTCTTTTTATATGCATCTGTTCTTTTCTTTTTCTTTCTTCTTTCTTTCTTTTTTTTTTCTTTTATTTTTATAGAGATTTTTTTTTCTATAGGGCATGTGTGCTCACCAGAGAGATAAGGAGAAAGAGAGACAGGAGGTGAGAAGTCGCCCCTCAGGGGGAATGGTCACACCGCAATCCCTTCTCCTTCATTCTCCTCTCAGGATTTTGAATAGGCGCCTGGCATGAGTTCGAAGGATCCAGGTCTGGGACTTGAACTGTGATTGACTATGTGGGAGTCCAGTGACACAACCATTATGCCATGTGCTGGTCCCACATCTGTTCTTTTCTTATATCTTTTTTTCTGTTTATACTCATTTTTTATGTATTTTAAAATTTTAGTTGTGTGTCTCCATAGCACACAACATAGTTTTCCAAAAACATGGATTATAATACATAGAGATCCTATGCATTCTTTATCTATCCCCATTAATGCCAACATATTAAACAGTAAGTCCCATTTGCTCCTCCCCCCATCCTCTGACAACCATTCTTTCTGTTTCAGTGAGGTACTTTAAGTACCTCATATGACTATAATCATATAAATGGAATTTGTCTTTTTGTGACTGGCTTATTTCAGTTAGCATAATGTCTTCAGGATTTAGCCATGTTGTAGCTGATATTGGATTTTCCACTGCATGCGTATACCATTTTTGGTTTACTTATTTATCTGTTGATGGACGTGAGTTGCTTTCACCTTTTGGCTATTGTGAATAATGCTGTTATGCATATGGGTGTACAATTATCTGCTTAAGTCCCTGCTTTGGGGATATCCCCAGAAGTGGAATTGCTAGATCATTTTAAATTTTTTATTTTCCACAGTGCCTGTGCTGTTTTACATTTCTACCAGTAGTGTAGAAAGGTTCCAGTTTCTCTACATACTCACCACGATATGCTATTTTCAGTGTGTGTGTGGTTTTTTTTTTTTTGTTTGTTTTGTTTTCTTTTTTTCTTCCTTTTTTGGAGAGGTTTTTTTATTTTGCTATAGGGCACGTGTGCTCACCAGACAGACAGAGAGAGACAGACAGAAAGCGAGAAATCATCCCCCGGGGGGATGGCCACGCCGCAATCCCTTCTCCTCCATCTTCCTCTCAGGATCTTGGGCACGCACGCACATGTGCCCAGCGTGAGTTTAAGCCATTGAGTCCAGGACTCGAACCGTGGTCGACTACATGGGAGTCCACCGACATAGCCATTATGCTAACTGCTGGTCCCGGTTTTTGGTTTTCTTTTTAATGATACCTATGTGAATACATGAAGTGATGAAGTGGCTTCTTATTGTTGTTTTGATTTTCATTTCCCTAATGATTTGTGATGTTGAGCATGAGGTATTATGGATTGACCATGCCCCATTGAAGGGTGCTTTCTCTCTCTCTCTCTCTCTTTCTCTTTCTCTGGTGAGTGCATGTGTCCTCTGACAATAAATATATTTTAAAAAGTACCTCCAAGTGGGGAGGTAATAAGGGTATTAATTTATATATCATATATGGAAATATTACATGAAGAAAGCAACCCTGAACCAAAAATGGGTAAGAATTTTGGTGGATTAGTATCACATTGCCAAGTAATTTCAGGGAATAAGAGAAATGAAGATTTTCTACTGATAACTAAGCCTCCAGCCTTCAGTCTCAAGTGAAGAGGCAAGGGACAGGCCTTCAGAAGAAGACTCCTCCATTGCTGCTGAGAACTAGTGATTTCAGGGAATAAAAGAAATGAAGATTTTCTACTGATAATTCATCCTTCAGTCTTGAGTGGTAGGGCACCCTTCTATCCTTCTCTCTGTCTTTCTCATTTTTTTTGTAATTTTTCCTTTTTAAAATTTTATAAGGTCAAGTATTCCCTTGGCTTTCAAATCTTCCTTTATCTTGCTAATAATCCCCTTTCTCCCTCCCCTCTAGGAGAGGCAAAGAGCAGTCCTTCAGAAGAAGACTCCTCCATTGCTGCTGAGAACTAGTGATAGCATGCCACATGGTTTTTATTTTTTGCTTTTTTAAAAAATTTTTTTGGTTGTTTTTATTTTTTCTTATTTTCTCTCTCTTTCTTTCTTTGTTCTCTCTCTCTCTGTTTTCTTATTCTTTTTATTTTACCTCATCACTTTGCTGCTCAAGCTCCATTCACTGAATGTCTAGATGGATCTAAGGGAACCATAGCCAAATATCCAAATACTATTAGAGTTAACATATACCTCAATACCTACTGAATCTGCTGCACAAAGGGATAAAAACTGAAAGGCAAAGAGATTGCACAACACCTCCTCCTGCACAATCTTGAATGCTCAGATTGAACTTCAAGAATTAGGAAGAAACATACCACCCATCAGATGACTAAAAATCACCCCAGGGTCACAAGAAATATGAGAAAGCAAGAAAATACCTCACCTACAAGGGACAAAAATAACTCCTCTTAATCCACAGATAGTTCAATGGAAATAATGGAAATGTCTGACAAGGAATTTAGAATATTCATATTGACAAAGTTAACAGAGATGCAAGAGAAGAGAGACAATGAACCCAGAAGAGGCAGGAGAATAGAGTCGAGGAGATCCAGGAGGTGAGGAAGTTCTTGCACAATCTGAAAGAGGAAATACACACCATAAAAAAGAATCAAACAGAACTGTTAGAGATGAAGGCTATAATATAGGTGTCAAAACTTCTCTTGAAAGTATTAAAAGAAGACTGAATCATACAGAAGATTGAATCTCAGTTGTAGAAAACAGAATCGCTGCCTAGAAAAATCCACCACAAAGATGGTCCAAAAAAAAGAGACTAATAAACTAGAAATACTAGATATCATCAAATGTCCAAACATCCATATTATTTGTATCCCAGACGGTGAAGAGACTAATAAGGGCATTGATAATCTATTCCATAAAATCCTGGAAGAAAACTTTTTTTTTCTTTTTGAGAGGTTTTTGCTATAGGGTGCATGTGCTCACCAGACAGACAGAGAGAGAGAGAGACAGAAAGTGAGAAATCACCCCCCAGAGAGGATCGCCACACTGCAATTCCTTCTCCTCCATTCTCCTCTTGGAATCTTGGGCATGCATGCACACATGACTGGTGTGAGTTTAAGTCACTGGGTCCAGGACTTGAACCGTGGTTGACTACATGGGAGTTCAGCGACATAGCCATTACGCTAACTGCTGGTCCCCAAAACTTTTCAAACCTGGAGAGGCATTCAAAGATTCAGAACCAAGAAATACATAGGACCCCAAATAGAATCAACCCAAGAAGATCTTTTCCAAGACACGTTATAGCCAGATTGACCAAAACTATGGACAAAGACAAGGTACTCAGACTGGCAAGGGAGTAATGACAAGTTACCTACAAAGGATATCCCATCAGGCTAACAGCAGACCTCTCATAGAAAACTGTGAGCAAGGAAAGAATGGGAAAATATAAAGTGTTGAGTGAAAAGCAATTTCAACCAAGAATACTATAACCAGCAAGATTATCTTTTATAATGGGAAGAAAAGACAAGAATATTCTCAGATAAACGAAACCTGAAAGAATTTACCAACACCAGACCAGTTCTCCAAGAAGTTCTTAAGGGAGTGTTAAAGTCAGATGCACAGAAGTAAGAGTTGAAAACCAGCTAAGAAAAGGGCCAGCTTAATGATAGGGACACATCCAGAGTTGAATAGTATCTTCCAGAAGTTAAATGGAAAGCTTGGACCACAACATAAGTTAGATTAAGTACATGAAACTGTGCTGATGAAATAGAATTTTATGGCTTTTGACTAAAACGATACTGATCTTTTTCTATGCTTCATAGTACAGAGATAATGATTTTTTTCTTCTCTTGAATTGTCGATAGATCCAGGTAACTGTTATTTGAACAGAACTCTAACCTGCTTCCTGGCTTTAAGTCTTAAGCAAAGTTCTCTTAACATTTTTTGATTTTTATTTATTAAAGCTAAAACTGCCTTTCTTGAAATTAAAAAACATATTAAAATATCTATTTAATGACCACAGTAAGTTATATAGCCTCAGCTAGGTGCTATTTTATAGTAGATTCATTCTACTCACAGTTTCATGTCTAAAGTCAAACATTTGTTCACAGATATTTATATAGCAGCTGAACTTGGTATTGAAAATAATTAGATCAATTAAGATATGTTGTTAACCAATAAAATGTGGGAGAAAAAAAAGGAGTGGAAAGCAACTGCAGATACCAGAGAGAGAGTGGGAGGAGGGTAGAGTATGGCAGATGGTGAGAAATGGGAGGAACATCTGACTTCCCATGTGAGTTCAGTTTTGTTACCATTAAGCTGCCACCTGAACCCCATAGTGCAATTTTGAGGTTTATTCTGCATGCACTGTTGCAGACTCTCCACCAGAACTGACCATTCTGTCATATTTATTCATGGCCCAATGTCTCTAAGAAAATTATTTTTATTTTGAAATAATTTCAGAGTTAAGAGAAAGTTTTTACTCTTTTTTTTTTTTAAATTTAGGTTTTTGTCATAGGGTGTGTGTGCTTGCTAGAGAGACAGAGAAAAAGGGAAAGTGAGAAATAACCCCAAAGGAGAAATGGCCATGCCACGATCCCTTATCCTCCATTCTCCTCTCAGGATTTTGGGCACGCATGCACACATGCCTGGTGGGTTTTTTAAGCAGCAAGGTCTGGGACTCAAATCACGGAGTTGACCATGCTAGATCGAATGCCTTAACCACTAGGCCAACTTCTGGCCTGGAGTTCTGTTACTCTTTGCCCAGATAACACAACTGTTAATATTGAAAATGTTTCATTTATCCTCTCTCTTTTTCTCTTCAACTTCTTCTCTTTTTTCTGTCCAAATACTTCAGCACGCATTTCCTATAAAACCAGGGTATTCTCTTGTGTAACCATAGTACAATTTTCAGTCAGAAAATTACTGTTGATGTAACAGCTAATTACATTTAGCTGATTACAGACCTTCAAGTTTTGTCAATTGTTAATAGTTGTCTTTATAACAAAGAACATATTTCCTGGCTCAGGATTCCATCCTGGGTCATGCATTATATTTAATTTAATTTAGTTTATATGTCTCTTTTATTTCCTTTAATCTGGAAAAGTTCTTCAATCTTTTTTTTTTTTTTCACTTTTTGATCTTGACATTTCTGAAGGGTATAGGTCAGTTTTTTGTAGAATATTCTTCAGTTTGGTTTTGTCAGATGTTCCTCCCGATTAGATTCAGTAAATGTGCTTTTGGTATAAACACCCCAGAAATGATGTATATTTCTTTCAGGGAATCATATAAGGAGGAAGATGATGTCTGTTTGGTCCATAATTGGTGATGGTAAAACCAATTTTTTGGTGTGTGTGTGTGTGGGGGGGGGGGGGGGATAAGGAACTTAAGGGGAAGTAATTAAGTAGGATTTCTATGTTCTTGAAAGTGGAGATTCCTGTGCCATAGCCCTATCGAATCTGATTTCCCATTAGATGTTCCTCGTCCATATCATCCACCTAGATTATCAGTGCTATGGGGCAAGATGGTGCAGATGGGAGGTGAAGGGTATGCAAATTTATTATGCCTGAGTTTTACAGGATAAGGGTAAGGATTCAGCTCCTCTGCCCAGTCACTGGGATTCAGAAGAAGCTGGGAAGTGGGGAGATGGTGTAGGGATGGTGATGTTCCTCAGGCATTGTCTCTTCCATCAGCTCTGGTCTAGACACAGGCTGCTAAATCCAAGGGGCTCTATGTCTCTTTATGTAGGTTTTAGCTTCTTTGACCATTGACCATCAAGGCATATTAATTGCCATGTTGTCGTGTTTGTTATTTTCTTCTTCTTTTTTTTTTTAATAGAGGGTTTTTGTTTTCCTTTAGGGTACAAAAAGAGACAGAGACAGTGAGAGAGAAAGTGAGAAATCACCCCCCCCCCCACGGGGATGGCCATGCTGCAATCCCTTCTCCTCCACTCTCCTCTCAGATCTTGGGCACACACACATACACGCCCGGTGTGAGTTTGAAGCCACCAAGTCTGGGACTCTAATCACAGCCAGTCATGTGGGATGTAACCACTATGCAATCTTCTGGCCCCCATGTTTGTTGTTTTTTAATGGATAAGTGGTGCCTAAAATGTCTTTGAGAAAAATACCATGTGAGTTTAGACAAGTTAATTAAACCTTTAAATCTTAGGTTCTTCTTTGGTAGGATGGTGATCTAATGTATCTCTTCTAGTATGAGGATTAAATAACAAAATTGAAATTAACTATAGAAAGTTGTTAGAACACATAAGATGCTTAATAAATACTATCTATTATTGTTAATGATAATAACTAAAAAAGCCCGTGCTGTGAACTAGGGAATTTGTGTTTGAATCCCAACTTAACCTCTCCCTGGCTTTGTGACTTTGGCCAGTCACCCAATCTCTGGGCTTTTATTTCCTTGTCTATAAATTGAGGATAAAAAAATTGTTCATGGTTGGGCCATCAGGTGGTATAGAGGCTAAGGCACTGGACTCCCACATGGCTGACTATCCGATTTAAGTTCCAGACGTGGTGGTTTGAAAATCATGCTGGGCTCATCTGTGTGCATGTCTAAAATCTCAGGAGGAAAATGAAGAAGGGATTGCTGTGTGACCATATTCCCTGGGGTGTAATTTCTCACTTTTCCTCTCGTTGTCTCTCTGTTTCTCTCTGGTGATTGCACATGCCCTATTGCAAAAATCTTAAAAAAATTATTTGTGGGTACCTCACTGGATTGTTGGAAGGGTAAAGTGAGCTTGTGTGTGAAAGCTAGTTGTCCAGTAGAAGGGTTATGAGTGACCAATGACATTCTGTTTTCTATACCAGCCCGTACTATGCATCCCATGAGAATAGTCTGGGGATAGGCCATAGGAACAGGGTTGAATATGAGCATGAGTTCAAAGGCTCAACAAGGAAACCATGTACAATCCTCCTTGCCTTTCTCCTGAACTCTGACTTCTATGACTATCCCTGACTTTGTGCCCCAAAGGAGTCTTGAATATCTTTGGTGTTACTTGGTTCCTTGGAGGTTGATGGCTTGCCAACTGTGGTGTGTGTGTCTGTAGGGTCATTCTTCATCTGGGTAGCTGCAAGACCATGTGGGTCCTTAGCGTCCTGAAGATCTCTGCTTCTGATGCTGGGGTAGAGAAGAGCCCTTTCTTCATCTGCATAATTGATACCATCAGGCTTCTTCAGAATTTTTTAGATCCATTGTGCAAGTGTTCTCAACTTGACTGCACGTTGGCTATCACCTAGTTAGGGATCTCCAGAAAAAGAGATTCTTTCTTCTTGTTGTTCCTCTTCTTGTTCTTCTTCTTCTATTTTAAATATTATTTTACTTTATTTATTTATTTATTTATTTATTTATTTATTTATTTATTTGTATTTGACCAGAGAAGGACAGAGTGAGAGACAGAGAGAGAGAAAGTGAGAAAGCAAGCCTCCAGGTCCAGCTCTCAAACTGGAAAACCTTAGTCTTTGCTCTTAAGGCCTTCAGTAGAGTGGAGGAGGCCCACTCACATTATGGAGGATAATTTATTTTACCCAGAATGTATTGATTAGAAGGTTAACTGCATCCAAAAAACACTTTCACAGAAAGCAACATCTAGACTGGTGTCTGACAAAAAAATTGGGTACCGTAGCTTAGCCAAGTTAACACATAAAATTAACCATCACACCTGGATATCTTTAGAAAGTACAAATATGCTTGGAGTGTTTTTCAGGCTGCCAGGGCTGGGATTCAAACTACAGTTGGGCATGTGGAATCCAGCTTCCTTAACCACTAGGCTAAGGAGCTAGTCCATCCTTTGACTTTCAGTCTATGCAAGGAGTCTTCAAAAATCATGAAGAAGTCTTCAAAAATCATGAAGAATGTGTATGAAAAACTATGCATGGATTTCAAAATTTTGTTGTACCAAAATGAACTTATACTATAATTGCACTTTTCCACAAACTTTTTGAAGTCCCCTCATATATGTCTTTGTATTTCAGGTGGGCTTCTTGCAGGCAACACATACATGGGTTTTGTGTTTTTTTTTTTTTTTTTTTTTTTTTTTTATCCACTCCAACAGTCTCTGTCTTTTAATTGGTGTATTTAGATCATGACATTTTAAGTGATTAGTGATAGAATTGGGTTTTCTCCTATATTTGTATTCTGTTTGCTATTATCACAGGTTACTTTTGCCTGATCTTGAACTTTATATCAAGTATGTAGTGTTTTGTGTTAGGCACCTTTTGCCCAATCTAATGTTTTTTGAGATTCATCCATGTTGTTGAGCATATTGTTCCTTAGGTCTTTTTTATGGCTCATTTGTATTCAATTGTAGGAATATTCCATGACTTAGTCCCCTGTTGATATATAAGTTTGAATTATTTCCAGTTTGGGGCTATTATACGTAAGGCTGCTCTGAACATTCTCTGAAAATACAACATAATTATATTTGGGTGGGCAAATGCACTCACTTCTCCAGGAATGGAATTGCTGGATCTGAGGGTAGATGTCCAGTCAATCCTCATTATTTGTGGATTCTGTGTTTGTGAATTTGCCTATTGCTAAAAGATTTGTAGCCTCAACAGTCAATACTCAGGGCACTTTTGTAGTCATTTACGTACATGTGTAGAGTGGCAGAAAATTTGAGATACTTGATGTAAACTTTAATAGCTAGATGAAGCAACACTCTGCCTTATTTCAGCTCTAATATATAAACAAAAATCCTCTTACTGTGTATTTAGTGTTATAGTTTTGTATTTGAGCTTGAGCTTGTGTGTGTGTGTGTGTGTGTGTGTGTGTGAGAGAGAGAGAGAGAGAGAGAGAGAGAGAGAGAGATTTCACTGTTTAAAATGCCTTCCCCTCAAGTGTAACACAGAAGCTCTGTCTAGTGTTGTTCGGTGTGGTTGGTATGTGCCTTATAGAGAAAAATACAAGTGTTAGATAAGCTTTGTCTAGGGGTGAGTTAGGTGTTGGCTGTGAGTTCCATGTTAATAAATCAATGATACATAATAAATAAGTTATCTTTAAACAGAAGCACACACAAAACAAGTTTGTGTAACTGGCTGACCAAATTCTTACGAGTAGAGGTTGGTGGGAACTTAATCCTGCATTTCCCCTAGAAACAATGATTCAATATTCACTGGCTCATCATTTCCAATTGCCTTATAGAATATAACTACAGTAGATAACAATAATAGTCTGTAAATTTAACTTTAATAAACAATGACCAATAGTCAGCCAAAGTGATTAGACTACCTAGATATCTTTTAAAACTTCCCTTGGTCAGGCCACACCAAATCCAATTAAATTAGCATTTATAGAAGGAGAATTCAGGGGCAAGGTTCTTAAGCTGTGTAGGTGCCCCACACTACCGTCCAGGCTGACCATCGCTGATCGAAGCAAACACAAGGATAGAAGACAGGGCAATCACAGCACAGAGCCTGTATGCTCAGCTGTCACTCCATAGTGGCCACTTTTACTTCAATGTGCTTTTTATTTTTTATTCAGTGTCTTACTCTTTTCTTTAGGTATGACTCATGCATATAAAAATATATAAGCAATGAGAAAACAATTGTTTGCCTGAAAGATAAATGACAAGACTACCCCCATTCCAAGCTGGAACTTTCACTCATAGGCCTGGGCTTGATTACAGAGAGCAAAGGATGGCTTAGCAAACAGAGAGGCTGCAGTACTTACGGTGTACCCATGCATTTCTCATCACCTATAATCTTCAGCAAAGGGAGAGGAGGGGGAGCCAGGTAGCAATCAGAAGGGCATTGAAACAAGGAAACAGGGTGCGGTTGATTGCCAAATGCAAAAGAATGGCTCCTTGTTATCAGAAAATCAGTATCTCCTGCTCACAAATCCAGCAGTGTCATTTTCCATGGTAGTCTACACAAAGTTAGCTCAGAAAGTAAAATTTCTACAGTCCTAAAAAAATTATTCTGTTGTTGAAATTATTATAATTATTCAGGTTAAGTGATAAGTTTTTTTTTTTTTACAGAGTGTATATTTTATTTATACTAATACATTCTCATATTACAAAAGCAATTTAGCAGAAAGTCTTCCTGTTGATATTTGAGTCATCTGAATAACACAAACAGAACTACACATTTAAAAAAAATCCTCGTGAGGGTAGCAAAACAAAACAAAAACATAAGTTAAACAACAAAAAATTTTTTCTGTTCTTACAGGTGGACTTTTGGTATTCTTTTTAAAAGGCTTCAAAGACAAAAAGCAGCTTAAACCTAATTAAAATGAATAAAAACTTTGTTCACTCAACTACTGGTCTCCACTCCATTTTATGTTTTCTGTTGTTTTGATGCAAGTTCTTCCATGTCTGTTTCTTCTCTTGCTCTTTTCACAGTTGAGCTGAGTCATATTCATCAAAGTCATCATCATGATCAAGTTTGGTTTTCTTGCCCTGAAACTGTTCTTTCCCTTTATCAGACCCAGGCTGAGCAGCTTCATTTCCTTTTCCTTTAAATTTGCGACCTTTTGACTTCCATTTGTTTAGGGATTCTTGCTGATCTTCTGTGATTTTTTTCAATGCTGCTTTTTCTACCTCTCCTTGTATTTCCCAAGTGACGGCTTTGTTTTTAATTGCAGGTTACCATTATTTGCATCTTTGCCTTTTTCTAGAGTTTTTTTTTTTTTCTCTCTTTCTTTAAACAGAATTATGTCCTCTTTTGCTCCTCTGATAAAGTCTATCCATTTTATTTCACCATGATTTGAGAAAAGGACGTGCAAATCTTCTCTACAGGTCTGATCATCTAAGTCACCCGAAAATTTCAGCAAGCATCCAATCTTTTCTCCTAGAGATTTCATTTCAGCATCTTCTACTAACTTCTGCTTTTCTTCTTGCTCTTCTTAAAGCCGGGAGCGGTGGCATTGGCAGTGGTGGTGGTGCAGGTGGTAGTGGTGTTCCAAGCCTGTAGTCCCAGCTACTCGGAGGCTGGGAAAGGAGGATCATGAATTTGTGGCCAGCATGGGGCATGTAGGGAATACACCGAGGCCCTGTCTGAAAGATCAGGTCATGGTGGTGCAAGCATGTTGATCCAGTGACTCTGAAGGCTGAGGTGGGAAGATCAAGACATAGTGATGTGGGAGGCTGCGCACCAGTGAGTCTGCCGAGGTTTCTCAGAGAGCAAACAATTGCCACGATTGGTTCCCTTCAAAAAACCTGACCTTCGGAACCTTGCTCTGATTGGCCACTAGAATCCCTCAGATTTGCATATCCGGCACCTCATGATTGGTCCAAAAGCAACCAATCATAACCCACCAGCAACATGTATATAACCGCGATGCCAATCACCAGATGACCCTGAAGAGCCTGAAGAGTTGTAACACTGCATCGGCTCCAGATGACCTGGAAGACCCTGAAGAGCTGGCACTGCATCATCTCCGGAAGACCCTGAAGAGCTGTGACACCACGTCATCTCCGTGCTGCTCACAATAGACGACACAACCCTGAAGAGTTGTAACACTGCATCGTCTCCGTGCTGTACCGTGCTGCCCACAATAAACGGATGACCCTGAAGACACTGTGTTGTCTCCGTGTTGTAACACTGCGCCGCTTGTCCCGGCTCTCACTCCTTCCCTCAGGAAACCTGTTCGACTGTCCCCCCGGGTCGGGACAAAGTGAAACCCTCTCCTGAAAGTTGGGCGCATTGGCGTTGGTGGTGGCATGAGCCTGTAGTCCCAGTTACTTGGTAGGGTGAGGCAGGAGGATTGCGAGTTCCTGGCCAGCTAGGGGCATGTGGGGAATATAGCAAGGTCCTGTCTGAAAGTGCCCCGCATCGTGGCACATGCCTGTAGTCCCAGCGATTAGGGAGGCTGAGGTAAGAGAATCTTGACATAGTGTGACCCTGTTGTTTAGCTCTTAATTTTGTTTCTACTTTATGCTGTCTTCTTTGTGCATTTATTATATTTTATTTTGCAAAGTAATCTTCCTTGAAAAGTATTAGGATCTCTGTGCCTTTGTACTTCTGACCAGGGGTCTCTACAAACTTCTTTGCAGATGCAAATGCAGATGTGTTTTCAAACACAGCAATTATTGATCCGTTAAATGCTTTCCGCAATGTTCTTCTCATCTAATTACTTAGTATTTTGCCTTTATCTTCTAACCATTCTTTTATATCATCAAGGGTTGCATCAGTTGGGAAGACTTTAATATAAACATGTTGTGGAGTGCCACCGAATGAACAACCACCAAAGCCAGATTAAGGTTAAAGGGAGTCTTTATCGGCTGGCCAGCAACTACAATCTGAGGCTCGTAGGCAGAGAGTCAGAACTGTAGCACTGGCCAAAGTTTGGGGTAGCCTCTTATAGGGGTCGGTTGCCAGGTGTGCAGGATTCCCATGCGAAGCAGTTATAGAAGCTGAATCAAGCAGGTTAATTATTTCTGAGGGGAGTGGGGTTTCCATGCAACTAGTTACATTGCTAAATGAAACAGTTTCGGGCTAGTTAGCAGAGACAGTAGCAGGTACAGGATGTCATCCCGGATATGGTTTTCTGTATGGCTAGCACAAGCTATTTTCTCATGGGAAGAGCAAGCAAGTTTACAGAAGCAGACAGCCATGTTAGGATAAGGGAACAAAATGGATGAACAGTTGGTAATGTGCAAGATCTAATATGAGGCCTTCCACAAACAAATCTGTTTTTTTTTTTTTTTTTTTTTTTTTTTTACATCATTTTTATACTCATCAGTCACTTCGGGGAGGGGTTTGCTTGGAGACCTCCTGACTTTAGTTTTATCTTCACTGATCTTCATGAGTTCTGCCTTGGATTTGCTCAATGCTTCCACTTTTACATTAAAGTCTGGCATTACATGGTTTAACCTGTTGAATTTTATATTTATCTCCAAAGGTACCCAGCCTTCATCCAGTTTTATCTGTTCCTTTAAAAGCCTGTCCCATGGCAAATTGAAATTTCCAAAATAATAATCAATTTGATGACTGATTTTGGCTTCCAGAGCAGCCATTTTTTCATTATCAACACTTACAGCCATCCCATAGGCTCACTAACAGCCACGACAACGTCTCTACTTCCCAGCAAAGTAGTAAATTTTGAAGACCCATTTTTCATTTACCAAGACATTTACTCAAAGGGGGAGAGTCCTCAAAAGTTCTTGGAAAAAGCTTATTATGAAAATAAAACTGATTTCAAAATTTTTGGTACCAAAATGAACTCATTTTAATTTAATTTTCCATGAACTTTTTGAAGTATCCTTGTAGATTTGGTAACCAAACACTCCAAACCTATAGAATCAGAAACTGTGGGTGTGGGGCTCAGCAATATGCTTTTCCATGAGCCTTCCAGGTGATTCTGATGCATACTAAAGCTTGAGATTCATTACTTTAGTTTTATCTTTCTATCTTGTCTGGTTGATATAGGAAGGATTCATTGTATTAATATTTTAATCTTATCTCAATGGTTAGATTTTTGTAGAATGAAATATCTGAGATCTAAGTCATTTTTTCTCCTCAAGTTAGAACTAAAAATAGATTATTTCATTTCCTTTGTAGTTCATGTTTCCCATGTCTCCAATTTTAGAGTCTGAAGAATTGTGTTGGTGGAAAGTAAACTTGGACAGCCACTGTGAAAAACAGTATGGAGATTCCCAAAAAATCTAAAAATAGAAATTTCAACCCACTGATCCCACTATAAAGTATATATCCAAAGGATAGGAAATCAACCTGTTGAAGAGACGTTTGCCCTTCCATGTTTATTACAACATTATTTACAGTAGTTAAGTTGGGATCAATCTAAGTGCCCAACAACCAATGAATGAATTAGGAAAATGTGGTAGATGTGGTGCTTACCCACAATGGAATCCTACTTGACTTCAAAGAGTAATGACTTCCTAGCTTTTGAGACAAAATGGATACACTTAAAATATACAATGCTAAGTGAAATAAGTCAGGTTGTGAAAGACAAATACTGTATGCTCTTGCTTAATACTCAGTGCCCTTGCTCATTAGCAGAAGCTAATGGACTTGATAGCATAGACATAGAGAAAGTAATGATAGATAATAGAGTTGGATGAGGGTGGGAGAGAGAATAAGGAGAAACTGGTTAAAATACATAAGAGCGTGTGTAAACAAGTGGAATAGGTTTTATAAATGTGTACCATAACAGAGTAATGAACATTGGACACAAGGTAATATCATTTCTAAAAACCAGTAGAGCAATTTTCAGGAATGCAAGACACAGTGTGGTGTTGCTAGTTGAAGATGGTGCTTGTGCTTATATCTTTTTTTTTTTTTTTTTAATTTGCTCTAAGGCATGTGCACTCACCAGAGAGAGACAGAGAGAGAAGAAAAGTGAGAAAACAAGCTGCCAGGTCCGGGACTCGAATCACAGTCGGCCACATGGGAGTCCAGCACCTTAATCATCACACCACCCGCTGGCCTTAAGTGCTTATATCTTTGATTGGATTATTGTACATTGTGTTCATGCTTTAAAAAACCATACTGTCCCTCACAAAGATGTAAAGCAATTTTATGTAAATAAGAAATTACAATGAAAATATATTCATGGCATACTGATTTAAAAAAGAAGTGACCTTGTCTCCAGATACAGGTGGTTGCTTTGCATCTCCTGGTTTCTGGCAACCGTGCCCTTCACGTTCATCACACAGATAAATGATGAAACTGCTAGTCTGTGACTTATGGTGAGATCAAGGTACTGTCTTCCTTACCATACCATAGTAGCTGTTGGGTATTCTTTTTTTTTTTTTTTTTTGAGAGATTTTTTTGCTCTAGGGCACATGCGCTCACTCGAGAGACAGAAAGAGACAGAGAGACAAAAAGTGAGAAGTCACCCCCCCAGGCGGGATGGTCACCCTCAATCCCCTCTCCTCTCAAGATCTTGGGCACTCATGCACATACACCCAGCATGAATTTTAAGTGGCTGAGTTCGAGACTCAAACCACAGCTGACTACGTAAGAGTTGAGCAACATAACCATTATGCCATCTACTGGTCCCACTTTTGGGTATTCTTACCTCTAAGAGTCCACCAAAAGCTTGTCTCACCACAATGTCATCCCAGGGTTCTTTCCACAGCAGCAGATGCCACAGAACTGTAGGAGCCCTCTGTTACAATAGCATCTGAGAAGGGCAGAACCAGGGCAAAATAAACAGTCTGCATAATGGTGTTAACAGTAACAATGACCAGCATTTACTGATCATTTACTATGCACCAAACATTGTGTAGTATAGTAATCCCCTTTTATTCATGTTTTTGCTTTTTGTGACTTCAGTAGTCAGTACAATCTGTGGTTTCAGTTATTCTTGGAACATAGATAAAATGGACCAATTGCCTGAAAGCTTCTTCAACATTGTATTGGAAGTTCTAGATAATACAATTAAGGGAAGAAAAGAAAAAGAAGGAAGAAAGAAAGAAAGAAAGCTGTCTTTGCTTGCAGGCAACATTATCGTCTATCAAGAATTGACCAAAGACAAACAAATAAACAAAAACGCTACACACTAAACTCTTGAAACTATTAGAGGAAGGTTGAAGGAAGCAAGATTAATACAAAAAAAGAATTGCTTTCTTACATACCAGCAATGAACAAGTGGAATTTGAAATTAAAGTCACATTCTTAATATTAGGAAACCTCTCCCAATAAAAAACTTAGGTATAAATTTAATAAAATTTGTCTAAGATATAGATGAGGAAAACTACTAAACTGATGAAAGAAAGAAAAAAATGGGAAAAAAATGGGGAGATAGTCCATGTTCTTGGAAGAAGACTCTATTGTCAAGATGTCAGTTCTTTCCAATTTCATCTATAATTCAATACATCTTCCCCAATCCCCCTCCCCCCTCAAAGAAAAACCCTGGCAAGTTATTTTGTGGATAACAAGCCAATTCTAAAGTTTATATAAAGAGATGAAAGACCCAGAAGAGCCAACACAATATTGAATAAGAAGAACAAAGTTGGAGGACTGACACTACCTGACTTCAAGACCTACTATACAGCTATAGTAATAAAGACAGTGTGGTATCAATGAAATAATAGACAAGTAGATAAGTTAAACAGAATAGAAAGCCCAAAGATAGACTTACGTGAGTATAATCAATTGATCTTTGACAAAATAATAATGGCAACACAATGGAAAAATGATAATCTTTTCAGGAAGTGATGCTGGACAATAGACATCCATATGCAAAAAATCTAGACACGATACTTACAACCTTCTCAAAAACCAACTCAAATGGTATCACAACACTAAAAGTAAAGTACAAGAACTATACAAATCCTAGAGTATTACATAGTAGAAAAACTAGATGACTTCTGGTTTTAGTTATAACACCAAGAACATGATTCATGGAAAAAAATGATTAGCTGGTCTTCATTAAAATTCTCCTTAGTGAAAGACATTGTTAAGATAATGTAAAGGACCATAGGTAGCATGGTGGTTACGGCTCTGGACTTTCACATGACTGACCACAGTTCGAATCCTAAACATGGTGACTTATTTTCTCTTTCTTTCTCTCTCATGAGCACATGTGCCCTGTAGCAAACTTTAAAACATAATAATAAATAAAATAAAATAAAATTTAAAAAGATAATATAAAGATAAGTAACAGGCTGTGGGGTGGATCACAGCATGAAGACTCTGTTGGAGGTACAAATCTCTGTTTTTCTGTGTCCTCTTGGTTTCTTTATATCTCATGGGAGAAATGAACCTAAAAAAACAATGAACAAACAGAAAACAAAGAATAAAAACAAAATGCAGCTGACAGGGAGAGAGAAGCAGGGCCTGGAGATGAAGAGGGAATCTTGCCACTTTGGGGCTCTTGAGGGCTCTGATCGTACTTCCTGGGGCCTGACTGTTATTCTTGTTCAAGGCTCTTTGGGCCCTAATAATGAACCTCTTATGTTACTTATACTATCTGAGACCATTTTTGTGAATTTTTTTTAACCATATCATAATGTACAGAACTGCTGTCCTAGGGTCATGCTCCCTGATCTGTAAAATGGACTAAGAGATTGATCTGAGACTCCACTTTCCCATATTTGCTGAGCCTTTGGCTAGATTAAGAGGAGACTAAGATGAACAGTAGAGGGCATCACTAGGGTGGTTCCATTGCCCAAGTCCTAGAAGATAGTAGAGAACTGCATTATGGGAAGATATGAGGCCCTCTCACCAGACAAGGTACTATGGCAACTATGGATGCTGGGTCCTGAGTACACCAAACTTTGACATTTTCAATTTAGAAGAAAATAAAAAAGCCACCCAAATTTGTTTTCTCCTTTCAAAGGTTAATTTTTTATTATTAAAAAAAATAACAAAGTCACAGAATGCTTCTTTTATAGAGCAGATTTGGGGAGATCCAAAGAAAAACACAAAGGTGTGAATAAAACTTTGAGACCATCAAAGGGGGACTTAGTAACACTTACTTTTTTTTTTTTTAGATTTTTACTATAGAGTGCATACACTTGCCAGAGGGACACACATAGAGAGACAAAAAGTGAGAAATCACCCTCCAGTGGGGATCGTCATGCTGCAATCCCTTCTCCTCCATTCTCCTCTAGGAATTTTGGGCTTGCACACACATGTGCCTGTGTAAGTTTTAAGCTGCTGGATCCAGCACTCAAACCAAGGTCAGCCATATGGGAATTCAGTGCCTTAACTAGTACACTTCTCCTGCCCCCAATAACACTTTTTAATTAAGATGCCATCAATGCCAAGGTCAGTGGTTGAGTGACACATTAATTAATTCACCAGCAAGGGATCGTTGAGTGCCTGCTATGTCCCGGGTGCTAACCAGGCCAAGGGAATGCAGTATAAGAGACAAGTCTCTGCATATTGGTAGAATCTCATCTTCCATCTGCAGTGTGATGAGTTGAATGTGTCCCCCTAAGATTCACATGTTGAAATTTGGTTGTGATAGAAGTAATGGAGTGAAAACTTAATTGACTAAAGTGTTAAAAGGTAGAGCCTTTGGGAGAAGATGTTGGTTAGATGAAATCAATCTAATCCACCAGGTTGTGTCCTGAGATAAGGGGATAGGAGGGCCTACTTGCCCTGACCCTCACCCTGGTAGGTAGGCCCTGCAGAAGTCCCACAATGGATATGATCCCTTGATTTCAGAAAACCATGAGAGTGAGTTCTCCAAAACCATGAAAAACTGAGAGGAAATGAGTTCTTGTTCTCTCAGGAAGAAGTTAGTTCCCCCGAGAGCGGGTTGTTATAAAGTAAGAGCTGCCCTCAGTGCTCTCTCTCTCTCTCTGCACACCTCCCCTGACCTTTTCATTCTTCTCTGCCAAGTCATGATGCACCAGAGGCTGGCCAGATGGTAGCCCCATCCTGCTATTCAGACAGAATCATGAGCCGGATCAATCTCTGTTCTTTGTAAATCTCCCAGTCTCAGATATTTCTATTTAGCAACACAACAATGGATTATGGGAGCTTTTCTCAGTGACTCGAGAGAGAGGGCCTAGTGTGTTGGAGTGATGAGGGAATACTTCATCTAGGAAGTGAAGTTTGACTTGTACCTAAAATGGGTGGAGAGATGGACAGAGAGCGTTTCACAGGAGGGAGCAGTATAAGCAAAGACTGTCAGGATCCCTGGGCTGGGAGGCCAGACTGGGTGTGGACTATGGTGCTACAGAAGTCTAAGGGGCTGGATGTTACTGTGTAGGAAATAGGAAAAAAAAAGCCATGAAAAGTTGTTAATAAAGAGTGGCACGTGCAGAGTGTTGCTCAATAAAGCTTATTCTTCCAGGAGTTGACAGCGGGAGTGGAATACTAGAGGCCAGAGTTGTGGAAATCCCAGTGACAGAGGGCATGACTGGGGAGGCTGCAGCAGTGAGGGATCCCATCTGAGCAAGTCTCTGCTTAGGTACTAAACAGCATTCAAGAAATGGTGTTGGGCTATATCCACCCAAAGGAAGAGACTAAGGTAGATATATCACCAAGAAGGTCCAGAAAACCTGACTGTTAAAGCTTCACAGGGGAAAGGCCGATGTAGGTGCAATTGGTGCCTCATCCATATGCCTCAGCATTTACTCTCTGCTGCCTGCTGAAGGCTTCCTACTTCAAGTGCCTCCTGCTTTCCTCCTGAGGGCACTCTTTGGCCTGCTTGGTCAAAGCTGGGCAGACTGCAAGTTGATGTCTGTAATGATGATGATATTTGATCTATACATACCCTTGCTTCCTCACCCATGTCCCAAGGTGGAGACAATTCTGAGCTGTGTTCTGTACAGCCTCCCAGAGTCCCCAGCGTGATTGATTCCAGTGGTCTACAGTGGTAATCGATCAATGCCACATCTTTCATTGGCCACTTCCTGCCTCACTTCCCCCCTTCTCTAGTGGTGCCTCCTGGGATAACTTCCCAAATAAGCTAGTTAGTCCTCATACACTTGGGTTCCACATTCATGAATTTAACCAACCACAGAGGCAGCCAGGCCACATGAACTATTATAAAATGTGAGGAAGTGGTGATTCCTTAAAAGAGAGAATTTGAAGAAGTTTATATACATATTTTCCTTTTCAGTTATATCTGATGGTAAGATTTCTTATAAGTAACCTAGAGATTATTTAAAGGTATGGGATGATATGTACATGTTATACGCAAATACTAAGATGTTTTATATAAGGGACTTACATATCCATAGATTTTGGTATCCAAGGGGGAGGGGTCTTGGAACCAATCCCCCATAAGACAACTATACTTACATTCAAATTCTCATTTCAGAATCTGTTTCTGAAGGATCCCAACCCAAGACAAATAGATTAAAACCAGACACTGTAGTATTCTGCATGTAGACATGCTCCTTCAGCATTAGACAAATTTCAATCACTGCTCTTTGGAACCCAAGTTTCAATCCTTTGCCATCCTGGGGGAGGGGCTCTCTGGGTCTATTGTCCCAAATGTAGACAATGTATGCTGGTTTGCTATGGAGTGTTTCTCAAGGCCTTGTGTGCTCTGGGCCACCACCTTCCTTTGAGTGTTATGGTATCTTTAGGTGCTTGTCAATCAGAAGGTGCAGGAACATGCTATAAAAATCAGCTGTGTAGCATTTATAGCATATGGATGGAAAAGGATGCATGGCATTTGGAGGTGAGATCAGATCTAGGGATGGAGGGTAGGTGGCAGCAAAGTCCTGGTCATATCAATTAGAACTTAAGGTCCTCCCTCCCTCCATGTGTTGGAGATGCATTTCAGGCTCTCCACTCTGGGAGTTTGAATGTCTTTTTCTCATTATGACGTGGTTTTTCCCCAAGCTGATATCCCTACCCTTGAACCCAGTACATTCATGGCCACATTGTTTCTGAAACTAATTACCCAGTTAAGTTCAAGACTTTAAAGCAGCAGGACCAGCAGTTAGTGTAATGGCTATGTCGTTGTACTCCCATGTAGTTGACTGCGGTTCGAGTCCTGGACCCAGTAGCTTAAACTCACGCCAGGTGTGTGTGCGTGCATGCCCAAGATCCTGAGAGGAGAATGGAGTAGAAGGGATTGCGGTGTTGCCATCCCCCCTGGGGGGGTGATTTCTCGCTTTCTGTCTCTCTGTCTTTCTGGCAAGCGCATGCAGCCTATAGCGAAAATCTCTCCAAAAATAAATAAATAAATAATAAAAAATAATTTTAAGCAGCAAAGGGATGGTTCCAATAAAAATCATCAGACGGTAACATAGCGGTTAGGGCGTTGAACTCCCCCCACATGGTTGACCATGGTTCAAGTCCTGGATGGGGTGACTTGAAAATCACTCTGGCACATGTGTGTATGTGTGTGCCCAAAATCCCAAGAGAAGAATAGAGGAGAAGGGATGGCAGTGTGGATCTTCACTTTGGGAAGTGATTTCTCACTTTGCCTCTCACTGGCTGTCTCTCTCCAGCAAGTGCACATACACTATGGAAAAAACTTTGAAAAAACAAAACAAAAACAAATTAGGACTTTTAAGTCTTAGAAATCCACTCGTTTGCACATCGGAGGTCAGTAATTTTTAGCCCATGTGAGTAAACGTAAGTTGGTAACCCATTGCCTCTACTTGGTTCCTCTTTTTGAGTCCATCTGGGCCATGACTTTTGGACAGGGAAGCCGATGTGACTGAGATGATTTCTAATAACTAGTCCCAAAACAGACAAGTCAGCCCAGTCAGAGGGTTATCAAACACCACGTCGGAATCAGGGAAGCTAGGCAAGTACAAGTATAAATTTTAAAGGTCAAAAAGTAATTCTAAATAACCAGAAGTATTGGTATTGCCATCTTTTGGGTAACACATTTGACTGCTGAAGACCTATGGGGATTTTTTTTTTAGGTAGTTTTAGTCTCAATCGCCATTTGAGGCCTCTTTGCAAGGTCATACTTTAACTCGAATCTCGTTTGAGTGTCCAGAATGGATTTTTGCGACTGTAGCCATCAGCGTGAGGTCTTCTCTATTTCTTTTTATGTTCTCTCTAGACCTATGTTTATTGAATAGATGACTTTGAAGATAAAGTTGCAGCAGCAATATAAATAACAGCTCTTCTTTAATTAGCTGTCATGATGGGCCAAGGAGGTCCTGACAGTTTTGTCCCTCCCAGAGATCCCAGAAGAGTCAGAGGAGGGGTGCACCCACAGTACTTTTTTTTTAATTGCCAGAAAGTGTGTGTGCTCACCAGAGAGAGACAGAGACTCAGAGAGAGGGGGAGAAAGCATTCCCCAATGGAGCATGGTTATTCTACAATCCTTTCTCCTCCATTTTTCCATTCTGTCAGGATTCTTGGATGTGTGTGCGCGCGCACACACACACACACACACACACACAGTGTTTTGTTTTGTTTTGTTTTTGAGAGGTTTTTGCTATAGGGCACGTGCGCTTGCCAGGCAGACAGAGAGAGACAGAGAGACAGAAAGTGAGAAATCACCCCCCAGGGGGATGGCCACGCCGCAATCCCTTCTCCTCTGTTCTCCTCTCAGGATCTTGGGCACGCACGCACACGCGCCCGGCGTGAGTTTAAGCCACCGGGTCCAGGACGCGAACTGCGGTCGACTACGTGGGAGTCCAGTGACATAGCCATTACGCCAACTGCTGGTCCCCACAGTGTATTTTTCAAGCTACCAGGGCCAGAACTCAAACTGAGGTTAAACATGTGGAATTCAGCTACCTTAACCATGAGGTTATGGGTCTGCCTCCCACATTTCTTCTCCTCCCCCCAATTTGTTGACAATATGCTGAGAAGATAAAGAATCTCTTCTTGGGGTGGTGGAAACCTCTAATGAAGGGAGGAAAAGGATTTACTGGGAGCGGATTCAGATCTGTGAATCACATCCCCTTCTCCACTAGAGCTCTAGAAATTACAGAAAAGACACCAAACATATTCATTACAGCACTGGAGAACTGGATGTATTACCTTCTTGGATCTGAAACTCTGAGAAAGGCACGAGAGCCAGAAGGGAGATAAAATCAGGTCTAAAGTGCAGTTCGCCAGTCAAAACATGTGCACCTGAGTCCTCTAAAAGGCAGGACCGGCCCAGCAGTACTGCATGAGCACGCCAAACTTGAGGCTGTGTTTACAGAGAGTGAAAGGGACTGCTGGGAGTTACCTGTTTAGATGCTCTGACACTGTGGAGCAGCCAGGCTGCACAGGTGACCTACCCTGGGACCTACTTATGTTAAGCAGCAACAGGCAGATGCATTTGCCCCCAGGTGAGAGCAGTAAGCTTGGGTACTTGGGAAAGAAGAGGCAGGACAGGTGCCAGGTAGCTGCTGACGTTTGGGGTTTACAAGCCACCGACACATCCAACATAACACCTTGACAGGCGATGTCTAACAAATGCTACTGCAGTTTCAACAAATTTGGGAACAAGACAGAGAGCACAAACACCGTCACTCTTCAATGTTATGTTAGAGGCCAGTGCAATCAGAAAGGTAAAAAATGACGTACTTGGAGATAATGTGATTTTGAAATCTAAGAAAATCGAGTGACAAATTTTTAGAATTAAGATTCCTGGGAGCAGCAGTTAGCATAATGGCTATGTCACTGGCAAAAAACCTCTCCAAAAAAAAAAAAAAAAAAAAAAGATTCCTATGAAGGGAGTCCGATAAAACGTCAACATCAAGAAGTCAAAACACCATCAGTAAGGAATTAGAAAACATAATACAAAATAGGACTCCATAGTCACGGAACTATAAAATACCTAATAATAAGTGTAATGACAATTGTGCAAATATGTATGAGAAAAGTCACATATGCTTGTTAAATGTCACCAGCAGTAATCTTTTTTTTTTCTTTCTTTTTTTGGAGAGGTTTTTGCTATAGGGCGCGTGCGCTCGCCAGACAGACAGAGAGAGACAGAGAGACAGAAAGCAGGAAATCACCCCCCAGGGGGGATGGCCATGCCACAATCCCTTCTCCTCCATTTTCCTCTCGGGATCTTGGGCACGCACGCACATGCGCCTGGCGTGAGTTTAAGCCACCGGGTCCGGGACTCGAACCACAGTCGACTGCGTGGGAGTCCAGTGACATAGCCATTACGCTAACTGCTGGTCCCAGCAGTAATCTAATTGAAGAGTTGTACTAGGTTTCCATGCTATACATTTCGCAAGTCTTACTAGATCAATCTATCCTGCCAGCAGGGTTTTAAAAAAGCATATGACGAGTAGAATGAGTTGGCCAATTTCTTTTTAGGAAGAGCATGATAGGGTTCTTGCATACCAAGTACTAATGTATATCATGTTGGAAGTAGGTACAACAAATTAAAAGTAAAATGTACATGCTGTAACTATAAAGGCATCAGAAGAAAATACAAGAACACTTGTTAATGATCTTTGGAAAGAGAAATTTCCTTAAGCAAAACACAAAATGCAGAAAGCATAATTAATAGATTTTGATAAAGCTCTATCAAAATGAAAACTTCACATGATGCATGGCAGTATAAAACCATACATTACAGCAGCATATATCTTTGAATCCTATGGGAGCTAATAAATGATCACAAAAATTATTCTGGCTGAGTCACAAAATAATCATACACTCTGAAATACAGATAAAATACAATTTTATTTCTCTGTGCTTGATCTTATCTCCTCTACCAGACCTTTTGTCCACTAGTAAACTTAAAATGCAGGGTTTTTTGTTTTGTTTTGTTTTTTAGAGAGGTTTTTGCTATATAGGGCAGTTGTGCTCGCCAGAGAGACAGAGACAGAAAGTGAGAATCACCCCCCAGGGGGGATGGCCACGCTGCAATCCCTTTTCCTCCATTCTCCTCTTGGTATATCGGGCATGCACGCATACACACATACATGCTAGGCATGAGTTTGAGCCGCCTGGTCCGGGAGTCGAACCATGGTTGACTATGAGGGAGTCCAGTGACGTAACCATTATGTTATCTGCTGGTCCAAGTAAGCTTAAAATGAACCACTACATTAAGAAATTTCTCTAGGTCACTGCCATTCTCATTTGGTTAAAACACCTAGAGTTTTGGGTTTCCATCTCCCTCCTCCTTTCCTAAGATGTAGCTGAGTACGTGGGTGAGGTTGTGGCTTGTGTAGCCTTTAGCCTTATGAGGGTAAGGGAAAGTGGAAGACTGACTTATCATCTGAATCTCCCTCCTTATCCACTTCAATTCATTGGTTAGTGACTGCACAGGCCCAGTTCTGTTCCTACCAGCATCTGTGACTGAGGTCTGCATTGACGTCTTGGGTTTTGTTCTCTCTCCCAGCTTGGTCAATGCCTGTGTTTCTTTCTTGCTGACTCAGCTCCATGTCTGTCCTCACCATGGCCTGGCCTGAAGTCTACCTGAGTCTCACAGGCCCCATGGCCCATCCTGCAACATTGCCCTGTGAGCCATTCCCCTTAACACATTGATCCTAGTCTGTCTCCTAGCTTGCCATTCCTGTCCTTCTGCTCACCTCAGAGCTGCAAAAAAACTCTGGGGCTCATCAGTGCCACATGTGGGGTGCAGATAAAATATAGGATGCCCATGGGACCACCAGATGGCATAATGGTTTCGTTGCTGGACTCCCATGTAGTCAACTATGATTCAAGTCCCAGATCTGGAGGCTTGAAACTCACACTGCATGCACATGTGTGTGTGCCCAAAATCCCGAGAGGAGAATGGAAGAAAACAGATTGCAGTATGGTTATCTCCAAGGGGGTGATTTCTTGCTTTTTGTCTGTCTGTCTTTCTGGCAAGTCAGAGATGACTAGTGAGATTAGAATTTCAGATAAACAGAGATGGATACCGAACTTGAGCTGTGAAATACTGCTTTCCTTGACTAAAAATGAAGATTTTCTGCTGAGACTTCTCCCTCCAGATTAATTTCTAGGGGAAAAGGCACAACCTCAGGCCCATCCTAAGATGGATGCTGAACTTGAGTTTTGAAATACTGCTTTCGCGAAGTGTGCAATTTTTCATTTTTTGCTTTAAAAAAATTAAAATCTAAAGTTTTAAAAATTATCTTTTATCTTTCTCCTTTTTTCTGTTATTTCTTCTTCTTTTCTCTCATTCTTTTCCTTTTTTCTTTATCTTTACTCATTGGCTGCTCAGCATCTACATACTAATTGTCTAGACAAGTCCAAGTGTATAGGATCCAAACATCTGAATACTATTAGGGTAAGAATATTCCTCTATTCCCACTGAATCTGATGCACAAAGAGTGAAAAAGGAATGGAAGAGAGATTGCAGATCACCTCCTCCTGCACACCTCTGAATTCTCAGATTGAACTTCAAGAATTACAAGAAATGCACCATCCATCAGGTAACTAGAAATCACCCCAGGTTCTCAAGAAAATACCTCTCCTCAGGACTAGCAGTTATCATAATGGCTATGTCACTGGACTCTCATGTAGTCGACCGTGGTTCGAGTCCTGGACCTGGCGGCTTAAACTCACACTGGGCGCATGTGCATGTGTGCCCAAGATCCCGAGAGGAAAATGGAGGAGAAGGGATTGTGGTGTGGTCATCCCCCCGGGGGGTGATTTCTCGCTTTCTGTCTCTCTCTGTCTTTCTGGGGAGTGTACATGCCCTATAGCAAAAACCTCTTCAAAAAAAAAAAAGAAAGAAAGAAAATACCTCTCTTCCAAGAGAAAAGAATAACTCTTCTTCATCTTCAGACAGTATGATGAAACTCATGGAAATGTCAGATAAAGAATTTAGAATATTCACAGTGACAAAGCTAACAGAAATGGAAGAGAAGAGAGACAATGAACTGCAGAAGAGGCAGGAGAAAGGAGCTGAAGAGTTCCAGGAGGTGAGGAAATTCTTGCAAGATCTAAAAGAGGAAATACACACTATAAAAAAGAATGAAATGGGGAAACAGCAGTTAGCGTAATGGCTATGTCGCTCGTCTCCCACGTAGTCGACCGCGGTTCACATCTCGATGGCTTACAACTCACGTCGGGCGCGTGTGCGTGCGTGCCCAAGATCCTGAGAGGAGAATGGAGGAGAAGGGATTGCGGCGTGACCATCCCCCCTGGGGCGTGATTTCTCGCTTTCTGTCTCTATGTCTCTCTCTGTCTGTCTGGCGAGCGCACGCACCCTATAGCGAAAAACCTCTCCAAAAAAAGAAAAAAAAAAAAGAATGAAATGATCTGTTAGAGATGAAGGCTATAATACAGGAAGTCAAAATCTCCCTTGAAAGTATTAAAAGCAGATTAGATCATACAGAAAATCAAATTTCATATGTAGAAGATAAAATCACTGGCCTAGAAAATCTACCATGAAGACTGAGAAAATTTATCCCCCAAAATGAGAATAATACATGAGAAATACTAGATACCATCAAATGTCCAAACATCCGGATAATTGGTATCCCAGAAGGCAAAGAGACTCATAAAGGCGTTGATAATCTATTCCATGAAATCCTGCAAAAATACTTTCCAAACTTAAAGAGGCATTCAAAGGTCCAATCCCAAAAAATACAAAGGACCCCAGATAGAATCAACCCAGGAAGATCTTCTCCAAGACACATTATAGCCAGATTGACCAAAACCACAGACAAAGACAAGATACTAAGACTGGCCAGAGAGAAATGCCAAGTTACCTACAAAGAATATCCCCGTAGGCTAATAGCGGACCTCTCATCGAAAACAATGTGAAAAAGAATCAAAAAATATTTTCAAAGTGTTAAGGGAAAAGCAATTTCAACCAAGAATACTATACCCGGCAAGATTATCCTTCATATGGGAAGAAAACAAAACCTGAAAGAATTTATTAACACCAGACCAGAACTCCAGAAGTTCTCAAGGGAGTGCTACACCAGAAAATTTAAATACAGACACACAGAAATGAGAGTTCAAAAACTAAGAAAATGGCCAACTTAATCATAGGGTCAAGTCTGGAGTTGAATATTATATCCCAGAATTTAAATCAGGAAGATCGAACCACAACCAAAGATAGACTAAGTACATGAGACTGAACTGGTGAAATAGTATTTTATGGCTTTTGACTAAAACATTGCAGATTTTCTCTTAGGCTTTGTTTTCTGGTTTTAAGGTTTTTTGTCTTCTCTTGAGCTGCCTATAGGTTCATGTTTCTACTATTTGAACAGAATCCTAACTTGTTTTCTAGCTTTAAGTTTTAAGCAAAGTTCCTTAGCATTTTTTTATTTATTAAAGCTAAAACTGCTTTTCTTGAAATTAAAAAATACCTATTTAATGACCATAGTTAGCTATAAAGCATCATCTAGGTTCTACTTCATAGTATATTCATTCTACTCAGTGTTTCATGCCTAAAGTCAGACATGTATTCACAGATATGTATATACCAGCTGAACTTGCTATTGAAAGTAGTTAGATTATTTAAGAAATTTTGTGAATTAATAAAATGTGGGGGAAATAAGGAATGAAAATAACTGTAGACACCCGAGAAAGTGTGGGAGGAAGGTGGGAAATGGCAGAGGGTGAGAAATAGGGGGAAATAGGGGAAAGTGTGTGTGTGTGTATATATATATATATATATATATATATATATATATATACACACATATATGTATACATGTGTGTGTGTATATACATATACACACATATATGTATGTGTGTATATATATGTATATATATGTATATATATACACACACATACACATATATATATAAAATATACATATATATTATATATACACATACACACATATGTATATGGAGCTAGAAATGGGAAAATTATTGATGATAACATATATGATTAAGCCACTATGCAGTATATTCTGGATGGGAAATCACATTTTATATGCTGTGATGATGCTCAGTGAATGAATGTAAATTAATTAATGAATTAAAAATAAAAAAAGAAAATAAAAAAATCAAGATAAACAACAAATAAGTTTTTAGTATATATTTCAAATACTGATGTCTCAAATATTAATGTGGTACATATTGGGTCATCAGAAAAGTCATGATATATTTTTCTGTGTTTCTATGCAAAAAAATAATTGCACACAAAATAGTTTTACACACACAAAATCCTTTATTGTTTTTGTATAATTCTGGTTAAACTTTTGTGTTTTTATTTGCTAAATCTAGTCATATGAGAGCCAAAGTGGGCAAGTTTAACTCAAGCCTTTCCTTCTGCTTGGCCCTCTTACACAAGGGGCTGACTTAGTGTGCCTACCCCAGCTTGAACTAGAGCGGAACTTGAAGCTGGTAATAAAAAAATTAAAAGGCCATTGTTTTGCATAATGCTTCTGGCTCTAGGCCTCAACAGACAAGGTCAAAATGGAGTAACTCATGCTAAAATATCTTCTCATTGAACTGAAACTGTAAGGAAGCTGATAAATTCCCACAGATAAATCAATTTTTTCTGAATTCATGAAATTCTGGTCTACCTAAGTCAGTACTGCAAAGAAATGAAACTTACATTTCGTGGCTTTCTTCGGAATGTGCTTCTGAAATATTTCAAGATGTTAGTTAGATCTTTTGTTTTATGAACATCCTTATTGCCCAAATGCATTCCTCTTTTACCTTGGAGGACAAATTTCAGACTAATCTTCTTATTTTAAATCTTTCCAGGATGGATGGGAAGTCCTGTCTATAGACAGTAAAGCAGACGAAGTTTGATGGAATGGCCATAGTGTTGATCCAGTGCTCTTGAGATGTTTCCTACAACTCAATCCTGATGTCGCATCATGTGGTGTATAGCAAAGCCTTCTCACCTCTGTTAAAGCTAAACTCAGACATGCTTTTTAACCAATTACTAACCCAAGAATTTCTAGACACACCTATAATAACCTATAAACTCCCATTTCTAGATATTCTACTTTTTGAGGCCAAACCAAAATGAAGACCCCATAGGTTGATTTGTAGTTTTATTTATATCTTCTGCTCTCAGAACTAACCAAAAGAGTTGTTGCATCTAAGCCTTCCCAGGATACTTTGTTTGGGCTACCAGAGTCTGTGTTCCTAAGATATGGTCACTCAGAATTTGACTATAAATAAACCTTTTTAAGTATTCTTACAGAGTTTGGTTATTTCCATCCATACGTTCCAGACTTTGTCTCCATTCTTAGTTTAGATTAAGCAAAGTGATTCCAGGTGATCATGAGGTTATCTTGCTCTCTTTTTCATAAAATTTAGCCTATTGCTGCTCTATAAGACTCCTTGCTACTCCCTCCTCCCATTCAATTTAAATTCCTCCTGGATGATATGAAGATGGCATAGCTGTTATGTCGCTGGACTCCCATATGGCCGACTACAGTTTGAGTCCCAGACCCAGTGACTTCAAACTCACACCCGCCACATGTGTGTGCATGCCCGAGATCCCAGGAGGAGAATGGAGGAGAAGGGATTGCAGTGTGGCCACCCCCCCCCCCCCCAGGGGGTGATTTCTTGTTTTCTGTCTCTGTGTCTCTCTCTGTCTTTCTGGTGCGTGCACTAGTCCTATAGAAAATATCTCTCAAAAAAAATATCATCTTGAACCCTATAACACCTTGGCACACATTTTCTGGGCCAACTTGGATTTTGTGGTATCCAAAAGGTTATACTAACCTTGGCCCAGGTGAAATCTTTTGCTTTACTTACTTTGCCTCAGCTTTATGGTTTTTTTAGCTTGACAAGGTTGTCTCCTTCCACAGTCTGGATGAAAAATGAAGTTGAGATTCTACTGATATTTGCTTTTCCCTCAATTTATATACACAGGTCTCTACTCCTTCAACCCAGATCAAGTGAACTAAGACATACTCTCTACACAGGCTACTGGGACTCTCCCCTAGTTCTCTTTCCTCTCTGCCTAGACTTCCCTAGGTCCTTCAGGCTCTTGATATGTTAAAGATGGAAGATAAAGGAATTTAGAAAATCCCTTTTTCTCTCCACAAAGCCTGGATTTAGAAGTCATTATCTTACTATGAATTCAAACCCTACTTTGAACTCAGAAGCTGAATATTAATTCTCAGTATCGCTGCTGTAGATCAGTCTAAAATCCCTCACTGGTCCTCAGTCCAAGGACAGTCAAATTCCTCAGGCTGATTAGGTGAAATGCTGCTACAGTATAATTTCCAGGAAGTTAGAAACATGACTTTTATACAAATATGAAGTGAGCAGGTGTCAAAGATTTTATTTAGCTCATTAATTATTGAAAAAGCCAGTCAGTTGTTAAAAGAGATTCAAATCAGAATTTGAGTTACAGAGAGTAATATTCTCCTTGGGACAAAATTCATTTGCATTGTTAAGGACAGGAACCATTTATGTTGCTACCAGTTGTCTTAAATTTAACTGCTACCCCCACAGGCATGCAAAATGGCCCAATCAGTGGAAAGTCAATCAAAGACGCACACCTCTGTAGACTAGATAATCCCCAGTAGGCCCTTTAGGAACGACCAAAATAATGAAAGGATACTCAAGGATCTATTTTCCCCAGTTCCAAGTCATAGATAATTTTTTTTTTAAAGTTTATATATATTTACTGAGAGAGAGAGAGAGAGACAGAGAGAGAGAAACAGTCACCCCACAATAAGAATCGATAAAGAATCAACAATTCTCTCCCCAGACTTCTGGCCAGCCAGGATCATGGCTATGCCCACTGGCAGGCTCTGGCAGGTTTAGGTGAACCCAGGATATTCACCCAGGTCCTCCCTACTGCCTGTGCCACCATGACTAGACCCAAGTTTCTCCTGATAAAGTATAATCTCAAAAAATGTTTTTAACTTATTATAATACTACAAGGTATTAAGTTCAAAGAAGAAGAAGCAAATAAATAAGACTATAAATATTCAACCTCCCCAGAATATGCATGGGAAACATATGAAAACAACATTCGTTTTTTATAAGTTAATATCCAGGGTGGCAAAAATTTTTTATTAGTTTTTATTTAGCTTTACTTTTTTTTTTTCCAGTTTTACATTAGTTTTTATTAGTTAATATCCAGGGTGGAGAAACAAAGATTCTCATGCACTGATGTTGAAAGTGTAAATTGG
Organism: Tupaia tana; assembly: GCA_026018925.1. Classification (NCBI taxonomy): domain Eukaryota; kingdom Metazoa; phylum Chordata; class Mammalia; order Scandentia; family Tupaiidae; genus Tupaia; species Tupaia tana. The sequence continues at coordinate 52,827,649 of JAKSZU010000015.1, forward strand.
TTCCATTTTTTTTTTTTTTTTGAGAAGTTTTTGCTATAGGGCAAGTGCGCTCACCAGAACAACAGAGAGAGACAGAGAGACAGAAAGCAAGAAATCACCCGCCAGTGGGGATGACCACACCACAATATCTTCTCCTCCATACTCCTTTTGAGATCTTGGGCACACACACACGCACGCACACGTGCCCGGCGTGAGTTTAAACTACTGGGTCCGGGACTTGAACTGTGGTCGACTACATGGGAGTCCAGCGACATAGCCATTACGCCAACTGCTGGTCCCCTGATTCCACTTTTTGGCATAGAATTTGGTAGTGTCTATTGAAATTTGAAATTTCTTTGATCCAGCAGTTCCACTTGCAGATATATCTTCCAGAGCAATATTCACAAACATGCAGACGAACAGTTGCATCATTAATTCATTTAGCAAATATTCATGAGTGCAGGCTCCGTGCCAAGCTCAGAGGTGCTTGGGATACATCGGTGAAGAAATCAGGCCACCCCTGCTCTCCTGGAATGAGTATTCTCATGGGGGTAGATAGAGGAAAAAGCAATGAATATAACAAATATGTAGATTCTCTAGTACTTTGGAAAACTAAGTACTATAGAACAGAGGAGCAAGATCAGGATAAAGGAGAATCGGGAGTGCTGAGAGTGGGGGAAACAGGTCTGGGTGTTAAATACGGAAGTCAGGGGAGGCCTTATTGAGGAAGAAAGATTTAGCAGACTTGAAGGGGACAAGGAAGTGAGTCATGCAGGTGCTTAGGGGAATAATAAGCACAAAAATCCTGGGGTGGTAGCATGATGGTATGTTTGAGAAATAACAAGGAGGCTGGTATGCTTGCAGCCGGGGGGAGGCAAGGAAGTCCAAGTGAATATTGGCATCCAGCTTTAGGGGCCTCATGGACTTTGTAAGGACTTGACTGTCTCTAAATAAAAGGGGAGTCTGTAAGGTTTTGAGCAGGGAGGTTACGTCATCTGATCGACCTGTCCCCTGGATACCTGAGGCTGCTGTGTGTATAGTAGGAGCACGAGGGTTGAAGCCGGGGACCTGTCAGGAGACTGTGGCTCTTGGCCTGTACTAGGATGACAGCATTCAAGGGGTTAACGGTGGTCAGATTCTGTACATATTTTTTTTTAAATAAGTTTTATTGTCTATATTTAAAGTATACAATATGATATTATGGGGTATATCTAGATAGAGTAAAATAATTACTATAGGGAAGCAAATGAACATATCCATAATCTCACATAGTTTCTTTTGTAGCAAGAATAGCTAAAATCTACTCATTTAGCAGCCTCTCAAATATAGTAGAATTTTACTATTCATTCTTCATGGCTTATATTACATCTGCTACTTTGTATCCTTTGACCTACATCTTCCCATTCCTCCCACTCCATAGCCACTGTTTATTCTCTATCTCTGTATATTTGACTTTTTTATTGTTAGATTTCACATGTAAGCAAGATTATGCATTATTTTTCTTTCTGTCTGACTTATTTCACTTAGCAGTTACGTATTTTACCACCTGCATTCATGTTGTGGCTAATGAGGTCTGGTTTCTTCATCTATAAGGTGACCTATACGGTTTGTATGCCTCAAGAAATCCATGCCCTGTAATGTCACATGAATCTGGGTTTTTCTCAGTTTAAGCCACGATGTATTTATTCTTCTTATACAGACTTCTGGTCCACTCGTACCTACTTGTGACTAGAGAAGAACAGAGTTTGGCTTTTTCCCCTATTAAGCTGGAGAACTCACTGTGAAGTATGACTGAAATTTGGATGCATGTTGGTTTTTCTTTCTTTTTTTTTTTTTTAAAGAGGTTTTCACTATAGGCCACGTGTGCTCGCCAGACAGAGAGAGAGAGACAGAGAGACAGAAAGCGAGAAATCACCCCCAGGGGGGATGGCCACGCCGCAATCCCTTCTCCTCCATTCTCCTCTTGGGATCTTGGGCATACACACAGACGTGCCCTGCGTGAGTTTAAGCCACCGGGTCCGGGACTCGAACCGTGGTTGACTACATGGGAGTCCAGCGACATAGCCATTACACTAACTGCTGGTCCCACATGTTGGTTTTTCATTCAACTTCAGACAGAGGTAAAAGCTAATGGCTGCCGGGACAAGCAGTTGGCGTAATGGTTATGTTACTGGAGTCCCATGCAGTCGACTGCGGTTCGAGTCCTGGACCCAGTGGCTTAAACTCACACCAGGTGCGTGCCCAAGATCCCGAGAGGAGAATGGAGGAGAAGGGATTGCGGCGTGGCCATCCCCCCTGGGGGGTGAATTCTCGCTTTCTGTCTCTCTGTCTCTCTCTGTCTTTCTGGCTGAGATCTCTATAACCAAAGACAGATTACCAAGAGAAAGGCACATAAATTTCTTTAATGTAACTTTGACATATCATGGGAACCTTTAGAAATAAAGATCCAAATATGGAGATCAGCAGGTGGCATGGTGGTTAAGGAGCTGGTCACTCCCCTCCCACATGGCTGACCACGGTTCAAGTCCCAGACCTGGTGGCTTGCTTTCTCACCCTCTCTCTCTGTGTCTCTCTCTGGTCAAATTAAAAATGAATGAATGAATAAATAAAAATTAAATAAATAATTCGTTTTTTAAAAAAAGAAATAAAGACCCAAATAAACAGGGAAACCTGTGTATTTTTAAGCTGAGGGTTGAGGGAGGGTGGCCAATCACACAGAAGTATATACGTGGGTGAAAAGGGTCTGATCTAATAGAGAAGAACTGGAGGAAATTGAGCAAGGTTCTGTTCAGACTCTTCTTTGTGTCTCTGTGTCTTTGGTCCCTTTTATCTGGGTGCAGGTGGGACCTCTTTGGAAAGAGGATCTTATGACCTGCTTTACAGGAAAGTCACAGAATTCTTTCATGGCCTGCTTCAGAGGAATGTTAGAAAGGACCCCTGATGCCTGCCCAAACAGCTGATGCTGTTTACCCAAATGCCCAGGTACCGTATTTTGGTGTAGTGTGTCCTAATCCTTCACTTTAGATACTGGGATTAGTATCTGGGGCTCTCCAGGGAAGCACTAATTTTGACAGAAGATAGAGAGCTCATAATTAGCCTCTAAAGAAGCTTATCTTGAGGTATTAAAACATGGGAGATCAACTTGGTCTTATGAGACAAGGGGCTGTGTGTGTAATTTATTGGTGTGGCACTATTTAATTGTGAATCCTCGAGCAAGATACTCAGATTTCCAGGTTTGGCTTTCCTTTTAGGTGGGGTAAATGGATGAGGGGGATTGGTCTATACAGAAGCACCAATGAGTTTATAACTTTGAAATTGTTATACAATGAGATCTGTGCTTTCCTCTTCTCCTGGGCAGCCTTTCCCCATCTCACCTGAGCAAATGCTTATTTCTTCTTTCTCATTCCTTCAAGATGGTGGCTAGTTCTTTGACATGCCTCTGCACCTATGGTTTTTCTGGCAAAATTATTCCTTTGATTCATTTCTCCAACCTCAGGCACCTAGGAAAGTGGAGACTAGTGATTAGCCTGGGCAGGTGTCAGAAGGTTTGGAGTGTGGACAAGAGTGAGCTTGCAAGGAAAGAACATTTTAATGAGTTTGTGTGGGCAGTGGGATGAGCCATGTGACAATAAGTAGAACTTAATGGAGATCCTTCCACCTCCCTCTCCTTCCTTCTACCTTCCCCTACAGGCTGTCTCCCTCCCAGAATCGTGCTACTTAATTATCTTTGCCGATAAAGATAAATGGCCATCATTCAGCAGCTCCTGAAAGAGTGAAAAGAGAAATTGCATGTGAGTCACCCAGGTCTTCTTCCCAACCTTGCTGGAAACTAAGCTGTGCTTTTTATGACTTCTGTGCTTTGCAGGGACTCTAATTTCCCCCCTTGGCGACCATTACGGTGCTTTATATAGAACAGTAAAACAACACGGCACATTAACCTTTGCCAACGACAGTCACGCTGCCTTCGTAAGCAGCAGCTCTGATGCAAACACAGGGAAATGAGACAGAATGGCTTGGGTACAGACTGCTTTGTATAGCTCACCCCCTGTGGCCCAAGTGACACTTTTGAAGAGTCATAGACAATAATGCCACGTTTGTTCTTCCCTTCTGGAAATGGAGAAAGGGGGCTGAAATGTCTGGTAGGGAGCAGGGTGTGGGCATCCCAGCAGTTCTCAGGACCATCTCCACTGCCACCTTGCTCTGAGCCACCAGTCTCTCCCCTGTGTCGCTGCTGTGGCTTTGTGACGGGGCACCTTATACCCCTGCTGCCCCCCATACTGCATTTGCAAATCAACAGCCAAAGGGATCCTTTGAAAATCTAAGTTAGATCACATTTCTGCTCCTCAAAGTCCACCCGGACGGACGCTGCATCTAAGTCCAATGAGATGGACACCAGCCGGGCTCAGAAAGTGTGCGCTGCTACTTCCCTATCTTTCTCCTCCCCTTCCCTGCCTGGGAAGGCCTTTGCATTGGCTGTTCCCTCTGTGGGAGTTCTTTACCGGATTTCTGCAGAACTCTCTCCTTGCCTCCAATAGGCTGTTGTTCAAGGGTTATCTTTTCCAAAGGGTCTTTCCTGATCCTGCCAAAAGATGTACACTTATCCTTCACGTGCCTTTTCAATCTTCCCTAGGGTTTATCAACCTCTAACATGTTCGTTTTAATTATTATTGTTTCTACATAGGATTGCACTGTGCCACAATCTTCCTGCCTCAGGCTTCCAAGTAGCTGGGATCGCAGGCATGTGGTACCACCAGCTCTCTCAGACAGGGTCTCACAAGGTTGCCTGCGCTGGTCTTGAGCTCACTGCCTTCCTGTTTCAGCCTTCTGTAGTTTAAAATGTAAAGCAAACCATCCAGTGGTTACTAGTGACTTTCATAATTGTCATGTTTCCATTCCTGCTTTCATAATCACCAGTTTTCCATTCTGTATTTAAATAAATATATAATCTATGGATATGGTTATTATTATTCAGTTTTTATCTCTCTCAGTGAAAATAAGCATCATGAAGATGGAATCTTGTCTATTTCATTCCCTGCTTTTTGGATTATGTCCTCTGGATTGGTGCTTGTCAAACTTTAATATGCCTAGGGTATTTTTTTTTAAAAAGCTTTTTACCATAGGGTGTGTGCACTTGCCAGAGAGACAGTGAGAAGGAAAGTGAGAAATCAGTTCCTGGGGGATGGCCATGCCCCAATCCCTTCTCCTCCATTCTCCTCCTAGAACTTTGCATGCATATGTGCCCAGTGTGAGCTTCAAGCCACGGACCCAGGACACCAACCGTGGTTGGCTGCATGGGAGTCCAGCACCATGCCACCTGCTGGCCCCAACCCAGGGGTCTTTTTTTCCCACAGGGATCTATTTAAACAGAAAATGCTCATTGGTGCTTTGGGATGGGACCTGAGAATTTGCATTGCTAACAAGCTCTCAGGTGATACTGATGTTGCTAACCTATGACCTGTACCTGGAACAAGTCTGGAATCTTGCAAGTTCCTAGTCCTTGGGAATCTGGAGGCAGGGTTACCAGCTGTTTTCTTTCAAAAGCCAAATTAAAAAGCTCAGGGCTGGACTGACAGTGTCAGAGTCCTGTGGGAGAGCTTGGAGTTACAGACTCCTGGGTGTCTACCTCAGAGGTTACGGTTTAGTAGGTCAGAAGTGGGGCCTTGGAATATTGTTTTTATAATGCTCACCAGGTGATTTGAATGTGCAGTCAGGATGGGTAACCACTTATGTAGAGAAATTAAGAACTTCTTGCATGTGCAAATGTGATTCTGATTTTGCCAAACTGTCATCTAGTGAGTACAAAATGAAAATTGGCATCTCAATTGAAAATCAAAAAAAGTCCCCTTTTCCTCGTTTGCATCATTTGGTTTGCCTCCAAAATTTTAATGATTTCAAGAGAGGAGAAAGGGAAAATTGTATAATTGTCTCAAAATATCCCCATTCATCACTTTAAAATTCTATTTAGTATTATGAAAATAACACAAGCTCTTGGTAAACAATCCAAGCAGTAAAGGAATATGCACTGTAATGTGAGCTTTTCTCCCATCCTAGATTTACAGTCTCCTTCCTTGGAGGAAATTATCGTCAACTGTGTTTTATGAATATTTCCAGAAGATTTCTAGACACACACACACACACACACACACACACACTCTTTTCCTTGTTAAAAAAAGGGATGTGACCACTCTGTGCTAGACCTTTTCTTCGTATCCTGTGTCTTGGTTAGCCATGCATGGAAGTTGGTATTTTAACCATGAGAGTCCTCATTCCACATGCCTCTGACACCTCTCCAACTGAGAGGCAGGGTTTATGGTTCTTTCCCCTGAGTCTGTGCAGGCTTGCAACTGTGTTGGAAGTAACATTACGTGCCTTTTGAAGCTAGGCTGTAAAAGTGATACAGCTTCTACCTCTTTCTCTTGGGATGTTTGCTCATGGTATCTAATCACCATACTATGAGGAGAAGCCATTTTCAGGTTTCCTTTCTTCCTCTCTCTTCCCTTCTCTTTCCTTCCCTTCCCTCTTTCTTTTCTTTCATGTTTTAATTTGCCAGAGGGCATGTGCACTCACTGGAGAGGGATAGCAAGAGAGCAAGAAAGCACCATGAGGCATGATCATTCCACCGTCCCTTTTCCTTCATCTCTTTCTTAAGATTTTGGGCAATCATGCACACATACCCAGTGGCTTTTTCAAGCTGCTGGATTTGGGACTTGAACTATATAGTCAGTCATGGGGATCCAGCTGCCTTAACCACCAAGCCATTAGCTGGCCTGCCATGTTTAGGTTTCTATAACCCAGTCCCAGCTGAAGTCTCAGCCAATAGTTAATGTCAACCTCCAGAAATGCGAGGGAGTGAGTTTCAGGTGATTGCAGTCTCTAGCCTTCAAGCCACTCCAGCACGAAGTGGAGGTGAGCTGCAGAGAAACTGGGGACAGAATTTCTGAACCCTGTTTAGGAGCTATACAACAGAGATTACTGGAGGATGGTATAACCTGCGTGTCTCTCATGGATCACCCCAAGCAATCGCTTTGTGTTAGTTAGGTGAGGCTAGGCAGTTGCCATAGCAAACAAATCTTCATGTCTTAAAATTTCACATCACGCATATTTATTGCTCACTCACTTTACAGTCCAATGAGAGTCAGGTGGCTCTTCCACATTGTGACTCACAGACCAGTTTCCTTCTACGTGGTGGCTCTTTTGGCTTTGAGTCCTTCACTGTACCCTCTTCATTTTTCTGATCTATGAGTGAAGAAAGAGAGCATGTGGGATCACATGGAAAATTGTATGACTTGTACCTAAATGAGTTACATCACTTCTGCCTACAACGAAGACCCAAACAGATAGCCCCACCCTAACTGCAGGGCAGTCTGGGTAATATAGTCTTCTTGAGTATCCAAGGAGAAGGAATGCGATTGGTGGGCATCTAGTCAGTTTCTGCCACACAGAGCTTTAATGTCCTCTCCCCTGGACAGGAATAATAACAATACTAACTTTACCATATTGCTGTGAGGATCAAAATGAAAATTGTCATTTTGTCGCTGTAGTTGAAAGAACCCTACAAATTTTAGGTATTACGGTGTTTTCCATCAGATGAGGATAGTTGCGAAGATAGACAACTTTCACCATCAATCTGGGGTCCCCATGGATAACAGACAATGATAAGCCATTGCCCACCCCTGGGACATCCTAAATTTAAGCACTGGCAACCACTGCCCTCATACTAACAGTGCTACTCCCGGGTGGAGAGAACAACATGTTACTAAATGCCACTCATTTGCGTGGTATTCAATCTCAGAAACACAGCCGGTCCCTCACCAGGCTCGGTTCAAGTGGGACATTAGGCAGACACTCACTGTTCTCTCTTCAGCTTTGTACAGTGCTGGTGGCTACCCAGGCTCTGTTTCCATAGCAGCATGTAAGTTTCATATAGAGAGCAGGAGAAAAGATTTAGTTACAGGAACTGACAACAAATAGGCAACTCTTTTAGACCCTGGTAGTAACAGGCTTTCTTGTCCATTTCCTCAGATGGGTAAACTCTAGGGAACCTCACCAGTAAAATGGGGATGATAATAATATCTGAGCTGCTGAGCTTAGCTTGTGGTGGGGATCAGATAAAGAAGTGCTCTGGAGAGGACTTTATAAACTTATAACTAAACTGTAAAGAGGCAAAGAGTGGTGTTTCTCCTATTGCTTGAGAAACAACAAATAGCATCCACATTGTGAAGCTCTAAAATATCACAACTATCTTTCTAATTATAAAATTTCTTGAGGGGAGGCCAGCTGGTGGTGTGGTGGTTAAGGGCCCTGAACTCTCATGTGGCCAACTGTGGTTCGAGTCCCGGACCTGGAGGCTTGCTTTCTCACTTTCTCTCTCTCTCTCTCTCTCTCTCTCTCTCTCTCTCATGTGTATGTGTGTCTCTGGAAATATTAAAATAATCATAAAGTTAAGTATAATAATTAAAAAAAAATTCTTGAAGGGCCAGCAGGTAGTGTAGTGGTTAAGGTGCTGGATTCTCACATGGATGACCACGGTTTGAAATCCAGATTTGGTGGCTTAAAACTCATGCCGGGTGCATGTGCTCAAAATCCCAGGAGGAAGATAAAGGAGAAAAGGTTGCAGCATGGCCATTCCCCCCACCCCAGAGGGTGATTTCTCACTTTCTGGCCCTCTGTCTCTCCAGCAAGCACACACACCCTGTAGGAAAAATATAAAAGAAAAAAAAAATGAAAAAAAGTTGAAAAAAATTTCTTGAAAAATACTGGGAAATAAGACTTCTGTTTATTGAGTAATTTCGAAGTCATACTGATCTACCTTAGTGGATGGGCATAGGGTTTTGCCTTCCTGCTTGGATAACAGGCAACCGAGTTGCTAGCTTATTAGACTTGACCGATTTATATAGCTTGCTTTATCTGCTTGTTTCCGAGAAACCTGTCAGCAATTTCATGACATATGTCGGGGCCTTAAAATGTTCATTTCCTTTGACTCTGTAAATTTCCTTCTAAGAATATTTCTTAAAAATATTATCCTAAATACAGGCCAGATTTATGACCAAATATCTAAAGATGGCTGCTTCAGAGGTATTTATAAAAGAGTTGAAAATGTAAATGCCTATCATTGAGGTATAGGTAAGTAAGGATTACTCAATGAACTACTATGTGACCTCTAAGTATAAGGCTTGCATTATACTTTTGATGACACACTAGTTTATCACACAAAGTTTGCAGGATAGTGAACACTATGTACAATTTTATCTCAATTGTTTTCAAGACATGTAGAATCATAACTAGAAAGAAATAGGCCCAAATGAACTGTATTGGTTCTGAAAGGTAGAATTATGAGAAACTTCTTTTTCTATGGGTTTCTCTTACACCCTTGCTTTTTTATACTTTCAAAAATTTTTGCACAGATCAAGATTAGAAAAAATAAAATGCCAAACATAAAGTTTAAAACCCTTTACATCTCTCTCTCTCAAACTGACATTCCCTATCTTAACTTGATTTTTTTAAGAATTATTTTATTTAACTATTTAACTATTTATTTATTTATTTAAATTTGACCAGAGAGGAACAGAGTGAGAGAGAGAAAGAGAGAGAGGGAAAGTGAGAAAGCAGACTGCCAGGTCTGGGACTCAAACTGCTGTCAGCCATGTGGGAGCCCAGCGCCCTTAACCACCATACCGCCTGCCAGACCCTCTAACTTGATTTACCTCATTTGCAGTATCATTTGCTTTTTTCTTATAAATGCGTATGTTTTTATTGGTTGCCTATGACTTACAAAGTATGTATGTATTTTGTATGGAGCTCCTCACTCATCAGACCTCAGGTGCTGAAGAATCTTTAAAGGAACCAAGAGAAAAATGGTTCTCATTAAATTCCCACCTTCAGTCACAGGTCAGGGAACACAGTCGAATGCTTTTCATAATGCTAAACTTATCTTTGTAGAATGAGATTAAGAGAAAAAGAACTGTTATCATGTATCCAATTACAACTGCCGCCTGTGAGTGATGAACCTCCGTAAAGAATAAGATAATGTCAAAAGCTCTGTTTTGCCAAGGATGCCACAGATTGGGTTTCCTTCAGAACTTGCCAATTCCTATTAAGGCTCAGGGGTTTTGTGTGAGTGGAGACTAAATGTCCCTTCAAAGAGTTTGCATGGAGGATAATCAATGAGAACAACCTACAGACAGACAGGTCCAAACCTTGTTAGAAGAGGAATACCCATGGAAGGACAGAGTGGTTTCATCTATTCTTTTGGCTATTCTTGTCACCTACCCCCAAAGCCCTCTGGAAGTAAAGTCACATGTAGAGAAGAAGCTAATAAAGTCTGATGTGCATTAAATACAATTAAGTTTATTCATTTATGCCAGAAACAAAGGCAAGGATATTATTTGTTCTAAGTGTCAATATTTCATGAGGCCTTGTAGAGTCGTTGGTGACTGGGATCCTACAGATATTTGACCCTACATCTTTCTTGGTGGAGAAGATGAGTCAAGCATAGATAAATTGTCTCAAAAATAAAAATAAAATATGGGCTTTGCTCAGAGTTAATGCAATACCAGCTTATGGTGTTTACTGATCCTTAGGAATCTCAGAGCCACTTAGCGATCTCTCCACACTTAGAGAGATCTCCACGTTGAGCATGCTTTGCAGCTTTTCTGATCCTTTCTCACTAATATCTGATTTCAATCCATATATCAAGCAGGGCTGATTTAGGTTATCCTATGGCCTTGGTTTCTTGTGGAAATAGGAGTGTTTAAGTGGGACAGTATATATATAGTTTAGCTTTGAGACGCAACTACGTTTTGCTTGCACTGGTAAGACTGTCATTTCCAGGAGTTTCTCATCATGGCTCCTGGTTCTTAGCTTTCTCATCTCTCTTCCTCTGTCCCCATGAGGGATTTACCAGCTCCCCTTACCTTCCTGAGCTCATTCTCAAATTTCCTTTGCTGTCTGTCTGACTGGTTTTACAAAAGGCACTGTTCTTCTTATCTTGAATCCAGAGCCTATGTACGTACGTTCTTAGGACAAGTTCTGCCATGTTTTCTGTCAAGAGATCCCTGCTATGGTGACCTGATTTGTACTTCTGCACTCTCCAAGACCTGGAAACCTTTCAGAATTCTTGCCAGATATTTGTTTCCTGCCTTTGAACTGAAGTGCATAACTTTCTGGGGCAAATCACTTTTAAGTCTAACCCACTTCCCATTTTTTTTTTTTCCTGGTGGGAGAATCTGCAGAACGGTGGACTTTTTCATTCTGGGTCTTTCAGCTACTTTGTCTGAAGTACAACATATTGTTGACCTATCCTGAGAACAGCTGCAGGGAGATATTTCCTCTTTGAAGAGACACTTTCTTTTCAGGAGGGGGCTGTCGCAAAGGGGCACAGGGAAGATTATGAGGGTGATGGATGTGTTCACAATCTTGGAGGCAAGGATGGTTTTTTGCGTACATATGTCAAAACCTACCAAACTGTACACTTTGGACATACGCAGTCTGTCATGAATCACTGATGCCCTAATAAAGAAGATGTGAAAAAAAGTACCCTTATCAATATAAAATTCCACAGTCAGCTGTGAAACACGAGCGCTATCCTAAATAAAAAACAAAACCAGATTATCTACCGGGAATATTCTCCATGTGTTAGGTATTTGGATCACATAGTTCAAATTTTGTCCTCCCTGAAGTAACCTTCATCTTAAGATCACTTGCCCATGCTCTGAATAAGGACAGAGACCTCCTTAGTAGTATAATTGAGAAGAGATTGACATTCAGTAAAACTTTCCTAAAGCATTCTGAATTAAAAATATGGAGATATACACTGAAAGGAGCCACAAATTAGATAATCTGACTGTAAGGTACAGTTTTTTCCTTTTATTTTAATGTAATTAAAAAAATTTTAGTATGCAATGTTCTGCAGAGGATACATTCTTCCTAGGCCCCGGCTTGCTACTCTATCAGATGCTGGAGTTTGAAAGTCCATAGATGAATTTAAGCAACTTTCATGGCCCCCCTCACCCTTGAGATTGCAATTGAACACCTGTGTGTCTGGGAATTTTTCTGGGAATACAATTCATAGTTACCATGAGATTCGTAAAGGTACATTGTATCCCCAAAGCCATCTTAGTCACTACAAGTAAGTCCCACACTCTAAGACATCTCAACTCTTCAAAGCCAAAGCCAAGAGATTGAAAGCAAGAGGCACTGGATGAAAACTCTCTTTGGTTTCCTTCCTTGGGTGATTAGCCCCAAGAATGATCATCTCTTTGAAGGTGGACCAAGCCACAATGATAACCAATTCAAAACACTACTGCAATAGAAATGGTATCCCGATTGTGTTTTATTACAGAGCTAGCCTTGCTTGGCTCTGGACAAGGTTCCATATAAATCAAAGTTCCTCATTTTATATTCTACTACAGGAAATACTTTTATTTAAAGCCCTTATATCTTTTCTTCCTAGGCTTCAATTGAAGTGGATGTTTACAATGTCAAGCAAATTTGTCTTTATAGATACTCAGTAGGGAGAACTTTAACTTTAATCTGTTTTATTTTGTAAGAAGTTTAGAGCAATTAATATTGTGGAAGCAATACCATATATAGTCCCAGGATAGCTGTGAATATAAAATGATTCATTAGCTTAATTCACCCACCCTCTAATGAATGACTTATAGTCTTTGCCAACAAATGTGGCTCTTGGGTAACTGGCAAGATCACACAAATACTTCTCCAAAGAATTCATTATTAGGCTAGTGGGAGAGCAGTGGTAAAAACCACAGGTTCCAGCTTGGCTGATCAAATGTTGATAGTGATTGATAAGGTCCTTGTGAACTAAAATAACACTTTGGATGTTCCATGGAATAACTGCTACTTCCGGAAGGAAAGGCCAGAATTCTGGTGCCGCAGCGGGGAACCAACCCGGTATGTAAAGTTAGGTAAGTCACCTTGTCTGTCTGGATGCCTACCTGAATCCTGGTCTGTAGAGAGCCCCTTTGAGGGCAGCTTGATTATATAAGTTTGCATGTCTCTGAAAAAGCCTGAGAGAAAGTACATGTCCTTAAATATTGGTGAAAGGAGCAAAGAGCAGGAAAGTGGTATTATGAGTTGATGTTGTATTGATATAAAGGGACTTCAGCAAATTTGTGGGAGAATGGAATTAAAGTATGATTGTATTTTGGTGCAAAAAGGTACATGAAATTCATGCATAGTTTTTCCACAATATGCATTTCCATAAACTTTTTTTTTTTGAAAGAGATTTTTGCTATAGCATGCATAGGCTTGCCAGAGAGACGGGGAGACAGGAAGTAAGAAATCATCCCCTGTGGGAGGATGGCCATGCTGCAATGGCTTCTTCTCCATTCTTCTCTTGGGATCTTGGGCATACACGTACACACCCAGCATAAGTTTTAAGTCGCTAGGTCCAGGGCTCAAACCACAGTCCACTATGTGCCAGTCCAGTGACATAACCATTACACCATTTGCTGGTTCCTTCATTTCCATAAACTTTTTGAAGATTTCCCCCACACCTCCAAAGGTTTCAGGTAACAGCTGATTTTAAATATATTGAGACAATGATGATCTCAATTCATTATCTGAGATGTTCAAATAAGTAGTTCCAAATTTATCAAATAATTGTGTAATTTCCCATGTCTTTGACTCCACTGAAGCAAGTAAATTTCAGCTGATCTCAAAAAAAAAAAAAAAAAAAAAAAAAAGAAAAGAAAAAGAAAAAGAAAGAAGTATAAGCATATTTGTTAATTGGAATCACATTTTTACTGGTCTCATCTATATGCCCACTTCACTTTTTCCTTGACTCATGGCAATGACCTAAAATAACAGTTTATGCATTGGACAACCGTGAAATAAGCTTTAGCTTTATATTTACCAAGAGGATTCAGAGTCACCCAGTGTCTGTAATCAGACACAAGGCATAAAGTTCTAAATTAGGTAAGTATCATTTATTTATTATTATTATTATTATTATTATTATTATTTTTGGAGAGGTTTTTGCCATAGGGCGCGTGCGCTCACCAGGAAGACAGAGAGAGACAGAAAGCGAGAAATCCTCCCCCCAGGGGGGATGGCCACACCGCAATCCCTTCTCCTCCATTCTCCTCTCGAGATCTTGGGCACGCACGCACATGCTCTTGGCATGAGTTTAAGCCACCGGGTCCGGGACTCGAACCGCAGTCAGCTACATGGGAGTTCAGCGACATAGCCGTTACGCTAACTGCTGGTCCCAATTTATTATTTTTTAAGGTTTTTGCCATAGGGTATGTGTGTTTGCCGGAAAGACAGAGACAGAGAGAGGGAAAGTGAGAAATCACTCACCAATGGCCATCCTCCATTCTCCTGGGATTTTGGGCATGCGTACACATGCACCCAGCGTGATTTTTAAGCCACTGGATCCACGACTTGAACCACAGTTGACCATGTGAGAGTACAGTGCCTTAACCACTACACCACCTGTGAGCACCAGTTTTTTTTTTTTAGTTTTATTTTTTTACTATAGGACAAATGCACTTGCCAGAGAGAGAGTGAGAGAGGAGAGAGAGAGAGAGAGAAACAGAGAGACAGAGAGAGACAAGGAAAGTGAGAAATCACCTCCTGGGGAGAATGGCCATGCCACAGTCCCTCCTCTTCCATTTTCCTCTTGAAATTTCAGGCATGCATGCTCATACCCACCGGTGTGATTTTCAAGCTGCTGGGTCTGGGATTTGAATCACATGGTTGGCCATATGGGATCCATCTGCCTTAACCTCCATGCAACCTGCTGGCCTAGTAAATATTATTTTTAAATAAATCTACATTAGAGCCTGGGTAATGGACATGCGAAGTAATCTTCACTTGCAGATGTTGGTCAGTATTTAAGCAACCTCTCCCCAGTCCTAATTGTGTGCACTTGTCTCCAGGTTCTTACTTGATACTTTATTGTTTGCAAAACCTGAAGCAACTGGCCCACTGATGATGTGGTAAAAGGTGAATTTCTTGCATTGTCTACTCGCAAACTTGGAGTTGATCTCCAGAGATGTTTTGATGAATGAAAATTTATAGTAACCCCATTGGAACCGCGGGACAACAGAAGGCACCACTGGTAAGTCTTCTCAATGACGCTAAGGAGAGCAGAGTAGAGAGCAGTAAGAAGTCAACCAGGTGAAAATAAAGCCAATCATAGTACCCCTTATTTATTGGCAGTTTTTCTTAGGCTCAGTCAGAGTAACCTTAGAAATTCTTGACTAGAGAGGTGATATTTCAAAAATGTTTCTGAGTAAAACAATTTTCAGCAAATAGTAGCATCAAATGTGCTTAAGTTGGCACAAATGCGAATCAGATGCAGAGAATACAGGTACCTTATCCTAAATAAGCTCAAAGAAAAGACAAATTTTAAACAACCAGAGTGTATAGTGTTAGAAGCAGGGATGTTTGGAAGGAAGATAGAGCTGGCCCGTCATAGAGTGCTGGGAATTGCTAAACACGCACAGAAAACTGTAAGCCTAGGTGGGCAGAAACCAGAGTGAAGGGCTAGACCAGAACCAGAGCCATTCCTAATGTTTTTAATATTTCTGTTATCACTGTTGGGGTGTTAACCTTCCTGAAGCTGTGTTGGCCTGACTCAGGTAAAGCTTTTGGGCTTTGGAAGGCTCCTGCAGGTCAGGAGGTTCCCAGAAAGACATATTGGGGCTGGATTGTCTTTTGAAACTCGTGAGATTGTAACTGATCACCTTCTATGTAAAAAAGCTCTACAAGACTATCCAAGACATGCTATGAATTACTTTTAAGAACTTCAAAGTGTAGAAGCAATTTTATGTACCTTAAAAAGAGTAGAAAAATAATTGATGCTAAAGAGGAATCTCTGCATGTCAGTATCTGTTTCTGATAAACTTTTTGAACAAGGAAGATAAATGCAATGGTTTGAATGTGGTCCCCTCAAATTCACATGTTGAAATTTGGTTGCTGTTGTGGTAGTACAAAGAGGGTGAAAACTTGGGGCTAGCAGGTGGCGTAATGATTAAGAGGCTGTGTATGAGGACAATGGAGAAGAGGGAATTGCTGCATGACCATCCGCCCTAGGGGTGATTTCTCACTTTCTGTTTTTCTGTTTTTCTCTCTCTCTCTTTGTCTCTCTGGCAAGCACATGCACCCTATAGCAAAGAGCTCTCTCTCAAAAAAAAAAAAAAAAAAAAAAAAAAAAAAAAAAAAAAGAAGAAGAAGAAGAAATGGGGTATTTGGGAAGTAATTTAGACTAGAAAGGGTCATCAAACTGGGGCCTGGTCACTGAATATTGGTGGCCTTATAAGAAAAGGGAGAGTGGGGCCAGCATTTGGTGTGATGGTTTAGGCACTGAACTCCCACATGGCTGACTGTGGTTTAAGTCCTAGACTTAGTGACTTGAAAATCACACCAGACATGTGTGCATGTGTGCCCAAAATCCTAATCAGAGAATGGAGAAGAGATTGTGGTGTGGCCAACCCCCGTGGGAGGGATTTCTCACTCCCTTTCTCTATCTCTGTATATTAAAAATAAATAAATAAATAAATAAATAAATAAATAAATAAATAGAAGAGGGAGAGAGACCAGACCCTCTCACTATCTGATACCCTGCACTGTGTTAGGACTCTGCAGAGGCCCCACTAGCAAGGAGACCCTCACCAGATCTGGCCCCTTAACCTTGAACCTCCAACATCATGAGAGGAATAAACATTTTTTCTTTATAAATTTTGTATACAATTTGTGGTTTTCTATTATTAGCAGCATAAACAGATGAAAACTAGAAGAATGTATCCTTAATTTTATAAATGTTATTATAGGTGACACAGTTGTGAATCACTCTATATCTATTTTCAAATTGGCCAAAGACCATCTGTTGGCCACTGTGTCTTTTTTGTGAATCAGCAAGTGACTGTCCCTTGGGTATATGTGATGCAAGGATCTTTCTGTCTGTCTTTTTTCTATTTCTTTCATTCTTATTTTATTATTATTTTTAATTAATTAATTAATTTATATTTAATCACTTCTTTACAGTGTAAAACATTTCTTTTTCCAGCACAAATACTATGCATGTCAGTCAAGCCAAAGATGTTAATCTGTAATTTAGCAGCAAATAGCTTCTCATTTTTTGGTCAATTAAGCATACTGTTACTTGTTTTCTTCCCCTTTCCCCTCTCTCCCTTCCATACTAAACTTTTTTCCCCCATGTTTTATTGATTCACAAAATACCTTAAACTAAAAATATGGACAAAGCTAGAATCTAGTTACGAGTACCCTGTAATTTTCTTCTGAAACATTTTCAAAATTAATTAATTAATTTACATTCATTCACTGAGCAATGTCACAGCATGTGATTTCCCATCCAGAATAAACTGCATAGTGGCTTAATCTTACATGTTATCATAAATAATTTTTAATTTCATATATATATGTATATATTTGTATATATATATATATATATATATATATATATATATATATATTCCCCCCCTATTTCTCACCCTCTGCCAATTCCCACCCTCCTCCCACAATATCTGAGGTGTCTACAGTTGGTTTCTATTCCTTTCCCCCCCCCCACATTTTATTGATTCACAAAATTTCTTAAATAATCTAACTACTTTCAATAGCATGTTTAGCTAGTGTATATATATATATGTATGTATATATATACACACATACATATGTATGTATGTACATATACATATATATATATACATACATATATATATCTGTGAGTACATGTCTGATTTCAGGCATGAAACTCTGAGTAGAATAAAAATACTATAAAATAGAACCTAGCTGATGCTATATAGTTTACTACAGTAATTAAATAGGTATTTTTTAAATATATTTTTTAATTTCAAGAAAAGCAGTTTTAGCTTTAATAAATCAAAGAAATGCTAAGAAACTTTGCTTAAAACTTAAAGCCAAGAAATAGACGAGGATTCTGTTCAAATAGTAAGAACATGAACATATCGACACCTAAGACAGGACGAAAATTCTTAAAACCGGAAAACAAAGCCTAAGAGAAAATCTGCAATGTTTTAGTCAAAAGTCATAAAGAGCTATTTCACCAGTTCAGTCTCATGTACTTAATCTATCTTCTGTTGTGGTTCGATCTTCCCAATTAAATTCTGGGATATAATATTCAACTCCAGACTTGTCCTTATGATTAAGTTGGCCATTTTCTTAGCTTTTGAACTCTTATTTCTGTGTGTCTGTATTCAATTTTCCTGATATAGCACTCCCTTGAGAACGCCTTGGAGATCTGATCTGGTGTTGGTAAATTCTTTCAGGTTTTATTTATCTGAGAATGTTCTTGTCTTTTCTTCCCATATGAAGGATAATCTTGCTGGGTACAGTATTCTTGGTTGAAATTGCTTTTCCCTTAACAATTGGAATATATTTTCCCATTCTTTCCTCACTCACATTGTTTTCTATGAGAGATCTGCTGTTAGCCTGATGGTAGGTAACAATCTTAGTGTCTTGTCTTTGTCTGTGGTTTTGGTCAGTCTGGCTATAATGTGTCTTGGAGAAGATCTTCTTGGGTTGATTCTATTTGGGGTCCTTTGTATTTCTTGGGACAAGATCTTTGAATGCCTCCCTAGGTTTGGAAAGTTTTCTTGCAGGATTTCATGGAATAGATTATCAATGCCCTTATGAGTTTCTTTGCCTTCTGAGATACCAATTATCCAGATGTTTAGACGTTTGATGGTATCTAGTATTTCTCGTATATTATTCTCATTTTTGGGGGTAATTTTCTCAGTCCTTATGGTGGATTTTTCTAGGCTAGCGACTCTACCCTCTACTTATGAGATTTGATTTTCTGTATAATCTAGACTGTTTTTAATGCTTTCACAGGAGATTTTGACTTCTTGTATTATAGCCGTCATCTCTCACAGGTCCATTTGATTATTTTTTATTTTGTGTATTTCCTCTTTTAGATCTTGTAAGAATTTCCTCACCTCCTGGAACTCATCAGCTCCTTTCTCCTGCCTCTTCTGCAGTTCATTGTCTCTCTTCTCTTCCATCTCTGTTAGTATTTTCACTATGAATAATCTAAATTCTTTGTCAGACATCTCCATGAATTTCATTGTATGATCTGAAAATGAAGAGGAGTTATTCTTTTCCCTTGGAGGAGAGACATTTTCATACTTTCCTATTTTCTTGTGACACTGTGGTGATTTTTAGTTATCTGATGAATGGTGTATTTCTTTTTAATTCTTGAAGTTCAATCTGAGCATTCAGAGGTGTGCAGGAGGAGGTGATCTGCAATCTCTCTTCCATTATGTTTTCACATTTTGTGCATCAGATTCAGCGGGAATGGATGGATATTCTGACCCTAATCGTATTCAGATGTTTGGATCCTCCTCAATTGGACCTGTATAGACACTAGACTGAAGAGCCAATAAATAAAGAAAAAAAAAGGAAAATAATTAGAGAAGAAGAATGAAGAAGAAGAAATAAAATGAAAAAGGAGAAAGAAAAAAGATGATAAAAAGATAATAAAAACATTATATTATTAAAAAGCAAAAAACGAAATAGTCATAGCTTAAGTTTGGTATCCATCTCAGTATGGGCCTGAGGGTGTGCCTTTCCTAAATGAAATGGAGAAAAGCACAAATTAGCACAATAACGGAAGGGCTTGAGAGCCCAGATAATACTTTACCTTAAAAAAAATTGAAAAAAAAAAAAAAGAAAAGTCACAAGGAGACACAGTGGGACAGAGAGGGACAGAGATAAATGGAGAGAAGGAGAAGAGGTAGCCCTGCCCACTAGAAATGAATCTGAAGGGAGAAGTCTTAGCAGAAAATCTTCACTTTTGGTCAAGGAAAGCAATATTTCACAGCTCAAGTTCAGTATTCATCTCAGAATGGCAGACGCAAAGACATTTCTTTTGGCTCCTAGGAAAGCAGCTACCTGGAGGCATGTTCTCCTGTTATATTTGAACAAGAAAACACATGCAGCCCTGAGTAGCCTCTGGAAACTATCTCGAAAGAGAAGTGGTCTTAGGCATAAGCCCGAGAAGAGAGATGATCAGTTACATCAGGTCTTATACAAACTAGCTGTAGCACTTTTAATTTACTTTGTAAGCCAAATTGAGTTTAGCTTTCTAATCCTGGGAACAACTGAGAGATTTCTGAGTAAGACACCAATCTTAAATTAAAAGGAAACATCACATTATTTTTAAAAATTTTTATTTATTAGGTTTCTGCCATATGGTGCATGTGTGCACTTATAAGAGAGAGAGAGAGAGAGAGAGAGAGAGAGAGAGAATGAGAAATCACCCCCAGCCCTGTCACAATTCCTTCTCTTCCATTTTCCTCTCGGGATTCTGGACATGCTTATCCACATATCTGGCATGATTCTCAAGTCACAGATCTGGGACTTGAACTGTGGTTGGTTGTGTGGGAATCTAGCTGCCTTAACCACCATGCCACCTGCGGGCCCCAGAAGCATTACTTTGAATGGAGAAGCATTAGAGACAATCTTATTAAAGCCAGAAACAAGAAAAGATAGCCACAGCCTTTCTATAATTCAGTATTATTTTATACATTTTAGCTAATGTAGTATGACAGATAATGAAGACTAGGCTGGGGGAAGGAAGACATACAGATTATGTCATTATTATTATTTATGAATCATGATTTTCTTCTTGAAAAACTTTATCAGCTCAAAAACTATAAAAGAGTTCAGAAATATAGTTGGAAATCAGATATGGGAAAAAAATCTGTTATTCTCATATATGAGCAATAGTTATGTGAGAAAATGAGTTCATTCATAATTGAAACAAATGATGTGTAGGATCCATATTTTAAAACAACAGAATTTAACTAAGGTTAAACATTTCAGAAATATATTTGAATAACCCTCACACTAATGGGGGCTCAAGTCCAGTCAGACACCACTATCAATCATTACAAAAATGTTATTATCATTTTGGGAACTCAGCGAGTCAATGAATACCAAAAGCTTTAACAGCTTAAACACTCTTTGTATCTTCACTTTTATTTGTTCAGAGGTTTATCCTAAGAAAATTGCTGAAGATCAAGAATATTCACTAAAGTGGGAACCAGCAGTTAGCGTAATGGCTATGTTGCTGGACTCCCACGTAGTCGACCGCGGTTCGCGTCCCGGACCCCCGGTGGCTTAAAACTCACGCCGGGCGCGTGTGCGTGCGTGCCCAGGATCCCGAGAGGAGAATGGAGGAGAAGGGATTGCAGCGTGGCCATCCCCCCTGGGGGGTGATTTCTCGCTTTCTATCGTCTGTCTGGCGAGCTCACGTGCCCTATAGTGAAAACTTCTCAAAAAAAAAAAAAAAAAAAGAATATTCACTAAAGTGTATTTATAAATATAGGAAATAACTGAAATATAGCACAGAATGGATTAGGTGAATAAATTCCGTTGTATTTATACACAATGAAAAAGTTTTCAATGATTGAAAAGATAGATATTTTAAAAGGGTATTTGTGGGGGACCAGCAGTAATGGCTATGTCGCTGGACTCCCATGTAGTCAACCACGGTTTGTGTCCAGGACCTGGCGGCTTAAACTCACGCTGGGCACATGTGCATGCATGCCCAAGATACGGAGAGGAGAATGGAAGAGAAGGGATTGTGGTGTGGCCATTCCCCCTGGGGGGTGATTTCTCACTTTCTGTATCTCTGTCTCTCTCTGTATGCCTGGTGAGCGCACATGCCCTATAGCAAAAACCTCTCCAAGAAAAAAAAAAAAGGGTATTTGTGGGGCCAACAGATGGTGTAATGTCGCTGGACTCCCACCTAGTGGCTTAAAGCTCATGCCAGGCACATGTGGATGCGTGCCCATGAGCCTGAGAGGAGAATGGAGGAGAAGGGATTGCAGCATGGTCATCACCCTGGAGGATGATTTCTCGCTTTCTGTCTCTCTTTATCTCTCCTATGCAAAAATCTCTCTCTCTCTAAAAAATAAGGGGGTATTTGTTGGCTTGGAAAGATGCATATGATACAGTCAAGAAAGAAGCAGTTTACTTCGCAGGGTGGCCTCCTTTTAAAGCTAATTTGACATGACGGTGGGTAGGGATATGAGGAAGAGACTGGATTAGATGTCCTAGGAAA
Source organism: Tupaia tana (assembly GCA_026018925.1). Classification (NCBI taxonomy): domain Eukaryota; kingdom Metazoa; phylum Chordata; class Mammalia; order Scandentia; family Tupaiidae; genus Tupaia; species Tupaia tana. The sequence continues at coordinate 52,849,700 of JAKSZU010000015.1, forward strand.
TGTCACAAAGCATCATGGTCATGTTTCTGACATGCAGGTCTTCAGAAGGTGGCAGTTCTCAGAAGGGGCATGGAGAGAGAGCCAAGGGAAAGGGAAGCTACCACTTGCTTCCATGTACTATTCTCCTCCCCTGTGGCTCCACATACATTTAGTGAACTCACTTGGTGTGTGTGTTTGAATTTCCTGTGGATGGTGCAAGGGACTGAGCTATACACTGTGGGACTGTGGGTGGGGGAGTGTGTTAGTTATCTATTGCAGTGTATAAATTACTCCCAAATGTAGCAGCTTTCATCTCACAGCATTTATTATCTCATACATTGCTGAGGGTTAGAATTTGTGAATGACTTGGCTGAATGGTACTAGTTCAGCATTTCTCAAGTTTCCCTGGCTTTACTTGGGTGAGAGTCAGCTTCCAAGTTCATTCACATGGCTGTGGGCAGGAGACTTCAGTTCCATACCATGTGAGCCTCTCCATCTGGCTGATCATGACACAATACCCGCCATATCAAAAGGAGATAAAAGAGACCCATGAGAGGCACCCAAGATGGAAGCTCCAATCTTTTACAACCTATTCTCAGAGGTTACATACTTCACCCCAACAAAATTGTAAGCGTTGTTAGGTTTTCGTGTAAGACTTTCGGTAGTGTGGATAGCTGTGATTGGTGAGTCAACCATCAATGGCTACCACTTACACCAAGATTGTAACAGCATTTTTACTTTCTGTACAATGAAAAAGCTTTGTAAATAAAATCTTAACATTAAAAAAAAGTTACATACAGTGACTTCTGCAACATGCTGGTGAACACACAAACTACCCCTGGTACAATGTGGGTGTGAATTCCAGGAGGCCATTAGAAGCCATCTTGAAAACTGTGGGAGAAGAGAGATTGGGAAAAGGTAGGGTAGGGAGGGAGCCATGATGACACGAGGACAGAAATTTGGAAAGATCGCAGAAGCATGCTGGATTCAGCAAGTTGTGAAATTTGATTTTGGAGCTCAGTTTACCTACACCTGAGCAGTTCATATAGGCTCAAATTGTCATATGGCATGTATTAATACATGGAATTAGACTGAAACTTCTTGCTACCTACTGGAGAAAAATTGGAGGATCAGAAACTCAGGATGAATGTGAATGGTCTGCATGAAAACCAGGCCTGGAGGGTAGTGACTGTAGTTTGTGTATGTCCATGTTATTACTTTGCAAGGCGGAGGGTTGAAGTCATGCTTTTAGGAGGACTATGTTCCCATCCTCTCAGGTGGGTGGGAATGCATGACCTCTGCAAGCGAATTTTCAGATGGCAAGGAATGCTGGTCTTTGAGTCTATTGATAATTGTACTCATTGCAAGTGGAGAAAGATTTAGCCAAAGTTAAAGGACAGGAATTTGCCAGAAGCTCTGTTCCAGCCGGGATGGGTTGAAGCTCGTACAAAGGAAGGCGACACGGGTGATCAGGGATCAGACAGAGACCTCAATACCCTTCAGAATGTTCTCAGCTGACTACAGTCAGAGCGAGCTCAAGACTGCAGCCCTGATGGCTGGGAGACATATGTATTTATTATTGAAGGAGTTTTATAGGCATAGGATGGGTGAGGGATAGTAAGTGAAAGATTTTACTCCAAAAGGTAAAGCATTCAAAGCATAGGAACAATAATCATAAAACATGACATCTGTTTTGTTTAGGTATAAACAGTCATAATCCTTAGAACGAGGAAGTCCATTTGTCTGGTGCATTCTCTCCTTAGATCTTGATTACCAGGAAGGGTCTTTTGGATGAGGGGACTCCCAGGAATCTTAATGACCTCAGTCTCAGGCCAGCTTGATAACTTCAGTCCCAGATCAGCTTGAGAACTTGAGTCCCAGGCCAGCTTGAGAACTTCAGCCTCAGGCTAGGGTGGCAGCAGATTTCTGGTTACAAAGGCCTAGATAGAAATACTATTTGGTTAAGTAAAGACAAGGTTCATATATACTAAAGTGGAATACCTATATTATCTCTGGGGTAACCCACAGCTAAGAGGGTGAGTCTAATGTCTACATGGGAAAGGAATGTGGTCTTGTGAGCAGCTTAATGACTGACCTAAAGGTTACTGTGTACTTGGGACCCTCTACGTGCTATTTTATACAATGGCTGGGGCTTGGAGAACGGCAACCTTCCCTTGTCCTGAGATTAAAGGTGGCTCATGGTCTTTGTTTGGGGTATAAGCACCTCGTGGATGAGTCCCTGAGCCCCTCCCAGCTACTGAGATCATTTCACCAATTTAGTAGATTTAACCTATACCTTTCTAATACTTATCTATGTAATCCCCAGTAGGAGGAGTGAATGCAGCATTCTTTATTGACATTTTCCAGGAGGGTGGGGTGAATCTAATGGGAGTAGTTCCTGTTTGCAGCTGCTGCCTTAGTGGATCCACATTCCTTCAGGATTATTGTAAAAGTTATAGTAAGGCTGGGGGTGTTATTTTGCCTTTATGGGGTACCAGGGTACGGCAATAAGGCCCATGGCAGAAAAATTGAGTGCAGGCCAGTACAGCAACACAGTAGAAGACTGGAACTCGTAAACTGTTGACCTTGCTAACAGTTCTCCTCAGCCCAGTCCTTGCTTTTAGGCATGAGGGGCAGCTCCTTTATACTCAGCCTGTGTTAACTGCATGGTCCCAACAGAAATTTTTTTCCCCTTAACTTTCCATCTCATTCCAATGGACCCCGCCCCTCAGAACAGAACTACTCCCTTAAGATGAACAGAAGTCTCCTTGAACGTCCAGACAAAGCTTGAAGAGGCTGAATCTGTAAGATATAAGAAGCGTAGGGATGGGACTCTGCTGCCCTCTGGAGAGGGGTCTTTGATAAAAGACAGGGCAACATCAGATGGTAGAGGGCTTTGGAGAGGTCTGTGAGAAGTACACAAGGAGGTTTGGGGGATAGAGTTAGAAACTGAGGGCGTGCTCTTGTGGGACTCCTAGAGGCCCCATGTGACGTGGCATTCAAGGTAGCTAAATCAAGGTGTGTTCACTTCATCTGCCCACAGTATTGCTTTGGGATACATTTCAGAATTCTGCAAAAGACAACAGGTTCTAGATTTCCATCGCAATTTAGTGTTTAGTTTGAGATGGACAGAAGAAGCTATGTCAGGAAGACAGCAGCTAAGTGCCTGGTACTGTGACAAGTAGAAACCATCCTCTGTGGGTTCTCAGGTAAAGATTAACCAACTATAGACAGCTCATAATACGAGATGCACAGAGGTGAGCCCCTGATCTTCCTTATCAGCTCTTTGCTCTCCCTGCTGAAAGCATGGAGGGATAAAATGAGATCCTAAGGCTCAGTTCACTTTCTCTCTCTCTCTCTCTCTCTCTCTCTCTCACACACACACACACATACACACACCAGTTGCACATGGGCTAACAAGACATATGGTATACATGACAACACAACATAGTGGTCATGTTGATTTTATGATAATAAAATAAAATAAATAAATCCAAGGCCCTGAATCTCCTAGTCTCAATATTTTGTCACATTGGAAAAACAAAACAAAACAAAACAAAACAAAACAAAAACACATATGATCTAGCTAACAAAGTTAAATAAAAAGATACAAGTTATTGCAATATTTGCAAGTATCTCTCAAAAACATGTAAGAAGATCTGATTCTTAACCCACAGCAATTACAAAAAAAAAAATCCCTTGCTGCTCATTGTTTTAGACCCTGCAACTGTTCTCCAAGCCCCTGTTCCTTTCATGCCACCCCTCTGTTCTTACCTTTTCTCCTGCTCTTTCTTTCCATTTCTAGAGAACTGTGTCTCTCTATCTTTAATTTTTATCCCAAATCTTCGGGGATCAAAGAAAGGAGAGGTCACACCTGGTTGTGGACAACTAGGAAACAGTTTCTGAAAAGGATGGCAAAGGAGATGCTTCTTGAATCAGTAACAGAAGGAGGAAGAATATGAGCAAGGACAAGAGAGGGGACACGTAATTGCCTTGGAATCCCGGAATCTTGTGAGCTGCAGGGCCACAGGAAGTTTTCCCGGAGCCCACAGAGATGCCTGATGTGGTCAATGTCCTCCAGTCGCTCATGGAACTGGATGTTGACTAGCATTGTGGTCAGGGCAGTCTAGAGGCCTGCATTTGGAGGTTTTGGAGGATAGAAAAAAGGCCCATGGGAGTCAAAGAAGGTGACCTGGAGGCAGGTGATACTGGAGGTGAGTTGGGTGTAAGGCACTCATGGGGGAACGAGGCAACCAAAAGGCTGACCAGTTCTTTCAGGAAATGGTCTGAGTAAAGGTAGAAAGATGGAGTAGGTCAGGGAGAGAATTTGAGCATAAAATATAAAGAAGGGGGTGGTAGGAGATAGGCCCAGAGAAACGAGCATCACAGAAAGCCTTGCCCATTATGCCAAGGCATTCAGAATTTGGCTCATGAGGAGCCTGATAGGGAGACAAGGATTGGATAGTGGCACAGCAGTGAAACACGATGCTCTGCGAGGTTGACGCACCTGGGAAGTTTCCAGGCTCATGCTCAGAGACCTCCCTTAGTGCCCTGGGTGTGCTCATGATCCAGGCTGACTGTGGCTGGGGGTGGGTCACGGTATCAGCTCCATTTGGGAGTGCTGTCTCTCTCTGACTCTCTTGCTCATGGGAAAAAAATACATTTAAAAAAGTTAAAAAGAAAGAGCACAGTTGGACTTATCCTATACATAAGGCCATCCAGGGACACGTGGGAGTGCCGTGGGCAAGGGAAAGGTTAGAAAAAAAGTGCAGAACTGAAAATGAGATGAACTGTTGCCGGGGACCAGCCTCGGCGGGGGTGGGTCGACTCGATGGAGGCGGCGCAGGTGAACAGGAACAAAAATTAGACTGAGACCTCATTGCCCTTTAGCATGTTCTCAGCCGGCCACAGCCAGAGCCAGCTCCAGGCTGCTGCGCTAGCGGCTACTAAATACACGTATTTATTGAGGGATCTTACAGGAGTAGGAGGGGTGAGGGGGAAATAAAAGATTTGCTCTATGAAACAGAGAATTCAAAGCACAGGAACAATGATCATAAAACATGATGTCTGTCTTGTTTGAACAGGTGAAGCCAAACACAGTTCTCAGAGCGAAGGAGTCTATTTGTCTGGTGCATTTTCTTCTTCAGTCTTGATTACCATTGGACAGGGCCTTTTGAAGAGGGGGCTTGGAGGAAGCTTGGTAATCTCAGTCCCAGACCAGGGCGGTAACATTGCTGGTAGCAAAGACCTAGATAGAAATCTTGTCTTGTTAAGTAAAGACACAGTTAATATATGGACTATCTATACATTACAACAATAGAAGGTGAGTCTATAATCTTATATGGGAAAGGAAGATGATCTTGTAGCTCAGGAGACAACACAGGATGTTTTATTAGCAGTTTTTCATAGTCAACAGCATATAGATGAGAAACTCTGTAGTTGAAAGCTACCTGTTGCTTTAGATAAGAGCTCCCAGCTAAGGTAATCTTTCTCTGGAGCCCTCAGGTTTGTTTATCCTGTTGTCCCAGCCAGGTTTTTTTCCTTTTATAAACCTGTGGGTTTCTGCATTTTGTTTGCTGGGTCTGTCAATTAGTGAGTTCTTTTTGTTTTATCTCTAAGTCTCAGTTATGTGGCAAATGTGCTGACTTTGCCTAGCATGAGTTAACTTTGGCCTGTAACTTTAACAAGGGGTATTTACAAAAACTAGCCTTAAACTAACTTAGTCTACATATGCTTCTAATGCTAATTTGGTTTATACTAACTTAATCTATATGTTAATTTTGGCTTAAAAACAGACAGGTGGGGGAGTCTTAAACTTCCTGGTCCTCCTGTCAGTCTTAGGGAACCACATTCTTACAAGGTCACTAATTGGCTTTATTGTAATGGTTGGGGGTGATGTTTTACCCTTACAGGGTACCGTAATAACAGTAAAACTCATGGCAGAGAAATTGAATACCGGCCAGTTCAAGGATACAAGGGAGAGCTCGTAAACTGGGCCTTGCCTCAGTTTCTTCCCCGTCCAGGCCTTGCCTTAGAATGGGAGGCAGCATCCTTACCAGCTTGTGTTGCCTACATGGCCCCGTCAAACTGTTAGTCTCAGACGTAGAAGGCAAGACAACAGGAAGTGTCAAGGGTGATTCTCAGGTTTGCCCTTGAGGACAAGTGGACTCCAGGGTCACTAATGGAGGCAGTAAATATAAGATTAGACCCCACTTCGCAAGGAATGTGTGTTTGGTTTTGGACATGTTGACCAAGGTATAGTATGGCATCCAGAGTCCATCAGGAGGGGTGCTGGTGTTGATGGGGTATAGAAATGGCATCTACCTGCTGAGAGATAAGCTAGGAGCATGGGAGAGGGCAGAGGGTATGTGTAGAATGAGGAGGGGGTGGAGGAGAGCATCCTGGGAACCCCAGCAGTTCAGGGAGAGGCACCCACTGTGGGACCTTGGAAAGGGGCAAAGGGAAGGGTCATGGGCCAGGAAAGGAGAGAGAATGAGAAGAGGCCAATTGGCTTGGTGTGTAAAAATCTTTAGTGCCAAAGTGCAGGGAGAAATGGAGTCAGAGCAAGTACCCCTCTGTCGGGCCATAGTGGGAGGATGACTGGGACGGAACCCGGGCAGGACAGCTGTAGTAGTTTGAAGATAGGAACAACAACAAGGGGTCTCAAGTGGACACTGCCTGAGGAAGGAGTCCATGGTACTAGAACAACATGGCCTAGGTTCAAGTCCTAGCTCTGCCACTTTTTGGCTGTGTGACCTTGGGCAAGTCACTTGACTTTTCTGTACCTCAGTTTCCTTGTCTGCAAAACTAGTACATGCCTCAAGGGTTGTAATGAGAAAAACGAGTCAATAAATGTAAATTATGACTTGATACATGGTAAGTGGTGTGTCAAAAGTGTTATTACACTACACATGACATGTATAAAGTGTAAGTACAGAATATGTAATATACAGTACATATTTGTAGTGTGTGTATATGTATTAGTTAATTCAGGCTGCTATAACAAAATATCATGGACTGTGTGACTTAAACAACAAACATTTTATTTCTCACAGTTCTGGAGGCTGGGAAATCCAAGTTCAAGGTACTGGCAGATTTGGTGTCTGTCCTGATGCCCACTTTGCAGAGGGCTGCCTTCTCTTTGTACCTTACATGCTAAAGAGATAGATCTTGTGACTCTTCCGCTCTTATTTCATCTTATCTCATCATAAGGGCTCCAAGTTGATGACATAATTATCTCAAAAGGCCTCTCTTCCTAATACCATCACAATAGGGGTTAGGATTTCAACATGTGAATTTTTGGGAGACAAAAACATTCAGTTCATAATAATATGTAATATTTACTGTATACTACTATTATGTATGCTATTAATATTTGTTGTTATAATAATAAATGCCACTATTATGACATTATTTAATATGTGATGTATAATATAGTATGTATTACAGCTTATATATTTAGTAATATGTATTATAATATTATCATAAAATGCTGTAGTATGGTATATGTGCTGTTATAATGTATAGATTATATATGAGTATTGCTAAGAGCTGTTATTTTCATTACCATCATTAGAATCTAGTCAATATCTCAGATGTTGAAATTAACAGAGGGGTAGTAAGAACAACATAGACCTTATGAGCCCAGGTAGTTGGGCAAATGTTGATACTATGAGTAGAAATAGAAAAAATCTGATTGTGTGCATGTGTGTGAGTGTGCACATCCACGCACATGTGCAAAAGGTTATAAATTTGACTTTGAGTACAGAACCATAGAAAGAGCTGATAGGAATACTGTGAACCATCTGGTCCAACCTGTTCATTTTATATGAGAAAGTTATGTGGTACTTCCGGGAGTAGCCTAGGATAGCACGGGCACTGGCAGATCGGCTCCTCCCTTCCGCACATGCTGAATTTGGATATAATTTAGAGAAGGCCATCAAAGAGGTGAAGGTGCGGTCCTGAGGGGAGGCTCCTCCACTGAAAGGTCCCATTGTCTTTCCTTTACTTGGGGCCACTTCAACTCTTCTCTCCTGCCCTCTCCTCCTCCTCCCCCATTTCCACGTGCTGTTTTGACATTCGGAGACTCTTTTGGGTACCAGGGATGCTGATGCTTGCCTGTGGAGGTGCTCCTTCCAATGGCAGGCTCAGAACGTTCACAGACATGAACAGAGCAATGCTGCAGAAGCCCAGTTTTGTAAGAGAAATCTTCTCCTCACGCCTGAAAACAGGTGAATAACAGTGCTCCCTGATGGTCAATTTTCTGAAAGATTATCTTGCGGGGACTGATCAATCAGTTTCCGAGGGTGCATTCAGGATGCAAGGCTGTTTCCCTAGCCCCAAAGAGTCCCAGGGAGTATTTTATTTTTCTACCAAAGACCCTCATTGAGGACCAGATTTCATTTTCTGTCAATTTCCCACATCATCTGGCTTGAAAGAAAAGACAGTAATTTCAGGCAGTTTCTGATTGTGCTGGTGTTATGAAAGACATATTTCCAGATACGTTTTGGGATGTTGTCAGAATAACTCTAACCCCCACTTTCCTTACCCCTGCCACTGCTTCTCCAAGGATCACCCCGAGGCAAAATTGTGACGGCTGCTGAGTATGTTTTTAACCATCTCTGCCTTCCTCCCCATACCCAGCTCTCCGTAGGCATCTGGGGCTTTCATGCTGTCCGGGTGTGACAGACCCACCCGGTGTGTCACCACCCTTCTCTGAGCTCTTTGACAGACCCCTGTTCTGGTACCTCAGCCTCAGGGTGACAGCCCTTGAAGTGGACCTCATTTGCAGATCCAAGTAGAAGAAGACGTAAAAGTGAAGTGAGGAGAGGGCGTGGTGAGGGGGTTGTATTCAGGTGGAGGCATGTCTAGCTGCAACTCTTATGTACAGGGCTAGGGTGGGAGCACCAGACTTTTGACTGTAATTTCCAGGGAGGTCTTCACAAATCTGGGCACTTTTTAAAAGTTAGAAATTGTTATATGTCACAATATAATACTGAATTTTTCAAAGTCCAGAAAATTATATACACCATAATATCCTTTTTTATTCTTCTTTCTTTCTTTCTTTCTTTCTTTCTTTTTTTTTTTTGAGAGAGAGATTTTTGCTATAGGGCATGTGCTTAGTGGAGAAACAGAGAGAGACAGAGAGAGAGAAAGCAAAAAAAAAAAAAAAAATCACTCTTCAGGAGGGTTGGCCACACTGCAATGCCCTTTCCTGCATTCTCCTTTCTGGATTCCTGGCATGCACACACATGCACTGGTGTGAGTTTCAAGTCACTAGGTCTGGAATTTGAACCAAGGTCAGTCAGCTACAGGGGAGTCTCATGACACAACTACTACACCACCTGCTGGTCCCCACCATGATATACTTTTAATAAAATTAAAAGCAACTAAAATGGAACAACCTATTTTTAGAAGTACATATGTGTTAACATGCAAAAGAAGATCATATGTAAATATTAAACCTGTGTTTACATCAAATAGAGAGGCAGGGAAGAGTGTGGGGGAGGAGCACATAGGCATTCAGAGGCCCTTAATAGAATAGATTATTGGAATCATCTAAATGATAATAATATAAATTAAAATGTGCAGGTCAGTTACAAAAATGAGTTATTAATCTAGTTAGTACTTATTCGTATGGTAGCTATTATTCTAAACACGTTAAAATGCCAACTCATTGAAGTTTCAAAACAATTCTATCAGGAGTCATTATTATTGCTTCCATTTTATGAGGAACTGAGATACAGAGAGGTCAAGTGATTAGCCCAACATCAAACAGAACTGGAATTCTAACCCTGGCTGGGCAACTATAGAGTGCTGCTTTTTTAACCATGAGAGTGATAAATAATGGCCTTCTGTGAACCCATGGTTCATAAGAAAAGAGGAGCAAGTTACTACAAGAAGTAGGTACAGGTGTGCAGAGAAGGAGGGATGCCCGGCCTTAGTCTGGGAATAAAGCAGGTGGTTCGTGGAGTTCCATGTCTCAGTTAGCTACTATCATGAGCCTCCTGGAAAAATATATGGACTTCTGCAAGGGCTTTCTGAGTTGATTCTATTAGTGGGGGTTTGGGGTGACATGGCAGATTATTGGGGTCAGTCTATTGGCTGAGTCTTTGCACTCCCTTCATGTCATAATACTGAGCTGGCTGCAGGCCAGATGGAGTTAATGCCTGTCTTTGTTTTGCTTCAAGATTTATCATCTATTGAGCAAATATTGACTTGTAGAATTAAATTGTAACGTCTCCTCTAGCAGAAGTCAATATTGGTTTGATGACGTATTTGGTGACTGAGCGCGGTGAGCTGGATAGTCTTATCTGTTAATAGAAGAGCCATATTGGTAGCCTCCTTTCCTTTGAGGTCAGAGGTCATTAGTATCCCTTGGGAACTTTTTAGAAATATAAATTATCAGGCCTTGTCTCAGTCTTACTGAACCTAGAGCTCTAGGGTTGGTGTTCAGCCAGTAGTATGCTGACAGATGTTTAAAACCTGGCTTTCTGAAAAAAAGCATGTGTTAGACCAACTGGTGGCTGGTGGTTAACATGGCTAGATCCCACTTGGCTGACAGCACAGTTTGAGTCCCAGACCCGGCGGCTCGAAAAATATGCCGGCCAAAGGAGAATGGAGGAGAAGGGGTTGTGGCCGTGGCATGACCATCCCCCTGGGGAGTAATTTCTTACTTTCCCTCTCTCTCTCTGCCTCTCTCCAGTGAGCTCATTATCCTGTAGCAAAAAAGAAAAAGTATTTATGAACATCAGTTTATTTTACAGAATGAGTATTACACAATTTACAAATAAAAACAGTAACATACTCAGTATTCTTTACTATAAATTTCACATAGCCAGTTGATGTTCACAGAACACTTTCATTGGTTTTTACCAGACTTGTATCAGAGACAACCCATGGCTGCAATTGATAAATGAGCGTAGTTTTGACGTGAATGTTGGTTGACATTTTGTTTGCTTTAAAGGGTGAGATGAAAGTGAAACAAAATGAAAATGTATGTCAGAATGTCACTTGTTTACCAATGACAAGCAATTTCTTTGCTGAATCAGATAATAGTTTTCAAATATTCCAAGACTATGTCCTTAGCTTTTTTTTTCTTTTGCTATTCTCAATGTAAGTTATAGGCTGACACACTTTTAAGATTAAACTGTATCATTAAAATTTTCCCCATCACTTTTTTAAGTCCAGATAATCACTGAGGTAATAAATCAAGCCTCGATTTGTGACATTTGCCCATTTCTGTGGTGTCAATACTTCTGCTGTGACCAGTTTCAGGCCACGGGCACCCCTGAAGGGGGAATCAGGAAGAAAGAGCAGCAGAGCACCTTTATACACCCTTTCCATAGACAGAACAGTCTGGAGAGCAGAGGCAGTGGAGACACAGAAAGGCAGGCGGCTCAGATACAATGGGGCTTTTTAGGCCATGCAAAATATTTTGAATTTTATTCTAAAGGATGGGAGGCCTTTGGGAAGAATAAAGCAGTGAGTGAACAGTAGAATTTCTGCTTTAAAAGGATCACTTATGGGGCCAGCATATGGCATGGTGGTTGAGGGGCTGGATTCCACATGGCCCACCACAGTTTGAGTCCTGAATCTGGCAGCTTGCTTTCTCACCCCCGCTCCCATGTGCAGATTAAATAATAATAAATAAAATTCAATAATTTTTTTTAAAAAAGGATCACCTACTGCTGTATGAAGAATGGGTTATAGCAAGCAAGATTGAAAGCAGGGAAATGTATTAAGAGAAGAGGACCCCCTGGAGCCAGATAGCATGGCTTGGCGTGGAAGTGGCTGGATTTGGGTTTAGGAGGTATGACAGAGGAAGGGCAGATTAGACTGGTTGAGGTACTGTGGCAAAGTCTCTTAACCTTAACCTCTTTTTAAAAAGTGGGCTAGGCTCCTTATTGTTGATGCCTGCTGTTGTCTTCCCCACATTGTTATCTATCAGTTTCTACCTTCTTTTATTTTGAAGGTTTTTGCCATAGGGCACATGGTACATTTGCTGAAGAGAGGCAGAGACAGAGAGAGAAAGTGAGAAATCATCCCCTAGGAGGATGGCTGCACTGCAATCCCTTCTCATCCATTCTTCTCCTGGGATTTTGGGCATGCACACACACCCACCCGGAGTGATTTTCAAGCCTCCAGGTCTGGGACTCAAATGGCAGTCAGCCACATGGGAATCTGGCACATTAATCACCACACCACCTGCTGGCCCCGATTTCTACCTTCTTTGCAAAATCATGTTCACAGGAACTACTAGGAAGGTGTACTGGGGAGGTAGTGGTCTCTTAGCGGGATGGGTGACTGATGAAGAGTCACTTAGAAGACACTTCATGAAGACTAAGGATATGTCTTTGACTTCAATCTCATGTACTTAGGATCAAACACAAATTGAGAAGGGGTACCTGCTCCAGCCCCTGTGCCTGCATGCAGGGGTGCGGCTATCTCTGGTGTGTCTTTGCAGCTTCACATGCTGCTTAATTGGGTGTCTGAATCCCCTGCAGGGATTGGAGAACCTTCACCTTCCCCCTGCGGCCTCACCAGGTTTAGTGCTCACATTTTGCCAGAAGTGGGCTTGGAGAATAACCTTCTCAAAGATTCTGGCCTGCAGGGAGCTTAGTCCACGGTAAGGTGATCAACGTCCTCTGATGTTTACAGAACAGGAGCCGTCACAGGGTTTGTAGCCTGATGCCAAAGCTTTACTTTGGTTCATATTTCAAAAATGGCTCAATAGGGATCAGCAGTTAGCGTAATGGCTATGTCGCTGGACTCCCACGTAGTCAACCGCGGTTCAAGTCCCGGACCCAGTGGCTTAAACTCATGCTGGGCGTGTGTGCATGCATGCACAAGATCCCAAGAGGAGAATGGAGAAGAAGGGAGTGCGGCGTGGCCATCCCCTTTGGGGTGTGATTTCTTGCTTTCTGTCTCTCTGTCTCTCTGTCTCTCTCTGTCTTTCTGGCGAGTGCATGCACCCTGTAGCAAGAAAAAAAAAAGAAAAGAAAAAAAAACTAAAAAAAAAAAAGGCTCAACATACGATTTCTTATTCACTGAACAGAAAAGAAGAGAACATAATAGCATTTCATTTATCCAGTATTCTCTGATAATCCAGCATTCCATGTAGCTGCAGTTTTTCCATATTTCTTCAAATGTCAAAACAACATTTATATCATGAATCACCGTAAGCACTGGGACAGCAGGCAAGATGCCAGAGTGGAGGTGAGAAGGCTCAGGGTTGCCTTCTGAACCAAAACAGAAGAGATTAACTAAGAAAGAGTTTATATTTTGTATCTACAGAGTATCTAAATAACATTAACTTGCCCTGACAGTTGGTTCAGTTCATGTTCGTTACTGTCAGTTACTGTTTTATACTATAATATAGGGACACAGGGAATCCACGCTCAATGAATTTGACTATGGTGTGAATCCCCATTCCCTTCTTTTCTTTTTTTTGGAGAGGATTTTGCCATAGGGCGCGTGTGCTTGTCAGAAAGACAGAGAGAGACAGAGAGACAGAAAGCGAGAAATCATCCCCCAGGGGGGATGGCCATGCTGCAATCCCTTCTCCTCCATTCTCCTCTCAGGATCTTGGGCACGCACGCACACCCACCCGGCGTGAGTTTAAGCCACCAGGTCCGGGACTCGAACCGTGGTCAACTATATGGGAGTTCAGTGACATAGCCATTACGCTAACTGCTGGTCCCATCTTTTCTCAGTGTTTTACATCATTAACGTTTACTAATGGCACACAGAGGCACTGTTTCATGTTAGAAAGTTGGTCCTTTTCAGAAGATTGTTCTTCTATGGAATGTATGATCTAGTTGTCTAGTTACCTTGCCTGTTACAGGAAGCAAACGCCTCCAGAAGCTATGCCTCTGTTTTTCTTATTTGAGTAGTGTGGAGTATATGTGACTCACCCACATTTGGATGTTATTTATCAGCACAGAAACTTGTTATTATTTGTTCTGGTTCATGTAAACTATCCTTAGCATCTGGGAAGCCAGAAGGCTAAAGAGGGGTTATTAGAATAAAAAAATCAGGGCAGGCCCTATAGCCTAGTGGTTAAAGGGGGCTGGATCCCATGTGACTGACCCTTGTTTGAATTCCAGCATCTGAAATCCTGACAGGATGAAGAAATGGAGGAGAGAGATTGCAGAGGGACTAAGCCCCACTGGGGATCCTTTCTCCTTCTCCCTATCTCTGTCTCACTTTGGAGAGTGCACACACCCCCCTCTAGCCAAAAAAAAAAAAAAAAAATGATGTCTTCTGGGACACGGAAGCAGAAGCTGAAGGAAGAAATTTGACTGGAGCAGATTAGGAACTCCTCAGTATGTAAAATAATGTCAGTGAGACCCATGTCACCAGTGCCTACCACTGGGGCCATGACAGCCTTTCCCAGCCCCCAGTGGGGCAGGCCATAGTGACAGTGATAGGTAGAGACTGAGGCGGAGCCCTGGGTCACGCAGGCACCACTGCACAGCATTGCGAGTTCTGCTGTTACCGGCTGTGAACTTTAAGACGCTGGCTCCTCTAGGACAGCCTACATCATGGAACCTTCTAGATGTCCCGCCCCCTACTGTGATGTGTAATCACAGCCTCGCTTCAGACTTTGTGACAAGAAGCATCTGGTGCATTCATTTACCTTATAAAATAACTGGTGCCTTTCTTCCAGTCTCTGGGCTCGGCAGTCGGCAGTCGGGGGCTGTTCCTGGGGCTCTGGGATGGCTGCCTTCAGGGTCAGCAGCTAGGTCCATGAAGTGAAAGTGCAACCAGCACTGGACAAGTTTGCCCTGACAGCCCAGGCACCAGAGGAGCTGAGAAGAGTTGGGGCTGCCTTTTGAACCCAAGCAGAAGAGATGAACCATAGAAGTGTCTATATTTTGCCTACTGTTTGTTTCCTTCCTTTGGAGAACTATATAATTATTCTGTTTGTACACAGATGCAGGAAATTTTCCTTTCCTTTTCTTTTTTTTTTAAAGAAAAAGGTCAAAGATTGTCACTGTGTCACATCAAACTGAAACAGCTTCGGCCCCTTCATCTGTTTTTCAGTGGTAATTGGCTCCGTGAGCTGTAAACACAGCAGCATGGACTGAATAGGATGAGACCATCTGGGCTGTGCCCAAGTGTATTTTCCCAAATGGAGAATGCGCCAGGACGCCTTGGGCTGTTGACTTCACCTGAAGAGAAATCCGTGCTCTAAAGACTTTCCTTTGTTCCTTGTTTTTCACCTGTTGCAAGGGACAGGCACTTGAGTCCCGCAGAGGAGACTGTCGGCAATCTTTGCTTCTTGTATACTGTCAAACTGAAACCCTCTCTGTTGTTTCTGACAGCATATGTTTATGAAGTGTCTCTTGGGGACTGTGACCTGTGCTTGGGCTGGGTTAATCATGCATAAGATTTATAGGGCTGTCCTTCAAGGGGCTTACAGTTTGGTGAGAGAGATACCCAAATAAAATAAGATACAATGAAGACAAGGCAAAGCCAAAACTAAACAACAAAATAACAAACCAACCCAAACAAAAACAAATCTCCCAAACAATCCCAAACCAACCACCGTCCCGCCATTCTTTCCATCTCTACCACCTGTCCCCTACTCCCACGATGTACATGGTTCATTTCATTGCTAATCTCACTTTAGTATTTAATGCTAATCTCACCTCTCTAACTTGAAGAGTTGTATATTTTGGGGAGTGGTGGGAGAAATTGTGGGCTTCTTGAGTTGGAGATTATTAGTCTTTTATGCCCATTGGTATGTCCAGAAGATTTCTCTGTTTTCTAGGTGCAAGGACACTGTCCATAAATTATAGCTATCCAGCGAATGCTTTACAAGGAGCTTTCTGAACATCACATTGCATTTGTGGAGAATAAAAAAGCCTGCATTTAACTTTTGCCTCCTAATCTTCAGTTGACAGAAACCAGGAAACTGCTCAATTTCATGTTTACTTCAAAATACCCTATCTGAGCTGTGTCTGGCTGCTGCATCCTGTAAATGCAGGGCTATAGCACCATGCTTCATATTTCTTTTTCTCCTTCCCTGTATTGGCTGATGCTTATGTTCAAAAAGCAGGTTTTCAACAAATTGCATTCTGATTGACTGACCTGGATTTCTGCTGGGAAGCGGAACACCAAAGCCAAATGAATTTGACCAAAACTCGCTTTGCTAGGTTCTTCCAGTTTCTTTCAGAAGCAGCCTCAGACATGTTGTATAAGAGGGTTGAAGAACATTATTTAAGAAGAGCAGTACAAACCAGAATCAAAGAAAGGAGAGTTTTAGAATGAGATGAAATCTTGTGTTATTAGTCCCACCCTTTTAACTAGTCAGCTCCTGGTCTTCTTTGGAGAGTACCTGTTTAGACCAAGTTTCTAAGTTCATACAATCACAGACCTTTGAATGATTAGAGCTGTTTTGACTTTCTGTTTACCCTGATATTTATTTTCACCTTGAATCTCACACCCATTTAACCCACATCCTCTTTGAAGGAAGTGATTTCTCACTTTCCTTCTCACTATTTCTCTCTCTCTCTCTTCCCCCAGTGAGCACACACATCCTAAGACAAAAACTTATAAAAACAACAAAAAAAATTTTAACTCATTCTTCTGAGAGAGAGAGAGAAAGAGCACCCTCAACAGAGTCTTCATGCCATGATCCACCCCTGGGTTCAACTAGCCTGGATTACGAGCAGGCATGCATGCCAAGTATGCTCAGAGAGGTACCGGGATGTGAACACAGGACCTTTCCCAAGTGGGTATAGTTGCACTATCTCGCACCACTGCCTGACCTGCACATGCTAAATTTTATTTACTTGTTTTTTTGCCAGAGGGCACAGGCACTTGTTAAAGAGAGAGAGAGAGAGAGAGAGAGAGAGAGAGAGAGAGAGAGAGAGAGAAACACAGAGAGAAAGCACCTCCACTCCCATGGGGCATGGCCATTCTGTAATCTTTTTTCATCTATTTCTCCATACCTTTAGGATTTGGGGCGCACTTACGCACGAGCCTGGTGTGTTTTTCAAGCCACCGAGGCCAGATTTGAACCACAGTCTGTGATATGAGATTGGGCTTCTAATGCACAATGCTTAACCACTGCACTACACATCCAGTTCAAATGTTATATTTTTAATAACTATCAATGTCATAAGCAAGGGAAGGAAATGTATTGATACACTCTATTGTTATTTCAAAGGCAAATACATGTCTATGCACACACACACACACATTGCTCTTCTAGATAATGATTTTTCAAGCTCCTTTTTCTAATATCAATAGTAACTCAGGAGAGAGAACGGCAGCTGTGTGTTTTGAGGACTGACCTAGAAGCTATTTCCATTCCTAGTCTAACACTGTCTTCCTAAGCCCCAGGATTGCTATAATACTTTGCCCAATCTAAGCACTTTGGTGCTTATTTTATTCTGAAATAAATTTTTAAATTTTTATAATGGTTTTAAACTCACAAGAAACATGCAGAGGTAGAACAGAGTTTCCATATTCCCCAAGCCCAGTTTCCCCTATTTTTAATATCTAATATTAGTGTGGAATATTTGTTATAATAGTGAACCAATACTTGCACATAATTATGAAAGTCCATACTTTATTCAGATTTCCTTAGTTTTCACTTAAAGTCCTTTTTCTCTTCCAGATTCCATCTAGGATACCACATTCCACTTAGCAGTCATGTCTCTGTAGGCTTCTTTTGGCTGTGATAGTTGCTCAAAGATTTCCTGTTTTGATGGCCTTAATGGTTTTGCAGTCTGCCTGAAGGATGCCCCTTTATTGGGATTTGTCTGATGCTTTCTCCCATTGTGATTATAATGGGGCCATGTGTTCTTGGGAGGAAGACCACAAAGAGAGAGTGATGTTTTCCTACTGCCCAAATTACCCATTATTGTTGTCATGGAGCTTCATCCCCTGGCTGGGGTAGTGTTTGTCAGGTCTCTCCTCTATGAGGTTGCTTCTCTTTTTCCTTCTTTCTCTCTTTGAAGGAAAGTCACTGTCTGTAGCACTCATTCAGGGAATGGGAGTTATGGTCCATCTCCTTGGGGATGTAAATTATTTGGATTTGTTCTGAGCAGAGATTTGTCTCTTGTGTTCCTATTTTAATTTACTCAAATATTTATTTCTATTAATATGGACTCATTGATATTTATTTTATTCTTTTGGCTATCACTCAGTACTATCAATAGTTTATTTGGTTGCTCAAATGGTTTGAGTTCTGACCATTGGGAGTTCTTTCAACTGGTCTCCTGTGTCTTTCACCCCTTTGACCTACTCCATCATTGTGGGGTTTTTTGTTTGTTTGTTTTGTGCTTTTGAGTTCTTTCTTATGGTGATACAAGAAGCTCTAGGTTTATCCTGTATGTTTCCTGTCCCAGTCTTAGAATTAGCATTTTCCAAAACAAAGACAAAGACAAAAACAAAAACACATCCTGGTTCCCTTTTTTTATTTCCAAAGCACTCAGGTTAATACCTTTTCCCTCTAACCCACTCACTGAGTTTGTTTCATACATTTGTAATGTAGGTAGATTGTTGTATCACATTCTGTTTTACATTCTGGGATTTTCTGGTATCCCAAATGATTTTTTTTAATTGCATATGTTAAGGTTCACTCTTTGAGTGGTAAAGTTCTATGGGTTCTGGCAAGTGCAACTCATGTCTTCACCATTACAGTATAGTGGTCAGCTGAATAATGAACCCCGACCCCTGCTGTTCCAAAAATGGCCATGTTCTAATCTCTGAAACCTACAAATACATTACTTTACATGATAAAGGGGTTTTGCATATGTCGTTAAGAATATTGAGAAAGAGATTATCCTTGATTATTTTAGCATGCCCATTACAAGGATTCTTATAAGAATGAGACAGCTAGTAGTGGGAGTTGGATGAAAGCAAGAGGTGGCCATTATTCAAGGAATGTGGATCGTCTCTAGAAGCCAAAACGGTAAGGACATGGATTCTACACTGAAGCCTCCCAAAGGAATGTAGCCCTGCCACCTTGTTGGCATTAGACATCTAACTACCAGAACTAGAAGAGAGCAAATCTGTATTGTTTTAAACCACTGAATGTGTGGTAATTTATCAAATAAACAATGGATAATTAACATAGATTTTGGTACCAGAAAATTGGGTCTGTATACAAATACCTAAACATGGGGAAATGGCTTTGGAATTCGGTAACAAATACAGAAGAATGTGGATGTGAATTTGGAACTGGGTAATGGATAAAGGCTGGAATTCTGAGGATAATGAAAGTAGAAAAAGCCTAGATTTTCCTGGAGGGACCATTGGTGGAAATGTGGATGTTAAAGACTTGGCCTGTGAGGGCTCAGGAGAAAGAAAGGAGCATGGTAGAAAAAGTCTGTGTGTCTCATCTCAGAAAATACCTATGTCATCATAAATAGAATGTTGATATGACTATTAAATTAAAGGTGCTTCTGGTGAGGGCTCAGAAGGAAATGAGGAACATGTTATTGTGAACTGGAGGAAAGGAGATCTTTGTTAAATAATGGCAAAAAGCATAGTTGAGTTTTGTCCTATACTTGTGTGGAAAGTAGAACTTGTAAGTAATAAACTTGGATATTTAGATAAAGATGTTTCTAAGCAAAATGTTGAAGGTACATAGTAGTTTAGTCTTGCTGTTACGTTATAATCTGAGAAGAAAGATACCTAAGAGAAAACATATTAAGCAGAAAGGAACAGAGACTTGATAATTTAGGATTTCCTCAGCCTGTTCAGATTGCACAGGACACTAAAATCAGAGCTACACTGACAGAAATGCATGCTCTGAAGAGAAGTCAAGGTAGGGACCAGCAGGGCTGCGTCGCTGAACTCCCACGTAGTCAGCCGCACTTGAGTCCTAGATGCGGTGGCTTAAACTCATGCTGGGCGTGTGTGTGTGCGTGCCCAAGATACCGAGAGGAGAATGGAGGAGAAGGGATTGTGGTGTGGCCATCCCCTTTGGGGGGTAATTTCTTACTTTCTATTTCTCTGTCTCTCTCTGTCTTTCTGGTGAGCGCATGTGCCCTATAGCAAAAAAACGCCCAACAAACAAACAAACAAACAAAAAACAAAAAAAAAAAACTCTAAGAAAAATAATAAAAAGAGAAGCCAAGGTGTAGTTGGATGACCTTTTGCTAGTGTTTCTGAAGAAAGATTGACTCACAGCACTGCACACATAGGACTCTGAGGAAATTAGATTTGTGACTTATGGATTCCCTCAGTCATCTCAAAAGAAGACACAAATATGAGTTTTCAAGAAGTTCATGGAAACAGAGAGACAGAAAGCAAGAAATCACTGCCTGGGGTGACGGTCACACCACAATCCCTTCTTCTCCATTCTCCTCTTGGGATCTTGGTCATGCACGCACACGTGCCCAGTGTAAATTTAAGCCACCAGGTCCGGGACTTGAACCATGGTCGACTACACGGGAATCCAGTGACATAGCCATTACACCAACTGCTGATCCCTCTTTGTTTCTTTTTAAGAGCAGCCATTGGGCTCACATAGTCTCCTTTAAGCTAGGTGTGACCATTTAAGTTTTGGCTAATGAGAAATAAGAAACCATGAGATAAGATTTCTTTGTTTCCTTAAAGTGAGGAAGAGATTGCCCGGGTATGTCTCTCTGACCTTTCCCTCTTTCCTTCTTCCCGTGTCTGGAACGTAGCTAGGGTGGCTGAAGATTCAGCAGCTGTTTTGAGGATAAGCTTTATGAAGAAGGATGTCAGATAATAAGGAAGGTGGAACAGAGAGAGCCAAAGAACCGAGATTCTCAGTGATTTTGTGTCATGATTGTTATACTGCTATAGACTGCCAATCTCTGGGATGGGGCTCTGTAATAGTTTTCCATTGTTATAGAACAAATTACTACAAACTTAGCAGTTTAGAGCAACATGAATGTATTATATCACAATTTCTCATTGTCAGGAGTCTGGGTATAGATTATCTGGGTATTCTGCATAGGTTCTATCCAGGCTAATCCAAGTGTTGGCTTGGGCTGCCTTTTCACTGAAGGCTCAGAATTCTCTTCCAAGCTCATTGGTTGTTAGCAACATTTCCTTGTGATCATAGGACTCAAGTGCCTATCATCCGGGGGCCTTTCTCAGCAACTAGCAGTCACTCTAGCTCTTTGCCACAGTGCTGCTCATTTTCTTTTAGGGCAGCAGGAGCCTTTGGGGGGAAGAAAGAATATTAGACAATTCAGTTTCAGTTTCCTATGATGGAGTCTAATATAATCTAACCTAATCTAACGTAATCAAAGGAATGACTATCCTACCACATTCATGCTGAAGGAGAAGGAATTCCACAAGGTGTGTGCAGCATGGGGCAGGACTCTTAATTCCATCTTAGAATTCTGCTTACTGCAGTTGACAAGAACCAGCATCTGAGATAATGCTTAGTAAATACTTGCTAGTTGGTTGGAAAGTTGGCTTCTTCATCCTAGAACTGGTCTTTGTGGTTGCTAGAATTGGCAAAGTCCAGCTTCTTATCCCAAGGGAGTGGAGTCATGGGCAAGGCAAGAGTTAAAGTCTTCTTGTATTTTGGCAAAAGTTTAGGCAAGTCAACAAAAATGATTATAAAAGCAATAATCAATAAAATTTACCAAGAACTAAGGTAGCCTGCATATATGAACTAACTAAATCTTCATAATAAATCTATGAGGTATGAACTATCATGTTCTCCATTTTACAGGTGAAAAAAAAAATGGTAGCATAGAGAAGCCAGTAAATTATCCAGGTTCATACAATTAGCAAACAACAGAGCCCAGTTTTGAACCTGGACAATCTAGAGGCAATTCCTGTACTTAAATAAACTCTATTGTATACATGAATTACTTGGGAACCCTGCTAAAATGTGGGTTCTTATTCAGAAGTTCTTGAGTAAGGCCTGAGATGCTGCAATTCTAACCAGCTCTAGGTGATACATGTACATGGACCATGCTTGAAGTAACGAGTGTTCAAACCACTATGCTCTGTTGCTTCAGCAGCATTTGTTGGGTATGTCAAGCATAATGTGAGTGTGGGAGTAGACAGCATAAATGTGTGAGTCTATGGAGACATCTTCAAATTCTCAAGAGGAGAAGATACAGGGCTGGAGGTTGGGGGTCAGGTGCTAAGCTTTAAGTATTAAAGAAATCACAAGAGGAATTTTCAGGTCCTTGGTTTTTCAGGAAAGACTAACTTTGGATTTAGTTGTGTTTCACCTTCTCCAGGTGGTCCAGTGCTAGATCCACCCTTTATGTATCCCTAGATATAGGCTATTTCCACAGTCTTCTCCAGTGGCCTGGATGATGGTATGGAAGAGGTAGAGATATGTACCCTTAAACAGGGGGTGTTGTTATGGTTCTTTTTTATAGGCTCAGAACCAGAAGATCATAAACCTTTTCAGGTTAGGGATGGCTCTCCAGGGACCAGAGCTTAGGAGGCTGGGTGGCTCCCAAGTGCTAATCAGGTGTGATTTGTGAACCTGTCAGAAGCTCCAGGACAGATCAGGAGAGGAGAGCATGAAAAAGGAGAAAGCCTCAGCTCAGCATGGATGGGCTGAGTTGAGAGAGGTGGGCTGTGTGAGGGACGGTGAGAAGGAGCAGTGTTCCCAATCTTCAGTTAATTCCCTATGGCTTTCTTCAATGACAGACAGGAGATAGCATTTAATGTCTGCATGTTTCCAATGCAGAAAGACACCTGGATATATTTGACTTTAGACAGTACTTCCTCCAGTGTCTGTGTGGCAAGCCAAAAAGCAGATCCTGTGTGTGTGTGTGTGTGTGTGTGTGTGTGTGTGTTTGTTGTTGTTGTACATCCTTTCCTCTGTCTTATATGACTCTCATTTTACATATGGGGAAACTGGAAACTGGTACTGGGAATTTAAGAAAGTTACTGAAGAGCTAGTAAATGGTAAAACCAGGATTTGAACCATGATTATGTATCTCTGAAGTCCATTCCTTGAACCACTTGTTTCCCCAAACAGAATCCTAACCACCTGCTGAAGACATTCCCACTATGCAAATTCAGTTCATTATCTTGTGACTCAAATCTCACCACTCCTCCTATTAGCCACTCAGTCACTTATTGTCCACCATCACTATTCATGGCACAGTCACTATTTAGCATTGTCCAGCAGAACTTTCTGTCATGTTAGAAATGAGCTCAGTACATGCTGTTCAACATAGCAACCACAGGCTATTGAGACCTGAAAATGTGGCTAATGCAACTGGAGAACTGAATTAAACATTTTTTTGAACTTTAATTTTTTTGAGAGAACCCCCCGGGGGATGGCCACACTGCAATCCCTTCTCCTCCATTCTTCTCTTGGGATCCTGGGCATGCACACACACATGCCCGGCGTGAGTTTAAGCCACCAGGTCCTGGACTCGAACCACGGTTGACTATGTGAGAGTTCAGCAACATAGCTATTACGCCAACTGCTGGTCCCATAAACTTTAATTCATTTTAATAGTCACACATGGCTAGTGATGACCATCTTGTACAGAGCAGATCTAGACTTCACTTTGGCATTGCTGCCTCCATTCTGGTTCTCACACGTGAGATGAAGTTTCAGCTGACTGCTGAACTTCCTTGCTTGATCTCAGTGATCCAACAGGTACGATCTGTAACTCTTTACTAACCACATCCCAAACCTGAGCTTGGATCACCCACTTTATCACCTCCTATCTGGTTACTGAGCTGAAAGCCACAGTGACATATCTGCCTGCTTTCTCTCCACTCCTGTAGATTCTTCTTCCTGTTACCTTTTCTCTTGCCACTGGTTCTATTCTGATGCTCATCACCTACCTCCTCTCTGGACCCTTGCAGTAATCTTCCCCATGGATTTCCTTTCTTTCTGCTTTTCTTCATTCCTGTATAGTTGAATCATTCACCCATCCTCTTGCGATGACCTCATGGTGAATGGCCCCTTGGCCTGAGGTTTGGTTATGTGACTTGCTTTGGCAGATTGGGATATCCGCAAGTGTAATGTGCTTGTATAGTTGGCTTGCCCTTTTGCACTGCTACCACCATAATATGAAAGATAGCTTCTGGTCCAAGGACGATGAGAGACACGTGAAGTTGACCTGGATGCCACATAGCTGAGCCCAAGCCCAGCTGATCCCAGCCATTTATTTATGCCTAGCTGAAATACAGGTGCAAGGATGAGAAATAAATACCATTGCATGACATTATGATCTTGGAATGTTTGTTATTTAGCAAAAGCTGACTCACACACAGCTCTAATTTACTCTCTGCACTGCCAAAGTCACTACTATGAATCATAGACCTAGTCTGTCACTGATATACAATGTTAGATTTATCCCACATGCAAGCCCTGCCTTGACCAACCTGGGACCCCATTCCTATCTCACTCCATGATGCTGACTCACTTGACATCCAGAATGCTTGAAGATCTGATGCATGTTTTGGACTTTGACTATCTAAACCTTTGGCTTCTCTTTATTTCTCCCTGGACTCTCATTCATATCTGCTCCCTGCTTTGCCAACTCCTGCTTATTCTTCCAAGCCAGCTCAAATGCTACCACTCAGTGAAGCCTTGCTCTGCTCTTCCCAAAGTGGCCCATTGTTTTCTCCATGACACTTCATAGATAATGCTGTCACCGTGCCTGTTTCATGGCACTGGAGTGGGCTGGGTCCATGACCTGACCTAGGTTGCCAGCTTCCAGGAAGTGACTACTTTATTCATGTCCATGTCCCTTATTTCTACCTCTAACTCATTTCCTAGCACCCCATAAAGGCTCCAAACAGGTGCAATGAACCATTTGGCACTCTGTCCTTCTAGGTAAAGCGAGGAGCTTGTGGAGAGCAGATTGATATGGAGGTTACATTGTAAGCAGTACTGCTGTGGTTCTCAGAGGAATTTTGCCAAGGAAGAAGTTATATTTGGTAGAATCTGTGTTGAAGATACTTCTTGCTCTGCTCTGGAACAGATGGGAGCATGCAGGGCTACAGCTGGAGCATGGACCTGAGAGTCAAGAGAACCAGTTTGCAGCCCTGGCTCTGTCACCTGCTTATCTCTTTGAACTCGGGTTCTGTGTATGCCAAGCTCCTGACTAATGCCCAGTTGTTGCATTCTGTAGGACTTTGGAAGTAAAGAGTCTCTTCAGAATTCTTTGGGTCCCCATGATAATGAAGAGCCATGAGGAAGGGGTGGTGGGTTAGGCAAACCAGCCCCTTATGTGGGTGGAAGACAAGGCCTCACTAATGTCTCCTGAGCATGTGCACCTGTTATCTGTTTGCTGGCTAAAAATGACACCAAAACATCATTTTATTATTTTTCATGCTTTTGTGGGTTGGCTGGGCTTATCTGAGTGGGATTTGCTCGGAGTCTTGTGTTTAGTTGCTATCAAATGCTGACCGGGGCTGTGGTTATCTGAGGCCCAACTGGCCTAGATGTTCGAGGTGCCTCATTTACATGACTGGCAGTTTATATGTGCTGTCGGCTGGGGCTAGCACCAGAGCTCCTGTGAGGCCTCTCAGTGTGGCTTGGGTCTCTCACTGGCAGCTAGGTTCCAAGTGGAAATATCTCAAAAGTGAGAGTCCCTAGTGACTAGGCAGTTGTAAGATAACTTAACAGCCTAGCCTCAGAATTTCCAGAACATCAATTTTTAAAAAGTTTATTTCTTCCATTAGTGACAGAGACAGAGAAAGGGAGAGAGAGAGAGAGAGAGAGAGAGAGAGAGAGAGAGAGAGAGAGAGAGAGAGAGAGAAGATACCCCCAACAGGATCCCCATGTTGTGCTACACCCCCAGCTACAGCCAGACCAGGATCAGGATCATGGACATGTGCATGCCTGGCATGTTAGGGAGGTCTCTGGATAAGAACCTTGTGAGTCTTGCAGAACCACTGTGCCACCATCTGGTTCCCCCAGAACATCATTTTGCTACAGTCTTTTTGACAAGTTAGTCACTAAGGCCAGCCCGAATTTAAGGAAAGAGGAGCCCCGACCCCACCTGTCTGTAGGAGCCATGTTGAAGAATCTGCAGCCCTCTTTAACCTGCCTCAGCATGGCAATTTTGCTGATATAAGGATCTCGGGATGGGGAAATCTTTTAAGTCCGGAAGAGCCCAGGTAACCATATATGTAGATATCTTAGGCTGCCTTGGTGGTTATCTTCATGACTGAGAAGAGGAGAGAGGGTCTAGATCTTATCCCATCTTTAATCAGAGTATCTTTCTGAGTTTCACTTGCAGATTTTTTTAAGGGTCCCAGGGCTATTAATTTTAAGGCTAGGATTAAGTGTGGCCCCTATAGCCTTAGCAGACAAATGTGTCGCTCTCTGGGCAGTCCAGGGCCAGCTTTGGTGCTTAGAGCAGAAGACACAGATGTTGGAGTTACTACCCC
Organism: Tupaia tana; assembly: GCA_026018925.1. NCBI lineage: Eukaryota > Metazoa > Chordata > Mammalia > Scandentia > Tupaiidae > Tupaia > Tupaia tana. Next base: position 52,876,016 of record JAKSZU010000015.1, read on the forward strand.
ATCCCTCATCATTTCATCATTCCAGCTAGGCCAGGCCTCATAGAAGGAGGTGCTTCCTTACACCGGGGTTGTCTGGGAACACGGGCAGAAGTAGGAGGCTGCCCTCCCTCTCATAAAGAAACGTTCTTGGGATCTTTGTGAAGTTTCTCACTGGTCAGCATAAAGAACACAGTATATTAACTCAGTTTTCCACTTGGAACCTGGGTCTTCCACACACCCTGAAACACTTGTCACACCTCTGTCCTGTGGTGTATCAGGACCTGTAAAAGGAGACGCTGATAGAAAGCTCTGTGGTGAAAGCCGAGCGCAATCCTCCAGTGCTGTTGGTTGTCATTTGACCCATTTGACTGAAATCTCATTGAGGGTAGTAACTGACCTTAATGACTCCCTTGTCAAAAAGACTGTGGCTGGGGACCAGCAGTTAGCGTAATGGCTATGTTGCTGGATTCACACGTAGTTGACCGCAGTTTGCGTCTCGGACCCGGTGGTTTAAACTCACGCCGGGCGCGTGTGCGTGCGTGCCCAAGATCCCGAGAGGAGAATGGAGGAGAAGGGATTGCAGCGTGGCCATCCCCCCGGGGGGGGTGACTTCTCGCTTTCTGTCTCTCTGTCTCTCTCTGTCTGTCTGGTGAGCGCATGAGCCCTATAGCAAAAACCTCTCCAAAAAAAGAAAAAAAAAAAGACTGTGGCTAACATATACTTTGGGGGGACCTGATGGTAGCACAGTGGTGATGCAATAATGTTCTGTAAGGCTGAGCCACATGAAAAAGTTCTGCGTTCACATCCAGAGACCCCCCTAACATTCTGGGCAGGCACATGCCAATTATCTAGATCTGGATGTAGCTGGGGGTTTATCGCCACACGGGGACTCTGTTAGGGGTATCTTCTCTCTCTCTCTCTCTCTCTCTCTCTCTCTTTCTCTCTCTCTCTGTTTCTCACTCTTGGCAGAAATAAGCTCTTAAAAATAAACTTTAAAAAATGTTGATTGTTTCCCTCTGCACATAGGAGGTCCTCAACCAGTTTTAGAGCTGGGATGGAGGAACTGAGGGCTCTAAGCTGTCCTATTGGCAATTTCCTTGCAAATCCCTTGAGGAGTCTCCCAATGGCTCTAAAGTCAATATTTTGAAGATATTTTTCTCCATAAAGGGAGAGAGCTGCCTCTTTTCCTTTGATGGATTGGTGGCCAGGCTAGAAAGGGATGAGAGGTGACTCACCACAGAGGTTGGGGGGACAAAGAGAGGAAGATGCCTTGGCTGGCAGCTCGAGGAACCACTCCACGGTTGGGCTTGTCAGGCTCCTCGCCTGCTTTTAGTCACCGGGTCATTAGTTTCTGGGGCATGTGGCACTGACTCCCTCCTCTTGGAAGCATAGAGAAATCAGCCAAGGACAATCCAGGTCCAAAATATGTTGTAAATTTGTCACAATTCGATTTCCCCTTCTGGGTTACTCTGTGAATGCATATTTATATGTGTCTGGTGGAGGCCGGGGAACCAGATAAGCTGGATGGCTGGCTACTCCTCTGGCATTAATGTCAGTGCAAAAAATGCAAATGCAATAACTGGTCCCTGTGAAGGGACCAGTTATCCCTGCCTCTTCCCTCACCCTGGAATTGGAGGTTGGGTCAATGACCAAGTTGAGTGGTTCTTCTGGTGTGCTGTCGTCCTTGGTAGAGGCTTAAGGCAACAGCAGTAGCTCTTTCTGGATTGATAAAGCCAGACAATTGTGAGTTCCTGAGTCTTCAATAATGGAATCTGTCTTGGCTTGAGTTTCTCTCCAAATGCAGAGCTTGAAACCATTTTCAGGGAGGTGATCTCAGGAGACAGTTGGGAGGAGCAGGCAGGATAAGGCAGAGAAGGAGAAACAATCAAATTGAGAATGTGTCGCTGTAAGCAGCAGGGTCCAATTTTGCTCAGACATCTGAGAAACACACAGCATGTGCTCCATAGGATCAGTCATGGGCCCCAGTTGCACCGGTTGGGGTAGGCCCAGGAGATGGACTTCTGGCTGCTCGGCTGCTCTTGAGCCGGCCCTACGAGGGTTACTAGCCCCGTCTCCCATCATTTCAACCAGGACAACTCAGACTTCCACATAGCTTATTTCTTGGGCTTCCCTCAAGTGTCTTCTTGAAGAAAAGATTTTATAAGAAAAAAACCCACTCAGAAATCAGGTCACTGATTGTCTGGGGGCCAGGGTTGTGGAGGGGTAAGCTTCAAGGAGGTGAGAGCTTTTTTGGGGTGATAGAGGTGTTCTGTATCTTAATTGTGGTAGTCACATGGGTGTGTGTATTAGTCAAGACTAATTGAACTGTATACTAATATGGGTTAAAACATCAAATATAAATTATACTTCAATGAAGTTGATCTGAAAATTGAAAGTCACTGTTTTAGATCTGTGTTTCTAAAGTTTCCAAATATCCATGCTCTTTTTGATTAGATTAAAATTCCCTCACTGCCTTTTAGTTACTTAGAATTTCAAAGTAAGTTAGCTGTAAGGGCCGGCAAGTGGCATGGTGGTTAAGGTGTTAGACTCCCACATGGCCTATTGTGGTTCAAATCTCAGACTTGGCAGCTTGTTTTCTTATTCCCCCCCTCCCCCTCCACCCACACTCCATCTCTCTCTGGTCAAATTAAATTAAATTAAATTAATAATTATTTTAAAAGAAAACAAAAACAATGTAAGGTAGCTGTAGAGAGTAAGCAAATCAAATTGACAGTGATTTTAGAATGTAAGTTGGAGACCAGAATCATACAAGGGGTACCAGCCTCCAACTACATGCAATTTGTATTTGCACTTTTTCTCCTTTTCTTTACTTCAGTTTGTGTGTGTGTGTGCAGGAATAAAATACTGGGTTGTCAGAAAAGTCATGACACATTTTTACATAGAAAAGCATGTCATTACTTTCCAATGGCCCAATATTAGCGATACATTTGAAATTCGTTCAGGCTACAACCATTTCATCCAGTCTAATTTTTTTTTTTTAAATCTTCTTCCTGCTTCTCTACCTTTCTCTCTCCTTCCCTTCTGTTTTGTTCCTGGAGGCAATCGTATGAAAGTTTGGTATACATTCTTCCAGTATATTTTGGGGCATCTTTTCACATACATGTGCAAATGCACACACACACACACACTCCTAAGAACAATACATAATGTTATTATTTCCTTAACATTTTATATCTTGAGAGAAAGAGGCTTGACAAGGTCTTTTCATGCTGATATCACCCCAAGCCTTTCATCCATATCTTGGGTGTGCTCAATGTGTCCAGGTCAACTGTGGACCCGAACTCAGGGCCTTCCTATATGGCTCCAGGATTGCACAGTGGCACCCTACGGCCTGAGTTACTGTGGCTGGGCCCATAACATTATTTTGAACTTTCATTTGTAAACTTAGGCCATCAGTTTCAGAGTATATAGATCATTTTGCAATTTGCCTTTTCCCACCAACATTATATTCGTGAGATCTATTCATATTGATTTTTACCTAGATCTACATAATTTTTCTTGCTGTTATGTAGATTTATATTCTACTGATATACCCAAACTTCATTTTCAATTTCCCTTTTCTAGTTATCATTAGATACCATGTGGCCATGTTCTTACTGGTATATATGGGAAGGTTTCTCTAACTGGTACCTACAACTAACAATTTTTGTATTATGGGGCTAGAATATACTTTTCCAAATACCCAAGTATGTTCTGTCACCTAAAGGTTCTGATATTCACATTTTCTCCTTCAGTCATTTTGGATCCATTGAGAGTCACTGCTACAGAACTGGGGTGGACAAGTATTTTCTAAATAAGTCAAAGCATATTCCAGGCTTCACTGGTCAACAGGTGAAATAGAGAATATTATAGAGGTATTTTTATAACCATTTGAAATGTATACATTAATGGCTCAGTCATGGTGGCATGGGTGGTAGGTCACCACTTTGAGGTACTGGAACCATATGGGAAGGTCCAGGGTTCAATTCCTGGGCTTGCCTGTCTCCCTGGTAGGCTGGAAGGCTGCATGGAGAGGTGGAGGGGATTACAACATGTCAAGACTCGGTCAGGGTTGTTCTCTCTTTCATTAAAGAAAGAAATAAACCTTTAAAAAAATTAAACATTTAAAAAACATTAAAGCTTGTAGGCTATGAAAAAGTAGTGATTGCATGGATTTGGCTCAAAGGTTGTAATTTATTGACAATCTTTCATCTCTAGGATGAACTTACCTATTAATAGGTAAATCTTCCGCACACAGAAGATATTTTTGCTTTTTTGTCTTTTGGTAGTGTAAGAAATTATATTGTTGGCATATGGCTGTGGCCAGTCCAGGAAAGATAGTGTCCCATTTCCTGTAAGTCTGCTGTTGCCCTTGATTCTGAGAGCAGTGGGGTATGATAGTGACTCTATTTCTCACTCCCAGGTGCCTGGTACCTCTCTGCCCCTCAGCTGTGGGCCTCTCCTGGTGAGTGGACACAGCAGCGATGTTCTTTCCAGGGGGTGTTTGCAGCTGCAGGAACACAAGGGCCCTGTTTTCCACAGCACTCTATTAACTCTGACAAGGAGGGGAAAGTAGGTGTGAGGCGGGGGCTCTCTCCACTGGATTTCTCATAAAACTCTAGCTCAAGGCAGAATCGGCATGGCCGTTCCCTGTCCTTCCAATAGGACTGTGTTCAGATTCACCATGACAATCGACATGCAATTGACTCTTTACTGATTTTGAGTAAGACATTGCTATAATCTCCTTCTCCAATAACTTTGAAGATATCCCAGGGAAGTGGCTGCCTTGGGGATGGTGTAAGTTCCTCCCTGGAACAGGCCAATAATTTGCAGAGGTGGGAATGCAGAGAATGGCAGAGAGGGAGTGTGTGTGTGTGTGTGTGTGTGTGTGTGTGTATGTGTGTGTGTGTGTGTAGGGGTGGAGATTAGAAAAAATTACTTTCAAAAATGCTGAACTTACTTAGAAAATATTATTCCAAATCTCAGTGCCCATTCAAATGCTGTTGATCTCACCCGGTGTGGATAAGCACAATGCCACCATGGCTCTCTCCTTCCATCCTCACCACCTCTTACTGTCCACTTGTCCAGATCATGAGAATCCACTTTGCATTTCCTTCTGGAAAACTCTCCCCTTTTTTCCTGTCCCAGATGCACAAAGCTTGACAGAAATCAGAGAGGCCATGACAATGCAGAAGAGGTGCCACTCGCTGAAGTTCTTCAGGATCCAGGAGCCACCCAACTCTCTCCCAATCCCCTATCTGAGGGATAGGGCGATAGCCTGGCCAGGCAAGGCCACTGCATGAAGAATGAGCTGGAATTATGAACCAGTGAGCTTCTTTTCCAGAACTTCCTGCCCCTGCTGTTTGTGATGGCAACACAGGGCCTGAGGTGGTTCACTGGCAGGTGCAGGCTTCCCACACTGGCTTTGTAATCTATTGACTCAGGCATGCAGCCTTTTACCAGAGCTAAGGGCTCAGTGATGAAATCCCACAGTCTCCTGGAGCTCGGATTCACTGCAGCCCACACAGAGGGCTGAATGAGACTGTTTGCATCTTGGCTGATGTCTTCTAAATGGTTCTGTGCATAACGGCCTTTATCCCCTGCAGAGACTGAGCAGCACGGTGGGAAGAACTCAGAGGTAGGATTCTATGAGTAAACAGAGCTTGTTAGTGAACTAACCATCCATGAATTTAAATATTCAGATTCTAGCATCAGCGGAGAGGAAAATGTATCATTAAATATTGTCAGACTCCTGCATATATTCTAGTTCTATAGTACGGGGTTCATTGGAGTGTGTTTTATCCCCTTTGGGCCTTTATATCTGCTGCTCCCTGAGCCAGAAACATGCTTCTCCCTCCCACTCCTCCCTGGCTAATTCTTAGTCACCAGTCTGACGTCAGACTTAGTGCCCTTGCCGGGCTCCTGTAGCTCTGTACTCCCCACCTCATAGAACTTGTATGCGCATTGTGGATCATAATTACCCATGCACTTATCTAAGTCCTCTACTAGATCAGAAATAGCTGCTTCAGTGCTGCCCTCACATCCTGATATTGTTCCTGGACCAGGCCGAGTGGAGCTGGAATGACCAAAGGCACACAACTCCAATAAACTCCCCAGACCATCCAGATCAGAAAAGCAAGAGAAGACTTCAAACTGAGTGACACGTGAGGTGTAGTGAGGAGAGGCAGCAGCTGGGAGCTGAGACATGTGGGCCAGGCCTTGTAATAAAGATCCTGAGGTTCCTGAGACTGACTGTGAACGGTGCGGGGTGCCCTGGGCTCAGTCTCTGGCTTCTGGATGAGGATAAGGAAGGACAGGCAGGGAATGGAAGGTGCTGGAGTGGGGGAAGGTCAACACTGGGCATGTAGGGCCCTATGCTGGTTTTAGAAGCTCACTCTGAGGGGTGCCCTGGTTCCAAGGGTGCAGCACATGCAGAAGTGGCTCCAGTATGGAAGCTCCAACAGTTCAGACAGTGAGATTGGCAATGAGTTCAGTTCATAGCAAGGTTGAGCATCCTCAAGCTATGGAAAGGTAGTGATGGGTGGGCTTCAAGATCTCATTTTGCTTAGCCTTCATTTTACTGCAAAGAACGTGCCTTCTCCAAGGTCACAGAGCTAAGTCTAGAACCTCACTCCATGGTCTTAGGAGCTGTAGTTATTCCCCACACTCTGTCCTGTTGACAGAGGGCATTTTCTAAAATAGTCTGGCTCATGTAGTCCATTTGCCAGTCAATATTTTTCCACCTATATTAATACTTTTGTTGTTGCTGTTGATACGTGAATGTCTGAAAGAATGGTCATCTCTGTGGGGCTCACTTGGGCTCTCCAGTCAGCTGGTGGTTTTGCTGACATGTAGCCTGTCCACGATCACTCCCCTCCATGGCTGCTGGCCAGCAGTTTACAGGATGGGGTGGCTGATATCTCTCTTCTTCCAGCAGCCAGCTTTAGCTCATTCACAAGGAGCCACAGACTCAGGGCAGAAGGGCAGAAGGGTGAGCCCTGAACACAAGTGCTATTTTTTGTTGGTTTGTTTTAGTGTTCTGCTAGAGGGTATGTGTATTTGCTGGAGAGAGACAGAAAGAGACAGAGAAAGGCAAAGTACTACACTCACCCTCCCTGGGGGTTGGCCATGCTGCAATCCCTTCTCTTCCATTTTCCTCTCGGGCTTTTGGGAATGCATGCACACATACCTGGTATGATTTTGAAGTCTTTGGGTATGGGACTCAAACTATAGTCAACTATGTGAGAATCCAGTGTCTTAACCACCATGCCACTTGCTGGCCCCACACAAGCACTTTTTAAGTCTTCAGGTGCATCATATTTGCTGAAGTCTTGGTCAAAGCCAGTCTCACAGACAAGCACAGTGTCAAAGGGGACAAGATCACCCAAGGGTGTGGACAAAGAGAGGTATGAAATTAGGGACATTATTGCAGCCATCTACCCCAGATAAACTGAATCAAACTCTGTGGGATGGCCGATGAATCAGTTCTAACCAGTTCCCTGGGCAATTCTCACATACCTGCTCCACAGAAAGTCAAGTAGAGGACACCAGAAGCAAAGACTGGTCAGGATTCTCCCTTCTCATTGCTACATCTCCATGAGCTGGAACCCCCACAGGGGCCAGGCATGTAACAAATGTGTGTGAAGTGGCAGATAGAAGGTGACAGGGACCACTCAGGCTGGGCTAGCTGGACTGTCCATGAGTAGAAAGAATTCAAATTCAGGTTTCCTAGCACACTGACCGATTACCTGTGTCCCAGTGGCATGAGGCTATAAGCCAGAATCCCTGGTAAGCTCAGTTTTATTATGACTGTTTCTCAAATGATAGGAAAGACAGGTGATCCCAGAGAGAGGGCCTTCCTTATGAATCACCCCATAAAGATCAATATTTTCATCCTAATCGCTCCAACCATTTATATTAACACCCAGCAGCTGCAATTCAGGGGTCCTCCCATCCTTCCAATTTTGACTCAGGCTCATCCTCTTGCTGAAATCTTCCCCGACATACCTCCACTCACCTACTTTATTTTTCCTCCTCACCACTTAGCACCATTGGCCCAGGGTCTCTGCTGATTGGTTTACTGCCTCTCTCTGGTCTCCAAGGACATAAGCACGATGGACTCCTCTGTGCTGTCCACTTCTGGATCCTGGAGGGGACTTCATATTTATTCAGTGCATGGAAACCTCTCACTACTTTTCTCCATCTTGAGTGTTTCTTATTTGGCCAACCCGGCCTCTAGCCTCTCTTTGAGTTCCCTGTGCCTGTTCTGTAGACAGAAGCCACGTTGATAAATTGAAGCTTCCTCCCATGGGTGCCTGTCTTCCTCCAATTCCATTTGTGTTGTAAGAATTTTCTCTGGAGGAGTCTCAGAAGTGGGTAAGTCTTCTAGTTCCCTCAGAGCCAGGCCTCATCTAGAGGTGGAGGAGGGAAGGGGGAAGGCAGGACCCAAGTGTAGGAAGGTGCCTGGAGAACTTTGACCAAAGGCCCCACCCAGCCAGTGTGGCACACAGTGCTCAGCACGCAGACCGTCAGGACTAGAAGAACCATAGCAACGTCTGTGTCAGGTGACTAGAGGGAGAACGTGTGCTTGACCAGCGTGGTGTGTACCATGGGGCCATTTGAATGTGATTTTCTCTTTTAGATCATGCAGGTGAGGATAGAGCCACAGAGATGCTAGAAATGTGCCCAGAGCCAAACTGAGACCTCACCTTGCTCTTTCCCATCCTGTCGCATTCCCACCACACCATCCTGTCTGCCTAGTCTCAGGGAGGTAGGCAAGGCAGTGTTTCTTTACCAAACCAAAAAAAAAAAAAAAAAAAAAAAACAACCTTTTTCTAAAAAAACTTCGTTTGTTTGTTTGTTTGTTTGTTTATTTATTTATTTATTTATTCCATGCATAGGGAGGCTCTGAGATTGAAACCAGGCCCTCCCACATGGGTTCAGCATCATAAAGTATTGTGTTATTACGGCAGCCAGGCTGCCCCCCCCCCCAACCAAATTTTACCTTGAATGCTCCTGAAGTAAAGAACCTACATGGACCCTAACACTTAGAGAAAAAGAGAAAAGAATTTGAAAGTTTTATAAAAATAACCCAAAATTCAGGAAGTGAGGGTTCAAATTGTTCAATAGAGAGCTAGAATCCCCCCAATAATTATTTTTTTTGGGGGAGAGGTTTTTGCTGTAGGGCACATGTACTTGCCAGAAAGAGAGACAGAAAGTGAGAAATCACCTCCCGGGGGGATGGCCACACCGCAATCCTGTCTTCTCCATTCTCCTCTCGGGATCTTGGGCACGCATGCACGCACGCCTGACATGAGTTTAAGCCACCAGGTCTGGGACTCAAACCACGGTCAACTACATGGGAGTCCAGAGACATAGCTATTATGCCAACTGCTAGTCCCCCCAGTAAACTTTTGATACATTAGTTTAAAATAGCAGGGATCGGGGCATACGGTAGTAGGTGGTTCTTAGAGAAGAAATAAGACCTGGGGTGTGGGTTTGGGGCGAGGGTCCTACAGCACATGTTTGGCCAAACTGTGCTCAGACAGAATCATCCCACTGCTTGTTTTCCATCTCACTGGAAGCAGGCGTGAGCAGCCCAGGCTGTCACAGATCATGGCTTACAGGCTGGAGATATGGAGCATTTCCAAGGCCCAAATGTTTGAGGCAGATGCACTGTGTTCTCATTTAGAAGCCTGGGACTTCTTGAACAAGAACACTGCACATAAAACATGAAAATCCAGCAGTTCCAAGTATCAGAGAAGTTGCAGATCCCACTCCTTTCCCAACATGCCTCAGGCATATTCAGGCAGTCTGCTGGAAAAGGCTGGTTCCTTTCTGATGTTAGGGAGTTGGCCTGCAGAGGGCTCCCATGGTCAGTCCAGCTGGGGCTGATGGTATCACCACCTGGGGCTCAGCTCCTGATGACACTTCTTGAGAGAAGATGCTCCGAGCTTCTCTTATGGAACAGCGATTTCCCTCCCCACGGGCCTAACAGGAAGTGATGGATCCCCCTAGAGCATCCCAGAACATGACACCATGTTTGGATTAGGCCCCATATTGCACAAGGATAGTGCCTACTCAACAACTCGCCTTCCTGAGTGTCTTTGGCCTTAATGTCGAGAGGCCAGTGCCTGAGGACAAAAGAATGCCAAATCCCCAGAGAGGACAACTAGAAGTAAAGGGGCCTTTCAGAGATGTCAACCACTTGGGGGCAACTACCAAGAGACCAGGCTGGGGAGACAAGACTGGAAGGGAAAGGCAGAGGAGGGACAGTGGGTATGCTTGAGGGCTCCGCCCTATGCCTGAGATTTTGGGAGCTGAGCAGAAGTTGGAAATGTTTTTCCCTGTGAATGGAAACCTACTGGATTCCTGATTATACAGGGCAGCCAGGAGGATTCTCTGTCAACTTCAAAGACTACTCTCCAAGTCCAGGGATGATCACCAGCAGGACAGAGGCACCTGCCAGGTTAATGGGATTCTTTCTTTTCTCTTCTTCTTCTCCTTCTCCTTCTCCTCCTCCTTTTGAAGAGAGGTTTTTGCTATAGAGTGTGTGCACTCACTGGAAAAACAAAGAGACAGAGACAGAAAGCGAGAAATCACTCCCCCAGAGGGTATGTCCACACTGCAATCCCTTATCCATTCTCTTCTTGGGACCTTGGGGCACACACGCACACACACCCAGCATGAGTTTAAGCTTCAGGGTCTGGGACTCGAACCACAGTTGACTTAGTGGGAGTCCAGAGACATAGCCATTACTCCATTTGCTGGTCCCATGGGATTATTTCCATTTTTGCCCTCAAACTTCTATGTCCAGCTCAGATCCAACACTGAAACCTAGGTCTATGTGATTAACTTTCTGCTTGGCATCTTCTCTCAGTTTTCCAACAGGTGTCTCACATTTCACATGACCAAGAACAATCTCCTAACCCTTCCCCATCCACACCTCCTCTTCCTAGTCTTTCCTGTCTCAGTCAATGGCAAACCCACCCTCTCAGAAGCTCAGGCAAAACATTTTCCAGTCACCCTTGAGTCTTCCCTTTATTCACGTATATATATTCCATCAAAAAATCTTGGTGACTTGACCTTGAAAGTATAGAAGAATTTCTGGCAGCCCCTGCAGCCACCATCCTGTCTGAGCCACTGTCACTTCTTCCCTGCAAGATTGTGGCAGCTGCCTAGCTGATCCTCCACCCTTGCCATCTGTTTTTAGCTCCGCAGCTAGAGCAATCCTCTTGAAAACAGGCTAGACTGTATCGTTCTGTTCCAAACTGTGCAATGGCTTCTCATTTCACTTAGAGTAAAATCTCAAGCCCTGTCTGTGGCCTAGAAGGCTCCACATGGACTGGTCTGCCACTCTATCCCAGGTGTTCCCCCCTCGATCTGCTCCCCAAGTTTCTGCTTCAGGACCTTTGTGCTCGTGGCACTCTCCTTGTTGAACTAGAATTTTGGCGCAGTCAGATGATGGTGTTCACCAGCTTTGGCACAGTTCCCAGCCTCATGGTGGCTCTGAAAGACAGTCGATACCCATTCACAACCTTTCAGTACTCACATTTCCCATGTGTGTTGACAGCTTCCTAGTGGGAGCACCTGCCATCCCCTACTTGGCGTGCTCAGGGTTTGGGGGACAGACTATGCAGAATGTGGAAATGACTTCTTTATTTCTTGGATGGATCAGTTTTGAAGCATATTCTATATGGTGTCCTGGAGTTCTCCAGCAAGACCCAGTCTCAGGCACCCATAATGTTAATTGATTAGATACCACACATGGTATTCACTTCTTTTCCTTTCTTGTTTTACTTCCCTACTTTCTTTAGTGTTTGCTGGAATCACCTTCTAAACAGTCACTTGCTCTCAAATCCTCATCTCAGGATCTGCTTCTGGGGGACCCAAATGAAGGCACTAGTTTCAAGACTCTGATGGCATGGCAGTCATCCAGGAAGACATTCCAAATGGAAAGACTGTCACTTTGTGACCTTAAGCTCAGTGTGCAAAGTTCCACGTTCCCAGAGAGACTATTTCTCATTCCTTCCACATGGAAAAGTGACTCTAAGTCTTGAGAACATGAAAACAGATACGTCCTGGAGTCTATGAGAGAAATCCCTCCGCAGTTTCATCAGTCTCTCTCTGCCTTCCCCTCACATGCCAGTGGGCCAGCCTCACTGGAGTTAATGATTAAGCTTGCATTACTCAAGAGGAAGAGAAAGTTAACCTCAATTCTCAAGGGACTGTGGAGTTTCAGAGCCTAAGTTTTGCATCTAAGTTTTGATAAACTATGACCATGAGACAAACCACCTAAAATTCAATGGCTTAAAGCAATTACAACAGTTATTTTGCTCATAAATCAGCAGTTTAGGCAAGGTTCACACATCTCTGCTCCCATGGCATCTGCTGGTGCACCCGAGGTCTAGAATCTTCACTCACCAACTTCCAGGTCTGGAATTTGTGCTGGGAAGACTGAACAGCTGGAGCTGAAACTGCAGGGGCTCTATAGTCTGTGATCTCTCCATCTGATCTCTTCAGCATGACTTCAGGCACCAGACTTCTTACGTGATAGCCCAGAGCACCAAAGGTGTGTGTCCCAAATGAGAGAGAGCCTGGTAGAAGCTGCCTGAGTTTTAATAACTTGACCCAAGAAATTATACAGTGTCACTTCTTCCACATCCTGTTGGAGGTTCCATCCATATTTGGCCATCTTGGACAAATAGAGTGAACCACACAGGTTTTGCTTTTGGATCTGTTGGCGTAATGTTCCTTATGACTAGAAGCCTCTAGTCTGCAGATCAGGTCTCAATTGAAGACCAATGCAGAGGTGTTGGGTAGAAGTGGTGAAACAGGTTGTGGCTGGGCCTCAGCAAGGGCCCTGTTTCTGATGCCAGAAGTTTGGGCTACTTCCTAGCCCAAGGGTTTGCATACACATGCCTTGCTGCTGCTGCTGCTGAAGGGAAAGAAAGGTTTTTAGTAGTAGAAGAGAAGGAGAGATGAGACGGAGAGGAGTCGGTTCACTGCCCACCCTCTGGGACTGTTAGAATCCCCAGTCCAGAGACAAAAGGCAAATGAGCTTGTTTTCATGAGATCCTTTTCTGAGGTGCTGAGCATGAGCAGCAGGTTTCATGGTCCAGGCTAGGAGGTGCAGAACACAACTCGGGAAGCATGAAATCCTGTTTTCTCTGGCATCTTGGGAGCTAAGGTTTGGGTAGCTGTGGAGGTGGGACATACATGACGTGTCTAGGGAAGACATGAACCATGACAGAGGGCTGCAGCAGAAGAGTGTGAGAAGATTTTTCCCTTTACATCTGTGAAGCACCCTTTGGGAACCTCCCAAATAATAGGAGAGGATAGGGATGCCCTGGGTCCCTGCTCAGCAGGTGCAGGCTTGGAGCTGGGAAGGGCATATGGTGTGTCTTCATCATGTTCACAGTCAGGCTGTTTCGGGAGGGCAACAAAAATGTTGCAGCCGCCCTAGGGCCAGGTATGGTGCAGCCAGACCTACATGGGAAAGGTTCCAGGTTCATACCCTGGGATCTCCCTGAGCATTCTGGGCACGTGTACATGTGCCTACCAGCCAGGCAGGCTGAGACTGAGGGTAGAGCATGGAGTGGGAACCCTGTTGGGAGTACTCATCTCTGGCTCTCAAGAAAGAAGAAGAAAGAAAGAGAAAGATGAGAGAGAGAGAGAGAGAGAGAGAGAGAGAGAGAGAGAGAGAGAAGAGAGGAGAGGAGAGGAGGAGAGGAGAGGAGAGGAGAGGAGAGGAGAGGAGAGGAGAGGAGAGAGAAAAGAATAAAAGAAAGGAAAAAAGGAAAGAAAAAAAGAAAGAAAGGAAGGAAGGAAGAATGAAAGAAAGAGAAAAAAGAAAAATAAAAGAAAGGAAAAAGGAGAAATAAAAAGAAAAAGATCAAGAAAGAAAAAGAAATAAAGAAGAAAGCAAGAAAAAAGAGAAAGGAAGGAAGGAAGAAAGAAAGAAAGAAAGAAAGAAAGAAAGAAAGAGAAAGAAAGAGAAAGAAAGGAAAGAGAAAGAAAAAAAGAAAAGAAAAAGAAAGAAAAAGAAGCTTAAAAAAATGGTCGTGGACTAGCAATTGATATATTTGACAAACTGAGGTGGCAGTTGTATGTGCGTGTGAGAGAGGGGTGGGCTAAAAAGTAAAAGACCAAAGTTGAATGGGTAAGAGTGACATTTTAGCCAGAACCTGAGTCATTCTGAAGCAGTGCCCACCAGACTGCACACTTTGATACAGGGAATCCCTCTTTTGTGGATTGTCTGCTGCACTGAGAAACTGGCTGGTTCTGTGGCTGGGAGTAACTCATCAGGAGAGTAGAAAGAGACATATGGCTTTGGTGTTTCAACAAGGAGTGCTTCCAGAGACTCCCGGGGACATCATAGCCATCCTGGACCTATCTGGAAGGTGTTCACCGTTTCAGGGTACAAATTTTTAACAACGTTCACAGGGGACTTTGCAATTCCTTCAAGGGAAATCATCAGATTTCTAACTACTACAGTGTCCAATGTATTATGACCATTAAAAAAAAGATATTTTCGGGACCAGCAGTTGGTGTAATGTCTATGTCACTGGACTCCCATGTAATCAACTGCAGTTTGAGTCCCAGACCCAGTGACTTAAACTCATGACAGGAGCATGCGCGTGCATGCCCAAGATCCCAAGAGGAGAATGGAGGAGAAGGGATTGCAGCATGGCCATCCCCCCTGGGGGGTGATTTCTCACTTTCTGTCTCTCTGTCTCTTTCTGTCTTTCTGGTGAGCACATGTGCTCTGTAGCAAAAACCTCTCCAAAAAAAAAAAAGAGATATTTTCCTCTTTTAGCAAAATGCATGTTTACTTTTGAAAATGAAGAAAAATTAAATAAGAAAAAAAATCACCCTAAATTATTATTATTATTATTATTTTACCCTAAATTATTTTTTGAGAGTTTTTTGTTGTTGTTGTTGTTTTTGCTACAGGTCGTGTGCACTCACCGGAAAGACAGAGAGAGACAGAGAGATAGAAAGTGATAAATCACCCCCCAGGGGGGATGGCCACACTGCAATCCCTTCTCCACTATTCTCCTTGGGATCTTGGGCATGCACACACATGCGCCCGGTGTGAGTTTAAGCCACCGAGTCTGGGACTCAAACTGCCATCAGCTACATGGGAGTTCAGTGACATAGCCATTACATTAACTGCTGGTCCCCACCCTAAAATCTTAACACTCAAATATATACAGTATGAGCAGATCCATTAAAGTATTAAATCATAAATGCTTACATTTCTCCCCTCCTTTTGTGAGAAGGGAAGTCTTTATTAGGCTGAGTGGAGAAGTGTGTGGAAAATAAATCTGGACAAGCTGAAAGAGTCCACGCTAATCTATACGAGAAAGGACACTGAGGTTCCCAAAGAATAAAGAGAGAAGAGACAGAGAGGAATTTGAAAGAGAAGAAGAGAGAGGGGGAAGAGAGAGGAAAAAAAGAGAAGAGGAGGAGAAAGAAGAGAGGGCTGGTGAATGACATAGGCTAAAAAATTGGGAGTTGAGAAGAGAGATCAAAAAAAGGCGAAAATGGGGCCAGTAGGCAGTGTTGGGACCCACATGGCTGACTCTGCAGTTCAAGTCCCGGATCCTGTGGCTTCAAAAACATGCTGGGTGCATGTGCATGTGCACCCAAAATCCCAAGAGGAGACTGGAGGAGAAGGAATTGCAGTTTTGCCATCTCCCCTGGGAAGTGATTTCTTACTTTCTCTCTCTGTGTGTCTCTCCCCAGTGAGCACATGACTTCCAAAAATCTAAAAGAAAAAGAGAAAGACAATTTCCAGGTAGCTATTGTATGGAGAATTTTGAGGAAAAGCGAAAAATGGAAAAAATTTATTTTTAAAGAAAGTTTCTTTCATGAACAAGAGAGACAGAGAGATAGAGTCAGAGAGACAGCATCCCAATAGGGTCCTGATGCCAGGATCTATCCACAGCCTCAGCTCCAGATCATGGGCACATGCATGCCCAACATGTTCAGGGAGGTCTCTGGATACGAACCCAGAACTGTCCCATGAAGGTTAGCCTTGTAGAGCATTTCGTTACCTCTGTATTACCGTCTGCCCCCCAGTAGTTAAAGAAATATTTGTTACCAGACACCATCACAAAACTTCAGTAAAAACATTGCTCGTCCATTCTAGCGTGAGGATGAGAGCAGTTTAAAAGCCTGAAAATGACCTGTTTTATCTGAGACCTTCACATCCATCTATATAACCCAGTAATATTATAAACTCAAAGTAAGGAGCCAGCAGGTGGCGTAGTGGTTAAGGTGCTGGACTCCCAACTGGTTGACTGTACTTGAGTTCTGGATGGACTTGGTGGCTTGAAACACACTGGATGCATGTGTTTGCATGCCCAAAATTCCAGGAAAAGAATGGAGGAGAAGGGACTGGCATGGCCATCCTCCCTACGGGAGTGATTTCTCACTTTCTTTCTCTCTCTGTCTCTCCAGAGAATGCATAACCCCTATGGAGAAAATTTCTCTATAAAAGAAATTAAAATAAAACAAAATATATTTTAAAAAATGCAAAGGAAGATCTTATTCTACATAAATTCTACATATTTTATTACCTGCCCTTTTCACTTAACAATATATGTAGAACATCATTTTAGTGACTGCATAATATTCCAGTGTGTGAATGTCCCATAATTTATTTAATACATCCCCCTCATTTTTTTCTATTGCTATTCTAAGCAATAATGGTAGTGAATAACCATATAAGCAACCCTCATGCATTTATCTTATGATTTACATTCATGAAGAGCTCCTTCGGATATGTTTCTTAAAAATGCGCAAGGACCTTGCATCAGCAACAAGGGGCCCATCCACCTTGCTGCTGTGCACCAGCTGGCCCTAATTTTTCCATTTTACAATTCAGGAAACTGAGAGTTGGAGTGGAAATGTGACATCCTGCTGTCTCACGACTGTTCGCGGTCTGTTTGGCTCAAGGAGAAAACGTCTGTGTCTGTCTGTGGGCAAATTCTACCCTGAGCATGGCTGCACTTTTGCCCAATTGGCAGAGCTGAAGCACAGAGCTGTCTCTGTCTCGTGGGCTGCTGACCGCCTGGGTGCTGGTGTTGTACTGGTGGGGGTGGAAGCTCATTCATCATGGCCTCTCTGACGTCTAGGCAGGCAGAGGCCAGCAATGTTTAAGGAACCCCAAGATGTGAGAGCTCAAGGGCAGGCACCATCTCCTAAAATCTCGCCAGCAGGGACCAGCAGTTAGCGTAATGGCTATGTCGCTGGACTCCCATGTAATCGACCGCGGTTCGTGTCCCGAACCCGGTGGCTTAAAACTCACGCCGGGCGCGTGTGCGTGCATGCCCAAGATCCCAAGAGGAGAATGGAGGAGAAGGGACTGCGGCGTGGCCATCCCCCCTGGGGGGTGATTTCTCGCTTTCTATCTCTCCGTCTTTGTCTGTCTGTCTGGCGAGCGCACGTGCCCTATAGCAAAAATCTCTCCAAAATAAATAAATAAATAAATAAATCTCACCAGCAGAGGGAGAGGGCCAGGGAGGAAAGGACAGCAGTCACGGTTTGCTGCATCGGGGTGACAGTAAATTGATCATGGTGAAAAGGACCCTGGTAGGGAGAGGCCAGGTTTTTCATTTTGGTTGATTCAAGGTATGGATCTGGCATTTGCTTTGGCCTGGATTTATATAACTTTTAGTCAACTCCTGAGCTGAAGGAATACAGAGGGCTCCTCTGGCAGGGCACGCATGTTTGTTCTGTTACTTCTTCAAACCATTCACTTCGATCTTCTTTCCACGTCTTTCCAGCCATGCTGGCAACAATGGAAAAGTGTATGAGCTAAAGTTGATTGTTTTTTTCCCTTTGATGTGAGAGGTTCTGCTCTTGGGGTCTTCATTGTGAACCAGGCTGTGAAGCCTAAACAGCAACTGTACCCTGGTGTGAGGGACCAAGGTTAGTGACCGGGGGAAAGAGGTTTGGTTTCGTTCCCGAAGCATTCAGATCCCTACTGCTCCGGAGAGAGGTTGTGTCTGATGGTACTGACTTGCCTCGAGGACTGATAAATGGACAGGGCAGAGCAACCTGGGAGGAGAGGTGGATATGAACACGCGTGTGGGCCCACTCCTCACGTACACGCGGCCGAGAAAAATTTCCTTTTCGCCTCTTCAAACTTCCTTTTTGCATGTGTCTACGTAAATCCTCAAATCTGTTCTTGAAAGCCCTCTGAAGGCAGAGTCCATACTTGTAGTCTTCAAAGGGCATGACCAGACACCTGCTTCTTCCCCAGCTGTGTGATTGGGTGAATCATTTAACCACATGGAACTTCATTTTCCTTAATATAAAGTGGGGACTGATGGTATCTTAGGTTATGTTAATACATCTACAAGGGCCTAGCACAGAATAAACTCTCAATTTCACTATCATTTCTTCAGCATAAATATTATTTCCAATGCTCTGGACTACTTAATTTAGATATTTCTTAGGTGGCTGATTGGAAGGACAGTTGTGGCAATGTATGCTGGAATGAATTGCTGCCCCCTCCTTTTTTTTTTTTTTTTTTTTCTTTAAGAGATTTTTGCCTTAGGGTGCATGCACTCACTGGAGAGAGAAAGAGACAGAGACAGTGACAGGGAAAATGAGAAATTACCCCCCAGGGGGATGGCCACACTGCAATCCCTTCTCCCAGAATCTTGGGCATGCATGCACATGTGCCCAGTGGGATTTTCAAGCCACCGGGTCTGGGACTTGAACTGTGGTTGGCCTTGTGGGAGTCCAGTGCCATAACCACCACGCCATCTGCTGGTCCTGAATTGCTGCCCTTTTCTGTGGTATTCAAGGTCATCTTAGGAAGTCTGAAAGACAAACCTCAGACTGTGTTCCTTCTTTTCCACATGAAAAATCGAAAAATGTGGTCAAGCTTCCAAAAGTTTGGTTTATAAAATACTCAACATATTCAGATGTTTGGTGCTGGGAGAACAAGATGCCATCTTAGCATGGCAACTGACTCTGCCATTGCAATCGTGGGTTTTAATCCAATAACTCAGAGAAATAAGTCGGGCTTTGTGTTTTAACTCATATCTTCTCTTCTTTATAAATCTGAATTTTATTTTCACTCCAGAAGAGTAGAACAAAACTTAATTTGAAATAGACTTCTATTTTTTTTAAGAGAGAGATTTTTGCTATAGAGCAAGGGCTTGCCCGAGAGACACAGAGAGACAGAAAACAAGAAATCACTCCCTGGGGGGTGGGGGGGATGGCCACACCATAATCCTTTCTCCTCCATTCTCCTCTTTGGGATTTTGGGCAGGCACACACATGTGACTGGTGTGAGTTTCAAGCCACCATGTCCAGGACTCAAACCGTGGTTGGCCATGTGGGAGTCTAACAATGTAACTACTATGCCATCTGCTGAAATAAGTTGACTTGTAGGGGCTGATTAGGACTCTTAGAAATTGTATAAATATATTACTTCATAAGGATTCAAAGCTGGATACTGGCTCCTTATTTCATCCAAATTTAATCCAAAGGAAATTCTGGATTTATCTGAAAAGAAAATAATTTATTATGATTTTTTCATTATTATTATTATTATTGTTTTATTACCAGAGGCACAGGTGCTAAACAGAAAGAGAGAAATATCTTCCAATGGGTGTGCCATGCCATAGTCCCTTCTCTATTTTTCTTTATTTTTAAAAATAGTTTTAAAATTTTGTTTATTATTATCATAATCTTTTTTGTATTACATTGAATCACATATATCTTTACAGTGTATTACATTTCTTTTTCCAGAAGGATTACCATGCATATCAGACAAAGACATTACTATCCACATCATCATTGTCTTTTTTTTTTTTTTTTTGAGAGTTTTTTGCTGAAGGGTATGCACCTTGCCAGAAAGACAGAGACAGAGGACAGAAAGCGAGAAATCACCCCCAGAGGGGGTGACCACACTGCAATCCTTTCTCCTCCATTCTCCTCTTGGGATCTTGGGCATGTATGCATACGTGCCTGGCATGAGTTTAAGCCACCAGGTCCAGGACTCAAACTGTGGTTGACTACATGGGAGTCCAGCGACATAGCCATTACAGCATCTACTGGTTCCACACATCATCGTCATCAAATAGCTTTTCATCATTTATTCAGATTATTATTATTATTTATTCTAATTATTTTTAAAAAATTCAATCACTATATATCATTTGGCTTGTAAAAAGAATTTACTCAACATGAAATACTTCTCAGATCAGTCCAGTTAAGAATACTATACATGTTATCATCAACAGGTAATAAACCATTTCTGTGTCCCACTAATGCCATGGCTCTATTTGTTCTATTGCTATCCTTCTCTATACTCATCCCTTCTCCCACTTCGTTCTGCACTGTCTTCAGCATCCATAACTATTTTCACTGCTTTTATGCCCTCCAATATTTTGATCTCTTCCATAAAGTACAGATAGTCGGTATATATTAAGTGGATACATACAATATTTTTCTTTCACATCGTGGCTTGCTTCACTCAGCAATAGATCCTCCTTATTTTTCCACTTCCTATGAAATGCCAGGGTCTTGTTTTTTTATGGCTGAATAATATTCCATAGGCTATATGTGCCACACTTTTCCCATCCATTCATCTGTTTGTGGACATTTGGGTTGGTTCCATGTCTTAGAAATCATGAGTAATGCTGCAATAAACATTGATGTGCAATTGCTTTTCCAACTTAGCATTCTCCTGTCTTTGAGTAGATACCCAGAAATGAGATTTGTGGATCAAATGGTAGTCTTATCTGTAGATCTTTGAGGAACCTCCATATTGTTCTCCACAGTGACTGCACTAGCTTACATTCCCACCAACATTGTAGGTGAGTTCTCCTTTCACCACATCCCTGCCAACACTTACCACTTTTTGTATGTTTAATCTTCACCATTCTGATGGGGGTTAGGGTTAGGTGGTATCTCATTGTGGTTTTAATCTGCATCTCCCTTATGATGAGGGATGTTGAGCATTTCCTCATATGCTTTTTGGCTGTTCATATGTCTTCCTTAGAGAGATTTTTGTTCAACTCATTTTCTCAACTCTTAATTGGGTTAATCTTTTTTTTTTTTTTTTTTTTTTTTTTTTCGAGTAAGCTACTTGAGTTCCCCGTGTATTCTGGTTATCAGTTCCTTGTCTGAGGCATATTTTACAAAAATATTCTCCCATTCTGAGGGTTGTTGATTCACACTTACTGTGTCCTTTGCTGGACAGAAACATCTTAGTCTAATATAGTCCCACTTGTCTCTTTTAGGGAATTATTGCCTGTGCTTTGGGAGTCTTATTTAAGAAGTCTTTGCCTACCCCAATGTTTCCCAGAATTTTCCCAGTGTTTTCCATCAGTAGTTTTATAGTTTGAGGTCTTAGGTTCATATCATTGATTCATTTTGAATTGATTTTTGTTAATGGTGAAAGATGGGGATTCAGTTTCATCTTTCTGCAGGTAGATACCCAGTTTTCCCAGCACCATTTATTAAAGAGGTTTTCTTTTTCCCATTGGGTTGACTGGTATCCTTTGTCAAAAATCAGCTTGCTATAAGCGTTAGGGTTTATTTCTGGGGTCTCTATTTTATTCCATTGGTCCACCTGTCTTTTTTTATGCCAATACCATGCTGTTTTGATTATCACAGCTTTATAGTGTAACTTGGGGTTAGGGAGTGATATGCTGCCCACTCCAATCTTCTTGCACAGGATTGCTTTGGCAATACCTTCTCCATTTTTCCATCCCACTGAAATTTGGGGCATGCATGCACACTAGAACCAGGATTTGAACTGTGGTTGATCATGTGGCAGACACCATGGGGCTAGGTCTCCCCCCATGCAAATTATTCATTCTTAAGATTACATAGTGATTTTTTTAAAAACTAGAGCCTATTTAGCTCTTTCATCTATATGTTAACCAAAGACAAATTTTATTTTTTATAAATATTTCCTTAGAATACAATACTATTCACAAATGGAAGTCACAATGTTAAATATTTTTCTAAAAGAACCCAAAACAATTAAGGCCTTACCATCAAAATTCCCTTCATCTGTGGAGAAGGAAGAGTGTTGAGCAGGTGAGATCCATTTGTGTGAGATTGCTTGCACAGACGGTCTCAGTTCTTCACTCCTCCCACTGTGGGCAGGTCATTCCATCCCTTCCTTGGCTCTTGGTTCAGTTTGACCAATGGGATGTTAGCCCAGGTGACATGTGACATAGGAGCTTGAAAAAAGCTTCTACATTGGAGCTTGCTCTCCTGTTTCTCTTGTAAAAACTATGAAAACATGCCTAAGCTAGCTTGTTGAAGGAAGACCTGTGAAACAGAGTCACATCTGATGCCAGCCAAGGTCTACATGAATCAGCTACAGAGCCCAGCTGAGTGTAGCAGCCAATCCATAGTTGAGAGGCCTGGTCAAAATCAGCAGAAAGGCCCAGGTGACCCACAGACTCAGGGGCCATACCAAGTAGTTGCTCTTTAAGGTAATAAATATGTTTTTTTTTTTAAAGCATGGTTATGGACATTGATAGCTGATACATTTATGCTCTGAAATAAAAAAGACCTGCTTCCTACTAGCTTCATAACATACTTACAAGGAGGATGTTACTTAATTTCTTTGAGCATCATTTTATCTGAAATATAGAGAAAATAATTCCTGGCAAGATGGTTGAGCAGGTTGATATGGATTATTATTGGATAGTTTTTAAGTAACCCTCTTAATAAGAACTAGCTGCCTTTGTCCTATATTCATCTTTATCAATAGCAAATGGAGAAAGTGAGGCAGTGATGTCTAGTTGTGTCTGTATGGCTTTTTATTTTCCTCCCAGTTTTGCTATAAGATGCATGTACTCACTGGAGAGAGACAGAGAGAGGAGAGAGAAAGTGAGAAATCACCTCCTAGGTGGGATGGAAACATCTCAATCTCTTCTCCTCCATTCTCCTTTCAGGATTTTGGACATACACACGCATGTACTGGGCATGATTTTTCAAGTCTCCAGGATCAGGTCTCGAGTCGTGGTTGACCATGTGTGAATCCAGCACCTTAACCACCACACCACTTGCTGGCACCCAATGATCATCTCTTAAGCAAGGATATTCAGGTTGGTGATGGAAAATTGTATGGCTTAAGAAGATAAATGCCACTGCATCAGAGGGTCTGTTGAAATTATATTAGAAATTGACCACCTGGGGGCCTAATGCTTGGGTGATGGAATCAGGGAGCTGCTCTTTGGGGTCAGGTCTGTGTTTGCATTTCAGGCTAAAAAACAAATGTACTTGGCTATGAGAAATTAAGTCATGTTTCTGCTATATTCCACTATGTTTTCGTGACATGAGACCTCTTCATTCTGAAAATCTTGTTAGTTAGTTGTTTTGACTTTCTGCAAAATACAACCTATATGAGATTCTGGTTGACTATGGATACTTATTAAATGGCTGTTGAATGAATAAGTGCACAAACAAATGAACTCATCCTTACCAGGAGATGGTAGCCTTTCTAAACAGGTGAGACCACTGATTAAGCATGGTGACAGGCTCAGGATGTGCACATAAAAAGGAGCTTTTGGAGTCACTTTGTTCAATTCTCTCATTGATGAGGAAATAATCTTGGAGAAATGAACTACCTTTCCCCCAGTCACCAATGCAATAACGTACAAAATTAGAGATGCGCTCAGGACAGTAATCCAGCTCTCCATCTGCCCTGCTAGCATTCATTCCCTCTTGGGCTTCTGGTCTCTCAGCCAATATCCTTCTTCTATACCTGGCTATAATGTGTGGCCAGGTAGTGTGCTGGTCTGGTCCACATTCCTCACATGTTAGCTTCAAAGTGTGCACTGTTTCCTTTGGAAAGTTCCTCAAGTTATCAGAATTTCTCTGAAGTCCTGGATTTACACACACACATACACATATGTATAATATAATATAAACGTGTATATGTGTGTATGTATATACAAGTAACTTTCTGAAGCAGTCAATTAAACTATTCCTACTGGGACAGCACTGTTTCCATGGTAACTAATGCACTGCCAAGTGAGGAGTATATAGAGGAACTTGGTGAAGGATTAAAGCTACACCTTCTAGGAGCATAACTAAAATGTGCCATTGGATGGGGTAGGAGAGGTTCATAACTTGAACTGCTTAGAAGACCCATGTATCTAACTCAAGGCTTTGTTATTCCTAGCAATGAAAACCCTGGAGCACCCCTGGGCGTCACATCCTCTCTATTGATGATGCAGACGTGTCAAGAAGCTATGTGATACCTGTTAACTGATAGAGGCTTTGAACTGAAACGTTCAGCTGTCCAATTTTCCATTTGCTTGGCAACTTCAAAGCCTACAAGGAATTTTCAGCTTTCCACCACTGGTGCTTATATGCTAAGTCAGCCATGCAAATTGGTACCCGCCCACAGGCTTGGGGCTTATTAGAGAGCAGGCTAGCCTAGCAGAAGACATGAAGGAGTTGGGCTCCTGATCCAACTAGACTTCTTTATGTTTTTCTCCCATTTTGATTTTTCTCTTTATTGGTCTGCTTTTTCTCTTTTGTTTCTCCCTTTGATTTTTCTTTGCTATTGATGTTTCTAGCACTCACTTTCCTATGACCTCTTACATATGTCCTGGCTGCCTATGTGCTATTCTCCCTGATAGTTTGTTGCTGCAAGCACTTACTTTACCCTCCTTACCCCATCACAAACTCCTGAAGGACAGCAACTCTGTCTTCTCCCAGCTTCTAGCACAGCGAGCAATGAAGCCTGATTAACTAGCCTAAGTCGGTGGGCCTCAAATTTTAGCATGCATCAGAGTCTCTAGATGGCTGAGTTCCACCCCAAGAACTTCTCATTAGAAAGTCAGAGTCAGAGGGATGCTACAATTGTGCATTTCTGATAAGTTCCCAGATGATAATGGTACTGCTGGCCCAGGGGTCAGACTTCATAAATCGGTCTTAATGACTTTTGATCAAATGATGTCTTGTGATTTATTCCTCTATTCTCTTTCTCTTTCTCAGCAGAATTGGCTTCATGCTGCACATGTGGTTCTGTATTCTGTTGGTTTAACCAATCCATGTGAACATTTCCCTGTGATGAGTGTTTCTAAGCCCCTGTGCAGTCCAGCCCCAAGAAGCTTGGTCACTCTACCATCCTCAGGGTGCAGATGGGAAGCTGAGGGCCTGGGCTTTCCCTATTCTCCCAGAGGAAGCAGGAGAGAAGGTGCAGGTTCCAAAGATGGCCGTGTACTGAGTCAGCCATCTTTGCTGGGTGAGGCTGACCAGTATTCACGCCACAGCAATATTCTCTCCATGGCATTCTTGTTCATGTAAAACCAAGTTGAAGCAACCATCCAGGACACAAAGGAAGATAGAGGTCTCAAAAATGTGTCAGGTTGCCTAAATTTGGGGGACCAGCAGTTAGCGTAATGGCTATGTTTCTGGACTCCCACGTAGTCGACCGCGGTTTGAGTTCCGGACACAGTGGCTTAAACTCACGCCGGGTGCATGTGCGTGCATGCCCAAGATCCCAAGAGGAGAATGGAGGAGAGGGGACTGCGGCATGGCCATCCCCCTGGGGGGTGATTTCTCATTTTCTGTCTCTCTGTCTCTGTCTGTCTGGCAAGCGCACATACCCTGTAGCAAAAAAAAACCTCTCCAAAAAAAAAGAAAAAAAATGTGCCAGGCTGCCTAAATTTGACTTGAGGAAAAATCTAGAAGGGTGGGTATTTTGCCATGGTGGTTTTTGGTGTTTAACTAAAAGTTATTTTTTTTCATTATTTAGAAATGCATATAGTAGGCATATAAAATACGTACATTGACTGTTATGTAGATGACGGGACTGGAGTTAATGAGCATTGGCCAGAGAGCTCTCTGTGAGTTAGGTTTTAATGCCCTGTCATATTTACATGCAAAGTTCCTTCAGGAGGTGATTTTCAGAGATTAGGAGGAGGATAGTTGGGCTGGCTGCCTGAATTCCAGCCCTGGAGAGTCTAATTCAGTTTGGCTGGGGTGGGTTTGGCATCAGATGATTTCTCATGGCCTGTAGGTATTCTGACATACAACCACTGCTGGGAACCACCTCTGTGTTGGGGTGTGCTGGTTTTGTGTGTAGGTCATTCACAGCAGGAATCCCTATGGCCGGTGGTTCTTTGGCATCTTGAAGGCTGTGGGGCATACCAGCTGAGGTTGCACCCTCTTGACTTGGGAGACACAGCAACTCTGGTGTCTGCAGAGAAAAGGCCAGATTTCTCTGACATGAACTTCCCACGAGAAGGACAAAAGAGCTGCTTAAGCCCAGATTGGACTGAAATAGCTGGAGGGACCTCGCCCACAGTTCTCTCATATTAACTTGAAATATCAAAAGTTCTAAAGTTCCTCAGGGGAGTAATCAAGACAACCCACTTGCCTTTTTTTTATAAACTGCGTACCATCCTGCCTCCCTGACTAGATATTCAAGGATGGGTCTGCACTTAGTCCTATTTTATCCTGGAGAAAATAGAAATATAGACCAAGGATTTGCTCATTCATTGTACAGGTGAGGACTCTGGGCATGACGAGCTGGGAAGGGAGAAGGAAAAGAAGGTGAGGGTCGTGAAGAGAGAAAAGAGGGTTGTGGAATATTGGAAGGGAGAGGAAAATGGTAAACGACGTGAAGGGAAGGGGGCGTGTGGAATGAAAAGGTGGGAGGTCAAGGTGGTTTATTCAGATTCACGGAGAGCCACTAGCAGAACAGGTGCTATTTTCCTGTGTCCAGGTGGGTACAGTTACCTGCCCCTCCCTCCAACCCATGAGACAGCTGCAGTCCAGCCCTGCCACTGGTTAGCTGGACTGTAGTGGTAAGTGCTACATATTTGCCTACCTCGTGTGATACTGGGATGCTAGGGAGAAAAATGGAAGGAGAGATGAGGGGGCACCCTGCTTGCCAGAGAAAGGGCTGAAATAAAACCAGGGTATAGTACAGAATCAGAATCATGGCTGGTGCCTTTATGAACCTCTACATTTCTACATAGGTAAAGAGCATCCAAGCTCCCCTCTCATCTCCTGGGTCATTGTACTCCTCTCCTTTGGGGAATATGGGCTCTTGGCGTTTGATTCACTTTAGGTTAAAAGATGTTTCTCTTGGGATTAACCTTGGTCCTATATTCATCTCTTCAGTGCTGCCCGATTTCTGTCACCGACTCTCCACGCATCATTACCCGTCTGCAGTGGTATCCACATGGGTTGTGAAGAGCTCTGAGTCATCGCTCTCATTCCTTCACTTGTTCATCCATTCATTCGTACATCTAGGTTGGGCCAAAAACTGGTGTAATTGAGGAGGCTATGGTAAGCACCTCCCCGCTCTTCTGGAGCTTGCGATCTAGTTATCAGTTCCCAATCTGTCTGCACATTAGAGTCACTCTAAAATACCCCTGCCCAGGCCTTGGCTCCGACTTACTGTATTAGAATCTCTGGGCTGGGGACGCAGCTCATTTCGCTGCTGGCCCAGGCTAGAAAACCACTGAGAGAAAGTTACTGCAAGCACTGGTATTCTTGGGGCCCTCTGAATTCCACCCTAGCCCCTCAGGGGAGCATGAAAAGCATCTGACTCCACGTCTTTGCCCTGGGCGGCAGCTAGCCCTGACAACTACTGCTGCTGGACAGCTCCTTCCTCCCTAGACCTGTGCCCCAGGTCTCATGCCAGCCATGGTTTCCAGTTCCACAGCTCCGGTAACACCTTTCCTTCTCTTTGTCCTTCTGGCCCTGTGCAAGGACATTCATCTGGCTGTCACTAAGCTTTGTGTGGCTTCTTCACTGTTCCATCATTCATGTAACCAGTCCTCTGTAATGAATTCCCTTTGTTTGAAATGTCCAGGGTTGTTTCATTTTCCTGAAGGGACTCTGACTGACACCTGGTCAGATGTAATAAAAGACCTTTGTAAAGTGCCGGTTCCCCCATTCCTGTGAGGTAGCACCTGTGGTGGACACGGAAAGGACTGGGGGTTCTGGGAAAAGAATGTTCATATCCTGCATCCAAAACACCCAGCACAGAACTTCTGATAAGTGGTCCATGGTCTACCTGAACCCGATCCCCTGGGGAGTGACTCCTGCCTGCCACCTTTGATCTACTGAGTCGCCTTCTCTGACTGGGGTTAAAAGTTGTTAATTTAAAGATCTACCTCTGCAGAAGTTGATGTGTCTCCCGCTACACAGCCAGGCTGCTGAAAAATAGGGCGGGTGACAGAGGCCACCTGGAGACTTGGATGTGCTTCTCACAGTCCATTTTCAGTTCCACCTCCAGCCCATGGCTTCTCTGAGTAGGGGGTTGTCCCCTTGCCATCTGTGTCAGCTGCAGGGAACCAACCTGCCTGCACTGGCCGAGTGCCAACTACATGCAAATTTCTCTAAAAGCACAGTAGTTTTGGAGCTGGGGGGAGAGTTCAGTGTATCACGGCCATGCCACTTGCCAGACAGAAAACAGCACAGAGCTCTTCAACTCTTTCTAGTCTGCATTAGGGTCCAGGCTCAGGACTTGAGCTGAATACTCAGTCCCTGGGGAGCCTCGATTCTGTGACAGCAGTGCTTCCTCATGTGGTGTTACGAAGGGTACGTGAAATGACAGCCACCAAACTCCCAGCACAGGGTGGGCGTGTCGCTATGGAGAGTTCCTTTCTGTAATCTCTCATGACATGTACTATTTGTCATTCTTTTTTACCCTTTGAAATTTACTATTTATTTTGATAAAAACGCGTACTCTGTGTATGCGTTCTTTTGAGGGTAGAAACTGCACATCCCTCCCCCCACCTTTTTTTTAGATTTGAGATCTGATCTTATTTATTTATTTCTCTTACAAAAACCTTATTTTTGGCTGAATTCAGACTCAGAATTAGAAGCTCTCAGAGAGGACAGCCTGAGTCTCTTGGCAATCTGTTCTTGGCCTTTTATTTTAGTCTCCTTCATTCTCTTGGCCAAAAGTTTAGCACATTCTGTTGCCTCATCCTTATTTTTCTCAATATGCTGTTTCTTGAGAGCAATACGCCGGCATTTGTGTCGCAGGACATGTGGAGTCACAAGATGCTGAATCTTACGTGCTTCGCTCCTAGGTTCCTTACCTTCTTTATTTAAGGGTTTTCTTGAATATCCTTCTCTCCCTTTTTCACAATAACCAAGTTGAAAATGCTCAGAATGGCACCCACAATGCAACCCCAAACAGATTCGCACTTTCTCTCTCCAGTTCTCCATGGACTGTAACAGGAATGTTCCTTCCTCAGTAGCAGGCAGACATGGTCGTGGGTCAAGACACCCTACTTCATGAGGACCCCTTGTTTGTCATTTCCACCCCTGATTCAGACTACATAACCTTCCATTCTTTACCCAAAGCATCTCAGAGACTTCTGTGACCATACGCTTCTCATAAAAAAGTATGAAATTTGCATTCATCGTCCACTTCAATGAGTTTCTGGCAGTCAGTGGCAGGGAAGGAGATATTCAGCTTCATCCTGAAGCAGCTGACCTCCTCTGAGTCACCACGAAAAAGAACCCCTTTGGTTTTTATGCTCCTTTCTGGGCACTTTACAGATGTTCAGTTACTAGGGTTGATTTCCATTTCCATTTCAATTTTCCATTTTAATTTTTTCTCCAGTAGCAGGGATGACTCCAGCCTCTCAAATAGGGCTGGATATGCCAGGCACTCCCGTTCTTCACACAGAGGTATGCCTGCAGGTGGACAAACTGCAGCAGGTGATGGTATAGTACTGCGGGCTGCTGTGGAGGTTGCTGGGATGCGCATCAGGCAAAAAAGACTAAGATGCTACTACTCCTTCACCTGGTACAGAGTGAGAATACCCTTATCAAAACCTCATGGGGGCCAGCAGTGACATAGTGGTTAAGGCGCTGGCCTCCCACATGGCCAATCATGGTTTAACTCCTGAACCTGGAGGCTTAAGAATCACACCATAGCCACCAAAAGTATAAGCTATTTAGGAATAAAACCAACCAAAGAAGTTAAAGACCTCCACAAGGAAAACTATGAGAAGCTAAAGAAAGAAATAGAAAATGACACAAAAAAGTAGAAGGACATCCCATGTTCCTGGACTGGAAGAATTAATAGAATCAAAATGGCAATTCTACCCAAATTAATGTACATATTTAATACAATGCCAATCAAAGTACTAGACACATTCTTCACAGATCTAGAAAAGGCAATCATGAAATTCGTCTGGAATCATAAAAGACCCCGTATTGCCAAAACAATTCTACACAAGAAGAGTGGAGTGGGTGGCATTTCATTCCCTGACCCAAAAATATACTACAAAGCTGTGGTAATAAAAACAGCGTGGTACTGGCACAGAAACAGACAGGTGGACCAATGGAACAGAATAGAGTCCCCAGAAATAAATTCCCAAACATATAGTCAACTGATTTTTGACAAGGGGTACCAGTCAATCCAGTGGGAAAAAGAAAACCTCTTCAGCAAATGGTGCTGGAAAAACTGGATTTCCTCCTGTAGAAAGATGAATCTGAACCCCTACCTCTCACCTTTGACAAAAATCAAGTCAAAGTGGATCAAGTATCTAAATCTAAGACCTCAAACTATAAAACTGCTCCTGGAAAACACTGGGGAAACTCTGGGAGACATTGGTGTAGGGAAAGACTTCTTAAATAAGACACCCAAAGCACAGTTGATAATCCCCAAAATAGACAAGTGGGATTACATCAGACTAAGAAGTTTCTGCATGGCAAAAGACATAGTAATTCGTGTGAATCAACAGCCCTCAGAATGGGAAAATATTTTTGTAAATTATGCATCAGATAAGGGACTGATAACTAGAATACACAAGGAACTAAAGAAGCTGTTTGGAAAAAAGATGATCAACTCTATTAAAAGATGGAAGAAGGAGTTGAAAAACCCACTCTCTAAAGATGACATACGAATAGCTAAAAGGCATATGAAAAAATGCTCAACATTCCTAATCGTAAGGGAAATGCATATCAAAACAACGATGGGGTACCACCTAACCCCAGTCAGAATGTCTAAGATTAAAAAAACAAAAAATGGTAAGTGTTGGTGGGGGTGTGGTGAAAGGGAACTTTTTTACACCAGCTGGTGGGAATGTAAATTGGTCCAGCCACTGTGGAGAACAATTTGGAGATTCCTCCTTTTGACAGAAAGTGAAAGAATATGGAAGATTTACTGCTGAGTGAAGCAAGCCAGGCTATGAAGGAAGGACATTGTATATCCCCACTTAATATATATCAAGTGTCTGCACTCTATAACTGAACTGATTGATTAAAAGATATACAAACACAAGAGATGGGTGTGAATGCCAGATGTGGTGTGTGTGGAGGAGTGGGGCCTAGGGAAAGACATTTGGAGGAGGGATACAGAGGCAGAGCATTGATGGGATGGGGAGGTGTGGTGTTACCTATTGAAGATATTTTGATCAACTGGACTGGGAGAAATGTTCACATATCGAAATGTTCACTTTGTAAGCTAAACAATGTGACTGAATGTATATTAATTAATTAATTAATTAATTAAAAAGGTATTTTAAAAAAAAAGAATCACACCAGGCACATGTGCGTGCATGCCCAAAATTCCAGGAGGAGATTGGAGAAGGGACTGCAGCATGGCCATCCCCCTGGGGGATGATTTCTCACTTTCCCTCTCACTGCCTCTCTAGCGAGTGCATGCACCCTATGGCAAAACAAAATAAAACAAAGCAAAACTGCACTGTAAAGTATTGATCTAATCATCAATTAACTGCATAGGCTGTTACTTTTCTGGCCATTTTTCCCCACCTAGTATGTGATATATTTTTTTTTTTCTTTTTTTTCTTTTTGTTTTGGAGAGGTTTTCGCTATAGGGCACGTGCGCTCGCCAGACAGAGAGAGACATAGAGACAGAAAGCGAGAAATCACCCCCCAGGGGGGATGGTCACGCCGCAATCCCTTCTCCTCCATTCTCCTCTCAGGATCCTGGGCATGCACACACATATGCCCGGCGTGAGTTTTAAGCCACCGGGTCTGAGACACGAACTGCTGTCGACTACGTGGGAGTCCAGCGACATAGCCATTACTCTAACTGCTGGTTCCCAGTATGTGATATTTTTAATGCCATCTTTTCCCTCATTTCTTCATCTACTTCCATCTTCATCTACAAATGACTCTTGCTGTCTGAAAACCCTTAATTTTTGATTAGGATACTTACTGGAGTTCACTTACCAATGAAGATAAAGTTGTTGTTTTTCCTTTCTCTCTTTCTTTTTAACTCATGAATCATTTACTAAGATTCTGCTTCTTGTAGAGCAAACACTAGTTAATCAATACAGTAACATTCTTCCATTTTAAGAATTATCCAGACTGTGTTAAGTCTTCAAGCTGCAGACATTCTCTACTGGGGTAATTTTTCTTTCTTAATATTGGAACTGAGGAGAGAGAGAGAGAGAGAGAGAGAGAGAGAGAGAGAGAGAGAGATACTATGTGACCACAGTTCCCTCCTAGTGCTCTCAGGAGAACTTCTCAATGAGACACCATTGTAATTTTTTTCCTAAAAGTGATGTAAGATTATGTTTACCAGGAACATGTCTGCCCTTCAAAATAAAGTCTGCAAGATTTGGGGTTGTGAGAAGGTCTGCGTACATGTGTGTGTGGGTGAAGTTCAAGTGCAGAAGTCAAGATCTGCCCAGAGGGGCATCTGCCCTTCTTCTCTTATCCTGCTACCCCATGAGTTCTGAAGTCTGAGCCTGTCTACACCGTGGCAGCTGGCCTTGGAGGTTTTGTTTTGTTTTGTTTTTGTCACAATGTGTATGCGTTCACTGACAGAGAGAGAAGGAAAGTGAGAAATCACCCCACCACACACACACCCCAGGGTGGATGGCCACATCACAATCCTTTTTCTTTTCTTACATTTTTCCTCTCAGGATTTTGGGCACGCATGTGCACACACCCACACTACAGGATCAGTATTTTTCAAGCTACCAGGTTCGGGACTTGATCTGTGCAATTGGCCATGTGGGATCCAGCATCTTAACCACCACGCCACCAACTGACCCCATTGCCTAGGAGGTTTATATGCATTATACCCGAGCCTCTTTTACCCTCTTACTTTGGTTATTGATTGCTATGTAACCATTCCAAAACTTAGAGGCTCAAACAGTTCATTTTATCACCTTTCATGATTTTGTGGGTCAGAAATTCAGACGTTTGATTGGGCAATTCTTTTGTGCTACACCCATCAGTTCAGGTTGTTTGGTCCTATGCAGCTGGTGGAGGGACTGGTATGGAGGGTCCTTGATGGTTTTTATCATATCTGGTGCCTTGCCAGGGGTGGCCAGGAGGCTGGGCTCAGCTGGACTGTCAGCCAGAGAACTGACACATGGCCTTGCCAATGTGGTGGCCCAAGGAAAGGCATATTTCCTACATGGGGGCTCAGGGATCCCAGAAAGACCATTTCAAGAGAAAGAATGGCCCTCTAGGGAGGAGCTCTTGGTCTTCTGACTTGAAACTCCCAGAACCTCACTCTGCCACATTCTCTTGGCCCAGCAAGTCACTAAGGGAAGCCCTGATACTAGGAGGTGGGAATTAGAGTCCACCTCTCAACAGGAAGAGGAGACAGTGTGGCCATCTTTCCTCTCCCTTACTAGCCTTACATTTTCTTTTCTGTATCATTTATCACTTTCTAACATACTAGATAATTCACTTACTTATTAGCTCTACTGCTTATTGTTAATGTAAGCTCCTTGAGTATAAGGATCATTCTTTTCTTCACTAATGTATCCTGAGCAGCTAGAAATAATGACTGGAACATAGTAGGTGCTCAATTAGCAATTGTTGAACATGGAATGAATCATTTAATCTCACTAGTCTTTGAAAAGCTTGTTATTGTCTGTATTTTATAGATCAAAAAATTGAAGCACAGAAATGTTCAGTCACCTTTCAAAGTCACACAGCTAGTAAGTGGCAGAGCCAGGGTTTGCAGCTAGGTTTTTGTGTTTGTACTTTCTTTCTGTCTCTGTCTCTCTTCTCTTTCCTACTTTCCAGGGTATGTGCATTCCCTGGAGAGACAAGAGAGAGGGAAAGTGAGAAAGCACTCCTCTAAGGAGAATGGCTCTGTCACAATCCCTTCTTCTTCATGGTCCTCTTGGGATTTTGGGCATGCACACAGACATGCCCAGTGTATTTTTCAAGCTGGTAGGGACTTGAACCATGTAGTTGGCCATGTGGGATCCAGCTATCTTTTTTTTTATTATTATTATTTTACTTTAGTAAAATATTTTAAAAACCAGAAAGACAGAGAGAGAGAGACAGAGAGACAGAAAGCGATAAATCACCCGCCGGGGGGGATGGCCATGCTGCAATCCCTTCTCTTCCATTTTCCTCTTGGGATCTTGGGCACGCATGCACATGCACCTGGCGTGAGTTTAAGCTACTGGGTCTGGGACTCAAACTGCAGTTGACTACATAGGAATCCAGTGACATAGCCATTATGCCAACTGCTGTCCCAAGGGATCCAGCTATCTTAACCACTACATCACTGGCCAGCCCCTGTTTGTACTTTCACAGGTCAGAAACAAATTCCACATCAGGGAAGAGACTCAGCACACGAGAGGGCCTTTCCTAGTCTCTCAGTCCAGCTCAGTGACTGGCTTCTCCTAGTCTCTGAGGCTAACTCAGTGACTGACCCCAGGTCCATGGTTCTCCCTTGAAATGACTTAACCTCACACACTGGCTCTGCTGAAAGTCCTACAGGGAACAAAGCACATTTCAGACCTCTGGGGAAAATTGAGTAAGAGAGGAAAGCGTTGCCCCTTCCCCAGCGCTGCTGGCATTAAGAGGTGAGACTGGACTCTTGGAAATGGAAAACATTCTTCGTTTGATTGTGAAATCAAGCCCGGCCACACAGCGATGAGCGGCCCAGCAGCTTCCTGTGCTCTGCTGAATAATTCTGCGGCATCTCCTCCTGGCTATATTTAGATGTGATCCTCAGTGTCTGTGTTTGCTGAGGAGGTGACACCACCTTGGGGATGTCTTTGCTGCCATTCTACACAGACCACCCCACCCCCCCGGCCCTTCCTTCTCCCCTCCATCCGGAATGTCAGACTTCCCTACTTTTCCAGGGAGAAGTCAACCTCCTTGGACACTTCTATTTTGTCATCTTTGGAACCATTCTGCCAATTGCATCTTTGGAATCAGCAGAATGATATCATGTGACCTTGTCAAGTCTGGTGAAAGCTTTTCCCTCTAAATATAAGTATTGGATCATTGGGAAAGTCATGACGCATTTTTGCTTAGATAAACACGGGTGACTTCCCAATAGCCTGGTATTTGGGCGCACATGGTTTCCTCTGGAATGGAGGTCAGGACTCTGGTTAGAGTCCTCTGTGGCTTGTCTGTTTCTCCTTTGGCCCAGCTCTCAGAACCCTCCCCCTGACCCTCACAGCCTCCTTTATATGACACAGCCCTGGGTTGGGAGCTGGCCAGAGAGTGACCTTGCCAAGTGGTAATGCTGGGACCCTGGAGGAGGGACCTGGCAGAACAGAGCTGGGTGATCCCAGGTGGGTGATGAAAACTGTGGCCCACTGGGGCTGTGTTACAGCTGGCTGGCAAGCAGGGGTGTGAGAGGTAGCTGGAAGATAGCCTAGGACAGAGGACATGGATCCAGAACATTAATAACTGGGGCGGAATGAGGCTGGGAACCAGGAGCAGCTAGCCACAAGATGGGCCGTCGTTCCTTCCGGATGCACTCTCTCAGCAGCTGTTGGCTGAGTGCCCACCGGTTGCCCAGAGCAGTGCTGGGCATTGTGGTATGAGGGCAGGCCACGGTCGTGTCCTACCCTTGTGGCTGAGTCCAGTAGTGAAGGCTGCGGTGAACAAACTGATTAGTAGGTACATCATTGAGAGTGTGAAGCGGTGTGCAAGAGAAGGGCAAGAAGGGATGTATCCCTGAGGTCTTCTGATCTGAGAGGAAGTAAGGCTGAGCTGGGAGAAGAGCAGGGAAGAGTGTTCTAGGCCGAGGACAGGCACTTGGGAAGGCTGTGAAAGGGATCACAATTTGGCACATTTCAGGAGCTGATCAAGGCTCTGGGGAGGCAGATGTACAGGGAGGAGTGGAGACTCCGGGCACACCAGCAGAATTTTATGGGATTAGAAGTCACTGCTACAGCTTGTACCCCGGGGACGTCTTAAATGTGTTGTGCAGTTTCTGACTGTGGAGAAAACACTGCCATGTCTGTCCTCCCATACTCCTGGAAACCTCTTCCAGGAAGTCTCTCTGTATTCTCCTGTTAGAACTAGCCTCTCTTGGACTCAGTGCTGGGAATTACGTGTGCACACACACCATCACTAAACTGCCACCCCGTGTGTGATACGTCTGCTCCCTCATGGGATGCTGTTCTTAAAGACAGGGCTAGATTTGTCTTTATTTTTGCATCCTCTGGGCCCTAGGTAGGACCAGGCACCTCATACATGCATGGTAATTATGGATGAAGGGGGTCCTGATTCCATTGCTGCATTAAACTGAACAGCCTAATACACTCAGATTCTGGGGCTCAGAAATCCAGGCTGGGAGTAACAAGAATGGTTTGTGTCTCCTTCATTATAATTGGGGCCTCAGGAGAAGATTCCAAGTCTGGGTAAAACTCAGCGACAGAGATCCGGAATCACCTGGAGGCGCTTCCTTCTCCTGCGTGGCTGTCGATGCTGGATGCTGGCCAGGACCTTGGCTGGGATGTCAGCCAGAGTGTCTGCACGTGGCCTCTCCATGGGCTGGGCTTCCTCACAAGGTGGCAGCCTTGGAGTGCTTGGCTCCTTCCATGACAGCCCAGGGCCTCAAAGTCGAGGGCCCCTGGAAGCTGCGTGGACTTCTCTGATCCTACCCTGGGAGTTGCCTGATGTTTCTGCCACCACAGACACTATCAATGAACCACAAACTAACCCAGACAGGGACCCCATCTCTCAGTGGAGGAGTGGGGATTCCATTGCGGAGCACTCCTGGCAGGGTAACGAGTAGGTCAGTTCAGCCATATGTGAACTGTGCCCTGTGGAGTGCCGGTAAGACCCCTTCCTGGAGGAGTGAGCCTGGTGCGCCGGGCTAGCCGGAGGAGAGCAGGCCCAGGTGTCTCTTGAGGAGCCCACAGGCACTACAGGACGGGATGCCCTTCAGGGCTCCATCTGCTCTCAAGGGAGAGGAGAAGTCCCGGCATCCAAGTGCAGTCAGGAAACACAGAACCTCCTAGAGTGATGAAAACGCATGGATGGGAAGGTCTGTGTGAGACATCAGCAATGCCACTCTGACTGCGGGGACTGGAGTGGAGGCCACGCCTGCGGTGGCAGCATGCAGGCAGATGTCCGTGTGCTCCCTGTGCAGCAGAGTGGGGGCACCTCCATGCTGCTCACGTCCTGCCTTGGACAAGCGCCGTGACCTCATTGTGTCTGAGTCGATCAGAGAGAGGCGGTGTATGGAAGAGGCTGGCATGGCTGGGGACTGCTAAGCCAGGCTTCCCAGGCTCCACTTCTGTCCTGAATCCTCAGGGAGTTGGTCCACGTGAAAGGACAGGCCTTCCCAGGGGGAGCCTGAGCTTCTGGGCTGGACCCACAGACCCTGGGGTTGCACATCTCACTGTCACCATGGTTCCGTCAGCTCACATTTTTAAAAAATTGAGGTAAGTTTCACATAACAAAATCCACCATCAGCCATCACTGCAGAACATTGTCCTCACACCATAGAGGAACCCGGTGCCCACTGCACTCCCAGCCCCCTCCCCTCACTGCCCTAAGGCCCCTGGCCGCCACGTATCCACTGGCTCTTGGGCCTGTCGTCCTGGACATTTCATGTAAGTGGAGTCATGTGATGCGTATCAGACTCTTTTTTTGCCCCTGCAGTGGGTGTGACAACCAGCTCAGGGCAAAGGCAGTATGTCCATGTCCCTAGGAGGGATGCCAGGAACCTATTTGACTCTCCTGCTGTTGAACATGTCTGGGTCAGTTCTTGAGCAACAGGAGACAGGGCCAGGGGCTGTCTCTCCCTCCTCCACGCCTCAGGTGGCCAGTTCTGAGGGGACCACCAGGAATAGTAAAGCATCCCTGGGCTGACTTTCTTCCCTCTCAGACCTGCCAACCCTGTTTCATGAGATAACCCCCCCCTCCACTTCCACCAGAGCAACAAGCAGATGAGCAAAAACAACTTCTGGCTTAGAAGCCCTGTCTCAGACTCTGCTGATTGGTGGGGAGGTGGCATACTAAGCCACCCCCAAGAGAGGAAAATGCCCAAGAGGGACTTGGCAGCTTTTCTAAGTGGCTGGTTGCCCCGGTGTGGATTTGGGAAGTGGTGAATGCAAGGGCCCTGGGTAGTCTCACCCCAAACCCGGCTCTGCCTCTCAAGTGCCCTTACTCAGCCTTCCCGTGCCTCCACCTACTCATCTGCAAAATGGGAACGATGCCATGTCCCCCGTACAGGGCTCGGGGGAAAAGAAGCGAGGTACCCCACATGAATGCGGTGCACGGGGCACAGTGATATTTTAACAGTCTGAGGGATCTGCAGGCTAAACCGAGACCCTGTTTCCTCAGATCAGTGAGTGCTGAAAGATGGCATTTCAGATGGTGTAAAAGCTATTTTGGGCTCCATTTATCCTCATCGTGTGTTGATAAACAAGATGCTGAGGCTAGGAATGTTTCTTGTGCAAGTCGTGGCATGTGCTGTGAGGAGTGCTGTTAGGGTCTGGCCTGGAGTCTAGATTACCAGAACACCCCAAAGCTGAGTGGGGTGCTGCTCTATTTTGGGTCATCTTTGAACAAGTATCTCCCCACCTCTGGGCTTCAGCTTTCTCCCGTGCAGGGTAGTTGTTCAGGCAGATGGCCCCAGATGGCCCTGAGATGTCATGGTCCCAAGCCCTCACTCTGTCCCTGGCTGAAGGAGCAGTTGACCTTGGCCGGAGATGTCCTGCTTTCTGATTGCTGTCTCTACAAACCTTTCTAACCTCTGCTCCTTTTCTGCCAAAGGAGCTGCCTGTAGACTCTCAGAAAGAGAGTTTCATGGTCCCTTTTTCTAGAAGGAATATCCCAGACCAGCATGTGGACTACGTCATGCCTGGACGTCCCAACCTGGAATCCCACTGACCTTTGCTGGGGTGGGAGAAGTTCTTGCTAGAACTTGAATGCCATATTGCAAACTTACATCAAATTCAATCAAGTCCCAGTGGCATTCCTGGGGCAAAATCAAGATTTTCCCTAAGATCCTGTGCTTTGGCAATGCAGAAGGCCTGCTATGGGCTCCCAGGCCTTAAGCCCATCACTGCTACACCCACATGAGTATCAGAACAATACGGGCTTTAATTTTCTGCTTTCCTTCCCCAAGAACCAAATCGACTAGCATTTATCCAGAATGATTTGCTGTTGGTTTAGAAGTTCACGTTTGGAGACAAGGACATTTCTGTAAAAGGCCCCAAAATAGCTGGAGAAAATAATCTGTTTGGTTGCTTGCCTGCAACAACAATAGAAGCAGGTGGAATGATTCATGGCTCCCGGGGAGAGGCCTTTCTGTGGGATCCTGCCTGGGCAGTACTTCTCAGAAGCACTTGCCAGGGTCAGGATATCTATAAAAGGTTGGGAACCAGATGGAAGAAGAGTTGGAGAGTGCGGCTGGGAGAAGGGGTGGGGGTGCTGAAGGCTGCAGGTGTGCTGGCTGGGCAGGTGGAGACTGGAGGGGAGGAAGGAAGGAAGGCCTGCCCTGATGGGGCACTTACCGAGGCAGGGCTCTCACAAAGAGCCGCCTCCTCTTGGCTACTCGAGTCCTCCCCTTCCATTAATAGACTGCCTGGAGCACCTACTGGGTGCCAAGTATAGTGTGAAAACTAGGTATCTGGAATAGGACTCTTGAGGCCACCACAGTCCTTATGACAGTTAATTCAATGTGATACAATCAATGCTATGGTCACACCAATATGGCTGATCCATGTTCTTTTTCACCTTAAAGGTCAAGTTTTAGGACCAGCAGATGGCATAATGGTTTCCTCACTGGACTCTCACATAGTCAACCATGGTTTGAATCCTGGACCCAGCAGCTTAAACTCACGCTGGGTGCATATGCGTGAGTGCCCAAAATCCCGAGAGGAGAATGGAAGAGAAGGGATTGTGGTGTGGCCATCCCTCTCGAGGGGGTGATTTCTCGCTTGTCCCTGTCTCTTTGGCGAGCGCAGGTGCCCGATAGCAAAAATCTCTCTTTTAAAAAAAGTCAGGTATTATCCTTCTCATTTTTACAGACAAGTAAACTGAGCAGAGGAGAAGTTAAATCTTTTGTGTTAGGTTACAGATAGTCAAGAGAGATTCTAGGAGGATTATCTGAGGTCAATGTAGTTCAATAAAAATAAGGTGAACCATGGGAGCCATTGTAAATTTTCTAGTAGCCATATTAAAAATAATGTAAAGAATCAGGGTGAAATTAATTTCAATGAAATATTTTTTTATAATCTAATACACAAAACATTATCACTTGAACATGTAATCAATATAGAGATTATTAATGAGGTACTTTGCATTTTTTTAACAAAATAATTAAATTTTGGTACATTTTATACTTGACAGCACATCTCAGCTGAGACTAGTCTCTTTTTTTTTTTTTTTTTTGCAGTAACCTCATGATCATATTTATTTATTTATTTATTTTTATTTATTTATTTATTTATTTATTTATTTGCATTCATTCTCTGAACATCATTACAGCATACAAAATGAGATTTTCCATCCAAATTACACTATATATTGTCTCAATCAAGCACATCAACAAGCATGTTATTGTCAGCAAATGATCTTCCATTTCTTGTCTTCTGTATGTTTTGCTTTTTTCCCCCCATCCTAGATTCTCTATCTCTTACCCTCTGCCATCTCCCACTCTCCTCCCACAGTCTCTGGTATCTATGTTTGCTTTCTATACTGTTTTCTCCTCACATTTTATTGTAACGCCAAAGACCCTAATCAATCCAAATACCCTCATAGCAAACACAGGTGATACCCACATTTCCATGAACACAAGTCTTACTTTACGCATCCTATAAAGTAGCACCTAGCTGTGGCTACATATCCTACTGCAGTCATTGAATATATATATTTTTTTTTCTGAAACTTTTTTTTTGTAACTCAATTTACATTCCTTCCCTAAGCTTCATCACAGCATACAAAATGCAATCTCCCATCCAGTACACACTGCATAGTGATACAATCATGCACATTACAAAAAATTTTCCATTACTAGTTCCTAGAATTACTTCCACCCCTCTTTCTGACCCTCTGTCCCTTCCCACCCTCCTCTCACACCACCTCCGGTGTCTACAATTGTCCTTCATTCCCTTCCCACCCACGTTGCATTGATCACACAATTTCCTACATAATCTAACTACTTTCAATGGTGAGTTCACTCATTACTACTAAGAAAACCAGTTTTAACTTAACTCAAAGAAATGCCAAGGAACTTTGCTTAAAGCCAGGAAACAAGTTAGGATTCTGTTCAAATGGAAGGTGCATGAACCTATCAGTCTCATGTACTTTTATCTTCTGTTCTGGTTCAATTTTCCTGATTAAATTCTAGGATATAATATTCAAATTCAGACTTGTCCCTCTGATTAAGTTGGCCACTTTCATAGTTTTTGGATTCTTATTTCCGTGTGTCTGTGTTTAATTTTCTTGATACAGCACACCCTTGAGAACTTCTTGGAGATCTGGTCTGGTGCTGGTAAATTCTTTCAGGTTTTGTTTATCTGAGAATGTTCTTGTCTTTTCTTCCCACCTGAAAGATAATGTTGCCGGGTACAGTATTCTTGGCTGAAACTGTTTCTCTCGTAACACTTTGAATATATTTTCCCATTCTCTCCTCGCTCGCATTGTTTCCGATGAGAGATCTGCTGTTAGCCTGATGGGATGTCCTTTGTAGGTAACTTGATGTTTCTCTCTTGCCAATCTTAGTATCTTGTCTTTGTCTGCGGTTTTGGTCAACCTGGCTATAATGTGTCTTGGAGAAGATCTTCTTGGGTTGATTCTATTTGGGGTCCTTTGTATTTCCTGGGACTGGATCTTCGAATGCCTCTCTAGGTTTGGAAAGTTTTCTTGCAGGATTTCATGGAATAGATTATCAATGCCCTTATGGGTCTCTTCACCTTCTGGAATGCCAATTATCTGGATATTTGGACGTTTGATGGTATCCAGTACTTCTCGCATATCATTCTCAAATTTTTGAGCCATTTTCTCAGTCTTCGTGGTGGACTTTTCTAAGCCAGCCATTTTCTCTTCTACATCTGAGATTCTATTTTCTGAATGATCTAGTCTGCTTTTAATACTTTCAAGGGAGATTTTGACTTCTTGTATTATAGACTTGATCTCTAGCAGTTCCGTTTGAGTCTTTTGTAAAGTGTGTAATTCCTCTTTTAGATCTTGCAAGAATTTCCTCATCTCCTGGAACTCGGCAACTTCTTTCTCCTTTCTCTTTAGCAGTTCATTATCTCTCTTTTCTTCCATCTCTGTTAGCTTCGACATTACGAATGCTCTAAATTCCTTATCAGACATTTCCATGACTTTCACCGAACTGCTTGTGGATGAAGGAGAGTTACTCTTTTCCATTGGAGGAGAGGTATTTTCTCGTTTTCCCATATTTCTCGTGATCCGACGGTGATTTCTTGTCATCTGATGAATGGCGTGTTTCTTTCAAATTCTTGAAGTTAAGCCTCAATGTTCAGGAGCAAGCAGACAGAGGTGTTCTAGAATCGGATTGCCGTTCTGTAGTGATCGCTGGTGCAGCAGATTCAGTAGGTATTGGGTGGAGAGACAAGAAAAAGGAAAATGAAAAAGAGAGAGAGAAACAACAACAAAAAGAGAGAAAAAAGACAAAAAAATAAAAAATTATAATTGCTTTTCTTTTTTTTTTTTAAAGAAAAAAATCACAAAATAGAAAACCGCGCGGCGCGCAAAGCGCGCCGCATGAAATATCTAGTTCCCAGTATCCATGTGGAATCTTCTCAGAGAATGGCTCAACTCTCCTGCCTGGGAGAAAGGAGCAGAAGGGCTTATTAACAAAACAAAAGATGGAGCTGAGAGCCAGAGAGAAATTCTACCTTTAAAAAAATCGTAAAAAGGAAAAATTACCAAAAAAAAAAATGAGGAGACAGGAGCAGAGAGAGACAGAGACCTCAGAGACACAGAGACAGGGATAGAAGGCCAGAGGGGCTCCCTACCACACTAGCTTTGCTTGCTGGAGGCTGAATTATGAGTAGAAAATCTTCATTTCGCCTGTGCCCTGAAATATCTAGTTCCCAGTATCCATGTGGAATCTTCTCAGAGAATGGCTCAACTCTCCTGCCACACTAGCTTTGCTTGCTGGAGGCTGAATTATGAGTAGAAAATCTTCATTTCGCCTGTGCCCTGAAATATCTAGTTCCCAGTATCCATGTGGAATCTTCTAAGAGAATGGCTCAACTCTCCTGCCACACTAGCTTTGCTTGCTGGAGGCTGAATTATGAGTAGAAAATCTTCATTTCGCCTGTGCCCTGAAATATCTAGTTCCCAGTATCCATGTGGAATCTTCTCAGAGAATCAGACTAGTCTCTTTTCAAATATGCAACAGTCACCCATGATTTGTGGGGGCCATACTGGACAGCATAATACTGGAAGCACACATGGGGTTTTCACGAAGCATGGTGGGGACACACAGCCAAGCTCCTGTGTCAGGGGCACCTTAGAGGGCCAGGCACAGCCTGTGCTGGCCCCGGGAACATGACCTCTCTGTGCTTCTGGAGTGCCATGGGTGATCCCAGGGATTGGCCAGGTAGAGGAGGACCGTGAGCCAGTGGGAGTAGTAGGGCCCCTAGCAGCTGCCTATGGGGGGAACTGGGAGCGTCTTCCATAAAGGGTGAGGGTGGGGCAGGAGGTGGGCAAGGAAGAGGAAGAGCCCTGTTATGGTGGGCCCGGCATGCTCACTAGGAGCCTGGGTTTCGTTCTACTGCTGCTGTGCACATTTGTGACATCATCAAGAGCTTGCTTTTCAACAGAGGTCTCAGGAAACTGGATTTGAGGAGCCCAAGCAGGAAAACAGAAGAAACTCTCATGAGCTGGAAAGAAATGTTTAGGGGATGACTTAGGGTAGGGGTACTCCACAGGGGTGCAGGGGTTGAGAGGAAGATCAAGGGCTGATTGTTCATTCTACTCACTGAGGTTTCTGCCTAAAGTCAGACATGGGTTCATGTGTATGTATATATCAGCTGCACTTGCTATTGCAAATATTTAGACAAATTAAGTTCATTAGCAAATCAATAAAATGGGGGGGGAAAGGCATAGAAAGCAATCATGGATACCAGAGACAATGGAGGGAGGGTTGGACAGGGCAGAGGGTTAGGGATAGGGAATCAAGGATGGCAAAAAAAAAAAAAAAAAAAAAAAAAAAAAAAAAGAAAAGAAAGCAAAATATACAAGACATAAGAAATGGAAAATTATTTGTTGATAACATGTATGTTGATGTGCTTGATTGAGCCAACAGTGTATTTTGGATAGAAAATTCATTTTGTATACTGTAATGATGTATAGCATATTAATGTTAAAAAAGATAAATAAATAAATTAATTTAAAAAGA
The DNA here is from genome assembly GCA_026018925.1 of Tupaia tana. NCBI lineage: Eukaryota > Metazoa > Chordata > Mammalia > Scandentia > Tupaiidae > Tupaia > Tupaia tana. The sequence goes on from JAKSZU010000015.1 coordinate 52,920,558, forward strand.
TAATGAACTAATTACATATAAAGGTATATAGTGCTTTTAATAAAAAAATAACTATCTTTATCAAAAAAAGAAAAAAAAAAGGGCTGATCTCTGGGATGTATCAGATTTGGGAGTGAGGTTGAGGGAAGAGTCTGCCAGCCCCCCATCTGCAAGGTGACATGATTTTTTCTGCTGAAATCCTGTCATGCTGGGGCTGAAGTAGATGGTCAGGAATTTGGAGCATACCCTCTGATTTACAAAGAAAGAATCACTGGTTCAAAGTCAAGAGGCAGCTAGGACCACCTGTAAGTCTCCTTGATGCCTGTGCCATCCCCAGTCCACCCTCCCCTGACCAGCCCAGGTCCAGCAAAAATGATCTGCCTCCCTCTGCCCTCTGCTCCACTTGGCAGTCTAATAAATGTGGATATTTCTTTCCATTTTTATTTCTCCCGAGGACTCTATGTCATATTGGGAACACCTGCCCCAGCGCTCAACAGTGCTCAGCCATCACTTGGAGGCCTGTGGTCCAGAGTGCCTGCAGTGAGAATGCAGGTGTTTCATAGAACAGGAGCTACGGCTCTGATTGGCCCCTCTAGCTGAAGCTGCCATTATTCAACCACAGTTGTGGTTCTGTCTACACCAATGTGTTCCCCTCTCTCCTGGGAGGCCTGGGCTTTTGCATTTCTTAGCTCCCTGGGAGGCATTTGCTGCTATACTATGAACCATGCTAAGGAGGGAGGGATAAAGCAAAGGGTCTCAGACTTAGCCACTCACTAGAGAAATGTCTGGAGAGATGATAAAAATCCAAAACCTGGACTGCTCTCCAGACCAATGAAAGCAGGACTTCTGGACAGGGGAGCTGATGTCTACCATTTTTAGTCTTGATTTTACTCTCTGGGAATCCAACCACCTCATGATGAACTCTACATTATCCAGGGAGAAAAAGGCCTTAGAGAGGGGAGAGGTCCCAGGGAAGAGAAGCAAGGCCAGACATGAGTCATCCACTGAGGGCCTAGACCCATGCGTAAGACCATCCTGGCCCTCCGTCCCAGTTAGCTGCTTCCAGCCATCACCCCGAGGAGCAGAGATGAGCTGTCCCCACAGAACCCTGCCTAAATCCCTGACTACAGATCACAAGTTTTATTTAAGGCAGATGGCAGATGATTGTTTGTCAGGCTCTAAGCTTGGGATGATTTCTTATGCAGCACTAGCTAATTGATACAACACATAGATCTGTAAGTGCCTTTAGAGTAGGACCTACCCTGCTTCATGTTTGTTATCCCTTCTACACTTTTTAAAAAACATTTATTTTTTCATAACAGTGAAAGGAAAACAGAGGGAGAGAAAGGGAAGGAGGGAGGGAAAAACAAACACCTTTAGCAGGGTGTCATGCCATGATCCACTCCCTGCCCTCCCAGTCAGTGAGGATCATGAGCACATGCTCCCAGTGTAGCTTGACCTGGGAGCCAAGTTTCCAGGTGACTTTCCACACAGACTCAGAATTGCTCAAGCAGTGTGTTGCACTGTGCCACCAAGCTGGCCTAGCAACCCTTCTACTCTTAGTGGGAATTTGGAGGACACTGAGAAATGCCCAATGCCCAGGGAAAGCCAGAGTGGAAAGCATAGTCTGTCCAGGCCAGATAAAGGCAGGAAATGGAGACTCTTTGATTGGAAATATGTTCAGTAAAAATCAAAGCAAAATAGACCAGGTTCCCGTCTGCACACAGATGAGTGTCTGGCCTTTGGTCGGCCTCTGCTGCACCTGCCTCCTGATCCTTCCTGTCACAGCTCTCCCTACAGTTTCAGCTTCCAGACATAGTGAATTTCCCAGAGGGTCCATGGAGCTCCCTCTGTTAACATCAGTGCTCTGGGGTTCCAAGCAAATTCTTCTGGAGGAGGCAGGACCCGAAAACAAGACGCTCTCATCCTCCCTTCTCCTCACCTGCTCTGTGTATTGTGAGGCACCAATGCAGGAATGTTAAGCATCGAAGGGCTCTTCTGATACACAGGTGTCTTGCTTGACACCACCCCCTTAGAGCATGAGATAACTCCCATTGCAGTTGTGGGCTCCCTCTCGCCCTGACCTCCTCACTGTCCTTGCTCACATATTCCTGTCTTTTGCAGTTGCTGCAAAATGCCAAGCTTCTACCAAGTTCAGAGCTCCATGCTGATGCTCCCTTGGCCTCAGTTGTTCTTGTGCTCATCTTTGCATGCTTCGATTCTTTTTTCGTTGTTGTTGTTGTTTGTTTGTTTGTTTTGGAGAGGTTTTTGCACGTGCGCTCACCAGAAAGACAGAGAGAGACAGAGGGACAGAAAGAGAGAAATCACCCCCCCCCCCCCAGGGGGATGGCCACACCGCAATCCCTTCTCCTCCATTCTCCTCTTGGGATCTTGGGCACGCACACACATGCGCCCGGTGTGAGTTTAAGCCACCGGTCCGGGACTCGAACCATGGTCAACTACATGGAAGTCCAGCGACATAGCCATTACGCCAACTGCTGGTCCCATTGCATGCTTCGATTCTTTGTCTCATTCTGTACTGAGCGCAAATGTCATCTCCCCAGAGAGTTCTTGTGACCATAGATAATGTCACCTGCTTTCTGTCACCAGGCCCTGACCACCCTCTCTTACATTCTCTGCTTGGTTTTGCTCCTGGTTCTTGCTACTCTCTGCATTTATTTCCTCTTTTCCAGACATACTTATTGCCTGTCTTCTTCTGACTGATTCCCTTCTGGATTCTGGTCACCTCACCTATGGTTGGCACCCTGTGAATGTTGGTGGAATGGATGGTGAGTGTGGACACCAGATGCTAAGCCCTGATCGGTGCAGACCCAATGCCCTTTGCTGGCCATCCCTTTTCCCCTGTGGTGTGTGTGCCTTTGGGTACGCAAGCTTTTGCTTCCGAGAGGCCCCTTCAGGCCCCAAATAGACTTTGTTGTGTCCATCCTTAGAGTGGTTTCTCGCAATCAACACCCCCTCCTGTCTGTTGAATTGCTCAGAAAACCAGGAAACTCTCAATCTAGGAGGGAAGGTGAACCCCAATGGAGCGATGTGGTTTTAGAAGAGGTGCTTGGTGTCTGCACCTCGTTTCTTCAGATCCTCAAGCTGGATGTGCTTTTCCTGAGGTGCAGTAACAAATGTCCACAAGCTTAGTGGCTTTGAACAGATCTTTTCTCTGATAGTTCTGGAGTCCAGAAGTTCAAAATCCTTTTTACAGGGCTAGGGTGTGGACAGGGCACACTCCCTCCAAGGGCTCTGGAGGACAATCTGTTCTTTGTATCTTCCCAGGTTTTGGTGTTCCTTGACTTAGGGCCACATCACTCCAATCTTTGCCTCGGTCTACACATCACCTTCTCTGTGTGTGTCTGTTTCAAAACCCCCTCTGCCTCTCTTGCATAAGGACATGTGTGATTGCATTTAGGACACACCAGTATAATCCAGAATGAGCAGCTCCTCTCTTGATCCCCAACATTAATCACACTCTTTTTGTTTCTTTCTTTCTTTCTTTCTTTTTTTTTTTTTGGAGAGGTTTTTGCTATAGGGCGTGTGCGCTCGCCAGACAGAGGGAGAGACAGAGAGACAGAAAGTGAGAAATCACCCCCCAGAGGGGATGGCCACGCCACAATCCCTTCTCTTCCATTCTCCTCTCGGGATGTTGGGCACACATGCACACGTGCCCAGTGTGAGTTTTAAGCCACCGGGTCCGGGATGTGAACCGTGGTCAACTACATGGGAGTCCAGCGACATAGCCATTACGCTAACTGCTGGTCCCCATTAATCATACTCTTTACCACAGAAGGTAATATCCCAGATTCCAGGAATTAGGAGTTGGATGTGTCCTTGGGGCCACCATTCAGCTCACTTTAACTGGGAATCATAATATCTGCCTAACTTGCTGCAAAGATTGCTGGCAAGATCCAAGGGGATTTGCCATAGGATCCTGCATCGAAATTGCACAGTCCCTTCACAGCTTTGTTTCTGGTGACTTTGAGAAAAATTCAAGGGGCAACAGAAAAGCGAGTTCTCATACTGGCCAACCAGGTTGCTTGCACATGTGGCCACCACTGAAATATGGGATGACACAAGACGATTTGTTCTGGCCTCAGTATCTTGGGTGTTGCAGCCTCTGTTGGTGTCGTGGCCACATGCTGACAACAGTTGCTTACTCTCACGGGTGTTTGCTGAGAAGCCAGACAGGCGAGACTGGAACAATCTGAACATGTGCTCTCTCATAGTTTTGCAAGCTCAGCAAAGATACCCAGATTTGCTTTGTGTGCAGAATAACCCCCTTTCTGGAAGGAACCTCACGTATCTTTCCGGCAGGAGAATCAGTGTCTGTGTTAACAGTATGCAGTATGTGGAGGTGAAAGAAAGAGAGGGGCCGGAAACTGTAAAGGCTGTGGGAGGGAGAAGGGGGAGATTATTGGGGGAGGAGGGCTCAGCCTGATTCTAATTGGGATGAACTGGGGAGCTTTAACACCCCACACCTAGGCTCTGACCTTCTGATGTAATTGGTCTGGGTGTTGGAGAGATTTTTTTTTTTTTGATAAAGAATTACTTTATTTAACTTCATTTATTTATTTTTAAAACTTTGACCAGAGAGGTTCAGAGTGAGTGAGCAAGCAAGAGAGAGAGAGAGAGAGGGAAAGTGAGAAAGCAAGCCACTAGGTCCAGGACTCAAACTGCAGTCAGTCATGTGGGAGTCCAGTGCCTTTAACCACCATGCCATGTACTGGCTCTGGCATTGGAGATTATTTTTAAAAATAATTATTAATATAATTTTGTTATTATTATTATTATTATTATTATTATTATTTATTTGCTATGGGCATGTGCACTCACCAGAGAGAGACATAAAGAGAAAGAGTTCAGAACGTGAGAAAGCAAGCTGCCAGGCCTAGGACTCAAAATGTGGTTGGCCGTTGGAGAGATGTTAAAGCAATCCTGATGATTCAAATGTGCAGGCTGTGCTCAGCATGTGACACTAGGTTCTGACTGGGTTATAACTCCATCCAGGTGTGGTGGACACCATGGTGTCAGGCTGGAAGGGCCAGCCAGATCACTGCATGGAAAGAGGGTCAGTCTTGGTAAACTGAGGTTTCCTTGGGAGAATGGCTTTCCTGCGAAGCTGAAGCAGCATCGGATTGTGTGTAGCCTCTTGGCCACCTCCGAGGCTGTGTGAACAGCAGGGAACAGCTGTGGTTTCTTGGAAAGCCCTGAGTAAAACCAGGCACTCCTGAGGAGGCCCATAGGACCCTGCAAAGCCGAGGGCCTGCCCGGGTTCAGTTCTTCTCAAGCAGCTTCCACGGGCCACCTTCCAGCCCCAGACACATCAGCTATTTCAAGCCTGAGTGACTAAGAGTTTCCATCATGTGGCACAGACTTTACTTCGAAGTCCTTCGGAGCTGCCAAGGGTCACGTTTCTCAGCTTATCCACAGCTGTCTGGGATCCAGGTCCCTGAGATCTCTTGTTTATGCCTTTCCAATTAAGCCTAATAGGGGAGGGGACAATGGCCTTGAATGACCCCTGCAATTGCAGCAAAATTTCTCAGAATACATGTTGCCTTCATAACCCCTCACTCCGTGTGGAAGGGTGGTTGCAGGGAAAGCAAAACAGTTGCCCAAACTCACACAGCTTGTCTGAGACAGCCTCAGGTTCCAAATATGAATCTCTGGACCCAGAGGGCTCATTGTCCCCTCTAGCCTGTGTTTGGGGGGAGGCCTCCTGACCCCTGCATTCCTCGCTCCTAGGCTATCAGTCTGCCACCATCAGGGACTAATTCCAGATTCCACGTTAGGAGAAATACACCTACTGCCTTAGGCTCAGGCAGTGCAGTTTGCAAAATGCGTCCTGAGACACCATGGCCACAGCACGAAGCAGGGGGCTGTGTGCGCTCCCAGCAGTGGCCTGCTGATGGGCCCTTCCCCAGGTCCAGGACAGAGGCAGCCCTTACCATAGCCTGCCCAGGACCATAGTGTTCAGGCACCCGGAGCAGACAGGCCACTGGATATCCACCCTCAGAGGGGGACAATTTGTTTGTATGAGGAAACTTCAAAAAGTTTGTGGAAAAATCAAAGACTGGTGGTGCAGCTCTAAAATGCAGTGTCCTGTAAGGCTGACCACACAGGATAGTTCCGGGTTCATGCTCGGAGACCTCCCTGAGGGTGCTGGGCATTTGTGCACCCGTGATTTGGAAGTGAAGGCCTTGTTGGAGGTCCTGTTTTTCTCTCTTTCTCTTACTCATAGAAGAAATAAAGTTTACAAAATTATATACACACACACACACACACACACACACGCACACACACATATTTATATACATAAATACATACATATGTATATTTTGGTGCAAAAAATTTTGAAATTCATAATTTTCCATGAACTTTCTTAGGACCTCTTCCATGATCACTATCTCCCGACCATGATTGACTCTGAGGAGGGGCTGTGCTCTCAGGTTTGGCACCTATGGGGGTACAGTTGGGCAGAGGATGGGAGTTGAGCTTCCATGCAGTTAGCAAAGACCTTGACTGGCTGGCTCCATGGGGCTCTGGTCTGTCCTGAATAGAAGCAAGAAGAGCTCGGTTTTCCACCAAATGGGGGCCTTTCCTACAATGGGGTGCAGACCAGGGTGGACAAGGCACTCAAGAAGAGCTACCAGCCAGTCCTACAGACGCTGAGGGGCTACTATGGCCTGAGGGAGGGTTCTGGGAGAATGTGTGACACCCAACATGATCACAAGTCAATTAGCTAGGCTTATTGGAGGCTGTGAGACAAGCCAGCATGGTGGTTAAGAACAAGGGAAAGTGCCCAGGCTGGAATCCCCTCACTCCGTACCCCTCACTTCCTGTAGCAGTAAGCTGTAGGAACTCAGAAGCTACATGATCTCTCTGTGACTCCGTTTCTATACCTGTAGGAAGGAAATCTTGATAGAACATATTTTGTTGTGAGGACCAAATCAACTATCATCGACAACTTTAACTCATTGACAAAATGCTTAATAAACAGCATTCTGTTCCTGGAAGAGGCTGGATGTGCTGAGGGCCTTCCCTGAATTAGATGGTTCCCAACTTTATGATGATTTGACTTGAGATATTTCAGCTTTATGATGGTGTGAAAATGATACATGTTTAGAAGGAGCTGTACTTTTGTACTTTGAGTATCCATACAACCATTCTATTTTTCACTTTCAGTACATGTGATAAATTACATGACATATTCAACACTTTTTTTTTTTTATAAAATAGGCTTTGTGTAAGATGATTTTGCCCAATTATAGACTAATATAAGAGTTCTGAGCACATTTAGACAAGGCTAAGCTATGAAGTACAGTAAATTAGATGTATTAAATGCATTTTTAACTTATGGTATTTTCAACTTCTTTTGGGTTTATTGAGCTGTAACCTCATCATAAGTCAAGGAGCATCTGTATAGGGAGTGATACGTCCGAAATATTGGACCTCAGGGTGGGGACTCAAGTTGCGAAGATCAACAGGGTGTGCCCCTGCCTAGCACATACCCAGAATTCAGAGAGAATAATAGGCTTAATGCTCAAGTTTGGGTTTCCAAATATGCTTTCGAAGTCCATAGAGAGTTCCAGAATCCAAGGACAGGGAAGTCCCAATGGGCTACTCAGGTGGGGGCAATTCCACTGTCACCTCCTAGGCTCTAGAGCAGTTCAGTAGGCCCAGAGAAGGTACTGAGGTGTCTTTCCCAGTCTCTCGGAACAGTTCTGTGCCCTGAGGTGTGCAGCTCTGGCAGTGGCCTGGCTAGGGAGGACACAAAGAATATAGGTCATCAGCCCAAGCCTAGTGGGAACGTGCAATGCTGAGAGTGGACAGATGCTGAGCTGGTTCACAGAGCTGCTGCTGATGCCTGAGTGCTGTGTGTCCACCTCCCACTCCACGAGCCAGGAGAAGGAGAGGGAGAAGTCCAGGTTAAGCCCCACATGACCCAGTTAATCCTTGCCATTGAGACAGATTAAGCTTCCCTACCCCTTTTGGGAGGAAAGGAGAATACAAAATGGCAGTGTTATGCTGTTGAAGAAAACATGGTTACATCAGCACAGCCTGCATTTTGGACCTGCATGTATGTGCCTACTACCTGCAGATCCTCTTTATGTTCTCTTGAAACTCACCCACTTGGCATCCTGGCTCCTAAAAGTTTCTTCAAGCTTCGTCCAAATATTAAAGAATGTTTCAAAGGAGAGAATTTGTATACGGAAGCGCGCTTTTTGAGTGTTAATGCGCCGTACACATCTAAGAGATGGGGTTAGTAATAATGAGCAGAATCAGTCTAGGAAGAGAAAGCATTAAATCCAGAAGGCACTAAGGAGGGGATTATCCTGAGAGGATACGTCTAATACTGTGTCTAATTGTGCTGTTTCTCTGTCACACAAAGTCCTGACAATGCTCCCTGTCATGGTTACATACTGCCTAGAACAGGTGATTAAATAGCTCTTAAACAAGTCATATTGGTTAATTCCAAAGCCATAGACACTGCCTTGGGAAGCTTCCTACAGGCAATAGGGTTGATATCAAACATAAGTCTGTCAACATCTGATATTTACGATGTTTAAGTTTACAGATGCAACTTTATCTTCAGAGAAAAGGAAGTTGGCTGCTGTTCTGGGCTGGATTTAACCATTTTAGCGTCGTGCATTTCAGCTCACAGGACACACTTGCCTATTTGATACTTTTCTCACTGCTTCCCTCCTCTCTGGAGGGCTATCTCCCTCCTTGATGTGTTTTGAGGTCCTTCTGGGACCTCAGTCTGCCTTGAGTTGCAGGGAGAAATTTAGAAAGTTTAGGCTAGTTTTAAAAGTCTGGTTTTTAAGTCAGATCAAGAAATCTGAGTTCAAATACCCATACAGCCTCCTTACATATAACTTGGCCCACGTTTTTCAAATTAACTTGGCCTCCTCATGTGTAAAATGAGGATGCCGATGGTTGCTGACATAATACTCTGTATTGTGAGCAGGGTTGCTCTGTTGTGTGTTTTCAGGGGTCCATTCACATTGTCTTTTACATCACTGGTTCCTCGTGGGTGTAGTCAGAATGGCACTCCTTGGAGCTGCTGATGGTTAGGCGAGTTGTGTGGATAAGTGTGAGCATGTATGGAAGGCTCACAACACAGCCCGCCAGCCCCACGCTCCCAGGTATGCATGGGCAGTCTCTGATGCTGGCTCTGAAGCCCCTGGAACCCACAGCCCATCATCACCAATGATCCGGTCATATTTTCTTTTACATCTTTTGGGACTCTGGTATGTTAAGTGTGTTTGTAATTGTTATATCTTCTTGATGAATTGAATTTTTCATTAGTATATGGTTTCTTTTTCTGTGTTTTACAAAGTTTTTAACTTAAATTCTATTTTGTCTGGTATTAGGAAAACCACCCTTCTCTCTTGGTTGTTATTTTCATGGACTATCTTTCCCATTTCTCATTTTCAACTTATTCATGTCTTTAGATCTCTTTTAGACAGCATATAATTATATCGTTTTATCTTAATTTTTCTGTCAACTCTCGTTTTGAATTAGAGATCTTAATCCATTTACATGTAAAGTAACTATCAACAAGGAAGAACTGACTTATGCCATTTTGCTATTTGGTGTCTCCATTTTTTATTAAGTTTTTGTTCCTCAATTTCTCCACTATTGCTCTCTTTTTATTTAAGTCTTTGTAGTATACATTTTTTAATTTTCACCTCATTTGTTGTTTTTCTGTATATTTTAAAGCTATTTTCTTAGTGGTTACCATAGGAAATATAATTGGAACCTTAATTTTATAAGAAACTCATTTGAACCAACGTCAATTTAGCTTCAGTAGTATACAAATCCTCCGCTGCTACAGTGCTGTTCCCCCCCATATGTTGTTATAACAACAATAATGCTATCGTTCCATATTTAAAACAGTTTATTACAGATTGTAATTGTTGTTCAGCAAAAATAAATATTTACCTTTTGCTCTTTATTTCTTTGTACAGCTTTAATTTACTGTGCAGTGCCCTTTTATTTCTACCTGAAGAACTCTCTTGGCATTTCTGTTGCATTTTAAAATCTTTGTAGAGCTATTTGTATCTGTCCATATACATCTCATTTAGTCCCATCTCATATCTGGGTGGTGGTACATCCCATAGCCCTGTTTTGAAGTCCGTAGCCTGCTATTTATGTTCAGATCCCCTCATGTACAGCTTATGGTTGAGCCCAAATGTCATAACCAATTTCTGTGTGGCTTTCCTGAGCTGCACCCTGCCTATGACTTCCTTAGTACTTTGTGATTTCCTAGGGGCTCCCTTTTTCAGTCCTGTAGACAGAAACTCAGTACTTTCTTTATTTCACTCCTCCTACACTCTCTCACCAATTGTATCCATGTCTGGGATCAAAGAGCAGCAGAAGATAGAAAAGATGCAACAGAGCTCAGTCCACCCACATGGGCTCATGTTGCCTCCAATTGGTAAGAATGCTCTCTTTTTTGGCGTTTTAGATTCTTTATTGCTGTTTTGGCTGGTGCCACTGTTGGCAATAGATTGTGTGAGTGAATGGAAAAAGGGGGAAAAGGAAAGTTTCCACTCTGTGTGTTCAAGGACTGTTTTCCCACTCTCCAAGTAAGACTAGAAGGCCTCTCCTCAAACTGTTTCTATCCAGGACAATGTTCACATCCAGGTTTTGGGTTACACTGAGTTCAGGCCAGGGAATATCAGAGGATAGTAAGACAGCACGGCCAGTTCAGCAGCACTCGATTTCCAGTCTCTCCAATCTTACAGCTACTATTTACTTTTTGGGGTTTTCAGAAAGCTGTTCCATAAATTCTTTACAGGTTATATAGCTCCATTCAGAAGCAATAGCCTGAGGCATACTTAACTTGGTCTCACCCCAAAGTAGAACCTCTCCTGATCTTTTTTATGTCTTAGGGGTGTTATTCTCAGACCTCTCTCTTTAGCAAAAAGTACAATTGACCCCTTCCCTCTTGCACTGCTCCTTTACTCCTAAAGCATCCTCAAGAACTGTTACACCCCAGTACATAAACTGAAGGTAAGCTTAAGCGAAAGTGATCAGCTACAAGCCCCTTGTATGAAACAGAAGATTCAACCCCCTCCCTCTATGAATATTTGTTGGGCAAGGTCCTATACCAAACATTTATTGAGTAAGAATGATATAATTGGCGTAACACTGAAGTCAGGGGCCTTATTGACCACTGGGCATTTTCTATCTCTTTACATAAATAATAGGAACAAGATAATGATGATAATACTATTCATTTGTAATAATATGCCCAATTGGAATTGTAGGAGAGAAATATTCAACGAATATTTGTTAACTTAATAGCAGTGCAAATTGGTACAGTCTTCTTGGAAAGAAATTAGAGGAAAAAAACAAGAAATATTAAAACATTTATTCATACATACTTGAGAATGTATGCTGAGGAAATAACTCTTAAAAATAAAGTCATATACTCAAAAAGGACTTATTAAAGAATTATCTCTATTAGCCAGACATTGAATACAACCCTAGTATCCCCAAACTAAAGAACATCTCATTAAAGTATGGTACATTAATATTGTTACAGAATATAGTAATTTAAAATGAACATTTTGAATACAAATGAACAGACAAAACTGTTACAGTATAATGATAGATCAACTATCTACTGCAGTGTAATTTTAATACTTAACTAGACCAGAATGTTTTTTATTCCTGAAAGGGAACAAATCCTTTCTGGAACAATAAACTATGGATGCTGCCCAAATAAAAAAGACAGAAAATAAAGTTTAAAGGAAATATCAGTGTAGCCTATAATTAATAAAAATATAGCATTTCATATTTGTACTTCACCCAGTAGGGTAAAAAAAAAATCCCTCCTAGTATATTGATCTTTTCTATTACTGCATTATTCAATCCTCTTATTAATTTAGTAGTTTTTTAAACAGAGTTTTTCAGTTTTCTAAGTATGCAAGCATATAATCTTTAAGCAAAATACTTTTTTACCTCTTCATATTTCATTTTAGTCTTCAGTATTTTGTCTTGAAGTATTAGGAAAAAGCTCCAAAGCATTGTTGAACAACAGTAGTGTTGTAAGATAATCCCTTCTTATTCCAGAATCTTTAACATAATTTATTATGTAAACCATGTCAACAGGAAAATATTACTATAGCAAATCACATTAAAAATGGAAAAATTTTTTTTTATAAAACTCCATATTTCATTCTCCTAGAAATTATTTTTTAAGTGTTTTTTTTTTCAGTCTTTGCTATGTGGCATGTGCACTTACCAGAAAGAGACAGAGAAAGAGAGACAGAGATAAAGAAAGTGAGCAATCACTCCCCATGGGAGATGGCCACATTGCAATCCCTTTCCTCTCAGGATTTTGAGCATGTATGCATACATGTCCCGCATGTTTTCCAAACCTCCAGGTCCAGGACTCAAATCACAAAGCTGTCCACGTGAGATTCAGTTGCCGTAACCACCATGCCACTTGCTAGCCCTTAAAGGTCATTTATTTTTAAAGCTTCTCTTTCTTTTTCTTTCTTTCTTTCTTTCTTTCTTTCTTTCTTTCTTTCTTTCTTTCTTTCTCTTTCTTTCTTTCCTTTTTTCTTTCTTCTTTCTTTCTTCTTTCTTACTCTCTTTCTTTCTTTCTTTCTTTCTTTCTTTCTTTCTTTCTTTCTTTCTTTCATTCTTTCTCCTTTCTTTCTTCCATGAGTGAAAGAGACAGAGACAGAGGTAGGCAGAGAGATGAAAACACAGCACTCTTAACAGGTTCGTGATACCATGATCCACCCCCAGTCTCATCCAGCCCCAAATCCTCAGGCTACGCCTGTCTGGTGTACTCAGGGAGGTCTCTGAATACAAACCCAGACCTTCCCATGTGACAGCCTCACAGTGCATCATGTTTTACTGCTATGCCACGTCTGTCTCCTGTTATGGAAGGTTAAACATGATTGGAATAGGAGTGTAGAAAGAGATAAAAAGAAAAGTGTCTCCTCCAAACTACTAGCATATATCCTATTTTGTATGCCACTCTACAAATATATCCAAAGTAGCTATTTAAAAATGAATGTATATGATATAATAATATTTATGAACCATCCTTTCATTTAATACATTGACTTCATGAATTATTGTGATATTACATTGCATATCCTTAAGAACTCTTACTACTTTTTGGGGGGGCGAAGTCCATCTTTTGTGCCATTTCTATTAACTTTGTGTTCATGAAGATTTTCTCTTATAGTTCTAAAACTTTTATAGTTTTGTTTTTTTTTTTCATTTATTTATTTTTACATTTTTCCACAAACATTTACTTTACATAGCAAAAAATTTTAGCTCATACTCTATAATTCTTGACAGTTTACAAACAACTTTCAAAATCTCAAAATACTGAATTTTAAAGATAATGTTCAAAATATGTCTTATAATTTTGTATAATTTTAAAACTCTATAACAACAGAAGCAGAATGGTTTCAAAAATATATATATACATATATACACAAATATACAAATATATATATATATATATATATATATATATATATATATACACATACACATTTAGAGTGCAGACACTCGGTATATATTAAGTGGGGACATACAATGCCTCTCCTTCATAGCATGGCTTGCTTCACTCAACAGTAAGTCTTCCATATTCATCCACTTCCTTTAAAAAGCCAGGGATTTGTTGTTTTTTTATGGATGAATAGTATTCCATTGAGTATATGTGCCACAGTTTTTCTAACCATTCATCAGTTTGTGGGCATTTAGGTTGTTTCCATGACTTAGCAATCGTGAAAAGTGCCTCAATAAACATCGATGTGCAAGCACTTTTTCGATTAAGTATTCTTCTGTCCTTCGGGTAGATACCAAGGAGTGGGATTGCTGGATCATATGGTAGTTCTATTTGTAGATTTTGGAGGAATCTCCAAATTGTTCTCCACAGTGGTTGTACCAATTTACAGTCCCACCAGCAGTGTAAGAGAGTTCCCTTTTCACCACACCCCCTCCAGCACTTATCATTTTTTGTTTTTTTTAATCTTAGACATTCTGACTGGGGTTAGGTGATATCTCATTGTTGTTTTGATTTGCATTTCTCTTACAATGAGGGATGTTGAGCATTTTTTCATATGCCTTTTAGCTATTCGTATGTCATCTTTAGAAAGTAGTTTTTTCAACTCATTCTCCCATCTTTTAATAGGATTGATTGTCTTTTTCCGGAACAGCCGCTTGAGTTCCTTGTGGATTCTGGTTATCAGTCCCTTGTCTGATGCATAGTTTACAAAAATATTTTCCTATTCTGAGGGCTGTCTGTTCACACTAATCACTGTGTCTTTTGCCATGCAGAAACTTCTTAGTCTGATGTAATCCCACTTGTCTATTTTAGGGATCATAGACTGTGCATTGGGAGTCTTATTTAAGAAGTTTTTCCCTACCCCGATGTCTCCCAGAGTTTCCCCGGTGTTTTCAAGGAGCAGTTTTATAGTTTGAGGTCTTAGATTTAGATCTTTGATCCACCTTGACTTTATTTTTGTTAGAGGTGAGAGGTAGGGGTTCAGATTCATCTTTCTGCAAGTGGAGATCCAGTTTTGCCAGCACCATTTGCTGAAGAGGTTATCCTTTTCCCACAGGATTGACTGGTGCCCCTTGTCAAAAATCAGTTGGCTGTATATTTGAGCATTCATTCCTGGGGACTCTATTCTGTTCCATTGGTCCACCTGTCTGTTCCTGTGCCAGTATCATGCTGTTTTGATTACCACAGCTTTGTAGTATATTTTTGGGTCAGGGAGTGAGATGCCGCCCACTCCATTCTTCTTGTGCAAAACTGCTTTGGCAATACGGGGTCTTTTATGATTCCAGACAAACATTATGATTGTCTTTCCTAGATCTGTGAAGAATGTGTCTGGTACTTTGATTGGCATTGCATTAAATAGGTAGATTAATTTGGGTAAAATTGCCATTTTGATTATATTAATTCTTCCAATCCAGGAACATGGGATGTCCTTCCACTTTTTTGTGTCACTTTCAATTTCTTTTTTTATCTTCTCATAGTTTTCCTTATGGAGGTCTTTAACTTCTTTAGTTAGATTTATCCCTAAGTATCTTATACTTTTTGTGGCTATGGTAAATGGAACAACTTTTTTCAGTTCCATCTCAGTCTGCCTGTTGTTCATATACAGAAACAGAAATGCTATAGATTTCTGGATATTAATTTTGTATCCTGCAACGTTACTGTATTCATGTATTACTTCCAGAAATTTTTTTATGGAAACAATTGGGTCTTCTATGTATACAATCATGTCATCTGCAAATAGAGAGAGTTTCACCTCTTCTTTTCCTATTTGAATGCCTTTTATTTTTTCCTCTTTTCTGATTACAATGGCCCAGACTTCTAGTACTATATTGAAGAGGAGTGGAGAAAGTGGACATCCTTGTCTTATACCCATTTTTAGTGGAAAAGCTTTCAGCTTTTCTCCATTGAGGATGATGTTCGCTATGGGTTTTTCATAGATAGCTTTTATTGTGTTGAGAAATGGCCCTTCTATGCCCATTTTGCTGAGAGTCTTGATCATGAAGGGATGTTGTATCTTATCAAATGCTTTTTCTGCATCAATTGATATGACCATATGGTTTTTATCTTTCTTCCTATTAATATGGTGTATTACATTTATGGTTTTGCATATGTTGAACCAACCTTGCATTCCTGGGATAAAGCCTACCTGATCATGATGTATAATCTTTTTGATAAGTTGTTGTATACGATTTGCTAGTACCTTGTTGAGAATCTTCGCGTCTATATTCATCAGGGATATTGGTCTATAGTTTTCCTTCCTTGTCCTGTCCTTATCTGTTTTAAGGATAAGGGTGATAGAGGCTTCGTAGAATGAATTAGGGAGAGATTCACCCTTTTGGATATTTAGAAATAATTTGAGCAGAATGGGGGTTAACTCTTCTTTGAAAGTTTTGTAGAATTCAGAGGTGAATCCATCGGGGCCAGGGCTTTTCTTTGTTGGGAGGTTATTTATAACTGATTTGATCTCCTGGCTTGTTATGGACCTATTCAGACTTTCTATATCCTCCTGGCTCAATCTAGGTAGATTATACCTGTCCAGAAATTTGTCCATCTCATCCAAATTATCTTGTTTCTTGGCATACAGATGTTCATAGTATCCTCTAATAATGTTTTTTATTTCTACTATGTCTGTTGTTATTTTGCCTGCTTCATTGCAGATCTGATTCACTTGGTTCTTTTCTCTCTTCTTCTTAATAAGTCTCGCTAGTGGTGTATCAATTTTGTTTATCTTTTCAAAGAACCAGCTTTTACTTTCATTTATTTTCTGTATAGTTTGTTTATTTTCTATTTCATTTATTTCTGCTCGTATCTTTATTATTTCCTTTCTCCTGGAGTTTTTTGGATCTTTTTGCTGTTGCTTTTCCAATTCTGTGAGGCATGATGTTAGGTGATCCATTTGCCTTCTTTCCATACTCCTCTTATGTGCACTAATTGCTATGAACTTCCCTCTTATGACTGCTTTAGCAGTGTCCCAAAGATTATGGAAACTCGTGTCCTCATTGTCATTGGCTTCCATGAACCTTTTGATTTCAGTCTTTATTTCTTCAGTAGTTGTGGAGTCATTCAGGAGTAGGTTATTAAGTTTCCATGTATTTGAGTATTTTTGAGGATTTCTCTTGAAATTAAACTCAAGTTTAATTCCATCATGGTCGGTGAAGATGCTGGGTATAGTTTCTATGCTTTTGAATCTGTAGAGGCTTGCTTTGTGCCCAATGATGTGGTCAATCTTCGAGAATGTTCCATGTGGCAGCGAGAAAAAAGTGTATCTTGAGGTTTTAGGATAGAAAGTTCTATAGATGTCTGTTAAGTCCATTTGATTTATGATATCATTTAGATCTTTTATCTCTTTACCTATTTTTTTGTCTAGATGATCTATCCAGGGGGGATAGTGCAGTGTTGAGGTCTCCAACAATTAGTGTGTTGCAGTCTATCTCCCTTTTTAGATCTAGCAGTCTTTCCTTCACATATTTGGGTGCTCCTGTGTTGGGTGCATAGATATTAATAAGCGTTATATCTTCTTGATCGATTGATCCTTTTACTACAATATAGTGCCCTTCTTTGTCTCTTTGAACAGTTTTTGTTTTAAAGCCTATTTTGTCAGAGATCAGTATTGCGACTCCAGCTCTTTTTTGGTTCCCATTTGCATGGAAAATCTTTTTCCAACCCTTCACTTTCAGTCTATGTATATCTTTATCCGTGAAGTGGGTTTCCTGTAGGCAACAGATAGAGGGTTTTTGGTTTTTAACCCATTCAGCCAGTCTGTGTCTCTTGATTGGAGAGTTTAATCCATTAACATTCAATGTTATTATTGATGTTAATGGATCTGTCCCGGCATTTAAGTTGGCCATTGTCTTAGTTGCCTTTTACTCTTTTGTTTCTGGCTGTTACTTCTTTAGTTTTCCTGGAACAGTACTTTCTTCAGGGTTTCATGGAGAGCTGGCCTGGTGCTGGCAAATTCTTTCAGGTTTTGTTTGTCTGAGAAGATTTTAATCTTTTTTTCCCATATGAAGGATAATCTTGCAGGATACAATAGTCTTGGTTGAAATTGTTTCTCTCTTAACACTTTCGATACATCTTCCCATTCTTTCCTTGCTTGCATTGTTTCCATTGAGAAGTCCGGTGTTAGCCTGATGGGGTGACCTTTGTAAGTCACTTGTCGTTTCTCTCTTGCTAGTTTTAGTATCTTATCTCTATCTGTGGTCTTAGCCAGTCTGGCTATGATATGCCTTGGGGAAGATCTTCTTGGGTTGATTCTATTTGGTGTCCTTTGTATTTCTTGGGTCTGGATGTTGGAGTGCCTCTCTATCCTTGGGAAATTTTCTTCCAAGATTTCATGGAATAGGTTTTCCATGCTCTTATTAGTTTCTTCACCTTCTGGGATACCAATTATTCGGACGTTAGGACGTCTAATGGAATCTAGTAATTCTCGTATGTTATCTTCATGGTTTTTTTTTGTTATTTTCTCTATCTTATTGGTGGTTTTCTCTAGGTCAGAAGTTTTATCTTCTACATCAGAGATTCGACCTTCAGCATGGTCTAATCGACTTTTAATACTTTCAAGAGAGTTTTTGATTTCCTGTGTTTCAGACTTCACCTCTAATAGTTCCTTCTTATTCTTCCTCAGAATTTCTTCCTTCATATCGTTGAAGGACTTTCTCATCTCCTGTAATTCATTGTCTCTTTTCTGTTCCAGCTCATGGTACTTGTTCAACATGAATGTTCTAAACTCTATCTCGGACATTTTGGTAACGTCCTCTATTTTTTCAGGAACAGGAAGGGAGTTACTGTGTTCCTTTGATGGAGACATATTTCCTGCTTTATTCAGGCCTGAGGTTCTTGTACTTCTAACCATTGGGAGATGTGTTCCCTTTGAAAAACCTTTTACGAGAAGGTTTCTTCTAATAGGAGCAAGTGTGTTTCCTTTCTGATGTGGAATGGAGACAGCCAAAGTCTATCTTCAATTGTGTTTAGTAATGTAAACCAAGAAAAAGTATTCTCTTCAGGTGTCCAAAGAAATGTAAAAATATGGAACGCTTCACGAATTTGTGTGTCATCCTTGCGCAGGGGGCCATGCTAATCTTCTCTGTATCGTTCCAATTTTAGTATATGTGCTGCCGAAGCGAGCACTTGTTGCTGTTTTAATTTGATGAGAGAGAGAGAGAGAGAGAGAGAGAGAGAGAGAGAGAGAGAAAACAAGCCATCAGGTCCAGGACTTGAAACACAGTTGGCCTTGTGGAAGTCCAGTGCCCTAACCACCACCATGCTACCTGCTGGCCCCACTTTGTGCTTCTTTAAAAAAAATTGTTTTGGTTATTCTAGTTCTTTTGCCTTTCTGTATATGTATTTTAGAATCAGATGGACTGTGCCTACAAAATATTCTGTTGTAATTATGATTGATATTGCCTAAATTCTATAAAATATCAAATTATCAAAAAATATGTATTCATCTAGGAATTGAACCATGTATATTATGTATATTCCCTACTCACAGTATATTATCCTTTACCATAGTGATGGACTCATTTTGCCAATGTTTAATTTATACAACTCAAGTGTTTGATGCAAGATCGCATTTTTCCCATTTTAAATAATCAGTCTTTTTTTTTTGGAGAGGTTTTTGCTATAGGGCATGTGTGCTTGCCAGAAAGTCAGAGAGAGACAGAGAGATAGAAAGCGAGAAATCACCCCTCAGGGGCGATGGCCATGCCGCAATCCCTTCTCCTCCATTCTCCTCTCAGGATCTTGCGCATGCATGCACATGTACCCAGTGTGAGTTTAAGTCACCAGGTCTGGGACTCGTCCTGCAGTTGGCTACATGGGAGTTCAGTGACATAGCCATTAAGCTAACTGCTGGTCCCAGTCATTTATTTTTATAAGCATGTAATAGTTTCTTTTCCATAATTGGAACATAGGAATTTCACCAGGAAATATTACTGAGTATCTAGTTTTGTTTGTTTCTCAAAATTATTGCTAATTTCCTTGCAGCTGTATCACTCTTTCAATCTGAAGGTAAGCTTAAGCAAAAGTGATCAGCTACAAGTCCCTTGTATGAAACAGAAGATTCAAACCCCTCCTTCTATGAATATTTGTTGGGCAAGGTCCTATACCAAAACTTTTTTATACTAAGACTAATTTTCTTTAATGGTTTCCTGGTTTGTTCATTGTTTGATTTTTAGTTTTGCTGTAGGGTGTGTGTGTTCACTGGAGAGAGAGAGACAGAGAGAAAAAAAGAGAGAGAGGGAAAGTAAAAATACACCCCCCAGGAGTGATGGCCAAACCACAAACTCCTCTATTCTCCTCTCAAGATTGTGGGCATGTATGCACATGTTGTCAACATGTTTTTCAACCTGCCAGGTCCAGGACTCAAACCATGTAGTCAGCCATGTGGGATCCAGCCACCTTAAGTTGCTGGCCCTGTTTTCCTTATTTATTAACTCTCCATGTTTCTTTTCCCCTTTTAGTAAACTTTTACTGGTCACATCCAGCTATCCTGGGTCTGTCCCCCAAGTCTCTTTTCTAAATTCTTCATGAATTTTACATTATTTATAAAATACTTCTTCTACTTGAGCTTCCAAAACAGTAATTCTGTTTTCAGCAAAGAGTATTTTCTTCTCAGTTAGTCTACTGAACTTGTAATTTTAAAAATAAGCATTCTAGTTCTAGAAAATCTTTTGTTCTGTACTACGTTGACTGCCCTTTGGGGGTTTTAATTTTGGTCATTGTTAAAGTTCATCTATCTCTTCTATTTTAATAATAATCATTGACTCTTCTTTTAAACTTAGTCTTCTCTCTCAGGTTGCTAAATTTCCTTAATTTGGCAGTTCTCACCCTAGCCACCTATGAGAATCATTCTAGGGAGACTTTAAAAGTCTCGATGCTCAGGTCAGCAGATTACATGGAAGCTGGGGGAGCTGGTATCCACATGGCCGAACACAAGATTTGAGTCTTGAACCCTGTGGCCTGACATTGGACTCAATTTGCCAATGTTTAACTTATACAACATTGGGCTTCCAGCACATGCTGGGCACATGTGCATGGGTGCCCAAAGTCCTGAGAGCAGAATGGAGAAAAAGGGATTGTGACATGTCTTCCCCCTCTGGGGGGTGATTTCTCACTCTCTCTCCTCTAGTGAACACATGCACCCTATATCAAGTTAAAAAAATAAAAACCAAAAAGTCCTAATGCTCATACAACGAAACCAACTAACTGAGAATTTTTGATGATTGATGGAACTCAGACATCAGTAACATTTAAAGCTCCCTGCCTAGGTCCAGTGCATCGGCTAAAGGTAAGCGCTAGTTTCTTCACAGTCCCATTCTGTTTGTTCTCCCATGGGTGTGTATTCCCTTAGAATTTGTACAAGTTGTAGCTTCACTGTCTCAACTGGTCAAAGGTGGAAGGAACAGAAGTTTCTGCTCTTATGAGGTGGTTTCGTGAAAATCCTGGAAAAGTGTTCACTGTGCTGCAGTATGAAAGGAACGACTGCCCTTCGGACTCTTTGGGACCAGATGATAACTCTCTCCCATCCCCTGGGACTGGTGTCAATGCACGTCAGTGCTCAGCCCCCCTGCAGGTTTACAAAAGCCTGTGGACTAGGCAGGCCTAAGGACAACATGTAGACAAGTGAACAGGAACAGTCAAAGGGCTTTCTCTTTGAAGGTGATCAGTAGTTGTGCCTTGCTAGGTGTGCTATTTAAAATAGAGACTTGGAAAGGGAAGGTAAACAGCCATATTTCCAGAATCCTCTCTGAGATTCCTCTTGTTAATTAAAATGTATCACAACTTATGTGGCCATCAGGTAATGTGGTGGTTAAGGTGCTGGATTTCCATATGGCTGACTGTGGTTTGAGTTCCGGACCTGTTGGCTTGAAAAATCACACTGGGTGCATGTGTGTTCATGCTCAAAATCCTGAAAGAATGGAGGAGAAGGGATTTCAGTGATCATCCTCCCTGTCGGTGGTGGTGGGGTGATTTCCCACTTTCCTTCTCTCTGTCTCTACCTGTCTCTCTCCAGCGAATGCATGCAACTTATGGCAAAAATCTAAAATTAAATTACAAAGTGTCACAATTAGATTTGTAGGGTCAGATGGCCAGTGTGAGTATAAAATTATGTAGCCACAAACTAGGTGCATCAAAAATCTCATGTTCATCCACACAACAAGGGTGAACCTCAAATGTGCTGTGTTAAGTGAAAGCAATCAGGCCGTACGTAGAGTGATTTCATTCATCGCCATTCTGGAAGAGACAAAGCATAGAAACAGAAAGGTCAGGGGTCACCAGGGCTAAGCGTCAGGAGAGGGGGCCGGCTACAAAGGGCACTGGAGGCAACTGGACGTGATGGCGTTCTTAAGGCCCTTGATATGGTGATGGTTATGTCATTATAAACATCGTTCAAAATTCATAAAACTGTGCATTTAAAATGGTACATTTTATTATGTGTAAATTGTACCTTCTTAAACTCTCCTGGACAAAAAAAAAAAATGTCTCACGTACCTCTTCCATTCCAGTAAACTCTTTGCGGATCCCTCAAAGCCTGTTAGGCCTCTCAGCCTTTGTCCACTCTATATATTCTGTCAAGAAATTCCCATGTAACCTTTAGGATTTGGATTCAATGCCACCTCCTCTGGGAAGCCTTGCGTCTCCCTGCTAGATTCCCTCTGGTGCTTCTCTCATATCCATGGTTCCTGCTATCCCAGTATCCTTGTGTGGTATTCACTATCCCCTGCTAGCTTGCATAATTAATGAAAGCAGGAAGATCATCTTTTTTATAATTATCATGTCCTTGTCACCTAACTTAGTTCTTTCTAAATTTGGAGTAATTAAAACTTAGTACAAATAAAGTTGCTACCGTCACCCACGTTCATCTAGTCAATAGGAACTTGTTTTCAGAGATGTTCCTGGAAGTCCGTAAAATGTTGGTAAATGTCCTAGGAATTTCTGGCAAAATCTTTGCACTAGAGCACGTCTGCTCAGCTGTGGAGCTCTCAAAGCAGATGAACATGCTGCTGAGTTTACAAACGTAAAAGTGGGTACCTAGAGGAAGATATTTGGGGAAGATGGAAGTGAGTTCCCTGAAAATCCATGGTCCATGGCACTTCATCCATTTTTATAGCTGCAATCAACAAGAATGCTTGTTCTATTTGCTTTCCTTGCTTGGCAATATAATTTCAAAGACTGTTGAAAAATGTTTTCAGCACTAGAATCAATACGTCTGATTACAGCTGCTTTTGTGCCCGTTTTCCCCCAGTGGAAATGTTGCCAGGGAAGATGGGAAGATATATGGAAGCCCAATGTCTCCCGACATCTTAAGCTCTTAAAATCTGTCTGTTAGAATCAAATGTTGCATTTATTTTGTGGAGTTTGAAGGTGGGGGTAGGAAGTAAGAGGAGAAAAATGATAGCAATGAGGCACTTGCTCTAGAGCTGTTGCACCTGGATAAATAAGGAACCATCTGTTTGCCTCTGCTTCAGAAGAGCATTTCTCCTTTAGATTCTAAGTCATTGATATCTCGTAAAAGCTCTTAGTGTAGTTGGGAAATACCCCATTTTCCTCTCAATCTTATACTCTCAAGGAATACTACCTTCATTAGGAAGAGGGGCTCCTCTACCTCCTGGACTGCTGAAGTTCATTGAAATGTTGCCACCTCGGGCCAGCAAGAATTGCAGCTTTCTCTACTTGTCTGGAACTGCATTAATTTTTCTTTTGCAATTCGCTGAGTAGGAAAATTTCTCTCTGTCATTTCTGGATTTCTCTTCCCTGTACTTTAAGGGTGCCTCTAAGTTCTGGGAAGCTGCAGAGGACCAAAGCGTTCAGGGTTGGGAGGTGAGGAGGTTTATCTCATTCTCGGTTGTTTTCACTTCTTCACGATATCTTCCTCCCAGCTGGCCCTCCTACATTGACTCGTGCAGGTCATTGGCTTTCAAACCTCGAGCTGTTCGGCTTCTCTTTCCATGTCACACAGATGCATTTTTGTTCTTCCTCTCATTGTGTGAAGGGACTCTGCCTTGGCCCATCCATTCAGATGCTCCTCACAGAATCTCTTCTGCTTTAGTTTCCAGGGACTTGGAGCAGGCACATGCAGCTCCTGGGGTCATCAGGAAGGAAGGAACAAGGTTGTTGGCTCACTGGGTTCCATTTACCACCACACTCCTTGTTCACCTGAGTGGGGATGGGTGGCTGTGGGGCACAAAGGCTTTGCTCTGGGCAGCATGCAAGTCTAGCTGCTAGATGTCACACGAATATCTATCTAAATCTCTATCGATAGATCTCTACCTACATATCTATATATATGTGTTAGGTTGAGCCATATGAAATTGCTAGTTCTGTTGGTCAAAACTGGTTTAATAGTAGCAGTTTGATACTAAATTGGATTAAATAGAATAAATACAGTGTGGACTATACTACCAATTCACAATATGCATTTCTCACTCTGTCCCCCAACTTTACAAAGAATTTTTTTGTTCAAATTTTTCTCTTTATTTTCTTTTTAATTTGCTAGAGGGCATGTGTGCTCATCAGAGAGAGACAGAAAGAGGGAAATTGTGAAAGCAGCTCCCGCTCCCAACCATGGGGTATAGTCACTCTGCAATCCTTTCTCCTCTGTCTCATTTCCTTTCAGGATTTTGAGCATGTAAGCATATGTGCCCAGTGAGTTTTTCAAGCCTCTGGGTTTGGGACTTGAACCTTGAAGTTAGCCATGTGAGCTTTAGCTGCCATAACCACAAGGGCATGGACTTGCCCTTGTTGGAAATTTTCTAGCCAATTTTATGCCTTCTCAAAGATGTTTAGTTGTTTGTGCTAGCTAATCAGAGGTTTTGTGTTTGTATATTTCAAACATTGTATTTCTAACCACTGACATTCTTCATTTGGAAACTTTTTAAATTTTTTTCTTTAATAATGAATGAGGTTTATTGCTAAGCACAAAATTGAGTGCCCAACCCAGAGAAAGACAAGCATATTTCTTGGGGGTGCTGAGATACTGTGGTTCCTTCAGTTTAGTTCTGAGAGCAGTACACTTGTCCATCAGCATAAGGAGTTCTTGACATTGATCCAGCCCAAAAAGGTGGGACATCTGGAAGCAGAAGGCTTTTAAGTTATGAGTCTGAAATTGCTAGATTAGTAATTAGTTAAATGAAAACACAACTCTCTGTTCCTGAAAGAATTCAGCAAAAAATGTCAGTGCTTTACTCTAAGAAAGAAGGTGGCTTACTAAGCGTCATGAAAACACTTGCCTGGGACAGGATGTGACATCCCATGATCCATGGTCTGTGAACATTTGTAGGCTTGACTCGCCCTGTCCCCCTGAAAACCTATTTAACAGGTTAGAAAATGTTGTTTTGGGACGAGGAGGTGGTGTGGTGGTTGAAGCACTGAATTTTCACATGGCTGACTGCGATTTCAGTCCTGCCTTGATGACTTTAAAATTACGCTAGGCATCGGATCCATGCCCAGCCATAACAGTTGGCATAATGGCTATGTCACTGGACTCCCATGTAGTTGACCGCAGTTTGAGTCCCAGACTCGGTGGCTTAAACTCACGCTAGGTGCGTGTGTATGCATGCCCAAGATCTCAAGAGGAGAATGGAGGAAAAGGGATTGTGGCATGGCTATCCCCCCTGCAGAGTGATGTCTCTCTTTCTGTCTCTCTGCCTCTCTCTGTCTTTCTGGCGAGTGCATGCGCCCTATAGCAAAAACCTCCCCCGCCTAAAAAAAATTTAAAATTACGTTGGGCATGTGTGCACGCATGCCCCAAAATGACAAAGTGGAGAAGGATTTACATTGTGGCCATTCCCGCTGGGAGTTACTATTCTCTGTCTCTCTCTGGCAAGCAGATGTTCCCTATGGCAAAAACCTAAAAAAGAAAAAAATTTTTAACCTAAGACCACAAACTATAAAACTACTGATGGAAAACACAGGAAACTCTGGGAGACATTGGGGTAGGCAAAGACTTCTTAAACAAGACCCTCAAAGCACAGGCAATAATCCCCAAAATAAACAGGTGGGATTACATCAGATTAAGGAGTTTCTGCACAACAAAGGGCACCATAATTAGCGTGAATGGACCCCTGGGAATGGGGGAGAATTTTTATTAACTGTGCCTCAGATAAGGGACTGATAACTAGAATACACAGGGAACTCAAGCACCTTACCCGGAAGAAAATGATTAATCCAATTAAAAATTGGGAAAGTGAGCTGAATAAACAACTCTCTAAGGAAGACATACAAACAGCCAAAACGCACATGAAAAAATGCTCAGCATCCCTCATTGTAATAGAGATACAGATCAAAACCACAGTGAGATACCACCTAACCCTAGTCAGACTGGTGAAGATTAAAAAAAAAAAAAAAAAAAGTAATGAGAAGTGCTGGAGGGGATGTGGTAAAAAGGCAACACTCCTACACTGTTGGTGGGAATGTAAGTTGGTCCAGCCACTGTGGAAAACAATATGGAGGTTCCTCAAAGACCTTCAAATAGAACTACTATATGTCCAGCAATTCCATTCCTGGGTATCTACCTAAAAGACAGGAGAGCACTCAGTTAAAAAAGTGCTTGCACAACTATTTTCATTGCAGCATTATTCACGATTGCTAAGGCTTGGAACCAACCCAAATGTCCACAAACTGATGAATGGATTGAAAAATAGTGGCATATATACTCCATGGAATACTATTTAGCCATGAAAACAACAAGGCCCTGGAATTTGATAGAAAGTGGACGAATATGGAAGCTATGTTGCTGAGTGAAGCAAGTCAGGCTATGAAAGAGAAGCACTGTATGTCTTCACTTAGCACATAGTGACTGTCCGCACTCTATGGTAGAGACTGAAAGACTGGAGAACATAAAAGTATTAAAATTTGTAATGGACACTAGAGACAAAGTAGAAAGAGAGTATGGGAGGGGAAAAGTGTAGGAAGGAAATTTGAGGGGGGAATGGAGAAGTAAGACACTCTATTTTAAGATACTCCATGTATGTAATAGTCTCAACTGGGCTGGACTGAGGTGTAAATCATGCTGGTAAAGTCTCTTCACAATCTAAATGATGGGTAGCGATTTAATGTATGAACAATAATAAAAAATAAAAATAAAATAAAATAAAAAATTTTAAAGGGAATTTTGTTTCCAAATTATTAAAGTATGGAAATAATAGAGTTTTATAGGTTATATGCATGATGTGCAGGGGAAATTACACACGTTGGGAACATTTTCATACATCTCTTTTAAATATACTTTCTTCACAGTGTTCTCATTTCTTTTATAAAACAGTTTCTTTCCACTCTTTGTTTAAATGCCATTTTTACCTTGAATGGATAAAGCATTTATTCTTAAAAGAAAATATTTATTACCTACTAAGGCACTGACAGGCACTTGTCACAGCAAAGGTCAGCAAATTTGTAACACTTGTCTTTTTGTGAAAGAAAAGTGTATACCTGGTCTTTCCACCTGACTAATCTTTCAAGTGCTTTGCTGTGGAAAAGCTACCTACAAATTTTTTGTTTGTTTGCTATAGGACACGTGTCCTTGCCAGAGAGAGAAAGAGAGGGAGCAAGGAAGGGAAAGTGAGAAATTACCACCCGGGGGTCTGACCATGCCACAATCCTCTTTCCCCCATTCTCCCAATACTTGGGATTTAGGACATGCATGCACACACCCCTGGTGTGTTTTTCAAGCCTCCAGGCTGGGACTTGAACTGCATAGCTGGCTATGTGGGATCCAGCCACCTTCACCACCACACACACCACCAGCTGGCCCCATACAAATCGTTACATGGCACAAAAAGGTTTCAAGATCAGTCCCTTCCCATGATGAAGTATTATAAAATTATACTAGATCCTAAAGTTCTATTTTATACATTTTCCAAAGTCATTGACACCCTGAAGTCCTTGGATACTCTGGTTGCAACACACTTGCTGCAAGTTTGCCTGTGGGTGATCCACCGTGTAGGCGCATTTCACAAGCATACTGTCTTTGTAGCCTCACTCCATAAGTCCTTTTTAGTCTTGTGAGAACTTGTATTTAATAAAGAAATCAATTCTTAAGATTGTATCTTTTCCTTGCACTTCTTTCCTATAGAGAGTCACAAAAGTACTTCTTTGTGGATTTCATTATTGAAAACAATCTGGCAAATTCCATAAACTAAAATGTGTTAGACGCATCTGTACTCGGTCTATTTACAATCTCCCGCACTGCATGCTCCTTGGACTGCATGTTTCTTTAGCGATGTTTCCTGGGAGTATTCCAGTGATTTGCTGACCTAGAGATGCGTTGTAGTTTGTTGCCATCTTGTTGTCTCTTCATTCTTATAGTAATTTTCTTTTCTTCCAAAGGAATGTTTCTTGATGCTTAATTGAGACTTTGTCTTTTTAAAATTAAGTTGTTTCTTGTAGTCATTTTTTATTGTTGAAGGACAACGAGTGTTCTTCCAAAGCAAAGTGGCTTTCGGTTCACTTCTAAAAATGTTTTTTGAAATTTTGTAAAGTACTGGATAGAGACTTTAAACATCACTCAAGCCAGTCAATGTTTGCTTCTTGCTTTCGATGCATTTAAAAAAAATGTCTTGCTAAACATGATGGTTTTATCCAACCATTTGCAATTAAATTAAGCACTACAGTAAGCAATTTGAATAATTTTTCTGGATTCTTTCAAGGGAGGTGCATAGCTAGCAAGTACCATCGTAGATGCATAGGGAGAAGTTAATCTATTACATTCATTGGGTGTGTTAGGTCATTAGAATGAAATTTCCTGGAATTCCATTTGAAAAGGATTCTAAGATAAAAAAGAAATCACCGTCAACCCCTTGCATTCTAGAACTCCATTCTTCCTTTAGGATCTCAGGGGATGTGACTGGCATATAGATCCATTAGGGACTTCAGGTCATTTCATAAGTTAAATATTAGAAGGCTAACATTCTTTTATATGTTTTTGTTAAAAATAAATATAAATATAGACTTCTATATTTAATTGAGTGTTTTCTTTCTATTCCTTCAAAGAGGTGCCTGCCCTATCCTTTGGGATGTGGAGACCTCATTTTGAAGATCATTGGTTTAGGGACACAAAAGATTGCTGTTTTTTTATCTTTTTTGGAATCACCATGCCAATAAAACTTTGCATTGAAAAGTGAGAAGTTGTGGAGGAGCAGTGATTGTGAGATCCAATTTATATAATAGCAAGAAGCTGCATGCACATGGGATTCCAGAAGTCTGTGGTGGACTGCCCTCTTTGTTATGAAGCATTTTTGCAGCAGAATCTAACTAATTCTTTTTTTTTTTTTTTTTTTTTTTTTTTGAGAGATTTTTGCTATGGGGCATGTGCTCTCACCAGAAAGACAGAGAGAGACAGAGAGACAGAAAGCGAGAAGTCACCCCCCAGGGGGATGGCCACGCTGCAATCCCTTCTTCCTCCATTCTCCTCTGGGGATCTTGGACACACATGCACATGTGCCCAATGTGAGTTTAAGCCACTGGATCTGGGACTTGAACTGCAGTTGACTACATGGGAGTCCAGCGACATAGCCATTACGCCAATTGCTGGTCCCTAGAATCTGACCAATTCTTAAGAGAATGACCGGGTTAGTGAAGCTCCTTCATCCTGAGTTACAGAATGAAAGTCACACAGAGCAGAACCAATCCAACCTGGAACCTAGAGCCAAGCCCCACCCAGATCCAACAGGACCACGGCTGACCTGTACGCCATGAATCATCTCCTAGCACATTAATGACAAATGACAAACTTCATGTGAGTGTGTGGGTGTGCTCATTGATTCCAGCCTTGGAGACCCCTGAACTCACTCATCCTAAGTTCTGCGAAGAGTTTTTAACACAGAGACACTCAGATGCACACATTCACTGAGCACTTTTGCCCAGAATTATCTGGCTGTGACTTTGTTCCCAAAATAGATTAGTGTTTGGCAGTCATGTCCCCAATACACCTTACTACTTCTTGTCTTTCATGTCTTTGGTATGAAAAAAATGTATTCAGCTGGTTAGGTCAGGAGTGTAGATTCACTAAATACATTACAGAAATAAAGGATTTCGAATAGGATTGGAGCTTACATGAATGTGGGAGACTGGGCAAGGGATGGTCTAAAGGCTTCAGCTGAAGAACGGGAGACACTCCCTTACAACTCAGAGCTGGAGAGACTGGAACTTATGCAGACATGTGAGAAACTGCCCTTGCCAGGTGCCAATGTTTGCGCTCCCAGTGGGATCTGTGAAACCTCCATGTTGGACAGCATCACTGCATCTCACAATATGACTTTCTGAACACTGGAAAACTCTGTTATTTCTGCCTTCCTTCCCATGGTCCTCTCGCTGATAATGAGAGAACCTCTCAGGGAAGGGATTTCTGGGAAATGTGGCTCCCAGTCTTCGATGGGACTCCTGGTGAAGCCAAGTTGCCAACAGATGATGTGGCAGAAGGACTGGCATTTGTTGTATATTTGGTTGGTGCCACAGTCACCGGTCCAGGACTTTATGTACCTGAGCTGATTTTTCTAACAACCAGAAGGAGTAGGGGTTCCTCCCAGTGTATAGATGCCACATGGTCAAATCATGGTGGGAGCTCCAAGCTCACATTACTTTCTTTTTTTTTTTTTTTTTTTTTCTTTTTTAAGTTGTCAGAGTGTGTGTACACCTGCCAGAGAGAGAGACAGAGAAAGCGGGAAAGAAAGGAAGCACCCCCACAATGGGGTGTGGTCACACTGCAATTCCTTCTCCTTCATTTCTCCTCGCTGTCAGGATTTAGGGCATGCATACACATGTGCCCAGTACTTTTTTTAAGCTGCTGGGGCTGGTATTCAAACTACATGTTTGGCCATTTGGGATCTAGCTCCCTTAACCATCAGGCCATAGGGCCGTCTCTCCAAGGCTATACTCTTTTGCCATCATATCTCACAGCTGCCTGCATCGTTCCCTTCTTACTGAGTAGTGTTGCCGTGGGTCATACATTTATCTCCTATACTGGACCTCAGGTTCTTTGGAGACAGGCATTTTTTGAATCCATCTTTGCTTCTCCAATTAACTAGAATTTTTGTCTACTTTAGTATAGCATCATTATGTAGAAGGAATTCAGTAATTTTCTTTATAAATTAAATAGTTTTTATCTAGAAACAAGAAGCTAAGGAGGTACTTACTGAATTGTATTAATCGGCACAGTTCCTCCTTGTCCTGTAGGTTTTGTGTGTTGTGAAACAGGAATCTTGACTTACTCACCAAAGCCATTGCCTTGAGAGGCATTTTTTTTTTTTTGAGAGCTTTTTGCTATAGGATGCATGTACTCACCAGAGAGGCAGAGAGAGACAGAGAGAGAGAGAAATCACCTCCTGGGAGGATGGCCACACAGCAATCCCTTCTTCTCCATTCTCCTCTCAGGATTTTGGACATGCATGCATGCATACCCAGCGTGAGTTTTAAGTCACCAGGTCCGGGACTTGAACTGTGGTCGACTATGTGGAAGTCCAGAGACGTAACCATTACGCCATCTATTGTTCTCTTTGAGAGGCATTTTTGTCTGCCTGCTCTGGGCTGGGCTGGTTGCAACCAGATAGAAGATGATGTTTTATTTAATTAACTCACCTTTTAATTAATTAATTAATTTAAAGATTTTCACTCTTGAATTTGTTCAGGAATATAAAGAAGAGATATGGTGGCTAAACCTTCGTGCTGTAGTCTATTCTCAAACAGCACGTAGCTTCTCTGCGGCTTGACGGAATATTTGCATTTGAGAGAAGCATCTGTTCGCTTGGTCGGTGGAATTTGCTTTTGCTCTCAAGCCCATCCAGTCTGTCTCTCGCAGCTTCTAAAAATATCATCTTATTTTTGCTCTCCTTTCAACTTGAAATGGACATAGAATGCAGACATCTCAAACCATTTACACCCAGAAGGCTGTCACCAAGGCGCTTGTGGAGAGAGTGTGTTTAATCTTGAGAAGGAAATAGAATGTATACACACCCCACAAACTGAAATGTTTTATGTTGGCTCTGGTTCCGACTGCCTGGGGTAGCAGCTAGCAAATCTCAGCTACATTTCTTAGCTAGGGCTATGTGTTCTCTTGAGCATTCACGAAAGTTTTTCTATCTGGCACATCTTTTAGCAGAAATGGTGGGGATTTTCAGCTTCAATAAATATCTCCAGTGATTGGAATTGTCCAAAGTGATTATGTGTCCAGAGTTTTGATTTCCTCACCGCCTCTCTGTTTTGTGATAGTAACAGATGGAAGATACATTATGAAATGGAGTAAACCTATGTATTTATTATATTGCCGTAAAAAGGTGGGACCAGCAGGTGGCACGGTGATTAAGACTCTGGATGCTCATGTGGCTGATGGCAGTTCGAATCCTGGACCTGGTGGCTTTCTTTCTCTCTGTCTCTCTATCTTTTTCTGGTGAACACACGTGTCCTGTAGCAAATTTAAAAAATAATAATAGTAATGATAAATAAAATTAAGTAAATAATTCTCTAAAAAAAGAGAAAGGTATACAAGACATGATTAATTTGGTACTTTAATATGTATAATATATTGAAATTTGAATTAACGTATCAAATAAATATGTACAAAATATTATACAATATGAGGAGAACATGGCAAATTGTTTAGTATATGTGTGCATGCACACTGTTAAAAATGTTTTTAAAAGTCTAGATAGATAGATAGATAGATAGATAAGACACTGTGTTAATATGCATTAAATTACTGAAAGTTGAATTTGGGCAAGAAAGTATGCCTTTCACCTATGTTATAAAATAGCATATATAAACAGAAATATGAATCAAAAGTAATAATTCTAACCTCTGTGGATTCATGGAATTTTATACGTACACAATCATTACCTGCCAATAATGATATTTTTATTTCTATTCAATCCTTATACTTTGATTCTTCTTATTTTACTATTGACTGAGAACTGCAGTGAAATACTGAATCAGTATAATGAGAAGAGGCATCATTGTCATATTTTTAAGTTTCAAGTTGGGTTTATTTCCAAATATACCTGAGAAGTCACCCAGGGACCATGGGAGCTGATGGTGACTAGGCCATGCTCAGGAGGCCAAATAAGACCTGCAGAGGACAGAAGAGACCAACAAAGAATGAGGCTGTACTTTCTATTTCTTCCTCTTATAAACTTGTCATAAGTAATTACCCCTACTGGAGTCAGCAAACAGGGCTGAGTCAGCAGACAGATTGGAACCAGCAGTTAGCGTAATGGCTATGTCACTGGACTCCCACGTAGTTGATCACGGTTCAAGTCCTGGACCTGGTGGCTTAAACTTACACCGGGCACGTGTACATGCGTGCCCAAGATCCTGAGAGGAGAATGGAGGAGAAGGGATTGTGGCATGGTCATCCCTCCCGGGGGGTGATTTCTCGCTTTCTGTCTCTCTGTCTCTCTCTGTCTGTCTGGCAAGCACACACGCCCTGTAGCAAAAACCTCTCCAAAAAAAATTAATAATAATTCTTAAAAAAAATAACAATTGAGCTCTAATTGGTTTTAATACCATATATCTCCATAGTATCTGAGATCTCCATATTACCTAATATTTTTAGATTATGGCACTGAGCTTTTTTTTACCTAAATATTAAAATTGAAATGGCATGCTAATATTATCTTATAACCCATCCATCAATCAGATATTTTATTAAGGTTTTGTGTGAGCGAGAGATCCTTTAATCAATATCCCTCTGAGAGTAGTCATCAGACTTTTGACCTAAAAGTTTTGAAAAATGGGCTGAACATTTTGTTTTATTTTTGTGTTTAAAAACTGTATTTTGTCCTTTCCTGAATAAAATTGTGGATATTGGGCAGCCCCCTAGCCTAGTGGTTGTGAAAGACAGATCCCACATGGTAGACCACAGTTTGACTCCAAGCCCCAACAGCTTAAAAAAACATGCCAGGCATATGTTCAGGCCAGCACAAAATTCCAACAAGATAGAGAAGTGGAAGAGAAGAGATTGTTGTGAGATTATGCCCAACTAAGGGGTGTTTCTCCTTTGTTCTCTGGCTCTCTCTGTCTTTAGCAAGAGCACACACCTTCTAACAATGAAAAAAATTGCAAATATTTGAGGTTTTTAGTCTAGTGATTTTTTTTAAGTTTATTTTTTAATCTTCCAAAGTATTTCTTCAAACACTGTAAATAAGAATAAACATTCAAGAGAGATTAGGGCAGAATTGTTGGGCAGCGAGGGCAGGCGACTTCAAGGGTCCTCTCAGCTCCTCCAAATGGTCCCCACACAGGTCAAGATGGTGGCTCAGAAAATCTCAGGTTGGAATGCCAGGCATCTAGATTATTCTCCTTATTTTATGACTTGACTCAAGGTCACTCTGGCCATACTGGCAGTGAGGCTGAAACTTTCTTCCTAACCCCAAATTCTTTTCTCTCTATTACAGCAGGACTTCTGTTTCCCATCTCACCTCAATTTAGCTACCAGTAACTCCTTCTTTGCTTCCCTGTGAGATTTTGTCACATGTTGTGCGTATTGGATTAGGGTGTGTGTTTGCGTTTTGAGTCCTTGAAATCTAACTTCTCCTCAGATATTTTCAATCTCTGTTTTAGGTTTGGGGTTTTGCGCTAGAGCATTATTCTCAATCTTGAGGCTTTCTTTGTGGAAACTGAGTCTTGGTTTCAAGGTTGAAGGAGTCTGAGTGGGCTCTGTGCAATAGAGATCAGAAAGGCCAGCAGAGTTTGGAATTTGGGGGAGTAATCCTGCTAGCCATTTCCTGAATTAGATGAATGAGACTGGTGAATCTGGAGTCTGCACTTAGCTTCATTCCTGAACACACTATTTAACATTTTAAAATGCGCGCGTGTGTGTGTGGTGTTAAAGCTCCACCAGCCAAGGGCCCCAGAAACACACCTGGGCTCAGACAAGGTTAGGCTATTTAAATGTTCTATAGCAAAGGAGAGCACACACAGGGAACCTGGTGTCTCAGACACTATTGGGACAGAGACTTCTTACAGGACATGGGCTTGTTGTGTGATCCTAAGGAAGGTTTAGGGAGTGGGGGCTAGTTTTAGGTTTCGTGTTCTTTTTTTTTTAAGAGAGGTTTTTGCTATAGGGCGCATGCGCTCACCAGAAAGACAGAGAGAAACAGAGAAACAGAAAGTGAGATATCACCCCCCGGGGGGATGGCCATGCCACAATCCCTTCCCCTCCTTTTTCCTTTCAGGATCTTGGGCACGCAAGCACTTGTGCCCTGTGTGAGTTTAAGACACCGGGTCTGGGACTCGAACTGCAGTCGACTACATGGGAGTCCAGCAACAAAGCCATTATGCTAACTGCTGGTCCCAAGGTTTCGTGTTCTTATGAAGAAGGAATTATTCTGCTGTTGAGTATCTTGGTCATTGTTACCTAGGAAGAAGAAGGATTAAAATGAGGCCAAAGTTGTCACTAGTAGAGAGACAGAAGATAGCGATTAGTTCATTTTGTGGTTGCAGAGTGACTTTTTCTCTAATCAGATTTAGACATAATTGTAGAGGGACCTATTATTAAATGATATATTAAATGATATAGTGTATTTGCAAGCACCTGGCATGGTGTGTCTGGCACATACCAGGGTCTTTAAGAAGTTCATGGAAAAACGGAATGAAAGTTTGAGTTTATTTGGATGCAAAGGGAAAGAGTTAAAACCCATTCTTTAAAAACGTGTATTTTCTATGAACTTTTTGAAGAGCTCATGTAAATCAGGAAATACAGTCTCACATAGAGGTTACTACTCAAGTGGGTTGTTTGTTGTGCACCAACCACCCCTCGCTGAGATAGTGGACAAATCTGTAGCAAAGCTGAGGATGCCTATGAAAAATGGTCTTGCTCAGCTTTGAATTGCTGTAAGTTTTAGAAAGTATTTCTGAGTCAGTCCATGCTGTGTCCCTAAGATTTCTGGAATTAGGAAGCAGGTACAGCAAGAAATTGAGTTTACAGCGGTCTGGGCAGTCAAAGTGACTTTCATTTAGTTGGGGGAAAATTATGGGCAACTTGTAACAAGAAACTTGTTTTTAATTTCCTTACCAAATTTCCCTGTGTCTTGAATTTATTTCGATTTCTTAAGGGGTTCCTAAGGTTACTTTGGACTTTCCACCCTACTATCTGCTCAGTGCAATAGTGCTCTTTCCTCATCTGGGAGCTTCAGGCTAAGCACTGACACACCCAGAGTCACTGTTTTCCTGCCTAAACCTCCTACTTCGGGTTAACCAAGTCCATGGTACCAAATAGACTTATATTACAGTAAAACAAATTGACACTATTTTAACTATTTTAATTTAATTTTTTGAAATATATTTGTTTAATCATTTTGTGAAAACAGAGGTATCACCATTTATGTTAACAACAACAATAAAATTTTTAGATACGAGACAAAACTAACAAATCATATACAGAATCTATTCAGATCAGTAGAGAAAACTACAGAAGTATTCAAAGAAATGAAAGATCTTAGATTGATAATAGAGAGAGATTCTATGTTCATGTATTATAAAATTTAATATCCTTAATACACACACACACACACACACACACACACACATATGTATGTATATATATATAGTGTGTATATATATATGTATATATATATATATATATATGTCAACTTTATTTATAAAATCAATGCAATTCCAGTGAAAATCTCAGGAAGCTATTTTGTGGGTGTTGATAAACTGATTCTAAACTTTACATGGAAAGGTGAAAAAACAAAACAAAATAAAACAAACAAATAATGTAGCTAACACGAAACAGAAGAGCACAGCTAGAGGACTGACACTGCCTAACCTAAAGGCTTACTATAGTTCCACAGTAATCAAGATAGTGTGATATTGGTGAATGAACAGACACATAGATCAATGAAACAGAAGAGAAACTCCAGAAGGCACACACACATATACACTCAACTGATATATTTGATAGTGGAGCAAAAACAATTCAATGGAACAAAGACAATCTTTTCAACAAATGTGCTGGGAACAATTGCATGTCCACATACAACAAAACAAAACAGAAAAATAGAAAAAAAAAAAAGAAAAGAAAGAGGAAAGATCTAGTCACAGACCCTAAAACCTTTCATAAAAATTAACTCAAAATGGTCATAGACCTCAATGTAAAATGTAAAACTATAACTTCTAGAAGAAAACATAAAGGAAAAAAATCTAAGTGACCTTGGATATTGCATTGAGTTTTTAAATAAACACCAAAAGCATGAATCCATGAAAGAAAATAGTGATGTTAGACTTTATTAAACTAAAAAAGAAATCTTTTGCTCAGCAGACGACTTTGTTAAGAGAATGAAAAACAGGTCATAGACTAGGAGATCTATGGAGAACGAATATCTGATAAAGGACTTCTATCTAAAATATAGAAAGAACTCTCAAAACCCAATAAGAAAGTAAAATAGCTGATTTAAAAATGGGCAAGAGTGCTGAATAGACACCTCACCAAGGTGGATATATAAATGGTAAATAAGCATATGAGAATGGCTAAAATTGGAAAATTGGCAACACTGAATGGTAGCAAAGTTGAGGAGCCACAGGAACGCTCATTCACTGGTGGTAGAAATGTAAAATGGTATGACATTTTTAAACAGAGTTTGGTAATATCTTACACAACACATAGTCTTATGATATGATCCAGTAATTAGATCCCTTAGTATTTCCCCAAATGATTCAGAAATTTATATCCAAAGAAAAACTACACACAAATATTTGTTGCAGCTTTATGCATAATTGCCAAAAATTGGAAGCAACCCAGATGTTCTGGAAAACATGTATAAACAAACTGTGGTACATCTATACAATAGATTATTCAAGCCATGAAAAGAGGTGGAGAGATCTTAAATGCATATTGGTAAGTGAAAGACGTCAATCTGAAAATGCTATATTCTGTTTGACTCCAACTATATAATATCTGGGAAGGGCAAAACTGTGGAGACTTAGTGGTTTCCAGGGGTTCAGAGGCAGAAGGACAGCATGAATAGGTAAAGCACAGGGGATTTTTAGGGCAATGAAACTGTTATGTATAGTACTCTCGTGGTGGGTATCTGACATTGTGCATTTGTTCAAACCCATGAAACTTTGCAGTACAAAGAGTGTGTGCAAAATAAAAATATATTTGGAGTCTCAAACTCTCTCTGTATTCCTGGGGTGAAGTATTTTGATCTGGTCAGGGAATTCTCTAGATTGTTCTTCTGATGGCTATCTTTGCCTTTCCTTCTGAGAGCAGTGGGTCTATCTCAGGGTTGCCAGGTCTGTCACTGACAGTCATCCTGCTGTTGAGGTGGCATGAAGAGTCCCTATCCACCTATGTTTCTCAGTTTAGTGTCCATCCTGGGGTATCTGGACATATTTCTGGAACATGTAGGGCCTGTTCATACAGAGTAAGATGGAGGTGCAGAGAAACATCACTGGGTCACATTAAGCAGGAATTGGAGCTGGAAGACCACTGAGATTGTGACTTTCATGTGATGGTGAGCGGTCCTGCAGGTATATCCATGCAGATCCACTGGGAGAATGTAGTTAGTGAGCTCTTTTCTACTGGGCTGTGCATGTGATGTGTAACGGAACCTGGTGGTGTAGTAATAACTCACATAGCTGCTAGCACCTGAAGGTGGGGGGCCTTCTTAATGAATGTGTTGTCTGCAACATGTGTTCATACTACAAGTATAGTCTCCCCTACAGTCCTGGAAAGGTGTGTGGTAGTTGTAGGGGCACAAACCTCTCCCCCAAGAAAGAGAAGGAGGGATGCAGAAGTTCATGAAACAGAAACGGATCACTTCTTGTTTAATCAAGTCATGACTCAAGGAGTGGATAGAAAAATATACACACATTAATGAAGTTTTGTAACTCATGCTTGTCAAGTCAGGGTTTTTTGAGGAATTTAAAGGAGATCTGGGCAAGTGATCCAGGATCTGGGGAGTATATATCTCATAGATTCTGGGCATTTATTCACTAAGTAATGTCCCTCATTGAGTGAGGGTCTCAGCTGGAGTGTTATCTCTAGTACTTGCCTACATAAGGTCAACATATTGTATAAAATAGAGAGGACTGGAGCCCTGAGAGGCCTTTATTGAGGTCAGGTTACTTTCAAGAAGACTGAGAAGCCATGAGTGTTACCAACGAAGGCCACTGTTATACAACTTTAGTCTTGAGCAGAGTGAGAGAAATAAGAATGTTAAGTTGAGCCAAATTATTCCTATGGTAGGTCTGCAAGTAGATTGTCCAAAGCTCCTTTTTAAGACCTTTGTTATTGAGTCATTCTTTTTTTTTTTTTTTAAGACAGATTTTTTGCTAGAGAGACAGAAAGAGAGAGACAGAAAGCAAGAAATCACCATCTAGGGGAATAACTACTCCTCAATCCCTTCTCCTCCATTCTCCTCTTGGGAGTTTGGGCACACACACCCTTGAGTTTTAAACTGCTGGGTCTGAGATTTGAACCACAATCAACTACATGAGAGTCCAGCAAGGTAACCATTATGCCATCTGCTGGTCCCATTATTGAGTCATTCCTTCAGTTTAGTGAACTCTCATGCTTCTTCTAAACATTACTCTTTTTCTTAAATAGCTTAAAAGTATTTCTTTTCATTACAATTTCTGAGTGAACTGGTGCCCTGTTCTTCTTCTTCTTTTTTTTTTCCTCATAATAAAGTGCATGTGAGAGAGATATAAAAAAGCACCCACCACAAGGTCTGGTAGCCCAGTTATCTCCTTCCTCTAGTTCTCTGCCCAGCCAAGCCTGGAAACTTGCATGAATGCCTAGTGTATTTCTGGTGGACTGGGCCAAGGATGCAAACCGTGGTCAACATGTAGGATCCAGCTTCTCTTAAGAAGCACATTCCTGCTGCCCCATGGATTGGCCCAAGCACTGTTCTGTCTTTATGGCCAACTTTTCCTCAAGAGGGAATGAGGCAGAAGAGTTAGGAAGATATGTTCCTCTTCAACCCCTTTCTTTTGTCTCACCTCACTGATCCCACAGCTCCTAACCATGCCTGGCTGGTCCTTAACTAAAGGGAGGCCACATTAGATGCATGGGAGGAGGTCTTCAAAGGAGATCTTCATGTGGTACCATGAAACTAGCTCCCAAGCTCCAGGTGGTTTTGCTTACTCCCTTGGTTGTCTGACAAAGAGCGGCGCAGAGCATCAGGCATGACAGAGACAAGATCCTGTCCTGGGATCGCTGGAGTTTTCCAAAGGGACCTTGAGATTTAGTATAATTCCTCTTTTAAAGGTGTTTCGATGGAACTCTCACTGGCTAAGTCTTATTGTGCAGAAACGGACACGCCCTGGACTGGTAGGTACTGGTCTGTCTCACAGCATTGAATTAGGAAAGCCTGAGATAAAATTGCCAAGAGAAAGGATCATGTGTCCATGCCATCCTTTTCCCTTTTACAAGATGTTGATTCTCAAAAGCTGGTTCACAGAAGGATTTCTGTCCATGATGACATTATCTCTGATTATCTTAGTTTCAGTTGCTATGTCAAAACTACCACACACTGGTGGCTTAAAGAATAGACATTTATTTCCCACAACTCTGGAGTCTTAAGTTTGAGATAAGGGTGCTAGCATCCAGATTTGCAGAAGGCGGTTTCTTGTTAATTCTGAGATGGTGGAGAGAGAAAGGAGGCAAGCTTTCTCTTATACCTTCTGAGGAGGACATTTATCCCATCATCACTCTTATGACCTAATTACTCCCAAAGGCTCCACTTCCTAATTAAATATCATTGAGGATTAAGGTTTCAACATACACATTTTGGGGGACCACAAACATTCAGTCCATAGCACTGGTTCCTTCAACTGAGAATAAAAGGAGGTTGTAAGAAGGTTTACATAATATGAAATACCTTCAAATGTACTTTATGAAACACTCAGAGTTAGTAGTTCTTTCATAAATTATTTTTTAAAGCAGAAAGTTTATGACTTGGGACCAGCAATTGGTGTAATGGCTATGTCTCTGGATTCCCATGTAGTCAACTGTGGTTCGAGTCTTGGACCTGGTGGCTTAAACAGGGCACATGTGTGTGCGTGCCCAAGATCCTGAGAGGAGAATGGAGGAGAAGGGATTGCAGTGTGGTCATCCCCCCTGGTGGGTGAATTCTCACTTTTTGTCTCTCTGTTTCTCTCTGTCTTTCTGGTGAGCACATACACCTCATAGCAAAAACCTTTCCCCCCAAAAAAAAGAAAGTTTATGACTTAAGGCCAATCCTGTAATTTATTTCTAACTTAGCTGGGAGTATCAATCATTCAAATTAGGATGATTTGAGGAGATTTAATAAAAAGGACATTTATATAAGTGATCCAGGGAGCAGAAAAAGCCACAAAACAGTGCAGTAGCCTGGGATTAGCAAGCAGGGGCATTGTTAGCAACTCTCACCCCAAGTGGCATAAAGAAGGGAAATTTCTAGCAATTGAAAAGTGTTCCATGGAGATAGCCACCTTATGAGAAGGTGTGACCTTCTATAGAAAGACATCGCCAGTTCGCGCATTCTTTGTGGAGGGAACCCAGGAGTAGGTATCTCACCTCAAGTCTCTCTTCCCTCTGTACTGTACCTGAGTGGCTCTGTTGGTCAAATGCAGCAAGAAGTCAGGGGTGAAGGGAGCTGCTGGGTGTGGTTCATGCAGATTAACCCCCTGGGCAGAAATCATGGTGGAGAGGTGGTATGGACTGTTTGTGTTCCCAAATTTATATGCTGAATTCTGAAACCCAATGGGTTAGTGTTTGGAGCTTAGGCCTTTGGAAAGCAATTAGATCATGAAGGTACTGCTCTCAGGAATCAGATTAGCACTTTATAAAAGGGACCTGAGAGAGCTCTTGCGTGCTATTTCTTCTGTGTATGCACGTAGGAGAAGTTGGCTATCTGTGAACAAGGAGCAGGCCCTCACCAAACACTGAATCTCCTGGCCCCGTTAGCTACTGCTAGTGTTTCAGTTCCCAATTCAGTGGAATCAAGACTGCATTCTTGGAGAAATCATTTCTTTTGGGGGTCTTCTAAATCCACTGAGCACAAGGACATGGTTAATAGGAGGCAAACATTCTTCAAGTACATTGTTGGAAGTAACACTAAGAGAGTCCGTTCTTGAATTTTGGCATACTGGGTATGACTGAGAGAGCTCTGTGTTTGGAAGCTGGTTTAAAGC
Source organism: Tupaia tana (assembly GCA_026018925.1). Lineage (NCBI taxonomy): Eukaryota > Metazoa > Chordata > Mammalia > Scandentia > Tupaiidae > Tupaia > Tupaia tana. The sequence continues at coordinate 52,962,199 of JAKSZU010000015.1, forward strand.
ATATCATGTAGGACCAGTCTCGTGCAGTGTGGACTCTCAGCTGCACCTGAGCCTTTGGCAGGTGATCCCAGCACAAAGCACTCCAGCATTTGGGTGAAGGGGCACTTGCAAAGAACAGTGAATTCCGTGTGTGCACTCACCACCACATTCCCTTTGCAGTGAAACATATTTTCTGAGCAGCAGCAACATAGTGTGGCAAAATATGACAAAGGATATGTACTTTATTTTTTCTTTATTTTTCAAACATAAATAATAATGATATAATGAATATATATATGGATAGGACTATATTATATACAATGTGTTACATATATTTTATAATATGTAAATATATTTATATAGTACATATAATAATATTACATGTAATATATAATATATTATATATACTGTATATAATTACAATACAATTATATTAGTATACATTATATCATTAATGTGTAATATTAATAATTATATAATTATTAATGTATAATGTAATATTATTAATTACATATTATAATATTATTAATTATATAATCAATTATATTAATTATATAATTATATTATGATATATTATAAATAATAATGATATATCACATGCAATATATAATATATAAATAGGTATATAATATATTACATATAAATATATAATATATAATATATGTTTATTTATATATTATAATATAATATATTATTTATTTATATCATATATTATAATGAACTATTACATATAATGATCTATTACATATAATAGATCATTATAATATAATTATATTATTATATACTACAATTATATTATATAATATATAATATTTATATTGTATTATATATTGTAAATCACATATAATATATATTATTAACATGTGGATATATATTATATATAATACAATATTATATGTTATTATAATATTAATTTGTATAGTATTATATTATATATTATACTAATAATATTGTATTATACATTATATATTATATACAATATATTATTAATACTATAATATAATGATTATATTAAATTTTATATATTAAACTTAATTCCTATCTAGATAATGCATTCTCTTTCTTTTTTTGTATATATTTTTAAAATTTTATTTCAAGTTCTTTTATACATTCGATCACATTATTTAGCTTGCAAAGTGAAAATTCCACCATGTGTGCATTTCTCCCCAGTCCAATTGATAATACTATAAAGTTATCTACAACAGATAATACCCCTTTTCTTTGTCCCATTAATGCTATGCATCTCTATTTTTCTCCTTAATGTCCTTCCTCAGGTTCTATTCCTTCACCTACCCTCTTCCCACTCTATATCTGGTATTTACAACCATTTACTGTGTTTCTATCCTTTAGTCATTTAGTTTCGGTCATAGAATGCAGACACTCGGTATATTAAGTGGAGACATACAATGTCTCTCCTTCATAGCCTGGCTTGCTTCACTCAGCAGTAAATATTCCTCATTCATCTACTTTCTGTCAAAAGCCAGGATCTTGTTTTTTTATGGCTGAGTAGTATTCCATAGAGTATATGTACCGCAGTTTTTCAATCCATTCATCTGTTTGTGGGCATTTGGGTTGGTTCCATGTCTTAGCAATTGTGAATAATGCTGCAATAAATATGGATGTGCAAGCACTTTTCCAATTAAACATTCTTCTGTCCTTTGGATAGATACCAAGGAGTGGTATTGTTGGATCATATGAAAGTTCTATTTGTAGATTTTTGAGGAATCTCCAAATTATTCTCTACAGTGGCTGGACCAATTTACATTCCCACGAGCTGTGTAAGAGAGTTCCCCTTTCATCACACTCTTGCCAGCACTTATCTTTTTTTTTTTTTTTTTTAATAATTCTGACTGGGTGGTATCTCATTGTTGTTTTGATCTGCATTTCTCTTACAATGAGGGATGTTGAGCATTTTTTCATACGCCTTTTGGCTATTCATATTTCATCCTTAGAGAATGTTTTTTTCAACCCATTCTCCCACCTTTGAATAGGTTGATCACCTTTGTCAGGACATCTGCTTGAGTTCCTTGTGTATTCTGGTTATCAGCCCCTTGTCTGATGCTTCTAGAAAACACTGGGGAAAGTCTGGGAGACATTGTGGTAGGCAAAGACTTCCTAAATAAGACCCCAAAGCACAGTCAATAATAGACAAGTGGGATTACATCAGACTAAGAAGTTTTTGCATGGCAAAAGACACAGTAATAAGTTTGAATTAACAGCCTTCAGAATGGCAAAATATGTCAGATAATACATTTTCTAAGTCCAAGAACAGTCAATACGGAAGATGTGCTGTTAGTAAGGCAGGCGCATCCCTGCCATACATGCGTGTCCCTGTGAGGACAAAGCACTTTTCCGTTTATGATGAGAGGGTCCAATGTCATCAACTTGCCACTAGCTAGCTGACTTCTGCCATATTTAGCAATAGCCATAGCCTGGTGGAAGCCAGAGGATGAAAGACCTCACTGATGCTGCTCATATATGCCAACCTTCCAGGGGATAGCCAGGTGAAGAGGGACAGAGATTCACACACTGGTTCATGAAGTCCCCAACTGTAAAGCTCCTGTTCTGAGATCTTCAGCTCCATCGTGTAAAGTTCTGGCCCCCTCTTCTTCTTTGAAAACAGTTGTAGGAGACATTGCTGAGGATGCTGCTTGCCTCTTAGGATCATAAGAAAATGCAGAGAACTGTAGAGAAGCCATCACTGAGTTGCTGGTGTTTTTGCATTGCCTTATGGTTGCTTATTCTCCCTCTTTCAACACAGAGAGTTCTTTCAATTAGCAATAATCGTGCCTCAGATAAACCTCATTGGCTACAGTACTGCCACTGCGCAAAGCTAACACAGAGAGTTCTTGAAAATCTTTCCCATCTTGGGACCAGCAGTTGGTGTAATGGCTGTGTTGCTGGACTCCCATGTAGTCAACCGCAGTCTGAGTCCCAGACCCGGTGGCTTAAACTCACACCATGTGCATACGTGCCCAAGATCCCAAGAAGAGAATGGAGGAGAAGGGATTGTGGCGTGGCCATCCCTCTTGGGGAGGGGTAATTTCTCACTTTCTGTCTCTCTGTCTCTCTCTGTCTTTCCGGCGAGTGCACGCACTTTATAGCAAAAACCTCTCCAAGAAAAAAAAAATGTTTTCCCATCTTGGTGGGGATGCAGGATGCCCTTTGACCTTTTTGGTATTATTTGCACTTTAACTTGACTATTTAAAGTGCTACTGCATTAAGCCAGACTCATTCCTCTGTGACACAAAATTAGTGCCTTGGAAGCAGGGAACATTATTTAATTTGACTTCTTGACTCTTGAGAACCACACCTGAGGTAGCTGATTATGGATAAATTTGGAAGACGTTTGATTTGCAGCAATTCTCAGCCAATTCACATAAAATAAGCAAGGAGAAGGAGGATGGGTCTGGGGCCAGGCTTTGCTAGTCCCAGAGTGTGACTTTGGGTAAACTGAAAACCCTTAGGGAGATTAAACTTTCCTAGAATGCCTGTTCCCAGGGTTGTCGGGAATAAATATGATACTGCAGGCCATATCGCAGTGAGGTTCCAGTGAATGTTATTGTGTTCCTCTGGTCTCCCACACTGTCCCCAGGTCCGCCAGACCCCCGGAACCGACATAGGCAACGTAGGTGCGTATCTAAGGTCTGAGCCTCATAGAAGAATCTGAACATAAAGAAATAGAGATGTTAGATAACACTGTGGCTTCTTACTGGTAAAACCTACCACATCACTCTGGGAAGATACAATTCATTATTCTTAGGATGATGCAATCAACCTCAATGACCTGGTGGGGCCATCTGAGCAATGATTCTTAATAAAACTTCCAGAGATAGGGTCAAATCCACCCACTGCTCTGGCCTATTCATCTTATTCCCTAGCTCAGTTATGCACGCCCAGCCTGTATATGTGATTCCTAGATCCGTCTACAGGGAGTTATCTGGTGATTTGCTCTTGTAGGCATCCTGACTGTTTCAGCCTTCTTCAGCAAGAAAAACAGGTCAAGATGTTGACCTGGAGATCAACGGCAAGGAGCTGGTGTCTTTCAAGGAATAAGAACCAATGGCTTGATGTGGCTTGAACAGGATGATCTGTGCATCATCCATAAAGTTTAATGATGTAGCAGAGGGGTGGTTTTGTGTCCCATCCAGGGATACATGACACACAGTGGCTCTTTCATGAATCTCTCTCACTGTCAGAGCTTCCCAATTAATCCCCATTTCTGAATATTTATATAGTCACAGTAGCTTTATTATTTCTTCCATCTCTATCCAACAGTCATCCTTCAACTTTCTTCCTTGCTGGTGAGGTATTCCTTCTTCAGGGAAAAGGTCAGATATCCACTTTCCCAGATACTTTTTTTTTTTTAAGATATTTTGGGGGCTGGCAGGTGGCATGGTGGCTAAGGGCACTGGACTCCCATGTGACTGACCATTGGTTCGTGTCCCAGACCTGGCTGCTCACTTTCTAACTTTCTCTCTCTCTCTCCCTCTATGGTCAAATTAAAATTAATTAATTATTTTTTAAAAAGAAGTTTTTATCTATTAAAAAAAGGAAAAAAATATATATTTTGCCATAGGACACATGTGCTTGCCAGAGACAGAAACAGAGACAGAGAAAGAGCAAGAAATTAACCCTCAGGGGCGATGGCCACACTGCAATCCCTTCTTCTCCATTCTCGTCTTGGCTTTTGGGCACACACATGTGCCCAGCATGATTTTCAAACCACCAGGTCCAGGACTTGAACTACAATTGCTCATGTGGGAGTCTACCAGGTCCAGGACTTGAATCACAGTTGGTCATGCGGGAGTGCAGCTCCCTAACCACCATGCCAGATACTCTTTTAGCTAAGACATGGGCATGTGACCAATCTTCACCAATGAAACCAAAAGGGAAGTAGCTAAGAGTTAATGGGAAGGATTTTCCTCTGTATTAAAAGTGGCATGGAAGAGGAATGCTGCTGTACCAGTATTTGTACCATGTATGTTAGGATGCAGTGTCAGCCACCTGGCGACCAAGAGGGCAGAGTTGAGGGAATCACAGAGAAGCCACACCATTTAGCTGGTGAACTATCTGGCCCTGAAGCTGGCTACTGCTGGACTTCCTGTTTTGTGAGATGATTTTAGTGCAGGCACTTTTAGTTGAATGTGGCAGATGTAGTTATTTAGCTATGCAAAACTATTTCTCCATATTCCTGCTAAAAGAATCACAATTCTATTCACTTGGGAGGAAATTTTTGCCTTTGGGGGGATAGGTTCAGCCTTTATGCTGAGAGTGTGCTTCTAAACTACCCTAGATAACAGGATATAAACAGAAGCCTTCTGGAGGGCTCTGAGAAATGTTCTTTCCTTATAATGGAGGACCATGTGAGCAGCTGGCTCCACACTCTTCCCCTGTGGAAACGGTATTTGAGGACGCATTGCTGAGGAAGCAGCTGCCCTTCCAGAGTCAGGAGCAGATGCAGAGAACCGGAGTGGGGCCACCACTGAGCTGCTGAACCGACTTCCAAACCCCTGGCATTTAGAGTGTTCAGTAAAAGCCATTTAGTACTATTCAATTTATAGCAATGTGCTGGGCATTTTCCTGCTAATGGACTGGTAAGTGCTCAAGCTTAGTCCAAGTCCTGGGGGTGGAGGGACAGGTAGATTTTAGTTTGATGCAGATTAGTTCTCCCATCTAAGCAAAGGGTGTATGTATCAAAAGGGAGGGGGTACTCAACTGGACCAAAACACCTAGTGAAGTGACAGAACTGTCCCCTTGATGAGGGCTTTTAAAGCTCTGAAACTCGAGGTAGCCTGGAACTGAGTTTGGCCAATGGGATGTTGCACAGGGTAGGGAGACATCCCAGGGGACAACTGGAACAGCCGAGGCTGGGGGTGGGAATGGGGGGAATTGCCTTGGGAATAGTGGGAGAGAAGCAACTCTTGTCCCCAAGTCTGGAAAATATGATCTTTGGAAAACAGAGGGGGAATAGTAGAGATAAAGCTCAGTGATTTGCTGATGAAGGAAGTTGGCAACACAGCCCTGACGGTACCAACAGACTTCTACGTTTTGGGAAAATGACTCTCCTCTGATCTCCTTGTACGCGGGCATCAAATACTTGAGTTTTTAAATTAATTCAAGATATATTTATTGAGCTTATACTCTGCCCCAGGCACTATGCTTGACTCTTGGGGATACAGCAGTGAATACTTACTGAAAGGAGGCTTGTGTGAATCCACGCAAGCCACAGATAACCCTTAGAGCTGTGCCCAGAGGGGTCTTCTGCACTGATCTGTATAGACCACTAGAGGGCAGAAGAGGAGACCCTTTTGCCCCAGATGGCCCAGATGACACTTGCCTGGGACAGACCAGGCTCTGGACAACTGAGACCTAATAGGACAGCAGGTATGGAAATGTGCTCCTTGTGATTATTTTTGAGTGGAGTGTTTGGGCTTTTCTTTCCTTCTTTCTTCCCAAGACATTCCGCAAATTGGAAAATCACTCAGTCATACTAATTGTGACAGCATGAGACCTCTGTCAAATTACTGCAGTGCCCGTGCTCTGGAGAACAGTGCCTTTTAAGCTGTAAAATGTCTTTTTTTTTTTTTAAGTTTTATTTTTACAATAATGAACATCTTTTACTAGCATAAGAACACACCAGGGGGTTCACAAGAAAACGGAATAGGCAATTTCCCATGGATCCCCCTACAACACCGACTTGTTCTAGGGTAATTATGAAATGACTGGATTTTCTCCAGAAGATGGAGATGGTGGGAGGAAATTTAATATCTGAGCCAGAGCTGCGGTTGTACCAATTTCTCAGTCCTTGGGAAATTGCAGTTGAATAACTAATTAAATGGCACTGGGAATTGAGAAATAGCCGGATGCCTTTAACTCGTTCTCAATTTTCTCATCCTTTTACATTTATTAACCTTCAAACATGGCTGCTCTATATGAATATACAAATCTTTAGGTTTTGTTTTCTCCGTGTTGCTTGAAGTGATTCCCATCCGGGGAGGATGAGCCCACGTTTGCCTTCAGAGACTCTTATATGACCTGTGTGAGGTAGGGGGCTCCTTGGTGTTCAGGGAAGGAGGGAACAGAGATCTGAAGCTTGTCAGTAGGAGTTCCAAAGAGTCAGAGAAGAAGTAAAAAAAAAAAAACCTGATAGTCTTATTTATGTGAGATTTCACCACTAATGTGACTGTTTAAACTTCTCAAGGAATTATCCACATGAATGACTTACTACATTATTTCAAAATGATGTATTAAATATTTTAGAAAAATGTCAAAGCAGTTCACACAACTGAGAGCAGCTTGGCCTAGCCTGGTGACACAGTTGGTAGCAAACTAAACTGTTATGCCATCAGGCATGTAACCAGCCGGAGTTCAGATCTCCGGGTCAGCCTGAGAAATATGCACAAGACCCTGAGGAGCTGGAGGGCTAGAGAAAGGGGACCACAGCATGACGAGACCTTGTCAAAGGCGCTTATCTCTGTCTCCCACGATCATGCCCACACGTGTACTCTCAATCACGAGTGACATCTGTATACTAAAAGAAAAGAAAAGGAGACTAGCAGAGGGCGTAATGGTTATGTCGCTGGACTCCCACATAGTTAACCGCAGTTCAAGTCCCAGACCTGGCTGCTTAAAACTCATGCTGGGGGGACCAGCAGTTAGCGTAATGGCTATGTCGCTGGACTCCCACGTAGTTGACCGCGGTTCAAGTCCCGGACCCGGCGGCTTAAACTCACGCCGGGCGCGTGTGTGTGCGTGCCCAAGATCCCGAGAGGAGAATGGAGGAGAAGGGATTGCAGCGTGGCCATCCCCCCTGGGGGGTAATTTCTCGCTTTCTATCTCTCTGTCTCTCTCTGTCTGTCTGGCGAGCACACACGCCCTATAGCAAAAACCTCTCCAAAAAAAAAAGAAAAACTCATGCTGGGCGCATGTGTGTGCCCAAATTCTCGAGAAAAGACTGAAAAGGAAGGGATTACAGCATGACCATCCTCTCTGGGATGATTTCTTGCTTTCTGTCTCTCTATCTCTCTCTGTCTCTCTGGCAAGTACACATGCCCTATAGCCCCCCCCTCAAAAAAAAAAAAAAAAAAAGAGAGAGAAAAGGAAAAAGAAAGAAAAGAAAAAAAGAAGAGAAAAGAAAAGAGCTATCTTCGAGCGTTAGTTTTTCAGTCACCCACTCTGACTGCTGTCTAGATTCCAGAAGTGTAATATAGACTGAGTAAGAGTGTGCGGCCATGCAAGTAGACCTCTTGGTTATCAATCTGTGCAGGGCAGGCCAATGGGGATATTTGAGTAAAGCCTTAGGTTTGTTTCTGTACTCAGTAAAGTATTTCCCAGTTGAAAATTGTTTCACATTTTTAGAGAAAGTGGGAGACATGGAGAAAGCATAGATAGAAAAATGTTCCTAGTTGAAGAGCAGGTTCAAGTAGGAAAACATATTATGTGATCAGAAACATGAAAGATGCCAAGATTCTGATGAGAGCAGAGCAGGAAAGGGAGTTGTGATGCTTTGCAGTAGGAGGACGTGCTGTCAGCATCCTGTGGGAATCACCTTGTCCTTTGTGCTAGCTCCACGGCTCCCTGAGCCTCCCGTCTCCTCGTGTGTGTGCCCGGTTCAGAAGCGTCAGGACAGGACTCTGCCTGTCAGCAGCTCTGCCTGCCTCAGCGCCGAGTGGGGCATGGCAGCACTGCCTGCCTCTGAGCTGGGCTTCCTGTCAGCGTCGACAAAGGCTGCTCTTCGAGCAGAGCTGATCTTCATGCAGTGTGGGACTGTGGCAGGTCACTGACCGTAATCTGGCATGGCCACAAGCACAGAGGGTGTCGCCTGCCCTGCCCTGCCCTGTCCTGCTAGCCTGGCTACTTCCTTCGTTCTCCTTCGCCTGAGTTCTGAGGAAGCACTAGGTGACTCTGCAATGGGATTTCCTGCCTGTCCAGGGCCCATCCTCAGCCCTGCATCCTTGCAGGACATTGGAAACAGGCCCACACCAGCCTGGGTGCCATTTTACATGGGAGTTGCTTATCTGGCACACCCAGGTGAGGAACAGGGGACACCAGAAATGCATCTATTTCCTTGGTCCAGGCGTTTCTCCTTTGCAATGCCTGGAGGATTCTTTTATTATTTTTTTAATTGACAGAAGGCACCTGTGTTTGAGAGAGGGAGAAAGAGAGAGATAAAGAGAAAGAGAAAAGCACTTCTTCCCCATGAGGGATATTCGTGACAGTCCTTTCTTCTTAGTCTCTCCATCTTGTTGGGATTTTGGGTGGGTCACCAGGGCTGGGATTTGAATCATGGCCAGTCACATGAGACCCAGTTCCCTTAACCACTAGGCTACGAAGCAGACCCTTTTATTTAACTATTTTTTCTCTTGAGATGTAACATACACTTAAAATGCACAGAAGAGTATACATTTCAGTAAGAGTTTACATGTGTATCTCAGATTAAGATTTGGGACCCTATGAGCATCCCAGGAGGTTTCCTAGTTCCCCTCACCCCAGTCAATCACCCCACAGGTGACCACTATTCTGACATCTAACTTCAGTTAGTTGTCTTCTTCTCCTTCTTTTTCTTCTTCTTCTTCTTCTTCTTCTTCTTCTTCTTCTTCTTCTTCTTCTTCTTCTTCTTCTTCTTCTTTCAATCATTATACATCTTTACAGCATACAAAATGGATTTTTCCAGCATGAATACACTGTATATTAGTCCAGTCAAAGATATTACTATATATGTTGCCATCAACAGATGATTTTTCATTTTGTGTTCATTAAATGTTTTGTCCCCCCTTCCCCTTGATTCCCAATTAGATTTTCCTGTTCTGAATGTTATACAAATGGAATCACACCCATACATACTTCTGTGTCTGGCTTCTTTGGTGTACAGCTATGAACACTCTTGGATACACCTTCTGCTAGTCATGGGCTTTTCCTGTTGGGTACATATTAAGAGTGGAACCATGGGCCAGAGCTGGAAGAATTTATTTTGATTCAGGTAAACTCAGGCATACCAATATTTAGCTATAAACAAAACAGTAATGTCCTAGGTTTACATCAACTGCAGGTCCAACAGAAGCTCAGTTACATCACGGAGAGGTGACTGCTAAGGAGTATCTGGCTTGGAATTCAGTATTAATCATCTAGTATTAGGTTGGTGCAAAAGTAATTACGGTTTTGAAGTGTTGAAATTTGCCATTTGATATTGGATAAAGTCTTAAATAAGTGTGGTTATTTTATACATCACTTTAATGTGCTTTTCTCACTTTATGTGTTTTTGGTAATGACTTGCTGCTTATTTTATATGTATTCTAGATTATGGAAATGATGTTAGATGAAAAGCAATTTGTTTTTCTTATTCCAGTTCAAATGGATCATAAAGCAGCGGAGACAACTCACAACACCAACATTAACAACACATTGACCCAGGCACTGCTATCAAACTACAGTGCAGTGCAGGTTCAAGAAGTTTTGTGAAGGAGACAAGTGCCTTGAAGATAAGAAGCACAGTGGCCGGTCACTGGAAGCTGACAACAACCAACTGAAAGCAATCATTGAAGCTGATCCTCTTCCAACCACATGAGAAAGCTGATGAAGAACTCAATATTGACCATTCTATGGTTGTTTGGCATTTGAACTTGAGCTGTGAAATATTGCTTTCATTGACTAAAAATGAAGATTTTCTGCTGAGACTTCTCCCTCCAGATTCATTTCTAGTGGGAAAAGCACAAACCTAGGTGCATCCTGAGATGGATACTGAACTTGAGCTGTGAAATACTATTTTCATTAACTAAAAATGAAGATGTTTTGCTGAGACTTCTCCCTCCAGATTAATTTCTAGTGGCCTCTATGCACTTTAGTCCAAGTGAACAGGATCCAAACATCTAAATATGATTAGGGTTCAAATATTCCTCAATTCCTACTGAATATGATGCACAAAGAGTGAAAAATAGAACAGAAGAGAGATTGCAGATTGAACTTGAAGAGTTAGAAAGAAACGCACCATCCATCAGATGACTAGAAATCACCACAGGGTCACAAGAAATATGGGAAAATAACTCTCCTCCAAGGGAAAAGAATAAATACTCTTCATCCTCAGGCAGTACAATGAAACTCATGGAAATATCAGATAAAGAATTTAGAATATTCATAATGACAAAGCTAACAGAGAAGGAAGAGAGACAATGAACTGAGAAGAGGCAGGAGAAAGGAGCTGATGAGTTCCAGGAGGTGAGGAAATTTTTGCAAGATCTAAAAGAGGAATTACACATTATAAAAAAGAATCAAACAGACCTATTAGAGATGAAGGCTATAATACAGGAAGTCAAAACCTCCCTTGAAAGTATTAAAAGCAGATTAGATCATACAGAAAATTGAATCTCAGATGTAGATAGAACCGCTGGCCTAGAAAAATCCACCACGAAGACTGAGAAAATTGTCAAAAAAAATGAGAATAATATACGAGAAATACTAGATACCATCAAATGTCCAACATCTGGATAACTGGTATCCCAGAAGGTGAAGGGACTCATAAGGGCATTGATAATCTATTCCATGAAATCCTGGAAGAAAACTTTTCAAAACTAGAGAGGCATTCAAAGATCCAGTCCCAAGGAATACAAAGGACTGCAAATAGAATCAACTCAAGAAGATCTTCTCCAAGACACATTATAGCCAGATTGACCAAAACCACAAAGACAAGATACTAAGACTGGCAAGAGAGAAACGTCAAGTTACCTACAAAGGATAGCCCATCAGGCTAACAGCAGACTCTCATCAGAAACAATGCAAGCAAGGAAAGAATGGGAAAATACATTCAAAGTGTTAAGAGAAAAGCAATTTTAACCAAGAATACTGTACCTGGCAGGATTATCTTTCATATGGGAAGAAAAGACAAGAACATTCTCAGATAAACAAAACCTGAAAGAATTTACCAACACCAGACCAGATCTCCAATACGTTCTCAAGGGAGTGCTATGTCAGGAAAACTAAATGCAGACACACAGAAATAAGAGTTCAAAACTAAGAAAATGGCCAACTTAATCATAGGGATGTCTGGAGTTGAATATTATATCCCAGAATTTAGCTGGGAAGATTGGACTACAACAGAGGATAAATTAAGTACATGAGACTGAACTAGTGAAATAAAATTTTATGACTTTTGACTAAAACATTGCTGATTTTCTTCTAGGCTTTGTTTTCTGGTTTTAAGGATTTTTTTGTCCTGTCTTGAGCTGCTGATAGGTTCATATACCTACTATTTGAACAGAATCCTAACTTGTTTCCTGGCTTTAAGTTTTAAGCAAAGTTCCTTAGCATTTCTTTCATTTATTAAAGCTAAAACTGCTTTTCTTGAAATTAAAAAATATATTAAAAATACCTATTTAATGACCATAGTCAGCTATATAGCATCATCTAGATGCAACTTTATAGTATATTCATTCTACTCAGAGTTTCAGGCCTAAAGTCAGACATGTGTTCACAGATATATATATATATATATATATGTATATATATATATATATATGTGTGTGTGTGTGTGTGTGTGTGTGTGTACACACACAAGCTGAACTTGCTACTGAAAGTAGTAGATTATTGTCCTCTTTTCCAGCTGGAACCATGGAGGGCATTCAAGAGAAGAAAAAGAAGGTTCCCGCTGCGGCAGAAACCAAGAAAAAGGCTCCTGCTGCTGTGGAAGCTACCAAGAAAAAGGTTCCTGCTGTGCCAGAAACCCTCAAGAAAAAGCGAAGGAATTTTGCAGAGTTGAAGATCAAGCGCCTGAGAAAGAAGTTTGCTCAAAAGATGCTTCAAAAGGCAAGGCGGAAGCTTATCTATGAAAAAGTCAAGCACTATCATAAGGAATATAGACAGATGTACAGAACTGAGATTCGCATGGCCAGGATGGCAAGAAAAGCTGGCAACTTCTATGTACCTGCAGAACCCAAATTGGCACTTGTCATCAGGAACAGAAGTATCAATGGAGTGAGCCCAAAGGTTCGAAAGGTGTTGCAGCTTCTTCGTCTTCGCCAGATCTTCAATGGCACCTTTGTTAAACTCAACAAGGCCTCAGTTAACATGCTGAGAATTGTGGAACCATATATTGCATGGGGGTACCTGAACCTGAAGTCAGTAAATGAACTGATCTACAAACGTGGTTATGGAAAAATCAATAAGAAGCGAATTGCTTTGACAGATAACTCTTTGATTGCGTGATCTCTTGGTAAGTTCGGCATCATCTGCATGGAGGATCTGATTTATGAAATCTATACTGTTGGAAGACGCTTCAAAGAAACAACTTCCTGTGGCCCTTCAAATTATCTTCTCCACGAAGTGGAATGAAGAAAAAGACCACCCATTTTGTAGAAGGTGGAGATGCTGGCAACAGGGAAGACCAGATCAACAGACTTATTAGAAGGACGAACTAAGGTATCCACCATGATTGTTTTTGTAATCTGGTTAAGTAAATAAACAGTGACTGTTTTCAGACCGAAAAAAAATAGTAGTAAATTATTTAAGAAATTTTGTGAATCAACAAAATGTGGGGGAAAAGGAATGGAAAACAACTATAGATATCAGAGTTAGTATGAGAGGAGGGTGGGAAATGGCAGAGGGTGAGAAATGGGGGGAAATATATATATATATATATGACACTAGAAATGACAAATTATTGATGATAACATGTTAGATTAAGCCACTATGCAGTATATTCTGGATGGGAAATCACATTTTTTATGCTGTGACAATGCTCAGTGAATGAATGTTAATTAATTAATTAATTAAAAATAAAAATAAATTTTAAAAAATCACTGTTTTGAAGTGTCATCTTATTCTATGCAACAACAATGAAAAATTTCTTGATTGGATTGTGACATGAGATGAAAAGTGGGTTTTATATGATAGCAGGTGACGACCAGCTCAGGGGTTGGACTGAGAAGTAGCTCCAAAGCACTTCCCAAAGCTAAACTTGCACCAATAGAAAAGCATGGTCCCTGTTGGGGGTCTGATCCACTATAGCTCTCTGAATCCTGGGGAAACCATTAATCTGAGAAGTGTGCTCAGCAAAGCAATGAGATGCACCAAAAACACCCCCAATGCCTGCAGCCAGCATTGGTCAACTGAAGGGGCTCAGTTCTCCATGACAATGCCCGACTGCATGTAGCACAACCAGGGCTTCAAAAGTTGAATGAATCGGGCTATGAAGTTTTGCTTCATCCACCACATTCACCTGACCTCCTTCCAACTGACTACCACTTTTTCTAACATCTAGACAACTTTCTGTAGGAAAAATACTTCCACAACAGCAAGATGCAGAAGATGCTTTCCAGGAGTTCGTTGAATCCCAAAACATGTATTTTTATGCTACAAGAATAAATGAACTTATTTCCTATTGACAAAAATGTATTGATTGCAATGGTTCCTATTTTGATTAATGCAGATGTGTCTGAGCCTAGTTATAAAAATTTAAAATTCATGGTTGAAAACCACAATTGCTTTTGCACCAACCCAATATTGGGTTGTCGGAAAAGTCATGGCGTATTTTCTGCACAAAAATGTGTTGTGACGTTTATGACAACCCAATAATAAAGTAATCATTAAGGGCTTCATTTCTCCTCCCATTTTAAAGCAATTACCAAATTAAAAGGAAGAATTAAAATTCAGTTTAAAGATATTTAAACTTGGTGAACTATTTCACATATGAATGAAAATTTGTACTTATCCTCAAACAAAAAGACTAAGCCTCTCACTTTGCACTCAGTTTCACACTATTAAATTTTACACATGAACCCTCCAAGTGAGCTCATAGAAGTGAAATGACTCAGATTCTGTGTCTAGGTCTCCACAATCACTGTGCTGACTTTCTTTCTAATTTCTTGGCTACGTGAAGGCATTGGAGACACAAACAGACCCTGACAACCCAGGTGTGAAGGATTTGAAGGGAGCACATATGGCTGAGTCTGTGCATGCTGGAGTCCAACACTGTTACTGGAGATTCTCCAAACTGACTTCCATGTAGGAGACAATGTTTTTAAAAGGAAATCATGAAAGGTGCCAACTCGGAGCTTACTTGTACATCACTGAAACTCAGAGTTGCTACAGTAATGATTTCAAATGGAGGACATCGTTCAGAGAGTAAGGTCTTATGGTTGATTCTATTTGGAGTTGCTGACTCATGATGATAATAATAAAGTTAATAAAATTTTCCCGCACCCTGCCACAGGCTCTCACCTTCCTGCTCCTTGTACTCCACAACTTCCCGGGGCTATTCTTGCGTCATTAACAAACAGTTTCTGGACACAGCTGTGTGAGGCACAGACCCGACAACCAGAGTAGAGCTTACGTCTGTTCTGAGGAGGGAGCAGAGGATCAATCATAAAAAATAAACAACCAAATCTGCGAGGTGTCATGGGGTGACTGAAGCTAACACTGAAAGAACAGGTAGAGAAGGCCAGCGAGATGGAGGGTCCTGTGTTGTACAGGTGGCCGGGGAAGGCCTCTGGAGAAGTAATCTGTGACCAGAGACCCAAGGGCAGTGGTGTAGTAAGCCAGGTAGACATCCAGAAAACAGAGACCCGAGGGGAGTGGCGTAGTAAACCAGGCAGACATTGGGTAAACAGAGGCC
Source organism: Tupaia tana (assembly GCA_026018925.1). NCBI lineage: Eukaryota > Metazoa > Chordata > Mammalia > Scandentia > Tupaiidae > Tupaia > Tupaia tana. The sequence continues at coordinate 52,977,782 of JAKSZU010000015.1, forward strand.
CAGACTGAGTACGCAGTTGGTGCCAAACCTCTGAGGAAGAACCAGGAGGTAGGAGATGAGGTCATGGGGCCAGCGGCAGGGCCAGGGCCTGACCTGCACAGTGGGAACATAGAATGCTGCTCTGAAGAAGGTGGGGCTCCAATTGGAGCAGCGGAAGAGCAAGCTCTGAAATGTTTTAGTGGAATCACTCTGGCTGCTGAGTTAGGGATAGACTTATGGCAGGAAGGGGAGTGGAGGGCAAGGGCAGAAATGGGAGAAGCCTCTTGGCAACCGTCAGGAATCCAAGCAAAGTGGATTTACTGATGGAGTGGATGGATGTGTGTGTGTGTGTGTGTGTGTGTGTGAGAGAGAGAGAGAGAGAGAGAGAGAGAGAGAGAGAGAGATGGAAAGACAGAAAAGAGGTGGAAAGAGAAGAAGACAGATATGGAGAGAGAGATAGAGATAGAATGGTTGAGGATGATCACCCACAAGAGCTTTGGCCTGGCAGCTGGGGACCACTGACAGAGCAGGGAAATGCTGGAGAAGGCACATGTTCAGAAAGAAATCCCAAGCTTGTTTTAACATGCTGAATTTGAAGAGCCTATTGGACATCGGATGGAAGAAAGCACTAGGTTGGAGGGAAGAATTCTGCAATTGTCGATTTACATGTTACAAAGCCCTGATACTAGCAGAGATCACTGTGGAAGTGATGAGAAGAAGAAGGATCCTGGGGCTGATGCAGAGTGCAATGTGTCTTCAAAATTCATATGCTGAAATTCTAATCTCCGGAGTGATGGTATTAAGAGGTGAGATCTTTGGGAAGCAATTATGTTATATGGGCAGACAGAGTTAGTGAACTTATAAAAGACACCTGAGAGAGCTCCCTCGCTCTTTTTCTGCCCCAGGTGATACAGTGAAGTCAGCAGCCTGCAACCTGGAAGAGGGTCCTCGCCAGAGCCTGGCCGTGCTGGCACATTGAACTTGGACTTGTGGCCTCCAGACTGTAAACAATACAGCTCTGTTAGTTAAGTACCATAGACCCCCCCCCCCCCCCCCCGCCAGTCTATGGTACTTCATTACAGCCTTCAAATGGACAAAGACAAGGAGATTCCCTGATGTTCAAGGAACTAGGATGGTAGGAGGAGCCAACAGGGCAGCCTAGAAAGAGAGAACGCTGCCCCGGGTGCTGGAGGGAGTGCTCCAGGTCTCTGTGAGAGCACTAATCTTACACATGAGTGCTCTCCCCTCATGACCTAATCACCTCCTGAAGACCTCAGCTCCAAGCACCATCATGTTGCAAATTCTCTTTCAACATAAGGATTTGTGGGATGTGGGGTGTAGGTGTGGAGTGGGGGAGTCATAAACGTTTAGTTTACAGCCTCTCCTGAAACCAAACTCTTACCTCCCTCATGCCCAGAGTTCGTGTCCTGCAATCTGCCCTGTCTCTGTAAATGGCAGCTTTATCCTCCCAAGAGTTCAATCCCAAACCTTGGAGTCAACTTCTGACTTCTTTTTCACTTTTCTCATACACCACAAAATAAATCCAGAATCCAATCACTTTTCAAGTCCTTCATTGAACACTTGTGTTTGCCTTTATCGCTCACCTGGGACTTTGAGTAGCTTCCTAACGCACCTCCCAGTTTCTACTCTTGGCCTGTTCCCTGCCTGACATAGCTTATTTTCTACCCGTTAGCCAGAGAGACCCACTTTAAATATGACAGATCATATCTGTTCCTGCAAAACCCTCTGACTACTCCCAGCTCACTCAGCATTCAAAGTGCTCACCCTGGCCTCAAGGACCCACACAGCTGGCCCCATTACTCCCCAATGGCATCCCCTTTATCCCTTGCCTCTTGTCAACTGTCTTGGCCATCCTGGTCTCCTCGTTATTCCCAGAGAATGTTGGGCACAGACCAGCCCCTGGGCCTTTGCTCCTGCCATTTCTACTTTCTGGAATTCTCTTCCCTAGTATTCATGTGGCTCACACCTTGTCTTCCAATGCTGCCTTCTCAGACAGGACTTTTTTTTGACTACCCAGTGTAAAATTCAGCTCCCTGGCCCCCTCTTCCTAACCATCTGCACTCTTTCCATCTTGCCTCCCTTATTTTTCTTTATGGGGCTTATATTCATCTGACATTCTGTACAGTGTAGAGCAAAATGGTTAACAGCATGAGGCAGACCAAGAATATGCAGGAAATTCCAAAATTTGTGGAAGACCCCTATTGTAAAAACAAAAACAAGCACAAAAAACAAAAATGCATAGTTTTAAAGACTTTTTGAACTTTGATTCTATTTTTCCACAATTTTTTTGAAGTGTTCTTCTATGCTTGGCTTGGTGCAGAAGCTGGGTGATTGTAGGAAAATTGTTAACCTTCTGTGCCTCAATTTCCTCATTTGTAAATGGAGATACTAGTAGTGCCCACCTTATAACTGGTAAATAGACTTCATAGTGTTATCAGGTATTGAATATTATTATTAATTATTATTAATTGTATATAATGTCTGTTTCAGGGACATCAGGTGGTATAGTGGTTAAGGCCCTGGACTCCCACATGGCTGTTTGTGGATCAGGTCCCAGACCTGGAGGCTTAAAACTCATGGCTTAAAACTGCATGTGTGTGAGTGTATGCCCAAAATCCCCAAATGAGAATAGTGGAGAAGAGATTGCAGCATGGCCATTCTCACTGAGGAGTGCTTTCTCGCTTTATCTCTCCCTGTATTTCTCTTTCTCTCCAATGAGAGCACATGCCTTATGGCAAAAACCACACACACACACACACACACACACACATATATGTAGTCTATTTCTACCCATAGAGTCCACAGAGTGTAAAATACTATGAAAGCAGTGAGTTTTGTTTGATTTTTTTCATAGCTGAATTTTTATTTATTTATTTATTTATTTATTTTAGTTTTGCTATAAGGTACATGTAATCTCTAGAGAAAGAGAAGGGGAAAGTGAAAAAATCATCTCCCCAGGGGATATGTGGCCACACCACAGTCCCTTCTCCTTCATTCTCTTTTTGGGATTTTGGGCACACATGCACACACATCCAGAGTGTTTTTCAAACTGCCAGGTCCAGGACTCAAACAGAGCAGTCAGTTCTTAAAGCCTAAAATAATGCCTGACACATAGTAGATGCTCAATTAATGTGTGTGCAATAAATGAATGAATGATAAAAATATAAGGCAAGCAGTTCATAGTTCCTTTACAGATAGAAATCTATTTTATGATGTGTTCTGCATATTTTTAAAAACTTTAATTAATAGAGTAGTAGTTCATTCTAATTAAAACTCAAAACAATTTAGATGTATATAGAATAAAAATAGTAAAAATTATTTTCATGTCGTCTTCTTTCTTTTCCCAGAGATACTTTGTTAAGTTTTGTTTTATATTAATTATGAAATTTTTAATTTAATTACATAAGTCACAAATATATAGTTTTCTTGGGGTTTTTTTTTTTTTTTTTTTGAGAGGTTTTTTGCTATAGGGTGCGTGTGCTCACCAGACAGAGAGAGACAGAGAGATAGAAAGTGAGAAATCACCCCCCATGAGGATGGCCACGCCACTATCCCTTCTCCATTCTCTTCTCAGGATCTTGGGCACGCATGCACTCGTGCCCGGCGTGAGTTTAAGCCACCAGGTCCGGGACTCGAACCGTGGTCGACTACGTGGGAGTCCAGCGACATAGCCATTACGCTAACTGCTGGTCCCAACAAATATATAGTTTTATTTCATTTCACATTTAAATAAATAGTATACTTCAAAAACATAGTGTACTTCAAAAATTTTAGTCTTTGTGTTGGCAGGTGGTGTGGTGGTTAAGGGTGCTGAATTCCCACATGACCGACTGTGGTTTGAGTCCCAGACCTGGCAGCTGGCTTTCTCATTTTCCTTCTCTCTTTCTCTCTCACTCTGTCCCTCTCTGGCCAAATTAAAATAAATAAATAAATAAAGTTAAATAAAAATAATTCTTTAAAAAAATTTTAGTCTTAATATAGCCAAATGTACAATTAATTACTTTGTGGTATTAGAGAGTTAAGTCTTGCGTAAAAAGATTTTTATAGGATCAACTGATGGTGTGGTGGTTAAGACAGCTGGGTCCCACATGGCTGACTGCATGGTGTGAGTCCCAGACCCAGAAGCTTGAAAAACTAGCCAAGTATATGCGCTTGCTCAAGATCCTGAGAGGAGGGAGAAATGGAGGGAAGGGATTGGAGTGTGATCATTCCCCATGGGGAGAGATGTTTTCTCACTTAATCTCTCTTTATCACTCTTTTCTTGCGGAGTGTGTATGCCTTCTGGCAAGAATTAAAACACAAAACAAACAAACAGATCTTAATAGTCTTTATATTTTCATTTTTAATAGTATATATTTTTAATAGAAAGATTTTTTTCTCCTTATCTTTACAGTTTAGAAATTTACTAATATAGGGCCAGGTTTATATAAAATTGTCTTGAATCCCAAATCCATGGCCTATTGAAGTTTCAAGACCACCCCAAGATGTTGGTGAGTTCTAGGCTTGTTTAAATCCTGATGGCCTCCTTGGTCCGAGATCATTTGCTTTGTTGCACAAGGTATTTTCCTCCATATGCTCATTCAGCTGAAGAACTCCATCTCTGCTTTAATTTAAACGTTTTCTTCATGTGCACACAACATGGTAACACGGTAAGATGTTACTAAAGATCTACAGAGAGATTGTCTAATGGATCACATAAGAAACAACCTAATCCTTCATATATTAATCCCTTTTCTTCGAAGTCCTTTCCTGCCACTCAGCCGCATAGATCTCTGTGATCCGACTCAGCCAGAGCTTCACTGACTCCTCTCTCTTCATTCTTCCTCTCTCTGCTTGTGGTCAAGAACTCCAAATTCTTCCCCTGCAGTAGGCAGTCATTCCACAGCCCTTGGCTTTTTTCCCTATGTGAACATAATGTTTCCACATCCAGGGAGGATGACAAGATTTTCCTAATAAGGTCCCTTATTTTTTTTGTTTTGTTTTTAGAGGTTTTTTGCCTTAGGGTGCATGTACTTTCCAGGAAGAGAGAGAGAGAGAGAGAGAGAGAGAGAGAGAGAGAGAGAGAGAGAGAGAGAGGTAGAGACAGTGAGAGGGAAAGTGAGAAATCACCCCTCTGGGGGAGATGGCCATGCCGCAGTCCCTTCTCCTCCATTCTCCTCCTGAGATCTTGGACACACACACACACATGCCCCGCATAATTTTCAAGCCACCAAGTCTGAACTCAAACCAGAGTGGCCATGTGGGAGTCCATTTGCTGGCCCCCAGGGTCCCTTATATTTTTAAAGAAGTTTGACTTGTAAGTGACCATGTTTTTTTCTGTTTTCACAGTGAGGAGCATGGCTAGTGAGTCAAACTGAGTCATTTTCACATTTCAAAGGTGGAAGAGACCTTAAAATTGCTTAACAACCCTGGTAGAGTGAACTACCCTTCTAAGACTTGAGTTTCTTGCTTTCTAACCTCCTGCCAAGTACAGTTTTGAGCTATCAGGGAACACCACAACACATAGCTGACATATCTAGAGAGTTTTGACTGTCTATATTCCACCTAAAATCCTGGTGCTTCTTGGTTTTTATTTTTCCCCTAGAGAAGTAAATCAACGCTGTTAAGTGATTGGAGGTGGGGAGTAACATCTGGGAATGGATGGAAAAACTCTGAGGTTCTCTAGTTGCCTGGGAAGATGATATGTTTGTTAGACATTACATCTGGCTGCAAGTTAACAGTGGCTGTAAAAACTGCGGACCAGTTTGTCTCATGTAACAGGATGCCTAAAGGTGGCAGTCCAGGACTGGTTTGGCAGATGGAGATATCATCTCAGGACTTAGCATCCTTCTGTCTTTATGCATTTTCCTACTTAGCATGTGACTCTAGGCCTTACAATCGCAAGATGGCTGCAGCACCTCCAGCTGTCAACTGCATATTGTCTCATTGGCCAGAAGTGATCATACATGATCACTCTTAGCAGTGAGACAGTCCAGGAGATTGAGTTTTTAGCCTTGACTTTATTGTATAGGCAAGCAAAGGAGACGGGAACTGTAAGTGAAATCCAGATGAGCTAAACCACCAAATAGGTCATATATGGTCATGGCTCCCAGCAACAGGGGGCACAGGATGAAGTATGTGTTTTAGAGGGGGAAGGTAGATTTGATTTGGGGCGTATTGAATTTAGCTGAGGGTAGGGTTATCCCTACCACCTAACTAGTGGCTGGATCTGCTCCAGGCTTCCCTTATTTATTGCTCATTAACACAAAAGCAGCAAAGCTAGAAACCCTTGAGCTGGGCTTGCCTATTTATATATGGTGCACAAGAAAAAAGCAAGAAGTGAAAAAAGAAATCAAGACACAGGTTCAGCTGACCACCATGCTTTGCCTCCCTGGACTTCATAATTGGTTGAACAATAGCCACTAGATACACGACCCAAGGTGAACCACAAGACTAATTTTCTAGGGCTTTTGTGGGGACCACAGGCAAAGGGAAGCCATTTTCACTTGGCTAGTTGACAGTAGGTGTGTAGGTGGAGCTACTGGTGCCGCTACTAGATGGCAAGATGGTGCCGAAAAGATGGTGTGGGATGACTCCACTTCCTCCACAGGGTGAAACGAACTTGATGAGGTGTTGTGTGGGATGAGGAGGAGAAGCTTCTCCTAGGCACAGGAAGCTGTGAGGTGGGGCTGTGAGTCTATGGTTTAGAAAACTTGACTTCTTCTAAAGCAAAATATCAAGAATGAATATGATTTAATTAGAAATTACGTAACTTTTTAGAAGTGCTTAGCCATTGTTACAGAAGGCAGATTCAATGTACGATTTGAAGAGAAGCATATGCAACAGTAGATATTGCAGCATTGTTTTAAATAGCAAAACGTGGCAAAATATAAACACCCAACAGCAGTACAATGATGGATGAATTACAGCAGGCCCATGTACACGCATGCTATGTGGCCTTTAAAAATTATGTTTCAAATAATTTTTGATGACAGTGAAAAATGCTTATGGTATCATGTCAACACAAAGGATATAAACAGTAGAATTCTAAGGTTATTGTTCTAAAATATTTTATTGCCAATAAGAGGTTGGAATAAAATACACCAATGTATAATAGAGTTTTTCTCTAAATAATGGGATTATGAATAGTTTTAATTTTCTTCTTTGTCCTTAGTGAATTTTACCAATGAGTTTTTACTCTCATAATCATAAAAAATACATAATTACTACTTTTTTAAAAAGATATCTTTGCTATAGGGTGCACACACTCATCAGAGAGACAGAAACAGGGAGACAGAAAGCAAGAAATCACTCCCCCAGGGGAAATGGCCATGCCAAAATCCCTTTTCTTCCATTCTTCTCTCAGGATTTTGGGCACACATGCACATGCACCTGGTGTAAATTTTAAGTGGCCAGGTCTGGGACTTGAACCATGGTCGATTTTGTGGGAGTCCAGCGATATAACCATTACACCATCTTCTGGTCCCTACATTATTACTATTTTTGAGATAAGAAGGAAAAAGCATGGAGCCAGCAGATAGAGTGGCAGTTAAGTCACTGGATTCAACATGGCCAACTCTGTGGTTTGAGTCCTGGACCCACTGGCTTGAAAAATACCAAATGTATGTGCATGTGTGCACAAAATCCCAAAAGGAGAATGGAGGAGAAGGATCGTGGTGTGGCCATCCTCCCTGGGAGAGGATTTCTTGCTTTCCTTTTCTCTCTACCTCTCTCTGGTGAGTACATGTGCCATATGACAAAAATCTTAAAAAACAAAAAACAAAAAAACAAAACAAAACAAAAAAAACCAGGGAGAGAGAGAGAGAGAGAGAAAGAAGCACCATTTTAGTCATCATTATGAATTTATCCTGAAAATTAAGCTCCCTTCCCTCTTCTTAGCATAGGACATTCCACTGTGAATCCAGATTCATCTACATTGTTGGATTTGGGCTCCTTGGTGGTGGAGCCCAAGCTCAGCCCTCTCTGACCCCGTGATGTCCTGTCTCTGGCGTGCTTGCCTTGTTCCCTGCCTGTTGAGTTGAATGTAGTGTGTTGTCCGGGGCTGACATTAGGAGCCAGAGCAGGAAGAGAAGTGAAGATGTGGAAGAACCAAGAAGCCACCCTAGAGAAAGTCATGTCCAGACAAGCCGTGAGGGTATTTTGTTTTACTCTCTGTGCCTCACTTTATTCATCTGTGAGGTGGGAAGAACACTAGGCCCTCTTTATGGCATTGATGTGAAGATTATTTGAGTTAACAGAGGTAAGACTTAAAATCTGGGCACACAGGAAGGGCTGCAGAAGCCTTTGTTCTTACTATTGGATGTTCTTGCTCAAAGGCTGTCTCTTCCCAAAGGCCTCCTCAGTCCTACAGAGGGGACTGTGCTCTGCAGCAGTGTAGCTGAAGCTGTGTATGCGTCCCTTACTTTTCCTCCCTTTGTTCTACCATACATACAGGTACTTCAAAAAATTCATGGGAAATGCATATTATGAGAAAAACCATATGTGGCTTTCAAAATTTTTTTGCACCAAAACACACTTGTATTTTAATCCTACCAACTTTCTGAAGACCCCTTTATATGTATGTATGCATATTTTTTTCATTTTTTGAAATTTTATTTATTATTAGTTTTTTAATTTGACCAGAGAGAGACATGGAGAGAGATAGAGAGGGGAAATGAGAAAGCAAGCTTTGAGTCCCATGTCTGGGACTCAAAACACAGATGGCCATGTGGCAGTCCAGTACCTTAACCACCACCCTAGCTGCCAACTCCAATGTGTGTGTATTTTCTTTTTATTCTTTTTTCTTTCTTTTTCTTTTTTTCTGGAGAGGTTTTTGCTATAGGGTGTGTGCGCTTGCCAGAAAGACAGAGAGAGACAGAGAGATAGAAAGCGAGAAATCACCCCTCAGGGGGCATGGCCACGCGTCCTGCATGAGTTTAAGCCACCGGGTCTGGGACTCCAACCGCGGTCGGCTACATGGGAGTCCAGTGACATAGCCGTTATGCTAACTGCTGGTCCAATGTGTGTGTGTTTTCTTCAGACAGGGTCTTACCATGTCGTGATCCTCTTGCCCCAGCCTCCCAGCTGGGACCGCAGGTGCATAGCACCATGTTAGACTGTTTTAGACAAGGTCTTACTGTGTTGTCCAGGCCAGCTTTGAGCTCGTGACCTTCCTGCTTCAGCATCCACAGCTTGCTGGGATTATATGCACAGGCCATATTCCAAGGCTTTAGGCTGAACCTTGACTTGAACCAGGCCTCCCATGTGGTTCCAGCCTATAGACTACAGAATCTTAGCAGCACACGGCACTGTGGCTGGCCCCCACAGTTACTTTTTATCATTCTGCTTGCAAACTTCTTTACCTTCTGGGATCATGAACCCCCTGCAATTGGGGATTTGTTAGACCTTATATTCCCTATGCCATTTTGCACCAGGCAGGTACTAAATAAAGCATATTTAATTAAGTTTAGAGTAATATGTTTATTTCTCCTCCCAGGTGCCCTGACTAATGTTTCTTTCTAAATCACAGCATTCCTACACCCCGGTGTAAGCATCGTCTGCTCTCTCTAGAGCCGATTCCCAGAGAAAGGCATCCCAGGCTTCATTTTCAAGGGCAGGGCTTGGGGCGGAATGGGCAGTCATTTGCTGGTCACACAGCTGGACAACGGGGAAGGCCCCTTGAACCATCTACTGTGCTCCCCATGCAGCTGTTCCCCCGAAACTGGTCCTCAGCATTGACAGGAAGGGGTGGGCACACTTCTTGTCTCCCACTCCCGGTAGCCTGCGGCTCCGTTACCCTCATGTGTGCTAAGCTCGGGGCACTCAATAAATGTTCTAGCACGTGGATATTTGTTATCATAAAAGTCATCCATGGCCCCAGTTCCTTGGCAGGCATGGCTCATTTTTTAGTTATTTATAGTTCTAGGGCTCTATTCAAGTGACAGGGGGACAGAGTCACATGCTACATTCGAGAGAATCAGCAATTATTTTTTTGAAACCAAGCTCGACCTCATTAATCTAGATGCCCATTTGGGAGGTGTCGGCAAAGCACAGGGTAGCCCTGAATTCTATTCTGTCTCTCCGAGTCGTTTGCCACGTTAGGTGAGGCAGTTCCATCATCACGCTGGGTCTGAATGCTCTTCTTTGCCAGGGAGAAGCCAGTCTGTGGTGACTTCCTTACTGTCCTGCTGGGGCGAAGTGAGGTTTCACCTGTAAATGATCCCAAGCCTTTTTCAAGCATACATACGAGTCATTAGTATCCATTTGCTCGGCTGATTTAGGAACCTCTGGAGAAAGTTTACTGTTTAACACTCCAATAATGCATTCCACGTTTGAGCGCTGGTCTGCTTGTCGCTTCGTACAGCGTTGGAGACTATCCTTGCCGGCGTGTGACTCACAGGCTGTTTGCCTACGCCGATGTCACAAATAATGGTCCTATTCAAAAAAGGGAAGCCAGCAGCAGGGCTCAGAAGTGATTTTTTTTTAAATTAAAAACCTTATTTATGTGTTGTCCAGAAGATTCCGAGCCCCTCTAGGAAGAGAGACAAAATTCTCTGTTTAGCTGGTGAAGCAGAGAAAACAAAAACCACATTATGGGTAATATCCCCGAAGCCAAATTACAATATTTACCTCCACATGTTAACTTGACATGCATAATTATCCATGCTTGGGACAGAAAATGGAAGCAAAGGTTCAATGAACAGCCACCTGTGTGTTGTGAATGATGTCGTTCCAACACAAACAAAAGTTGAGGGGAGGACTTCGGGAGGCATGGGAGCGTGGAACTGGAGCATTTATAGGAGAAGAAGAAGTTTCTTGTGTGAACAAGATTTCAAGGGCATGCCTGGAGCACAGGGATCTTTCTTGGTTATCCTGTCCGTGACGGGATGTCTTTGAGCAATCACAGAATTACTTCCTCTCTGAACAGCTTGGTGTGCCAAGGGTTCCTCTATCAAAGATTAGGAGAAAACAGCCTCACTGTGAGCTGGCTCAGAGATCACCCAGAGCCCAATAGCAAAGAATTCAGGCTAGCTCTGTGGGAGGCTCCACTGTGGCCTTTATACCCACCCAAGTTCAGGTCACACTCTAGGTAGGTGCTGTGCCCCCCACCCCCATCCAGGTGGGCTCTCACTTCCAGCAGCCAGCACCTGACCCTCTCCCGTGGCAGACAGTCCCCAGGCTGTCAAAGGCTTCTGGAGACCAGAAGTGCTTGTGGAGTTTGCTCCTGACCAGGGGTCTCATGGCTGTGGAGGTGCAGGTACTCCAGCTCTCTCACCTTACTCCCCTCTCCCCGGGTCTGTTATTTGGACAGCCCTGATGCCTCTCTGATTTCCCCTGTGGGAGTGAGCCAAAGTCTCTGCAGGAGACTTTGCTGGGCACTGCACTTCCTGGTCTCCCCTTTCCATTCCGCTATGAGGATATACAATCACTCTCGTACAAACCCATGGACCACTCCTGACTGTTGAGAAGCACTCCTATCTGCAGGACCATGAGTCTCTTTGGCCAAAGTTGATTTCAGCAAGGAGAAGGGTCTGACCCAAGGCAACCAGGTGGGAGGATGACTGTGGACGTCTTCCTAGCCGGACTGGTCCAAGGTGTCAAGTCAGCCTCATTGAATTGGCAACACAGAACTAGTTGGCAATCCCAGGAACATCAGAAACTGCAAGGGAGTGTAGTTTTCTCATCAAAATGGTGAAGCAGGGGCTGGGTGGTAGCACAGCAGTAAAACACTACGCTCTATGGGGCCAGTAGATGGCATAGCGGTTACATCATTGGACTCCCACATGGCTGACCATTGTTCAAGTCCCAGACCCAGTGGCTTCAAACTCATGCCGGGCACGTGTGCATGCATGCCCAAGATTCCTGGAGGAGAGTAAAGGAGAAGGGAATGCAGCATGGCCATCCCTCCTGGGGGGTAATTTCTCATGTTCATTGTCATCGTCTCTTCTCTGTCTTTCTCTCACTTCAGTGAGCACACACCCTTACAAAAACAAAACAAAACAAAACAAAACAAATAAAAATCCAACACTATGCTCTGTGAAGCTGGTCTCCATGGGAAGGCTCTGGGTCACATTCTAGAACCCCCGTGAGTGTGCTGAGTGTATGCTGCCTGTGATCCGGGCTGGCCGAAGCTGAGGGTGGACTGTGGTTTCAAGACTCTGTTGGGGGTACTCTCTCTCTCTCTCTCTTTCTCTCTCTCTCTCTCAGGAGAAATAAGTAAGCACACTTTTTAAAAAATGATGAGGCATTCAACTAGTGACACATTGGTCAATGGGGCAATGGACAAATCTACACCTAATTGAACTTGTTTTACCCAAATGACCATTCTACCTGTCTGCTGGAGCCTTGTCATGGGAAGACTAGAATCGTTTTCTGTCCTTTTTTCTTTGTGCATCTTTATGTACTGCCCCCTCTCCTGCTGACCATCATGACCACATGCTTTACAGCCTGAAAAAGCTTAACAGGTACAATAAAAATACACACACACACACACACACACACTATATATATATATATATATATATATATATATATATATATATATTTACTCTAGGATCCAGAAGTAATACTGCAACTACTTGTTTTGTTTTGCTGTGGGCCACGTGTGCTCATCAGAGAGAATCAGAGAAGGAGAAAGAGAAGCAAAATGAGAAATCACTCCCCCAAGGGGAATGGCCATGCCTCAATCCCTTTTCCTCCATTCTCCTCTCAGGATTTTGGGCATGCATACACACACACACACACACACACACACACAGCCTGTTTCTCAAGCACCAGATCTGAGACTTGAACTGTGCTATCAGTCATGTAAGATCCAGCTGCCTGAACCTCTACACTCCCTGGCTGGACCCCTATTAACATTTTTAAAAAACGTGCATACCCATGTGTACATAATTTACAAAGTTAGGGTCACAGATCATGAGTATTTTCCCATACCTTCAAGCACACAACTGACATACTACATAATGTTTCATTATAGGACGAGACAGAATTCACTGAACCAAGCCCTTATTGGACAACTACATTACTTCCAGTGTTTGGTAATATAAGTTTAGCTGTGATAACCATCCTTATACATAAATCTTAATTCCTAACGCTCATCTCTGAATAGTAAAATTATCGACTCAGTGGAAATGCATTTCTTACGAGCTTTGATAGGATTGAACCCATCATTCCCACATTTGAATGCACATGGGGTTACCCTGTGGGGAATTCAGAGTGCTGATGTCCCAGCCCCCAAGGTTGTGATTTGAATCCTAGGATGACCAGGATTTGAATTTCTTTTTAAGTTTTTTTCTTTTTTTTCTTGAGAGGTTTTGCTATAGGGCATGTGCGCTCACCAGAAAGACAGAGACAGAAAGCGAGAAATCACCCCCAGGGAAGATGGCCATGCCACAGTCCCTTCTCCTCCATTCTCCTCTTGGGATCTTGGGAACGCATGCACAGATGCCTGGCGTGAGTTTAAGACACTGGGCCCGGGACTTGAACTGTGGTCGACTACATGGGAGTCCAGTGACATAGCCATTATGCCATCTGCTAGCCCCCCATTTTTTAGGTTTTTACCATAGGGCATGTGCACTCACCGGAGAGAGACAGAGAGATACACAGTGAACGAGAAAGTGAGAAATCACTCCCCGTGGGGGATAGTCCTACAGCAATCCCTTCTCCTCCATTTTCCTCCTGGTGTGAGTTTCAAGCTGCCAGGTCCAGAACTCAAACCACAGTTGGCCATGTGGGAGTCCAACACCTTAACCACCATGCCACCTGCTGGAATGTTAGGATTTTAAGGAGAGCTTCATGGGATACTATTAGTAGTGGGTCTTACTACGCAAAGTTGCTTTGGAGATTGCTTTCAACGATAGGGGAGGAGAGACTGGGCGTGCTGGAATCCCTTTTCCACATTATTAATTGCTGTCATGTACCTGATGACCCTTGAACACTGATGTTAAAGTGGTCCTGGAGCTCCTGGCTTAGAGCTGAGTTTCTAGGGACACCTACCATTTCCCTCTTGCCCTTCCACCACCAAATCAACTTCTTTAACCTTAAGAGCTTTTGTTCTGTGCTAGCTAGTCACAGCGAAATAAATTTGCAGAAAAGGAGAGAAGCTCTCAGTGGCCCAGCTTTTAGAATAGACTCTGCCTTGGCTTTGCTTGGCCAGACCCAAAGTATTTATAGTCAGAAGACTTACCTGTCAAGGCGGCAGCAGATGATGTCCCCAGAAGAGGAAATCTAGTTGTCCAAATTTTTGCTAGTGTGTAAATGACTGATACTCAACTCTGGTTTGAAGATGAATTTTTTAAAGTTTATTTTATTTATTTATTCCATAAGGGGGAGATAGAGAGAGACAGACAGAAAGACAGACAGATGGACACCCCCAATAGTGTCTTCATGCTGCGATCCCCTAGCCGCAGCCAACCCAGACCACAGGCACACATACATGCACCTAACATGTATAGAGAGGTCTCGGGTCGTGAACCCAGGACCTTGTTGTGTGGGTCCTGGGTTTGCAGTGTTACATTACCACTGCGCCACTGACCAGCCCTCGAGGATGGATTTTTAGAGTTGTATGGCCATCAGAGAACTCTGCGTCTTTGCCATAGTTCGTATCTTATGCCATCCTTTGAAAGGCAGATCCTGGGGACAGAAGATCCATAACTCGGGACCAGCAGTTAGCATAATGGCTATGTCGCTGGACTCCCACATAGTCGACCGTGGTTTGAGTCCCAGACCCGGTGGCTTAAACTCACGCCGGGCGCGTGTGCGTGCGTGCCCAAGATCCCGAGAGGAGAATGGAGGAGAAGGGATTGAGGCGTGGCCATCCCCCCCGGGGGGGTGATTTCTCGCTTTCTATCTCTCTGTCTCTCTCTGTCTGTCTGGTGAGCGCACGCGCCCTATAGCAAAAACCTCTCCAAAAAAAGAAAAAAAAAAAAGAAGATCCACAACTCCCACAAGGCCTAGAGGCTGAGCTTGGTTCTCTCTGATGAGAAGCCGATGATGCTGCCTGCTTCGAGTGAGGCAAAGGGCAAAACCTGGCGACACAGTTTCTCACCTGCAAGGCAGGGCCCCAGTGCCCAGGTGTCGCTTGTTGAACCTCCTCGCTAATGAATTTTGGGTGCCACCATGGATGAGGAGCTGTGGTTTCCATTCCTGCCTGGCTGCTCAGCTCGCAGTTCCAGGCTGTTGGCATGACCAGCTTGGAGCTTGCTCATCGTGCTTAACCTCTCTCGATCCCGCTCTCACACGTGGCTCTAACTGCTGGAGTGGGTGTATATAGGCTTTCGAGAACTGACCAAGTGTTCAGGAATTTATGAGCCGGTTGTTAAACACAGTCATTATTATCCTTTAAATGATATCAAATTACAATGAAATACAGTCTGTTAAAAACAAAGAAATCAAGCTCGTCACTCATTAGTTTTCCATTATTTTACCACATTTTCCTTTATCTAAGTTCTCCAGGTTACCTCTGTCTAGTGCATGTGTCGTGTGGAAATGGCACATGGTAAGGACTTTGCCCAGCTGTGACATCATTCCTGCAGCTTGCAATTGGCCTTGGTGGGAGTATTTACGCCTGAAAATAGGAAATGCTACGAATCAGGGATATTCCCCCTTCAAGGAGCTGGCTGGTGCACATTTACCAGCGCCTGGTTCACTCTGCACAGTTCTCAGTTGGGGTCATTAGTTGGTCCATATTTGAGAAGTGCCCATGACCAGGGTCAAAATGAAGTAGGAGCCTATGAGCAGTCGGAGGCTCCAGACGTAGGTGGCAGAGATGCCCAGGCCCAGCATCAGATCAGAAACCAGGCAGTCAGGCAGTACGCAGAGGTGTGAAGGCAAAGCAAAGAAAAAAAAAAAAAAAGCACCAGAGCCACAACCACGTCAGAGGGACATCCAACCACATGTTGGCAGCTTGGGGCCCCACCCAGGAGACCTTGGCGATGCTATCCTCCACTGTGGCAGCTGTGACTGATCTTGCTGTGCAGCCTGCAGCTCTCGCCTGAATGCCAAGAGGTCAGAGCCCCTGGTAGCAGCCAGTGGTGGACGGAGCTGGAGGATAAGGGATAAGCAACTCACAGGCACGCCACATCTGGGATGAGCTCCACCCACTGCCTTCCGGGCTTCCCCAGCAGCACTGCCCCAGGTCCACGGCTGTACTTGCTCCCCAGCACATCTGGTTCCCTCTCCTGGTCACACTTCCCATTCATCTCACTTTCGTTATTGTTGTTTTGTTTCTTTTAATTCCTGGAGGGCACGTGTACTCACCAGAGAGAGAGAGAGAGAGAGAGACAGAGAAACAGAAAGTACCCACCATCGTTCCTTCTCCTCCATTTTTCCATCCTGTCGGGATTTGTGGCAGTCATGCACACATGCCTGGTGTGGTTTTGAAGTCCCAGGGGCTGGGATTTGAACCACATGAGATTTGCACCTTATCCACTATGCTATGAGGCCAGCCCCCAACTTGCCTATAATTTTTTTAAAAAGTTTGTTTATTCACTGAGAGAGAAATAGGTAACCCCTATATAAGGTCTTCACACCACAATCCACCCCAACTCGACCCAGCCAGGACCACAGTCACCGGCACACTCACTCCTACGTGGGCACGGCACTGCAAAGCCTGGCCTCACCCCTTGTGCTGCACCCCCGCCTCCCAGCTCACCTGTTTCTTGTGTTTACCCAGCAGATAGGCCATTCACGCTCACATCCCTGCCTCAGAGTGTGCTGTTGGGGAAGCCAGGCCCAAGTATGTCCAGCTAAGCCATGAAAGGTCTCACCTGCTCCCAGGAAGGCCAGAGTGCAACCTGGCATGGCTGGTTGGAAGGTGGAGCACAGAGTCAGGAGCTGTGATTGGATGAGGCTGGGCCAGGCGCTGTGATCAGATGTAGCCATGGAGGCACCAGGAGGCAAAGCTCCTTGTCCCCATCCTGGGTTCCAGGAAGAACCTCACTTGCGTGGATGGTGCTGCCATGCCCTACAGGGAGCACGTGATGTGGTCAGTGGTGGAGGGAGCCACCCTGAAGTCCTGGCCAATCACAAACTTTCAGTTCATGGATAGGGAAAGGCATCCTGGTGACCTCCACATGCCTAACCCGGGTTTGCTCTCTCTGCCCGAGAGCCTGGCACGATTACTTGATTCTGTGGTTGTTTCAGCAGTTCATGGCATTGCTTAGGGGTGACAGGTTGTAAAATCAGAGAACTAGCTCATGAAAATACCTGATCATTCTAGTTCTCTCCTGTAGAGGCATCGGGTTTTTATAAATCAAGGATTTGTTAAATACCACAAGAATTCAATAATTAAACAAAGAAAATGGAAAAATCAGGGTCAGAGATGCTATGCTTTCACCATATGTACACACACACACACACACACACACGCGCGCACGTACAAATATGCATCAAGTGTGCGTATATGTGCATATATATGTTTTTTTCCCCTCAGTTTGCTATAGGGCACTTGCCAGAGAGAGGGAAAGTGAGACACCCTCCCAGGAGAGATGGCCACGTAGCAATCCTTCTCCTCCATTCTCCTCTCAGGATTTGGGGCATGCATGCACACACGCCCAACTGTTTTCAAGTTGCTGGGTCAGGGACTTGAACAGTACTGTCAGTATGTGGGATCCAGCAGCCTTAACCTCCTTACCACCTCTAACCCACATATGTATGTTTTTTAAATTTAATTGAAAGTATGAGGGAAATCTAGTGTGTGTTCAGAGGATTGTTGTCAAGAGCAGGGTGTCAGTTCCTCCCGAGGAGGTCTGCCTGGCCCAGCTCTGCCTCACCAGAACCCCAGCCGACTGAGCAATGGCCAGATGGGAATGTTCTGGGCACGACAACACAGCAAAACATCCCAATATAAGTCCCCATACATAGTCTGATTTGTGACTCTTCTTTTCATGGTTTGCAGTTTTATTACTGCTGTCTTTTTGGGTTGTAAACCTGCACACATTATTTTTGGAAATCGCTGGGCTATAAATAAAGTTAACGTCGTCACCATCAATAGCGGTGACAATAATGCTGTTTAAGTAACCAGAGCCAGGCTGAAATAAAACCATAATTGGTGAGTTATAAAAATTTTTATGTCAGTCCGGGGTCAGTTCCCAAGCCAGTAACCATTCTAGGCCTTTTAATAAAATAACATTTAATACAGGCAATTAGTGACATACATGATAGAGATCAAGAGACCAAACAAGGGACTGTAAGAGGACCCAGGGATGGGGGTGGGGCACCAAAAAGGCAACATCATCCTGGGATGCGGGAAAAAGGAAAGGACCAGAGCCCAGAAGCTGGAGATGCGGCTACCATTGGGGATGCAGTGGAGACAGCCAGAGAGAAAGAGGGGCACTCTACCCTGTCTCTCCTCTGTCTCTGTTGTAACCTTCCACTACGTCTCCTGTTGGCAAAGATCTATCAGATAAGCAGTTCCTAGCAATACAGGTTTGATCAGGGCAAGGCGAGAAAATGGATGGGAAGGAAATTTGGCACCTAACCAACACCAGCTCTCATTGTTCACACATGCACCTCATCACAAACACCTGTCTCTTTTTCGTCCCTGTTGCCTCCCATTCTCTGTTTCTCTTTTTTTCTTATTTATTTAATTATGAGAGATTTTTACTATAGGGTGGTGCGTGCACTAGCCAGAAAGATAAAAAGCAGGAAATCACCTCCCGGGAGGGATGGTCACACTGTAATCTCTTTTCCTCCAATCTCCTCTCAAGATTTTGGGCATGCTCACACACGCAGCTGGCATGAGGTTTAAGCCACCGAGTCTGGGACTCAAACCATGGTAGGCTATGTGGAAGTCCAGCAACATAACCATTACGCCATCTCCTGGTCCCATTTATTTATTTATTTTTACATTTAATCATTGTACATCTTTACAACAGACAAAATGATTTTGCCAGCCTGAATCTCTTTTGCTTCTGCAGTTTCTTCTCTTATTTCATTTCACTCTGTCTTATGAAGGCATGGGTTCTTTTCCACTTCTGTCAATCAGGAAAGTTACTCTGATAATCACATCTCATCGAGGGGGAAGGTGCATCCCATGCTTTCTGAGTGAGGGTCCTTGACTGCAAATAAGTAAGAAACCCACTCTACTTAGTTTAAGCAGGAAAGGCATCAGGAGAAATGAATGCTTCTCTATAGACAAACCAGAGGGCCATGTTAGGGCAATTTCACAAGAAGGATACCCAAGGGACGTGGGGAACTGCTGCCCTGGAGACAACTCTCTGCAGTAAGTTTCTGCCAGTGTATAGCCTTGACCCCATCCCTAGACCTCCCTTCCTGATTCTTCCAGAAAGGAGATGCATTAACTTTTGCTCTCCCAAGCATGAGATCTAAGCAGAGCCTGGTGCTCTTTGTGGCTCTTCCAGGGCAAGTCTTACCAGGGAGTCCAACCAGATGATCACACCTGAGCTGCAAAGGAGGCTGGAAAACACATAATTCTGGACTTTTTCTGGGTAGACAGGGACACTAAATGAACTCCTCTAATGCAGTGAGTTGTCAATGGTGCTGAAAATGGACAAATTATCCACATACACTTTATCACCAGTTGGGTCAAAAAAAAAAAAATAAAGAACCTGTTATTTAAGATGGAATCTGAGGCTTGCAGGTAGTGGGAGAGGGAGGTGAGAAGAATTACTTTAGATCATGAGAGCAACTTCTTGGTGACCTTCCAATCTCTGCAATGAAGACATCCTTCTCCATCAGCCCTGGGGTGTTACCCACTGAGACAGCACAGATTTCAACAAACCTCCGGGACTGGTTCATATTACCCTGTGAAACTTCCATCTGTGTTCATTTCCAAGTAGACAGGAAGGAAGCACCTCTGTATTTTTTAGTAGATTTTGGATAACATGTTTCTTTTCCTTCTTTCTTTCATCCCTCTCTCCTTTCTTAGCTTTGAACTTTCTGTATATTTTTAAATTGTTCTTTTAAAAGCTTCTGCTTTGGCCGGAATCATCACATTTTGCAAAGTCACGTTTTACCTTTCTGTCCTCGCACTGCTCCTAGCTCAGGGTGTGTTACTATATGTTAACTGAATGACTACCAGGCAGGTGCTCACAGAATGTCCTGACAGTGACCTTCCTGAAGGCTGGTGTACCAGGGACAGCATCCCCTGGCTTTAGAGTGGTTTAAAATTGAATTATGAGAAATTCCACATTGCCTGTGGTCCAAGACATCAGAACCCTCTGTCTTCTGCAACCTGCAAGAAATATCCTCATCTCCCAAGAAGAAGAAGCCACAGACAGCTTTCAGAAACTTTCAGAGTAGCAGTGCCTGGTGCGCACAATTCTATGGATTTGGCCTGAGCTCCTTTGGTTTTCTACCATTACTGGGGCAACTGCTAAAGAAGGCGTGAGGGGTCCAGGAGGAAGTCCAGAATGTGGGGATGAGGCAGAGAGGAAGAAGCAAGTCAAATTACAAGTCACTTCCCAAGGACGTTTTTACTTTCCTTTGCATGCGTCAGGTGGGTTACTGAATCCTTTACTTGAATTATCTCATTTAATGATAGGAAAGTGGGTAATGTTTTCATCTTCCTTTAATGGATGAGGAAGCTGAGACTTAGAGGCTAAAGTCAGGCAGCCAAGATGTGGCAGAGTTTATATTTTAACTCAGCTCCTTCTCATTCCAGTCTATGCTTCTGAAACGCTGCCCCAAGCTGAAGCCTACATGTCTGGCTTTTGGCAAGGCACTTCCCACGTATTACATCACTGAGTCCTTATCTAAAATATTGGCTCATTCTTATTTTGTCTACTTGATTAAAAAGTAACTAAGATCCTCGCAGGTTGGGTTTTGGCAGGTGATCTTGGTCAGGTCATGACAATGACAAGACAGTTGATTCCAAAGATGCGAGAACCAAGAGTCGAGGAGAAAGTGGCATTTGCTAAGGGACATCTGGGGTCCTGAATCACAAACTAGACCTCCATGTTCAACAGCTCAAAGTTTCCCCTTGACTTGTAAAGGAAGATGAAAGATGCACACAGCATATGCTGCGAGGGAGCAGGTTCGAGAGAAGAGTCCGTAACCATCCCGCGTGACTCTTCTCAGTGACTGGCCCTGTGTGCTCCATTAACACTTCCAACTCTTCCTAACCTATTAAGACCCTTCAGGCTGCCCTGGCCTCTTGTGTTGTGCTGAGCTGGGCATTTTTTACCAGGGATGGTCTTTGCCTGTCAGCAGATGTTTGGAAATGTCTAGAGAGATTTTTGGTTGTCACACTGGAATCTTATGGGTAGAGGTCAGGGGTGCTGAGAAGCATTCTACAAAGTATGTATGAGAGGACTTCTATAAGTTCATAAAAATGATTAACTAAAGAATTTATTTTGATTCAAAACTTTTTGAAGTCCATGCACAGCTTTTTCATAATAGGCATTTCCATAAACATTTTTAAGACTCCTGGTACTGGGCCCACGGCAGGGAATTAACCAATCCCAAACGTCATCAGTGTTACTAATACGAAACCCTGAGCCAAACAGAGCAGATGACACAGGTCTGCCTACCTGCCCTCAGTCCAAGAGCAGGGAAAGAAGGTCTAGCCATGAGAATGATGGGAGGTGGGCTGAGACAGAACTGTGGTTTCTGAATTATCCCACCGGGCAGATTAGTGAGGAGTTCTCCACTAGGTGAATATTTCCAGGAGTACAAAAATCATTTCCAGCTCAATCACTACTCCCCATTCTCTCTATTCTTTCCCAATAAAAGGCACTGAAGCTTGTAGTGTGTGTCCACTCTCTGATGGAATTGGAAACAAGACCTGGATAAATTTCAAACTTCTCTGAGTAAAAAACCATTGAATGTGGTGCTTCCTGTTATAGAGGTAGGTGGTGACCATGACTGGGGGTTAGTAAGGAACACCCCACTAGATGGCTCTATGGAGACACCTTCGGTATTATACTTGGTGACACAGAGACCCTCGGACTGTCACCTAGGTCCTAAAGAGCTCAAATCTTAGGTAATCATCTGCAGTGTGGCCCTGAAACCTGAGCCTTGGAGATCTTGTAACACAACTCTAGTTCAAATTTTAATCATGAATTCAGATTTCTTCTTCTTTTTTTTTTTTTTTTTTTTTTTTTTTTTTTAGAGGTTTTTGCCATAGGGCACGCACGTGCACTCGCCAAACAGAGAGAGACAGAGAGACAGAAAGCAAGAAATCACCCCCCCAGGGGGAATGTCCACGCTGCAATCCCTTCCCCTCCATTCTCCTCTTGGGATCTTGGGCACGCATGCACACGCGCCTGGCGTGTTTTAAGCCACCAGATCAGGGACGTAAACCGCGGTCAACTACATGGGAATCCAGCGACATAGCCATTACGCTAACTGCTGGTCCCAATCATGAATTCAGATTTCTAAATCCATATTTTAAAATCACATGTAACAAGCACATGACTCATGAGACACATAAAAGGTGCTCAAGAAATACTCGAATGAATAAATAACTGAATAAAAGTCCAGGGGTACAAAGTGACTGCCTCCGGGTCACACAGTGAGGTAGCAAGGAGCTATCTCTTTCTCCCGTTCTTTGGTGGTACTTAGTTTGAGGCTGACATCGTTCTTGCGACATTGACCTCTGTCTTCCCTGCAGTAGGTAACTGTGCAGGTGCCTTCTCTTTCCTGTTAGACCATCCACTCCTCAAAGGCAGGCGTTTGTTGTAATCCTCTCTGCATTGTTTAGGGAGCCTAGTGGAGGGCCTTGTACAGAGTGGGAAGTCAGCAACACGTGAGTCGGCGCTGTGGGTGCTCTCTAACGTTCTGGGTAGCTGAGTTGGTGTACAGGACTTTCTGTGGCTTCTCTCTGTGAAGCTATAAGTTGTCCCATCAATTTTTGCTCCGGGCGATGCCTTCTAATCTGTGGCATCCAAATTGTCATAGATAAGAAATCAAAAAATTGAAAGCAAAATTGAATGCACATGCCCATGTGTGCATGTGCGTGCACACACACACACACACACACACGGTTGATTCTCAATATTCAAGTTACTTATGCTTATAAAGGTCACTGTAGGGACCAGCAGTTGGCGTAATGGCTATGTCACTGGACTCCCATGTAGTTGACCACGGTTTGAATCCCAGACCCAGTGGCTTAAACTCATGCCAGGCATATGTGCATGTGTGCCCAAGATCCCTACAGGAGAATGGAGGAGAAGGGATTGTGGCTTGGCCATCCCCACTGGGGGGTGATTTCTCGCTTTCTGTCTGTCTGTCTTTCTCTTTCTGGCGAGTGCATGCACCCTGTAGGAAAAACCTCAACAACAACAACAAAAAAATCACTGTAAATGTGAATTTAGTCAGTGCTGAACACTGCTTCTGAAGGGACATAGCAGGAGCAATCCAGACTCGGGGTCTGAGTCTTAGCAATGTGGTCTAGCCCTGATCTAACCTTGGACCTTTAAATTTGTAACTACCAAATCCAGCCAGTTCGAATCACTTTTTTTCCACTTTGATGTAAACAAGTCCTGATTAAGTTATCCATTCAATCAAAAATGCCTTTTATTATATTCTAAAAATTAAATATACCTGATGCTATTTTATTCTAATTACAGGAAACTCCCTATCTAAAAAGGCATTTTATATAAAATAGTTTTTGTTTGTTTGTTTATTTTTTTTTCACAGAAACAATCATCATTCAGATATACAAAAACCCTTATTAAGTACCAGCTGTGTCCCAGGCCCTGGTGTAGGTTTTGGAGAATACAAAATGAATATGACTAGCAAAATCTTCTTTATAGCTTAAATTCTTTTCAACTTTTAGGAATTGTTCTTTGTAATAAGGGAAAATAATTTTCTTACTGCTTGTTTAACTTAGCTATTGTTAAAATAATTCTGCATAAAAAACAATCAAGAGGCCAGCAGGTGGTGTGGTGGTTGAGGTGCTGGACTCCCACATGGTCAACCATTATTTGACCCAGCATCTTTTTATTTTTATTTTTAATTTATTTTATACATTCAATCACTGTACATAATTACATTTGTAAAATGAATTTACCCAATATGAATATACTTCACACCACTCCAGTTGAAGATATACACAACATATCAACCATCATCCATTTCTGTGTCCCTTAAATGTCTTATCTCTCTGTTTTTCTCCTTGATTCCTTTTATCTCACTCTCCACCATCTCCCACCATCTTGCCACACTGTCTTCAGTATCTGTAAACATTTTCCATTCTTCTATACCCTCTAATATTTCAGTTTCTGCCATAGAATGCAAACAGTTGTATATATTAAATGGAGAAATAAAATGTCTCTCTTCATAGCCTGACTTGCTTTACTCAGCAGGAAATCTTCCATATTCATCCACTTTCTACACTTTCTATCAAATGCCAGCCAGGGTCTTGGTTGCTTTTTTTTTTTTTTTTTTTATGGCTGAGTAGTATTCCATAGAGTATATGTGTCACACTTTTCAATCCATTCATCTGTTTGTGGACATTTGGGTTGGCTCCATGTCTTAACAATTGCAAATAATGCCACAATAAACATGGATGTGGAAGTACTTTTCTGATTAAATGTTTTTCTATCTTTTGGGTAGATAGCCAGGAGTGGAATTGCTGGATCATATGGTAGTTCTGTTTTTAATTTTTTGAGGAATCTACATATTATTCTCCACAGTGGCTGGACCAATTTATGTTCCCACCAACAATGTAGGAGAGTTCCCTTTTCACCACAGCCTTGCCAGCACTTATCTTACATTTATTTATTTATTTATTTATTTTTTATTTTTATCCTAGCCATTCTGACTGGGATTAGGTGGTATTTTATTGTGGTTTTGATTTGCATCTCCCTGATGATGAGGGATCTTGAGCATTTTTTCATATGCTTTTTGCTTGTTCATATATCTTCCTTAGAGAGTTGTTGTTCAGCTTATTTCCCCATCTTTTAATTGGGTTGATCCTTTTTTTTTTTTTTTTTTTTTTTGATAAGCTACTTGACTTCCCTGTGTATTCTGTTTATCAGTCCCTTCAGCATCTTGAAACTCACCCCAGCACATAGGTGTGCTTACCCAAAATCCTGAGAAGAGAATAGAAGAGAAGGGATTGTGACATGACCATCTACCCTGGGGGATCACTCTCCCTCTCTATGTCTCTCTCTGTTTCTCTCTACAGAGCACACATGCCCTATAGCAAAAACCTATGGGGAAAAAAAAGGAAACAAAAAGTCTCGTTGGTATGCATTAGCAATATGTACAGGGGCTGGAGTGGCTCTGAGGGTCTTAGCTGTGCTGGCTCCCATCTGAGACTGGCTGGGGGTTGCCTGATCTAGACTGGACTTGTCTGGGCATCTTGGTGTCTTGCTTTATGCGTGCAGATGGCTGAGCTGGTTTGGTGTCAGGTTACAGTAGTTGAGGTATCTATTCTACATTATCTCTCATACTTCTAAACCAGAGAGTTAGCCAGGCCTGTTCTCACAGTAATAGGTGAACTGCCTTATGAGAAAATACATGAAACCTCCAAAGGCAGAGAAGCATTTTTCACCTCATTTTATCAGCTAAAGCAAGTTGCATAGATAAGTCCAGAATTGAGGGGGCTGGAAAATGATTGTTTCTTTCGTGGGAGAGATTTCTATGTCACGAAGTAAAGCTTGTACAGGAAAGGATGAAGAATTGGCAGCAATAATGCAATCTACTACATCATTCATTGCTCTTAGGTCTTCCTTCTGGAAATCCACTCGAGCTGCACATGAAAGAGACTCACTGACTTAAGAGTTGGGTTGGGTTGCTCAGCTGAACTTGGTGATCTTGCTATGGGCTTTCCTCCACAGGGTGCATGGCAGAAGACATCTGTCTGTGGAAGGGTCCAGAAAGCTGGAGTTAGTACCTCTACAATGAGCTCTTATTATAAGTTCTCTGGAGACAAGACGTTGCACCATTCCAAGTTGTACTCTGAAAATTGCCAAGTTCCAGAAAAGCCAATATTAATGGCAGTGCATTAGGTATGAGGATATCTTAAAGTTGTGTACTTGCCCCCGAAACCACCCTCACAAACTGTTTGCATTTGGGCTAATTTTGCTTATTCCTTTGGCAAGAGTGTATTCTGGTAATAGGATTGGACAGGCTACATTATCTCCTTTAATGCCTTGCTAGAGAGAGATCGATTTTCTTGATGTGACATGCGATACATCCCTTCCATTAAACAAATTAAACAAATTAAACTCTTTAGGTAAGAAAAGCTACAAGAAGGAGCAGTGGTGTGCTGATAAATGTTTAACAACCAGCTCTCTGGAAGAAGCCCTGATTCGTAGTATTTGCCAGTTTCTGTGGTATAAATACTCGCACTGTGGCTGATTTTAAGCTGTGAAATGAATGATGTCTCTGAAAAGAAATTCAGGAAGTGATACAGTTATATGAGATAGCTCTACCCCACCACCACCTGCACTGCTGTGCTATTGGGGTGGGAAAAAATGAGTGTGTTTGCTGTGTGCTCCTAGGGACAGAGGAGACAACTCATGTGCCATGTCGGCTTTCTCAGACATTAAAGTCAAAACTGGAACAGCGTCCTGGCTGATAAGAGCATGCTGAAAAGAAGGACTTTCTCTGAATGGGGCCTTTTGAAAATAATAACACCAGCTTGTCCCACCTCAGGTGAGACTTTTAGGCACTTTTCTCTATACACGAAGTAGGTTCTACTAGAGGACCAGAGGTATAAATAAGTTACATGGTATACAGCAGGTCACATCAGTTAAACAGTAAGACTGAGATTCAGATCTAGGCACTTGGGTCTATAGTCCTTATTTAAAGCCATGTAGCTATCCTGAGCCTCACAAGGAACCCAAGGAGTTTAAAGTTGGG
Source organism: Tupaia tana (assembly GCA_026018925.1). Lineage (NCBI taxonomy): Eukaryota > Metazoa > Chordata > Mammalia > Scandentia > Tupaiidae > Tupaia > Tupaia tana. The sequence continues at coordinate 53,004,539 of JAKSZU010000015.1, forward strand.
GCTGATACCACCTGCTTGCCCTTCCATGTATTTATTCTTCGATCAGTTGCCCTTATCCACCTTCTCCTTTTGGCAAATGAGTAAATGAATAAATCTTACTTTCGTAAGATGCAGAACTGGTTTATGAGAAAATACACGAAACCTCCAAAGGCAGAGGTGCATTTTTCACCTCGTTTTATTGGCATTTGGAAGCATCACCTTCCACGAGGGAGCCTTTTCCTGCCTACCTGTGCTGTGACTCATACTTGGGCCTAGACAAGGCTCCTTCCTGTGATAGGCTGGTGCCAGTTTGCCCAAGTTAAAATAAATAAATAAAATTCTGAAAAAAAAAAAAAAAAAAGAAAATCAGTGAAAGCAATGTACTTTCTTAGCCAAGATGGAGTGACAGAGATCTGAGGCTGACGATGTTTCTGGACAGAGATTTGGGAAGATTTACCTTCCATCTCAGACAACTAAAAGGAATGAGGAGGATATATGAAAAATAGTTATAAAGACATTGGACCTCAGGAAAGGCAGGAAACAAATAAGATGAGATCCAGAATTCACTCATTTTACTGCCTGGAGAAAGTTTTAAGGTATGAGAACAGAGGAAGGGGTTGAGTGGGCAGATTCAGGGACAGCGACCTGGTACATGCCCAGAATCGAGATGGTGAAACCAAAGTAGATAGTATCACAGCAGAGCATCAGAAAGAGCTGCTCCAGGGGAAAACTCTGGAGACCTTCAGAAGGTGTCCCCTCAGTATTCAACCAAGTACTCATAGCATAACAGCTATGTATCACCTGGTCTCTACTCAGCTCTATCATGTTAAAGACCGCAGGGTTGTGCATAAGTAATTGTCACAGATCAGATTATATATCAGTAGACATCCCTTTAAACTAATTCACCTGGACAACGAAAGAGTCAAATTTGATTTATTCATAGCACATCTGGGATGAAGCATCATTTAAGAGGACTGGGGAAGGTAGGCCATATTTTGCAATGCACGAACAGCTAATGGAACTTTCATATCTATATGCAAGTTGCATGTGTCTCTTCACATACAGATGTGGGTGTCAGAATGGGTCAGGTGGCTGAAGCTGACGTTGCTAAGTCCTCTGGAGTCTGACTCATGGAAATATGACAGAGAATTATGATTTTTACATGGTAGAATGGTTTAAAATTATTTATTGGGATTTGTGATGATGAAGATAGTGAGCTAATTACTAGGCCAGATGGCAGTGTGGGATGGATAGGAATTCAGACACAACCACCAGGAGGACAGATCCCCAGTGCTCCTGTGCTGCAACATTTGAGCATGGGAGGGAAGAAGTTGGCCTTTGTCATTTCCCTGGCATGTCACTCTGGGCTCCTAGTTGCTAGAAATAATGTTTATATAACGCCTCTAAATGCATCATTAAACATGTGTATAAAGCACATAGGCACCAAGGTTGTATTTCAATGTGGAGTAAGTTCTATAGCTATTATGACTACAACTATCTTTTGTCTGGGACTATGTGTCAACGGTGGCTCAGTCTTTACACATATCCTCGCACTTAATAGGGCTTACTTTGGATGAAAAGGTAGGCTTAGCAAAATGTGTCATGACTTTTTCAACAACCAACATTTCCCAAGATCTCCTGAGAGCTCCCATTGATATCTTTCTCCAGAGCCTGCATTTTTTTTTTTTTTTTGAGAGGTTTTTGCCATCGGGTGCATATGCTCGCCAGAAAGACGGAGTGAGACAGAAAGCAAGAATCACCCCCCCCAGGTGGGATGGCCACATCACAATCCCTTCTCCTCCAGTCTCCTTGGGGTTTTGGGCACGCATGCACATGCACATGCACCTAGTGTGAGTTTTATGTCACCAGTTCCGGGACTTGAACCATAGTCAACTACATGGAAGTCCAGCAACATAACCATTACACCATCTGCTGGTCTCCAAAGCTGCATTTTTAAGGTTCATGTTACAGAATGGTTCAGAACAATACTATAAGCCATCAATATTCCTGTAGCGCTTTATGGTTTTGACATTCACACCATCCAAGGTAATCAGCTGTATACTCAGAACCACCCTGTTGCATGGTTAGCCTTAATTCCTTTAATGCAGGTCAAGAATCTGAACTTTAGACACATTGTGCTTCTTGCCCATTTGGGGGCAGCTGGGATGTGGCAGAGTATGACTCAAAGTTGTGACATTTTTACCCCAAGTTCAAATCTTTCCTCACTCTACTCTCAATGACAAGAAAAACATGTTCTTATGTAAAAGACTGGACAGAGTTTGTTGTGCTTTACTCAGCAGAATGCTAGTACACTACGTTGTTCTGGGGGGCTGTTGCAGGAAGGGTTGTATGTGTATATGCATGTGTGTAGTGTGTGTGTGTGTGTGTGTGTGTGTGTGTGTATGAAAAGAGATGTACCTGCAAGTTCTTCAGTGTTATAGTCCCTGACTGGTGGTTCAAAGGCCCCACACGTTCAGGTCTGGAAGCCTCATGCTTATAGCTGGGCCCCCAAATTCAGATGATCTGAGCTCTAAAAGTGCCCCTTATGGGCTTGGTTATTTGAAGCAATTTAATTAATCTTTTAGAGCCTCAGTTTTTCCACTCATCAGTTGGGAATATTGTAATAATATTCCTCACAGGGTTATTGTAAAGTTTAAATGAGATAAATTAGTGCAGTCACTGTTGCCAGGACTATTTTGCAGAGAGCTTGGGCTGAGCAGGTGCTGGGGGCCAGAGACACCTCAACTCCTCGACAAGATTTGCCTGCTGTTGTGTAGGTGTGTGTATTAATGATGAGTGCTGAGGGGCAAGGGTGGGGTGCCATCAGCTGGCAGCAGCTTCTACAGCTGTGTTTCAGAACCTCTTCCAGATGTTGTGGGTGACTGGGGACTGTTCTGAGAAGTGTGTGAATGTCACTGAGAATTCTGGAGAGGGAAATCTTGGGAAAGACTCGACTTCCTGCAGAACTGGCAGGCATGGGTGTGGAACATCAATGCCATCAGGTCCTGACCCTGTTCTCAGAGGACCACATGGCATGAGGATCTGCTGAATACAGAGGCCCCCCACTTCTCGGTCAGTGTAACACAGTGGACATTTCCCTGCAGTGTTATATACAACCTGGGCTTCCCTTTACCCTCCTCTTTCCTCACATCACATGCGGTACTTTGCAATTTTAATCTAGTGATAAGATTCAGTTAAAATTTATGTGGAGAATTTTACAACACTGAGGTGTTGAGAAACCTGAATACGGACTCCCAACTATTTTAGCTCAAAAATAATAGTGGCTAAGGTATTAAAACTGCTTAACAATTTAAAGACTTTGGATTTTTAAAATTTTTCAAATTAAAATGTATATATTTATATGTCCCATGAGAGACACAGATAGGTGCTATGATCCACCCCCAGCAGCAGACAGCTTTGAGCACACAGGACACGAACCCAGGATCCATGTGGGTCTAGTTACGTCATCATTGTGCTACCACCTGATTCCAAAAACACTTTTGACTTTAATTGACCTCACACCCCTCCAAAAACACCACAGACATTTAGAATCGTCCATGGAGTATTGGACATCACCATAAAATACTCTGGGAAATGGGGCACCTGAGTTCTGGTGGTGGCGATGATTCTCTCAGGGTGTCCTTGGGAAAGACAAGTTAGGGCTCTGAACCTGGTTAAGGGTATGGAGAGTACCTGTCATCCAATGTTCCTTTCTTTCTTAACTTTTAGTTTTAAACTTACGTAAATAATTTGTAAAAGAAGAATAAAAGATGCATGAGAGCCCCTACTCATCAAGAACTGAAATATTTCCAAGTCCTGTGGGCCCCTCCTGAGGTTGTCCTCTCCTGCCCTGGTTCAGGGTTAGCTATTATCTTGCACTTCATCTTTTTCGCTACCTCGCTTTTATTTATAGCTCCATCACATATGTATAAGGGGTCTTCATAACATTCATGAAAATGCGTATTACAAAAAAAAAAAAAAAAAAAAAAAACTATGTGTGGACTTCAAACAGGTTTTGCATCAAAATGAACTCCTGCTTTAATTCTAGTTTCTGATTAATCTTTTGAGATTTCCTTCACATTCATCTTTCATCAATATGTTTCATTCTGAATGATTTCCTTAATTTATTTCTTCCACGAGTGAGACAAAGGGGTAGAGAGAAACAAAGGGACAGAGATAGACACCCTCAAAAGGGTCTTCACACCAAGATCCACTCCAGACTCATTTTGCTGGATCACAGACACTTGAGTGTATCAGGTGTGTGCAGGAAGAACTCAGATCATGAACCTAGGACTTCCCCCATGTGGGCCCAGCATTGCAAAGTGTGATATTACTGTTGTGCCACTGTCTGGCCCGAGTTCTGCATGCTTAAGGGAGGGTGCGAGGGAGGAAATCAAGGGGGAAAAGAAAGAATCACTTAAGGGATACAAAAATGGAAAATTATCTGTTGATAATAATGTGTATGGTAATATCTTTGAACCAATATACAGTGTATTCATGATGGGAAAATTCATTGGGTATACTGTAATGAGAACCATGATTGAATATTTAAAAAATGGAAAAGAAAATTTATGCATGCTCTACATATTCTTCTGAGACCTGCTTTTACCCCCTCAATATTGTTTTTGAGAATCTCCCATTTTGTTCTGCGTTGTAGTAGCTCACTCTCTTTGCTGCTATGTAGCTGTCCGTTGTGTGATTATACCGTCTACCAATCTTATAGTTTCTGTTTGTCCAGTGTTTCTGCAGTTCTTTATTGCTATTCTTGCCTTTGTGTGGGGTTATTCTTCTTTCTTTACTTTTTTTTTCTCTCCAATTTTGTTTTATAATTTCTTATTTGCCTTTAATTATTGTACATCTTATGGTGTACAATATGTTTCTTTTTTTGAGAGGTTTTTGCTATAAAGCACGTGCACTCGCCAGACAGACAGAGACAGAGAGACAGAAGGCGAGAAATCACCCCGCGAGGGGGATGGCCACGCCGCAATCCCTTTTCCTCCATTCTCTCGGGATCGTGGACAAGCACACACACGCTCCCAGCGTGAGTTTAAGCCACCGGGTCCAGGACTCGAACCGTGATCAACTACCTGGGAGTCCAGTGACATAGCCATTACACTAACTGCTGGTCCCACAATATGGTTCTTCAAAGCACACATGCAGTGTGTGATATCAAGGATATTACCATATATATTGTTTTCAACAAAGACCTTTACAGCCTTTTGTCTGTTAAATATCTTTTTGCTGGGATTTATTTCTGGATTCTGGATTTTGTTTTATTGATCGATGTGTCTGGTTTTGTACCAGTACCATGCTGTTTGATTATCACAACTTTGCAATATATTTTGAGGTTGGGTAGTGAGATAACTCCTGCTTTGATCTTTTTGCACAATATTTCTTAGAACAAACAGGGTCTTTTGAGATTCTAGACAAATATTTTTGTAAATATTTTTTATTTTTATGAAGAATGCCACTTTTATTTGGAATCTTAATGAATTTGTAAATTAATTTGGGTAGAATTGACATTTAATTACATTGATTCTTCCAAACCAAGAACAAGAGTGTCTTTCTAATTTTTGTATCACATTTGATTTCTTTTTTCAGTGTTCCTTGTAGAGGTCTTTCATTTCTTTGGTTAGGTTATTCCTAGGTATTATTGATAAATGGTTATTGTGAATGAGATTGCTTTCTTTAATTCTGTCTCTGTTCATTTTTGGTATATAAAATGTTATAGATTTTTGAATATTGATTAAAAAGTTTTGTATCCTGCTGCTTTACTGAATTCATTTATCATGTATAGGAGCTTTTTCATGTATTCTTTTTTTATTTTCTATGTGTATAATCATGTCATCTACAAATGGAAAATTTCACTTCTTTCTCTCCTATTTAAGCGCTTTCTATTTTACTCTCTTGTCTGATTGTATTGCCTAGGACTTTCAGCACTATATTGAAAAGGAGTGGAGAGAGTGGACAACCTTGTTCCAGTTTGTAGTGGGAAAGCATTCAGTTTTCCCCCATTCAGTATGATGTTAGCTATGGGTTTGTCATACATGGCTTTTATTATGTTGAGGAATGTATCTTCAATACCTAATTTGTTGAGGGTCTTAATAAAAAAAAGGATTGTGTTTTATCAAATGCTTTTCTCTGCATCAATTGGTATGATCATATGGTTTTTATCTTTTCTTTTGTTTATGTGATGTATTATATGTATTGTTTTGAGCATATTGAACCATCCTTGCAGCCCTAGGATAAAGCCTATTTGGTCATGGTGTGTAATCAATCATTTTAATGTACTGTTGGATTTGACTTGCTAATATTTTGTTGGGGAATTTGTTATATGTATTAATCATGGATATTGGTCTGTAGTTTGTCTTTGTCTGTCTGTCTGTTTGTTATGTCCTTGTCTGCTTTTGGTATCTTGGTTATGGAGGCTTTATAAAATAATTTTGGGAGAATTCCTTCCATTTGGATCTTTAGAAATAGTTAGGGGAGAACTAGGATTAATCATTCTTTTAAGGTTTTGTAGAATTCAGAAATTAAGCCATTAGAATCAGGGCTTTTCTTTGCTGGAAGAATATACATTGCTAATTTAATCTCACTGCTTATTATTGTCCATTTAGGCTTTCTATTTCTTTTTTTTTTTCTAACAGAAAGTATTTAATTTTATCAAAAGTAAAATGAGATACAGTCTGGTACTTTAGATGACTCATTCCACACATGTAATATGACAAAGGCCATAGTTCAGAAATTCATCCAGTGAACACATTTTTATTGAGCACCTACTATGTAAACTAGACACTGATCTCAGTGCTGGTGATACAGCAGAAGACAAAACAGGTAAAAATTACTGCCCATGTAGAGCTCCTAGAATTTATATTCTAGTAAAATCAAGAGAGGAAAACTAATCCTGGAAAAAAAAATGGCCAATTTATGAGCCAAAAAACAATTCCTCTGAAGAGTAATAAAAGATTCCTTATTGCTTAAGTCAGAAACAATGAAGTCCCTAAGATGGGGAGAGATGGGTTACCCAAAAAGACAGGGTCCTGCTGAGTTCCCTGACCCATGCTTAAACACAGCTCACTAACTCTCCCTTCTACAGTCTTAGGGTGGGGAGGTCAACACACAGGGCTCTGCAAGGCGATACACAGGACATTTAAAAAGTCTATCCCTGGGACCAGCAATTGGTGTAATGGTTATGTCGCTGAACTCCCATGTAGCTGACCGCAGTTCAAGTCCAGGACCTGGTGAACTAAACCCAATGTTTTATAAACAATTTGTGAGACTTGTAACTACAGTGAAATTTAACTACAGTGATAGGCTTTCTATTTCTTCCTGGCTCAATCTAGGTATATTGAATGCATCCAAAAATTTGTCCATCTCATCCAGATTTTCTAATTTATTAGCATATGTTTGCTCATAGTCGTCTCTTATGATCTTTTGTATTTCTTTGATATCTGTTGCAATATTCCCTGTTTCATTACTGATTTTATTTATCTGGTTTCTTTCTGTTTCTCTTGATTACTCTAGCTAATGGTTTGTCCATTTTGTTTATCCTTGCAGAAAACCAGTTTTTCATTTTAGTGATTTTTGGGGTATTGTCCTTTTATTCTCAATTTTATTTATTTATGTTTTCATATTATTTATTTTCTTCTAGTACATTTTGTTGTTGTTGTTGCTTTTCTAGTTCCTTGAGATGTGACATTAAGTTATTTATTTGCCACCTTTCTGTTTCTCTTGTGAACATTGATTGATACAGTCTTCTCTCCTACGACTGCTCTCACTGAGTCCTAAAGATTATGGGGAATTTTGTGATTGTTATCATCGGTTTCAATCCTTTTTTTTTTTCGGTCTTAATTCTTTATTTTAATTTTTTCTTTAGCTCAGAAGTTGTTCAGGAGTAGATTATTTAACTTATATATTTTACTGTATTTTTCTTTTTTTTTTTTTTTTTTTTTTTTTTTTTGGAGAGGTTTTTTTTTGCTACAGGTGCGTGCGCTCGCCAGACAGACAGAGAGAGACATAGAGACACAAAGCAAGAAATCACCCCCACAGGGGGGATGGTCACGCCACAATCCCTTCTCCTCCATTCTCCTCTCGGGATCTTGGGCACGCACGCACACACGCCCGGAGTGAGTTTTAAGCCACCAGGTCCGGGACGCGAACCGCGGTCGACTACGTGGGAGTCCAGCGACATAGCCATTACGCTAACTGCTGGTTCCCAATATTTTACTGTATTTTTCAAAGGCTCTTTCCATTATTGATTTCAAGTTAATATCTACCCTCCAGCTTAACCCAGGTGCAGATGTATTCTACAAACTGGGAGGCCTTTGGAATGTCTAGTTCCAAAGACAAAAGTGCATATTGTAGGGCAAGCATCAGGAAGATGGTGCTCCAGAGAGATTGTGGATCACCTTCTCTCTCATGCCTTTGAATGCTCAGAATTAACTCCAAGGAGTTAGGGAGAAACATATAATCCAGCAGATGACCAGAGACCATTGCAGTGGCACTAAAAATATAAGAAACCAATAAAATATCTCTCCACCAAGGGCAGAAATCAATTCCTCATTATCCACAGACAGTACAATGGAACTCGTGGAAATGCCAGATAAAGAATTCAGAATATTCATAGTGACAAAACTGAACAAGATGCAAGAGAAAAGAGACAATGAACTCCAGAAGATGCAAGAGGAAAGAGACAAAAATCTCCAGGAGATGAGAAAATCCTTCTATGATTGGAAAGGTGAAACAGACACCATAATCAAAGAGAACTGTTAGAGATGAAGGCTATAATACAGGAAATCAAAACTACCCTCAAAAGATCATGCAGAAGACTGAATCTCAGAAATAGGAGACAAAACCCGTGACCTAGAAAACAATCACCAAAAAATACTGAGAAAATACCTCACCCAAATGAGGATAATTAATGAAAAATACTAGATACCATTAAACACCCAAACATCTGAGTAATTGGTATCCCAGAAGATGAAGAAACTAATAAGGGTATTGATAATTTATTCCATGAAATCCTGGAAGAAAATTTTCCAAGCCTAGAGAAGCATTCAAACATTCAGACCAAAGAAACACAAAGGACCCCCAAATAGAATCAACCCTAGAAGATCTTCTCCAAGGTATATCAAAATCAGATTGGCCAAAAACATATAAATACAACATACTAAAACTGGCAAGAGAGAAACATTAAACATCTTAAGAGGTTATCACATCAGGCTAACATAGGACCTCTTACCAGAAACAAAGCAAGCAAGGAAAGGTGGGAAAACATATTAAAAGTGTAATTTAAATAAAATGTCAACCAAGATACCCAGCAAGATTATCCTTCAAATTGGACAAAAAGATAAAAACATTTTCAGATAAACAAAACCTGAAAGAATTTACCAGTGCCAGACCAGCTCTTCAAGAAGTTCTGAAAAGGAAAACTAAAGACAGACAGAAAAAAAATAAGAGAATAAAAACTAACCAAGAAAATGGCCAACTTAATGGTAGAGACAATTCCAGAAATATTGATAATAAAGTTGAATGTTAATGGATTCAATTCCCCAATCAAGAGATACAGATTGCTGAATTGATCAAACAAACAAACAAACAAACAAAAATGAACAGAACCCTCTATCTGTTGCCTACAATAAATGCACTTCATGGATAAAGACAGATGTTGGGGCCAGCAGTTAGCGTAATGGCTATGTTGCTGGACTCCCATGTAGTTGACTGCAGTTCGAGTCCCGGATCCGGTTGCTTAAACTCACGCCGGGCGTGTGTACATGCGTGCCCAAAATCCCTAGAGGAGAATGGAGGAGGAGGGATTGTGGCATGGCCATCCCCCCTTGGGGGTGATTTCTCGCTTTCTATCTCTCTGTCTCTCTCTGTCTGTCTGGCGAGCACACACACCCTATAATAAAAACCTCTCCAAAAAAAAAAAAAAAAAAGATAAAGACTGATGTAGACTAAAAGTGAAGGACTGGAAAAAGGTATTCCATGCAAATAGAAAACAAAAAGAGGCAGGAATTGCAATACTGATTACAGACAAAATAAACTTTAAGATAAAAACTGTAAGAAGAGACAAAGAAGGGCATTATATAGTAGCAAAAGGGCTAATTCATCAAGAAGGTATAATACTTATAAATATCTATGCACCCAACTCAGAAGCACCAAATACATGAAGGAAAAACTTCTAGATCTACAAGGAGAAATAAGCTGAAATACATTAATTTTTTGGTATCTCAACTACCCATCTTCTTTAGATAGATCACAATATAAGTAAAGAGATACAGGATCTAAACAATACCATAAACAAATGGACTCGAGAGACATCTATAAAACCTTCTACCCCCAAACCATGAAATATACATCTTTCCATTACTGCATGGACTTTTTCAAAGACTGACCACATGATAGGGCACAAAACAAGCCTTTACAGAATCACAGGCATAGAAACTATATACAGCACCTTCTCCAATCATGATGGAATTAAACTTGATATTAATTTCAGAAAAAAAACTCGAAAACACACAAACATATAGAAACTAAACAACTTACCCATGAATTAATTCACAATTACTGAAGAAATTAAGACTGAAATAAAAAGATTCATGGAAACCAGTGATAATGAATACATGAGTATCCATAATCTATGGGACACAACAAAAGCAGTTTTAAGGGGGAAGTTCATAGCAACTAGTGTGCATAAGAAAAAGATGGAGAGATGGCAAATGGACAACCCAACACCACCGGAGAGTATTGGAAAAACAACAACAACAAAAATTTTTTTAAAATGCCAGGAGAAAAGAAATAATAAGGATTCAAGCAGAAATAAATGAAACAGAAAATAAATGAACTATACAGAAAATAAAGGAAAGCAAAAGCTGATTCTTTGAAAAGATAAAAAAGGATTGAAACACCATTATCTAGACTAATTAAGAGGAGAGAAAGGAACCAGATAACTCAAATTTGAAGTGAAACAGGCAATATTACAACAGACACAATAGAAATATAAAACATCATTAAAGGATACTATGAGTGACTATATGTCAATAACAAGAAAACTTGGATGAGATGGACAAATTCCTGGACACGTACTATCTACCAAGATTGAATCAGGAGCACATAGTAAGCCTGAATAGACCTATAACAAGCAGTGAGATTGAATCTGTACTAAATAACCTCCTAACGAAGAAAAGTCCAAGTTCTGACAATGTCATTTCTGAATTCTAACAAACTTTTAAAGAACAGTTAACTCCAATTCTACTCAAATTATTTCTAAAAATCTAAAAGGAAAGAGTCCTCCCAAATTCATTTTATAAAGCCTCCATCAACTTCATCTCCAAAAGAGATAAAGACACGTCCAAAAAGGAAACATACAGGCCAATATCTGATTAATAAAGATGCAAAAATTCTCAACAAACTACTTGCTAACCATATTCAACAGCATATAAAAAAGATTATTAATCACGACCAGGTAGGCTTTATTCCAAGGATGCAAGGGTGGTTCAACATATGCAAAACTATAAACATCACACATTGTATTAACAGAAAGAAAGATAAAAACTATATGATCATTTCAATCGATGCAGGAAAAGCATTTGATAAAACACAACGTCCTTTCATGAGTAAGACTCTCTGCAAAATTGGCATAGAAGGGTCATTTCTCAACACAATATAAGACATCTATGAAAAACCTTCAGCTAATGCTAGGGTGATGGTATACATGGAAGACCCAATAATATCCATGAAAAAATTCCTCAAAGAATTAGTAAATACAGTAAAGTGGCAGGATACAAAATCAACACACAAAAAATTGTAACATTTCTGTATATGAACGACAGACAGACTGAGTTAGAACTGAAGAAAGTAATCCCACATACCATATCCAATAAAAATGTAAGATACCTAGGAAATCTAACAAAAGAAGTCAAAGACCTCTGTAAGAAAAACGATGAAAACCTAAAAAAGGAAATAAAAAATATAAAAAATGACACAAAAAAGTGGAAGGAAATCCCATGTTCATGGATTGGAAAATTTAATATAATAAAAAAATGGCAATTCTACCCAAATTAATCTACATATTTAAGGCAATCCCAATCAAATTATCAGAAATATTCTTCACATATTAAGAAAAGACAGTCATAGAATTGCCTGGAATCATAAAAGACACTGTATTGCCAAAGCAATCCTGCACAGGAAGAGTGGAGTAGGAGGAATCTCACTTCCTGACCCCAAAATATATTACAAAGCTGTGGTAATCAAAACAGCATGTTATTGGCACAAAAATAGACACTTGGATCAATGCAACAGAATAGAGACCCCAGAAATAAACCACAAAACATGCAGCCAACTTATTTTTCACAAAGGACAACAGTCAATTCAGTGGGAAAAAGAAAACCTCTTTAGCAAATGGTGATGGAAAATCTGGGTATCCACCTGCAGAAAGATGAATCTGGATTTCTATCTGTATTTCTTTGTGCATTTTTTGTCTAGGTGACCTGTCCAATGGTGAGAGTGGGGTGTGGACATCCCCATCAATCAGTGTTACATTGTCTATCTCTCTCTTTATATCTATCTAATAGTCTTTCTTTTACATATGTTGATGCCCCAGTATTGGGTGCATAAGTAATGTGCATAAATATTTATAATTGTTATATTTTCCTAGTGAATTCATTTCTTTAGTATTACATAGTGTTCTTCTTTGTCTCTTTTTTACAGTTTTTATCTTGAGGTCTATTTTGTCTGTTACCAATATCATGACTGAAGTCTTTATTTGGATTCTGTTTGCATGAAGTTACTATATCTAGCCCTTCACTTTCAGTCAATGTATGCATTTATCAATGAAATGTGTTTCTTGTAAGCAATATATAGAAGGCTCCTTTTTTTCCCTTTCCTTCCTTCCTTCCTTCCTTCCTTCCTTCCTTCCTTCCTTCCTTCCTTCCTTCCTTCCTTCCTCCCTTTTTCTTTCTTTCTTTCTTTCTTTCTTTCTTTCTTTCTTTCTTTCTTTCTTTCTTTCTTTCTTCCTTCCTTCCTTCCTTCCTTTTTCTTTCTTTCTTTCTTTCTTTTCTTTCTTTTCTTTCTTTCTTTCTTTCTTTCTTTCTTTCTTTCTTTCTTTCTTTCTTTCTTCCTTCCTTCCTTCCTTCCTTCCTTCCTTCCTTCCTTCCTTTCTTTCTTTCTTTCTTTCTTTCTTTCTTTCTTTCTTTCTTTCTTTCTTTCTTTCTTTCTCTTTTTCTTTCTTTCTTTCTTTCTTTCTTTCTTTCTTTCTTTCTTTCTTTCTTTCTCTCCCTCCCTCTCTCTCTCTCTTCTTTCTTTCTTTCGCTTTTTCTTTCTTTCTTTCTTCTTTCTCTCTCTTTCTTTCTTTCTTTCTTTCTTTCTTTCCTTCTTTCTCTCTTCTCTTTTTCTCTTTCTTTCTCTCTTTCTTTTTATACTTTCAGCCAGTCTGTGTCTTTTAATTTGGGAATTTAGCCCCATTCAACATTTTTATTAATATATATGAACTTATCCCTGACATTTTCTTAGTCATTTTCTTAGTTGCCTTGTGTATGTGTTTTTTTAATTTTTCATATCCTTTTTTGTTTTTATTCATGTAGTATTACCTGAAATATTTATTGAATACCTTGTCTAGTGCTGATGAATTTTTTCATTTTTTATTTATCTGGAAATTATTTTATTTCTCCTTCCTAATTGAAGGATAATCTTGCTGGATATAGTATTGTCTTGCCTGTATTGTTGCTGTTGAGAGGTCTGAGGGTATTCTGATGAGGCATCTTTTATAAGTAATTCAGTATTTCTCTCTTGCCATTTTTAGAATATTCTCTTTGCCTTTGACTTTTGCCACTTTGGCTAATATGTGCCTTGGAGAGGATCTTTTTGTATTGAAACTATTTGGTGTTCTTTGTATTTGTTATATCTGGATGTCTACAAGTCTCTCTAGATTTGGAAAGTCCTTAGATAGTATTTCATGAAAGAAATTTTCCTATGCCTTTACCCATCTCATAACTTTCAGGAATACCCATTTTATGAATATTCAGCAGCTTAATGATGTCTAAAATTTTTTCCATATGTTGTCCATACTCATGTTGTCCTCATTTCTATGGTTACTTTTTCAATTATTTTTGATGACTTGGACTAAATTGGAGGCTTTGTCTTCAAGATCAGAGATTCTTTCTTTTGCATGCATCAATAATTTGCTGTTACTGTTTTCAAGAAAGATTTTAATTTCAGATATTTTATTTTTCATCTCCAAAAGTTCTGTTTATTTTTTAGGGTGTCTATCTCTTTATAGAGTTCCTGCTTCGTGTCATGGGATTATTTTCTTATACCCTGGAATTGACGGTCTATTTTCTCTTGCATCACTGAATTTTTTTATGGTGAATATTCTGATTTTTTTTTCCTGACATTTCTGTGATTTCCTGTATTTTATTCATTGTTGGTGAGGAGTTATTGTGTTCCTTTGGGAAAGAGGTATTTTCTGCCTTTTCATATTTCTTATGTCTCTGCATTAAATTTTGGGCATATGGTAGAATACTCACTTCTTCCGAATTTTTGGAGTAGGTTCTGTGATACCAGAGGGAATCAACAGCCCTAGGTCCCAAATGTGCCCCTGCCAACGTGGTCCAGGAGGGGCCAGAAGTCAGCTGTATTTTTCAGATCAGAGTGGAGCTTGTGAGCCTGTGCATGAGACAGGTCAGGTATATCCAAAAGAGCTGCATTGTGAGTGGCATAAGTTGGGGCAGGTAGCCATTTTCCTGGACTTTAGTCTGAAGACAGGGAGAATGTAGGACTATCCTGCCTGCCTGATAGGGATTAGTGCCCAAATTCCTGTCTATTCTGAGATGGGGGTGCTCTCTTTTGCTTCTTCTGCTCCTATTAGGCTATGGAAACTTTATCATAATGGAGTTCCACCTGCTGGTTGGCTTTCAGGATGGTACAGTGCTCTTGTTTCCTGGGGCAAGGGTAGTGTTGGAGGTCCAATTTTTTTTTTTCCTGAAACTGTATGTTCATGCACTTCCCTAAGATGGATGATAGCTCTGTGCCAAATTTGGCATACTTCTGTGGGTAGGAAGTATTGAAATCAATGGTGGAAGTCGGGTTCAGAGTTCCAGAGGTGAGTCTCTTATTTTCTGACTTAAAGAGGATGTGGTGGAAGGAGCTACTCCAGAGCTTCACTGACTTTAGAAGTTTGACTCTTATTTACATTTCCAAATAGAAATTACGTTTTCCAGAAGTTCTTGACGTCTTCTTCTTGTATTTTATTAGTCTCACTTCATTCCTGAGGCATTTCTTTCCAGAGAGATGTTAGGACAGGTATTTCAAGTCAGCTGCCTTGATCCTTTCCCTTAAATGGGATGTTGTTGGGGTGCTGTGCCACTCCCTCCAGTAAATCTCAGCCTTAAGCTCCAGCACCACCATGGCCTCTGCATCTAGTACCACCCTGGCCACCTCTCTCTATCCCAGAAGGCACTCCTGGTCACTCCACAGCCTGCTTAGTCTCTTTCTGAATCGCAATTCTAGTGTCAACCTAACCCAGGGAGATGGCAGCCCCTCCCTGGCAAGTACTGTAGTCCCTGGGTCCTGAGTCCTGGCAGTGGGGCCATGTAACATGGCTTTCTTTCTTTCTTTCTTTCTTTCTTTCTTTCTTTCTTTCTTTCTTTCTTTCTTTCCTTAACCCCAGCAATTGGCTTGGATTTCTTGTAGTCTTTTATCATTTTAGTGTATATGTTAACATACTTAATAAACTTAAATTTTTCTAAAATTAATCAATATCTTTAACTTCTTCTAGAATAACATTAGACTTTAACATCTTAACTTTGTTTACCACACTGTCTTTTAAATGCACTTAATAGTCAGTGTTTTACTTCAATCTTATTTTTTAGCTCATCAAAATTGGAGATTTAAAAATACATTATTTTACATAATGTTTGATTTGACTGCCAAGATTTTTATCACATATTTCCACTATTCCTTCTTATACCCCAGAATTTCCTTCTTCAATCTTCTCCCTAAAGTATATCCTTTGGAATTTCTCTTAGTGAATATTTATTAGTGTTTATGCCTGTGGATCTGGAAAAGTATTTATTTGTGGTCTTATTCTTCAAGAATAATTTCACCATATATAAAATTCTTTTCTTTCTTTTTATTTTTTGAGAGTTTTGCTATAGAGTGAATGTGCTTTTCAGAGAGAGACAGAGAGACAGAAAGTAAGAAATCACACCCCAAGGTGGATGGCTACACTGCAGTTCCTTCTCCTCTTGAGATTTTGGGCATGCACATACACATGCCTAGTGTGTTTCAAGCTGCCAAATCCAGGACTCAAACTGCAGTCAACCACATGGGAGTCCATTGCCTTAATCACCATGCCACCTGCTGCCCCCCCCAAAAAAATTCTTGACTGACATACATATTTTCTGAGCACACTGAAAGTGCTTCTTATTTTATTTTATTTTATTTTATTTTATTTTATATTTTTTGGCTTATGTAGCTGATGATATGAAGTTAAACATTAGTCAAATTATCTTTATAGATTATCTTTTTTTCTTGGATTATTTGGCATTCTTCTCTATGTCTTCTCTGGTTCCATAACTTCACCACCATTAATGGCTTGCTTTCCTGCCATTAATTCTGTTTGGAGTGTATTCCTCTTTCTTGGTTTTCCTCATGAATTTTGAAATGTTCAGTTATGATATATATTGGAGTTTTGTCTCTTCCTCACTCCCTCCCTCAGGGTGGAGACCAAGTGCAAGCACACAGAGTATTTGTTTTCAGCACAGAACCAAGCAGTAACTAATAAAATCATTAACTAAGATAGACCACATATTAATTCAATAACTTCAGAAATAAAAGTTAGTGCAAAGAAATCTATAGCAAACAAAATGTTAAAATTTTTAATAAAAACAGGATCTGGTGGTGCCATGTTTAGACATTTAAAGCCTGCAGCCAAAAGGAAATTGTGAACTCTTATGATTTTTTATCCTAAAACATTAATTTTTTTCTAGAACATTAAAGTACCTGAAAAAAAATAAAAAATTGAGGTGGACTCAGGCTGCAGGCCCGACCCTTCTGAATCTCCACGCATCCCTACCGTTTCTCCTCCTTGGACCCCAGGTTGGTTGTCTAGGACTTTAAGGCGAACTCCCACCCCACCCCACCCGCAACCCGGATCGAGCCGGCCAGCAGTTCCGGGCTCCAGGTGGACTCAGGCTGCAGGCCCGACCCTTCTGAATCTCCACGCATCCCCACCGTTTCTCCTCCTTGGACCCCAGGTTGGTTGTCTAGGACTTTAAGGCGAACTCCCACCCCACCCCACCCGACCCGCAACCCAGATCGAGCCGGCCAGCAGTTCCAGGCTCCAGGTGGACTCAGGCTGCAGGCCCGACCCTTCTGAATCTCCACGCATCCCCACTGTTTCTCCTCCTTGGACCCCAGGTTGGTTGTCTGGGACTTTAAGGCGAACTCCCACCCCACCCCACCCGCAACCCGGATCGAGCCGGCCAGCAGTTCCGGGCTCCAGGCGGACTCAGGCTGCATGCCCGACCAACCTGGTCTTGTCACTCATCTTCTGACCCTTTCCCACTAGCCTTTGGACTCTTTCAATTGTAGTGATTTGAATAGCACGCGGCGCACACGCGCCACACGATTTCCTTTTTTCATTCTGTTTTCTTTGCTCTTGGAGTGTTGCTTATTCAGTCAATTGAAGGCTCACCTCTCCTTAGAGACAGTGAGGACCTTGGGCCATCCAGGGTAGTGGCAACAGTTAATGGTAATTGTGAGCAACAGGTACGCCAACCATAAGGGAAATCATCAATTTTCTAAGCCTGTATAACTTTTAACAATCAGTTAGGAAGAAACATATAGATTACCTGATGACTAGGAACAATCGCAGAGGCTCAAGAAATATGAGCAACCAAGAAAAGGCCTCTCCTCCAAGGGAAATCATCAAGCCTACACCACCCACAGTCAATACAATGGGCGTCGTGGACATGTCTGATAAGGAATTCAGATTATTTGTAGTGACCAAACTAACTGAGATGGAAGAGAAAAGAGACAAGGAGCTCCAGGAGATGAGGAAGTCCTTCAATGACTTGAAAGAAGAAATGGATACCTTAAACAAGAACCAGATGGAACTTTTAGGATTGAAGAATGTGATACAGGAAATCAAAACCTCCCTTGAAAGTATTAAAAGTAGGTTAGACCAGGCAGAAGATCGAATCTCCAATGTAGAAGACAAAACATCTGACCTAGAGAAAAGTATCAAGAAGATTGAGAAAACAACCATGAAAAATGAGGATAATATACGAGGAATACTGGATACTATTAAGCGCCCCAACATCCAGATAATTGGTATTCCAGAAGAGGAAGAAAATAATAAGGGCCTAGATAATTTATTCCATGAGATCCTGGAAGAAAACTTTCCAAATCTAGAAAGGCATTCAAGTATCCAGACCCAGGAAATACATAGGACCCCGGGCAGAATCAACCCAAGAAGATCTTCTCCAAGGCACATTATAGCCAGACTGGCAAAAACAACAGATAAAGACAAGATACTAAAGTTGGCAAGAGGGAAACGCCAGGTTACTTACAAAGGTCACCCCATCAGGCTAACATCGGATCTCTCGGCTGAAACAATGCAGGAAAGGAAAGAATGGGGAAGCATAGTAAAAGTGTTGAGTGAAAAACAATTTCAACCAAGAATACTATACCCGGCAAAATTATCTTTCATATGGGAAAAAAAGATAAAAACATTCTCGAATAAACAAAATTTGAAGGAATTTACCAACTCCAGACCAGCTCTTCAAGAGGTTCTGAAGGGAGTATTATACCAGGAAAGCTAGAAAATCAGAGACAGTTATACGAGAACAAAAAGCAACCAAGAAAATGGCTCACTTAATGATAGGATTAGGTACAGAAATATCGATAATTACATTGAATGTCAATGGATTAAATTCTCCAGTAAAGAGACATAGACTGGCTGAATGGATAAGAAAACAGAAACCCTCTATCTGTTGCCTACAAGAAACTCACCTTATGGATAAAGACATACATAGACTAACAGTCAAGGGCTGGAAAAAGATATTCCATGCAAATGGAAATCAAAAAAAGGCTGGAGTAGCGATATTGATCTCCAACAAAATAGATTTCAAGACAAAGACTGTAAGAAGAGACAAAGAAGGGCATTATATAATAGTAAATGGGGTAATCCAGCAAGAAGACATAACCCTTATAAATATCTACGCACCCAACTCAGGTGCACCTAAATATGTGAAGGAAAGACTGCTGGAGCTAAAAGGAGAGATAGGGAGAAATACTATAATTGTTGGAGATCTCAACACTCCATTATCTCCTATAGACAGATCTTCTAGACAGAAAATAAATAGAGAGATACAGGACTTAAATGATACTATAAATGGAATGGGCTTGACAGATATCTATAGAACTTTCCACCCCACATCCACAACATATACATTTTTCTCACCCGACATGGAATCTTTTCAAAGATAGATCATATATTAGGACACAAATCAAGCCTTTATAGATTCAAAGGCATAGAAACTGTACCCAGCATCTTCTCTGACCATGATGGAATTAAACTCAAGATTAACTTCAAGACACAACCCCGAAGATACACGAACACATGGAGACTGAACAACCTACTTCTGAATGACTTCTTCACTACTGAAGAAATTAAGGCGGAATAAAAAAATTTATGGAAACTAATGATAATGAGTGCACAAGTGTCCAGAATCTATGGACACAGCAAAAGCAGTCTTAAGAGGGAAATTCATAGCAATTAGTGCGCATAAGAAAAGGATAGAAAGATGGCAAGTAGATAACTTATCATCATGCCTCAGAGAATTGGAAAAACAACAACAAACAAACCCCCAAAATGCCAGGCAAAACGAAATAATAAAGGTTCGAGCAGAAATAAATGAAATAGAAAATAAACGAACCATACAGAAAATAAATGAAAGCAAAAGCTGGTTCTTTGAAAAGATTAACAAGATCGATACACCATTGGCTAGACTGATTAAGAAGAAGAAAGAAAGAAACCAGATTAATCAAATATGTGATGAAACAGGCAATATTACCACAGACATAGCAGAAATACAAAATATCATTAGAGGATACTATGAGCGACTTTACGCCAACAAACAAGATAACCTGGAGGAGATGGATAAATTCCTGGATGCACATAATCTACCAAGGTTGGATCAGGAAGACATAGAGAACCGGAATAGACCCATAACAAGCCAGGAGATTGAATCAGTAATAAATAACCTCCCAACAAAGAAAAGCCCAGGCCCAGATGGCTTCACTTGCGAATTCTACAAAACTTTTAAGGAAGAGTTAACCCCTATCCTACTAAAATTATTTCTAAAGATTCAAAAGGAAGGAAACCTTCCAAATTCATTTTATGAAGCCTCCATCATCCTCATCCCCAAAACAGATAAAGATATGACAAAAAAGGAAAACTACAGACCAATATCATTGATGAATATAGATGCGAAAATTCTCAACAAGATACTCGCAAATCGTATCCAACAACATATAACAAAGATCATTCATCACAATCAGGTAGGCTTTATACCAGGGATGCAAGGGTGGTTTAATATACGCAAGACCATAAATGTAATACACCACATTAACAGAAAGAAAGATAAAAACCATATGATCATCTCAATTGATGCGGAGAAAGCATTTGATAAAATACAACATCCTTTTATGATTAAGACTCTCAGTAAGATTGGTATAGAAGGGTCATTTCTGAACACAATAAAAGCAATCTATGAAAAACCTACAGCTAACATTATACTGAATGGGGAAAAGCTGAAAGCTTTTCCTCTGAAAACAGGTACTAGGCAAGGCTGCCCACTTTCTCCACTGCTCTTTAATATAGTATTGGAAGTCTTAGCTATTGCAATCAGAGAAGAGAATAATATTAAAGGCATTCGAATAGGCAAAGAAGAATTGAAAATATCTTTATTTGCAGATGACATGATGGTGTACTTAGAAGACCCAAAGGTATCCATGAAAAAACTGCTTGAAGTAATAAGTGAATACAGTAAGGTGGCAGGATACAAAATCAATATCCAAAAATCTATAGCATTTCTATTTATGAACAACAAGTTGAACGAAGCAGAGCTGAAGAAAGGAATCCCTTTCACCGTAGCCACAAGGTGTATAAGATACCTAGGGATAAACCTAACTAAGAAAGTCAAAGACCTTTATAAAGAAAACTACGAAAATCTTAAAAGAGACATTGAAAGTGACATAAAAATGTGGAAGGACATCCCATGCTCCTGGATTGGAAGAATTAACATAATCAAAATGGCAATTCTACCCAAATTAATCTACATGTTTAATGCAATTCCAATCAAAATACCAGAGATATTCTTCAGAGATCTAGAAAAGGCAATCATAGAATTTGTCTGGAACCATAAAAGACCTCGTATTGCAAAAGCAATCCTGCGCAAGAAGAATGGAGTAGGAGGCATATCACTCCCTGATCCCAAGATATACTATAAAGCTGTGGTCATCAAAACAGCATGGTATTGGCATAAAAACAGACAAGTGGACCAATGGAAGAGAATAGAGACCCCAGAAATAACCCCCAAAGCTTACAGCCAACTGATCTTTGGCAAAGGATATCAGTCAATCCATTGGGAAAAGGAAAACATCTTTAGTAAATGGTGCTGGAAAAACTGGGTATCCACCTACACAAAGATGAAGCTGAACCCCCATCTTTCACCATTAACAACAGTCAACTCAAAATGGATCAGAGATCTGAACCTAAGAGCTCAAACAATAAAACTACTGGTGGAAAATGCTGGGGAAACTCTGGGGGACATTGGAGTAGGCAAAGACTTCTTAAATAAGACTCCTAAAGCACAGGCAATAATCCCTAAAATAGACAAGTGGGACTATATTAGACTAAGAAGTTTCTGCACAGCAAAGGACACAGTAACAAGTGTGAACCGACAACCCTCAGAATGGGAAAATATTTTTGTTAAATATGCCTCAGACAAGGGACTGATAACCAGAATACATAGGGAACTCAAGTGCCTTATGCGAAAAAAAATGATGAACCCAATTAAAAGATGGGAAAATGAGCTGAACAAAAGTCTCTCTAAGGAAGACATTCGAACAGCCAAAAAGCATATGAGAAAATGCTCAACATCCCTCATCATAAGGGAGATGCAGATAAAAACTACAATGAGATACCACCTAACCGCTGTCAGAATGGCAAAGATTAAGAATATAAAAAGTGTTAAGTGTTGGCGGGGATGTGGTGAAAAGGGAACCCTCCTACACTGTTGGTGGGAATGTAAACTAGTTCAACCACTGTGGAGAACAATATGGAGGTTCCTCAAAGATCTACAAATAGAACTACCATTTGATCCAGCAATCCCACTTCTGGGTATTTACCCAAAAGACAGGAGAACGCTCAGTCAGAAAAGTGCTTGCACATCAATGTTTATTGCAGCGTTATTCACAATTGCCAAGACATGGAACCAACCTAAATGTCCACAAACTGATGAATGGATTGGAAAAGTGTGGTATATATACTCTATGGAATACTACTCAGCCATAAAAAATAACAAGACCCTGGAATTTGATAGAAAGTGGTCAGATACGGAGGATATATTGCTGAGTGAAGTAAGCCAGGCTATGAAAGAAAGATATTGTATGTATCCACTCAATATATACCGACTATCAGCACTCTATAATAGAGAGCAAAAAATTGGAGGACATAAAAGCAGTGAAGGTACTTAACGAGAATAGGACAGTGTGGAATGGGGGAAGTGAAGAGAAGAGAATAGAGAAAGATAACAAGTGAACAATAGATAGGCAGGACATTAGTGAGAAACAGATATGGCTTATTAACTGTTGATGTTGACATGTATAGTATTCTCAACTGGATTTGTCTGAGAAGTATTTCATGATGGGCAAAGTATTTGTACAAGCAAAATGAAAAAATAGCAATTGACTGTTTTAAAAAATAATTAGAATAATAATAATAATGATTGGGGAAAACATAGAAAAGATATTGAATGTTAAAGTGGGGAGATTAATGTCTCTGTACTGACTGACATGCATGGCATTCCCTTTTGAAAAAGCAATGTAATACACTGTAAAGTTATATGTAATTCAATGTAATATAATAGCAGAACATGATGATAATAAAAAATTTAAAAAAATTGAAATGTAGGTGTATTAAAGCTCACCAAATTACTCTAGTTTTAGGTATTTTATTTATATCAAAGCTAGATTTTATGTTAGCTTATTGTTATTTAATGGAAGCAAACTTGACAAAAATACTTTCATAAAAACTATGCCTCATTGAATAATAATAATAATAACCTGGAAAAAATGATGAAAAGCTATTTGATGATTATGTGGATAATAATGTCTTTGTCTTGACTGATATGCATGGTATTCCTTCTGGAAAAAGAAATATAATACACTATAAAGTTATACATGATTCCATATAATAGAAACAAGATTATGATAATAATAAATTTTTTAAGTTAAAAAATATATACACACAAAAACTATGCTTCACTATAAAATACATAAAAATCTATATCTGGGATATACATTTTCATCTCTAGATTGTATGATCTCTTTCCGGTATTATTTTTCATTGCAGAGGTTATATTTTTAAATAATAATAATGAGGAGGAAGAGGCACAGTTAGATGATTTGCCCAAAACTCTTCAGCCAGTTACCTATTCAGCTAGAATCATAAACTTAATTTTTAGTATATTTTTTCATGAGCAAGACAGAGAGAGATAGACTCTTGGTCTTCCAACACCATGATCTTGCCCTCACCTCCCTAGCTAGCCAGGATTTCAGTCACACACATGTACACTTGGCATGCTCAGACTGACCTAAATATAAACCCTGCCCTCCCATATGGTGCCAGCATTGTGCAGTGCAACCCTACCACTTGCACCACCATGACTGAGTCATGATCCTTTTCTCCGGAGCAGAGATTTTTCCAATTATATTCCACTTACTGAAGCCAATGTTCTTACCTCATGACCAAAATCTCCACAAAGGCGAGGCCACATCGGGACTTTAGGCTAGGAAAGTGTTGAAGAATTGACTTGCCTAGAGTAAACTGGGTTGTTTCTAGATGTTTAACTACTAAGCAAGGATGCAAGAATTGGTTGGACTGATTTGAATGTGTCTCCCCAAAATTCATGCCTTAAAATTTGGTGAGCCATTATAGTGATGTTGAGGGGGTGGAGGCAATCCAGTTATGGTGTTGAAAGTTAGGACCTTTCTGAAGTGATTAGGCATCAGGGTGGGGCCACCATGATTAAATCTGTTGGTATCCCAAAGAGAGAGAATAAGAGAGACAGAGACACACTCTGCTTAAGCTCCTGCCCTCTACCAAGTTATAGCAGCAAGAAGACCCTCACCAGATATAGTCCCTTGATCTTGGACCTTCAAACCATGTACTGATATTTGTATTATTTACTAAGACTCAGGTGTTGCTGTTATTAGCAACATAATGGGCTAGAACACTGGACATAGTATCTATATCAGTTCTCTGGCTCTCAGGCTTATCAAGGAGCATAGCAACAGGAACCTGAACCGGTCTTTTTGGCTCACTATACCATGTTGAGATAGCTGTGCAAAGACAACTTGATCTTTACATTTGGGTGTTGAATCCAATACCATGTTATACTAGATTCCACTTTAAATAAAGTTGGCATATATCATAAGTTAAAGAACCATTTCTAAGAGAAAATTCCAAAATGGAGACAATCTTCCCCACTAACTTTTTCTTTTTTCTGTGAGTCCCATTATTTTGCTTGGTAGCTGAATGCCTTGTCCAGCCTGAGTTCACTAGAGCCTTAGCTTGAAATCAACTACCAGGTATCTCCTTCAACTTAACTCCTTGATATAAAGCAAGAACAGCTTTGTAGAATTGCTTGAGTGGAAATGTAATTCCTGAGGTTTATGTACCCATAAACTCTCTGTGTGGTCTTAGAATAGCAATTCTTTGTTATTTCTTGGCTGCTAAATTTATTGGTGTACATCAGTATTGTGTGTGTGTGTGTGTGTGTGTGTGTGTGTGTGTGTGTGTGTCGGGAGTGGGGGGAAGTCAACTCTCTCAAGGCCCTTTAGTTTTAGTCTTCAGGTATGATGGTACAAATAGCCAACTATTCGACTTCTTGGTACTTTATTCTGTGGGGATTTTCTTCTCATTCTAAGAAGTCATGTGAATCAAGGCTTATGTGAAATCTTCAACTATCTTTTGTGGTCAAAATCATCTGATGCCACAGATGACTAGAATTTGTTTGAGCTGGGAAATGGTCTGCCATTTTACTACCTACCTGGAAAAAAAGTACCACCAACTTCAAGACCAAAGATTATAATATTTCATCTTCTCTTTTCTCCTTGAGAAATTAATGGTTTATGAGATACTTTGGATGTATTAAGAATTCATAAAACAGCGGGAGGGGGACAAGACCATATGGAGAGTTTATGGATATTTGAACCTTGGGATTACATTTCCAGTCAAACAATCCACAGAGCTTTTCTTGCTTCTTATCAAGGACTTAAGCTGAAGGAGACACCTGGCAGCTAATCTCAAGCGAAGGCTCTGGGGAACTCAGACTGGACAAGGCATTCAGCTACCAGGCGAAATAATAGGACTTACAGAAAGATAAAAAGTTAGTGAGGAAGGTTGTCTCAATTTTAGGATTTTCTTTTAGAAAACCTTCTCGTAGCATACACTTGTAGTCCCAGCTGGCAGGGCTAAGATTTAGACAAACCCTCATGACTCTTAGTCAAGTTCATCTCTAAAGTTCAATATTGCTCTATGATTTAAGCCAATAAGTCTTCACATAAGCTCCCACAGGCTAAGATTTTATTTTGTTGGTTAAAAATAAGCAAACTGGGTCCATGTAACTGGACCCACAAGGGAAAGAACCAGGGTGGTGTTTTATCCTAGGACCTCACTGAGCATACTGGTCCTGTGTGTGCACCCATAATCTGGGTCAGCAGAGACGGGATGAATTACAGCACAAAGAACTTGTCTTTCTCTCTTTATCGCTCTCTCTGTTTCTCTCTCTCAGAAGAAATAAACTTAAAAAACTAAAAACAGCTACTAACTTCTCTTCCACTCTCTAGTTTTGCTAAGAAGAGAAATAATAGCCTGCCATAGTTTCTTTAGAGAATTTCTGGACTGCAACTCCTTGGAACATTAGCCTATCGCCCCTAGAAGGAATGTGGGACAATTTACCAGCAATATGCACTCCAAGTGACTGTTGTAATTCACATCCAGGTCTCCTCATGGCCCTTTAGGTGGGATAATAAGATGCCAAGATGCGCTGTTCACCCCAACATTAAAAATAAGTCCTTATCTAGGGCTTGTAAAGTCTGGAGCTGGATTTCCTAAATAAGATTACATTTTAAAAAGTCTAGATAATGTGCTCTCCAATACTATGGCCACCAGGCACTATGGCTATCTAAATGTAAGTGAAATTAAACATGCAGTTCCTAGCAGTACTGGCAACTTTTCAAGTGCTTAGTGATCACCTGTGGCTAGAACCTACCATATTGGACAGTGCAGGCACAGAGCCGATGACCTTCACATAAAGTGCTATTGGCCAGCACTGGTTGCAATAGCACATACTGTATCTGCCCATATCAGGCAGTGGAATCAGTGTTCCTGAAGTTGGATGGTTTTTTGGCTTCAAGCTCTTACTAAGTTGTTACTAAATCTTCATATAATAAAGTTATGATGATATCTTTATATATTGTATAGTCTCTTACTGACAGCCTGTATATATTACTCTATGAAGGAACTCAAAAATTCATGAAAAAAAAATGAACTTACAGGACAAGTTTATATTGATGCAAACATTTTTTAAATTCATGCATACTGTTTCATAATATGCTTTTTCCATGAAGTTGTTTTATTATTTAAAATTTTTTTAAGAAGGTGCATACACTCTTTGGAGAGACAGAGAAAGAAAAAGAGAGAGAGAAAGCAAGAAGGCACCCTCCCACAGAGAATGGCCACACCTCAATTTCTTCTCCGTTTCTCCCTGTTGGGATTTTGGACAGGCATGTGCATGCACCCAGGGAGTTCCTCAAGCTGCTCACTCTGGGGCTCCAGGTGCACAGCCAACCTCATGGGATCTAGCTGACCCACCACCATGCCGTCAGCTAGCCTTCCATGAAGTATTTGAAAACTCTTCATACCTTTTTAATTCCTTCTGAATCTGCCACCCAGGAGTTGCCTGACACGCTGGCGTGGCTTTGGCACTTTTATTGCTTTGGTGAAAATCATGACTTAAGCATCTCTGGGATTTCTCATTGTTACGCAAAATATCCTACAGCTGGTTTAGGTAATGTCAGTTGAATCTCCATGTGCCTGTGTTTGGTTTTATGTAAATAACCACGGCAAGTCCTGCCAGTTGGTGGTGGATGCCCAGGGCTGGAGCTAGGTGCCAAGCAGGTGCAGTGGTCCTCAGTGTTGGCCATTGGACACTGGGAGGAGAAGCAGTGCCTGGGTTTGATGATACAGACAGCAGAGTTCAGACTTAGTTTTTGTATGCTTTTGTTGTGCAGATGGATTAAAAGAAGGGGCAGAGACTTCTGAAAACTACCTTGTGGTGGTTTGGAAAAGGGGCTACAAAATTCACTGCCACTCTTTCCACTAAGAAACAGGAATCTAAGAATCCTCCCCTAGAATCTGGGTAGGCTCCTGTGTTAGTTTTCTATTGCTATGTAATAAAACTCACCAACTTTGCAACTTAATTCAGCACCCATTTCTTGGCTCACAGTTGTGTAGGTCAAACACTCTGCACCATCCAGCTGAGCTCTCTGCTCAAGCTATTCACATCTTGATGAGATGACAAGAACTGGAGGCTCTGGGGAGAAATCTGACCCCAAGCTCCTTTAGGCTATTGGCAGAATTCAGTTCCCTGTGGTTGTAAGACTAGGATCCCTGTTGCCTCACTGGCTATGAATCAGGCTCTCAGCTACTAAAGGCCACCCACATTCCTTTCCACGTGGCTTTCTCCACCTTTAAGACAGCAACAATGCATTGAATCTCCCTCCTCTTCAAATCTCAGCAGCTTTCTCTTCTCCCATCAGCCAGAGTAGGCACTTCGCTTCAAGGAATCATGTGATTACATCATGCCCACTCGGATAATCTCCTAGTCTCATGTCCAACTGTGCTATAGAACAGGCGTAATCATGGATACTCACAGGTTGCATAGACTAGGGTGGGACACCTCTGGGTGTAATTTCAGAAATTGTATCGTAGGGGACCAGAAAATGGCATAATGGTTATGTCACTGGACTCCCACGTAATCTACTGCAGTTTGAGTCCTGGACCCTGTGGCTTAAACTTCACACTGAGTGTGTGTGTGTGTGTGTGTGTGTGTGTGTGCACGCGCACACACACACATGCACGCATGCCAAAAATCACAAGAAGAGAATGGAAGAGAAGGGAATGCAGCATTGAGAAGGGATTGCAGCATGGCCACCTCCCAGGGCTTGATTTCTTGCTTTCTGTTTCTCTCTGTCTCTTTCTTTCTGTGTCTCTGATGAGTGCATGTACCCTATAGCAAAAATCTCTCCCCCCAACAAAAAAAAAAAAAAAAAAAAGAGAAGAAGAAGAAAGAAATTGTACCATAGGCCTAGCCATGTTTCCAAGATGTTGTACTCCACACCACAGGCTAGGACCTTGTGGGAGGCCTGAGTTTGATTTTGGGTCGAGACTAAAGGCTAGGTATGGTGAAGTGGGCCTGTATTCCCAGAGATTTGGGAGGCTGAGGCCAGAGTGTCTTGAGCTAAAGGCTGACCTGAGCAATGTAGTAACACCCTGTCTGAAAAAGGAACTAGATGTAGCATGTACCTGTGGTTCCTGCTGGCAGGCTGGGAGAGGAGAACTGCAACATGGTGACACCTAGTTAAAATAGCAACAACCAAAAACTGTCACAACTTGTGACAGTTTGACTGATAAAGTATAGTAGAAATGACTGTAGATTCCGTGGCCAGGTTATAACAGGTGATGTACCTTTGCTCACTGGAGGACGGTGCTTGGAGTCCTAGTTTACAACATAAGTTGTCAACCGCTCTGAGGCCATCATGTTGTGAGGAAGCCAAGCTACACACAGTGACCACCATGGGCACTCATTGTCAGTTATAAATTCAGGGTTGACCCGTTTTAGGATCCAGACTTGGGAGTGAACTGGTCTTAGATGATTCTGGCCTCCAGCCTTTAAGTCACCCCCCACCATTAAGTCTTCACCGATAAGGATCCAGACATGGAAGAGCAGAAACAAGCCCTCCCCTGTGCCTTCTCTGTTCAAATTACTGAGCTTTGGATTGGAGAACATGATAATATGATTGGCCTAGGTCTCTACATTTGGAGATAATTTGTCATGTAGTAACTGGGACAAATCCGAAGGTAGAAAAGCATAAAAAAAATTTCTCACTGACCTTATTGAAGTGCTAAGGTGAGGGGTGTGGGAGTGTTATGGGAGTGTTAATCACATACCCTTTCCCAGGAATTCTTATAGGTGATAAAAAACATAAGCAACCAAATTTGTTTTAAAGATATTTATTACTGGGGGCCAGATGGTGGTGCAGTAGTAAAATGTGATGCTCTGTGTGGCTGATCCACAGGGGAAGGTTCCCAGTTCAAGTCTGGAGAGCTCCCTGAGCTCCACGAATCTGCCCATGCTTCAGGGCTGGTTGAGGCTGGAGGTAGAGCATGGTGACAAGACCCTGCTGAAGTGCTGTCTCTCTGTCTGTCTCTCTTTTTCTGTTTCTCTGGCTCATGAAGGAAATGAATAGATAAAAATCTAAAAAAATAACATTTAAATTAAAAAATAAATGGTTCATTATTTACATTTGTAAATAATAAAGACGTTAGGCAAAATCCTACTGTCCTAGACAAAAGGGTCAACATCGCTCCCTTCATGGAGCTTAGAGACTACGGAGGAGAAAATCCACACATGTAGATATTCAAGATAATTTAGATAATAGTAGCTCTTACGAGGAAACTAAACAAGTAGTATGTTGGAACCCTATGGTGGTAGAGGAGAGGGCACTGCTGTCTGGGCAGTGGATTAAGGTCTGTTGGAAGAGGTAGCAGCTGAAATCTGCATTTCAGCCAGTTCTGCTCCCATGCTTGTCAAAAATGTGAATTTGTTCCATCGTGATTGCTATATTAGGAAATGAATTTTGCATTTGCTTGTGCATGGCATCATCTGCAAAAACACAAGGTAAACAGAAAACTGCACCCAGCTGAACTGAGCTGTTTAGGAGTACACGAAAGACCCATACGCATGCCTCAAACACCTACCAACTGCTTCAGCTCACCACATGTGTTCTGAGACACACTCATGCATGTCCAGTCGTACAACTTTCCTATGATTTCAGATAACCTCCTTCTATCCCATTTGCAATGACGCACCAGCTGCAACTCTTCCGATGTCCACTTATATAGGCAAACTCCAGGCCTCTTTCAAGGCCAAGTGACACGTTTATTGTTATATTTATCTATTTCTTACCTATTTAGAGCATAAAAAAATCCACTACAATTTTTTATTAGGTCTTTTTTATTTATTAATTATTTTAAATGTCACTGACGACATTTTAGAATGCTATGTCCTTATTCCTGTTTTCTTCATAAACCCTGTTTTCATTACTTAACTGCACAGCATGATGATTTTCAGGAACGCATTTATCATGTTATAGGAGAACTGCCTGTACAAGACCTTGCAAACATCTTGGGGCAGCAACTGCACTGTCCCAGAAAAGAGCTTTACATGTCTGAGGAGCAGTGTGACCTCCGGAACACAGCCGAGGGGACGAGAGAAGACAACGGGGATAAGGGACTACAAGGGGTAGCTCATTTGGAGCCTTACAGTGAGGAGCTTGCGTGGGACACAATGGAGGAAGAAAAATGGAGGAAGGAGGCCTCCGCCTTATTCCAGGTAGAGCTGGAAGTGGGGAAGCAGGGACAGGTCATCGGTGTTCTACCAGTGCTGCCCCCTGTGGGCTGGGGAGTGGTAGTCCCCTTGGAAAAGCTCAAGGAGGGGAAACAGGTTTCTTCCAACAACTTGAATTCACTTCTTTTGAGTTGTACCAGGGCCCAGGGCAGCCTAGAGTCTGACTAGAAGAGCTTGGTGTTAGTCCTGGAAGCCTTCTTCACCATCTCCTCGTCTCAGAGGGGAAGATGGCATTGCATTGTGTTGTGTTGTAATACTGCATGGGGTAGCTTCATAGTGGCAATGCTCAGAATGGAAAACTAGTCTAATTTTTGATTGGTGGTGCATTCGTAGTAGATTAAGGCTCACATGTTCAGTTTCTTGGGCAGCAATGCCTGACTTGCCAAGATACTTAATAAAACCCACATTCAGGAGATTTAAAGAAACCATTTTTTTTTTCCTACCACCATCTGGTCACAAGTGTGATGGACTTCTCTACCTGTGCACTAGTTTTTCGTTGTGACATTATTACCACTCACAAATTTTTGAGTTCTCAACTTTCTAGCGGTCTCATGGAAAAAATTATACTTCTCTCCTTATTTGTTCATTTGTTTATTTTATGTGAGAGAGAATAAGAGCAAGAAGTACTTTCCAAAGGATCTCGCCACAATCTCCCTCTCCCAGCCTCTTAACTAGCCGGAATCTTGGGCACGCGTGTGTGCCCAGCATGTACAAGTTGACCTGGACACAGAACTTTGATCCTCCATCCAGCTCCCGGCATTGCAGAGTATTGCGCTACTACTGTGCCACTGTGACAAGGTCAAGGTGCTGGCCTCTTTTATTTCCCTTTGATTCCACAGAAAATCTGGGGAGTCTTTTCTTGGCACCAGAAAAAGGTTTTAAAGGCGTGGTATGTATGTAGTGGAGAAACTCCAGCTGACCTGTGATGGACTGAGGGAAATGCAGCAGCTCTATTCTCTAGTGAGGAAACTGAGGCAAGGGGAGGAGCACCCGAGTCCTTATATGGCTGTACAGAAGGCATTACCCCTACTCTTTTCTCCTACCACCTCACCTCCTCTGATACCCCACAGCTGACCTTAAAGAAGCAGGCACCCTCCAGGTCTTAGTTACCAGTCCAAGAGAGGCGGTGGTGGTAATGATGGGCTTTTCTTTGGGAATTTTGATTTTTCATATTCTATGGCTGCTATTTAGTGATGATGTGATGAAATGAAAGTCCCTTGTGGTCTTTCTTGAAGCTCTTCCTCCAGGAAGATGCTCCTCTGTCCTCAGAAAGGGAGGTGATATGGGAACACACGAGGGCCTTCCCTCACACTTGTCAAGTTTAGTCAATCATCCCTGCTCATCTTCCTGCTCACCTCCATCATCTGAATCCTGCGCATCTTCCAAGGTTTGCTCACTTGTCACTTGCTCTGTGAATATTACCCTGACTATTCCAGCACATACTGACTTCCCCACATTTATATACTTCTGTGTCTGTTATATCCAAATCAAGAACTCAGAAGAGTTCAAATCAATACAAAAACAAAAGGAAATGGTGTATAGGAAGTTTACTCAAGAGTGGAGAAAGATCTAGAAATGTCTGAAGAATTAGGCTTCAAATAGGGTGAACTGATCAGCTCCAGAGATGGGGCTGTGTCTCCAGCCTCCTTCTTTGTTTATCTCTGTTATTTTTAACCAGTCTTTCCTTCCCAACCAGTATCCTCTCAACTTTATGTGCTCATATCTTTGGCATGTAAATGACCTTAAAATGGCTCCTCTGTACTAAACACTCTATTGCTTATTGGCACCCACAACTGACCAAAAGCTTTCCTCTCTGTCTCTCCATTTCAAAATCCTGAGACAAGAAGACTTTGATTGACTCAGATCATCCTTTCAACTAGGGCACATGAACCATAAGTTGGCCAACTTCTGTTGGGTCAGGTATCCACCATTGCTGAATCAATGGTGACCATAAGAGTGAGATATAATGATGGGATAGTGTGACACCCATTCATCTGGGGTCATGAATGGAGGCCTCTTTAGAGGTGTACATGTAGAGTGGGGTACAAATTGGCATCTTTAATACAACGTATGTTCAGTTCTGACGAGTTTAATACTTAATCATTCTTGTGATGCTTTATATGTCTGAATCTTGTCTTATTTATGAGATGGGTCTCTGTTGGTCAAAGAGTCCTTATTTGACTCACCTTCTCTAACAACTTCTTGTTGAAAGGATCAAAAGAACTGATGTCTGTGATGGTGTTTAAAATGAAATGTCAGCCTGAGTGTCCTGTTGTGGGCAATTGAGCAAATAACTAACAGAACAATACAATGAAATACTAATCTATCATTAAAAAGCATTTGCAGGGGCTGGCAGGTGGCATGGTGGTTAATATTCTGTACTGCCACATAGCCGACCACAGTTTGAGTCCTGGACCTAGCGAATTGCTTTCTCACTTTTCCTCTCTCTCTGTCTCTCCCTGGTCAAATTAAAATGATAGTAATAAATAAAATTAAATAATTCTTTTTAAAAATGCAGTTGCAACTGAATCTTTATGTGGCAAGATGTTTAAGATATTGTTAAATGGAAAAATGTGTTTCAAACAGTATATACACTATGATTCTATTTGTGAGCATATACACACACACCACACAAACACAGACACACACACTCATACACAGACACACATGCTTACACACACACACACACACACACACACACACACACATTCATCTTTGTATTTAGAAAGATGCTCCCCAAAATATCAACAATAATACAGCATGGATGGTAAGATTATTAGTGATGTCAATTTTGTCCTATTTGACAAAGTATAATTTCTAAGTTTCTGGCAATAAATGTCTATCACTTCTATAATAAGAAAAAGAAATAGGGAACAGCAGTTAGCGTAATGGCTATGTTGCTGAACTCCCATGTAGTCGACCGTGGTTCGAGTCCCAGACCTGGTGGCTTAAACTTACACTGGGTGTGTGTGCGTGCATGTCCAAGATCCCAAGAAGAGAATGGAGGAGAAGGGATTGTGGTGTGCCCATCCCCCCTGGGGGGGGTGATTTCTCATTTTCTGTCTCTGTCTCTTTCTGTCTGTCTGGCGAGTGCATGCACCCTATAGCAAAAACCTCTGCCCCCCCCCCCCAAAAAAAAAAGAGGTTGATAATGAGCACACGAGTTCCCATAATCTATGGAACACAACAAAAGCAGTCATAAGAGGAATGTTCATAGCAATTAGTGCACATAAGAAAAAATGGAAGGTGACAAATGGACAACATAACATCATGCCTGAGGGAACAACAACAACAAAAAAATCCAAAAAAAAAAAAAGCCAGGAGAAAAGAAATAATAAAGATTCAAGCAGAAATAAATAAAACGGAAAATAAGCAAACTATACATAAAATAAATGAAAGTAAAAAAAGCTGGTTCTTTGAAAATATAAACAAAATTGACATTCCATTAACTAGACAAAGTAAGAAGAGAGAAAGGAACCAGATAAATCAAATTAACAGTAAAACAGGTAATACTACAACAGACACAACAGAAATGCAAAAACATTATTAGAGGATGATGAGCAACAATATGCCAATAAACAAGAAAATCTAAATGAGATGGACAAATTCCTAGACACATATAATCTACCAAAATTGAATCAGAAGAACATAGAAAGCCTGAATAGACCCATAACAAGTCAAAGAGATTTAACCAGTAATAAATAACTTCCCAACAAGGAAAAGCCCAGGTCCTGATGACATCATTTTTGAATTCTACAACTCTTTTTTTTTTTTTTTGGAGAGGTTTTCGCTATAGGGTGTGTGCGCTCACCAGACAGACAGAGAGAGACAGAGAGTCAGAAAGCGAGAAATCACCCCCCAGGGGGGATGGCCACACCGCAATCCCTTCTCCTCCATTCTCCTCTCGAGATCTTGGGCACGCACGCACACGCGCCCGGCGTGAGTTTTAAGTCACTGGGTCCGGGATGTGAACCGCGGTCGACTACGTGGGAGTCCAGCGACATAGCCATTACGCTAACTGCTGGTCCTGAATTCTACAACTCTTAAAGAAGAGTTAATCCCCATTCTACTCAAATTGTTTCTAAAGACCCAAAAGGAAAAAGTCCTCCCAAATTCATTTTATAAAGCCTCCGTCACCTCATTCTCAAAACAGGTAAAGATAAAACAAAAAAGGAAAACTACAGACAAATATCTCTGATGAATATAGAAGCAAAAATTCTCAACAAGATATTAGCAAATCGTATCCAAGAACATATAAAAATATTATTCATCATGACCAGGTAGGCTTTATTCTAGGGATGAAAGGGTGGTTCAACATACACAAAACCATAAATGTAATACACCATAATAACATAAAGAAAGATAAAACCCCATGATTATTTCAATTGCTGCAGAGAAAGCATTTGACAAAATGCAACATCCCTTCATGATTAAGTCTCAGCAAAACCAACACAGAAGGATCATTTCTCAACACAATAAAAGCCATCTATAAAAAAACTGAAAACTAACATTATTCTGAGTGGGGACAAGCTGAAAGCTTTTCCACTAAAAACTGGGAAAGACAAGGTTGCCCATTTTCTACACTCCTTTTCAGTATAGTGCTGAAAGTCCTAGTTAATACAGTCAGAAAAGAAAGTAATATAAAAAGTATTCAAATAGGCAAAGAAGAGTTGAAAATATAGAAGACCCAAAGGTATCCATGAAACAACTTTTTTTTTTTTTTTTGAGAGGTTTTCGCTATAGGGCGTGTGCACTTTCCAGACAGACAGAGAGAGACAGAGAGACAGAAAGTGAGAAATCACCCCCCAGGGGGGGATGGTCACGCACGCACATGCACCCGGCGTGAGTTTTAAGCCACTGGGTCCGGGACGCGAACTGCGGTCGACTACGTGGGAGTCCAGCGACATAGCCATTACACTAACTGCTGGTTTCCTCCATGAAAAAACTTTTCAAAGTAATAAATGAATACAGTAAAGTGTCAGGATACAAAATCAACACACCAAAATCTACAACATTTCTATATACAAACAATGAGCAGACTAAGGTATAAATGAAGAAAGTAATCTCTTTTACCATAGTCACAAAAAGTATAAGATAACAGGACCAGCAGTTGGCATAGTGGCTATATTGCTGGACTTCCATGTAGTTGACTGTGGTTCGAGTCCCAGACCCGGTGGCTTAAACTCACACTGGGTGCGTGTGCGTGTGTGCCCCAAATCCAGAGAGAATAGAAGAGAAGGGATTGTGGCATGGCTATCCCCCTTGGGGGTTGATTTCTCGCTTTCTGTCTCTCTGTCTGTCTTTGTCTTTGTGGAGAGCACATGTACCTTATAGCAAAAATCCCCTCCCCCCCAAAAAAAAAACATGTGAGATACCTAGAGATAACTCTAATCAAGGAAGTCAAAGACCTCTACAAGGAAAACTATGAAAATCTTTAAAAAGATATTGAAAATGACATCAAAAAGTAGAAGGAGGGACCAGCAGTTAGCGTAATGGCTATGTCGCTGGACTCCCACGTAGTCGACCGCGGTTTGAGTCCCGGACCTGGTGGCTTAAAACTCACGCCGGGCGCGTGTGCGTGTGTGCCCAAGATCCCAAGAGGAGAATGGAGGAGAAGGGATTGCGGCGTGGCCATCCCCCCTGGGGGTGATTTCTCGCTTTCTGTCTCTCTGTCTCTCTCTGTCTGTTTGGCAAGCACACACGCCCTATAGCAAAAACCTCTTAAAAAAAAAAAAAGTAGAAAGACACCTCATGTTCCTGAATTGGAAGAATTAATATAATCAAAATAGCAATCTATCCAAATTAATCTACATATCCAAATTAATCTACATATTCAATGCAATTCAAATAAAATTATCAGAGACGTTCTTCACAGATGTAGAATAAACAATCATAGAATTCGTCTTGGATTATAAAAGACCCTGTATTGCCAAAACAATCCTGCATAAGAAGAGTGGAGTGGATGATATCTCACTCCCTGATCTCAAAATATATTATAAAGCTGTGATCATCAAAAGACCATGATAGTGGCACAAAAACAGACATGTGGCCAATGGAACAGAATAGAGACTCCAGAAATAACCCCAAAAACATACAGTTAACTAATTTTTGATAAAGGGTAGTAGTCAATCCAGTGAGGAAATCCTGTTTAGCAAATGGTGCTAGAGAAACTAGGTATCCACTGTAGAAAGATGAAACTAGACCCCTGTTTTTCATCATTGTCTACGGTCATACCACCCTGAATGTGCCCAATCTCATCTACTACCATTAACAAAAATCAACTCAAATGGATCAACAATCTAAACCTAAGACCTCAAACTATAAAACTACTGATGGAAAACACTGGGGAAACTCTGACAGACATTGGAGTAAGGAAAGACTTCTTGAATAAATCCTCCAAAGCACAGGCAATAATCTCCAAAAATAGACAAGTGGAATTACATCTTATTAAGAAGTTTCTGCACAGCAAAAGACACAGTAATTAGTGTGAATTGACAGCCCTTGGAATGGGAGGATATTTTTGTAAACTATGCCTCAGATCAGGGACTGATAACCACAATACACAGGGAACTCAAGCAGCTTACCTGAAAAAAATTATTAACCCATTTAAAAGATGGGAAAATGAGCTGAACATAAAACTTCCTAAGGAAGGCATATGAACAGCTAAAAAGCATATGCAAAAACACTCAACATCCCTCATCATAAAGGAGATGCAGATCAAAACTACAATGAGATACCACTTAGTCCTTGTCAAAATGGTAAAGATTGAGGGACCAGCAGTTTGCATAATGGCTATGTCACTGGACTCCCATGTAGTCCACTGCGGTTCGAGTCCTAGACCAGGTGGCTTAAACTCACGCTGGGCACGTGTGTGTGCATATTCAAGATCCTGAGAGGAGAATGGAGGAGAAGGGATTGCAGCATGGCCATACCCCCAGAGGGGGGGTGACTTCTCGCTTTCTGTCTCTCTGTCTCTCTCTGTCTTTCTGGTAAGCACGTGCCCTATAGCAAAAACATCTCAAAAAAATAAATAATAAGAATGGTGAAGATTGAAAATACAAAAAATGGTAAGTGTTGGTGGGGCTGTGGTAAAAGGGGAACTCTCCTACACTGTTGGTGGGAATGTAAATTGGTCCAGTCATTGTGGAAAACAATATGGAGGCTCACCAAAGACCAACAAATAGAACTACAACATGATCCAGCAATTCCACTCTTAGGTAACTACCCAAAGGGCAGGAGAATGCTTGGTCAGCAGAGTGTTTGCACATCTATGTTTATTGTGGCATTATTCATGATTGCTAAGACATGGAATCAACCCTAATTTTCATGAACAGATGAATAGATTGAAAAAGTGTGGTACATATACTCTGTGAATACTATTCAGCCATAAAACAAACAAACAAACAAACAAAAAACAACAACAAAAACCAAAAAACAAGAAGGCCCAGGCATTTGACAGAAAGTGGATAAATATGGAAGATTTATTGCTGAGTTAAGCAAGCCAGGCTATGAAAGAGAGACACTGTATGTCTCTATTTAACATGCACTGACTGTTCACACTCTATGGCAGAGACTGAAAGATTAGAGGACATAAAAGCATTGAAAATAGCTATGGATATTGGAGACAGTGTTGGAGGTGGATGGGAGAGGGGGAGAGTGTTTGGAGGGAAATTAGGGAGAAAAATGGGTAGGCAAGACATTTATGTGACACAGAATGGTTTATTACCTATTGAAAACAATGTGTATAGCATCCTTAACTGGACTGGAGTGAAGTATATTTCATGTTGGGTAAATTCACTTTGCAAGCTAAGTGATGTATAGTGATCAACTGTATAAAATAAATTAAAATTTTAAAAATAGTAAATTTATAGATGTCTGCCTGCATGTGTGACCATGCACAAACATGACTACCTGCTATATTCTTGAATGTCTTTCTTATTTTCAGTTCTTCAAGAGGCAGTGATTTATTTGAGACATGATCCCAGGAAGTTTTGATCCCAAAACTTTAATTTGATGGGTCAAGGAGTGAAAGAATGCTGGGGCACCTGGGGTTTCATCCCCTGGGGGAACTCTTAGAGACAGGAACATGACCCAGAGTTAGTCTCCCTAAGGAGAATAAACCTAAAAAAGAATTAAACTAATATGTTTATAAGGAGTGAGGGCACTGGGTGTTCCTCCAACTCTCCCACCTGCAATTGGTTTAAGGCTGCTCCCAGAAGGTGTTAGCTCCTTGACGTTGCCATTCTCCACAAGCCCAGGAAGAGCAGGCTTCAGGCATCAGAGAAGGCCTTTGTCTTGGTCAAGACTCACCAATACTGGAAATTGGAAGGCATTGGGCTGACATATGCAAGAGTTATGAGTATTGAAAGAATATGGACTGGGTACCAACAGCATCTGCTCCTGTGGCATTCTGCCCTTCTTGTTCAACACCACCCCCATGAGGTTTTACCCACAGTTCTGACCTGGGGGCCCTGAGCCTGAGGCAGGAAGGGAGTAGGAATATGGTTGAGATGTAGTAGGCCCACAGAGAAATCCTGTGACTGGGCTCGAGTTTGCATTTAGAAAGCTGACCCTCCCTGGTGACTGTGGGAATATTCAAAACAAAAATTATGAAATCCAGGTTTTAACGTTAACCCACTATGGCCAAAAGAATTGAAGAATGTACCATGAAAACATGATATCAGAACTCAGAGATGTTTATTTATGAGTTTGGCAAGAGCTTTTTTAGTTTTTATGATGCGTTTGAGCGTCTGCATACAAGGCAGAATTCCATCAACCCAACAAGTCTATAAAATCCTTCCCAATTCGTTTTATGATGTGTTTGGAAATACCTCAGGCTGAGTTATTTGTTGACAATTTGTCCTTTCTTTTTGACACCTCGGCTGGAGATTATCCTCCAAAAATAGAATTGCTAACTTCTTGGAGACCCATGACCACTGTTTGATATAAACATCAGTGTTCTAGGACAAATAAATATTTATTGATCAGTGCCAAGCAGGTACCAACAAAGTTCTGGACCTTAAGAGCTTCAGGAGGAATACAGAGTTTTAGAACTAAAATCCCCAACTTAACATTTTACGTTTGAGGAAATGGAGTTCCAAGGTCACTCAGTTAAGTGAGGGAAGGAAAGGAGTAAAACTCCACCTTCTCCTTCAATAAAGTAGCCTAAGCAAAGGGTTGACTGGCAGCTCACACTGGGCAGTTGGCAAATGATACTGATTCTATAATTCAGTGATACATGCTCATCATCAGATCAGTCCCCTCATGGTGGAAGTTGATGGAATTTTCCTCTTAT
This sequence comes from Tupaia tana, assembly GCA_026018925.1. Lineage (NCBI taxonomy): Eukaryota > Metazoa > Chordata > Mammalia > Scandentia > Tupaiidae > Tupaia > Tupaia tana. The sequence continues at coordinate 53,044,796 of JAKSZU010000015.1, forward strand.
TGGCCACTGAGAGCTTGGCAGTGACATAACCCTCTGTGGCCTTCCTAGGCCTTTTAGTTTCTTAAATTACAGATTGGTCAGGACCTTCTTCTCCTTATTATCTTTTGGAGACGACTGACTGATTACTTAAGGATATTGTCACTCAGAACAAGTCATCATGGGTTCCTTGCATAATACTTGGAGTTCTAGGGATGGAGGGAGAGAAGAGAGGGCTGAGAGCCGAGCCAGCATACACGTAAGTTCTCTGGTTTAGTCCTCTTTCTATCCTAGTGGGGGCAATTTTGAAGATAAATTAAATACAGTGTGTGCAGAAATCACTCTGTGGTGAGGTTTAGCTCATCAGGGACTAAATGTTTAGAGGAAGAAAGGGAGGTTGGCCTTGTTGAGGACTTAGGGAGAACTTCATCTGAAGACAAAGTCCATTGTACTAAGGCCTCCTGCTGGCTGGTACAAAAGACAGGGGTTAACCTCAGGCAAGCACAAGGTGGGCAGGGCATTTACAACTCGTTACTTTTGTAGAGTATATGCAAACAGGGCTGAGAACGTTTAGGTTATTAGACCAAAAACATAACCTTTCTTAGTCTACACGTACTCTGTAAAACTGGAATTATCTGCATTGCCTTTCACTTCATGGATGGATTAACTAAGATAAAATAGAAAAAGCACAGAGAGCAATGCCAAGAATATAGTACGTGTTCAATAGATATTTTCTATCTATCTATCATCTACCTGTCTATCATCACCATTAACAATAAGGACCATTATGACCAACAAACACAACTTCCCGTTTATCTCTTTTCTGAGACTTTGTGCTTTCATCTTCATGTCTGGCTCTTGCTCTTGCTTCTGAGGGAATTTTGAGCCTAGTATTAACCTATGTCCCCTGCCTGCTCCTTTCATCTGCTCTCCATGTAGACACAGGGCTCAGCCCTTTATCTCAATTCCCAACACTCACTAACTCATGTAAGGTCCACAGATGCAACTTTACTGAAGGTTCTGGGAAGCTTGGGGGGGGTGGTGGTGCACACTGCAGCAACACTGTGGCAGATTCATTTGCTTACTACCAGCAGCCACTCCTCATTTTTTAATTAATTATAGAATACCAATTTTATCTGTGGTGACAATACATTAAGCTTAAAGCAGTCACTTCCTCAGACTTTCTTGTAGCTAACAGTGTGATATAATCTAACAGGGCAAGTCTTAGTTTTCTTAATATAAATATGCCTTCTTTCTCCTTGGTCCATTTTCTTGTCCTGAAATATGAATGTGATGCCTAGAATATAGCAGCCACATTGTGACTGTAATGAAAGAAGGCATATGCTAAGACATATGGCCTCTTTGTTCTCAGGGACATTATGCAGAAGCAGAACAACCCTGGATGATCAACTTTGGACTTACTATTATGTAAGAAAGAGAAAAAACAAACCAATCAACACTTCTATCTTAATAAGCCTGTATCAAATACTATCCTAATAGGAGACTCAATATCTTGTTTTCTTACACAGGTTCCTAGCTATTTCTCTTAGTGTTGGGTTCAGCTTCTAACTATTTTTCTCATATTCTGTTCCCAGACCTACGCTGACCAACAACTCTAAAATTTTCTCAAACTTGTTTATTCAGAGACATTTAGCACATTTTTATTTGACATCTACATTTCTCAGTTCCTTCGCATCCTTGAAAACTCCATACGACTTTCAAGGAAGAGGAGTCATGCTGACATGAATTAGGACACTTACCTTGGAAAGAGAAAATTGATTAAAATTAATACGATTTTTTTTCTTTTGCACACTATTTTTAATTTCTAAATAAACTTGTCCCCTGATTGGCAGCCAATTTGTATAAGGGGAAAAGAATTCAGATTCAAATAAATGTATTAGGGAGAATTTTATAATAGTTCTTCGCTCTGATGCATAATGCTTCCATTATTAATAAAAGGACTTTCTTTAAAGGAAAGAAAAGTCAGTATTTCCTTAAGCAGAGTTAAAAAATAGCTGTGTTTGGAAACAGGGACACATATTCAGGAGTCATTACTACTTTAGACATTACTTAACTAAGCCTTTACTTTGCACATAATTGAAATTATAGTGTAACCAATATCTAGGCTCTTTTAAAATGAGATTAGCAAATTTATAAATTCATCAGACATTGTATATCTGCTTCTCTTGGTTCCCTCCTTCACAATAAAACATCTCATTTCTGAGTACAGGTGTGTATGATAGATACCTCTGTTTGGGGGATTAGGTATCTGTGGGGTTTGGGGCCTTGGCTCCCTCCATGGTACAGGCTTTAGTCCATCCATGATGAGTTCTGACTGCAAGCACAGTGACATCAAAGACAGACCCTATGTGACTCCCGAGGCTGATGGCCTCATAAACTCTATTCATTAGACGTGGTAATAACTGACTTTTCCTGAGCACTTACTGCACCAGGGATCTTCTTCAATTTTAAAAGATATTAGGTTGTTGGGAAAGTCAATATGTATTTATCTATGAAAAAATGTGTCATGACTTTCCTGGCAACCCAATAATTTGAGAAGGATTTTAATTTTTTTCTGTAAATGTTTGATAGAATTCACCTGTGAAGTCATTACATCCTGGACTTGTGTTTTGTTATTGGGAGGATTCAAGCACCTCACTTATGACTAGTATGCTCAGATTTCATATTTCTTCAAGGTTCAATATTAGTAGATTGTAGATACTAGAAAATTTTCCATTTCTTCTAAGTCTTCCAATTTGTTGGCACAAATTGTTCATAGTAGTCTCTATGATCCTTTGTATCAGTTGCAATGAATTTGAATCTTTTCTTCCCCTTAGTCTGGCTAAAAGTTTGTCATCTCTTTTTATTTAAAAAATAATAATAACTTTTATTTTCATTGCTTTTTTCCATTGCTTTGTCTCCTTCATTTATTTCTGCTCTGATTTTTAATATTTCCTTCCATTTGCTAACTTATGGTTTAGTTTGCTTTTCCTTTTCTGCTTCCTTGAGGGATAATGTTAGGTTGCTTATTTGAGATTTTTCTTTTTAAAAAAAATAATAATTTATTTCAATTTCCATTTTTTCATTGTAATTATTTTTAAATTTGACCAGAGAGAGAGAGACAGAGAGAAAAGGAAAATGAGAAAGTAAGTCACCAGGTCTGAGACTTGAACCATGATTAGCCATGTGGGAGACCAATGCCTTAGCCACCATGCCACCTGCTGCCCCCCCTTTTTAAATTTAATTTATATATTATTATCATAATCTTGTTTATATTACATCGAATCATACATATCTTTACAGTGTATTACATTTCTTTTTTCACCAGGAATACCGTGCATATCAGTCAAGACAAAGATATTACTATCCACATTCTTATCATTAAAGAGCTTTTCATCATTTTTTGATTATTATTATTCTCATTTTTTTATAAACATTCAGTCACTATATATCGTTTGGCTTGTAAAAATAATTTATCCATCATGAAATGCTTCTTAGACTAGTCCAGTTGAGAATACTATACATGTTATCATCAACTAGTCCAGTTGCGAATACTATACATGTTATCATCAACAGGTAATAAACCATTTCTGTGTCCCAATAATGTCATGCCTCTCTATTTGTTCTCTTGCTATCCTTCTCTATACTCTTCACTTCTCCTGCCCTATTCCACACTGTCTTTAGCATCTATAATTATTGTCACTGCTTTTATTCCCTTCAATATTTCGATCTCTACCATAAAGTGCAGATAATCAGTATATATTAAGTGGATACTTTCTTTCATATTCTGACTTGTTTCACTCAACAATAGATCCTCCGTATCTGACCACTTTCTATCAAATGCCAGAGTCTCGTTTTTTATGGCTGAATAATATTACATATAGTATATGTGCCACACTTTTTCCATCCATTCATCTGTTTGTGGTCATTTGGGTTGGTTCCATGTCTTACTGATTGTGAATAATGCTGCAATAAACATTGATGTGCAAGCACTTTTCTGATTGAGCTTTTTCCTGTCCTTTGGGTAGATACCCAGAAGTGGGATTGCTGGATCAAATGGTAGTTATATTTGTAGATCTTGGAGGAACCTCCATATTGTTTTCCACAGTGGCTAAACCAGCTTACATTCCCACCAACCATATAGGAGAGTTGTCCTTTCGGGACCAGTAGTTAGTGTAATGGCTATGTCGCTAGACTCCCACGTAGCCGACCGCGGTTCACTTCCCAGACCCGGTGGCTTAAAACTCACGCCGGGCGCGTGTGCGTGCGTGCCCAAGATCCCGAGAGGAGATGGAGGAGAAGGGATTGCGGCGTGGCCATCTCCCTGGGGGGTGATTTCTTGCTTTCTGTCTCTCTGTCTCTCTCTGTCTGTCTGGCGAGCACATGCGCCCTACAGCAAAAACCTCTCCAAAAAAAAAAAAAAAGGAGAGTTGTCCTTTCACCACATCCCCACCAACACTTACCACTTTTTGTATTTTTAGTCTTTGCCATTCTGACAGGGATTAGGTGATATTTCATTGTGGTTTTAATCTGCATCTCTCTTATGATGAGGGATGTTGAGCATTTTCTCATATGCTTTTTGGCTGTTTGTATGTCTTCCTTAGAGAAATTTTTGTTCAGCCCATTTTCCCATCTTTTAATTGGATTAATCATCTCTTTTGAGTAAGCTGCTTGAGTTCCCTGTGTATTCTGGTTATCAGTCTTTTGTCTGAGGCATATTTTTAAAAAATATTCTCCCATTCTGAGAGTTGTCGATTCACACTAACTACCGTGGTCTTTGTTGTGCAGAAACGTCTTAGTCTAATATAATCCCACTTGTTTCTTTTAAGGATTATTGCCTGTGCTTTGGGAGTCTTATTTAAGAAGTCTTTGCAGAGGAGTTCAGTCGCCTAGTTAGTGTGTGCAGAGTGATGCTGGGAAAACTCAGTGACAGTGGTTTGGAGTCAGATACGACCATGGGGAAAGTGAAGACATTGCAAAAGCAAAATGAGAAGAAAGGTAAAAAGGAGAAACCAAAGGTCAGTAAGACTGAAGATACAGTAGAATAAAAGGAAGAAACTATATACCTTAAAGCTAAAAATGTGAAAGAGAAAGCAGAGCCTACTGAAGTTGACATGAGTCCTCCTAAATCCAAAAAGGCAAAAAAGGAAGAGGAAACACTTCAAGGTGACATTATTTCTCCTAAAACCAAAAGTTCAAAAGGAAATCTCTTCTCCTAAAACCAAAAAAAGAAATAAAAAGTGAGAAGCCTTCTGAAGAAGAAATAGATGTTCCTAAGCCCAAGAAGTTGAAGAAAGAGAAAGAAGTGAATGGAGACATTGGAGAAAAAGGCCCCAAACTGAAGAATGGATTCACTCCTTCTGATCCCAACTCTAATTCCAATGAAGCTGCCAGTGAAGAAAGTAACAGTGAGACAGAGCAGGAAATACCTGTGGAACAAAAAGAAGGTGCTTTCTCAAATTTCCCCATATCTGAAGAGACTATTAAGTTTCTCAAAGGCTGTGGGGTGACCTTCCTGTTTCCTATACAAGCAAAGACATTCCACCATGTCTATAGTGGGAAGGACTTAATTGCACAGGCATGGAAAGGAACTGAGAAGACATTCTTCTTTGCTATCCTTCTGACTGAGAAACTTCAGGGAGAAATACAAGACAAAAAGAGAGGCCATTCCCCTCAGGTACTGGTTCTTACTCCTACAAGGGAGTTGGCAAGTCAAGTAAGCAGAGACTTCAGTGACATCACAAAGAAGCTGACAGTGGTTTGTTTTTATGGTGGGACTCCATATGGAGGTCAAATTGAACGCATGCGGAATGGAATTGATGTCCTGGTTGGGACGCCAGGTCACATATCAAAGACCATCTACAGAATGGCAAGCTCAATTTCACCAAGCTTAAGCGTGTTGTCCTAGATGAAGTTGACCAGATGTTGGATATGGGTTTTGTGGATCAAGTAGAAGAGATTTTGTGTGGCCTACAAGAAAGATTTTGAAGACAATACCCAAACATTGCTTTTTTCCTGCAACTTGCCCTCACTGGATAGTTAATGTTGCCAAGAAATACATGAAACCTTCAGATGAACAGGTGGACCTGATTGGTAAAAAGACTCAGAAAACTGCAATAACTGTGGAGCATCTGGCTATCAAGTGCCACTGGACTCAGAGGGCAGCAGTTATTGGGGATGTGATCCAAGTGTACAGTGGCCTTCAAGGGTGTACCATCTTCTGTGAAACCAAGAAAGAGGCCCAGGAGCTCTCACAGAATATTTCTATAAAGCAGGATGCCCAGTCATTACATGAAGACATTCCGCAGAAACAGAGAGAAATCACACTGAAAGCTTTTAGAAATGGTAATTTTTGAGTTCTGGTGGCAACCAATGTTGTTGCATGTGGACTAGACATCCCTAAGGTTAATTTGGTTGTACAAAGCTCTCCACAAAAGGATGTAGAGTCCTACATTCATCGTTCTGGAAGGACGAGTAGAGCTGGAAGAACAGGGGTTTGCATCTGCTTTTATCAACACAAGGAATAATAGCACTAGTGGAGCAAAAAGCAGGAATTAAATTTAAATGAAAAGGTGTTCCTTCTGCAACAGAAATAATAAAAGCTTCCAGCAAAGACACAATTAGACTTCTGGATTCTGTGCCTCCCACTGCCATTAGTCACTTCAAGCAGTCAGCTGAGAAGCTGATTGAGGAGAAGGGGGCCGTGGAAGCCCTGGCAGCAGCATTGCCCATATTTCAGGTGCCACATCAGTAGACCAGTGCTCATCGATCAACTCAAATGTGGGTTTGTTACTATGATCTTGTGGTGTTCAATCGAAATGCCCAACATTAGTTATGCTTGGAAAGAACTTAAGGAGCAGCTGGGTGAGGATATTGATTCCAAAGTGAAGGGAATGGTCTTTCTCAAAGGAAAGCTGAGTGTTTGCCTTGATGTCTCTACTGCAGCAGTAACAGAAATACAGGAGAAATGGCATGATTCAAGACACTGGCAACTCTCTGTGGCCATAGAACAACCAGAGATGGAAGGGTCCCGGGAAGGACCTCGAGGCTTCAGGGATCAACGTGAAGGCAATTGAGGCTTCAGGGGTCAGCATGAAGGAAATAGAAACTTCAGGGGACAGCAATTAGGAGGTGGTAACAGAAATGACAGATTCCAAAACAAAGGCCAAAAACAGAGTTTTAATAAAGCATTTGGTAAATAATGAGAAGTAGAGGATTTATATGGCAAAAGTAGAACTACGTTTGGCCACATGGAACTGGACAATATTTTTCATAAAAAGTTAAAATAGGCACATCATGTTCCTTTTTTACTACTTGCCCCGTCCCCCTCTCTTCCATAGAGACAAACTTCTAAATAATTTCATCTCACCATTATTTTTAACTTTATTGCCACTTCTACATTGGATTTTTCTTTTTGAAAAAGTATATGAATTTATTTTTGTTCTAATGCATAATCTGTAAATTATAAAATCAAGCACGTATCTGCCTATACAGTTGACCTTTGAATAACAAGGGTTTGAACTGCATGGGCCCACTTACGTGGATTTTTAAAAATAAATACTGTAAATGAAGGAAAAAAAAGTCTTTGCCTACCCCAATATCTCCCAGAGTTTCTCCAGTATTTTCCACAGTAGTTTTATAGTTTGAGGTCTTAGGTTCAGATCTTTGATACATTTTGAGTTGGTTTTTGTTAACAGTGAAAGATGGGGACTCAGTTTCATCTTTCTGCAGGTGGATACCAGTTTTTCCAGCACCATTTATTAAAGAGGTTTTCCCTTTCCCAATGCAATGACTGGTATCCTTTGTCAAAAATCAGTTGGCTGTAAGCTTTGGGGTTTATTTCTGGGATCTCTATTCTATTTCGTTAGTCCACCTCTCTGTTTTTGTGCCAATGCCATGCTGTCATGATTATCACAGCTTTATAGTATATCTTGGGGTCAGGGAGTGATATGCCATCCACTCCACTCTTTTTGTGCAGGATTGCTTTAGAAATACGAGGTCTTTTATGATTCCAGACCAATTCTATGATTGTCTTTTCTAGATTTGTGAAGAATGTCTCTGGTAGTTTAATTGGAATTGTGTTAAATTATTAGATTAATTTGAGTAGAATTGCCATTTTGATTATGTTAATTCTTCCAATCCAGGAACATTGGATGTCCTTGCACTTTTTTATGTCCTTTTTGATATCTTTTTAAAGATTTTCATAGTTTTATTTGTAAAGGTCTTTGACTTCCTTAGTTAGGTTTATCCCTAGGTATCGTATACATCTTGTGACTATGCTAAAAGGGATTTCTTTCTTTAGCTCTTTCTTCTTTATTCAACTTGTTAATATATAGAAATGCCATAGATTTTTGGATGTTGATTTTGTATCCTGCCACTTTACTATATTCATTTATTACTGCAAAATGTTTTTTTCATGGAAACCTTTGGGTCTTCTAAGTAAACCATCATGTCATCTGCAAATAGAGATATTTTCAGCTCTCCTTTGTCTATTCAAATGCCTTCTATATTGTTCTCTTTTCTGATTGCATTGGCTAAGACTTCCAACTTTATATTAAAAAGCAGTGGAGAAAGTGGGCAGCCTTGTCTAGTACCAGTTTTCAGTGGAAAAGCTAAAAGCTTCAGTATAATGTTAGTATAGGTTTTTCATATATGACTTTTGTGTTGAGAAATGACCCCTCTATACCAATCTTACTGAGAGTCTTAATCATGAAAGGATGTTGTATTTTATCAAATGCTTTGTCTTCATCAATTGAAATAAACATGTTTTTTGTCTTTTTTAAAATTTTTTTTATATACATTCAATCACATTGTTTAGCTTACAAAGTGAACATTTCAATATGTGAACATTTCTCCCCAGTCCAGTTGATCAAAATATCTTCAACCTATAACACCACACCTCTCTATCCCGTCAATGCTTTGCCTCCGTATCTCTCCTCTAAATGTCCTTCCTTAGGCCCCACTCCTCCACACACACCACATCTGGCATTCACACCCATTTCTTGTGTTTTTACAACCTTTAGTCAATCAGTTTCATAGAGTGCAGACACTAAGTGGTTTTTGTCTTTCTTTTTGTAAATTCGCTGTATTGTATGTATGGTCTTGCATATGTTGAACCACCCTTGCATCCCTGAGATAAAGCCTACCTGGTCATGATAAATAATCTTCAGTATATGTTGTTGGATACAATTTGCAAGTATCTCATTGAGAATATTTGCATCTATATTTATCAGAAATATTGGTCTGTAGTTTTCCTTTTTTGTCATGTCCTTATCTGTTTTGGGAATGAGGATGATGGAGGCTTCAAAAAATGAATTTGGAAGATTTCCTTCTGTTGGATCTTTAGAAATAATTTGAGTAGGATAGGGGTTAGCTCTTCCTTAAAATTTTTGTAGAATTTAGAAGTGAAGCCATCCAGATCTGGGCTTTCTTTGTCAGGAGTTATTTATTACTGATTCAATCTCATGGCTTGTTATGGATCTATTCAGGTTTTCTATGTCCTCCTGATTCAATCTGAGTAGATTACATGCATCCAGTAATTTGTTCATCTCCTCCATGTTCTTTTGTTTGTTGGAATATAGTCGCTCAGAATCCTCTAATGATGTTTTTGTATTTCTATTATGTCTGTTGTAATGTTGCCTGATCCATCACATATTTGACTTATCTGGTTTCTTTCTTTCTTCTTTATCAGTCTAGCTAATGGTGTGTCAATCTTGTTAATCTTTTCAAAGAATCAGCTTTTGCTTTTATTGATTTTCTGTATTGTTCATTTATTTTATATTTCATTTATTTCTGCTTGAATCTTATGATTTCTTTTCACTTGGCATTTAAAAAATTTTTTTAGTTGTTGTTTTTCCACTTTCCTGAGGCATTAGGTTAGGTTGTCTATTTGCCATCTTTCCATCTTTTTCTTATGCACACTAATTGCTATGAATTTCCTTCTTATGACTGCTTTTGATTTCCATAGATTATGGAAACTCGTGTGTTCATTATCATTTGTTTCCATAAATTTTTTAATTTCAGAATTAATTTCTTCAGTAGTTAAGAAGTCATTCAGAAGTAGATGGTTTAGTTTCCATATGTTTGTGTATTTTTGAGGGTGTCTCTTGAAATTAATATCAAGTTTAATTCCATCATGGTCAGAGAAGATACTGGATATAGTTTCTATGCCTTTGAATCTGTAAAGGCTTGATTTGTGCCCTCTCATATGGTCAATATTTGAAAAGGTTCCATGCGGGGGTGAGAAAAAAGTTTATTTTGTAGTCTTAGGTGGAAAGTTCTATAGATGTCTGTCAAGTCCATCCAAATTATAGTATTATTTAGGTCCTGTATCTCTCTATTTATTTTTTGTCTAGAAGATCTGTCTAAAGGAGATAATGGGGTGTTGAGATCCCCAACAATTATAATGTTGCACCCTATCTCTCCTTTTTGCTCCAGCAGTCTTTTCTTCACATATTTAGGTACTCCTGAGTTGAGTGCACTCACCTTTTAAATGTAGACATTTACCACTATAAATTTCCCTCTTAGAACTGTTTTAGCTGCATTCCATAAGTTTGGGTACGAATGTTGCTTTTCATTTTCATTCCTTTCAAGATAATTATTTTCTTTTTCTTTTCCTTTTCTTTCTTTCTTTTTTTTTTTTTTTTTTTTGAAAGATATTTTTGCCACAGGGCACGTGAGCTTGCCAGAGAGACAGAAAGTGAGAAAGTGAGAAATCACACACCCTGGGGGAATGGCCATGCTACTACAATCTCTTCTCCTCCATTCTCCTCTTGTGATTTTGGGCACACAAACAAATGTGTCTGGTATGAGTTTCAAGCTTCTAGGTTTGGGATTTGAACAACAGTTAGCCATGTGGGAGCCAAGCAACATAACCATTATGCCATCTGGTGGTCCTCAAGATATTTCTTGATTTTTACTTTTGAATGCTTCCTTGACTTATTGGTTGTTCAGGAATGGGCCTTCAGGGGCCACAGGGACTGCTTGGGGCTAAGGTAGGTTTTGAATTTGGTCTTGTTGAGGCAAAGTAGAACCTAGGTCCCTACTGACTGGCCTATAGAATCTGGGTTTGCATAGCCAGTCTAGTCCCTGTGTTTACTGTACTTACTGTGGTTCACAGGACCAGTGCTGGGATCCATAGTGAAGTCAGGAACCCATTTCACTCTCCTTCCCCCAGCAAATGGTGGGCCTGGGGAGAAGTGGCTTGGGTAATATAAAACTCTTTCATACTCTCTCTCTCTTTTTTTATTTTCTAGAATGTATGTGATTCAGAGACACAGAGAGACAGAAAGTGAGAAATAACCCCCATCTCAGGGGAATTGGCCATGCTACAATTCCTTCTGCAGTCTCCTCTCAGGATATTGGACATGCACTCACACATACCTGGCATGAGTTTCAAGCCACTGAACCCAGGACTCAAACTGCAGTTGACCACATGGGATTTCAGCACCTTACCACTACGCCACCTATTGGCCCCCCTACCCTCTTCAACATATCCTTTCTCATCTCTTTGCTCTACCCTGGCAAGGTAACTTTTTGCCCAGATTCTTTAGCTAGTGTGAAGAGAGATAGATGATAGATTACATACATAAATAGATTAGATAGATGATAGATGGTAGAGATAGATCTATAGTTCATAGACAGACAGATAGATAGATAGATAGATAGATGATAGATATAGCCTTGGGGGATGGAAGGATCTCTTTAAAAAGTTTTAAATTTTTTAAATTGTCACACATATTAATTGTATGTATTTATGAGGTACAGTGTGATTTTTCAGATCATGAATACAAATCAAGGCAATTAGCATATTCATCATCTCAAATGTTTATCATTTATTTGTGTTGAAAACATTCCAAATCCTCTTATTGAGCTATTTTGAGATGTACAATGAATTTTTGCCTATAGTTACCCTACTGTGCTGTGAACACCAGACCATGTTCCTTTTATCTGACTGTAATTTTATATCTGCTACATCTCTTCTTCTCTTCTTCCCTACCCTTCTCTGCTCGTAGTACCAACTATTCCACTCTACTTATATGAGGTACACTTTTTTTTAGTTTTCACGTGAGTGAGAACATGAGATCTTTCTCTTTCTGTGCCTGGCTTTTACCCTTAACATAACATCCCCTAGGCTCCTCTTTGTTGCCATGGATGACAATATTTATTTTCTTTTTTTAAAATGGCTGAATTGTATTTCACTATGTGTATCTGTTCATCTGTTGGTGGACATTTAGTCTGATTCCATACTTTGGCTGTTATGAATAGTGCTGAAATAAACAGAGTGTAGACATCCTTACAACATGGTAATTTCCTTTCCTGTAATATATTCCTACTAGTGGGACTGCTGGATCATATGGCTATTCTATTTATAGTATTCTGAGGAACATCCATATGTTTTTCCATAAAGGCTATACTAATCTACATTCCCAGTAACAGTGTAGAAGAATTTCCCTTTCTTCCCACCCTTACTACCATTTGTTATTTTTGTCTTTTGGATGACAGTATTTCTAACTGAGGCGAGATGAAAATTCATTGTGGTTTTGATTTGCATTTCCTGGGTGATAAGTGACACTGGGCATTTTTTGTATTCCTGTTGGCCATTTATATGTCTTGTGAAGGTATTTTTGTGTGTAGGTGGTTTTCCAAATGAATGTTCCTGTGATGGGACAAGTGCTGGAAACTCATATTTTTGCCATCTCTCTCCAGAATAATTTAAAATGTACAGAAAAGTAGCAGAGATAAGTTACCATATGTCCCTCACTCTCCATCTTATCCCATTGTTAACATTTGTAAAAAGATATTTTTGCTATAGAGTATGCATACTCACTGGAGAGACGGAGAGACATTACCCCCTGGGGGATGGCCACTTTGCAATCCCTTCTCCTCTGTTCTCCTCTTGGAATTTTGGGCATGCATGTACACAAGCCCAGCCTGAGTCTTAAGCTGCCAGGTCCAGGACTTGAACCACAGTCAACTATGTGGGAGTCCAGCGATGTAACCATTATGCCATCTGATGGTCCCCAACGGTTAACACTTTACATCGCCACTGTTCCCTTTTCATTTCTTTCCCCTTGGATTGTAAGTTTCTTCTTTAGGACTATTGTTTTTCTCCTTTGTCTTTTTCATTGCCAAAGAGAGAGAAAACCCCCCAATAAGGCATAGTCACATCACAATAACTTTTCCTCCATTCCTCTTTCCCATCAGGATTTTGGACGTACTAGCACACATGCTCAGTGTGTTTTCAAGCCTCCAGAGCCCAGAAATGAGCCATAGTTGGCCATGTGGGCTGGCTACCATAACCATGATATGAAGTTGGCCTACCTTCTGCTTTTCTATAACTACAACTTGCCTAGTACACATCTTTTAAAGAGGACATAAAGGAATCAGTAGATGGCATAATGATTATGTCTCTGGACTCCCACATGGCCAACTGTGCTTTGAGTCCTGGGCCGGAAACTTTAAACTCTTGTTTGGCATGTGTGCATGCATGCCCAAAATCCCAAGAGGAGAAGGGATTTCAGTGTGACCATTCCCCTTGCGGGGTGATTCTTGCTGTCTCTCTGGTGAGCACACACTCCCTATAGCAAAAATCTCTCTAAAATAAATAAAATTTTAAAATGAGAGGACGTAGAACTTACAGGGTGGAGAATTGATCTTCTTTTAGAGATGAATGCTCTCTGGCCTATGGTCATGAGTTGCCCAACTGAGCCAGAAAGCCATCCTTTGTCAGCTCTGCCCTATCGTCACCAGCTGGGTACCAGCTGACCCTGGCATACAGACATCCCTGCCATTAGGAGGACTGCGGGGAGTTTTCCAGTGTGAATGCCAACAGAGCTGCTTTTCTTTAACAAGTCTGTTTGCTTTTGACTATTTGTACCAGCTTTTCAGTTGAAGACAGAGACATGTGCTCCTGAGAACTAAAGTAAACCACTTTGTTCTTGTATTATTTATTTAAGATAGCAAAGCTTATTAAAGACAGGAGGACCCTTGGTCATCTGCTGATGTAAGCATTTTACAACCCTGAGCAACATGCCCAGCCCTTTGTTTATTAAAATGAAGTAAAAGCAGAAAACTAGGTCTGAAGATATCCTGGTGGCTGGGACCAGCAGTTAGCATAATGGCTATGTCGCTGGACTCCCATGTAGTCAACCGAGGTTCAAGTCCCAGAACTGGTAGCTTAAACTCAGGCCAGGCGCGTGTGCGTGCGTGCCCAAGATCCCGAGAGGAGAATGGAGGAGAAGGGATTGCGGAGTGGCCATCCCCATGGGGTGTGATTTCTCGCTTTCTGTCTCTCTGTCTTTCTCTGTCTTTCTGGCAAGCACATGCGCCCTATAGTAAAAACCTCTCAAAAAAAAAAAAAAAAAAAAGATATCCTGGTGGCTGATACAACATATGCAATTTGAGTGGAGAGAGGCCAGTGGTATTGTTTCATCGACATGTTTTATTCTCTCCACCCTGATCCCTGATCCCCTTGACTTGTGTCAATTACCTTCTCCCACTAGAGCCTTACTTTTATTTGCCTAGTTGCAGCCTCACACAGCACACAGGAATCACAGTGCAGCCATGGAGGGCGGGAGGCACCAGCAGAGGAACTTGGTTGGTTCAGGTGCAAATTGAATGCATCCTAGAGCCAGAAATGCAACTCACCTTTCCATGCGATAGCCTGGAATCCATGCTTACTCTGTCCTGTAGGTTTTGTCATGCACCCTAGTGTGTGACTAGGGTGCATATAAAATAAATTTTATTTATTTTAGAGAGATTTTTGCTATAGGGAGTGTGTGCTCACCAGAGAGACAGCAAGGGGTGTTAGACTGTCTACTGCCCCACATCGGGGACTGGGAGCAGGGATTCCCACAGGGGAAAAGGGTGTAGTAGACCTTACAAAAACATGGGATTCTTAAAAATGTGTATATTTAGGAACCAGCAGATGGTGTAATGGCTACGTCGCTGGACTCTCATGTAGTCGACTTCAGTTCAAGTACCGGATCCGTGGCTTAAACTTATACTGGGCGCGTGTGCATGTGTGCCCAGGAGCCCAAGAGAAGAATGGAGAAGAAGGGGTTGTGACGTGGCCGTCCCCCCAGAGGGTGATTTCTCACTTTCTGTCTCTCTGTCTCTCTCTTTCTTTCTGGCAAGTGCACATGCCCTATAGCAAAAACCTTTCCAAAAAAAAAAAATGTGTGTATTTAAACTTCAGCAGTGATGGCAGTTGCTGAGACACTGTGCCTCACAGACTGAGACCATGTAAGAGTTTGAGTTCAATTACCGTTCCAAACTAAGGGCTGAGCACAAAGGTTTTTTTCTTTGATTTGGGAGACTGAGGAGGGTCTCTAGCTCAAGACCAGGCTGGACAACATAGCAGGAGGCTGTCTATAGAGGAGCCCTTTACGGTGTGTGTATGTATAGTTGAAGTTGGGAGGTTGAGGCAGGAGGATCAGGACAAAGTGAGACCATGTCTTAGAAGAAGGTGTGTTTTTAAGACACAAAAACAACTTCACAGAAAAGGAAAACCAAAGGCTTATCTATCAGGCTTTAAAGGACTGTGTCCTTATAGGGCATTTGCTTAGGAACGGGAAGAAATTTGGAGGTTGTCCAATATATTTTCCCCTTTCTGACCACACTGAAACACTTCCAGAGAGATTAAGAAGTCCTGTTACTTTAAGTTATGCCAAGGAGAGAATTACACTCTCTTACCCCAACCCACTTTGTGGTATTTAATAGTTCACTAACAGTTGGCCAAACCAAGAAAGGCTAAAAGCTTCCATTGGGCCAAAGACCACAACTTAGCCTCCATGAGGTGCATGGGGAAATCCTCCTGATTTGAAATACATAATAGCCTTCAACCAATGCCCTCCACTTCCTTCTGAAAATAGGACTTGTTCATTTCCAAGTAGCGGTAATGACCCCAGGGGATCCTCCCACCTGGATTTCCATAGTGCTGAACTTGCACAGAAGCACACGAAATTTACCTCAGGATGAGTTTGCAAGATGGACACCTGGCTTTGCCAGGCTGAGCTAGTTCTAAACTAGGTTGCCTGAGAAATGAACGTGTGTGTGCAAGCACACAGTGTTTGTCTCCAGATGGTATTTGTGTATCATTTGAGGTGTGTGCAGAGGTGACAAGACTCTTTTGTGTTTTCCAGAGACTTGCTGGCTCGGGCTTGTATCTGCTCAACATTGGGATCCACTTACAGTTGTTTTGTCTTTCAGTTTTGAGGATTTATTATTTAGTCTATTTTCCTTTTTTTTTTTTTTTCATTTTTCTCTCTCTCCTTGTCTTCCTCTCCCTAAGTCTTTCTCTGTTGTTTATTAAGGGTTTCAGGTTGGCCCTTGAAAAAAGTATCTCTGAAGAAGAACTATGCTGACCATCACCTCCAGAACATCTGCCATGGGCCACATGCTTTCTATCAGTGATTGGGATTCTTGCAACAGGCCCACAGAGTAGGCCTTGGTGGCAGATGATATCTGAGGTAGTAACTGAAGCAAATGCTACTGTCAGTACTTTACCCATGACCCAAAGGACTCGTCACCATTTTTGCATTTACTTCTAATAGACAGCCCCCATGTCTCTGTTGGAGGATGATAGATCTCAGCCTCTGAGACATGGTCTGCTTGTACATGGAGACCCAGAAGTCTTTGGAAAGTGTGTTTTATGTTTCAATCTAACACTGGATGGGCATATTTGGTAGGAAGTCAATACAATGAGAAGCCAGGTTTGGAACAGACCTTTGCTACCTTCCTCCTGGTTTGTAAGCCATTGAGACACAATTTATATTCAATGCAACCTGCAGGTCTTGCATTTTGACAAACATAGACCTGTGTGACTCACACTCCTATCAAGATAATAAACATTTTCATCACCATAAAGCTTTCTTTGGTTTCCTTCCCAATTAATTCCCATCCCTATGAGAGCACAGACAAACACTTTCTGATGATATTAACATTGTTTACAAATTTTGCCTGTTCTAGAACTTCATGTGATTAGAATCACAATTAGGAGCTCTTTTATGTTAGTACTCTTTTCCCTCAATGTTATGTAAAATTCTTTCAGCCCATGTGTGTTGTAATAATGCTTTCATTCTCATTGATATATAGTATTCCACTGCACAGACTAATAATTTGTTTACTTGTCTGTTCATGGGCACTTGGGTTGTTTCCACAGCAAGCTATTATGAACAAAGCTGTTATAAATATTCACAAGTCTTCCTGTAGATCAATTATTGTTTTCCATGTGGTTTTTCCTGCTTCCTTTTCCACTCCATTTGAGCATCAATTCCATCTTGTACTTGTACTTTTTATTTTATTTATTTATTTTTGTAGTTCTAAAGAAGAGAAAGAGTTTCCTTGCTTTGACTTCACAGGTCAATACCCTCATAAAGTAGCATACTGAACTATTTGAGGCTTAGAGAAGACAGAACTGCCCAGACTGCCAAAGACTCACTTAGAGAGGAGTGGTGAGGGGACATGGAGGTAAAGAAAGATGGTATGGGTCAGAGGACCCAGAGAAGGCAGACATGACACTGTGGGGCCTCAGGGCCAGGAATGAGAGAAATGTGAACAAAGATCTAGGTAGCTGGTCTGAACTCTTGTTTACAAATGCAAATTTAGCTCAGTTAAATTAAGCAGCAGTATTGACTGAGTAAGACTGCTGATAAAATTGAGAGAAAATCTACAGACCTATGATCAGAAAATGAGAAGCTCAAGGAACTCCAAAAGCTGGAAGCTTGGCCAAGGTCACAGTAAGAGTAGCCAGATTAGAATGAGTTGTAGGCCCTGAAGACTGCAGCAGACACCACACCCTGGCCACCCTAGATGCTCAACAGAGATGCTGGTGTCTCTACCTTTACCATCATGTGACCCTGGATGCAGGAGCTGATGTCAGGGCCACTGCTTCTTTTAAACCCTGACAACTTAGGCTGGTACCAGCACTGCCAGGCTGTATCTTTTAGCCACTCTGGGATGCTGGATAATGAGGCTCTCGCCTGGAATTGCCACGGGCACTGGAGTAGCACTGAACTCCATCTCTTGCCCTGCTGCCAAAATAGCTTCTAAACAATCCTTGCCTCCTGAGTCACCAGCTCTAGGCTCTAAGATAGGTTCCTAAGGCCGGGCCTACTCCACCTACCGAAGAGAGTGAGCATCTGGTCTTCTGTAATTTATCTGGTGGGAGACAAGGACTCTCTCCCCTAAAATTCACTCCATATAGATTTCCAGAGTGAGAGGCACAGATGCTGGTCAGAGCAAAGCACCCCAAGTCCAGCACAGCCACCCTGAGGGGGTTTGTGCAAGCACTGGAAGCTGTGTGCTATTACCTCCATGACTACCATGCCCAACTCCATTCAACAGGCACTGTCTGTCACCTTCATCCAAGCTTTGATAACTCTCTGTGGATGTCACATGAGGGTTTTCTTTCAACAACAGCCTGCTGAGTCCCTGTCGATAGAGAGATGGCTGCTTGTCTGAAGCTTTGCTTGATACCTACCTGACTTAGGCCTCCCACATGAACCTTTCTTCACATAAACCCAAGAGAAGATAACGGGGTCCTGAGTCCTACTGGGGTGATGGTGATAGGAAGGCAAATCTCTATCATCTGAACAAACTAGATAAGAACTTTTAACATTGTATTTATTATAGGGAATATTAAACATACAATGGCCTTCAGTCCATTAATAATTCTGCTTCTTCCATGCTCCCGTCCGTATATCCCAGGTGTCATATCATTTCATTTAACTTATAAGTAGTTTGATATTTTCTGTGGTGTTCAAGGGCACACACTACACACAAGGCTTCCCTTAATTCTGTGCTTTTTAAGTTTACTTATGTATTTTTTTCCATGACAGAGACAGAGACCACCCTCCACCACGGTCCCTATGCTGTAATCCACCCCCAGCCCGAGCCAGCCAGATCATGGGCACACATGAGCGTGGTGTGCACAAGCAGGCCTCGGGTCCTAACTAGGCCCTTCCCACCATGCCACCATGGCTGATCCAAGCCACCTTCACTTCTGACACCTTCTGCAAAATGAAATAGCCAGGGTTCCCCAAACCACCTTCAGGCTCAGTCATTACTTAGAAGAATGATTTCACTGAAAGCAATTTTACTCATGGCTATGGATTATTACAGGCAAAGGACACACATTAAAATCAACCAAGGGAAGAAACACACAGGGTGTGGTCCAGGAGAGTTCCAAACATGACGCTTCCCTTGTCTCTGTCCACCAAGTTGTGGGCAGACTTACTTTCCTGGCATTGATGTGTGTCATGGGATAACTGTTTTTGTCTCCTCCTGGTGCTCATGTAAAAGCTTTGGTTCCCAATATGATGGTATTAAGAAGTAGGGCATTCAGGAGGTAATTAGGTCACAGGTTGTTTAACATGCTTCTCTGTCTTCGTATTTCTTGTAAGTTGGCAGCTCTACAAGAGACTTAGTAAGATTTATTGATTCAATTGGATTGTGTAAGATTTCTTCATATGTGGTGGTGTCCACTCCCTTGAGGGGCCCTGTTCTCTAGCATTTTCATGTAACATTGTCACCATTGATGGCCATTGCTTAGACCCATTTGTTCACTAGGGATTGAGAAATGAAACAACTCAAAGTAACTCTAAACTGGTCCAGGAATCAGAGATCTCCACTCCTTGCCACCCCATGTTTTGAATCTTGTCATTAAGGTACAAGAGGGGTCCTTTGTTATCGCCCAACAAAGGTGCTCCTTACCAATTTTGGGGGGATAATGATAAGGTCAGTTTTATTCCCACATGGAAGACACTGCTACCTTTGCTGGTTCTTACTCTACTGCCAACGTGGTGATTCCTAGTAACCTTGGGATACTGAGGTAAGGGTTTGCAGGCCCCTGTCTTTGTTGGATGTGGCATGAGATGACATTTCTTCCTCTAGTTCTTCTCCTTTTGCCTGTCTTCCTCAGAGAAATCTTCAGTGGCTCATGCTGCAGTTTCGTGACTCTAGTAATTGAGGGTTGGAATGATGCTATAACAGACCATTCTAAGAGGACAGAGTGGACCTCATCTCTCCCTTATGCTACGGAAAGACCTTGTAGACCAGACTGTCATATAAGGGCTCCCCAATGTAGCTGCCCCCTCCAAACCTTCCTCTCCTTCCTACAGTCTTGTTGATCTAACCATGTAGTCCTGAATTTCTTCTCTTTCCTTTGGGAGGTTCCAGCTCTTATCTCCTTACCAATGTCTCAAGCGTAACAGGGAAAGGCTCACTTGCCCCTTTTCTGAGCCTGGCTTGCCTTGTGCAAAGTTCTACACTACACTCAACTGCACTTCACCTCATTTTATCCCTGGGGAAGGACACAGAAAATGATCACCACCCTTCAGTAATTCTATATTTTTAGCCTTCTCTGTTCAACCTATGTTTTCTTTTCCTGGCTACAATTTTTTAAATGCATTTTTAAATGAGACTAAAATGGAATAAAACATTTGTCCTCTTTTTCTCTCGGGAGCCACTGTGTGTGTCCATAGTACATTCCTGGAGGTCACTCTGCTCTGGGTCACTGTCCTCACCCCGTTGCTGCCCTGAGATGCATTCCCCAGTACAGCAAATTTAGTCATTTATATTTTCTTTCACACAGGTCACTGGCATCCTGAGCCAGCCCGCCATTTATTCTAATTACATTTGAAAAAGCACTTAGTCAAAGATTTTTGACCTGCAATCCCCTTCTCCTTCTTAACTGCAAGTGTTTATAGCTTATTACATAAGACATGGGGTGGAAAAAATGTGGATTAGGGATAAGGCAGATCTGAGTTTAAATTCTGGCTCTGCGTTTAAACTCTGCTCTTTACCAGCTGTGTAACTTTGGCCAAGTTGCTTAACCTCTGTCGGTCTTAGGTTTCTTAGCTGGGCTGAAGGATGATATAGACAGAATTCCTCT
Source organism: Tupaia tana (assembly GCA_026018925.1). Lineage (NCBI taxonomy): Eukaryota > Metazoa > Chordata > Mammalia > Scandentia > Tupaiidae > Tupaia > Tupaia tana. The sequence goes on from JAKSZU010000015.1 coordinate 53,065,668, forward strand.
CTCTCTGGAAGGAGGAAAGAGTCTTAATGAGTTTGGGCCTACAAATCCCACATGGATGAGAGAGAACCACTTACAGATTCACAGAATGCTGATCTTTAGAACCGTCTGAAGCTCTGGGCTTCAGCAACACCTAGAAAATGTACTTAAACTCTTAAATGTATTTCTCTGCTTGACATCTTGTTACCCTTTCCCTATCATGGGATCAGCAATCACACTGGGAACACCACCAGCCTGCCTGCTGCCAGGCTTTGTGCCCACATCGCTGAGGGTGAGCAGAGCAGGCAGCCTCTAGGAGGCGTGAACAGGTGGAGGCAGCCCAGCTGTCAGGGAGCAGGATCACCTGAATGAGCAGTACAGTTACAGGGCCCCCGTGACACTGCCTGGTTGAGGGGCGGTCAGTGTGCTCCATTACCCAACTCATGATTTTTTTTTTTTTTTTTGAGAGGTTTTTGCTACAGGGCGCATACGCTTGCCAGAGAGACAGAAAGCGAGAAATCACCCCCAGGGGGGATGGTCACGCTGCAATCCCTTTTCTTCCATTCTCCTCTCGGGATCGGGCACGTACACGTGCCTGGCATGCCTAACTCATGTTTTTGTGGAAGTGTGTCAAAAAAGTTATAGTTTTCAAAACAAACGTATTGAGAGGAATCAATTTCTTCCATGATAAAATAATCAGAATCTTCTGATCAAGATTTGTTGTCATCTCTATGCTCCTGGCACAATAACAATTTAAAAGTTAGGGACCAGCAGTTAGCGTAATGGCTATGTCGCTGGACTCCCACGTGGTCGACTGTGGTTCGAGTCCCGGACCCGGCGGCTTAAACTCACGCCAGGCGCGTGTGCGTGCGTGCCCAAGATCCCGAGAGGAGAATGGAGGAGAAGAGATTGTGGCGTGGCCATCCCCCCTGGGGGGTGATTTCCTGCTTTCTATCTCTCTGTCTCTCTCTGTCTGTCTGGCGAGCACACGCGCCCTATAGCAAAAACCTCTCCAAAAAAAAAAAAAAAGTTAAAACACAATACAACAAAACATGGTAAAGGGGCTACGTGGTAGCATAGTGGTAGTGCAACTGAATCCACATGAAAAAGGACTTGAGTTTACAACTGGGATCTCTCTGACCAAGCAGAGCATAAATGCGTGTGCCCGTGATCAGGGCTGGCTAAGAGCATGGGTGGGTAGTGGCTTGAGGATTCTATTAGGGGATGCTTGTTTCTCTGTCCTTCTCTCTATTTTGGAAAAAATAAATGGATTTAAAAAAAGGTTTTTTTTTTTTTTTTTTTTTTTTCAATTTCTATTCCTTGTATGTTATACAGGGTCATTTTGTAAAAATAGCCAGGCGAGTGGGGAGATGTAAGTGCCCCTTCAGAAAGAGCTGTGATGCAAGGGAAGTCTTGACTATCAGGAAGCAGAAACGAAAGCCCCTCAGGGAATTATGGGAAGCAGAGAGGGTGGTGACAGGGGAAGATGGTTGAGATGTACACCCTAATCTTCCCTTGACTTACAGAGGGGAAACTTAAGGAAGAGAATATTGACCATTTGCTCCACTTAGGGCTTTAGGTCCTCTGATTAGGCACAGAGGGAGACAAGCATCCTTGTTAGCACTCCCACAGTCTCTTGGTTCCAGCAGCATGGGAAGGAGACAGGCCCCTGCTGTAGGGGTGAGGAACCAGTGGGGAGGCCTTGGCAAGCTGATAGAGGGATTGTCATGTGGGTTTGTAGCCAAGCTCTACTAGGAAGGTCGCAGCCTGAAGACCATAAGGGAGTTCCAAACAGGTTTCTGCCCCAGAGAATGCTGGGTTGGGAGACAAAAACCAAGGGCAGAGGACCTCGAGCTCTCACAGGGTCAAGAAGATGGACCTCAAGTTCACCCATCACAATTTCAGCATCCAGGGAAATGGCCTCTCAAGAACAGATGGACGAGAGGCCTCTCCAAAGAGGTCAGAGGCCTCACAGGGAGAGTGGATGTGTACCCGTGTGGATCAGAGATCCCATCTTTCCAACCAGCAAGAAGCCCCTACCTCAAATACGACATGACACCTCAGAAGGAACAGAAAATCAGAAGACTAAGCATTCAGCTAAAACCTTCTGAGTTAGCCAAGAGGCTTTTCCATGTATCTGTTCAAGTAAAGTTGAACAGATTCAACTGTGTAGCCCAGACCTGATAAAGTGGAGTGGTGGGATCATGTGAAAATTACATTCTCTTAGAATGTTAATTTGTAACCCCATTGAATGGGAAAGTGTGAAAAAAATAAAAAAGACTTGGGGCCAGTAGGTGGTGTGGTGGTTAAGGGCACTGGACTCCCACATGGCTAACCACAGTTCGGGTCCTGGATCTGGCAGCTTGCTTTCTCACCTTATCTCTCTCTCGCTTGCTCTGTCCCTCTCTGGTCAAATAAAAATAAGTAAATAAATAAATAAACTTAAATAACATAATTCATTTTTTTAAAAAACCTTGGCTCTCTAGGTCAAATTGTTGGGTAAGTTGAGGGCAAGATTAAAAACCAAAGCAGGGGTTGGGACCAGCAGTTAGTGTAATGGCTATGTCGCTGGACTCCCATGTAGTCGACCGCGGTTTGCGTCCCGGACCTGGTGGCTTAAAACACGCCGGACACGTGTGCGTGCGTGCCCAAGATCCCAAGAGGAGAATGGAGGAGAAGGGATTGCGGCGTGACCATCGCCCCTGGGGGGTGATTTCTCGCTTTCTGTCTCTATGTCTCTCTCTGTCTTTCTGGTGAGCGCACGCACCCTATAGCAAAAACCTCTCTGAAAAAAAACCAACAATAAAAAAAAAACAAAGCAGGGGCTGGCAGGTGGCAAGGTGGTTAAGGGCACTAGACTCCCACATGGCCAACCATGGTTTGAGTCCCAGATCTGGAGACTTGCTTTCTTACTTTCTCTCTCTCTCACCCTCCCACACTTGAGTCAAATTAAAAATGGATAAATAAATAAAGTTAAATTTTAAAATTCTTTAAAAAAATAATAACCAAAGGGTACTTGTCTCCTTTCCCTTTGGAAATGTGGAAGGAGGCTGCTTCACAGGGAGCCCCTGGTTCAACATAGCAAAAATTCAATGGCAGGTTCAGATAGGACGAGATCTAGAGTTTAGCTCCTGAAGGCTCCTTTTCTTTCCTGTGTGTAGCAGTGGTGCAGAAGTTCACTTCTTTTTTTTTTTTTTTGGAGAGATTTTCGCTATAGGGCGTGTGCGCTCGCCAGACAGACAGAGAGAGAGACATAGAGACAGAAAGCGAGAAATCACCCCCCAGGGGGGATGGTCACGCCGCAATCCCTTCTCCTCCATTCTCCTCTCGGGATCTTGGGCACGCATGCACACGTGCCCGGCGTGAGTTTTAAGCCACCGGGTCCGGGACGCTAACCGCGGTTGACTACGTGGGAGTCCAGCGACATAGCCATTACGCTAACTGCTGGTTCCTCAGAAGTTCACTTCTTATGGAGGGGTGTGGAGAGACGCTTATGGTGCTGCCAATGAGTGTACCACGGGGGCTGCCATGGTGGGAGCAAAGTGACCCTTAGCTGAGGGCCAATCCCAAGAAAGGCCGACATCAGTGTATCCATATCCCATTGGCTAGAACTGGTCATGTGGCCAGACCTGGATGCAAAAGAGGCTGGAAAATGCAGACTTCCTGTGAGCCCTGGGAGGAAATGAAATGCTTAGTGAATACATAATAAACAAGCTTCAGCAGGATGTGTAGTACTAGCAGGGATATCTGCCAGGGACACTGTCAACCCCACAGGCAGAGGACTACAGCACACAGACTCCCTGCCCCGGCTTTCCCAACAACAAGACACACTCTTTTATGATCATAGAGAGGAGAAGGGGCAGAATTAGAAAGACCCAGTAATTTATCTGAAAGACACTACTAAAGGAATACATAAAAAGGTAAACCCAAAGATAGAGAATTATTGTTCATTTTCAAGGATATTGCCAATTTACCTTACAGAGTGGGGACAAGGAGGCTCCCTATGAAGATTAAATTTTTAATTATTAATAAGAAAACCACATTTGGGGGCCAGAAGTGTGTAGTGGTTAAATAGCTGAACTCCCACATGGCCAATCACAGTTCAAGTCCCAGACCCAACAGCTTGAAAAATCATGCCCGGCACATGTGTGTGCATACCCGAAATCTCAAGAGGAGAATGGAAGAGAAGGGATTGCAGCATGGCCATCCCCCCTTGGGGTGATTTATCACTTTCCTTCTCTGTCTCTCTCCAGCAAGTGCATGTGCTGTATGGCATAAACAAAAAAGAAGAAAGAAAGGAATGGGTCTCATATTTCTTCTTAACTGACCTAAGGTGTACATTCACTTTTAAAAAAATCTTTTTACTTATTTATTAAAACTTTTTTTTTTTACATTTAATTACTGTGTATCACTACAGCATACCAAATGAATTTTCTCATCACTGCATATTGACTCAGTCAAAGAAATTACCATAGACAGCAACAGGTAATTTTCCATTTTTGGGTCCCTTAAATGTGTTGCTTCCTTCTTTTTTCCTTGATTTCCTCTCTCTCATTCTCCCCCATATCCTACCCTTCTCCCACACTGTCTCTGGTACACCATTTCTCTTCCTGCTTTTATACCTTCCAGTCATTCAGTTTCTGCCATAGAGTGCAGGCATGTAGTATATGTTAAGTAGGGACATGCAAGGCCTCTCTTTCATAGTCTGGCTTGCTTCGCTTAGCAGTAAATCTTCCATATTCATCCACTTTCTATCAAGTGCCAGGGTCTTATTGTTGTTTGTTTGTTTGTTTGTTTGTTTGCTTTATGGCTGAGTAGTATTTCGTAGTGTATATGTGCCACACTTTTCAATCCATTCATCTGTTTGTGGATATTTGGGTTGATTCCATGTCTTAGCAATTGTGAATAATGCTGCAATAAACATGGATGTGCAGGTGTATATTCACTTTAAAACTCTTCCTGGAGTTCTTATAGACTGACTTCCAGGTATAAGACCACCTTATACCTCAGCTTTGCCAAAGATCACAGACTGTGCTCTTTGGAGGTGAGAGGGTCCGGATGTCTTTTAGTTTCAAGAGTTTATGGTGGATAACACAGGCTTGCCTTGTTTGTTAAAGGGTGAGTGCCAGAGAAAGAGAGAACACCGACCCCCCCCACCCTCCCATGGCAGATGATTAGGCCAAATTCCTTTTTCCTCCATTTCTCCCCTCTTTGGGGATTTTGAGCATGCACACACATGTACCCAGAGTGTTTATCAAGCTGCCGGGTCTGAGATTCAAACTGTACAGTTCATCATGTGGGATCTAATCCCTTAACCACCGTGCCACTGACTGTCCCCTCACTCTGCTTTTAAAAAAATGACCATCAATATTAATTTAACTGTTGCAAGCTGAAAAATCTGTATGCAAGCAACATACAAGAAATGCATATTGTCCTGAGCGAGACTTTAGGGACTCCTGGTAACTGTGGCAAACTGATGACCACATATCATGCCGAGTGATATTTAGAATCATTTAAAAAATAAAAGAATTGGTTCTGCTGTGCAATGGATAGCACATTGGACTAAAATAAAAAGAAGACACTGTGCTCACGAAGTAAAAGCGACTAGGGACAGCGTTCAGGCTGTGTTTGCAGTCTCATTCTAACAGCTAGTATTTTAGAATTTTTAAAGCATATAATGTAGAGATCATTTTGTTGTTAGGGAGCAGCTTCTTTTCTTTTCATATTTGTCCTTTTATGAGCCATTTTGAAGCTCCAAGGAGCTTGGGGGGGGGGTGGTCATAAGAACCTCAGATTACCTTAGGGAAGAATCCATTAATATTAAACGTCCAGCCAAAAGGAGGTGAGTTCACAGTCTGAAATTTCAGTCCAGCTTTTTCATTCACCAGGAGACATAGGCGGTGAGAATTTTTAAAGGTATTAAAATAGAGTGTTCCCCTGTTGATCTCTCTCAGTGAAATAGAAAGTAGAAAGAAAATCACTGAGAAAAACGACAGAAAATTGTGGACAAAAGGCTCTCAAGATGAAAGAGGCCACTTGGCAAATTCCAGCACTCTGCTGCCCTACCCTGCTTCTCCTAGGCTCCATGAGCTGTCAAAGCCCGGGTTTCAGACTACTCAGGGACAGACACAAGGATCTTTGGATCTTTGCGCTTCCTCATCCTAGGAAGAAGGTTAGACTGTCTGGGTGGTATAAAGAGTGGCTGCACCTCTGCAGGTGGAGGTAGTCACATGCCAGATGTGTGTGGATGCTGAGTGGCCAGTTCCCGTACAGAGCTATCTCTGCTCACTGCCAACTCACCCTCCCACACTCTGCTTTGTGGGCTGGGACCGGGACTCACTCCCGCTCTGGCCCGCACTCTGCTGATCTCCATCAGTAGCGCCATGAGAGGAAGACCACAGTGCTGGAGAGAAAAAGGCCTGTTCACGTCTATTCACTGCCTCTGCAGCAGAAATCCTGCCTTGATTTCCATGCTGGCGGCAAGTTTGTTTCTACAGAAGCAGCTGAATCTCGTTTTCAGTTTTTCCAACACTCACAAAACCAGTCTTACCACATGAAGCACCGGTTGGCCAGTGCCCTCCTCCTTAGAAATCGTTATTCCACCCCACAGGGACAGTCCTCTGAGCTCAGTGACAATAGCGCCAGCTTCCTGGTAACCCCTCCTCTGTGGTATAGTGATACCTGCATGGGACCCCTCCTCTAAGCATCTATGCTTTAATAAATCCAACCTCTCTGCATTGCTCCTCCAGTCCTGAGGGTGGTTGCCGCTTCCTGCGGGTCCCATCTCCATGGCACAGAGTGTTCTCTTTGTGCCTTTTCATGTCTTCAATATCCAGGTGACAGTTCCTTACACTAAGTCATTTTTATGAAGGGAAGCAGTTTGGTTTCTGTCTCCTGACTTGACCGTGACTGATAAGATTCAGAGGTAATAAAAGAGGACAAAAGGTGCAGAGTTGCTTATTGTTATAATCCTATGTGTTTCTACACCTACAGACACCTGGCCCCAGTGTATGTTCATCGTTAGGAGGTTCTGATGGGCGTGTCCCTACCCTGCTCCCGCTCCCTGCCAACTTTAAGGGACCAGCTCTTTTCATCAATGAGAATGCCCTCTAGCCTGCTCAGCACTCAGGCACAAATGACCGCATGACTCTAGAAAGTGTAAGGCCTGTCTTCCCAGGAAATACAATCCTCCTCTAAGTGGTTTTGAGTGATGAAATCTATCTCCCTAGGATTCTGAGTTCACATCTTGCTTCTCACAAGACAATTATATTGGAACAAAGTCGATCAGTAACTGCACACATCAGCTCATACAGGATTTGCAATACCAAGGGGTGGACAGACCTCCCAGGATATGTAGGTGTCCCCGTTCAGTGAACTTGTGATTTTGTTCTAAGTATTATGTACAAACAGAGCTCCATTCCTACATCAACTCCTCCTAGCCTGCTTTTAGAAATCTACACACAACTCTGTGACTATAAACAACAATATGAAGAAGTTTAAATCCATACTGGGAGCATATACATTCCTCCAGCTAAGAAAAGCCTACAGGCGTGCCTGTACTAGAACACGCGTCAGCTTTATGTTCCCAGAAAGAACACTAACTTCTCACTCCCAGCATCGGCACTCAGGTTAACAGTGAGTCTATCCAAAAACACTGGGTGGGCTCTTGGCTTATTACACCCAGTTTTAAGGGTCACTATGTTGATTTTCTCCTAAGAGCAAAATCAAATATGACTTTTTTGAGTCAGAGAGTAATTGAGACCTTTAAATCACTTTTGGGGGCGTTATGGGGAAAAGAAAATGGTTTTTCTCAAGGTTGGTTCCAGTTTGAGTCATTTATCTTAGCATAAAGATGGAATTCCTTTCAAGAGAGACCACTTTTTAATGTAGTTAAATAGTCATAAATGTCATTGATACTGAGGTAAACATGTGTCCCCCAAATTCATGTCTGCCTGGACCTCAGAATGTGCCCTTGTTTGGAAGTAAACTCTTTGCAGATGTAATTCATTAATGGGTGGTCACACTGGATAGTGTGGGTCCTAACTTAGCACTGCTTTCCTTATGAGAAGAGAAAACAGAGATACAGAGAGAATGTCCTGTGGTGATGAGGTGAAGATTGCAGTGACATGTCCGCACACAGGAACCACAAGGGTTACCGGCAGCTGCCAGAAGCTGGAAGAGGCGAGCAAGGATCTTCCCTAAGAAACCAGAAGGAATGTGGCCCTGATAACATCTTGAGTTTGGATTCTCAGTCTTTAGAACTGAGAGAGAATACATTTCTGTTATTTAAAGCCACTCAGTTGAGGGACCAGCAGTTAGCATAATGGCTATGTCGCTGGACTCCAATGTAGTCAACCACGGTTCGTGTCTTGGGCCCGGTGGCTTAAAACTCATGCCGGGTGCGTGTGCGTGCGTGCCCAAGATCCCAAAAGGAAAATGAAGGAGAAGGGATTGCGGTGTGGTCATCCCCCCTGGGGGGGGGGGTGATTTCTCACTTTCTGTCTCTCTCTGTCTGGCAAGCGCATGCGCCCTACAGCAAAAACCTCTCCAAAATAAATAAATAAATAAATAAAGCCACTCAGTTGATAATCATGTGTTACAGCAGTCACAGGAAACTAATACATTGTGTTTGATGTTGAAAGATGAAAAACTCTTGAGAATAGTTCAAATGGGTAAAGTTTTTACATTTTCAGCTACAGATAGTAAAGAAGTAGAAATTTCAGAGGTTCCCTTGGTACTTGACTTTATGTAGAAGGTAAGAGGGAATTTAGGCAGAGGATAATGTGTACGGGCAAGTGACTACCAGAGAACAAACCCCTGAAGAATCCTGGAGACTCTCACCACACATGGCTTAAGACGTGAGCCATTTTACTGGACACTAGAGGATAGTATGACTCTGAAAAGCTGGAGGACATAAGACCATTTAGCTACATGTGTTTAGAAAATCTTGGAGTTTACTTTCTCCTGGAGTAAATATAGGATACCATTACAAAAGTAACCGGCAGGTGGTAAGGTGGCTAAGGTGCTGGACTCCCACACGGCTAACTTTGGTTCAAGTCTTGGACCTGGCAGCTTGCTTTCTCACTCTCTCTCTCTCTCACACACATTCTGTCCCTCTCTGGCCAAAATAAATAAATAATTAAAGTTAAATAAAATACAAAAAAGTAATGCTATTTGTTTGTGAATGAGGTAAAGGAGGAAAAAGAGAAGCTGAATTTTTGAAAATCATGGCCAGTGAGCAAATCAAGTTTATACTGTAGAAAGGAAATCGAAAAACCAGAGTTACTGAGTAGCAGTATTTGGGGATTATGTCCTGTCCTTCCTGTGTCTAGAAGGGGGACTATCTGGCCAAAACACCTCACTTCTGTTCAGTTGAGTATATTTGCTATGGAAGAGGAGACGCTACTAAGTAAGTGAATTGCAGATGCAAGGTGTGGCTCATTTATTGCAATCTCTCTTCCTGTGCACTTCTCAGGTGGTTCACCAGGTTCCATGCCCCAACTCCAAATGGCCCCAACGGACCCTGTGGAAGGCAGAATAGTGATCTACCCCCTCCAAAGACGACCATAGCCTAATTACTGAAGACTTTAAATATTACTCTACACGACAAAAGGGACTTGCATGAATGATTAGGGTTGAGACTGTGTGGGGAGAGTATCCTGGATTACCAGGTGGGCCCCATCGAATCACGCACATTTTCTGAAAGCAGCTGTGGTTGGGGAGCGCCTTTGAAGTTGCAGCAGGAGGACCATGAGTCGAGGAGCACAGGCAGCCTCTAGTCGTTGGAAAAAGTAAGAAGATGGATTCTCCAGAAATAAATGCAGCCCCACCAGCATCTTGAGACCCACATCAGAATTCTCACCTACAGAACTTTAAGATGATAAGTTTATATCATCTAGCCACTAAGGGTGTAGTCACTTGCTACAGCAACAGGAGTAAAGTAATACCCGTCCTCTTCTGCTCGGCACCCTTCCATCACTCTTGGTCTGGGATTATAATGCAGACTGAGTTACCAGAGGCCAGACATTGGCTACATAGAGTGTACCTTGTCCTTCAGTATCTCCCAGGAGCTACAATGATACCCACTACTGACAAGTACTGTAAGCTCTTGGACGGCATGTATGAGCTTGGTCTTGACTCTGCTGGCCTAGGCCATGGCCTAGTCCAGGGCTAAAACATAGTGGATTTTCAATAAGAATTTGCCAAAAGGAAGTGAGTGGCAGGGCCGGCTGACCGTAATGAGGCTGAGAGGCTGGTCACAGAGCATGCTAAAAATGAATGCCAGAGGACTTGGATCTCAGCTAAAAGACAGTATTCCAGTTACTGAACTTTCAGCAAGTAGACCTTTTGAAAGTCAGGATCTTCTTTGAACAGATTTTTCTTATGTGAAAAGTAAACTTTGCCCAGTCATCCCCTTGAGTTATCAGAAGAAAATGTCTAGCTCAATCAAGATAATATGAATTTTTTTCCCACTGAGAAATATCCAGGGCCTGTTTGCTCCACTAAAATTACAAATGGAGCTCAAGGCAGTGCAGCAGGCTCAGCGTCTTCCATTTTTGCCAAGTTCAAACATTTCACTGGATATTTTGAGGGGTATCGATGAGACCATTGGATTTGAAGATATTCTTAATGACCCTTCACAGAGTGAACTAATGGGAGGGCGGCACTTGATGGTAGAGTATAAACTTGGTATTTCATAACACATGTGCCTGCTGTGGGAGTGGCACTGCATGTAGTGTAGGTCATCATTTTACTGTAATTTCATGTACACAGCATTGAAAGTACTGACACCGGAGAAGTTTTTGCCTAAATAGTATCAGTCATCATTTGAAATTATCTTGACCTTCAGTTGACAGATGAGAGACAGTTGAAAACACTAAAGGGAGGGGCCGGCAGGTGGAGTGGTGGTTAAGAACACTGGACTCCCACATGGTTGACCATAGTTCTAGTCCTGGACCTGGCAACTTGATTTCTCACTTTCCTTCTTTCTCTCTCTCTCTCTCTCTCTCTCTCTCTCTCTCTCACACACACACACACTCTGTCCCTCCTTGATCAAATTAAAATAAATAAATAAAGTTAAATAAAATAATTCTTTAAAAAAAAAAAAACTAAAGGGAGATGATCTTTTTTTTTTTTTTTTTTTTTTTTTTTTGGAGAAGTTTTTGCTATAGGGCGCGTGCGCTCGCCAGACAGGCAGAGAAAGACAGAGAGACAGAAAGCAGGAAATCACCCCCCAGGGGGGATGGCCATGCCGCAATCCCTTCTCCTCCATTCTCCTCTCGGGATCTTGGGCACGCACGCACACACGCCCGGTGTGAGTTTAAGCCACCGGGTCTGGGACTCGAACCGCGGTCGACTAGCCATTACGCTAACTGCTGGTCCCAAGGGAGATGATCTTAAAGCTCCTAATTTATATTAAAACAACAGCCTTCTTTGTCTTTAGGGAAAAAAGCTGCTTATGAATATTATAAAACGACCTATAGGTTTCAACTCAACCAATTTTCTAGGTATTCCATAAATTTAATTTTGAATTACCATTATCAGCATTTGAGTCTGCAGACTTCATAAAAGCATCTTTTGGAATAAACATTTGTAATTGATTTCATTGGCAGCACTTCAAATTGAGTATAGTGTAAGATATTTATACTTCATCTTGTTTCAGTTTAGTCCATTAGTACTCAGAAGTAATATTTGCTGTATCAATGCTATTTCAGAATTATAGATATTTGATTCTTTCAGGTTGAAAAGTATAAGTGCAGAGGTTTTGATCTTGTTCTTTTCTTTAAAGTAAAATAAAGCAATCAGCAGTTGTAAATGAAACTGTTGTACTTCACAGAGTTAATATGTATTTAATATATTACCAAGCAAACTGTTAAAGAAACAGGCGTAAAACTCCTTTCCCTTGTTCTTCATTTACATATTACAAGATGCTTAAGTTTAAAATAATCATTAGAAAATTTACATATATACTGTGCATTCATTACGAAATTCCATAATAATCTACTGAAAAATAAATTTTCACTGTGGTTGCTCTTTCTTATAAGATAGTCTATATGCACTGGTATTTAAAAATAAAAGGTTTTTGGAATATTAAAAAAGAGAATGTGTCAAATGAAGACAGGATGTTCAAAGAGATTATATCATTTTCTCAGGATCAGAGGAAATATGGATCTAAACCAAGATCTGTCCGCCTAAATGAAGATCATATACTTTCTACTACCAGGTGTATGCCCCCATGTTATAGTAGATGCCTGTAAAGGTATGAACACATATTTATTTAGTTCTCAGTGCTGCAGGTTCTCAGCAAATATTATTTTATTTGGATAGCATGAGGTAAACATTAATTATGTACATTAGATGGATTTAAAAACCAAGGCTTAGAGAGGTTAAGAAACATTCTCAAAGTTTTACAAGTGATTATAGAAGAAATGATTTCCAAACCCTAGCCTGTTAAGTTTTTACAAATTCAATGCTTTCCACACTACCTCATACTGAAAATGGATTATGTTCATTTTCCTATGTTCACGAGTTGCCCTATGAATGCAGAGTCGATTGTTTTCTTTGGCTGTCCTAACTGTTCAGTACGACCTGATCTTTTTGAAGACAAGAACCATATCTACTCCTTTTCTTTTATTGCCAGTGGCAACTCATTCGATATAGCATACCGCACACTCAGATGCTATTAACTAATGGCATCTGAGTGTGCGAGACCTCGGAGGTATGTTTGTACTAATTACTGCTATTAGAAAGTCATAGAACAGCTGGAAGTATTTTGTTCTAAAGAGTTGCTCTACTAAGACATTTTTGGATGCTTGTCCTAGAAGACACAGTATAAGGGGATAGAACGAAATCCATCTGGAGGCATTATAGCCTGGTGGCTAGATGCATGATCTCTAGTCAAGCAGGTTTGGCTTCAGATCCCTGGACTAGCCATGGAACTTTGGCACGTTAGACCATCTCTCTAAGTCTCAGTTCTACATCTATTAAAAATAGTTCTTATCTCCCAGGTTTGTTTATTTATTTTTCATTTATTTTGGCTCTTTTGTGGAAGGGATTAAGTTGAATACAGATGAGAAACTTTGAATATGGAGTCTAGTTAGTATTACTGCTAGTTCAAAATATAATGTATAACATGTGCTCATTAGTAGAGTATTTGGTATTTAATGAGCACTCAAAGCTATTATATAATATTATTAAGAAAATGTGTGGCCACTGCCATTATGGAACTGCAACTCAGATAAGAGATAAGACCAACATGTGAGTTCAAAAGCCTCACAGTGAGGCCCTCACTTTCTGAGGTGGCATGTAGGAAACTTACAAGTCATCATTCTTGTCCTCACCACAAGAAAAAAGCTGAACAGACTGCAAATCAACAACTCTCCTAAGGTTCTTCAGAGAACTGAGGTCACAGGGCAAAACCTTGCCCCCCAAACTGGAGAACAGGCAGATACAGAGAGTCACATCTTACTGGGCAGAATTCCAGGAACAGAAAATTCCACAGTAACTATTAATAGTACCGGGTTAGAAAAACCGAAACTGTAATTGATGAATTGATGGAGGCCCAGTGTGAAAAGGCTTCAGTGTTCATAGCTCCAGATCTTAGGAAGGTCCCCGGGCTTCAGTGATTTTCACTTTCAGGAGCCCTACCAGGTTCACCACATTCCTAGGTCGATGATATGAAAGCAGGGAGCACAAGGAGGGAACTGCATGTATCGGGCTTTGTTTAAGAAGTCTCCAGAGAAACGCAAAGACAACAGGAGAGACAAAAACCAAGACATTAGAGGAAATCTTAGCTTCTGATAGCTACAGCAAAGAGTAAACACAATCTAACCCTTGGACAAGGTATATTAAAAGACAAAAAACACCAAGTGTAAAGAGCAAGCATTAAAATCAGACTCACATATGTAAGAAATATTGGAATTATCAAACTGGAAGTTTAAAACAACTCCAGTTAATAATGGGTTCAAGGGAGAGCAGGTGGCATAGTGGTTCACGTGCTAGACTCTCACATGACTGACTGTGCTTCAAATCCTAGACCTAGTGGTTTGAAAATCACACCAGGCACATGTGTGTGCATGCCCCAAATCCCAGGAGGAGAATGGAGCAAAAGGGATTGTGGCATGGCCACACCCCCAGGGGATGATTTTTCACTTTTCTTCTCACTGTCTCTCTCTCTCTCTCTCTCTCTCTCTCACTCTCATGAGTGCATGTGCTCTATGGCGAAAATCTTAAAAATAAATAAATAAATGCTGCAGACCTTTCTTTAAAAAAATAATAATGGGTCCAAGCAGAAAAGCGAACAACATGCAAAACAGAGGGTAATATAAGAAGACAGATTAAAACTCAAAAAACGAATTAAAAGGAAACACCAAAGAGGGAAAGCTTTAATAGCAATGAAGAATGCTTTTGATGGACACATCAAAAGCAAGTTTGCTGGAAACAATAAAAGTTTGTTCAAAATAATAATAATAGCATAAATGTGTTCAATGATTATAGTTTACAGATAAATGAAGTAAATAAAGCAATTTTATAAGGGATAGGAGGAAGAAATTGGGATTCCTCGTTAACGGTATTTACACTATATGTGAAATGGTATAGTGTTATTATAAAGAGGAATGACTTGGATTAAGTAGAAATACAGCAGCTTAAAACTCATGCTGGTGCATGTGCATGGGTGCCCAAAATCTTGAGAGGAGATTAGAGGAGAAGGGATTGTGGCGTGACCATCCCCCCAGGAGTGATTTCTCACTTTCTGTCTCTGTATCTCCAGCAAGTGCACACACCCTATAGCAAAACTCTCCCTCTTAAAAAAAATACATATATATATATATATATATATATATATACATATATGTGTATGTGTGTATATATACATATATATGTATATATATATAAATATTCAAAGGCAATCACTAAAGAAGTATAACTGCTATGTTAAAAGAGAGACAAAATGAAATTGCATAAAATGCTCACTTAAAACAAGAGAAGACAGAAAGAATAGAAATAAAGAAAAAGGACAAAAATGGTAATAAACATGTTAAGTCTTGAAAACAGTAACAAACATGATAAATATTAGTCCAACCATACCAATAATCACTTTGATGTCAATGATGTAAAAACATTCGATCTCTCTAAATGGGAGACAGACACTTTCAGAACGGATAAAAATCAATATTTAACTATATATTTTCTATAAGAAACCACTATAAGGATAAAGAGTCCTACAGATTAAAAGTAAAGAGAAAGAGAAATAAAAATGCTAATGCTAATCAAGAAAACTAGAATAGTTCTATTAATTTCAGACAAAGCAGAATCAAAAGAAAGGAAAATGATCAGGAATAAATGTGGGTATTACACATCAAAAAGACATAAGTATCCTGAAAGTAAATAGGTCTAAAAACAGAGCATTAAAATATATGAGATCAAAAGTGATAGAACTGCAAAGAAAAGGGGCCAATCCACTATTATAATTGAAGATATCTACACCATTTTATCAGTTATTGACATATCTAGCAGGCAGAAAGTCAGTAAGGACGAAAGTGACCTGAATAGTACTATAAATCAACAGGGCCTGAATGACACCTTAGAGTACTCCATTTAACAACAAAATATACATTCTATTCAACCTCACAGGAAATAGTCACCAAGAAAGACCACATTCTAGGACATAAAATGCATGTTAACATTTTTTTTTTTAAATAGAAGCCACATAATGTCTTCTCTCTGATTACAATAGAATCACACTAGAAATCAGTAACAGAAATAGCTGGAACAGAATAGGTAGAAAACCCAAAAATTTAGGTATTAAGCAGCATGCAAGTCAAAAAATAAGTCTCCAGGGACCAGCAGCTGGCGTAATGGCTATGTCGCTAGACTCCCATGTAGTCGACCGTGGTTCAAGCCCCGGACCCGGCAGCTTAAACTCATGCCGGGCGCATGTGTGTGCGTGCCCAAGACCCAAGAGGAGAATGGAGGAGAAGTGATTGCAGTGTGGCCATCCCCCCGGGGGGTGATTTCTCACTTTCTGTCTTTCTGTCTCTCTCTGTCTCTCTGGCGAGCGCACGTGCCCTATAGCAAAAACCTCTCCTAAATAAATAAATAAATAAATAAGTCTCCAGAAAAAATTAAAAAATTTGAACCAAATAAAGAAAAAGAATGCAGCTTATCAAAATTTGCAGAGTGTAGCAAAAGTAGTACTTAGAGGAATATTTATAGCATTAAATGCTTCTGTTCAAGAAAAGAAGAAAGATCTACAGTCAATAATCTAAGCTTCCAACTTAAGAAACTAAGATTGAAGAGTAAATCAGATCCAAAGCAAGCAAAAGATAAGAAATGATAAAAATTAGAATAGAAATGAGCAAAATTAAAGTGGAATTTAAGACAAAAAATCAACAAAATCCATAGTTGTTTGGATTGTAAACAAATTAATAAACTTCTAATGAGGTTAACTAGGATGAAAAGAGAGAAGACATTAATTACTAATATCAGAAATAAAAGTGGAGCCATTGCTATGGATCTCATAGGCATTAAAAACATAATAAAGGAATATTATAAACAACTCTATGCCTACAAACTTGATAATATAGATAAAATGAACTAATTCCTTGAAAGAAATAGTCTACCACAAATAAAACAAGTAAAGATAGATAACCTAAATAGGCCTATATGTATTAAAGAAAATGAATCAATAATTAATAACAGAAAACACTTTTCAAAGCAGAAAGCATCAGATCCAGATGGGTTCATTGGTGATGTCCACCAGACATTTACGGAGGGAATTTTATCATTTCTCTACAATCTCTCCCAGGAAAAAAAAAGCGAAGATAATACTTCTTAGCTCATTATATGAGACCAGAGTTGCCTTAATTCTAAAACCAGACATAGATATTACAAAAAAGAAAAACTACAGATTAACATCTCTCATGAACATACATATAAAAATTCTAAACAAAATATTAGAAGGTCAAATCCAGCAGTGTATAAAAAGTGGGACTTATTTCAGGTATGTAAGACTACTTTAACATTTGAAAATCAATTAATACAACAGATTGCACAGGCTAAAGAAGAAAAATCATCTGAGCATTATTATTACATGTGGGAAAGAATCTGTTCATGATAAAAACTTTCAGAAAATGAGAAATAGAGGAGAACTTCCTTGAGTTGAAAAATAATACCTACAAAAAGCTCTATAGCCAACATTACACCAAATGGTGAGAAACTAGATACTTCTTTTCTAAGATCAGGAAAAAGGCAAAAACATATACTGTCACTGGTCCTATTTTACATTGAACTTAATATCCTAGTTAGAAGAACAAAAAGGCCATAAAAGGATACAAAAGATAAAAAGTTTAGGAAGAAAGAAATAAAACTTCTTTTTTTATTCAGGTGGCATGATTGTCTATGTAGAAAATCTCAGAAGAATCAACAAAAACACTCCTTACACTAACAAGTGATTATTGTAAGGTTGTAGGATACAAGGTCAATAATCCAACCAATTACTTTCCTGTATACCAAAGAGGAAGGGTTGAAATTTGAAAGTAAAAACACAATGCCATTCATATTGGAAACAAAAAATTAAAAAAATGTACTTATGTATAAAGGTAAGAAAATATGTACAAGATCTACATGAGAAAAACTACATACTCTGAAGTACAAAATCAGAGAACTAAATAAACGGAGATACATTTCATGTTTATGGATAGGAAGGCTCAACCTCATCAAGATGTCAGGTTTTTTCTAACTTGATGTACAGATTCAGGGAAATCTCTATCAAAATTCCAGAAAGTTGTTTTGTGGTTATCAACAAACTAATTTCACAATTTGTAAAAAGAAAAAAGTCCTAGAATACTTAACACAGTATTTAAGGGGGACAGTGTCTGAAGACTGATAATACCAGACTTCAACACTCACTATAAAGCTACAGTAATCAAAACAGTTTAGTATTGGCAAAAGAATAGACATTGGAACATAAAAAGGGGCCCAGAAATAGACTCACACAATGATAGTCAACTTATCTCTGACAAAGCAGCAAAGATCATACAGTGGAGGAAGTAAGATCTTTTCAACAAATGATGCTGGGACAACTGGGTGTCTACATGCAAATAAAGGAACTTAGACATAGACTTTATATCTTTTACAAAAATTAACTCAAAATGGATTGTAGGTCTAAATGTAAAATTCAAGACTACAAACTTTTAGATGATAACATAGAAAAGAAATCTAGCTAACCTTAGTTTTGGCAATGACTTTTTTTAGATAGAACATCAAAATCACAATCAGCTAACCTTAGTTTTGGCAATGACTTTTTTTAGATAGAACATCAAAATCACAATCAATGAAAAAAACAATTAAAAATTAGTAAACTGGACTTCATTAAAATGAAAAAACATGTGGAAGGAGAGTGGGAGAAGAGAAGAGTGTAGGGAGGGAAATTAGGGAGAAAAATAAAGAAGAAAAACATTTGCGCAACACAGAAATGGTTTATTACCTATTGATGATAACGTGTATGTATTCTCAACTAGACTAGTCTAAGGTATATGTCACATTGGATAAATTCTCCTACAAAGCAAAATGATGTATAGAGATCAAATATATAAAGTAATAGTAATAATAAATAAATTTTTAAAAATTAAAAAGCATTTTGTCCTTCAAAATATACTGTTATGAGAATAAGAAGGTAAGTCAGAAGCTGGAAGGAAATTTTGTGAAACACCTATCTGATAAAGGACTGTTATCTGCAATACAGAAAAAAAAACTTAAAATTCAGTAAGAAAGCCAACAACCCAACTAAGAAATAGGCAAAAGATATAAACAGACAGGTCACAAAAGAAGATGTACAAGTGACAAATAAACATGAAAATATGCCCAACAATTATGTATCATTAAGGAATTTCAAATTAAAACAACAATGAAATACCACTACACAACTGTTAAAAATGCTAAAACACAAAATACTAGTATCACCAAATGCTGATGAAGATGTGGAACCGCAAGGACTCCCATTCATTACTGGTGGGAGTATAAAAGAGTACAGCCACTTTGGAAGACAGTTTTCAGTTTCTTATAAAACTAAGCATAATCTTACCATACCATCACACTTCCTGCTACTTAAGCAAATGAGTTGAAAACATGTCTGCCAAAAAAAAAACAAAAGTGCCCAAGAATATTTATAACTGCCTTACTCAAAATTTCCAAAAATGGGAAGCAACTATAATGTTCTCTTTCATAGTTGAATATGTACAGAAACCGTGTTATCTCCAGACATTGAAATATTACTTGGTAATAAATGGAAATGAGCTATCAAACCATAAGAAGCCATGGAGGAATCATCAATGCTTATTACTAAAGTAGCCAGTCTGAAAAGGCTACATATGTATGATTTTCATAGCAACGCTATGAGAATGGTGTTAATGTTATTGAAGGCTCATGGTGGTTAAACCCTGAAGTCACCTGTTAGTGTTTGGGTTGAAAATCAAAATCACATCTTCTTATTCCAAGTCATTGATATTTTGTGCATGATTTTTTGTGTTTGATTTTTTTGTGTTTCTTGCTAGTTGAGCCAAATTTATATTCATTTCATTCTGCTTTGGCTGGAAACTCCCTGCTGGCCACGTGTCCTTTATTTTCTCTTATTGTCTCCCTATTTCTCGCCCCTGAGAATTCTAATGTTTTCTATTTTCCTCAAATACCACCCACATTCTCATCAGGGAAACTTACCTTCTTTATAGCCATCTGGAGAAAATAAAAATTAGAGAGTGCTTAACAGACACAGATATGCATGTAGATCAGACAAACGGGTTGTCTGCATTCCAGAGCAGAGTTAAAAAAAAAAAGTGTGGGGGGGGACATTGCCCATCATATATATCTATAGATATTTCAAATACAAACAAACAAAACCCAGTAGAGCAAAAATTGAAGGTACATTTCATAATGTGGTGTTCTTTGTTGAAAATGATGAATATGGTAATATTGATTTAATTATTGCACACTACATCCATGCTTTGAAAATCCATATTATACCTCACAAAGATGCACAATGATTAAATGTAAGTAAGAAATTACAAAAATTAATAAAACAATTATAGAAGGGCTTACCTGATGGGATCTGGGGCTACAGAGGAGACATTTACTGCTGGGAAAAGCTGTCTGGAAAGACTGTAAAGTTGAAAGAGAGAAATACCTGGGTTCCCCACTTCTGCTTACCTTCTGCCAGGGCCTCCCATTGGCCAGAGTGGCCCAGAATCTACAAGGAAACCAAGACACACTGCTGGCAAGAGAAGGGACAGTGCTTCTCCTGGGCCTTCCCTGCCCACATCTCTAACTTTCCATCAGTATTTGGGTACAACTGTCTCAGATTTTCCACTTTAAAAATTCAAAAAAGTCATCTGAAGATCATTCAGAAAGTCATTTGCTGATAATGTAGCCCAAACTTGTGGGAAATTTTTGGATTGTCTGCCAAAGCAGTCCCCACACCACCGGATTCTGGAAGCTTCTCTTTTCTCACCACCCATGCCTGTGTGTCTTATTTTGTTCCTCCTGTCCCATCTTCTAACACACAACACTGTTTCATCATTGGGCACTTGAGCAGAAATTAAATTTTGGGCCAAGAGAATGTCAATGTCTCTCCACATGACTGAAGACATATCCTATATTCTCAGAATCTATTAGTGACTTTTGAAAAAAGCTGTGAGGTGTGTCACACACACCAAAGAATGCATATAATGTGCAAGTACATTTTAAAGAATAAAGACTATTTTATAAAAACCAAATTCCCTCCTGGGAACCTTAGGAGTCTTCTATGTGCCCTTCTCCAAATCCATCTCCCCACCCCCTGCCACAAGTATCAATCATTTCCTTTTCTTTCTTTTTTTAGTTCGACCATAAATTTTTTTCTAAATAATATGTAATTTATTTTTGAACTTTATGAATGGCATTACACCTTAGTCAACCTTTCAAAAACTGTTTCCCTTTTCTATCCAGCATTATCTTTTAGAAATTCATCTTTATTGATGCATGTAACTGTAGGGTTTTTTTTCCCACATTTTTCTGCTGTATTGTGGAATATACCAAAAATTTTAATTAAGCCTATTTTCAATAGATAGTAAGGCTATTTCCAGATATTTTTGCTACTATAATGATGTTATGAAAAATTTTGTGCATTCTATCTGGTGCACATTATTTGTTTACCTAGAGCAAATACGTTAGAGTAGAAATGCTAGATCATTTATATCATATATACTAAATATATATATAATATATATATATATATATTATATATATATATACACTATATATACACACACACACATATATATACACATATATATAGAAAAGAGAAGAGAGAGAGTTTTTTCAGGCTTTTGCACTTGCTGGAGAGGGACAAAGACAGAAAGAGAGAGAAAATGAAAAATCACCCCATGGGGGGGGGGGGGTGGCCACACCTCAGTGCCTTCTCCTCTAGTCTCCTTTTACAATTTTGTACATGAACACACACACTCCCAGTATGTTTTTCATGCCACCAGGTCCGCGATTTGAACCGCAGTTGGCCACGTGAGAATCTAGCACCTTAAGCACCATACCAACTGCTTTTATATTTAAAGACAAATTATTTTCCCAAAATAGTTTTTTTCAAGATTTATGTTTTATTATCATTACTATTATTTAATTTGACTAGAGAGAAAGACATAGAGAGAGGAAAAGCGAGAAAGCAAGCCACCAGGTCCAGGACTCAAACCATGGTTGGCTATGGGAGTCCAGCACCTTTTCTTTTTTTTTTCTTTTTTTCACTTAATGATTCCTGAGGGTTTTTTAAATTTATTTCAATTTATTTATTTGCATTCATTCACTGTACATCATTACAGCATACAAAATGAGATTTTTCATCCAGGGTACACTGTATATTGTCTCAATCAAGCACATCAACAAACATGTTATTGTCAGCAAATGATCTTCCATTTCTTGTTTTCTGTATGTTTTGCTTTTTTTTTTCCCCATCCTTGATTCCCTATCTCTTACCCTCTGCCATCTCCCACTCTCCTCCCATACTGTCTCTGGTATTTATGTTTGCTTTCTATACTGTTTTCCCCCCATATTTTATTGAATCACAAAAGACCCTAATCAGTCCAAATACTCTCATAGCAAACACAGGTGACACACACATTTCCATGAACACAAGTCTAACTTTATGGAGTCCAGCACCTTACTCACCATGCCACCTGCCGGCCCTTGTGTTTTTGTTTTGTTTTGTTTTTGTTTTTGTTTTAGAGATTTTTGCTAAAGGGTGCGTGCACTCGACAGAAAAACAAAGAGACAGAAAGTGAGAAATCACACCCCTGGGGAGATGACCTTGCCACAATTCCTTCTCCATTCTCCTCTCAGGATCTTGGGGGACACACATACACATACCGGGTGTGGATTTTTAAGTTACAGGGTCTGGGACTCGAACCCTGGTTAAGTATGTGGGAGTCCAGTGATGTAACAATTACGCCATCTGCTGGTCTCCCCAAAATAGTTCTAACCAAATTATATTCCATGATCAAATATGAACATTTCCACTTCTCTAAATCTCACTGTCCCCTGTATTGTCAGACCTTTTCATTTGTATTTTTCTGATTAATTATTAACTTGAGGATATTTTTGCATGTGTGTCAGTCACTTGCTTTTACTCTTTGCCTTAATCAGTTTGGGTTTTTTTTTTTTTTTCTTTTTTTCTTTTTTTGGAGAGGTTTTTGCTATAGGGCGCATGCACTTACCAGAAAGACAGAGAGAGACAGAAAGTGAGAAATCACTCCCCAGGGGGGATGGCCACGCCGCAATCCCTTCTCCTCCATTCTCCTCTAGGCATCTTGGGCACACACACACACACATGCACCCAGCGTGAGTTTAAGCCTCCGGGTCCAGGACTCAAACCGCGGTCGACTACATGGGAGTCCAGCAACATAGCCATTATGCTAACTGCTGGTCCCTCAGTTTGTGTTCTTAAACAAACTATCTTAGACTGGGGGTCTTATGAACAACAGAACTTATCTCTCACAGTTCTGGAGACTGAAAGTCAAAGATCAAGATGTGGCATGGTCAGGCCCTAGTGAGGACCTCCTTCCAGGAAGCTTACTGCTGACTTCCTGTGATATCCTTATATCCAATAAGAAACAAAAGAGCTCTCTGGGGTCTCTTTCACAAGGGCAGTAACCCCATTTGTAAAGGCTCCACTTTTCATTACCCAATTACCTCCCAGAGACCCCAGCTCTTAATACCATCATATTGGGATTAGTATTTCAGCATATGAATTTAGGGTGACACAAACATTCCACCCACTACAATCTTCTTTTAAGTGCCTGTCAGTATTTACTAATTTTCCTACTAGGTTATTTACTAGTTTCTTATAGATTTTTATATACGGGATTTTTATATACCATTGATTTAAATTTTTTACATTCTGTATATGAGATCATTACTTTCTCCCAACTTGTGGCCTGCTTCTTTTTTATTTATTGGAATCCTTTATTAAACATAAATTCTTAGTTTTCATGTAGATGACTCAAACTATCTTTTCCTGTCAGATTTTCTCTGTTTGTGTTTGTTTAAATAATTTTCTGTATTCTTTACAAGACGCTTTCAATGTCCCAGGTCACATTCCATCAGCCCATGGTCTGATTTCAGTGCTATTTGTGTTGGAAATTTCTATATAAACTTGGACTTGCTTCAGTAATGTAATCAATAGGTTTCATAATGTTGGTCTAACCTTATGCCCCAACAATAAATCTACCTTCGTCATAAACACACACACACACACACACACACACACACACATATATATATATATATATTTATATATGTAAAATGTCTAGATTCAACATGCTACATTCTGGTGAGAACTTTGTGCATCTCTGGCCATGTTGGAGATTGTAATTTTCCTGTCCTGCTGTTGTCTGGCTTTGCTGTCAAGGTCATGCCTCTTTTTGGCTTTAGAAAGTTGATGCCAGAGTATAATTGTCTATTCCTTAAATGAATTTAACTGTGACACTGTCTGGGCCTGTTATTTTATTGGTGGAAATTTTTAAATGAATGATTATTTCATCAGTTATTTTTACATTATTTAGAGTCTTCAATTTTTTCTTTGAGTCATCTTTGATAAATTATGTGTTCTAAGAATCTATCCATTTTATTTAAATGTATCAGCTTAGTCATAACGTCCTCTTATTCCTCTTAATGTTTAGAGCGCTCATCATGTGGGATTTTGCCCTGCCTGATATTAACCAGCTCTCTTTGGATAAGGATTTGGCTGGTACATACCTTTCCCGTTCTTGCTTTTTATTTTTCCTTTTTTTCCCCCAGGTTTTGGATATAGTGCACGTGTATTTGTCTAAGAGAAGAGACAATGAGAAGGAAAGTGAAAAATCATCCCCTGGGGGAATAGCCATGTCACAATCTCATCTCCTCCATTTTCCTCCTAGGATTTTGGGCATGCATGCAACATGCACCTGGCATGATTTTCGAGCTGCCAGGCCCAGGATTTGAACCATGATCAGTCATGTGGGAGTTTAGTGCCTTAGCCAACATACCACCAGCTGGCCCTCCTATTCTTTATTTTTAAACTTGAAACTTTTCTGTGTTTTAATGTTTTAGATGAGTCTTTTATATAATAACTGGACTAAAACATAATACAGTATGACAATTTTTTTTCCTGGAAATTTCATTTATATTGATTATGTGATTGATTTATATCTTTTTTTTTTTTTTTTTTTTACATTTTTGGTCTCATTTTTCTGTTTTTTTTTTTTTTGTCTTTCTCTTCCTTCTTTCCTTACTTCTTCCTGCCCTTCCTCCTTCCTCTCCCACCTCTCTCTCCCTATTTATCTCTATCTCATTCTATTTTTCTTTCTTTCTTTCTTATGCTTCTTGCCAGAGGATAGCAAATTTTATTAGTCTGTTTGAAAAATAGGCTTTTAGCATAATTGATTGCCTCAATTGTACCTTTCCTCTGTATTTTATTCATTTTTGTTCTTATCTTTATTATTTCTTTCCTTCTATTTCACTTAAGTTTATTGCTCTTTTACTAACTTTAAATTAAATGGATGGTATGCTCATTTCTTTCCAGAATTGCTTCTTATGAAATATGTGTCTTTTAAGGCCATACATTTATAAATGCCACTCTATCATTTTTGTAATGGCCCTAGAATTTTAATTAGCAGTATTTCACTACTGTTTAAAATATTTTCTAATTTACATTTATTTTTTGACCTATGGGTTATCTAGTAAAGACAGCAACTGTAGATCAAGTGATAATAGTCTTGTTTAAATCTTCTCTGGTCTTATCAGTTATCAGTGTAGTTGATATGTTAATTATTGGAAGAAATGTGGTCAAATTTAATGGTATAAGGGTGGATAATGGATTGAAAATAATAAATTCGAAATTATGTTTCTAGGCGCTTACAAGTTTAAAATTGTTACAGCTTCCTGGTAAATTAATATTTTTGCCTGTTTGTCATCACCCTTTTATTCCTTATACCTTTAATTTTGCATTTATTTTAACAGGGCATAATATACCTAACCAGCTCTCTTTAGATTAGGATTTGCCTCGTAAATATTGTTCCCATTATTTTTTTAAACTTTAAACATTTCTGGGCTTTTATGTTTTAGATGACTCATTTACATAATAAGTAACTGGCCTAAGATATAACACAGTATGACAATTTCTTTTCCTGGAAAGTTCACTTACATTAATTATATGATTGAATTTTATCTTTTTTTTTTTTTTTTTTTACTCTTTATTTCTGTCATTTTGTCTGTTTCTTCTCTTTCTCCTTTGTCTGTTTCTTAATTTATTATGTTTTTTTTTTATTCAACTAGATTGGAAGGTACATACTCAGTTTTTATTCTTTTAATAATTACACTGGATTATTATTATTTTTTTTTTTAGTTTTATTTTCCGTAGGGTACATGAGCTTGCCAGAGGGAGTTACAGAGAGAGGGAAAGTAAGAAGTCACTCTCCCCGGGGGGGGGGGGGGGGGGGGGGGGATGGCAGCACCACAATCCTTTCTCTTCTATTCTCCTCTCAGGATTTTGGGCACACGTGCATGGGCACCCAGTACGATTTTCAAGTCACCAGCTCTGAGCTTTGAACTGCAGTCAGCCATGTGAGAGCCCAGGCCTTAACCACCTGACCACCAGCTGGTACCTATACTGGAAAATTTAATCTGCATATTTAATTTAACAATGCATTATGTTACTCAGTATCTTTATGCTCTTCTCAGACAATTCAATGATACAAAAATGCTAACCACCACACTTAATCAAAGAGATGGGTGATACAGAGAATCTGCTTCCCTGGAGGAGGCAGCAGGAGTTAAGCATGTGGAAATACTGCAAAATTTTGGAAACTGTAAACTAGCTTGAAAGAGAGAAATTCTTGGAATTTATGTCCAGCATGGTCCTCGTACTTTCAAGGATTTACTTTCAGGACTCTCACCAGGTTCTACTGTGAAGAATGAAGAAAGAGCCCCTCATGGTTTTATCAGGAGAGGGAAAAAGTAACCATTGTAAACCCAAAGAGCTCTTAGTAACTAACACTTATTCTCCAAAGACAATAGGAGAGACAAAAACGAAGGCATTGGACAAAGGTGAAGGCTCTGACACCTACAAATACAGCAGAAATTAGACACGGTCCAAGTCCTGGATGGAGTCACGTGAAACCTCACACTCAAGGCTTTTATCTCAGCTCTTATTCCCCAGCATATTACACCTGGCTTCCAATCAAAAATTACAAGGCATGCTAATTAGCAAGAAGCAAAGCTTGATGAGAAAAAGGGAACATCAGAATCAGATTCAGATATGGCAGATTTTGAAATGATCAGGTAGAAACTTAATTATGAGCTATGGTTTGGATAATAGTTTTCCTTCATTCATTCATGTTCTGGAAACTTAGTCCTCAGTGGTTTGGTTTTAGGAGGTAGTGAGACCTTTAAGAGGTGGGGCCTAATGAGAAGGCTAATGTCATTGGCTGGGATCATGGGAGGGAAAACTGAGGGCCTGGTAAAGTTTGTTTCCTTTTTCTTCCTGTGGAACTTGCTCCCTCTCTTTTTCTGCACACGGCTTCTGACATGCCTGCGTCTTTCTGTCCTGTTGTGACCTCTACCAGAAGCTGGCCAAATGCCAAGTGCATCTCTTGGACTTTCCAGCCACCAGAATTATGAGCCTAATAAATACATTCTTTATAAATCATCCAGTCTCAAGTATTTCTGTTTAGTAGCACAGTATCAAACTAATACAGTACGATTAATATGTTAAAAACGGTAGTAGAAAAAGCAGATTGGAAAACTCTAAGAGAACCAGGACCAGCCGGTGGCATGGTGGTTAAGGTGGCTGGATCCCACATGACCATTATGTAGTTTGAGTCTCAGACCCAGCATCTTGAAACGTGTGCCAGGTGCATGTGCGTGTGTACCCAAAATCCCAAAAGGAAAAATGGTGGAGATGAGATTTTGGCATGAGCATTTCCCATGGGGAGTACTTTCTCACTTTTCCTCTCTCTCTCTCTGGCAAGTGTATGTGCCATCTAGGAAAAAAATAAATAAAGAGCAAGAATGAGAGAGAGAGAGAGAGAGAGATAACCAAAAGGAAATCCTACAAATCAAAAGCACCATTACAGAAATGAAGGAAAACTGATGAAATCATACTATCCTAATACAGAGAGGTTGAAGTAGAAAGTTCTTAGACTAACATACAAAATACCAGAAGGAGAGAAAGACAAAAGATGAGAAGTTTTCAAAACAGTGATAATGACAGAAAATTTACCAGAATTAATGACAGACCAAAACAAACCACAGATCCAGGAAACTCATGAAACACCAAGAGAGAGAGAAAAAAAAAAAAGTTCATCTTATTGAATCTTCAGAAAACCAACAATGATGTCATAAAAGAGGACAAAGAAAAAAAAAAACTTATCTGTAGACAAACAAATAAAAGAACTACAGGGACCAGCACTTAGTGTAATGGCTATGTCGCTGGACCCCCATGTAGCCGATCACGGTCTGAGTCCCGGACCCGGTGGCTTAAACTCACGCTGGGCACATGTGCATGCGTGCCCAGGATCCTGAGAGGAGAATGGAGGACAAGGGATTGCGGCGTGGACATCCCCCCTGGGGGGTGATTTCTCACTTTCTGTCTCTCTGTCCCTCTCTGTCTTTCTGGCAAGCACATGTGCCCTATAGCAAAAACCTCTCCAAAATAAAAAATAAATAAATAAATAAATAAATAAATAAATAAATAACAACTACAGAAGACTTCTCATCAAAATTGATATAAGCAAGCAGAGAATGGGAATGCGGAGAGTATAAGGAAAGACATTAAGGAGAAAAATAGAGAGGTAAGACATTTATGGGACACAGAAATGGATTATTATCTGTTGATAATAACATGTATAGTATCCCCAACTGGACTGGTGAGAAATGTCTTTGTGTTGGAAAATTCACTTTACAAGCTAAGTGATGTGTATCGTGATCGAATGTATAAAATAAAGATACCATCAGTACTACAGAAACTGAGGGAATTTATTGCCAGCACACCTACTCTGCAAAAAATGATAATAAAATTTCTTCCCAGAGAAGGAAAATTATGCAGATCAGAAACTTGGATCTATGTACAGAAAGAAGGAGCACTGAAGAAGAAAATAAAAGTAAAATATAAATATTTATTTTTAATATTCTTAATTGATCAAACGCTTACTGTTTATTTAAAATAATAGTAAAAATGTGCTGGGTGATTACAGCTTATGAATAAATATGAATGACAACAATGTCACAGGGATGAGAGAGGGAGGAATTGAGGATATTCTGTAATTGTAAGCAAGCGGTACTCATGAAATGCACTAGTTTTTTATTTGAAGGAAGACTTAAATAAGTTGTGAATGTAGATTGGAATTCTAGTGAACCACTAAAAACTTTTTAAAATGAAGTATAATTTGTATGCTAACAATGAAAATGAAATGTAAAATGCTCAGTTAAAAGTAGGAAACACAGAAAAAGAAGGGAATTAAACAAGAAATGAAGAACCAGTGTAATGAACAGAAAACAGTTACAAACATGGTAGATATCAATCTAACTATATCAGTAATAATGCATGTGAATAGTCTAACTGCACCAATTAAAAGACACAAAATGTCATAGTGCATAAAAATCAAGACCCATATGTACATTGTCTA
The DNA here is from genome assembly GCA_026018925.1 of Tupaia tana. NCBI lineage: Eukaryota > Metazoa > Chordata > Mammalia > Scandentia > Tupaiidae > Tupaia > Tupaia tana. The sequence goes on from JAKSZU010000015.1 coordinate 53,094,842, forward strand.
CCAGAAACTTTTTTAAAATAAGAAAGATTCATGTAGGTTAAAAGTAAAGGAATACTGAAAGATAATACTAATCAAGAAAACTGAAACAACTATGTTAATTTCAGATAATTCTGAGTTTAGGACAAGAAATAGTATCAGAAATAAAGAAGGGCATTAAAAAAAGGGTGAATTTTGTAAGAAGGCATTAAAAATCCTAAATATGGGACTAGCTGGTGTGTGATACTTAAAGTGGCTGGATCCCATGTGACTAACTGAATCCTGGACCTTGAGGCTTAAAAAGCATGCCAGGTTGGGGCCGGCAGGTGACATGGTGGTTAAGGGTGCTGGATTCCCACATGGCTGACTGTGGTCTGAGTCCTGGACCTGGCGGCTTTCTTTCTCACTTCTTTCTCTCTCTCTTGCTCTGTCCCTCTCTGGTCAAATACATAAATAGTTGAATAAAATAATTCTTTAGAAAAACAAACAAACAAACACACCAGGCTATGGGTGGTGCTTTCTCATCCCTTCAACCTATCTCTCTCCAGTGACTGCACATACTCTCTGGCAAATTAAAAAAAAAAAATCCTAAATAAGTCTGTACCTAACGACAGAGTATCATAATACATAGGCAAAAACTAATAGGTTACAAGAAGTAGACAAAATTACTGTTATAGTTTGTGAATTTAACATTCTTCTTTCAGTAATTAATAGGTAAAGAAGACAAATAATCAGTAGATACAGAGGATTTGAACAGCTACAGCTGTCAACTTGACAGTTGTCAAATACTACACACAACAACAACAGAACATGCATTCTCCTCAAACTCACAGAGCACTTTTATGAAGATGGACCACATTCTGCATCGTAGAGGACACCTTAACACATTTTACAAAATAGAAATCATAGAAAGTATATTCTCAGACATCAGTGAAATCAAACTAGAACTTAATAGCTGAGAGATAACTGGAAAACCCTCAATATTTAGATATTTAAAAACACACTTTTTATTTATTTTTTATAAAATTTTTGCCATAGGTGTGCATGCTCACTGGAGAGAAACAGAGAGAGCCAGTGAAAGGGAAAGTGAGAAATCATTCCCTAGTGGGGACGGTCACACCGCAATCCCTTTTACTCCATTCTCCTGCTGGGATTTTGGACACACATGTACACATGCCTGGCATAATTTTCAAGCTGTCAAGGCCAGGACTTGAACTGTGGGTGGCTGTGTGGAATCCAGTGCCTTAACCACTATACCACCTGCTGGCCCCTAAAACACACTTCTAAATTACACATGGGCCAAAGAAGACTCAAGAAAAATTGACAAATATTTTCGACCAAATGAAAAAGAAAATATCACCTATCAAAAATGCATAGTATTCACCGACGTACCCATCGAGTCAGAGTGCCAAAGAACTCTCCCAGGACAAGGCTACATCTTAAGTAAAGCTGTTGTCTACGAGACTAGCAGTTGGCGTAATGGCTATGTCGCTGGACTCCCATGTAGTTGACTGCGGTTCGGTCCTAGATCCGGTGGCTTAAACTCATCATGCCTGGCACGTGTGTGTGCATGCCCAAGATCCCCAGAGGAGAATGGAGGAGGAGGGATTGCAGCGTGGTCATCTCTCCTGGGGAGTGATTTCTCGCTTCCTATCTCTCTGTCTCTCTTTCTGGCGAGCACACGTGCCCTATAGCAAAAACCTCTCCAAATAATAATAACAAAGCTGTTGCTTAACCCCATGTAACAATTTGGATTAATCACTAGATCAGAGGCTCTAGCCTTAGGTTCCGGGGCTCTCAGGCAGACATCATTAGGTCTGAGGGGGAGGTAACTAGAAGCTTCTGAGGATAGGCTCTTGGTGAGTGAAGGAGCTTACTGGTAAAGTTGATCTTGTACAAAAGGTTCAAGTGCTGTCTGTTTTTATTATAGATGCCCCAACAAAGCTACAGAAGTTTTCAGATTATAAATTAAACTTATTTTAGAAAATACACTGCATTCCCAATCAAGATCTGTGTCTCTGGTCTACTAGTGCTCATTTAGGCATTTTGAGTTTAATTGGGAAATGCTGGCACCCAATTTAGGGATGTGTCAAGTGTTAAAATTCTATTAAAGCATAACTGTGTAATGATTATTTCAAGAGTAAAGTGTTTTACTGATTAATGATGATGGTGAGTCATTAAACTTACGTATAAAAGAAAGTATTTTCAAATACTTAACAAGGAAAGAGATTGATAATTATTATCAATGTTAAAAGAGAGGGTACTAGTTAAGTAATTTCAATAAAAAGAACCTCACATCCTTTCTGCGCAAATACATTTTTAGCTTGTTTATTTGTTTAGATTTTGTTTAACCATAGGGCACATGTGCTGCTAGGGGTAGGGAGGGGAGTTAACCACCATGCCACCTGTTGGCCTGCAAACAAACGTTTATAAATATTTGCATAATAATCCTATCAGTCCACAGAATGGAGGCATCCACTGTAAGCCTCAATCATTCTTCTTCAGCCACATGAAGACCACAAGATGACCACAGACTGGATGGCTTAAACAATAGAAGTTTATTTTCTGACAGTTCTAGAGGCTGAAAGTCCATGATCAAACTTCTGGCTTGTTGGTTTCTGGGAAGACCTTTTGTCCTGACTTGCAGGCAGCAGCCGCCTTGCTGTGTCCTCATGTGACCTGTCCTTTGTGGGTATGCTCCTAGTGTCTCTTCTTATCTTGTTGGACACTGGTCCTGTTGGAATAGAGGCCTACCCTCTGGCCACACTTAACCTTAAACTACCTCCTACTTCCAAGTCACATTAGGGATTAGGGCTTTAACACAGATTTGGGGAAGGAAACAATTCAGTTCTTAATAATACCAGTAAAATACAAAAACAATACAATGATTTGGTGCACTAGTATTCATAGCATTAAATAAAATAACTTTTAAGAACTATATTGACTCAGGGCCAGCAGGTCGCATAGTAGTTGAGGCGCTGGGCTTCATGTGATTGAACACTGTTTGAGTCCTGGACCTGGTGGCTTAAAAATCACATGGCATGGGGACCAGCAGTTAGCGTAATGGCTATGTCGCTGGACTCCCACATAGTCGACCACAGTTCGAGTCCCGGACCCGGTAGCTTAAACCCATGCTGGGCGCGTGTGCGTGCATGCCCAAGATCCCGAGAGGAGAACGGAGAAGGGATTGCGGCATGGGCATGCCCCCTGGGGGGTGATTTCTCGCTTTCTGTCTCTGTCCCTCTCTGTCTGGCGAGCACACGTGCCCTATAGCAAAAACCTCTCAAAAAAAAAAAAAAAAAATCACAAGGCGTGTGTGTGTGTGTGTGTGTGTGCACCCAAAATCCCAGGAGGAGACTGGAGGAGAAGGGACTGTGGCATGGCCATTCCTCCAGGGGATGATATTTCTCACTTTCCCTCTCACTGTCTCCCTCTGTCTCTCCCTGGCGCATGCGCACACCTTATGGCATAAACCTTAAAACAAACAAACAAAAAACTATTGATTTTTCAGTTGTTTATGGCATTTAATCTATGCCTTTTAAGAATAAGTCATATGTAGGACTTCTTTTATCTCATGATGACAAATTAAAAGCAGAACTTCAGTTTTGCCCCTTTGAGATTCCATGGAGAAGAAAGAAATCCAAAAACTGTGATCGAACATCTTTAATCCAAATACAATTCTAAAAACTAATGAAGAAAGGAAGAGACACTTGGAAGACTGTGTAAGAATAAATATTTTGTTCTTACTAATAAAAATTTTAAGTGACAGAATTCACATGCTTTAAGAAGAAAATTCTTTGTAGTATTGAGTTAACAGGAACATAAATTTTTAAATAAAAATATGTTGAAATAATTCCTTTAGACTGTAATCATTCTCAGTAATTTTAGAGGAAGCTATGGATCCTTTATTATTATTATTATTATTATTATTATTATTATTTTGGAGAAGTTTTTGCTATTGGGCTCATGCGCTGGCCAGAAAGACAGAGACAAGAGAGACAGAAAGTGATAAATCACCCCCCCCCCCAGGGGGGATGGCCACGCTGTAATCCCTTCTCCTCCATTCCCCTCTCAGGATCTTGGGCATGCTCGCACTTGCGCCTGGCATGAGTTTAAGCCACCAGTTCCGAAACTCAAACTACAGTCAACTACATGAGAGTCCAGCAACATAGCCATTACGCCATCTGCTGGTCCCGCTATGGATCCTTTTTATAAAGCTCCTTCTAAAAAATACCTTACAAATTTATCTTAATAACTTACACAATGCTGAACTCAAAAGGGTATTATTTAATATGCTGCTTCTGTGTCATGAATCAGGTATTTGGATGTATAAGATAACCGTAGGTCATTTTTATCTTAGTTAACAGTATACAAATCTACCAAAAAAAAAAAAATAATAGAATTGAAATTTCAGTAAAGACCCATGGACTGACGAGGGAGCACACACTGGGAAGGAGAAGCTCACAAGCATGAAATGCTTTGTGTACATCTTCCAGTTGTGTGCTAAAAATGAATAAGGCAGGGGGCCAGCAGTTGGCATGGTGACCAACTATGGTTCGAGTCCCAGACCCGATGGTTTGAAAAGCATGCAGGGTGCGTGTACCCCAAATCCCAAGAGGTAAATGGAAGAGAAGGGACTGGGGAGTGACCATCCCCATGGGGGCTGATTTCTCACTTTTCCTCTCATTCTCTGTCTCTGTCTCTCTCCAGTAAACACCTATGCCCTGTGACAAAAACCTCTAAAAATAAAGAATGAATGAGGCAGAGCATGATGAAAGAAAGTTGCTGGCCAGAAGTAGACACGTTGTAAGCCTCGCTCAGTCTCCTTCAGCCACAGGATGACCCCAAGATATATAGTGGGGTCGTCAAAAAGTTCATGGAGAATGTTTATTATGAAAAAAAAACCGTGCATGGATTTTAATAGTGGTGTGGGGTTTTTTTTGGACCCAAGTAATCCTGTTTTTAATTCTATTTTTTCATCAACTTTTTGAAATCGCCTTGGACAAGATATTCTGAACTTACTTTGTCAGATGCTCCCACAAGACGTTCACATCAAATACAGAACCGCTGTTTCATATTTAAAGACTGCTGTTTAAAAAAGTGCATGTTTAAAATGCAGTTTTAACATTGTATTTTGCTTTATGGAAAACTGCCATAGAAGGAAGCACTAACGATGATAAAATCGTTTATTTGCTCACAGCTACTAGAGCAGTTAACAAAATGGTATGTCCTGAAAGTGTTTCTTTTTTCCTTTGTTTCTTAAACGTGGTACTTTTGTGGAGGTCTTCCTGTTGTTCTAGGTCAAACACCATTCTGAAATGGAAGGCGCTGATGAAAAGTCAGAGACAATTCTATTATCCTGAAGACCAATTACATTGCTCTTCCCATGTTTCTGCATTCACGAAGGACAAAATTATCTCGAGTAATTTGAAATGTAACAAGTGCATATAAAAATAATTTTAAGTTCTATGTGTGTGTCTTTATTTATATCTGGTTATAGGCACCACCATAATTCCACCTCTGAACATAAAATGCATCTCCTTAAGGCAGAAAAAGTTTTAAGTTTGTTAGATTGTTTCAGTGAAAGTTTGATCACTATTGAGGAAAACTTCAAGTTCAAGGAGTTGAAAGGAAAAATAATTAATAAAAATATTAACAACTTGGTTTCAACATCGTCTATACTGGTGTATTTTTTATTTTTGCTCATCAATGAACACTGAGCACTGATTTAATATCAGTAATGCGGGACCAGCAGACGGTGTAATGATCTCATCACTGGATTCCCACGTAGTTGACCACCATTAAAGTCCCGGACCCAGAAGTTTAAACTCACAATGGGCACATGTGCATGAGTGCCCAAAATCCTGAGAATGGAGGAGAAGGAATTGTGATGTGGCTGTCCTCCCCAGGGGTGGTTCCTTGCTTTCTGTCTCTCTTTCTCTCCACTGAACTCTCTTAAAAAAAATAATCACTAATGCATAGTACAATAAGCATAGTGAACTCCAGCAGATGATGTTACAGTCCTATGATATCAAATTTTTATTTATTTAAGGTTTTTGCCATAGGGCACATGCACTTGCCAGAGAGAGTCAGAGAGAGACAGTGGCAGAGAAAGTGAGAAATCACCCACCAGAGGGGTGGCCTCACCACAATCCCTTCTCCTCTATACTCCTCCTGGGATTTTGGACATGCACCCACACAAGCCTGGAGTGATTTTCAAGCCATCAGGTCCGGAACTCAAACCACAGTTGTCCATGTGAGAGGCTAGCACCTTAACCACTATACCACCTGGCCCTGATAACAAATTTTTAAATGCGACCACTCAAATTTCTAATTAATAAAATGATGATGATAATCAAGTTCAGTTTTGATATCATTTTGGATTACTCAAAGGTCTTTCTAAAAGCCAGTAATATTTGCCTTTTGTCTTGGTTTCAGCCAAGTACTGATGTAGCATCCAGCCATACCGCTTGGGCCAAATGTGTTGTTTAGTGCCCTCCCCCATTTCCCACGTCATGAGAGGATAAGAAGATAGGTGAGGAGGTTTAAGGAGTCCTGCTTCTCTGAGTGCTTATTATCAACACCCTCTGAGACAAGGGTTTGACTAAGAGGAAAAATGTCATCACCACATGAAAATAGCCATGAGTTAATTGACTGTGTAAAGATTGTTACCCCTCCAACAACCCCTCCCACTGAGCATGGGCATTTCTCTTTGCCCCTCTGACCAGCTTCTAAGTCTGTTTGGATTTTGACTAATGGACTCATTTTTTCAGACTTCCAACAATCCGATACATTCAGCGCAGGTCGATTACTAAGCAAAACTGCACACCTAGTCAAAGGTGCAGGGTTTTGAGAAGTCAATGACAGCTGTGTTGAAGAACTGCTGGAGGCAGCTCCAGCATCATTGACGAATGAAGACCTGGCAGAGCGAGTCAGTTTAAATAACAGCTGAAGAATGAAAAACTGACCAGATAGATGACAGAAGAAACACCTCAGTAAAGAATGATTTTAAAATCAAGGGATGGAGAGGGACTCTCAGAAAACTGATGATACTATAAAATATGCTCATTTGAAAAACTCCTAAGATATGGAGGAGAAGTGATCGCACTGTGACCATGACCCATGGGGGGGGTGCTTTCTCCCTCTGCCCCCACCCCTCACTCTGGCAAACAAACACATTTTCCTTATCTCATTTTGAAAATAAAATATGATATGAATATAATTGTTCCTAAGAGCTAAGAATTATTGAGCACTTATTTGAAAGCCACTGATTTATATACTTTCTACCCATGAATCTAATTTTTCCTTACAGCAATCCTATGTAGGAGGTGTTATTAATGATCTCATTTTATAGGTAAGCAAACTGAGTTGAAGAAAGACTAAGCAACTCTCCCAAGCTCTCATGACACTGGCAAGAGAAGGCTATTACAAACAATTTTATTGAAAAAATTTTTTTTAATTTATTTGCAACTTAGGGGCTAGACAGTGACACAGGGCAAAATATAACAGTCTGAGAGACTGACCTATGTGGGAAGGTTCTGGATTTGTGTCTGGAGACACCTTCCTGAGTATTCCTGAAACTGGCTGAAAACCGGATGTGGATAGTGGTATTAGGACCCTGTTCAGGGTTCTCTGTCTCTCTGTTTCTCTCTTACTCCTATAAGAAATAAAACAAAAATATATATTAAAAAGAAAAATTCGCACCTTAATAATCGGCATGGCTTATTGTTTACTTTAAGAACTGGTGCAGTATTGGGTCAGCTCAAGGCCTGCTGGTTAAGATAGCTGTGCCTCACATGACCAAATGCATGGTTCAAGTCTTGAGCAACATGCCAGGTCTGTGTACGTGTGTGTGCCCAAAATCCTGGAAAGAGATGTGGAGGTGGTGTGACCATGCCCCATGAGGGGTGCTTTCTCATTTTCCCTCTCTCTCCCTCTCTCTAGTGAGCATATGCATCCTCCAGCAAAACTAAAAAATAAAAAAGAGGGACCAGCAGATGGCATAATGGTTACATCATGACTCCCCCATGGTCAATTGCAGTTTGAGTCCCAGACCCAGTGTGAGTTTCAAGTGTCTGGGTCTGGGATTTGAACCTTGGTCTCCCAGGTGGCAGTCTAGCAATGTAATCATTATGCCATCTGCTGGTCCCCCAAATGCTTTATGTATCTTATTTCATCTTCACAACTCTGTATGAGGAGACATATTATTATCCCATTTTACATATGAGGAAACCGAGGTCTGCGACATTAAGGATTCGTTTGGAGTTACACATGTGGTATGTGCTGGCATTCAGATTCAGTGCAGGGCAGACTGGCTACAGAATGCTCTATGATCATTGTGCCATATTCTTTCTCATACAATGATAAACTCTCATTGAAGATGTGTGAGGGCACCTCAAAAAGTTCATAGAAAATGGAATTATAAAGTACGTGTTTATTTTGGTGCAAAAATGTTGAAACCCCTGCATAGTTTTTGCATAATAAACACTTTCCACAAACTTTTTGTAGGACCCCCTCTCCCATATACGCATGAATAGACATAGATAGTTACAGATTAAATACTGGGCATAAAACCAATTGGATATTTCATTACGTTCTTTACTAGTAATTGTTGGCCTCCCACTTTAGGATGATCCATTTGAGTCTTAGCAAATAAAGCCACCCCTACTGGGCTATCCAAAACAGACCAGTCAGAACAAACATATGGTAGACCCAGCTCCATTGCATTGTACTTATCACTCTTGGGAAATTCACTACAGGATGTCCACCTCAGAGTCCTATCCTCGGAGATATAGTTACTCAGATATCAGAAGGATGTTGTTAGAAGGTCGTTTGACCCTATAAAGTGGTCTTTTGAGAAAGAACTTCAAAAACTGCTATGGAGTCATTAATGAATCCTGATTGTACACATTTTTTTTTTCTCCTGGGCAATATATATTTTTTAATACAAAAATTTACTTTTTTTTTTTTTTTTTGAGAGGTTTTTGCTATAGGGTGCGTGCGTTTGCCAGAAAGACAGAGAGAGAGACAGAGAGACAGAAAGCGAGAAATCACCTCCCGGGGGGATGGCCACGTCGCAATCCCTTCTCCTCCATTCTCCTCTCAGGATCTTGGGCACGCACGCACATGCACCCGGCGTGAGTTTTAAGCCACCGGGTCCAGGACGTGAACCACGGTTGACTACATGGGAGTCCAGCGACATAGCCATTACGCTAACTGCTGGTCCCAATACAAAAATTTAAAGAAAGGTACAAGTTACATACCATAAAATTAAACCTAGAAACTCTACAATGTAGTGTTTTCTAGTATATTCATGAAGATATGCCAGTATCACAGCTAATCCTAGGATGTGTTCTTATCCCAAAATGAACCTCATTCATATTTCCACTGACTTCCCATTCTCCTTTCTCCCAAGGACTTAGTCACTACAAATCTACTTTCTGTTGATATAAATTTGCCTCTTCTGGACATTTAATACAAGCTGAATCATACAATTTGTGACCTTATTAGTCTGGTTTCTTTCACTTAGCATAATGCTTTTAAGGTTTATCCACACTATAGTATATATACATACTACATTACCTTTTTTTTTTTTTTTTTTCAATTTTTGCTACAGGGCATGTGCACTCTCTGAGAAAGAGAAAGAGAGAGAAAGAGAGGGGAGAGAGAAAGTGAGCAAGCATTTCTCTTCCATTCCCCATAGAGGATAATCATGTTGTAATCCCTTTGTTTCTTTTTTGGGACTTCGGGCATCATGCACATGTGCCAGGTGTATTTCTCCAGCCATTGGATCCAGGACTCAAACTACCAGGCAGCCATGTAGGATCCAGCCACCTTAATCACCATGCCGCTGGCTGGCCTAGTACTTCGTTACTATTTATTGTTGATTAGTATTCCATAGCTATACCCCATTTTGTTTATCCATTCATCAGCTCATGTAAAATTGAGTTATTTCCACTTTTTAGCAATTATAAATAATAGTGCTCTAAACATTCATGTACAACCTTTTTTTATACATGTAGGAATAACATTTCACATTTAAAAATGTTATATGCTGACTCCGTGTTTAACATTTTGAGGAACTACCAAGCTGTGTTCCAATGCAGCCACACCATTTAACATTACCACCAAACAATTTAAGAGGATTCCAATTTCCCCACATGTTCACCAACTCTTGCTACTGTCTATATTTTGATTATAGCTATCCTAGTAGGTATACATTATTGTGATTTTGATTTGCATTTACTTCATGGCTAATGATGACGGGTATCTTTTCATCTGCCTATTGACTAGTACATTTTCTTTGGAGAAATATCTACTAAAAATGTGCTAATTTAAAAACTGAGTTAGTTGTCTTTTTAGTGTAGAGTTATAAGAGTTTTTAAAAATATAATATGAACACAAGTCTCTTATCAATTTTATGATTTGCAAATATTTCCCTCATCCTGTAGGTTTTCTTTTTTGCTTTCTTGATACTGTCCTTAGGAACACAATTAGTTTTCATTTTTATTAGGTTCAATTAATCAGTTTCTTACTGTTTATCCTTTTGTTGTCATAGCCAAGAAATCAATTCAAGATCCCAAAGACTTATGATTATAGTTCCTTCTAAGAATTCTATCCTTGGGACCAGCAGTTAGCATAATGGCTGTGTCGCTGGACTCCCATGTAGTCGACTGCAGTTCAAGTCCCGGACTCAGGCCGTGCGCGTGTGCGTGCATGCCCAAGATCCTGAGAGAAGAATGGAGGAGTACAGATTGTGGTGTGGCCATCTCCCCTGGAGGGTGATTTCTCACTTTCTGTCTCTCTGTTTCTCTCTGTCTTTCTGGCAAGCACATGTGCCCTATAGCAAAAACCTCTCAAAAAAAAAAAAAATGAATTCTATCCTTGGGACCAGCAGAGAGCGTAATGGTTATGTTGCTGGACTCCCACATAATTGACTATGATTTGAATCCCAGACCTGGAGACTTAAAATTCATGCTGGGTGCAAGTGTGTGGTTTCTCCCTTTCTGTCTCACACGTGCCATATAGCAAAACTCTCTCTCCCTAAACAAAGAAAAAAAAAAGAGAGTTCTATCCTTTTGATTTCTTTCTTAATCTATTGGTTATTCAAGAGTATGCTGTTTCATTTTCACATGCTTGCTGATAGTCCAAGATTCTTCCTGTTACTGACTTCCAGTGTCATACAATTATGGTCAGAAATAATTCTAGGCATGATTTCAACCTTTCTGGATTTGTCTAGACTTGTTTTGTGGCCTAATATACACTCTATCCTGGAAAATGTTTCATGTACTCTAGAGAAGAATGTATAATTTGCTGCTGTTGGATGGAATGGTATGTATATATCTATTGGGTCCAGGTGCTCCAAAGTGACTCTCAAGTCCAGTATTTTCTTATTAATCTCCTGTCTATTTGACCTATACATTGTAGAAAGTGGGATACTGAAGTATTATTCATATATACTATATGTATATACTATAATGATTATATTGCTATTTCTTGCTCCTGACCATTAATAGTTGCTTTATATATTTAGGTGTCTTTTGGTTGGAGAGCTTACTTTATTTACATTAAAGGTTATTATTGAAAGTTAAGGACTTACTCCTGCCATTTTGTTTTTCTTGGTTATTTTCTAGGCATTTGTTCCTTTCTTCCTCTTTTGTTGTTTGCCTTTGTGATGTGATTTTTTTTTTAAGAATTATTTTATTTAACTTTATTTATTATTATTATTTTTCAGTTTGATCAGAGAGACAGAGAGAGAGAGAGAGAGAGAGGAAGTGAGAAAGCAAGCCACCAGGTCCGAGACTTTGGTCGGCCATGTAGTGCTACTTGCCAGCTGTGATTGATTTAAGCTTTGATTTCTTTCTCTTTTTTGTTTGCAAATCTGTTGTATATTTTTGCTCTGTAGTTATTATAGGTTATATAAAATATTCTATAAGCATAGTAGACTATTTTAAGCTAAAAACCACCTGATTTCACTCACATATACTCTAGACTTTTGATTTTAATGATTTATATTTTTTGTTGTCACAATTTACATATTTTATATTGTATATTCCTTAACTTATTGTGGCTGAAATTATTTTTGTCCAGTTTGACTTTGTTTTATTTTATTTTATTTTTTTTTTTGAGAGAGATTTTTGCTATAGGGCACACGTATTTGCTGGAGATAAAGACAAAAAGTGAGAAATCACCCCCTGAGGGGATAGCTATACCACAATCCCTTCTCCATTCTGCTTTCAGGATTTGGGGCACACATGCACATGCACCTGGCATGATTTTGAAGCTCTTGGGTCTAGGACTCCAACTGTGGTCGACTGGGTGGAGTCCAGTGACATGAGCACTATGCCATCTGCTGGTCCCCCATTTTGACTTTTAACCATCATACAAGAGATTTGAAAAATTTAAACACCACCATTATAGTAGCAAAGTATTTTGATTTTCACTTTTTATATCTACCATATACTTTCATTTTTTTATCATAGTAGTTATTTTTCATTTTTTGAAGTTCCCCTGTAGACAGTTGAATGTTTTTTCCATTCCGAATGGCACCTTGATTCTTTTAAAGACATTGCTCTAAGACTTAGAGTATATGAGCCCTAGACTGGTAGATGCACATCTATGGCTAGAGAATCTTACCCATAGGAGATGAGGTCTAAAAATTGGGTGCCAACAACTCCAAGGAACTCCGTGAGTAGTTCCGTGGAAGTACAAGCCCTTCTGCTTTCCTCTTGCTTCTCTCACTGTTTGTTTGAACCTAATGTCCTTTCCTCATCAATTTCCCAGTCTATTCACACACCCTTCAGACTCCTTTAGTAGTCATTTAATGCTTCAGGAAAATGGCAAGTAACTTTTTATAAAACAGCTGAATATCACAATAATCATCGTTGCAGACAAGATCCACCAATGGAGGGTAAAACTAAGGAGTGAAATTTTTAGAAGAAACAAGATTTGCAGAGTTTCGAACTATCTACCTCAAAATGTTAACTCCATTTGATCAAGGTTAACATCACCAATAGTAAAACACACTGATGCACTGAGAAGGGCACGGCATCATTTCATTGCCAAAAATGCATAATCGCATGCCAATCATGAGAAGATATCACACAGACCGAAACTGAGGAAGATTCTATGAAATAAATCTTCAGTGTTCTTCAGAAATGTCACAGTTATGAAAGAGGAAAGACTGAAGGTTGTCATGGGTTGGAGGGGACTAAGGAGAAATAATAATGAAATGCAAGGTAGAATCCTCGATACCAGAACAGAAAATTGACATTAGAAGAAAGAATGATAAAAGTTGAATAAGGTCCATAGTTGAGTTAGTAGTCTTGTACTTAAGTTAGTTTCCTAGATTATCATACTACAGGTAGCCATAGTAGGAGAAGATCCATCAGGGGCCTACTGGAACTCTACACTATTTTTGCAACTTTCTCTAAGTCTAAAATTAGCTTAAAAAATAAATAAATAAAATCACCAAAGTTGTTGCACACCGGCCCATCCCTAATGGCTTTGTGGGTAGCATACTGAACTGCGGTGCAAGAAGCCACATGGCTGATTGCAATCAGACTCCCAGTGTGGTCAACTTACACACACTGGGTATGTGTGTGCCTGTCCAAAATCCTGATAAGCTGGAGGGCTGAGGGAAGAATACAAGACCCTGGGGAAAGGCACTTTCATCTCTTTTACTATTTCTGTCATGCTTATGTATGTATACTCTATCATGAATAAAAGAAATAAATTAAAAAAAAAACTTTGTTGCAACTAAGTTATAACACCTCAAAGGACTAATCTTTTTATTCTTTTAATAATTTTTTCATCTTACTAAAAAACGTGGTATCTTTGGACTTAATATTTTAATAAGAACATGACTAACCTGATGACAGACGAGAACACTTAAAGAAAATCAAAATGATTATACTAAAGTAGGGTTATAGTCTCAAATTCTCATCTTATTTTTTCAAAGTTAAGTTATACTTTGTTTAAAGTGCATTATATACGAATGTTGTCAAACTAACAGTTTACAATAGCTGTGGATTTAACTTGAAATTCTTCTCTAGAAAATCATGTGCCTTGTTATTCACGCCTAAATGTTTGAGCTGTAGCTGGAATTTTTATCCCTTTGGGATTTCAGAATATCTTGCTTGTAGATTACTTTAAATGCTTGAACATTGGGAATTTGGTTTTGTTGGTTTTCAATAGTTGATAGGTATTTAAAAGCAAATGAAACATAACAAGTTGAAACATAAATAGTGTATGTAATCTCGAGTGCTACGTAGTTAGCCATAAACATAGGTAGTAATAAAGTCCTACTCATCTACTCTATGAGCTATCAACCAGCTCCACGCTTTTCAGTTTTTAATGTGCATAAGAATCCTCTGTGGGTTTTGTTAAAATGCAGATTCTGGGGACCAGCAGTTGGTGAAATGGTTATGTCGCTGGACTCCCATGTAGTTGACTGTGGTTTGAGTCCCGGACCCGGTGGCTTAAACTCATGCTGGACGCATGTACATGTGTGCCCAAGATGCCAAGAGAAGAATGGAGGAGAAGGGATTGCAGCATGGCTATCCCCCCCGGGGGGTGAATTCTCACTTTCTGTCTCTCTGTCTCTGTCCTTCTGGCGAGCTCACACACCCTATAGCAAAACCCTTTCCAAAAAAAAAAAAGAAAAAAATAATGCAGATTCTGATGCAGCCAGTCTGCAGTGAACTTGAGATTCTACATTTCGAACAACCTCCCAGATAAGGCCACTGATGGCTGGTGTCTGCTGCTCCAGGGACGACAACGTGAGTAGCAAGAACTTAAGTGACTAGGAAGGAAATGCTATGGAGAAGTCCTGTCTACCTCAAAGAAAAGGGTGTAATTTTATTCTTTTTTTTGAGAGAGATTTCTGCTATAGAACATGTGCATTCACCAGAGAGACAGAGAACTAGAGTGAGAAATCAACCCCCACAATTGCTTGTAGTCTGTTCTCCTCTCGGGATTTTGGGCACACATGTACACACGCCTGGTGTGAGTTTCAAACCACCGGGTCTGGGACTCAAACTGTAATCAACTACATGGGGATCCAATGATGTAACCATTATGCCATCTGCTCGTCCCAGAAAAGGATATAATTTTAAATAAGTGAAATATTTAAATACCTACGGTTGACAAAATTTGAGGAAATTTCGCCAGTAAAACAAACTTGCAGTCAAGAAATGCTGCATGCAGCACACCTGTCACCTTAATGTCAGGTGTTACCTGAGTAGAAATGTAGAAAGAACAGAGACGGTGGATTCAGTCTAAGATGAAGCTGGACCAGTCAAGAGCAGGTAGGGAACACTTCCCAGACATAAAAGAAAACCCCCACGAGGATGTTCCCCATTGCCACCAGGGGGCGCACCACCCCAGCTTTTCCAGATTGACAGCATCTGGACTAGTCAACCTCCGGTTTCTGATAGAGGTGGGTAACCTGCTGAATGAAATGCGGTGAGACTGACGCAGCACTGTATAGCAACCGTGTGTGGCCATCCCATTGGCCTCGGTCTCTCTGGTAATGTGGCCTGATGACGGGTCTTCCGTGTTTACAATTCAGATTGTTAAACTTGACAACCGCGCTGGGCTTCAATTCCCGCTCATTCTGTAGTCAGATTCCAGGCCTTGGGTAAGACGCCTTTGCTGATATTTGGGAAAATGTCGGGCTATCTGAAGTGTGAAGGGACCACTGACTTTGATATCGCTTTCCTTTCGAATGTTCTATATATTCAAAATGCTTCGTTGCTGCAAAACTCCTGTGAGTAAGAGCAGCATCTTTCTAATCACCAGGGAGGAAACTGAGGCACAGAGGAGAAATGGGCTACATCTCTGGTCTGTGGCCAAAGTAGACCAGAAGGTCAGCTTCCTGCTTTAGCCAGCCTCGCTGGCCACAGGGGTGGGCTGCCCCTCCCGCTGCCATCCGAGGCTCCTCAGAAACAAGCCTGAGGGCACAGAGCAGCCAGTCAAGTGCTGGGAGGAACAGCTCCCATTGGAAGCTGGGCCTAGGGGCCTGCGAGCCTTTTGCTCAATCCTGCCAAAGTCAAACCATGTCAGTTCCTTTCATTCAAGTCAACTTGTCTTAACTGCTTACACATGAACAGATTCTTCTAATTTTTCTTTCTTTTTTTATAAAATTAAAAATAAAATAGGACATACTGATGGGAGAAAAATAGCTTTAAAACTATAGAACAGTATAAAATAAAAATGAAAGTCCTTCTTTGGTCAGCGATCCCTCATCCCAAATCCTGTGATCCCATCTATAAAAGTAACCATCATTGATCACTGAAGAAAGAGATGGGGGAGAGTTGATTTTGCTTACCTTTATAAAGTGCCTTTACACAATTCATATGGTGGCTTCTTTTTTCACTTAAGATGTCTGTCATTACCTGGCAGCAGAGTGGTGATGCAGTACTGTCCAAGTCTGACCCATACAGGAGGGTTCTGGGTTTGCAACCAGACACCTCCCTGAGCATGCCAGGTGCTTGTGTGTCCACCACCTGGGGCTGGCTGAAACTCAGGGAGGATTGCGGTGTGGGGATCCTGTGGAGACTGTTTGTCTCTCTTTTCCTTGATCATGGAAGAAAGAAATGAATAAAAATTTGAGAGAGGGACAGCAGGTGGTATAGTGGTTAAAGCTCTGGACCCTCACATGGCAGACTGTAGTTCGAGTCCTGGACTTGACAGCTTGCTATCTCATTTCTCTCTCTCTCTCTCTCTCTCCTGCTGTGTGTGTGTGTGTGTGTGGTGAGTACACGTGCCCTGAAGCAAATTGAAAATAATAATAATGATAAATAAAATTTTAAAATAAAAATAATTCTTTATAAAAAGTTTAAGAGAAAAACATCTCCATATCATGTCCTATCAGGATGAGATTTTGAATTTTAAAATAATAAAACAGTTTACAGATTGCATTTCCTGATTAAAACCATTGATGTCCTAAGTCTAATATTTAAATGTTAACAAAAATTCCTTCCTAGGGTCCTTCCTGGGTTCCTCTGCCACAGCCCTCAGCATCCTGTCTGCCCAAGTTCCCACCAACAAAATAAAATAAGTGGCATTCACTTGTTTTCCTTCTGAATGATCCCGATAAAATGAACAAATTGCTCCAATTGTGAATGCTTAATTTGTGCCCTCTGAGGATTTAAAATTTTAATCTCTCTATTATTTCCCTCTGTCTGAATTATTTTTTAATGCGTGTGAAACAAGAGCTAGATATAGACCCAGCTATAGGATTGTTTGCATACTCTTTGTTTTTATTCCATCTAAATATCCCAAAGAAGTAAATTAAAAACAATTGACAAATAGGAGCTAGGCAATACATTTTTCCTCTTTTGATTTGCCCTCCAGGAGACACCAAAAATACATGTTAAGCTGTCCCTTTCTCTAGAACAGTAGGTCTCAAATCTTAATACTGAAGAATCCCTGGGAGCTTGTAAATGAGGCAGCTTATGGGCTGGCTACAGGGCGCAGCCTTAGCTCCTGCTCGAGGTGCTGGATCCAGATGGGAGAGGTACGGGATCCAGGCTGGAGATGTGCTGGACCCAGGTGGGTGGGTTCAGCTCTCTGGTCGACCTGGGCCTGCTGAGAGTGCACGCTCATGATCCTGACTGCTGGGAATGCTGGGTGGGATCAAAGTGTGAGGCCCTGCTGGGATGTTTGTCTCACTCTCTCTTATTTTCACAAAAGGAGAAAAACTTAAAATAATGCAGCTTACTAGGGCTTCCAGATTCATTTCCTTAAGATGATGATGGGAGCAGACATCTTTCTTTCCTTCCTTCCTCCCTTCCTTCCTTCTTTCTTTTCATTCTAGGTCTTTGCCATAGGGCACATACACTCAATGGAGAGAGACAGACAGAGAGAGGACAGGTGGGAAATCACCCCCTGGGAGGATGGTCACACCACAAATCCCTTCTCTTACTTTCTCCTTTTGGGATTTTGGGCAAAAACACACATGTGCCTGGTGAAACTTTCAAGTCACCAGGTCTGGGATTTGAACCACAGTTGGCTATGTGGGAATTCAGCATCTTAACCGCCATGCCACCTGCTGGCCCTGGGAATGGACATTTCTAATAAGCTCCACCATCATCTGATAGAAAGGATGCTCTGCGACTGTCATAGCCTGGGTGTGGATCTTTCCTGATGGAATCTATTCTACTTTCTTCTTAATTACAAGAAAAAGAGGTGGAAAATGGTACAATCCATTTCCACACACCAATGAATAGAACTGCCTTTTCCCATCAAAAGCTGCATCAAAATTATATGCACATCTTAGGAATTCTTCTGTATGTGACTTTAAAAGCTTGACCCCTTAAAGTTTGTCTGTTGAGATGTCACCCTGCAGTTACCCTGGGGCCCTTCACTGTGTAGTGTAACCGGTTTGAGAAGTGGCTGTTTCAATGTTAGCTGAAGTTCCTTATAAAACCAGCCAGGCTGGGAGGTCGTTTGTCTCTGATCCAGTTGCCATGGTTTGATTATTCTTGGCTTACATGAAACTTGGAAGGGAACTAAAACCTCAGGTGAAAAGCAACCCACACCACCATAGCATGAGAAAGAGCAGACCGCAGATAGACTCACCAGTGTGGATGACCCTCACAGAGACCAAGCTGAGCAAAGGGACCCTGCATTTGTCTGAGGTTCAAGGACAAGAAACAATGACCAAGAGTGAGAGGGATGGGAAGAAGAGTTATCTTTGGAAGATTATTACTTGGTGGGGAGTTGGCACCAGACCAGCTTGGAGAATGTTCTGTCTTGATCTGGAATCCTTGTGAAGTGTATACACATCTATAAAGCCATTGAGCTAAATGCTTAAGTCCTGCATGTTTTGCTGTATGTATTTTTTCACCTTAATAGATTTTTTTTTTTTTAAAGGCAGCTGTAAATCTGACAACAGCCCACTGGGGAAAAACTCTACCTTCATATTTTGGGTTGTCAGAAGAATCATGACATACTATTGAGTAGAAAAATAGAAAAATGTGTCAGGACTTTTCTGATGATGCAACACATGCATTGAGTCAAAAATCACCAAGCAAAGGCACATGGTTGGGCAATAATAAAATTAAACATGGGAAACTATTACAAAATAAGCAGTTTCTTTGAAATCTAGTCGAACTGAGCACCTAACATTATGAGCCCACTGTGCAGATACAGAGATCTCAAAGGCCTAGAGAACACAGGAATGACGACTTCTTGTCCTTCAAAATGCTGCCAGCTCAGAAAGTGTCTGAAGAAGCAGTTGTACGGGCTTTTTGATCAAGGCATTGGATCAAATGGGGAAGCAAATAAGTTGTTAGTAAGGTTGGGGTTTTGTCCAAATCTATAGACTCAGCATTGCAGGGAGAGTCTTCCAGAGGTGGAGTGTGGTCAGTACTGTCACGACAATGGTTTGAGTTTTGCAGTGGTAGGAGGCCCGGATGTTCAAGTCCCTAGCCATGAAGACATATCTGAGACACCCTCTCAAGGATATTCCTGGGGAGAGTTTTTGCCTTTATTCTCCTATCACCTGTGCACACTTGGTTGTATTGTGTGTAAATGTTTTCCATGAGTATCTAGCATTTTTCCCTCTTTGCTTGAGCCACATCTGCTTGTGTTATGGAATAGCCACTGCAAGGAGGCTAACTTGTCACTTCAAGCAAGTGGCTGCTCTGATTTCCTCCTCCTCTTCCCTCTTCTCTCTAAGCCAGTGGCTTCTCTGGTAGAAGTGATGCTTGGTGTTATGGGGCCACAACTGCTTGGTTGGGAAACTGCCCTGTCAGGTCTGGGTGCCGTAGGCGAGGGGAGGCTGAGAGCTGGCAATGCTGCAGGAGGGTGCAGAAATGTGCCTATCTGGGCATAGACAAGGCCCACTCCGTGACTGAGGGAAGACACGGCCTGGGCTGAATGTGGCACGGGAGGCTTTTCATCCTTTGTCATAGAGTCAGGGCTGCGAGAAGGGTGAGCCACTCTGTTCCCTACATCAGGCCTGAAGTCTCCACCTGGAACTGAAACTGGAATGCTTACAAGAGGTAAAAATGGTGCAGGGATGGCGAGCTCAGCACCCAGCCCTGGGCGGGGAGGTGCCCTGTGAATGCACCTTTCTTCTTCCTGGAAGGTCAAGAGCCCCGCATGTCCGGGGGTGCTGCCTGTCTTTGCAAGCAGGGTCATTCTCAGACTGAAGTATCAGAGCCTGGAATTTTCTTCCCAAGTCTGCTTGCACAAAATGTTTAGATCAAATGCATGCAAATAGATTAAGAAATAAAAGGCAAAACACCTCAGGATTGATGGAAATCCTAAGAGT
This sequence comes from Tupaia tana, assembly GCA_026018925.1. Lineage (NCBI taxonomy): Eukaryota > Metazoa > Chordata > Mammalia > Scandentia > Tupaiidae > Tupaia > Tupaia tana. The sequence continues at coordinate 53,115,102 of JAKSZU010000015.1, forward strand.
GAAAGATAATAAGAACATTCTTTATTTCAGCTCCCGCTCCTTCCAAAATTCAGTTTCCTAGGTGGCTTCCAAACACTGGAAGGGGGAGGCAGGACCCAAACAACTGTTTCCCATAGCAGGAAAGCCCCTGAGGTCTCTTCCCGTGCTAGCGAAGTGCCCGAGATCCTGCTCCACCTTGTCTGATGCACTGAGGGGTGGGGAATCTTTCCTGACCCAAAGCGAATTCCTGCAGAGCCCCCCTCACTCCGGTGCCCTCGAACCTGAAGCCGAAAGCCCTGGCCTTCCCCAGGTGGTGTGGCTGCCCAGAGGGTTTTTTTCTCTGCTTTAGTTCAGCACCTCCCCTTGCTCTGAAATCTGTCCAGATGAACTGAATTCGAAGGATCCTTCCAATGCACACAAGAAGGCCAGGCCCCCCATGTCACTGTCTCTCCCTCCTTTTTCTCTCTCTCTTTCACTGTCGGTACTAAGATCATTTACAGGCTCTTGCTGGCTCCTAGTCTCCCCCTCATTCTCCTCTCCCTGACGTCTCCCACCCCCAGATTACACAATTCCTCCTGCCCCCCCACCCCAGCTAGTGTTCACTCCCTAACCTAGTTAGCTCTAGACCCCCCTCTCACCCTTTGCTTATCCTAATTTTCATTAGAAAACTCTGTCTGAGTGTCTTTCTGGTTAGTGGAATTATTCTGAGTTTCTAAACTTCCCTTTCTGTGTCTTCACGTGTTCGGTGGCGCTAAGGACCTCTCCAACCGCACACTGCAGCCTGTATGAACTGCCGTCCTCCTCAGCACCTGGTAAGCAATGCCACGGGGCCACTGCACAGACGTTGTGGGGAAGGTGTGCTTCTGTCTATGAAGATGTCAAGCTGAGAGCTCGAGTAAAGAAACAATATGCCCAGGAGACTTGCATATTCCATTCTCACTGGACGAACCAGCCCCTCTATGAAAAGCAAGCCGATGGCCACCTACTTTGTCCTTTACTGGGACCCTGTTGTCCCCAGGTGGGGGGATCCTCTGGTAGGCCATGGGGGCAGAGGGTGACCCACAGCTGGGGACAGGCATAGACAAGGTGGACCACCCAGACCCTGCTTGGAGAAACCTGTACAGGGGACATTGCTTTCCTCCCACCTCCCTGGAGTCTGCAGTGAGGTTCTCAATCTGATCGGATTCCCCGCGGACAGTCACCCAGACACCTGGTTGCCAGGTGATCCTATTTTGAACAAGCCCTTCTGTCTTCCCACTACAGAGGCAACTCCTACCCAGCAGAGTATCGGTCATTCCATCAGCCGACCTGGGCGGAGCCCGGGAAGCAAAACGAGGACAAGTGGGCTGTATCTCGGACCCCACGTGTCCTCTGCAGGTGGGCACCTGCTGCCGTGCCCTGGCTCGGGCAGTCTCTAGGACAGTCCTTGGGGCAGCGGAACTTGAAGGAAGGAATTGGGAGGATCAGAGTTCTAACTCGAGGGTTAGGGTAGGCCCATGCTCCCAGGACGTGGTCAGGAACCTCCTCTTGAGTTTGGCCAAGGACCCTCAGGCCACCTCTCCTATGGACAGTGCCAGCTGCCCCGCTTCCCTCAGCCAGAACATTGGGTTTGGTCCAGCAAAGATCAGAAAGCAAAGTGTGAACCTGGGCCAGAGGGGGGAGCCAGGACACCCCAACAGCGAGAGCGAGCCAAGAGCCTCGGAGGAGGCTTGTTCCAGGACCTGAGCGTGAGCGCTGGGGGATCCCCACAAGGGGGCGGAGGGAAACCCGGGAGGCCCTTGGAAGGAGGAGAGGCCAGTGGCTGGGTGCGGGCAGCGAGCGCTCTCGCGGCGTCCCCACTCTAGCAGCAGATGGGAAGAGGGCAGAAAGACCCTAGGTTTCTCTGAAAGTTTCCGGTGAATCCTTCTTTTGGAGATCCGCCTCTGGGCGGCGGCGGCGGTGTGTGTGCTTCCCGAGAGCGACCCGCCGAGCTGCCCCCTCCTCCTGGCACCGAAAGGTTGAAGGATTGTGCCCCGGGCTCCGTCCCAGCGCAGTCTCCTCCCCGCGCGCCCCCTCCCCGCAGTGCTGGCCAACGCGGGGCCGCGTCCCCGTGTAGCTTCCCGCCCAGAAGTCCCCCGGCCGCGGACCCCGGCCGGACTAGCAGCGCCGCTGCAGGCTGCAGGGAGCGCGCTCTGCCGTGCTCCGGGCTCGCTCGGTGCTCCCTGCGCGCCCCGGCCCCGGCCCCGGCCCGGCCCCAGCGCGCGGACCATGGACTAGGCGGGCGACCCCACGACGCGCTCTTCCAGCCGGCGAGGCCGGAGCCAGCCCGGGGTGGCCTCGCCAGCCGGCCGAGTTGGCCAGCAGCGGGCCCTCCTCCCGCCGGTCCTCTCCCGCTCCTCCTCCTCGTCGGCCGCCGCCCCCGCCTCCCAGCCGCCCCCGCCACCCCCGCCGCGCCGCCGCCCCTGGCCGAGCGCGGGCGCGGAGCGTGGGAGCCATGGCGCGCGAGCAGGAGAGGGACCCCGAGCGCCGGGAGGCGGCGGCGCGGGCGAGCGGCGAGGAGGAGGAGGAGGGGGGGGAGGAGGGACTGAGCGATAGCGAAGACGAGGGCGACGGCGAGGAGACGGGCAGCGCCGAGGAGGAAGAGGAGGCGGAGGCGGCGGCCGGGTGGGAGCGCAGCGAGGACGCGCGGCTGCTGCGCGCAGGGCTGCCTCCCGCAGCTGTCCCCGCCCGGGCCGCCCGCGACAGGAGCGGCCGCTGCCCGCTGGGGCAGCCGCCCGGCCGCCCGAGGATGCCGCCGCCCGGCGACGAGGACCGCGCGCGTCGCCGCCGCCGGCGCCGCCGGAGGGACCTTCTGCTGAGCCAGCTCTGCTTCCTGGCCTCGGTGGCGCTGCTGCTCTGGTCGCTGTCGAGCCTGCGAGAGCAGAAGGGTGAGTGCTCGCTGCCTGCCCCGAGTGGGCGCTGCGGCTCGGGCGCCTCCGCACGGGGCTGCTGCGGTCGGCCCGGCGGTGCCACCTTACCGGACTAGCGGGGCGAGCAGGCTGGGTCGGCGGACGGAGGTGCCGGGCACAAGGACTCTCCCTTGCCCTCAGAGGGGCGCTGGAGCGTGGAGAGGAGCAGCGGCCGTCTGGCTGCCCCTAGAACCTATACCTATGCCTCCTGTCTCATGCCTATGCCCTTCTTCCTGCAAGCTGGAGGGACAGGTGGTGGCGGTTGGGGTGTGTGTGCGGGGGGAGGTTTTACCCTAAACAAGCTCCCCACAAAGCCGGTGATAAAGTTGCCCTGGTAAGATACGGTCCCTGTGCAGGTACCCACCTGTGCACTCCTGGGCTTGTGGGAGGACTGAGGGGCTGGTTGGCACAGAGTTGCATGTGTTCTCCATAGAGAGCAGGCGGGCTGGTCAGGTAGAACATGCCTCCCCGCCTTTCCAGCAGGGTGCCGGGAACTTGGGATGGGAAGTGTTGGCCATCCTCCCAGGGCTCAGGAATGGACTGGTTTCCCCAAACACACCGCTCACTGGGAAGACATGGACTCCTTTCCCCGCCGTCCCTTTTCCGGACTTGCTGCTGTGAAAGACATGACTGGCCGGGACTACCGTCTGCGGCGGGCCCACCCCCTTCACGGTGCCCTGCACTGGGTCTGCCCTTTAACCCACAACTTTTGTCTCGTTGCCCTTGGCCTTTCTTGTGCTGAAATAGATCTTGGGCAGAAATGTGCTCAGAACAGTTGTCCGCTGAAAACAATTTGGACCCCGGAGTGCAGCTGTCTAAAAAAATGAAGGAAAGGCTTGTAAGAATAACTGTTGTAAAATGGGTTTATATCTCGGCCGTTCAAGTGGCATGGTTTGTAGGAAAACAGCCATATAAATGGTTGAGAAAAGGCAGTTACAAAAATGTGTTCTGGTGTTACAATTGAGCTCTAAGACAAGGTGTTATGAAGTGCAGAATAAGGACATTTTCATAGTGATTGTAAAATATTTTTAAAGGTGCCATCAATTAAAACAGGAATCTTTCCCAAACTGGCTCATCTCAGGCTTGGCGGTGAAGCCGGAGGGCGGCTGGGTCTTTACTTAGATCCCAGCAGACCTCTTGACAGTCTTCATCATATATGGTAATAGGAGATTCCCTCCTGGTCTTCCGTGAATCCCCTAGGACTTGTGAATCTCCCAGGTGCTCCTCAACCCCAGACCACCTGGCCGCAGGTTGTGACTTCAGGGAGGGGCTGTGAGGCAAGCAGGACCTTGCTCCAAGGGCAGATTCAGATCTGCTAGTCCACAGCCTACTAGCCGAATCTCATTAAGGGGGCTCCTGATTTTTATGACTCAAAAGCCAGTTTATACTTCATGCTACCTTTGGAAAGGGCCATTCCAAGTCGATTACATGTTGGCTGTTTCCAGCCTGTTGGGTTTCTGTGACTCACAGAGTTCCCACCACTTTCTAGGGTCTAAGAGTCATGTTTCTGGATGGAGAATGAGACCTATATGGTTAAGTCCATCAACTGCAGGGGACTGCCCTAGGCCCTGGAAACAGCTGGGATGTTTGCAGGGAGAGGGTGTCAGACACTCTGCAAACTTGAAACCTGGTAACTACGGTGCCATTTTGAAGTGGTTTCCGTGGCAGTAATGATTCTGTTCAGGTGCCACCAACTGAAATTTAGTCCCACCGCATGGCCCTCTCCTCCATCCCATAATTTTCTCCCTTTCTCCTTCCTACCATTCCTATTCTTTTTCTCCCTCTCACTTCCTGTCCACCCCCAACCCCACCCCCAGCTATGCTGGGCTTAGGAAGACCCCGCACTCCCCCGCAGCTATGTTGGGCTTAGGAAGACCTCCCACTCCATAAGCTACAAACCTAGCAGGTTAAGGGGGAAGCTGACCGCCTTCCATCTGATTCCCCAGATCACACACTGGTTGTAGCCCTCCCTTTAATCAGCTTTTCTTCCACTGAATATTGATGGTTTCAGTATGTGATGCACAGCATTATTTTGTAGCCAGAAACAGGTTTTGAGATAATTTTAACGTTAATTAATGCATGCGAATCAGCAAATTATTATACTTTTAGGCAGAAAATTGCCACTGAGCATTTGTTGTAAGCATTTGAATAGTGATTTTCACCCTGGAAATGTGGGGGCTGCTCTATTTAATGATCCTTTCAGGGTGGATAGAAAGTTGGGAACTCAGTCTTGTTTTAAAGACTTCATGACTTAGAGAAGTTGAGTGATTGGCTTAAGGTCACACAGCAACTGCCAAGTAGAGGGAGGAAAACAGCCTGAGGTGACCCGGCTCTTTGTTCCCTGGTATTCATGTCATCTTCTGGGTGCAGCTTTGTAATATTTATATAATCCCATGGGGGGACCTTCATGATGATCAAAGGTAATATTTTCATTTATTCACCTTGAAAGCCACACAGTGATTGTTAAGTATAACTTCTCAGAAGATTGTTGATTAATGCATATTGATCTTTCTTTTTTTTTTTTTAATAAAATAGTTCTTTTGCCAAACCAACATAGAGACGTGTGGCAGTTATGTTATATAATGCTGTATAACATTCGTAATCATGTGGAATCAGAGATCCCTTTTTTAACATTTAACTGAACTCAGACTTGGTTATGTACTGGCAAGTTTCAGTGATAGACTGAAAGGTTTCCGGTATAGCCTGTATTTGGTTATATGTAGTGTAGAAAAGAATTAACATTGATTCTTTTCCGTTTAGATGGAACATGAAGGCTGTTTAATTTAGGTCAGGAAGGGTTAGTGCTGGAATCAAGGAAAATGTTAATTTTGACAATAGCAAAAGCAATAAAGCAATGATAATAGCTGGGATTTGGTGGGCTCTTGAGTTCTAGGCCCTGTGCTAAGCACAACTTGTATGTCTCGCTTTATTTAATCTGCAAAAACTCTTCAGTCCTGGAATCCTTCAGCGGTAGAGGAAGGAAGGTGAGCCCGAGGTGTGCCCTATTTAGTTGTTGTGGTCGAAGATCTTATTTTTGATCTCTGTCTTCAAAGCCAATTGAAATAAAAGTATTAGATTTGCTAACGAGTGCTTTCTTTTCTTTTTGCAATGAAAATGGATTACTTTTATGTGTTTTTGAGTGGTTGGAAAGTGTGTAATTTTTCTTTGATATCAACTACCCGGCTATCTTTTTTCAGCAGTGGCGTGGATAAAGCCCAAACATTCTTATTCAGGATTCATTATAGATATCCTCTCCAGAAGGTTCTCAAGAGATGACTAGCAAATAAGAAAATACATATACACACATATACATATATACACATGTGTATACATGTATATAAAATTTTGAGTTACTTTCTGTCTCAGTTACTATTGCTGAGTAACAAACCACCCCAAAGCTTAGTGATGTAAAACAACCATTTTATTTTTCTCGCTCATATATTGGGTCAGGAATTTGGGCAGGGCATAGTGGGGATGACTAGCCTCTGCTCCACTATGTCTGGGGCCTCAGCTGGACTGGCCAACTGGACAGTTGGTCTGTTGGCTGGACCCTCAGCTGAGCTGTCAGGCAGAACACCTACATTAAGCCTTTCCACATGGTCTCTCCATGTGGCTCAGTTTGACCTTCCTCAGAGCATGGCAACTGGTTTCCAAGAGAGTGTCCCAAGAGAACAAGGTGCAAGTACATGGCATTATTTTGTCCCAGACTCAGAAGCCACATGATGTCACTTCTGCAGAGACAGATGTCAGCTCAGGTTCAAGGAGAAAGGACATAGACACCAGTGGTCGTTCAGTGGAGGAGTGTAAGATCACCTTGTAAGAATATGTGTAATGGGAGATATCATTGTGACTGTCTTTGGAAAATCCCGAGATTGGAAGTGACCGTAACTTATGAGAGATTGTAGACATCTCCCAAGAAGGTCGATGGTGAGTGAATAAAACACAGATGAACATACATACATATGCACAGGCACACACACGTGTATGTTATCTTTGAAATATCTTCCAATGACAAAAATAATGCTGCTCACCTTAACTGGCGTCCAGTCCGCAGGTGATAGTGAAAAGGGGGCTGTAGTGGCGATGTGAACTGCAAACTGAAATGGCAGGTCTAAGAGCCCATCTGCCTTCATAGCTTCCCATGCTTCAGAGGGCTACAACACAATGTTTTTATTATTTTTAAGTTTACTTATTTATTTCTTTATTGCTTCCATGAGCAAGAGAGACAGAGAAAGAGAGAGACAGGTACCCCCAACAGGATCTTCATGCCATGATCCACCCCAAGCCTCAGCCAGCTAGGACTTGAGGATGTGAACCTGTGACCTTCCCATGTGGGTTAGCCTTGCAGTGTTGAGTTACCACTGTGCCCCTGTGCGCCTCTTCCACACAACATTTTGACCTTTTATGTAGCTCAGAGCAAGGCTTTGCCAGACTCTTCTTACCTCCTTTCTCTCATTTCCCCTTTCCATTCTTCATAGTCCTGGCCTTTCTTCTGCTTCTCAAAGGGATGACATTTCTTCTGGCCAGCCCCTCTGTCTGGACTGGTACCTCCACTACGGTAGCTAGTTAATCCTTCATGTGTGGGCCCAAGATCTTCTCAACCAGACTGTATTCTTTTCTTGGATTACAGTTTGTTTTTCCTTCAAAGCATTCCTTTTTCTTTTTAAAAACTTATTCATTTATTTCTTCTGTGAGAAAGAAAGAGAGACAGGCACCTCAAATAGGGTTCTTTATGCCATAATCCGTCCCAGCCTCAGCCAACCCCGGATCATGGGCACATGCACCCCTGGTTTGCTCTGGCAAGTCTCAGGACACCAACTCGAAACTTTTGCCGTTTAGGTCCAGATACTTGACTTCCGTGCCACTGCCCAGCTGCCCTTTGGAGCACTTCTCACAGTTGGCAATTCTGTATTTATTTGGTCCTGATTTGCATAACATTTCCTCTTCAAAAGATTCTAAACTTCAGGGGACCAGCAGTTAGTGTAATGGCTATATCGCTGGACTCCCATGTAGTTGACTGTGGTTCAAGTCCTGGACCCGGTGGCTTAAACTCATGCCAGGTGCGTGTGCATGCGTGCCCAAGATCCCGAGAGGAGAAGGGATTGCAGCATGGCCATCCCCCCTGGGGGGGTGATTTCTCGCTTTCTGTCTCTCTGGCGAGCGCACACGCACCCTCTAGCAAAAACCTCTCAAAAAAAAAAAAAAAAAAAAGATTCTAAATTTCAGGGTGTCAGGGATGCAATGAACTTTCTGGACCTTTGTCACCCCAGTCACTTAACCTGTAGCAAGGAGCTCAGAAAATATTTTTTAAATATGGAAGCAAAAAGAAAAGATACTTGTTAAATAAAGAAGCTCTCTTGAATTTGCCTTTATAGAGCCTGTGGTGACAACTAGCTCCTGGGTGTGAGGAGCCCAACAGCTGGCACACACTTTGTTTCATGATTTCAAATTCTGCCCAACCCAGCAAGTAAGATGTTGTTACCTGTGTTTTCATGGTCACACTGAGCTGGAGAAGAGTGGAGTGCCATGCCTGGGAGCCAGTTTGTGAAGTGGCAGGACTGGAACCCAAGCCTACCTACAACAGGGCTGCCCGCCTCCGCATTTTCCAGCCTTGGCTGAGGAGGACGTGAATAGAAGGTGGGGAATCACCCTGCCTTTTTCTGTCAGGGGAGTAAAGGAGTAACAGAAGGTTGCTTTCATAGAAGCCGTATTTTAGAAACACATTGCTTTTCAACCTTTTCTATTTTCTGCATAAACATATATAGATGTGTCTCTTTCCTCCTGGCTTTTCTTAGCTGCTCATCAACCCAGATTTTTCTCAAAGATTTCCTCTCCTTGCAAGCTTCGAATCCTTGTGGGAAGATTTTTTTACCCTGGAGGGTTGGCAAAGCCAAAAGAATTGCAAAACCAGCTATTTGCTGCGAATTCCAAGGCCTGGTGGAAGTTGGCTGATAGGACAGGATTTTGGCAACTCTCTTTTTCAGTAAGGCGGTTTCTTTGCCTTGAGAAAAAATAACTTTTTGTTGCGGTAGGGGAGTAATAGTACATAGACGTTCATAATAGGGAAACTGAGGTACAGGGTGTTCAGAAAATGGCCTTGCCAAAGCCAAGGGGGTTGTGCTGCCAGGACGGTAATTGGCGTTTTCCTGGCCTATTCCTGCCTTCTTCTGTTTCTGCAGTGTCTGTTTGGCAATTATTTTTATTCCTTGTTTGCAGTAGTTTAAAACATGGTGTTATCCTGTAGGATTTGAGAATCTGTTCGATGCAAATGGAAGGACATTTTCTGTGAGCCAAGTGGAGATGGGCTGCAGGTCTTCTAGGGTTCCAACTGCTGTTCTCTCCTCGTGCCTCTTGTGGTCTGAGGGTGGCAGTGCTTGTCACTGGGGCTGGTCCTGGGGCTTTGCTGTTCCTTGCTGTACTTGCTGGAGAAAGACAGGAAGATCCAGGGGAGAGGGAGTAAGAAAAATCACCCTGCAATGAGATGTGCTCACCCCACAGTCTCTTCTCCTCCATTTCTTCATCCTATGAAGATTTTGAGTGTGCATGCGCGTACACACATGCACACACACACACAAACACACACACACGCAAATGCACTTAGCCTGTCTTTCAAGCCATTGGGGTTGGTATTTGAACTGCAGCAGGAGCAAATAGAAGATACTTGTTAAGTAAAGAAGCTCTCTTGAATTTGGCATTATAGCATCTGTGGTGACAACTAGCTCCTGGGTGTGAGGAGCCCAACAGCTGGTACACACTTTGTTTCATGATTGCGAATTCTGCCCAACCCAGCAAGTTAGATGTTGTTACCCGTGTTTTCATGGTCACACTGAGCTGGAGAAGAGTGGAGTGAAACTCTCTTTAATGGAACCCTTTGAGGGAGTCACTGCCTGGATTCCAATGGTGTAAGACACAGGGACTTCCATCCATTCATTCATTAAACATGTGGCAGCTTTTTGCTAGTTGCTGGGTGTCAGTGTCCGTGGAGTCAGATGGTCACCCAGAGTTTCCCTCTTCACAATGCTCAACTTGAGAGAGAACATCAGATTTTTGAGAATCATGAGCGATATTGATGAGGAATTCAGCATGGCACAGAAGAGGTCATAGTGATCAGGAGAAGCTGGACCCTGGAAAATAAAAGGAGTTAGACTGATTAGGAATGAGGATTGGAAAGGCAAACTCATAGAAAAGTGGAAACAAGATATAGGCAGCCAGTTTACAAAAAAGAAAAAAAGCAATTGCCATTGACCAGAAGATGCAAATAAAATCTCTATATTGTAGGGGCCATGGTGGCATGGTGGTTAAGGCATTGGACTCCACATGGCCAACTGCAGTTAGAGGCCTGGACCTGGAAGCTTGCTTTTACTCTCTGTTTCTCTCTGGTCCAATTGAATAATAATAATGAATAAAGTTAAATTAATAATTACTTTAAAAGTTCTATATCGTACACAAGGAAATCTAAATTTTAAAATAATGATATGCCATTTTTAAGGATGAGACTGGCAAAAATTAAAGCCTATGATAATATCATGGGTTGATAAAGGTGCAGAAGAAACAGCATCCCTCATTGACTTCAGACGAGGAGGGAAATGACACCCCAAATAGTGCGAGGGACTGCACAGAGGGGTCAGAAAGGAGGTGGGAAATTAGAATGGCCACACGTAGGTGTCTGAGACTTGGGTAGAAACTCATGTTACCTGGGCTCACCTATCGACTATGGAGCATGTTAATCATGACCCCTTTCAACTCTCTGGTTTAGAATTTAAGCAGCATCTTGAGAGAACAGAGGAAAAGCCTACATAAGTTCTGAAACTGTCCAAACCAATAAAAGTTGCTTATTTAAATCATGAACTCTAGCAATTATTCTTTGCTAGTCAGTAACTTTTCTTTTTAAGACTGGGTTTTTCATGTCACGATCCTCCTGCCTCATTCTCTCAGGTGGGACCACAGGTGCACACCACTATGCCTGCCTCTTTTTTTAAATTTTTTTATACATATATATATATATATTTTTTTTTTTTTGAGAGGTTTTCGCTATAAGGCAGGTACACTCGCCAGAAAGACAGAGAGACAGAGAGAGACAGAAAGTGAGAAATCACCCCCCGGGGGGATGGCCACGCCACAATCCCTTCTCCTCCATTCTCCTCTCAGGATCTTGGGCATGCATGCACACGTGCCTGGCGTGAGTTTAAGCCAGCGGGTCCACGACTCGAACCGCGGTCAGCTACATAGGAGTCCAATAACATAGCCATTGTACCAACTGCTGGTCCCAGGATGTTTTTTGTTTTTTATTTATTTATTTTTTCCTGGCTCTTTTTTAAACACAGTCTTGCCATGTTGCCCAGGCCAGCCTCAAGGGCACCATCCTTCTGCCTCAGCCCCTGAATTGCTGGGCTTATAAGTGCAGACCACTGTGCCTGGCCTTAGGTTGGACCAGAAATTGAACCCAGGCCTCCCATGTGTTCCCAGCCAATGGAGCACCATGTCTAGGCAATACTCAATAGCTATTTTAGTCCTAGGAACGCATGAACAAATGAACTTCTCTCATCTAGGATCTAGTTTGGGGGATTTCACATTTGCAACTTTCACATTTGGAACCTATAGCTTTTTTTCCTTTGTGTTTCTGCATTGTTTGATCTTATTTCACTTTAGTGAGCCAGTCTGCGTGGAACCTGCACCTGTGAAGGTCTGGAAGTAACAAGCAGATTTCTTTGGGACGTTGATATCAGAACAAAGGAGGGACCAAGCCTGGTGGTACAAGTTTAGGGTGTTGTTATGCGAGGTTGAAGCCACGTGGAAGACCCAGGTTCATTTCCTGGGTCAACCTTGACAGTCTATGGCTGTGATCCTACCTAACTGGGAGATTGAGGTGGAGGACTGCAAGGGTGCAAGGGTGCCTAAAATATATCCCCCCTTTCTCTTTCTCTCTTCCTCTCCCTTTTCTCTCATAAAAAAATAAAAAAGGAACAAAGTACATGATAAGGATTGCCAGGAGAAGGAAGGTACCGCAAATTGACATCAGGAAGTCAGTAGTGCCAGTATTTTTTAGAAGAGATTTTTGCTATAGGGTGCATGCACTCACTAGAGAGACAGAAAGAGAGAAATCAAGAAATCACCCCTCCATGGGGGATGGCCATGTTGCAGTTCCTCCTCCTCCACTCTCCTCTTGGGATTTTGGGCATGTGCACACATGCACCTGGCATGAGTTTCAAGCCGCCAGATCTGTGACTGTAACCATGGTCTGCCATGTGAGAGTCTAGTGCCTTAACCTCTATGACACCTGTTGGCCCAGTAATGCCATTTTTTTTCTTTCTTTCTTTTTTTTTTTTTTTTTTTTTGAGAAGTTTTTGCTATAGGGTATGTGTGCCCACCAGAAAAACAGAGAGAGAGAGAGAGAGAGAGAGAGAGAGAGAGAGAGAGAGAGAGAAAGCAAGGAGGGATGGCCACACTGCAATCCTTTTTCCTCTCAGGATCTTGGACACATATGCACATACATCTGGTGTGAGTTTAAGCTACCAGGTCTGGGACTTGAACTGCAGTCGACTACCTGGGAGTCCAGCGATGTAGCCATTATGCCATCTGCTGATCCCCACCCCCACCCCAGTAATGCCATTTTAAAAATAAAGTATGAGGGTCAGCTCTGTGGTCTGGTGGTTAAGGCAGCCAGATACCACATAGTCCACCCTGCAGTTAGAGTCTCAGATTTGGCATCTTGAAAAACAGGCTGGGTAGGCATGCATGCATGTCCAAAATCCAGAAAAGAAGGAGAGATGGAGAAGGGATGGCATTATCTCCATTCTCCATGGAGGATGCTTTCTCCTTCTCCCTTTCTCTCTGGTGACCACACACTCACTCTCTCTCTCTCTCTCTCTCTCTCTCTCTCTCTCTCTTTTAGAGGTTTCTGCTATAGGGTGTGTGCGCTCACCAGAGAGAAACAGAGAGACAGAAAGTGAGAAACCATCCCCCAGGGGGGATGGCCATGCCGCAATCCCTTCTCCTCCATTCTCCTCTCAGGATCTTGGGCATGCATGCACACGTGCCCGGCGTGAGTTTTAAACCACCGGATCCGGGACTTGAACCACGGTCGACTACATGGGAGTCCAGTGACGTAGCCATTACGCTAACTGCTGGTCCCGACCACACACTCTCTCTAGCAAAAAAATTTTTGTTTTGAGAGATTTTTGCTATAGGGCACATGTGCTCGCCAGAAAGACAGAGAGAGACAGAGAAATAGAAAGCGAGAAATCACTCCCCAGGGGGGATGGCCACGCTGCAATCCCTTCTCCTCCACTTTCCTCTTGGGATCTTGGGCACGCACACACATGCACCTGGTGTGAGTTTAAGCCACTGGGTCCGGGACTCGAACTGCAGTCAACTACGTGGGAGTTTAGCGACATAGCCATTACGCTAACTGCTGGTCCCTCTAGCAAAAAGTTTTTAAAAGGTGGACTATGAAACATTCATTTTGTGACATTGTGACTTTGAGAGCTGGTGGCCCATCTAGGTGGAATGTATAGCTGACGGGTCAAAGTCAAGGTTGCATACTTGCAGCTTCAAATGGTTAGTGAGTTGTTATACATGAGAGTGAAATTCTATCTTTGGTTAGCTGGATGGTTCTCTATCTTCTCCACACATAATTATAATCACCTAGGGAACTTTAAGCGCTGCTGGTTCTGAGTCCCACTCCCAGAGATTCTGATGTAATGCTCCTGGGGTGGCCTAGGCATTGGGGTTATTTTATTTTATTTTTAGAAGTTTTTTCCATAAGCCGTGTGTGTTCCCTGGAGAGAGAGAGAGATAGATACAAAGACAGACAGAGAGTATGAGGGAAAGTGAGAAATCATCCCCTAGGGGATGATAGCCATGCCGCAAACCTTTCTTTTATCTCCTCTTGGGGTCTTGGGCACACACGTACATGCACCTGGTGTGATTTTCAAGCCACCTGACCCGGGACTAGAACCGAAGTTGGCCATGTGGGAGTCCAGTGACATAACTACCTGCTTTCCCGGTGTTGGGATTTGTAAAGTGATGTAGATGTTGTCAATGTGCAGCCAAGACTGAGACCACTAGGTTAGTGTAACCGCCAGTACTTGCCTCACCATGGCTGTATAAATGCTCTTGTCACTGAGCTCTGAAATAGTCTATGCTTAAGTTTCCAAACCTGAACATGAATTAATATTTGTGTCACTGCTTAGTTTCCTAAAGCTTCACCACTATTTTTAAGCCTAAACTTTCCAGTTTTCTTGATCTACTCTTTAACTTTTTAATTGATTTTCCTTACTCTTTTACATTTAATCACTGTGCACTTTTACAGCATACAAAATGAATTTTCTCAGCATGAGTACACTGCATATTAGTCCAGTCAAAGATATTCCTATACACATTATCATCAACAGATACTTTTTCATTTTTGTGTCCATTAAATGTTTTGCCTTTTTGCCCCCTTGATTCCTCCCTCCCACGCCCTCATTGCCCACTGCACTGTCTCTAGTAGCTACAATTGCTCTCCATGCTTTTATACCACTCCTTCAACCAAATAATAGGTACAACGACATTGAGTGTACTATCAAGTTCTTTTTTGGAGGACATCCTTATCGGATTCTTTTAGCTTGGCCTAGTCTGGACAGGTTGCTTGTTAAGTCTGCTGCCCAGCTGTCGTCTTGTGGTTCCCTTCAGCTTCATCTAGCTTCATTAAAGAATAAAGAATTCAACCCCAGCCTCAGCTAGCCAGATCATGGGCATACACAAGTGCCTGTGTGTAGTGTGTACAGGGAAGCTTTAGGACTTGAACCACAGACCTTTCCATATGGATCCAGCTGTGTTACTGCTGCACCACCATCTGACTCCCACCTTGCACAATTCTTTCAGCTTTCACTTCTCTCTTTTTTGTGTGTTGGGGGAGGTTTTTGCTATAGGGCGCATGCACTCGCCAGACAGACAGAGAGAGACAGAGAGACAGAAAGCAAGAAATCAGCCCCTGGGGGGAAGGCCACACCACAATCCCTTCTCCTCTCGGGATCTTGGGCATGCACACACATGTGTCCGGTGTGAGTTACAAGTCACCGGGTCTGGGACTCGAACCATGTTCGACTAAATGGGAGTCCAGCGACATAGCCATTACACCAACTGCTGGTCCCTCAGCTTTCACTTCTTTTGAAAGCCCTGGTTCCTAGAACTCATGAATGTGTCTACTTGGCAGTGTTATGTTTTGGGGGACCATACACACTAGTACACTGCCTTCCACTATCGTCAGTGTGGAAAGTAAAAGTTTGCAACTTCCTGTGTTTGAAAATATATTCCTTTTACCTCCACACTTAGAAATAGGAGGGGTCGAGAATTTAGATTGCATGACTTTGTTCTTGGAATCTTGAAAGCATTGCCTGGATGTGTTCTAGTTTCCAGTGTTGCCTCTAAGAAGTCTTAGTTTTTAATTTTTTTAAAGCCTGTTTTCCTCCTCTAAAAGCATGTGTGTGCTTTGCTTTGCTTCTAATATGCTGTTTCCTCCGAATTCTGATTGTATCACAATTTTATGACTGATATGGGTCTGTTTTTATCCATCTTCCTTAATCTATCTTCCCCCAGGATCTATTAATATGGAAGCTTGTGTTTTTCAGGTCTGAGGACTTTCCTTTTATGATTGCCTCCATCCTAAGTTTTCTTTGCTGTTTTTATTTTTTATTTATTTATTTTTCCTTTTTTTTTTTTTTTTTTAACCAGAGGGTGCTGCAGTCACCAGAGAGAGATGGAGTGAGACAGAGTGAGAGAGAGAAGTTAGAAAGTACCCCTCATGGGGCATGATCATGCACAAATTCTTTCTCCTTCATTTGTCCCTCCCTTTAGAATTTTGGGCATGCACACCCATATGCTGGCATGTTTCTCAAGTTGCCTGGTCTGGGACTCAAACCATGGGGTTAGCTGTGTGGGATCCACCTCGACCACCAGGCCACAGGCTGGCCCTTCTTTCTGAATTGTCTGTTATTTGAATTCTGATTGTCCAGATTGTATGTTCTAAGTTTCTCATCGCTTCGCTCCCACTTCCTTCCTCCTTTTGCTCTAATTCCTGCAGATTTTCTTAACTGTATCTTCTAACTCTTAAAATTTCTGCTGTTATGTTTTAATTTCCAAGTGCTTTTCTTTTTTTTTTTCCTGTGGAAGTTATTTTTAATAGCATCTATTTGGCTTCCCCACTGCAATATCGCTTCTAAGTATATTCACAGTCGTCTTTGCTTTTCCTTGTGTGGACTCTGTTTCTCCACATTGCTGCTCTCCATTTGTTTTGTTCTGTTTTGTGTATTATGTGCTTTCTTCAGCCATCAGGGGATCTTTAGTGTCTACTTGTATTTATGATGTTTGAAAACTGTGGGAAAAAAGGGTTTTGTTGATTGCGAAGGTCTCTGTAAGGTGATCTGACCAGGCCATTTCCATGTCTCTCATTTTAGATATATTTTTTTGAGGGATTTTTTGCTATAGGCCTGGCAAAGTCTAGAGACCTTCTGTCTCTAGAGACCGAGAGACAGAAAGTGAGAAATCACCCCCTAAGGGGGACGGCCACACCACAGCACCTTCTCTTCCATTCTCCTCTTGGGATTTTGGGCACACATGCACACACGCCCCGTGTGAGTTTCAAGCCTCTGGGTCTGGTACTCGAACTGTGGTAGGCCATGTGAGGGTACTGTGACATAATCATTATACCATCTACTGGTCCTTAGATGTTTTTTTAAAGATTATTTATTTATTTCTCCCATGAGACAGAGAGACTGAGACAGAGAAGGGGGCAGAAACAAGAGAAGGAGGTGTCCCCAACAGGGTCACCATGCTTCTGTCCACCCCCAGTCTCAGCCATCCTGGATTACAGGTACATGTGTATGGGAGGTCATGGGACATGAACCCTGGACCCCTCCCATAGGGTACTGCTGTACCACTGCCTGGTCCTTCTAATTTTTGTTTTATTTTTTAATTTTATTATTTTTTAGAGTGATTTTTAAATTTTTTTTTTCCTATATGGTGCATGTGCTTGCTGGAGAGACAGAGAAAGACTGAGAGACAGAAAGAGAAATCACCCCCCAGGGGGTATGGCCATTCTGCAATCCTTCTCCTCCAATCTCCTCTGGGGATTTTTGGGCATGCATGCACACATGCCTGGCATGAGTTTCAAGCCTCCAGATCCGGGACTTGAACTGCTGTCAGCCTTGTGGGAGACCAGCAACATAACCATTATGCCATCTACTGGTCCCCTTATGTTGGTCTTTATCAGGAGGTGATCATAGCTCCCAGAGAAAGATCATTCCATGTCCTATGTTGAGAGGAAAGACCTGGTTACTTCTTGGACTTCAGAGAGGAAGCAGGGTAAAGGGAGATTTGCTCAGCCGACTTACCTCCTAGATTCAAGCGATATTCAGTCCTCACATCTATGAGTGTGAAAGGGTTGAATCATTTCTGTGTATATTAAGCAGGACCATCCCAAGCTATTTGAGTCAGCCTGCCTTCCTTCCTTCCTCCCTTTTTCCTTCCTCTCTTTTCTCTTAGCTGATATGCACATGGAACTGGTAGAAGTCGCTAACTTCTGGGAGAACTGCTATTCTGTGATGAGGAGCCTAATCTTCGCCGTATTTTTTCTTTTTCTTTTTTTCTTTTTTTTTTAAGTTTATCCATTCCTTTCTTTCATGAGTAAGAGAGACAGAGACAGAAAGACAGGCAGCCCCGGTAATGCCTCATGTCATGATCTCCCCCAAGCCCCAGCCAGCCTCCAGTCATGGGCACATGCATGCCTGGTATGTTCAGGCAGGTTTTTGGACATGAACATGGAACTTCCCATATCAGTCAGCCTCACAGAACATTGTGTTACTAATGTACCACCGTATTCTTTTTTCAGCTGAAATTTTTGCCAAATCACAGATTCACGTGCTGTTGTAGGAAGTAGTACAGAGACATCTCTTGTACATTTTTCCAATTTCCTTCAATGGTGGCATTTTGCAAAAGTATAGTGTAATGTAACTGGGTTAATCATATTGGTGGAATCAACTAAGCTTATCAGGTTTCTCCAGTTTTATTTGTAATCGTGTGTGTGTGTGTGTGTGTGTGTGTGTGTGTGTGTGTTGGCTTCTATACAATGCCTTCAGTGCCCTTATTTATTTATTTAGTTTTAGGATTTTTGCCATGGAGTGTATGTGCTTGCCAGAGGGATAGACAGAGGGAAATTGAGAAATCACCCCCCACCCCAAGGGTGATAGCATGCCACAGCCTCTTTTCCATTCTCCTCTCAGGATTGTGGACACACACTTACCACGCACACATTGTGAATTTCAAGCTGCTGGGTCCAGGACTTGAACTGTGGTCGGGCTATGTGGGAGTCCGGTGTTGTAACCATCACGCCCCCTGCTGACTCCTCATTGCCCTTTTATAACACAGCCCATGTACCTTTTAACATAGAAGGGGCAATGAATTAAATAACTTATATCACCTATTCCACAAATAAAGTCCATTAAAACTTAGAACCTCAGAAATTAAGGGAAATCCCACTCCCACTAACATTGTCCTACACATACAAGATTATAAATTGGTGGCAGAGAAATGTGAGTCAAGTCAGTTTACAGGAGTAAAATTAGGACGGGAGGATTTTCTCAGTCAGTGCCATTTTATTGCTCTCAGGTATGGTCACCTGAGCCAAGTGCCAGATAAAGGTCATGCCTGGCTTGTTAACACTGTCTTTACTGAATAATTTTTTCTGTCATTTGCACAATATTTCTGAATGAATGCTCCATGAAAACAGTTTATTCGGGTAGTTTGCTCATTCAAGCAGTTTAGCCATGCCCTGTGCATTATTACTTCCACCATTATTTGTTTCTCAGAGTGCTAGAGACTGAGGTGCTTTGGGGGGGGGCATTGAGTCATCATGTCTGATTTTATGTTTGAGAAAATGGATGTAAGAGAGTTAGAATTGGGGCCAGGACATTGACTTTCTTATTCCCCACTTAGTAAGTACTCAAGAAACAGCAGAAAATTAAGGTGTATTTAATGTAAATGAACTCTTGATAACATTATTTGAAATTCTGTAATATTTTTGAAGTGTTGGGATCTTTGGTGAGTTGATTTTTTTTTTTGCGTTCTTTATAGTCAGGGAGAAATGAGGGATTTTTAGAGTAAGTGACTTCTTGTAGCAAATAAGAGATTTGCATACTCAGAACTACTGGTGCCTTAGCACATTGCTAGCTTGCTATGGGAGAGTGTTTCCATCATTGGTTCTCCTTTTCTATTGGTAGTCACCTTGTATTATCATCACAATCTTTAACCGTTTTGAAAATGAATGACTGGGAACCAGCAGTTAGCGTAATGCCTATGTCGCTGGACTCCCACGTAGTCGCCCGCGGTTCGGGTCCCAGACCCGGTGGTTTAAAACTCATGCTGGGCGCGTGTGCGTATGTGCCCAAAATCCCGAGAGGAGAATGGAGGAGAAGGGATTGCGGCGTGACCATCCCCCCGGGGGGGTGATTTCTCACTTTCTGTCTCTGTCTGTCTCTGTCTGTCTGGCGAGCGCATGCGCCCTGTAGCGAAAACTCTCTAAAAGAAAAAAGAAAAAAAGAAAATGAATGACCATTAAATATTTTTGGAAGTGGGGGGAGGTCTTTGAACTTACAAGCATTTTTTTTTTTTTTTTAAATCCCAGTTATTGCAGTTCTGGGTTGCAATCAGCACATCACTTCCCCTAAAAAAGAAAGTTTCCCAGAACCTTAACACAGGTTTTAAAAGCCAAATGGTAAGGACTTCCTGAATGGGATTCCACAGTCTGATCATTTGAAATCACAGGTTCTTTTTTGGGCCATAAGTAGGAAGATAACTTATTGCCCCTACTTTTAATAAACCAAGCATAAGTAGAGATCACTTTCAAGTTTTCAGACGTTGTGACATAGTTCCTCCCTTATATATGTCAAAATTGATATTATACTATGTGTGATTGTTATTGAACTTAAATCAGGTTCGCTCGCCCAAGTGCTATAAAACTAAGCCATAGGCACATGATGTGATGAAGGAAAGTATCGCAAAGTGCAAAGCAAGGAGAGCGGGCAGCTCATGCTGAAAAGACCCGGTCTACCCGAGATGCTCCCCACATGCATTTTTAAGGGAAAAATTAGGGGCAGACTTCCCAGGCACATGATCAGTTCAGTGATTGGTTCAAGAGGGAGTGATCATCTCATGGGCATTCTTGATTGGTGAGGCCTTAGATAATCAAATTCCTCTTCAGGTGTCTGGAACCGTTCAGCCTGGAGTCTCTGAGCTCACAACCAGCAGTTTCCAGTGTACAAAACATCTTACATATTGAAAGGAAAACCTTCTTTCCCTTAAGTGAGAGTTTTAGAGGTCAAATGGTCCTCACTCATGGTCCATGTTGGTCATTATCATAACCAAAGTCTGAAGACTTACTCCTTACTCAGGGCCAATTACAATGCAAATAGACTTTATATTTCAGGAACCCTAGAAAATACATTAGGGGGTTCTTGCTTGGTTTCATAATGTCTTGAATCCTGGTTTTCAAATCAAAAACGAAAACCAAAAAGAGTTTAGGCCTTCACTGTTGGACACTAATTAAGGGAACCAGATTCCACATGACCTACCATGGTTTGAATTCTGGCCCCAGTGACTTGAAAAACACCCTGGATTATTTAGATTAATTAAGTTCATTAGCGAATAAATAAAATGGGTGGAAAAGGCATAGAAAGCAACCATGGATACCAGAGACAGTGTGGGAAGAGGGTGGGACACGGCAGAGGGTGAGATAGAATAGGGAATCAAGGATGGCAAAAAAAAAAAAAAAAAAAAAAAAAAAAAAAGGAAGAAAAGAAAAATATACAGGAAACAAGAAATTGGAAAATTATTTGTTGACGATAACATGTATGTTGATGTACTTGATTGAGCCAATATACAGTGTATTCTGGATGGGAAATCTCATTTTGTATGCTGTAATGATGTATAGTGAATGAATGTAAATAAATTTACACACACACACACACACACACACAAACACACATGACACTTGCATTCCCTAAATCCTGATGGGATGGAGCAATGAAGCAAAGGGATTATAGCATCATAACACTCCATTGTGGAGTGCTTTCTCCATCCTTCTCTCTGTGCTTCTCTGTCTCCCTGTGGCAGTAAAAAGAAAAAAAAAAGTTTAATAGGCTATTTAGTACCTCCCATTAAATTAAATTACATTTTTAACTCTAACCTTGATCTGCTCTCTGTCACTACTTTTGTGGTCTCGAGATTGTCATAGGAATGGAGTGCTACGCACAGTCTGTAATGCTTGGAGACTTGTTTCTTTCACTCAGAACTTTGCCTCTCAGATTTATCTGTTGGGAAAAGACATGATATATTTTTCTATGCAAAAATGCATCGTGATTTTTCTGACAACCCAATAAGTCATTTCATTTTCATTCTGGTTTTTGGGCTAAGTTCTGTTGCATTATATAGATACACAAGAACTTGTGTATCCATTTACGTATTGAAGAATATTTAGGTTCTTTTTAGTTTTGGTAATTGTGAATATAGGTGTTAGAAACATTCAGATCCAAGTTTACATTTATTTTTTCTTACCTTATTGCACTGGCTAGGTACAGTGTTGACTGTGAGAGACCAGGTAAGCCATATTTCATCATGGTGTTTCATTTTACACTTCCTGGATTTGATTTGATAATACTTTGAAAACTTTTTCATCTATGATCACGTGGGATATTGGTGTGTTCCCTTGCTGAGAGAGATGTGTGGGGCTAGGCAAGGAGATGAGAAAGCACCCCCAGGGGGTGGGAACCAGCAGTTAGCGTAATGGCTATGTCGCTGGACTCCCACGTAGTTCGACCGCGGTTCATGTCCCGGACCCGGTGGCTTAAAACTCACGCCGGGCGCGTGTGTGTGCGTGCCCAAGATCCCGAGAGGAGAATGGAGGAGAAGGGATTGCGGCGTGACCATCCCCCCTGGGGGGTGATTTCTCACTTTCTGTCTCTATGTCTCTCTCTGTCTGTCTGGCGAGCGCATGCGCCCTATAGCAAAAATCTCTCAAAAAAAAAAGAAAGCACCCCCAGGGGGGATGGCCACATCACAATCCCTTCTCCATTCTCCTCTCAGGACTTTGGGCACATGAGCATGAGCACGCAGGCACAAACACTTCCAGGGTGATTTTCAAATTGCCACATCTGGGACTCAAACCACACAGTTGGCCATGTGGGATCCAACCACCATGCCACCTGCTAGCCCTACTTAAAATATCTTGAAGTCACTCTTATTGTAGAAAGATGGTATTTGAGTGTTTTAGTTTGCCTTCTTTCTTTAATATTGAGGCTGGATAGTTTTATAAATATTTATTGACCATTTATATTCCTTTCCTTATAAGAGAGGCTTTTCTTGTCTATCCTCCATTATTTTTTCTAATGGTATAATGGTGTTTTACTTAATGATTTATAAGAGCTTTGCATATATTCTTTAATTAAGTCATTTATCCTCTCAAAATTTTTGCTTATTATATTTTTGGTATACAGATTTTTATTTTTATTTAGTCAAAACTCTTGCTCTTTTCCCTGGTATTATTTTCATTGTTTTATCTTTAGAGCCAAGGTCTCTCGATCATGTTTATTCCACATAATGCTTTATGTCTCTCCCTTCCATTTTTGTGCTTTAAATTTTTAAAAATTGAACTCTCCATCTGGAATTTATTCTAGCATGAGATGAAGATTTAAATAGTAACAGATTTAAATTAATTCCAATATTGTTTATTGAATGCTTTTTCCTTTCCCACACAATTGTTGTATCATCTTTATTCCATGCATATCCTCTTGTTACCAGAGATAATTTTTGTGGTAAGTATTTTGTTCTATTTACCTATTACTTAATTACAGTAGTTTATTAGCATGCTAATTACTTGGTAAAGTGAGTCTGCTTTCCTCTTGTTTTGGAAAAAAGAAAAAGTCTGCTATTATTATTTATTTATCTTTCCAGGTGAACTTTAGAATCTGTTAAATTTTTCTCATATTCCTCTAGGTTTTGACAGATTCATAAATAATTTGTGGAAAACAGCATTTTAGAGCGTCGATTCAGCTCATTCCCTTTATGCTTTCTTCACTTGATTAAGGCTTTAAAAAAAATCGGTAAAGATTTATGATTATTTCCCTATCTCTTTTCTTATATTTATTTGTGAAAGGTGCTCTGGTAGTTATTATTTATTGATACTATTGTTTTATTGTTTACCCATTCTTTTAAAATATTTTTCCTTATACTTTATTTTTTAAAGTTTTTAATTATATACTTAATAATGAAAATACATTTATTGTACAAACCAAACCAGTACCATTCAATTTCTCAATAATTTGCTATTGAGTAGGGAATTTTTAGATTCATGCTGTAGTTGAACCATTTTGTATTGTTGACTGTAGGTTAAGTTTGTTGTTTTTCATTCTGCAATAAAAGTGTTATCTATTTATTTTTTAACATGCCAAGGAGGGAAAGAGAGAGAGAATACGAGAAGGCAACCCCTGTGGCGTCTGGTCATGCCACAATCCGTTTTCTATCTCCCTTTCCTCTCAGAATTTTTGGGCATGCATGCACATGTGCCTGGCATGTTTTCATGCTGCCAGTCTGAGAACTGAACTGCGGGTCTGGCCATGTCCCAAAGTTTTTTTTTTTTTTTTTAATCTCTAATTTTCTAAGTTTTAAAAATTTTAATCAGCCATTGATGTTGTTTATGGTCAAATGCCCATTAACACTTCCTGTAGTATCTATTTTAATATAGAGATTTATATTAAGTCCCTCCTGAAGTAAGCCATGGATATGTGTGTGTGTGTGTGTGTGTGTGTGTGTGCGCGTTATATAATCTGATGAAATTTTTGTATTTGATGAAATTTTTGCCATTGTATTTATAAGAAAAATTGATAAATAATGGCTTTGCCAGGTTTTGGTGTCAAGATTTTACTTAATTTAGAAAACAAATTGATGATTTTCATATTCCTTTATGTTGTGGAATAGTCGATGAAATGTGGAAATTATATCTGTAGCTTGAAACTTTGATAGAGCACTTACAATACTGCCTGGCCTGTAGTCTTTGAAGATATTTTTGAACAAATGTTCATTTATTCCATTGATAACTTTTCTTGTGAGTAATGTATGTTGTCTCACAGAAGTGTCAATTCTGTTAAACCTTTTACACAGACACACTGTGTTGTTTTTTGTTTTAACTTCTCTGTACTTTGATGGTGTGACCTTTTCTCAGGCCCCACTCATTTGTTTCTCCCCTTTTCTGTGATCAGATATGACTATAGGCCCAGCCGTGGTAGCATATGGTGGCAAGATGTGTGTGTCACAGGCTGGGACCACGTATGAGACCTGGGGTTTGAGCGTCAATCCAGAGTAAAGGCCAGTGCTGTGGCGTACATCTGCTGTGTGTGTGATCCCAGTGACTCATGGAGGCTGGGGCGGGAAGATCTCAAGCCTGAGACTGGCCTACAACATAGGAAGACCCTGTCTAAAACAGAACTGGGATGTGGTGGCAAATACCCACCATCCCAGGTGGGAGGCTGGGGCAGAAGGACTACGGTACAGTGAGTCCTTATCTTAAAAATCAAACCAGGGACCAGCAGGTAGCATAAAGTTACATCACTGGACTCCCATGTAGTCAGCTGTGGTTTGAGTCCTGGGCCTGGCAGATTAGAACTCACGTCAGGTGCATGTGTGTGTGTGTGCTCAAAATCCTGAGAAGAGAGTGGAGGAGGAGGGATTATGGCATGGCCATCCCCCTGTAGGGTGATTTCTCTCTTTCTGTCTCTCCAGCGAGTGCACACACCCCATAGCAAAAGCCTCTTCAAAAAAAAAAAAAAAACAAACAAACAAAAAAACAAAACAAAACAAAACAAAAAAAAAAATACCCAAAATGTGGCTAAAGTTGGTCTGTTGTATTTCTTTATTAAATTTGTTTGTATTCCCTTTTTCCCTGAATCATTGATTATAGCTTTAATATTTTTAAGAAAACTTTCCTTTAATTCCTTTATTTTATTTTCTAATATCTTGAACTAAGTACTTTTTTTTCCCTTGCTTAATGATGCATTTCACTTAGAGGTGGTAAATTTAGATTCACACTATTAGTTTTAAAGTGTCATGGAAGTCATTATTGATACTTTTCAGAGTCTTATAATTCAGTTTTATTTTTTCCACAATTATTTAGGAGATTGATTTTGATTTTTTTTTTTTAGGAATTTAAAAAAAATGTTTTTTAGAGACAAGGTCATCTTACTATGTTGTCTAGGCTGGCCTCAAACTTTTGGACCTCCTGCCTCAGCCTACCTAGTAGCTGGGACTATGGGCATACACTCCCATACCTGACCGAAGGGAATGATTTTTTAATTTCTAAGTCATTAGGGTGTATTTATGTGTGTATTTAAAAATATTAAGTTTTAATTTTATTTCATTTCATCTGTACCATATGACTTGTGTGGCTTTTCATTTGTCTTGGCCATTTTTCCTGGAACTTGAACTGCTTATAATTTGAATAACCATTTGTTTCTCTTGCATGTCTGTCATCTCCTCTTTCCTCACTGTCACTTTTTTGTCTTTTCCTCTTTATTTTACAAGAGTACAGTCTTTTGTCTTTAATAATAATGATTTTTAGCACTATTGGATCTATGGTCTGTTGCCACGTATATTTCCATTTGTGCTCGGTGCTTGCATTTCTCTTTTTGAGCTGTTTTGTATCTTGTTCCCCTCTGATCGTCTTCTCCCTATTGTAATCTTGGTTTTAATGCCCAAGCACTGATTTTTCTTTCATATAGCCCATGTTTCCTTGCCTCTCATTGACATGACAAATAAATTATTTCTAAAATTTATGTCTATATCCTATAGTAAATACTTCTTAGGAGAATAATATTCTTTACATTGCTGAGATTGTTCAGATTTTTTGTTAGCCACCTTTGAAAGAGAAGATCCAGGCACATTTGTGCTTGTGAACAGACCTCCTGTCTGATGCATGCTCACTGCTGTCACCTGGCTATTCTCAGAATTGCCTAGGCCAAGGGGCTGTTTGACGTGCATAGTCTTTGGCCAACTTCCCAGTGTTCATGTTGACTCTTCTAGGGCGACTCAGTTTGCCTGGTAAGGGATCTGCTGCTCCTGCTGCCTAGTATTTTGTATATCTCTTTATTCATTATATGGTAATTTTGACCAGTGGATGACTTTTCCTAGTTTTGATACCAGAGACAGTACATCTTTTAAATTTGTATGTCTTCCATAGTTCCCTCTATCTCTCTTCTTTCTATTAATCACCACAAGGCAGTCTTCCACCATCCTTTCCACCTTTTTGCCTGGTGAGAAACATTTGCTGGAATCGGGGTCTATGAATGGATAGAGATAGAAAGACATATTGGGCTGGCCACATGCCCTAGTGGTTAAGAGAGCTGGATCCCATGTGGCCGACTATGAATCTTCAGCCCAGTAGCTTGAAAACATGCAAGGAGGGACCAGCAGGAGGTGTCATGGTTAAGATGCTATAGTCCCATATGGCCGACCGTGGTTCAAGTCTTGAACTTGGTGGCTTGAAAAATCACACCAGGCATGTGTGCATGTGTGTCCAGAATCTGAGGAGGAGAATGGAGAAGGGATTGCAGCATGACCATCCCCCCTGGAGGGGTGATTTCTCACTTTCCCTTTCACTGTCTCTCTCTGAAGAGTGCATGTGTCATGTGTCCTATCGCAACAAAAAAAAAAAAAAAAAAAAGAAAGAAAGAAAAGAAAAAGAAAGAAAGAAAGAAAGAAAGGAAGGAAGAAAGAAAGAAAGAAAGAAAGAGAAACCAGTAGTTAGCATAATGGCTATGTCGCTGGACACTCATGTAGTCGACCGCTGTTTGATTCGGGCCGATGGCTTAAACTCACGCTGGGCGCGTGTGCGTGCGTGCCCAAGATCCCAAGGGAAGAATGGAGGAGAAGGAATTGCAGCGTGGCCATCCCCCCTGATGGGGGTGATTTCTTGCTTTCTGTCTCTCTTTCTTTCTCTGTCTTTCTGGTGAGCGCACACGCCCTATAGCAAAACCCTCTCTCAGAAAGAAAGAAAGAGAGAGAGAGAGAGAGAGAGAGAGAGAGAGAGAGAGAGAGGGAGGGAGGGAGGGAAGGAGGAAGGAAGGAAGGAAGGAAGGAAGGAAGGGAGGGAGGGAGGGAGGGAGGGAGGAAGGAAGGAAGGAAGGAAGGAAGGAAGGAAGACAAACATACAAGGTATGGGTGCATGTGTGCCCCAAATTCTAATAGGATGGAGAAGGGGTTGAGGTGTGACCACACCCAAATTGGGGAGTGCTTTGAGTGCTTTCTCCTTCTCCCTCTCTCTCGCTCTGCCTCTTTTTGGTGAGCACATGTGCACTCTGAAAAATTAAGGAAAAAAAAAAAAAAAAGACATTGAGGAGATTGGGTTGGGATGCCCATGGAACTAGTTCCTTTCAGCAGAGTTTTCATGTTCCTGAGATGGTGCTGGCAACTGGGAGCCTGCGTCTGCTCCTACAGTCCGTCTGTCACAAGCCCTTCTTGTGTTCTAGTGTCTCATCCACACTCAGCATCTTATTTATCTCTGTCGTTTCTCAGTGGGAATGGGAAAAGGCACCTCATGCCATTGGCCAGTTACCATTGTATTCCAGAATGCCTGTTCAAATTTTAGCTTGAAATTTTTAGCTTGTTACAAAGAAAAAGAAATTCAGTTCATGGATGAAAGTATTCAGGAACAACTAAACCTATCTAATAGTAACTAACTTGTCTTTATGTTTTTTAGGTTTTTACCTTTTCTATAGTTTACTTCAATAATTCATTCCACAGAACCACAGATTAGATATTATTTTTCTCGTTTGAGCTAAAGTGACTTGTTGAAAGTCCCATAGTAGACAATGATAGTTTTGAACTTACACCTTCTGAATAAAATTTGCACACTATTTCCCCTGTGCTGAACATCTCTGAGGGAAGAGATGATTGAACATTTCTGCCAGGGAGTTGGGCAGAGAATTATCCCAGTGTGGTAGGCAGGATATGAAGGGTCTTCCAAAAAGATCATAGAAAAAATTGATATTATGGAAATACTATGTGTGGACTTCACAGAATTTTGCACCAAAACTATAGTTTAATTCCACTTTCTCATGAACTTTTTGAAATCTTGTAATGTCCCCCTCAAAGATGTCTGTGTCCTAATCCATGGAATCTGTGATTTATTATGTTACATGGCAAGATGAAATTAAAGTTGCAGATGGTTTTAGCATACTGTGAGATGGGAAGACTGTCACGAATTATCAGGGTGGCCCCAGTTAAATCACATGAGCTGTTATAAATGAAGGAGGAAGGCAGGGCAGACAGAGTCAGAGAAGGTGATGGGATGGCAGAAGTAGAAGTCATGTGATGTGATTGTTGGCTTTGAAGATGGAGGAGACCACAAGCCAAAGAATGTGGGCAGCCCATAGGAGCTGGAAAAGGCAGAGTAATGGATTCTTCCCTTCTTCCCTAGAGCCTTGAGAAGGAACACCTACCTGCTGACATGTTGAATTTAGCCCAGAGACCTTTTGGATTCTGACTTTCAGAACTGTAAGATTTGGAGCTGTTTAAAACCATTAAGTTTGTGGTAATTTTATAGTAATAATAGGCAATTCATAGTCTGAGTGTGACAAAAGTTGGCCCCAGCCTACCTCTCTACAGAGCAGGAACAGAAAGTCCTGGCATGACTGACAGTGTGTACACATCACACAGGCACTTATATTAACTTTACTGTGACATCATTTAGTGGTTCTGTATTTATTCGCTCATTTTGTTTTTGTTATCTTCCTCCAGCTAGAATGTCAGCTCCCAGAGAGCAGGCCTTTGGCCTACTGCATTGATGGCTATATGCCCAGTGTCTGAGAGGAGAAGCTCTTATTTGTTGGATGCCTCTTTGCATAGGAGCCATTGTACAACTAAATAAACCTGACTTACATCCTGGATGGAGTATTGTAAACTATTGGGTTGTTGGGAACGTCATGAAACATTTTTGCATAAGAAAAACCAGAAAAATATATCTTGACTTTTGATGACCTAATGTACGATAACAAAAATAGGAAGAGAGAAGAAATGGAATGAAAATCATGCCACCCTTCACAATCAGAATTGTAATTTTTAATGTTATTAACTAGTCTTTGGTTATAGGCACAGGTGTTTTTCTTTTTCTTTTCTTTTCTTTTTTTTTTTTTTTTACTTGCAGAATAAGATGGGAAGACAGAGTCTTTATTTCTTAAGATGTATTTATTTATTTATTCATTTACTCATTTGACCAGAGAGAGACACAGAGAGAGACAGAGAGAGGGAAAGTGAGGAAGCAAGCCACTAGGTCTGGGACTCGAACCGTGGTTGGCTATGTGGGAGTGTCCAGCGCCTTAACCACCTCGCCACCAGCTGGTCCCAAGGCACAGGTGTTTTTCATGTAGGTAGTAAATACTCCTCAGATACTACTGAATGATCCTTTCATAAAATAAGGGAGATGGTCACCATAAAATAAGTACCGTGTTGTATACTGCATTTTTAACTTATAAATAGGATGATTCATGTTGCCTTTTCATGACTTAACATTATTTTAAATAAACATAACTGCATTTTTTTATAATTACCATTTTGTAGGCTGGTTGACACTCTGTTGAATACATAGGCCATAGTTATTTATTGTGAGTTATTTAAAGTATAGGTTATGTAAATATTTTATTACTAGCAATTAGGAACCTTTGCATGATTCTATTAAAAAATCACCCTAACTCTCCAGTTATTACTGTTTGTAGCAATCCAGAGGGCTGCACTACCTGGGAAAGCCACTAACAATGTGGAAGTACAGAGCTTTCTCAGGTTTTTCTTGACCTCTGTAGCTACCTGCCTTAGATGTTTTTCAATGTTTTTTATTTTTGTTGTTATAGTCGAATTGATTGACAGAGGGCATGTGCATTTGCCAGAAAAAGAGAGAGAAAGAGAGAAAGCACCCCCCAGTGCACATGGTCACACTGCAACTGCAACTCTTCTCCATTTTTCTGTATTGTTGGGATTTGAGGCATATATGTTCACATTCCCAGCACATTTTTCAAGCTGCTGGGGTGGAATTAACCTGCAGTTGGCCATGTGCAATCCTACTTTCTTTTTCTTTTTTTTTTCCTCCAAATATTTATTTATTTATTTATTTGTTATTATCCTTCTTCAATTTGACGAAAGAGAGAGAGAGAGAGAGAGAGGGAGAGAGAGAGAGAAAGCCATGTCCACGACTAGAACCATGGTAGGCCATGTGGAAGTCCACCATGCTACCTGCCGGCCCTGAGATCCTATTTTCTCAACACTAGGCCATAGGGCCAGCCCAATTTTTTCAGTGTTTTAAAAATTCTTGTTTCAACTAATTCCAGAGTCACTCCCACCGGCATCAAGTATTCCCATCTTATCTTTTCAATCTCAGTTTTTGTTTTGACCAAAAATTGTTCCTCATCAAAAATCCCCAGAACTTCTCCTATCAGCAGAGGTAAAAGCAGCACATGGGGGACAGCCGATGATACCCAGAAGGTCAACCACAGTTCAAATCCCAGACCCAGTGGCTTGAAATTCATGCTGGGTACATGTGCATTCACACCTCAAATCCTGGGAGAATAGAGGAGAAGGGATTGTGGTGTGGCCATTCCCCTGGGGGGTGATTTTACACTTTCCCTCTCACTGTCTCTGTCTCTTTTTTTCCCCAGCGGAGCTCATATGCCCTAAGGCTAAAACCTCTGTGTGTGGGGGAAAGCAAAGAAGAACATTACTAACTTGGAAAAAGAATCTGGAGGGGAACCAGCAGATGTCACTGGACTCCCATGCAGTTGATCACGGTTCAAGTCCCTGACCTGGTGGGTTCAAACTTATGCCAGGAACATGTATATGTGAGCCCAAAATCCTGAGAAGAGAATGGAGGAGAAGGGATTCTGACATGGCCATCCCCCTGGAAATATCTCTCTGTTTCTTTCTGTCTCTCTGGCAGCACATGCACCCTTTAGCAAAAATATCTCTCTAAAAGAAAAGAAAAGAAAACAAAAAGAACCTAGAGAGTTTTTGATATCAGATCAAGACATCTCCTTCAAATGTGTCACATGGTTATCTCTACTTTTAAAATAGACATTTTATTTTCCTTATCTTCTCTTCTTGACAGTTACTTCAGTTTTCCTACACACTTACTGTTTCTCTGATAACGAAATAAGAAGGAAAAACAAAATTTTAACCGTTGACTCAATTTCGCAAGAGCAAGGAGCAGTTGGGGTGGAGGAGGGGATTCCCCAGGCTCCCAGTGGCTGTTCAGGCCAGCAGCATTAAGTGAGTGATAAGCAACAGCTCTGAGTGGGAGGAGAGAGAAGCGTGTCCACTCAGGCTGATCTAGACAGTTGTTTTGCCTAAGATGGCAAGAACATCATCTTTCAATCTTAAGCCAAGAAATCCATAAATGGACACATCTTGTCCTGCCTGGGGAGGAATGATCCCGTAGGCTCTGAGCACCCTCAGTGTCCTTGCTGGTTGTCTCACCTTGGGGTTGGTTTTCCCATGTTCTTCTTTTTCCAGTTCATTGGGAAGCAGGGTGGGAAGCAGAGGAGGAGGAAGGGGAGATAAAAAGTATGTGTGTCCAGGTCCTCTTTTTTTCTGACTGTTCTGAGTGCCAGCATAGAATAAAAGTTTATTTCAGGAGATACCAAGAATGAAATCTGTTACGTTGATATTGTGCAGGACTCATCTGAATTATTCTGTTACAAGGGCAGTGAAACATCTCCATGCTCCTGCATCTTTATTGTGTCTTTCATGAAGATACCCTTGCATAGGGAACTTGGCATGTGAGGTTGAGTGACATTGTCCATAATAGGAGTACTGGACAGCGAGCCTGGAGACAGGGATTCTAGTCCCACTTCTGCTACTCACCTCCATGTTCTCTTTGGCGTTCAGTTTCCTCGTCTGTGAGATGTAAGCATTTATGCTGGATTGTCTTTATGTTGGTAACACTAAATCTCTCCAATTTTATCATTAATTTTAAATCACTAGCCTCCTGGAAGGTGTTGAAATATGCTTCCTTCTAAGGCTAAGTTACAGCCGGATCAATATAGTTTTGCTCCCAAGCATGCCCTGAGTCATTATTCATTTTTATTTCATGAGAGTTACTCTTGTAATGTGACTTTCTGTTGGTTTCACAGAGTCATTGAGACTGCACAGCTCGATAGGTTTCTTCTGCATGTTGTAAATTCTTGCTCATGGTATAAGCCAATGTGCTTCAAGGGTAGCTCCTTGAATCAGCAGCTTTAGCTTCCCTGGGATCCCCTGTGAACTGTTAGAAGTGCACAGTGGTGGGCCCCATCCCAAGCGGCAGAATCAGAATCTCTGAGGAGACTCAGGAAACTTTGTTTTAACATGATCTCTCATCATGTGTGAACGAGGAGTGTGGGAAGCACTGGAAGAAGCCAACGCAGTAAATAGGTGCTATGACTTTACCCATTGCACATGAACAGCGCTTAAGCATGTGGGGACTGTCCTCCAAACAGACTTCATGCTCAGTACTAGAAATGCCAAGATAGAGACCTTCTTGTATCGATAAAGCAACTGTTACATTGTGAGTGCCTAATGAGAGGGAAAATGCAAATCTTCGTGGGGTAGAAAGGATGGTGGGTTTCCTGTCCTGGAGGTGCATCCATCTTTCCCCTTTTCCAGGTTTCTGCTCCGGGGTCTCCCAGGGGTGGCGACTTCACTGACTCAGAAGGGGCTGCAGATGCATGAGGTCATTAGCGTGCCCTGGAGAAAGGAGGTGTTGGACAGAGGGTGTTTCTGAAGGGACTGTGAGGAGGCATGTCAACAATATTGCCGTCATTTCTGTTACCACGTAGGAGGACTTCAAAACATTTGCGGAAAGGGGCTCGATGATAGCTTAGCAGTGACATGTGACTGTCTGTGAGGCTGACCCATGAGGAGGACTCCAAGTTCGCATTTGGAGACCTCCCTGAGTTCACCTAGCACCCATGTGACCCAGGGCCGACAGCGGCTGGGATGGATAGTGGCATCAAGACCCTGCACTCTATATTTCTGCGTGTGAGTCCCTCTCATCCATGGAAGAAATAAACTTTAAAAATCATTTGTTGAAAAATGAAATTAAAGTATGAGTTTACTTTGGTACAAAAATATTTTTTTTTTCATAAGACATATTTTCCATTGACTTTTTGAAGATCTGCGCCCATCCACCCCTGTTCCCCCCCCCCCCCTCCACACACACACACACACATGCTCAATATGATGTTTGGTCCTGAGCCTTGATTCCCAGCCCTGTGGGGGCGGATGGGAACCCAGAAGAGTTCTGCCCAGAAGATGATCCTGACACCTACAGTAAGCCGCATGCCCTCGGAAGCTCTTCCCAGAGAGCCTGACCTGAGCGTGGCAGCCCAAGGGTTCTCGTTATCAGTCATTTATGGAAGAGGTAATCACAGCACTTCAAATAATGACGGGTGTTTATGGGCGTGTGTGTGTGGGTGTGCAACACATAGACACACACACTCACCTTGTAAGCATCCATTCCCAGCAGAGGGTATGGCCACGTTTCTCTGTTTATTTGAACTTAGCTAGCACTTGCCTTGAATAAAGCATGATGGTGTGTGAGCTACTGGAGTAGTCTTTACATTACGCTCATGCACACGGAGCTTGATCAATTAATGTCCCCTCGCTGTGACTCCTCTCTACCCAGAGTCCTTGATTCATTTCTGACATCCTCAGTTACCTTTTAAATCTCCACAGCACTCCAGCAAGGCTGTTCTGTTAGGTGGTACAAGCCATGCCCTGCGGTGGACGACCAGCTGAGGTGTGAGAAGAGCTGAGACTCTGGCCTGGAGCTGCAGCTACTTGGAGTAAAAGCTGCCTTTCCCCGCTGTGTATGAAGGTGCTATCCCCTCGCCTTCCCTGTCTGCGCACACACCTGACTTCCAGCTTGTTCAAGAACGAGCTGTGGCCCTGGGTGCCTGTAGCAAATGCAAGAGAAACACTTATTTCCACTCTTGGGGCTGTGCCTTCATCTCCACATATTTTTAAAGCAAAACTTTAGAACTTGCCTCCTGAAGCTGCCTTGTAAACTGAGTCCCTTCCGGCTTGGACACCTGAGCACCCTGGAGTCCATGTCTCCATTACACCAGCACCTTGCCCTTTCCCCTTCACCGATTCCTTCCCAGCTCTCTCTCTCATCTGGACTCTCACCTCATCTCCCCTAGTTCTGGATTCTTGCCTCCTGGTACCTGTACCTTCTGGCCGCTTACCTGTCTGGCTCCTCACTCAGCCCCTTCATGCCTTACTGTTCCAGCACATCACACTGGACAGTCGTTCTGAAGCTGTGCTGTGAGGGTGGTGGGTGCATGTATTGCCCCATTGAATATTGTTCATATTTCCCTGTTTCCCCGTGGCGTTCAAAGTAAGATCAAGCCCTGAAACTGTACTTGAAGCCTCCAGAATTTGGCTCCAGTCTTTTGGGAAATGCAGGAACAATTCCATAGACTGTAGGAATCAAGGTGCATATGGATTATACGTGAGTTTAACAGAATGAACACCGGGTGACAAGGCAAATGAAGAATAGCTTCACTCATTCTTTCAATAGTTGTGGGGTACCTATATGACAGGCTCTCAAGTTTTTTTTTTTTTTAATTAATTTTTTTTGCCATGAGCTGTCTGGAGCAACAAATGCAATAGAAAAAAAGTGAGAAAGAATCCCTCACCCCAAAAGGAAAGGGTCATGCTGCAATCCCTTCTCTTCTATTTCTCCCTCCCTTTAGGATTTTGGGCACACATGCACACATGCCTGGCATGTTTCTCAAGCCACTGGATCTGAGACTCAAGCTACATGGTTGGCCCTGTGGGATCCAGATGCCTTAATCATCACATCATCAAATATTGAATTGGACTCCTTTTTCAGCATCTAACTTGACACTTACATTCTTGATCTCTATCTATGAACATTTTTTAACTTATCTGGAACTTATTTTGATATCATTCAACTGACTTTATTGGGGAGCCACTCTCTATTGGTGCCATTTGGAACTAAATAAGACACAGTCCCTGCCCTGGAGATCAGCTAAAGTCCAGTAGGGAAGATAGGCATGTATAAAAAAGACTCCAATGCCATCTGTGAAGTGCTTTTAAAAAGCAACTTGGGGTGCAGTCTGGTGGTGCAGTTGGCACTGAACCATAGTGCTGGGAGCCATATGGCAGTTCACAGATTTGGATCCCAAGGTCAGCCTGAAAGCATGCCAGGCATATGTATGCCCAAGATCATACCAAGAAGGGAGGCTGAGAAGGAGAGATTGCAGCATGATGGGATCCTGTCAAAGGTGCTTCTCTCTCTCTTGTGAATAAAAAATAACAACTTAAAAGCAACATGGGAGTATGTGGTGGGAGGCACTACCTGTGACCACCAGGGTTGGGATGGAGCACACATCAGAGCTGGCTCATGCGTTTTTTTTTTTTTTTTTTTGCGTTTTTATTTTAAAATATTTAGTCATAGCCATCCAGGTGGCATGGTGTTTAAGGCGGCTGGATCCCACATGGCTGACTATGGAGTTGGAGTTCTGGACACAGCAGCCTGAGAAACATGTCGGGTTTATGTGAGCATGCCCCAAATTCCAAAATCTGTTCTCGAATTTCAAGTAAACAACACAATATTGTTAACTGTGGTCACCATGCTGTACATTAGATCCCCAGAACTTACTCATCTCATAACTGCAAGTTTGTACCCTTTGGTCAGTGGCTTCCATTAATTTTTAATTTTCCAAGTAATTCATGGATTATTTCCTGTCTCTGAAAACTGGAGACATCACAGATAACATTAACATCCTTTTTGAGCACCCCTAGCCATATCCCCAAGATCTACACCCTTGTTCAGACGTCACACCGTGATCAGTTGGGTGCATTCCTGTTGATTAACTTTTCTTTATCTAGAGCAAATGTGTGGCATTTCTTTGTACTTAGGTGGTATTGAACGGTGTATTCCATTCTGTATGTTGCTTATTGCCACTTGGAAATGTATGCTAGAGATTGACCTACCTCTTTTTCAATGTCAGAACAGTCTCTCAGGATA
The DNA here is from genome assembly GCA_026018925.1 of Tupaia tana. Classification (NCBI taxonomy): domain Eukaryota; kingdom Metazoa; phylum Chordata; class Mammalia; order Scandentia; family Tupaiidae; genus Tupaia; species Tupaia tana. The sequence continues at coordinate 53,151,108 of JAKSZU010000015.1, forward strand.
ACTTGTGCACCCTCAGAGGCAGCCTTCAGCCTTACTCTGCTCTGCTCTTAACCCTGGGAGCTACACTCCCCAGATTTCCCCTGCCTCCCACTTTCAGCTAGGTTTGGCCAATAGGAAGTGCTAGAAGAGAAAAGGATAAACACTGTCTCCTTCCCATTCCCTTCACTTCCCTTTCACCCAGCTCCAGGAATCGTCCCTCATGGTGGCTGTGACTCCGTGGGTGCTGGATAGCGCCTCCCTTCTCGTCTTGGGTTTTGATAATACCCCCTTTTCCCTTAGCCCTTCTCATCTCAGAGATCTAATTTCTGGTTTGCCTCAACGTCCCATTTGGCTCTTCTGCCACCTGTAAAGCCAGTATCCCTATTTGTGAAATACCTTCCATGCTTTCTGTCTTCCTCACTGGTCTTTGCTTCATTTGTAGGCATATGTCAGAGATGACTTTGCTCTTTAACTCTTCCTCTAGAGCCAGGCGGTTAGGTTGTTTTATTGTCCTTCCAGTCACAATGCTAGAGTTGAAGGTTCTTGTACACAGCTCTTTGTGCATATGTGTGAGGGTATTTCTCTAAGTGACACCAAGCAATGGGATCACTGGGAAAGTTATTTGCCTGTCACATCGAATACCTTCACATTTTCAAATTCTTCCACATCCCTGCAGTATATTACAAGTTGCTCTGTTACGAGAAGTGGTTTATTAAGTAGCTGTTGAATGAGTGTACGAGTGAGTAAATGAACAGATTTCCATTTCCAGATGGAGAAAGCATCACACAATTGACTTCCGATGAAATGCTCCCTGGACCTTTTGATCCTGTTCCATGGTTTGGTCACCCTACACAGAATATGAGTTACTTGGGGGCCCCATGCCCTGGAGAAACTATTGTAGAGACTGGGGTCTGTTGCTTTGTTCAGGATCGAAACCAGCATGGATGCAGTGTTGTGACTGGTCTAAATGAAGTGCTATGTTTTCCTGTTATGAGGCTTAGGAACCTAGGTATACACTGCAATGCAGGAGAGTGTTGTGACTTGGGGGGTGAATGTAGGTGTTGATAGTGAGCAACGTGGGTTAACACCACAGAACAGCTCACAGACGAACAAGCAGCTCCTGCCTGGAGAAGCCTGGAGTCTCTTTCCCTCCCTAAGGGGTTGATAGACCAATCCATATTTTGTGCTTCTACTCTCCACCAAACTATGTTGTTTTTGTTGTTATTTATTTCTTTAATGAGAGCAAGAGAGACAGGCATCCCTACCAGGATCTTCATGTTGTGATCCATCCCATCTCAGCTGGCCCAGATGGTGCCAGGATGGGAAACCAGGACCTTTCCCCATGTGGGTTCAGTTGTGTTACTGCTGTTGTGCCACTACTTGGCCCCCCAGAAATGCTTTTAGATAAGAAAAAGGAAAAAAAAAACTAACTTAAAAGTGAGCATATAGAACAAATTAAAAGGTCAACAGCTGTGGTAGACAACCCTAGACAGATGGGGATCATCTGTCAAAGGAGGAAGGGAGTGCCCCTTGTGGGTGGTGGTTTGATAGCTGGTGTCTATGGGTTTACAAAGCTTGCCTTTTTTGTTGTTTCCAAGTAGGTGAGCTGGACAAATTTTCCTTCTCTTCTCTGGACTGTTATTTCCCCCAAAAAACTCCCTAGGCTCTGAACACTTCCAAATCCTGCAGTAGACTTTAAAAACTAATATTAATTATATAGCACTTGGCCTGAAATGATGGTGATAAGAAATTATGGCAACGCAACCAACATTTGATGAGCTCCTCGCTTAGAAACATCTGGAGCAGTTATCGTATTGTGTCTGTGCCCCTTTTTAAGATTCTTTTCTTTTTCTTTTTCTGTTTTGCCAGAAGGTGCATGCATTCACCAGAGAGAGACAGAGAGAAGGAGAGGGAGAAAATCTCCCCCAGTGGGACATAGTCATGCTACAAACCCGTCTTCTCCATTTGTCCATCCTGTCGGGATTTGGAGCACACACAATCACTTGCCTGGGGTGATCTTCAAGCTGCCAGGGCAGGGATTCAAGGTGTGTGGTTGGCCATGTGGGATCTGGTTCCCTGAACCTCTAGGCCGAGGATCCTGTGCCATTAAGATTCTTTAAATGTTGAGTTTTAGAGACCCTCCAAGTTTCAGGAGCTATAGGTGTTCATTCAGTTTCCTGTCCCTCCCGAAGCAGAGCTCTCTCTGCAGTGGAAAGAGGTGAGGGAGACCAGAATTGCTGCGCCAGCTGCTGTTGCTGGGCAGGCAGGCACCGGCCAGTGTTTGGTGGTGATGGAGAGGTCAGGGGTCTGAATTTGCTTAATCAGAGCTCCCTCTACTCCCCTCGCCCCTCAGCCACCTGCCTTCACCTGCTTTGCCCCTCGGTAAATCATTCTGATAAGGATTTCATGAGCATTACCATCTGAGAAGGCCTGACATAGGGTCCCTTTCAGTCATGGGGAATCTGTGCACTCCATGTTCAACCTCCATTTAGGTCACATCTAGCTCAGATTGGCTCCAGTCTGGGATCCCGGAAACCTGGCAAGGTCAGGCTGGAACTTGGGGTGCAAAGCTGCTTTCTCCTAGTCTTTCCTTGCATAGTATCTGGTTTCTGGTCCTGTGTCACGTCAGTACCCCTGCATTGTAATTGAATGACATGTTGATGGCATGAACGTTGACATGTGGTTGGGTTGAGATTTGCCCCTGGCCCCAGGAATCTGGGGCAGGATTCCTGCTTGGTGGCTTGGTGCAGGACTCCTGGTTTGCCTCCTTCTTGCCAAATTCCCGCTTCCACTTGCCCTCTCAGACTCCATGAAGCCTTTTGATTTAAACCTAGGCCTGCGTTTTGCTTCAGTTGATTTTGCTTTTAGTAGATTTTGTAAGAGCTTGAGCTGCTGTGACATTTTCCTGCTGCCTTTTCTATTTTCAACCCAAATAGGAAGTGACAAGGATGGTTGCAGTGCGGAGAGAATAGGATTCATATTGTTACTTTAGTTAAAACCTTATTTGAGGTTTAATATACATATTAATGGATTTATCATAAGTATCCAGCTCGATGAATTTTCATAAACTCAGTAGCAGCTACCAGATGAAGAAACAGTAGAATCTCTACCCCTGAGAGCCATTTGGGTCCTTTCTACCCTACCCCAAATGGTAACCACTGTCCTAACTTCCAACAGCACATAAGGGGGATCTTCAACAGTTCTTGGAAAATGCAAAAACTGTGCATGGATTTCACGATATGTTTTGCATCAAAGTAAACTTGTTCTCTAATTTCATTTTTCCATGAGCTTTTTGAAGCCGTTCTCACAGCTTCGTTCTACCACTTGTTATATGTTATTTCAATGTAATCTGTATATGTTCTTTGGCTGAATGTTATCTTTTTCTTTTTCTTTTTTCTTTTCTTTTTTTTTTTTTTTTTTTTTTTGAGACGTTTTTGCTATAGGGCGTGTGCGCTCGCCAGAAAGATAGAGACAGAAAGTGAGAAATCACCCCCCGGGGGGATGGCCACACTACAGCCCCTTCTCCTCCATTCTCCTCTTGGGATCTTGGGCACACACACACACACACACATGCCCGGCGTGAGTTTAAGCCACTGGGTCCGGGACTTGAATCACGGTCGACTATGTGGGAGTCCAGCAACATAGCCATAACACCAACTGCTGGTCCTGAATATTATCCTTGCAAAATTTAGTGACCTCATTCTATCTGGTTAGAGATTATTTGCTATCATTATTTGCTGGTTATTATGACTTGTCATTCATTATTTTATCATAAGAATTGATGGACAGTTTCTAGTGCTGGTCAGCTCTGAGTTGTATCCTCGGAACATTCTTGTCCACTCCTTTCTGTGATCTCATGGACACATCTCAATTTGGTATATACCCTAGTGTGGAATTGCAGGGCCTTAGGGAATACCTTTGTCTGGCCTTAGTTGATCCTAATAACCCATTTTCCAAAGCACATGTACCTGTTTACCTTGGATTTTAAAGCAGGACAGAAAATTGGGTTTGAACCTCATGGTTGCATATGTTGGATTGAAAAGCCTAAAGAGCAAACCATGGCCAAGAGAGAGTTCAAACCTTGAGGAGGGAGAAATCACCACCCTGTACCCTTGTTTGTGGTTGGATCCCTGCTTCATGCAAGGGGATGGCCGGACTCCGATATGCACCATAGATACAAATCTGTCTCTCTGGAGGGCAAAACAACCAGAACAATTACTACTATTATTGGTCCTCCTCCTTTTTCTTCCTTCTCTCCTCTCCTTTCCTTCCACAAAGAAGTTTTACTCCCACTTCTCAACCTGCCCCCTGCTCCACCTATATACTGCTCCACCTATATACACCCATGCACACCCTCCTTGTGTGAGGACCAGCTCCTGAGGTGGCTATGCTGTCAGGGAGTCACAACATGCAGAAAAGTGTTAATTATGCCAGAGAAAGTGCACTCACAAAAATGGAGCTCTTTAGTGAGACTCCTATTTAAAAGGGGTGGGGGGTACTAAGCAAGAATGAGTCTTTCCAGAATTACCGTGTCTGGGCTGGGCCTGCAAGAGCCAGCCTTCTCCCAGCTCTGTGCGCACTGCGTGATGCAGAGTGGGAGAAACAGCCCGACACCCTCAGCTGAGAATCGCAGCGTGCTGCCTCACTGCTACTGCCTGCTGTGACTGCGGTTCTTCTGCCAGCTGTTCCCTGACACCCGGAGTGGGCTACGAGATAGGGCATAGGGCGCACCTCTCACCTAAGGCCCCATGTGGGGCAGTGGAGGGGCCTGCTGGACACTGAAGAGACTGGTGCTGTTGGGGAGGAGGATGGTGTCCCTAGGGTGACTGGCCTTTCCCTTACCATTGCTTCTCCACTGAGTCTGGCTGGGATACCCGAGGAGCCCTGGACAGACATGGCTCGCCTGCCTGCAGTGGGCTGGGCTGGGCTAGGCTGGCAGGCTCTTCCTGCTAATTGATTTGACAGACATGGCACCTGCCATATTGGGTGGGTGAGAGGGCTTGGGCATCTGGCTAAGGTCACATGGCCTGGAGTTAAGGAGAAGAATCTGAAAACCCATTCGTCCTCGTCCTATCCGATTGCCACCCCCGGTCCTCTGTGGAGCTCCATGGTGGCTGCTCTAGCCTGTTAGGGCTAGAAGTAGAGGTTCCACTGATATTACTCTTTGCACAGGAGGGGTTCCATGCCCAGGGGCCTCTGCAGAGCCCTGTGTCCCAGCCAGATCATGAGGCTCCTGGCTGCTGGCCCGAGGGACCCTGCTCTCTCCCAATGGCTGTGTCTCGGAGACTGGCAAAGTGAAGGCACCTTCAGGGAAGCCCCTTGAACACAACTGGGGACCCTGCAGGCTGCCATGGCATAGTCCTGGTACCCAAGACACAAAGAGGGCATCTTGGGAGAGGTCCCAGCCTGGTGCAGGAGGGTGATCACTCAAAGCACAGGCCAATGGCCATTGGCGGACACCTCTGCCTTTTCTTCTGGCCAAGCATAGCCCTCTCTCCTCAACCACTGCAAAGCACAGACTGGGGAGCCTCCCTGCAGGTCTTCAACCCACTCCTTGGGCTGTGCCAGGTGCCAGGATCTTTGTTATGGGAGAAACACAATTTGGGGGTGTCAGCATCTCCTCTGGCTTCTCTCTGTCTCCAGTACCAAGGGCCTAATAGAGACAATCAGTTTACCAATGTGTGAAAATGTTGGTTTCCAGGGCTCCCTTAGTTAATTCTGAATATTCAATATCTTGAAAGACTCTGTGGATGAATAAAAGCATATTAATAAAGCATTAATATTTTTATTTACCCCCCTGGACAATCCTCCCAGGCCCACCTGATTGCCAGTCGGGCTTCTAGTCCCACTGCAGTAACTGGAGTGATCCGCTGAATTCATGTCATTGCAGCTGAGATCAGAGGCTCGTGGCACTTCCCTCCACCGTCGCTCCTCAGTTGGAGTCTGTCCGAGGTTCCTGTTATTTGCGGTGGCTTGCAGACCTCAGTACCACTCGTCCTTCCCCTGAGAAGAGCCACCTGTGAATTGCGTGTTTGCACTGAGAAAGCTGCGGCGTCTCTCCAGTAGCTTCCCAGTGTAGGCTGCTGGGGCTTTGGGGACAGCAAAACTCACTTCTGGGTGGGCCTCCCCATATGCGTGCAGACAGACAAGGGACAGGGAGGCTGGCATGGATGCTGCCTACAGTCACTGTCTCCCTTGGGAAGAAGTATGTGAAAAGGGAATCAGAGACCCCCCTATCACTGTATCTGGTTGGCAGACCTGATTCTCAAGATGTGTTATTGAAGGCATGGATGAAGGCAGGCTGAGATGTGGTCTCTGCTGGGGTTAGCTGATTCCACAGGGAGCTCCAGCACACTCTGACATCAGAGAACTGATCCTGCCTGGGGGAAAGGGGCTATGTTTTATGGCCACCAGTCATTGGCTCACTAGCCCCTGCCTGCCCTTGGCATGGGGCCGTGGGACTGTGTGTAACTTCCTAGGCAAGGCAGCTTCTGTAGGGGCAGCTGAGCATTGAGAACAGCCACTGCTTTTGACAGGCGAGGTAGTGAAAGGAGTGGCCGTAGGCCTCCTTCCCTGTCCTGTTCCTGTAAATAAGGCTGCTCTGGGCGTGTGGGTGTGGTTTGTGTTATTTGGAGAGGTCTGTGCAGCCCTGTGGGCCCTTGCAGGAGACTGGGGAAAGCAAACCAAAGGCATCCCGGAAGACCATGCAAATGCGCAAGGCAGAGCTGCAGAGAGGCTGCTGCGGAGCAAGGACAGGGTCTGGGTCCAGGTGTTTGAGGAGGCGTGTCCAAGAGCTGCCTAAAATTGTCTTTTGGTGGCATTTCTGCTCAGCTATGTACTCCTGCTTGGCTCGCATGCTCCGAGGCAGCAGGGTTTGTGTAGATGCCAAAGCCAGTGCTACCAGGTCATGGTTCTGAAACGTCTGTTCCTCCTCCTCCCAGCACCCCCTTTAAAGTTGGAGGCTCTTTACTCAGAATGCCCTGGCTCCTCTTTAGGCCACTTTATTTATTTATTTATCTATTTATTCATTCATTCATTCATTTAATTTATTCATTTCCTTCTTGAGAGCAGTGCACCCCCAACAGGGTCTTCATGCCACAGTCCACCCACAGGCAGGACCATGCACACGTGTGCCTGGTGTGCACAGGGAGGCCATGGATACACACCAAGGACCCTCCTGTGTGGATCCTGCTGCATTGCTGCATTATTGCTGTTCCACTGTGTGGCTGCATTTCTCCATTCTCCAGGTGAGGCTGTTGATTAGGACAGTGACACTCTCCCTGAGGCCACTCAAGCTAGGGTGAGCACACCAGGTCTGAATTCTGAAAAACTGAAAAATACTTTTTTTTTTCTTTTTTTGAGAGGTTTTTGCTATAGAGCACGTGCACTTGCCAAAAAGACAAAGAGAGAGAGACAGAAAGCAAGAAACAACCCCCCAAGGGGGATGGCCACGCCTCAATCCCTTCTCCTCCATTCTCCTCTCAGGATCTTGGGCACGCACGCATACACTCCCAGTGTGAGTTTAAGCCAGGACTCGAACCATTGTCAACTACATGGGAGTCCAGCAACATAGCCATTATGCCAACTACTGGTCCCAGCTGAAAAATACTTTTATTGTAGATGGGTTTACTGAGCATGCCGAGGGTGCTCCCCGAAGCGGGCTGTCAATGAGCAGATGAGTTTGAAACCCATCCTTCAGCATGTCTGTCAGTGGTGCTTGTGGACAGGTTGTAGGGTTTTCGGCCCTAACCCTTCCTGGCTGAGCTGGAGATGCCTTTTTGAGGCTGGTGGCTCTGAATTTGGGGGCTTTGGCACACTCAGCTCTCAGTGAGGACGGCTGTGATGAATAGTGATCGGCATCCCTGGACACTGGGGGTCATTTTACTGCAAAATGGCTGTCCTTTGTCGCTGGCAAAAGGGTGCTGAGAAATGAATGTCCAGGGCTGTAGCAACGCTGAATAATGAGTGAACTCGATCCCACCAGGCTGCGAGGCTGAATGGCTTCCTTTGATTGACCCAGATATACCTCCAAGGTCCCCTGGCTGGTGCTATGGAGAAAGTGATTGGCCACGCTGTCTCGCTGTGCCCCGATGCTATCAGATTCCTACCACAGACGCTCAACTCAACAGTGAATTTTAGGTTTTGAGAATTTAACTCCAATTAATTTCCTGGAAAAGGCAGGTAAGGTGTGTGAATGGGTGTACTAGAGACCCAGATCCAAGAGGAAGATTATTGTACAATTGAGAGGGAGGGGTATTGACTTAATCAGGAGAGAGCCTGTATATGCACTGATAGGAGCAAATAAAACCCCCAGTTTTTGTAGCCTTATCAACTTAATCTATTCATTTAATTGGCAGACATGTGGGATGAGGTCAGTTTTGCTTGGATTGCATTTGTGATGTCCCATATAGATAGGGGTTTGGACAGTAGACATTCAGGTTGTGGGAAAAAGCCACTTTTCTCTTTTTCCAAGACTGTACTGAAAACAGCTGGGATTTCACTTGACATGTTTTACCTATGGTGGTGTTCTGAAAGTATGTCAGTTGTCAACTCTCTCTAAATTTATGGGGCAAATTCACCGCTCACTAAATAATAATTTTCAGAAATGGTAAACTATGATCCTCCTGTGGATATATAATATAATAGACGTATGATAAAGATTGTGGTTTTTTTAAATAGGTTTTATTTCCTTCTTCCATAAGAAAGAAAGAGAGAGAAAGATGGCATTCCCCACAGGGTCTTTTCTTTTTAAGTTTTTTTATTTATTCCTTCCATGAGAGAGACCTACACAGAGAGACAGAGAAAGAGACACAGGACTCCCAATAGGGGTTTCATACTGAAATCTACCTCTAGCTTCAGGCAGCCCTGGGAACACATGGGCCTGGCATACTTGGTGAGGTCTCTAGATCTGAGCCTGGAACCTTTTTATGTGGATTAGTCTTGTAGAGTATCACAATTCACTGCTGCACCATCCCACAGAATCTTGACAACTCATAGAGGTTTTATTTAACTCATTATGAATGAGGACACTGGTAAGATGTTACAACATTTTAAAGAATACAAAGAACAGATATATTTATAGACCAGAAATATCAGAATGAATGTGCAAATGAAGGCATAATTGCTTTTTTTTTTTTCCACAGAAGGGAAGAGAAATTAGTTCAACCTACTGGACAAAATTTTCATGTATAGATAATAGTTATTTTGTATTACTGTCAGTTTACAGAGATCTAAAAGAGCTCAAGGCAATGAAAAGTTAGAATCACACAATGTAGAAGGCTGTGCTCTAGACAATGAGGAAGTTTTATTGAAGCACAAAATTTTGCCTGTACCCAACCTACTAAAGTGCGTTATTTTTAGCACTGAACATGCTCAGAAAGTGCCTTTCTGTCTCTAACTGTATATATAAATAACAGTAGTAAAAGTTTTTTTTTTCCATTTTGGGGTGTTTTCATTTTGGGGTGCTTTAATGACATTAAAACATTTAATAATTACTCTCTGAATAACTTGAGTTATTTTGGAAGAGAATTACTGAACTTTATCCCATGTGATTTCTCAAGTCCTGTATTAATGAGTAGAATGTATGACTGATAAGATTTGCACATTATATTTGTAAGATATTGGGTATATGAATAACATTGGGGCAGTAAATCTGTGAACTAGAAATGAAACAGCTCAAACAACACAGAAGGAAGAGTCCAACACACTGATGTTCTGGAGTGGGAGATGGGAAGTGAGAAAAAGGGCATGTTTGGAAACAGCTAGAAAATTCCAGAACAAAATTACTGCCAAAAAGAAAAATTGGGAACTTCTTCATGCATTATATTTTAATCTCTTGAAAACTCTTAGAGTGATTTGATCATAGCGGACATTTTTCACAGTTCAGAAGGGCCCAGAAACTTAGATGCTTCTTTCTTACCGTCTTTCTGCAGCTTTTTCTGAAAAAGATGTTTAGTCATCATGAAAATGGAAAGGACTGGAGAATTCTTTGCAGGATTTCATTTGCAGAGCCTGTTCTGATTTATTGTGAAAATATTTCTTCTCAACCCTCCTGCAGTTTTTGACATTGCAGACCTGCTCATCCTGTTGGAAACCCATCCTTTGGTCTCCTTGACTCTCTGCAGCCCCTGTTTTTTATCACAGAGGCTGTTCTCTATGTTCTCTTTGGCTCCCTTCTACTCTCTTCCCCTTTGTCCCTAGGATCTGGCCCCAGGCACTGTGTTTCTTTCTCTTCACAGCCGTCTCTGAAGACAGCATCCTCGATCAGAAATCAGCTCTCACCTTGGTTCAGATACTGTCGACCTTCATTCCATTTCTGAGCACAGTGGCAACATTTCCAACTACCACTGAGCTTTCCTACCTGATTGTTCTTGTACTTCATATTCTGTATGGCTATAATGTAAATAGTCAGACATAGTCCAGTGAAATTGAGCTCCTCCCCTCCCCTGAGCAAATGCTGTCAATTCTTTCTTCTCAGCATCTCTCCCATCTTACTTTTTCTTTCATTCCTTTGCCTCACTGTAATCCAGGCCATCATCCCTTATCCATAGGTCATCACAAAAACTTCAGCGTTCCTCTTGATTTGGTCAGTACTTTATTAGTATCTGCAAATGAATATCATGAGCCAGAAGCTGACCCAGCTTCCATGGCTCTAATGCTGAGAGACTCCTGAGGAGACAGAGGCCAATTAGATACTCTCCCTGTTGAGTATATCATCCTGAACTGAGGTAAGTGTTAGAAGGAAGATGCTATGAGAGCCTGAAATGAGGAACCCCCAATTAGCTAAAGACTTTGAGGAAGTGATCCCTGACAGGTTGTCCGAGGAATGGGAAGCCATGAACTACAACCAAGGTGAGGTGGAGAGGGAGCATTTACCAGGTGAGGACCCCAGTTTTTGCCAGGTGTAACCCTCAGACCTGACAAAGGAGGCATGGTGCATCAGAGAGACTGAGTATGGAAGGCCAGTGTGCTAGAGTGAAGTGAGCAATGGGCACCAGGGTGGGAGCAGCAACAGCAGGCAGCACTAAGCTGCAATAAGAATTCAGATGACTATTCTCAGGGCAAAGGGGAGTCTTTAAAGGGTTTTAAGCAAGAAGGGAATGACATGACCAGATGAACATTTTTGAAAGGTCTTGTAACTACTGCATGATGTTCAATACATGAGATAACCTGAAAATCCTCCTGATGCAAAACAACAGGAAATGCTGGATAATATCATAGCGGAGGTGGACTTAAAAGAAGTGTGAGATCTCCTTGGAGCTGTAAATAAAGAGAAAGCTGTATGAATACTAACGAGCATTGCTGCTCTGACTACTTCATCTTCCCTGGTGGTATTTACCCATCTCACTAAATAAAAGATGTGCCTTTTAGTGACCACAAAAAGAAGGCAAGGATGGGGTGCACATGGACTGGAGAATTAGATTGAAGATCTTGACATGAAAGAAGACCCCTTTGATTAGTAAGCAGGGGAAACATACGAAATCTATAAAATGCTAGAATTTTGTCTCTTTGACCTGGGCTGTGCTTGAAGCTAAGAAGATTCTGCTCAGAAAATAGCTTATGATAGACCTGCCCTAAATGGGTTTGGAGATCTTCTTTGCACTAGTTTCATAGTTCTGGAAACTTCATGCTAAAAAATTAGCATAATAAAGATCCTATATTGGTAATCACCCTGAGATCTTAGAAGAAGCATTTTCTCTGAAATTCTCAGGAGAATTAAACTCAAGAATTTCTTATAAGAGTATTCATGTATATGATATTGTAAATATTGGGTCATCAGAAAAGTCATGACGCTTTTTCACATTTTCGCATAGAGAAAATATTTTATATTGTGTAAAGCCATGTGTCTCCATAAGTATGATTAATTTGCATTGATGATCAGAATCAAAACATTTTAAGTCTTTGCCTTTTTGGAAAAGAGAGTGGACACATTCACTGAAATTTATTTTTTTAAGTTAAATATGTATTTTTAAATTTAAGGGGAATTATTAAAATAAGAATAGGGCATATGATTTTCAAATCAGTCCAAAAAATTGGTTATTTAGAAAGTAATCAATCTGGAAAAGAGAGAGAAGAACAGATAGAAGAAATAGAGAAAGGTAAAAAGCAGGATTTAAAGGTAAAAAAAGTGAAATGGCAGAAATAAATTAAAATAATTGAATAATAATAAATTCAAATGACTAAATTTATTAAAGATTGTCAGGCTGGATTTGTAAACCAATTACCTCTATGCTGCTTACAGGAGACACATCCAGAACATGAAATCACAAATAGTCGAAAATATGAGGAATGGAAAAAGATGTAGTATGCAGATATTAACCAAAACACATCACTGGAATAGATTGGATATTACTGTTATATCCAATAAAGTAGATTTAAGGGTAAAAAATATTATTTGGGATAAAGATTCAGTATTTAATGGTAAATTATAGTTCATTGGGAAGATATTACAGTTTAAAACTTAAGAGTGCTCATGGTGGCATGTATCTGTAACCCTAGCTACCTGGAAGGCTGAGGCAGGAGGATCTAAACATATTTTAAGCACTTAGTAGCATAGTCTCTACATAAAGCAAAAACTGAGTGTATAACAATAATAAATGAAAACAACTGAAAAATTTATAATCATATTGAGAAATTTTAATACAGCTTTTTTAGTAACTAAAAGGTAAGTTAATCAGAAAACCGTTAACTATGTAGACGATATGAGCGAAGGTTTTATCTAATGGACACAAATAGATCCTCAAAAAAATATATATATGTAATATACTTGGCTATAAGGCAATTCTCAAAAAATGTGATAAAATCAACATCACATCAATTAAATTTCTTGACCATGGAGAGGCATTTATAGCCTTATGTTATATGTAGTATGTATCATATTATATTTTATTGTGCTGCGTCACAATAAAGGAAGACTAAAAATAAATTAGTTATTCAGTACAGGAGGTTAAATGAAAGAAAAATAAAATAAACACAAAGAAATTAGAAGGAAGGAAATAATATATATATAAGAGTAGAATTAGTGAGATAGAAAATAGAGCCATAATCAATAGACTTGTCAAAACCAAAATTTGGTTTCTCATAAAGAACAATAAAATACACAGATTCCTTGACAAGCTTGGTCAGCAAAAATGAAGAATATTAGGCAAGAAAGGGAGGCTATAGGAACTACTATAGCCCATTAAAGAGAGAATGAGCTCTTTGCCAGTATATTAGGAAATAGGTAAAATGAACATTTATCTAGAAAGGTAGAACCTAACCTGAATGAAGAAGAAATTGAAACTTGAGGGGCACAACTGGACCCATAATGGGAACGGCCCCAGGTTTGTGTCCTGTGACCTCCCCAACATGGTGGATGCATGTGCCCACCCGTGATCAGGGCTAGATGAGACAGGGAGTAAAAAAACTGCATGGAGACCCTGTTGCAGGGTGTGCGTATTCTTTATCTCCTCAACTCTATCTCTGTCTTTGTATCTCTACTATTATCTCTCTCTCTGCCAAAGGAATAAAGGGCTAAAAGGAATAAAGAGTATTTATCAAAACTTCAAAATAAGTATAGTTATTAAGAAACATTAAAAAAGCATTTCATTTAAATCAGGAATTAGCAAGAGCCATCATTATCATTTCTTCTCATCTGTCTTATAGTCACTGTAATAGTCAAGAAAAATTAGAGATAAAATACTGTATTTCAACACAAGAAAATAAATTTATAAATACTATGAAAGGATATATAATAGATCATTAAAATGAATGAGAAAGTTGTTTCAGATGAAAGATCAGTATACAGGAATCAGTTCTGTGTCTACACATCACCATCTGTGAATAGAAAAATATGCACCACCTAGAGAGCAAGCCAATGACCCGCTTGGGTACTGCTTCCCTACTTAGGTACAGAAACCATTCCTTGTAGATCTCTGCTCAACCCACTATCCAACCTCTCCAAAGTTACTTCTTTTGTTATTTTGCTTAATATTTTTCTGATTAAAAGAAAACTTAAGGAGTGAAAATTTAAATCCAATTTCTAAACTTTTATAAGGGCTTTATGACTTTCTCAGAATACTCTTTAGGAGGGAAGGGTATAATCTTGAGATAATTTTGTGGATAAAAATATGAGGCTCATAGCCACTGAAATTTCCATTCCGGGACAAGACAGAGACAGTTTCCAGTTCTGCTCAGTGTGGGAGCCAACAGTCGCGTGGAGACAGTGGGGCACTTTAATATGGATTGGAGCTGGACCATAAGTGTAAATTATCCATCAAATTTTGAAGACTTACTATGAAAAAATGAATACTTCTTTAATAACTTTATATTGATTACATGTTGCAATGTTAGAATTTTTTATATATTGCGTTGCTTAAAATTATTATGATAATTTTTTGAAAAAAGTTTTTAAAATGTGAACACTAGGGGACCAGCAGTTAGTGTAATGGCTATGTCGCTGAACTCTCATGTAGTCGTCCACGGTTCAAGTCCTGAACCTGGTGGCTTAAACTCACGCCGGGCGCATGTGCGTGTATGCCCAAGATCCCAAAAGGAGAATGGAGGAGAAGGGATTGCGGCATGGCCATACCCCCTGAGGGGTGATTTCTTGCTCTCTGTCTCTCTGTCTCCCTCTCTCTCTCTGGTGAGCACATGTGCCCTGTAGCAAAAAAAAGAAACAAACAAAAAAACAAACAAACAAACAACAACAAAAAATCCTCTCCAAAAAAACAAATGTGAATATTAGGAAATTTAAAGTTACATATATGGCTTACATTTGTACTGGACAGCATTGTACATGACTTCTTCTCTCCTGATTGTGTAGTTTGGGTTCATTTTCTCTCTACCTACATTTTCTTCTTTGTAAACAGGCGTGATAAGTGAATGTCTCATGGACCTTAGATAGTTGAAAGCACTGGATGGGGAAACCCATTTTTCAAAGGGCAACTTGGTAAATAGTAAAGCTTTATAACATGTGCACTGGATGATTTTGTTTCTTGTTAGTCAGTCCATTTTAGTTCCAGAGCATGGCACAGACCTAGAAATTATAAAAATAAATAAATAAATAAGTAAATAAAAACTGCTTGGAGAAAATTGACCACATTGTTGGCATCTTGTCTGTTCATGGAAGCCAGGAATCAGAACTAACCTCTAAGCAAAGTTTTGCTGTTTTGTCCTACTTATGGGCTTCTATTTTTTGAGAGAAGTCTGTGTACCCAACTTCTCTTTAATCATGCCATGGTAGTACAGTCATAAAAAAGAACATGCAAGGTGAAATTGTGCAATGCTATCTTAATAGTTAATAAGAAAAAATACCATGGTTTCATGAATTTTAACATTTTTGTCCAATCACTAGAAATTTTTGTAAGTATCAGTTATAAATATGCAGTAAAATGGGAAATAGCTAAAACTACTATTATGCACTTTACTTGAAATATAAGGAATAATAACGTAGAGAAAAGAGATTGTTGGGAAAGTCCTGACATACTTTTTCACTGTTTTTCTATGTGAAAATGCATCATGACTTTCCCAATAACCCAGTAGTTGCTGGGAAATGTAAATTAACACAGCCATAGTGGCAAACACTGTAGAGATTCTTCAGAAAACTAAAAACAGTTGCTAGATGAACCAGAAACCCTACTTCCCGGTCTGTGTCCAAAAAGATTTGAATTTAGTATGTTGAAAAGGTATGTATTTATTTTTTCCCATGCTCACTGCAGCATTATTCACAGTGGCTCAGGTATGGATTCAAACTAAGAGTTCATCATCAGATGAATGAATGGAGAAAATGTGGTGTAGCTACACAATGAAATACAATCCAGCCATAAAAAGGAGGGAAATTGCGTAATTTGCCTCAACATAGATAAACCTAGGGGACATCATGGTAAGTGAAATAAGCCAGGCACAAAAGATGAACACTGCACAATGTCACTTCTACATGGGCTTCTAAGAATATGCAGAGGCACAGAGCAGAATGGTGGTGTCCGGGGCTGAGGTGTGGGGGAGGAGGGAAATGCTGTTTAAAGGATGTAATGTTCCAGTTAAACAGAGGAATACATGAAAAGTATTTGAGGCAGCAAATATGTTAACTAGATAGATTAAATCATCCTATATATATATAGGATGTACCCCACAAATATGTACACTTTTAATTTTGTCAGTATCTGATAAATGCATTATAGTTTTGAGAACCAAAGGGTCTTATTTCTTTGTAAAACAACTTATCCAGAGTGCTTTGAACAGTGCTTAAGATAGGAATAAGCATCTTTTCCATGTCCTGGCAGGTTATCCTATGCCTTTCTAAGTTTCCATCCGCTTCCAACATTTCATCTTTTGTGTTTTCATGGTCATGAAATATTTTCAAGTGTTCCCTTGGGACATCATCTTTTTCTCATGACTGCATTCTTCATTTGTGTTGATAAGTTTGTCTTCACCAATTCTTGTGGCTGCAAATCTAGAAGTCTCCAGAACCACAGAAGTGGCAGTGTTCCCATGGTCAGCTGTTTCTTCTATAATTCTATTCGTTTTCTTTTTGTTTCCTTCGTGTATGGGAGTGACAGAGAGAGGAAGAGAGAGGCAGCACCTCCAGCAAGGTTTTGGTACCTCATCCACGCCTTGCCATCATCCAGGCTGTATCATGGACACACAGGTGCTTGGCTTATTTGGAGAGGTCTCCAGACTTGAACTGGGAACTTTCACATATGAGATGGCCTTGCACAGCTTGGCATTTTACCACCATGCCACTGTCTGGCCCCTCTGTTCATTTTCTATTCACATTTAACTTCTAGCATAACTTTTCATCTTCTTCACTTTTCATCTTGTAGGCCAGTTCCTTTTGATATCTGTCTTGTAAAATGTCCCATGGATTCGTCACTGATAGACAGGGAGTCAATACAACGTCCTGATTTGCTGTCAGTGCGTTTGCATAAGGATTTGTGGACCAAAGAGTTAGTGGTAAAATTTATATTTTTAGAAGTTATTCATAGCTAACCTACCATGGTAAATGAAATTTGAACCACATTGGTAGGGCACTGGCAGTCTTTAGCTAAATTAGTGCTTATCAGAGCTGTGGATGGGGAGAACTGCCTGTACTCAACATGTTCAGAAGGTTGTTCTTAGGGCAGAAGCCCCCACTAGTCTCTGTCTTTAGCCTTTGTTGTCCCACATCTCTTCTGAAAGGCTAGGTTTCCTATTGGCATTCTGAAGGCTGTCTTGTTGGCATTCCAAGTGTGCAGGGGAAGTGGCCAAGGGCCAGCAGTCACTAAGCCATTGAGCAGTGGAGTGCTCAGTATTGCTGGTGTGCTGGGCTTAGTGCTAGTCTCTGGCATGTTTGCTGGCAACTGAAAGTGCCTTAAATTGCTCTCATTTTTGGCTTTTGGCAGCTAGCTTTCCAGCATATTTTCCCAACCACTGCTTATACCATTTGCACAAGATTTTAAAGTTCTCACTTGCACAAGTTTCCACTATCTTGATTGCTGGGATAACACACACTGTCAGGAGCATCAGGTTCTGCAGATTGGGATCCAGTCCCCGTCTTGGCATGCCACATGGGATAAACCCTCTTCCAAATAGAACGATCAACTAATAGACACAGTCTAAACTTGCATTGTTGCTGATTAATTATTAAAAGCATGTTTCATCAAAGTCAGTCACATTTCTCAGCATCTTTGGTCTGTTTAATTGACCTGGAAACTATGGCTATCATGGTCTGAAGGGTGTGTATAGTTTATTTAGAGTCAGATGTCTTTGCCTGAAGGGTTAGATTCAACTGAAATACTACTTCAAGTAGAGGAGAGGTGTGGCCAGAGGGAGAGGTTCATGATCTTAGAGCTTTTTAAAAATATGTTCAATCCTTTTGAGATTCTTTGCCATTTAATGCATTAAGTAGTTTTGGCAAATAATGTATTTGCTTAAGAAATCTAAAACACTTTTTATAAAAGAGTTCTCTGACTCCTGATGGGGAAGGGAACCAAAAATTGAGCTAAGAGTGTGCCAGGAGCTGTTGCATATTGTCCTACACAGTCCTCGTAATTGCCTTATAGGTTAGGAACCAGTATCTGCATTTACACAGTTACAGAAATAAGTACTAGGCAGGTATAAGGTGCCCATTGTCTTGCCTCTATTAAGTATTAGATTTAGATTTTGGCTTTTTATTTGTCTGATTCAAAAATGCTTATTACACTTTTACATATAGAAATGATTGTAAAAATCTGATGCTGGCCACTGCCTTCCCATCTTGGTACTATTACAGACATCACTAACTGATAATCTATTTATTCTCCCTGCCCATACCATGGTGCTACCCATTGAACATGTTGAATGATGCTCAAAATGGAAAACCTGTCTTACTCCCTAAATGAAAGGTATTATGAACAAAGAGATTTTAGGGATGTGTGGTCCAGGGGTGTGGGGGGCACTGGATATAGCTGCTAATGGGCAGCTTTCGGGCCAATTTGTCTGGCCAGTGTTGTCAGGGCAATGGGGCTTCTCCCTCTTTCAGGCATTTTCTGAAGCCCACTATTTCTATATTAGGGGCAGTAAGAGGGAGCTGAAGGGTTCCCTGGGGTATAAGGCACAGACAGGAAAGAAAAACAAGAACATATGAATTTAAATTCTCTCTGTTTAGCTAGTGTCTGGGTTTGGGTGTCCCTAAAAGCAGACCCTCAGATAAGGACTTGGGTACAAGGAGGTAGCCAAGGAAACACAAGAGAGAGAATGAGGTGAGACAGATGGGAAAGGGCCCAGAACAAATGCATTCTTGGGGCCAGGCAATGGCACAGTGATAACTCAACTGGACCTATGTAAGGAGTCCTGGGTTCATGTCCCAGAACCTCTCTGTACATGCCAGGCATGTGTGTACCTGTGATCCTGGCTGGCTGAGGCTGGGATTGATTGTGGTGTAAAGACTCTGTCAAGGTTTCCTGCCCCACTTTCTCTGTTTTTCTTCTGGAAGAAATAAAGGTGCATTCTTTTTTTTTTCTTTTGGAGAGATTTTTGCTGTAGAGTGCATGCACTTAAAGACAAAGACAGAGAGAAAGAAAGCGAGAAATTCCCCCCCACCACCCCAGGGAGGTTGGCCATGCCACAATCCCTTTTCCTCCATTCTGCTCTTGGGATCTTGAGCATGCATGCACATGCGCCTGGCGTGAGTTTAAGCCACCGGGTCCAGGACTTGAACCACGATCGACTACATGGGAGTCCAGAGACATAGCCATTATGCCAACAGCTGGTCCCTAAAGGTGCATTCTTAAGTGGGATACTGGAGTAGGCACCTGGACTCACCCCAGTGGAGCTCTCTGAGACTATAGAATAGGCCTTAGGCTCACCCCACTTAAGTGGTGTGGAAACTGGGGTTTTTATGCACTAACTCTAGTTCTCCATGAGTTGTGGGATAACATCCCTTCCCTCCCCATAATGAAATCTTCTTTCTTCTCAGTTGCATGGGCACTGGAGAAACCCCTCAGGTGGAGAAGCTGAGATGTAAGCCTGGGGTGGGGACGCTATTGGCAAATACACCAAGTTAGCAGGGGTTCCCACGGAGGGGGCTTCTCCAGGATCCGTCGTTCCCACCTGGTTCTTGTTGAGTGACTGTCCCAGATGGTGGGCAGATTTATACTGGGGGGGGCTTTCCTTCCTTTAGAAGGTCACCCCTATTCTTTACGCTCTGAACATCTCATGTTGTGGGATGTGCAGATCCCCAATGGCCTTTCTCTGTGGCCGTGCTGCATTCTCTGTGGTTACAGCCAGCAGTGTGGATTTGAAATTTATGGTGGTGGTTGATCCCGTCAAAGACATCAGAGTGTGGTGTGTAACTCCTTATAAGTTCCTTGTTATCTCTTACAACCATCTCCAGCGAGCATTGTTCCTCCCAACACAGCGGGCCTTCGTTACCCCAGACAGCCAGGGACTGAAGGCTACAGAGGTGTTGGGGCCAAAACGACTAGCTTTGAAATGAAGCCAAACAGCTTTTCAACAGCAGAAGGAGCAGATAGATATAAGGCAGGGTAAACTCTGATAACCTTTGTTCTGGAGAGACCCTAACTTTGGTGAGGATGGTGAAGCTAGAGGGGTCTACCAGTTGCTGGTAGCAAAATCTTTGCTGCCAAAGCTTGGAACAAGAAGAAAAAGCTGTGGTGGTGACAGGATAACGATATGCTTGCGGTAGTAGGCGCTAATTAATCCGGACAGCTGATTTTAATCATGGCTGTCATCTGTTGAAATCAGCTAGCTGACAGAGTGGTTCAGTTTCATCTTTTCCAATAAGCAGATTCTCAAAGCCGTTTCACTTCTCTATCCCACGTCTCTTATTTTAGCATTAAACAAGTGCCTAGCATTGAAATGTGGGGTGCACATTTCCCAGACCCCCTTGAACAAATCAGATGACAGTTCTCTTGACTTGTCTAAGCATGTTCGTCTGTGTGTGACTTTGTTTCCCTGGGAACAGCTCCACAATCTTATCAGCAACATTTTTTATGGCGCTCCTGTGGGATGGTTCTTTGGATCCTCCAACAGAGCCTCTGGTTTGGGGGGAGGGGGTGTCAACCTATATTTAGAATGAACGTGTTGCTGGCTCTGTGCTACATTCTAAAGAGAGACACGGAAGAGGTGCTACTTGCGTTTACAACCTCAGGATAGGAACTGCGCGTGCGTCGTGATGTATGTATAATTATGCAATAGGGCGTTTGCCTCTTGGAGTGAAGCAGGTCATGTGGCAACACGTATAATTCCTGAGGCTTGGTCTTCCCACGGGATGAGGCAATCGTGCAGCTCCTGACGTGCCCCCAGGCAGTGGACAGAATGTTGTTATTTATAGAAGGCTGCGGCTGTTGGCCCAGTGGTCCATGGACTCACCTGCCCCTCCTAGAGGAGTGGGGGGCGGACAGGGGACAGACCTAAAGCAGCACGTCCCCTGGGGGTTCTTCAGGATGTGCTGAGGCCGAGGCCATGTCCTGGAAATTTCATCCATGACTCAGCATGTGAGTGTAAGTGACCTCCACTCCTGGTTGCAAGACTCAGTCATTTTTAGGGTGTTTTCACTTCAGGAGATGCACGAAAT
The DNA here is from genome assembly GCA_026018925.1 of Tupaia tana. Taxonomy (NCBI): domain Eukaryota; kingdom Metazoa; phylum Chordata; class Mammalia; order Scandentia; family Tupaiidae; genus Tupaia; species Tupaia tana. The sequence goes on from JAKSZU010000015.1 coordinate 53,172,121, forward strand.
TGTTTCTGACTCCAGGAGCTGATGAAGGCATGTGTGGCACATGGTAATGAATCCCTTGTAAAGTGTCGCCCTTGGCACAGCTCTGCTGATGCCTTCAAGGCTGGAGCTCTTCTGAGCAGTCAAGTCAGAGTTTTAAGGTCTTCCCATAACCTTACCAGGCAGTCTGGAATCCACTTCTCTGTTTCACTGTTGTTAACTTTGAGTCATCAGTGTCCCTGCCTGTAGGAACCACATCTATCCCCCTGTGGCCTTCTGAGGTCTTGGCAAGGTTTGACAGCAAGATGGTGCATGAAATAATTCTGTGCTCTGTGTCCCCCCCCACTTCCTGCTCCCCATAATCCTCTTCTGTCTCATCTCATCGGGAACCTACTATGGGCAGGTAAAAGAACCACGAGAAGTGTGTGAAATGGCCTAGTCTGCAAACGAGGCATGCACGTGTTGGAGGAGGCCTTGTTCTGATATTCTTGGGCATAGAAGTGAAGAGGCTCAGATGCAGAGAGGGAAAGAGCCACAGCAAAGGGCCACAGGGGACCACAGCTCCAGGCCTGCTGCGACTGTGGCTTTGCAGGAGAGAACCCACTGCTTGATAAGCTGGGATCGCTGTCCTGCTCCCATGCCAAGTCTAGTGTGCACGGTCCATATCTATATCAGAGGGCTTGGTGAGAGACAGTAGGGACAGGTGGGGTCTGTGGGTGGGGTAATGCTCCCTTCAGTGCCCATGTGACATCGCTCTGGCCCACATTGCCAGTTCTTCCAGTTTCTCAGGAGAAGCTGGAAATATGGCTTTTTAGATAAACTTTTACAACTTTGTATGAACAAATTAAACATGTTTGTACCCGTCTCCAGCTAGATGGTAGCTTCTGGCTTGTTCCATCCCAGTGTGCTCCCATAGGGTGACATTGCTCGGGCAACCTCATACCTGTCCCCTCCCAGTGTGACACCAGAGTCTGGTTATGTTTCTCTTGTCACCTCAGATGCTCCAAGGGGCTTTTAAACAGGTCATGGGACCTCCCCCCTAAATCTTCAATGAGTGAATGCTGGGAGGAGAGTTTGCCTGTGGGGAAACTGCCTCCCCTTGCCCACCGGCTGCCTGCTGTCCTGGGTGGGTGAGAAAGCATTTCAGGCAGTTGGTAGGGCAGGTCCGGGAGCATGGTTTTGGAGATAAAAGCAGTTACTGCAAGCCTTGTGGAGTCTGTTATTCCTCAGCAACAAACTTAGCAGTTTTCCTTCCAATTTAGTAAATCCAGACCCTTGTGGCTCGTACAACAAGCGTGATGACAAGTAATAACTCATAAGCAAGAGATTTTTTTGTCTTCTTGACTCCTTCCTCCAGTGTGGGAAATCTAGTCAGGGGTAGCCACAAATGTTCTCCAGAGCTGGAAGGCAGAGCCTGGAGGATATGCAGCCGGGACAGGGTGGGTCTCTGGGTTCCACTGAAGGGGAGGAGACTCTGCAGGGAGGGAACTGAACTCCTTGGATGTTCCAGGCTTATCGTGGGAAGCATGGTGGTTGGGAAGTTGAGTCTTAGAGATAGCCTGACTGCCTGGGTTCAAATGCTGACAGAGCTATTTACTAGCTCTGTGATCTTAAGAAAATGACTAACTTCTCTGTGCCATATTTTTTTCTTTTAATCTTTAAACTCAGAGAATAATACCTCACATATAGAATTATGAGAGCTAAAGCTACAGTACTTAATCCACCTAGAAGGGTGTCTTGTATACCAGTAATTGCCAAACAAGTGTTTGCTATTGTGATTTATTATTCCTATTACATAATAATTATTTATGTACTATTTAGTATATGTATATATATATATAATAAGTCCAGTATATATATATATATATACACACACACACTAATATATATATATATATATATATATATATATATACACACAAAATATATACTATTTAGTGTGTGTGTGTAAAATATATGTATAATAAAGGATGCATCTGCCTTTTCTCTGAAATAGTAAAAACCTTGGTGCACTGTGTGGGGATCCAGGGGGCAATATTATCTACAAGGGATAGAACTTCATCGACTCTCATTACCCAGCAGGCCTCCTCTAAATAGGGGGATTCATGTATTGTGCCTCTGCCAAGGGCCTTGGGGAGGTTGAGGTTGAGTGACTTCTTCACGGTGACTCATCAGTTTGACCTTTGTTGCTGCCATTGGGGTCGAGTTCATCTAAAAGGCAGAGGATGCTTTCTGAAGGTGATTGTGGTGGGGCTGCTCCACCCCTCAGCCCACCGGACCTGTACTCCAGTCGAAAACAGAAAATGGCCAGCAGGATGTAGAGGGCTGGTTGAGGAGCGGACGCCTGTGAATGCCACTTAGCTGGAAGGATTTCCCTCTCTATCCTCTCCATGTGGCCCGACATGTGGGTGGGGAGGAAGCATGGTGCTAGAAGAAGAGCTCAGGAACACAGAAGGTGAAGCTCAGCTCAAGCCTGTAACTGCCATGTGGCCTTGGGCAAGTCATTATCCTTCTCGGGCTCTGTTTAGAATTCCTAGAGTGAGACAGATTAAATCTGTGCCATCTGGTGTGGAAGCCATGAGCCACATGTGGTTGCTGAGGTGTGGCTTCTCCAGGTGAGCTGTGCTGGGGGTGTCAATACACAATGGGTTTTGAAGACAGTATGGAAAAAGGAAGCAGAGTAGTTCATTCATAACTTTTTAATCTATCCAATGGAATATTACTCATCAATGAAAAGGAATGAAGTACTAACATATGCTACCACACTGACAACCTTGAAAACATTTTGCTAATGTGTAGTTAAACGAACCAGCTACCAAAGACAGCATATTGTATGATTCCATTTATATGACATGTCTAGGACAGACAAATTTATAGAGACCTCAACCAGAGTGGTGTCACCTGGGGCTGGGAAAGAGGCTGGTGGAGAGTGACTGCTAGTGGGAGGCAGTCTCTTTTTGAGGTGAACGTTAAAGAATATGTTAAAATTTTAGATTATGGTGATGGCTACACAACACCATAAACATCCTAAAAGTCATTTAATTGCACCCTTTACATGAGTGGGTTTTATGGATATGTAAGTTATATTTCAATAAAGTTGATAAAATAATGCTTATAATAATTATTTCATATTGAAATGACACTATTTTGGATCTATCAGGTGAAGTAGAATATATTAATCAGATTCATTTCAGATGTTTGGTTTTATTTTATTTTTTATTTTATTTTATTTTATTTTTTTTTGGAGAGGTTTTTGCTATAGGGTGCGTGCGCTCGCCAGAAAGACAGAGAGAGACAGAGAGACAGAAAGTGAAAAATCACCCCCCAGGGAGGATGGCCACACTGTAATCCCTTCTCCTCCATTCTCCTCTCGGGATCTTGGGCACGCACGCACATGCGCTCAGCGTGAGTTTTAAGCCACTGGGTCTGGGACACGAACCGCAGTCAACTACATGGGAGTCCAGCGACATAGCCATTACGCCAACTGCTGGTCCCTGGTTTTATTTTTTTTTAATCTGTCTGTAGGAATATCTGGAATTGCCATGTGTGGCTCACATTCTATTTCTGTTGGATCGCTGCACGCACCTCTCTGAGGACCTTCGTAGCTCCAAAATTATATTCTTCATTTTTATTATTTTTAATTGACATTTAATAGTTGAGCATATTTATGGGGTACTAAAATTATATTCTTCCATGAAATGATCCCCAGGTTTGGACTTCTGATGACTCATCTGGTATCATGGCTCAAACCCAACTTGAGAAAAGTTCATTCAGGTCTTTTTTTAAGCCGTTTGCAAAAATAGGTTTTTAAAGAGAAATCCTGGAAAGAGGCACAGAGTCACATAAGGTGAGCAAGAGAGCCAGGACCATGGGCTTCTCCTGCCCCTGTGAGCCATCCAGAGCCATTGGCGACCTCGAACAGAGCTGCTTTAAAAACATTTACACCATGAGCCTGAACAACGGTTTCCCTTATCTCTCTTCCTCTTAGAAGGCAGGCTCTGAGACCGCCGCGGCTGAGCGGCAGACCTCAAGGAAAGGGCAGTAAATGCCTGGTTGGCAAGGCTTCATCAAGCCTGTTCCCGTCTGCATGCCTGGATACCTCGTGTCCCGTACGGTCCAGCCAGAGACCCGGAGAATGTCTTTTCCTCCTCCGAAGGCTCAGTCAGTGTTAAAGCACAAATCGTGGTTGGTTCCTGGTTGCTCCTCCAAGGAGGGCTGAAGATAACCTGAGGAAGCTTCTTTTTACTTCAGTTGTGCAGGAATTATTTGTCGAATGCCTATTTTCTGCTTCCTGCCTTTTGCTGGGTGCTGAAGGGCAATCCAGAAGTGCAAGTTTTACTCCTTTGCAGGGGGACCTGACTCCTTGTAAGAAGTGGAGAGTGTCAGTGTTCATAAAAACGAAATAAAATCCGGCCCAGCTGAGTCGGTGCTGCCGATATGCTGTGCTCTGCAGGCTGCCACTCGTGGGAGGCTGGGTTCGATTCCAGGTCCTACCTAAAGACTGGGCATGGTGGCATGAGCCTGTAATCTGATCACCTTGCTAAGTTCAGGCAGAGCATTGTGAAATCGAGGCTGGCCTGGGTGACACAGTGAGACCCTGTCTAAAAAAGAGCTGAGAGTGGTGGTGTGCATCTATGGTCATAGCTACGAGGTCAAGGCAGGAGAATCATGATGCCATGAGTCCTTGTCTTAAAAACAAAACAAAACAAAAACTAAAACAGGGGCCAGGTGGTGACACAGTGACTGTACTCACATAGAAAAGGTGCTGGGTTCATGTCCTGGGTCCTCCCTGAGCAGGCTGGGCACATGAGCCAGGCAGCCTATGACTGGGGCTTGATCTCAGAGTGAAGACATGTCGGGGGTGACTGTGTCTCTCTCTCATTCTCATCTTCATGGGAGAAATAAATGAATAAACTTTAAAAACAACCCCCTTCCCTGCACCATGTCCTGGATGTGGTTTGTATTCCCACTTTTTGGGTGAGATTTCCGCCTTTGCTTTTTCCATCTGCATCTTCAGGGCTGCTGAGAGTCTGAGTCTGGGGCTCTATACCCTGTCAGCCTCTGTATTCTTCTGTACTTGCACTTGATGGGTCCCCATTTGGGATGTTGTTCCCACACGATTTTCCCTGTTTTCATTTAAACAACTGGTGCAGGTGTTCATAGCGCTGGGAAGGCCTGGCTGTTTCCGGGCATTTGCTCACCCTGTCCATGTCAAAGTCTGGGCAAAGGCATGGGGAAGTGAGAACTCTTCATAGAAACCACTTTTGACATTTTTTTTTCCAGGAACAAGGCAAAAATAAACTTGTTTGAGTCCCGGATATTTTTTAAAATGATGATTAGATACACGGAGGGATAGTAATAGGAACAGTAATGACGAAGCAGAGGGAAGAGTGATACTTTCCTATAGCTTTCCCACCGAGTACAAGTGTTTCGGAGATCCCCAGAGAAGAACAAGCAGGCACATGGCTCGCACAGGGTATCAGGCATAAGATAAAGCCGATGTCTTCAGAAATCAGGAATGCTTTGCAGTACACCGAGTGATTCATGTGGAGGCCCTGGCTTGCCTGGCAATGATTCACAGAGAAACAAGCCATTTCACTAGATGATTTCCACATTAATATTAGCTCAGGGGTAGGTCTTGTTTCACAATGAAATTGGAGTCAGGTACATTTTTGAGCAACAGTGATATCGCAAGGAGGGATAGAAAATAGAGCTGTTTGGAAAGGATTCCCCCCCCCCCCCCCAAGCCACATTATTTCATGGATCTCCCAGGAGAAGACCTTTTGCTGATAGGGCTTTGTTTCTGAGGGGAAGTCCTTCAACCCTTCTCATGAGAAGATAAGTCAGATTGTGGTTCTGGAAGAGGAAATGAAACAAGTGTGCAGCTTGAGAGATATTGGGGTGCTGGGATGTTTGGCCTCCAACACATCTCAGGAGTGAAGACTCCAGAATGCATGAGCCTCAGCTGAGGAATGGGCTCATTACAGCTGCCTGCACTTGACTTGATGTTTATCATGCACTTGACCATCGTGTTGGTACCATGTCATTCTGATGCTGACAGTTCAGGTCCTAGAGGCCTTTAAGATGGAGCTGAGTGGCAGTGCCCTATCATGCTTTGGAACCATCCAAGGTGGCACAACCATATGGGGGACACGTGGCCAGGGATGGCCATATCTGAGAGGTTCATTGTGCATGCTGAATTTGGCCACAGCCCTTACCATTTTGTTGATCTTTCTTTATATCATTCTCAGATCCTACAAGGGGAGTGTTCTTAATGATCCACTGAGACATTTGCAGCTTTATTGCCTCCAACATTCCTTATGAAAATGTGCAACGATATAGAAACGTTGAAAGAATTGCACAGTGAACACTCTGATACCTACTGCCAAGATCCGCCATGAACATTTTGCTGTATTTACAGCCCCCCCCCCTTTTCTTTCTTGGCACTGTAAAAATCTCTTTTTGATGTCACAGTCATTTTATTTTTAAAAATTCAACCAGATTCCTCCTGTGTCTCATAGGGAAACACTGAGGGGAAGAACATGTAAAATAGCATGTTAGTGACGCTGACATGAGAATCCAAGTGTTCTGAGTTTAAGGCAAAGATGATCTTTGGAGTATGGCAGGAAGGGAGTGCCAGGCCAGATTCTGCTGCTCCAAAGCCCAGGAGTCTGAGGTGACCACCTTTGCCCTACCAGGGCAGTCCTGAGACAGATACTGGACCAAGTGCTGGTCTAGTGCAGAAGCCTGTAGGGTAGCTTGTGACTTTTCGCGAGTCACTGGACTCGATTCTGGGTTTGGTTTCTCATTTCAGAGGTGGAGTTACCATCATGCAGCTCATGAGGCTGGAAAGATCAAGTGCAGTGAAAGTACCCCTGCCTGGCATGAGGTGGCAGGGGCAGGATGGCAGATATTACTGATCCCAGTGCACCTTTGCCCAGTGTCCAGCACTGATGGCACAGAGGGGAGATATTGCTGAGGTTTTATCTGTTTTTTATTTTGAAATAATAGTAACGGGAGCCCGATGGTGGTGTTGTGCAGACCCAGTGCTCTGCAAGGCTGACCTGCATGCGAAGGTTCCCGGTTCACGTCTGAAGACCTCCCTGAACATGTGGAGGTCATACACGTCCATGATTGGGGGGCTAGCTGAGGCTGGGGGGATTGCAAATGGAAGACCTGTTGGAGGTACCTGTCTCTCTCTCACTTTATTTGTCTCTCTCATGGAAGAAAGAAACTTTAAAAAAAAGGAAAAGAAGAAAAGAAAAAAGGAAGCGTAGTCATAGCAACAGTAGTGATCACTGTGAAGTTAACTAAACCTGAACTAAAGTCGGAACCAGCAGTTAGCGTAATGGCTATGTCGCTGGACTCCCACGTAGTCGACCGCGGTTCGAATCCTGGACTCGGTGGCTTAAACTCACGCCGGGCGCATGTGCGTGCATGCCCAAGATCCCAAGAGGAGAATGGAGGAGAAGGGATTGCGGCATGGCCATCCCCCCTGGGGGATGATTTCTCGCTTTCTGCTTCTCTGTCTCTCTCTGTCTGTCTGGCGAGCGCACGCACCCTGTAGCAAAAAAACCTCTCCAAAAAAACCCCCCCAAAAATACAAAAAAACCTGAACTAAAGTCAAAAGAACCAGAGATCTGAAATTTTCTCAGTTCATATCCCGTGCATGAATTTGTGCAGGGAGCCATTGCATTCACCTTGGTGGAAGAGAATTTCCTGGTTTATTGCTTCCCATAAAAGACTGAAGCTGTGAGACTGCCCTCCTCTGGGACGCCCTGGAGAAAACCTGAGGGGCATCATTGCCATAGGTGTCACTTGGAGTAGAGGGCAAGACCACTGGAGCTCAACCTCCCAAATTAGGTGACCTACTCTGGCCTGGATGGACACGTTCCTCTGACTCAGTGACTTCCTGTTTACTACCTGGCGGTCGACAGCTCACGTCTGTAATCAGAGAGGATGGGATCCATGGAGTACCAGATTCAATGTGTTTCTAAATGGGAACTGCATCAGGGTGGTCTTGGAAGCAGGAGGTGGCAAGGGAAGACATTCTACCGCACCTCAGAAAGCCCCGACCCCTCATGATGCTAACATGTGCTTCAGGCCACCTAGTAAATCAAAAGCCCGCATTTGAAATGCCTTTTCTGGCTCCACTGGACTTTTCTGAGGCAAGGCATTCTCTTGGAGAGATGGGACCCTATTCCAGGGACTCCTCACCCTTCTCATCCCCCTTCTCTCCTACAGTTTAGAACTGGGGGACACTGGGGCAGGTGGGCAGGCTGCCTTGGTGGAGACGGGGTGAGAACATGGCGGGCGTTCTCACAGATGAATGTGATTTGACCAGGTGGAGAATAGACCCCTGCGAAGGAGTCAGGGGCTTTGTAATGAGCTTTGACTGCTCTTATTAAAAGGCTTTGTGTCAGTGAGACAGATGCAGGGAACAGTTTACCACGTGTGGGGCTGGCTTCTAAGGAAAAGTTCATACAGTAGTGAGGCCACAGAGGTCAGACAGTTGCAGAGAAGTAATTTGAATCAGCATTTGGTATTTCTAATGACAGTGCTTATATCTTCTTAACAGAAGGTTTAATCTAATACATCACTAAACTTCGACATGACTGAAACAGATGAGTGAAAAATGCCTAATAGATCAAAAAGCCTAGCAACAGATGTTTCTGTGGGCAGCATGGACATCGGGGCTGTTGTGATCAGTGCATCAGTAATGTCATCAAGGACCTGGTTTGCTCTTTTTTTCCCTTTCCCTTCTTGTGTTAGCTTTATCCCAAATCTATCCTCCCTCATGGTGGCAAAATGGCTGCAGTAGTTCCAGGCATTGCTTCTGCACATAGGAAGAGAACAACATATGTCAGCAGCTTAACAGCTCTCTCTGAAGAGTGAGAGCTTTCCTTTTCCGAGCCACCAGCAAACCTCCTTTCACATCTCATTGGCCCAAATGGGACCATTTACTCCTGAACCAATCCCTTTGCCTAGAGAGATATCATATTCGGATTCCTCAAATTATGTTAAAATAATGGTAGCCCACCCCTGGAGTGGAGGTGGGGCCACACCAGTCCTCTGCAACTTTCTGCTTCTGCACATGAAGAAGGGAGGAGGGACTTTGGAGAAATGGATATGATATCTACCACGGGACGTTTACACATCTTGCCTGCTGTGGCTCTGGGCCATCTTCCCTCAGCATTTCCTCTTTTAGTTTCCATGGAGCAGCCATAAATGATTCCAGAAGAGACAGACACACACCTTCATCTCCAGCATCCCTTGCTTTATCACCCCCCTCATCCCTCAGCCACGCATCCATTTGTCGACTTCTCTCCCTCGTTCCTACCTTCTTAACTTTTAGAAACAATGGGTAAGGCCTTTTGCTTTTCTTTTTTCTTTCTGGCTTCCTGTCAAAGGACTGACAGCCCCCAGCTGGCGGTGGCCGGGGTGAGCAGGGTTTCTCACAGCATTCGGCAGGGAGTGGCCTGGTGTAGCCTCAGGAGAGAAGGGAGCGAACTGCACAAACCAGGCAAGGAGCCCTTAGCTAGGGCCGCCTAGCACACCCTAAAGACTGAGTGCTTTCAAGGGGCAATGCTATTGGAAGACTGCATCAGACACCAGGGCTCCTTGTCTGGGCTCTGGAAAAGGAACAAAGCTTAATTACATAGGCACATCCCGAACGACAGAAACGAGCTTGCAGGGATTCATGGGGATAAGAGCGAGGGAGGCATTGCTTTCTGGCTGCTTCGTGAGAAACGAGTGTACCCCTTGCTCAGGTAGCAGGTGGAAGCCAGAGTCCTGCATTCACCAGACTATTCTGGCCTGGCTCAGTCATGGCCTCTCGCCCAGCTCTTTCCTCTTGGTGGACCTCAGACCCAGGACTGACACTAAGAGGGCAAGGATCTTTCTTACCACTCAACCTTGTTATTCTCCTTTGGCCAGTTTCAATTTCCAACTTGGAAAGGTGCAAGCCATGGGCCAAAGGGTAGGAAAAGTGAGAAGAGCGAAGTGCCTTTGTGTTCAGATGGAAACCACAGTGCCCGTCCTCCTCTCAGTCCTGTCCTCAATGTGAAGCACCCAGAGGCTGTTTTGTGTGGCTGGTGTCAAGTTCCACGGTGAGAGGAGAGAGCAGAAGAGAAAAACATTAGTGGAAAATCTACACACTTGTGTCTCTGGCCCAATTACAGCTTCCCACTGGCTTTAAGAATGTGGTTTCAAAGAGAAGGCCAAGGTTACCTTTGGTGACTGACACCACATGGTGTCCCAGAGACACCCCTCGGCCCTCCCAGCTTCAGCTATCATGGACTTTCCAGTGATAGTGCCCCTCGAGAGTGTGCCACGTGTCTTTTTGCTTCCTGGCTTAGACTCTGATGGGTAAAAACTGGCTTGATCCACTCACAAGTGCAGCCTGGGTATTCATGCTCTTGGGGCAACCATCAGCTAGTGAGGGCTGGGAGCCTCAGCCCTCATCCTTCTGGATGTTCAACATACACCCTTGCATATCCTCTTCCCTTTTCTCTGTCTTGTTTCTGCATCCCCTTACTCCTTCCTGGGAGCCCCCCTCCCAAAATAAACTACTTGCATCCAAGTCTTTGTCTCAAGCTTAGCTTTTGGGGAACCCAAGCCAGGACACCACCCTGCAGCACTGCACAGCTCTCTAAGATATGACTGCAGTATGCCAAAGGCATCCGAGGCTTGTTCATTTGACTACGCCAGCCTCTGGCTGTCAACTGGCCCATGCTGGCCAGGAATTTTGGGGAGCTGTGTGTAGACAATCTTGCTCTACCACCAGTGGCCAACCTTCAACCCTTTATGTGCCATAGCTATCTTAATTCACCATTTTCTTCTAGCTGCATTGTATTTATTCATAGAAGTCATTTTGGAGGCTCTGTATTCATGGCAGGATGAGGAAGAAAGAAAAGAAAGAACTCTCTGCTCAGAGCACACCATGATGGACACAGGATGAAGGCAGAGGGTTTTGGGGAAGAGCTTTACTGAGTTTCTGTTCTGGATTTCACTAGGCATTCCATGGGATGGGATAGGAAAAAAAAAAAAAAAAGAAAAAAAAAAAAAAAAAGCAGAAACATGTACCAGCTAGGAGTCTCTCAGTTGATATTAGTGAAAAGCCAGCCTGCCTGGTCTGGCTCAGGCTAAAAATCATTGCACCATGTAATTGAAAGGTCCATGACGACTCTGACTTCGGGTGTTCCAGTGTTGAAATGTGATGTCATCAGGACCTGGTCTCTGTCTGCCTCTTGGTCTGGCCATGCTCACCTTTGCGGGCCAACTGCATTCGTGGACGTTAAGCCTCCAAGCCCTCCCACTTTCAGCCATGAGCCCTCTGGGAGGCAGTGGGTGGGTGTCTCTGGGGAGCTCGCTTTAGCCTGGCTCAGTCATAGGCATGTGTCAGAACCAATCACCATGGCCTGCAGGGTATGGGACCTGACTGATCAGGACTTTAGTCCAGGCTCCTTCCTTGGAGCGGTGGGTGGGTGGAGTTTCCTCCCAGAATACGTAGACGGAGTGTAGAGTGGTCACTTCTGAAAAGAAAATCTGAAGTTGATTAAAATTAAAAGAGAAGGAATGCTGAAAGGGGAGAATGCAGGCACCAAACTCCCAGTGTAGTTAATCTCTTAAATTTCCAATGGAGGGTTCTTGAATCTCTCCTCTATGCAAGAACGAGGGGCCGGTCAAAAAAAAATGATGTGTGAGGAAGCTTCCAGCCTATTGGAGGAAATAAGAAACATACATGGGTAAGTGTAGTGCAGTAATTGTTTGAAGCCAAGTTTCTTTTTTTTTTTTTAAAGGATTATTCATTTAATTTAATTTATTATAATATTATTATTGGGTCATCAGAAAAGTCATGGCACATATTTATTATTTACACTTAATCACCATACATCTTTACAGTGTACAACACGGTTTTTCTCAGTATGAATATACATGCATTTCCGTTAAGACAAAGACATTACCATATACATTATCATCAACAAATAACTTTATTTGCCAATTAAATGTTTGTTTGGTTCTTCCCTGTTCCCCTTCCTCCCTCCCCCTATTACTCACCCCTTCTTTCCTTCCCCTTGTACTCTTTCTAGTATCTACAGTTGTCCTCCTGCTATTCTGCCTTGCAGTCTGCTACAGGGCATGGACATTTGGTATATATTGAGTGGGGACATAAAAATCCTGTCTTTCCTAGTCTGGCTTGCTTCCCTTAGCAGTAAATCTTCCATATTGATCTACTTTGTATCAAATGTCAGTTTCACTGTTTTTGTTTTGTTTTGTTTTGTTTTTAAATGGCTGAGTAGTATTCCACAGAATACATATGCCACGTTTTTCAATCCACTCCTCTATTTTTGGACATTTGGGTTGATTCCATGTCTTACAATTGTAAATAATGCTGCAATAAATATGGATGTGCAAGTCTTTTTCCAACTGAGGGTTTTTCTATCCTCTGGGTAGATACCTAAGAGAGAATGACTAGGTCATTTCTGATAGTTCTATTAGCAGATTTCTGAGGAATGGCCATATCATTCTTCACAGTGATGTGTACTAATTCACACCCCCATTGACAGTGTCTGGGCGTTCCCTTTTTAGTACAGCCTTGGCAGCATTTAACATTCTTTATTTTTTTAAGAATTATTTTATTTGGGGAACCAGCAGTTAGCGTAATGGCTATGTCGTTGGATTCCCACGTAGTCGACCGCAGTTCGCGTTCCGGAGTCAGTGGCTTAAAACTCAAGCCGGGCGCGTGTGCGTGCGTGCCCAAGATCCCGAGAGGAGAATGGAGGAGAAGGGATTGCGGCCATCCCCCCTGGGGGGTGATTTCTCGCTTTCTGTCTCTGTCTGTCTGGCAAGCGAACGCGCCCTATAGCGAAAACCTCTGGAAAAAAAAAAAAAAAAAAAAAGAGGGAACCAGCAGTTAGCATAATGGCTATGTCTCTGGATTCCCACGTAGTCGACCGCGGTTCGCGTCCCGGACCCGGTGGCTTAAAACTCATGCTGGGCGCGTATGCGTGCGTGCCCAAGATCCCGAGAGGAGAATGGAGGAGAAGGGATTGCGGCGTGACCATCCCCCCTGGGGGGTGATTTCTCGCTTTCTGTCTCTATGTCTCTCTCTGTCTGTCTGGCAAGCGCACGCGCCCTATAGCGAAAAAAAAAAAAAAAACACACCTCTCCCCCCCAAAAAAAAAGAATTATTTTATTTAACTTTATTCATTCATTCATTTTCTGCTTGGTCAGAGAGGGACAGAGAAGGAGAGCTAGAAAGTGAGCTACCAAGTTTGGGACTCGAACTGCAGTTAGCCATATGGGAGTCCAGTGCCTGTAACCACCACACCACCTGTCAGCCCTCATTCTTTATTATTTTAATTTTAGCCATTCTGACTGGGGTTACGTGGTATCTTTTTGTGGTTTTGATTTGCATTTCCCTTATGGTAAGAAATACTGAGCATTTTTTCATATACTTTTTGGCCAGTTATTTGTCATCGTTAGAGAGTTGTCTATTCAGCTAATTTACCCATCTTTTAGTTAGATTAAAACTAACCTTTTTTTCAGGTAAACTGCTTGAGTACCCCTTATCTGAGGCATAGTAGTCTTCTACTCTGAGGGCTATCTCCTCATTCTAATTATTGTTTTGTTTGCTGTTTAGAAGCTTTTTACTCTAATGTAGTCCCACTTGTCTATGTTTGAGACTATTGCCTTTGCTTGGTGGTCTTCTTTAAGAAGTCTTTGCCTACTCCAAGGTCTTCAAGAGTTTTTCCTATCTTTTCCTCCAGTAGTTTTGAGGTTTTATGTTTATATCTATCCTTGATCCATTTTGAGTTGATTTTTGTTAATGGTGAGAGATAGGAGTCCCATTTCATTTTTTTTTTTGCAGGTGGAGATCCAGTTTTTTCAGTATCATTTGCTGAAGAGATTTTCTTTCTCTCACCAGATTGTCAAGGGTCAATTGGCTATAAGTTTTGGGGTTTATTTTTGGGTTTTCAATTGTGTTCCTTGGTATACTTGCCTATTTTTGTGCCAATACCATGCTGTTTTGATTATCACAGCTTTGTAATATGTTTTAAGGTCAGAAAATGAGATGCATTCTACCTTATTCCCTTTGCACAGTATTGCTTTGGTGATATAGGGCCTTTGATGATTACAGACAAATTTTATGATTATTTTCTCTGTTTCCATGAAAAATTTCTCTGATAGTTTGATTGGAATTGCTTTGAATTTGTAGATTAATTTAGGTAGGATTGGCACTTCAATTATATTAATTCTTTCAATTCAGGAACATGGGATGTTCCATTTTTTTGGTACTGTTTTTATTTCCTTTTCAAATGTATCATAGTTTACTTGTAGAGGTCTTTCACTTTTTTTTTTTTTGTTAAGTTTATTCCTAGATATCTTTTTGTGTGTGTGGCTACTTTAAATGGGATTGTTTTCTTCAATTCTATCTCAGTTTGTTCATTGTTATGTGTAAAAATGCTATTGGTTTTCATATATTGGTTTTGTATTCTGCTACTTTACTGAATTCATTGATCACTTACAGGAGTTTTTTTTGTAAATACTTTTGGATTTTCTTTGCATAGAATCACATCTTCTACAAATAGAGATCATTACACTTCTTTTCCTATTTAAATGGATTTTTATTATTATTATTATTATTATTATTATTTGGAGAGGTTTTTGCTATAGAGCATGTGCGCTCTCCAGAAAGACAGAGAGAAACAGAGAGATAGAAAGTGAGAAATCATGCCCCGAGGGGATGGCCACGCCGCAATTCCTTCTCCTCTATTCTCCTCTCAAGATCTTGGGCATGCACGCACACGCGCCTGGCGTGAGTTTAAGGCACTAAGTCCCGGACTCAAACCACGGTTCAACTACCTGGGAGTCCAGCGACATAGCCATTATGCCAACTGCTGGTTCCTCAAATGGCTTTTATTTGACTTTGTTATCTTATTGCACTGGCTAGGACTTCCAGTGACCCAGAGGCTTGAAAAACATGCAGTGTATGTGTGTGTGTGTGTGTGTGTGTGTGTGTGTGTATCCAAAATCCTGAGAGAAGACTGGAAGAAAAGGGGTTGTGGTGTGACCATCCCCACTAGGGAGTGCCTTTTCCTTTTTTTTTTCTCTCTCTCTGTCTCTATCTCAAGTGAGAAAACATCCCCCCAGGGGAGATGGCCATGCTGCAATCCCTTCTTCTCCATTCTCTGAGAATTTTAGGCACACATGCATATATAGCTAGTGTGTTTTTCAAGTTCCTGGGTCTGGGATTCAAACCCTGCAGTTGGCCAGCTGCCTTAGCCTTCCCATTACTGGTTGGCCCCCAAATTTTTCATTTTTTTAATAGAATAAAACATTTTTATTTTACTAAACTATTATATTAATGCTGTTGTGGTTATGAGTACTATTTTGTTTCAAACACATGCTTGAATATACTTAATCATTTTTGAAGATTATTTTCCTACTTTGAAATACAGTTTTTCTTTGATGGTTATTTTAATTAAAGGTTCGATTTATTTTAATATTGGAGTTTAGTGGCTATCTTACCTGAAATGAATAATTCACCAAGAAACATTGATCTAAATGGATGGAAAGCATTATGGTCTATATCTACTAAATCAAGATACTAATTTTTCCATTTTATTAACCAATTGTGCAAAGACTTTTGTTAATATCTTTACATTTTTTTCTGGTTTAAATTGTTTAATCTTGTAACATTTCAGAAGATGTGGCATTAACTTTTCTTTTTTCAGTTTTGCTATAGGGTACATATCCTCTCAGGAGAGAGGTAGAGAGAGAGAGAGAGAGAGAGAGAGAGAGAGAGAGAGAGAGAGAAATTATCCCATAAGAGGGATGGGCACACCTCAATCCCTTCTCCTCTCTGGATTTTGGGCATTCACACTTACACCCCCAGAGTGATCTTCAGGCCGCCTAGTCTGGGACTTGAACCACTCAGTCTGCCATGTGTGATCTAGCCACCTTAACCACCACACCAGTGGCTGGCCTGCATTTACATATTTTAATAATTGTGTTCAAAACTCATCAAAACTCTTTGTTTTGGAGTGTTTTTAAATAGATTACATTACAATGCGTCTGAAATTTGAGGTGGAACATAGAAATGTTTTTAAAATCTGGTGATATTTATCACTTTGAGGGGAGAGCAGCAACATTTCTTGATTCTTGTTAAAAATGCCTTCTCTGGGACCAGCAGTTGGTGTAATGGTTACGTCGCTGGACTCCTACATTGTCGACCGTGGTTCAAGTCCTGGACCTAACAGCTTGGAAGTCCGGCCAGGCACGTGTGTGTGTGTGTGTGTGTGTGTGTGTGTGTGTGTGTGTTTATGCCCAAAATCAAAAGAGGAGAATAAAGGAGAAGAGATCGTGGTGTGGCTATCCCCTTGGGTGTGATTTCTCACTTTTTGTCTCTCTGTCTCTCTGTGTCTCTCTAGTGAGTATATGCGCCCTATAGCAAAAAAACAAAAATTTCTCCTTAAAACAAATTTCTTTGGAAAAGCAGGTACTTTTTCACTGGTTGTTAGGAAACCATCACCTTGAAGAATGTGTGTGTGTGTGTGTGTGTGTGTGTGTTCTCTGAAACTAGGGCAGGTGCATGTTTAGCTGGTGACCATCATGTCTTCCCAGAAAAGGTTAGAGTATTTGTAACAGCTGTCTTTTTGTAAGAGACAAGTGTAGAAATTCATCTCTAAGTCCCACAGTTTTAGTACAGTTATGTGCAAAAGATATGTAATGGACATCTGTATTGTATAGAAAGATTTGAAGATCACCCCCACTTCATTTCTAAGTATTGTAAAGCTGTTACTGTTTCTGGTAATGTTGGCATGTCCACTGGGCTAAGGGAATGCACTGTGCTCTACTGATATGAGCTCAGGTGAGCAACGAGGGCTCTGTGTCCGCCCATACTTCTCTCGGGGCTCTTACCTGTTGTGTGAAGCAGGTGCCCTTCTGGCATATTATGGGATGTGCTGGCACGGGGAATATGTGTGTGCTACTGCAAGCCCATATTTTAAATATTAAGTAAATACATATTTTTCATAAGAGTGACATCTCAGATGGATAGGAAGTTTGTTTGTTTGTTTGTTTTTTGGAGAGGTTTTTGCTATAGGGCACATGTGCTCGCCAGAAAGAGAGAGACAGAGAGACAGAAAGCGAGAAATCACCCCCCCGGGGGGATGGCCACGCCATAATCCCTTCTCCTCCTTTCTCCTCTCGGGATCTTGGGAATGCATGCACACGCACCCGGCATGAGTTTAAGCCAATGGGTCCGAGACTCAAACTGCAGTTAACTACGTGGGAGTCCAGTGACACAGCCATTATGCCATCTGCTGGTCCCAGGTTAGGAAATTTTTAGTATTTTTCTTTTTCTAAGAAGTCATGTAGCCCATTCCCCTGGAGTTATAACTCTAAAGGATGGGAATCTTCCCCACCCTCTACCAAGACCAAAAAACAAAAAATGTTCTTAAAATCCAAGCTCCAGAGCTATCTGCTTTATGCCTTTCAGTTTGCAGATGCAGTAATTGATATAAAGTGATTCAACTTTTCAACAGCCTGAAGCCAGTGGCAGATCTGAGAGTAGGATCCTGAGTCACTCCGTGGCTGAGATGGCAAACTCCTACTACCATAAGAGCAATGACCTTCAAACGGGCCTCAATGAACTTATTTTTTATTTCTTTAAAGAATTATTTATTTTTATTTATTCATTCATTTATTTAAATTTGACCAGAGAGAGAGAGAGAGAGAGAAAGAAGGAAAGTGAGAAAGCAAGCCACCTGGTCCAGGACTTGAACCATGGTCAGCCATGTGGATGTGTCCAGCACCTTAATCACTATGCCACCTGCTGGCCCCTCAATGAACTTTGTGATCAGCTAGTTGCTGTAACTCCTGATTGGGTGGAATGGTTGCTTCTGTGCTGCAGAGGGAGGTGACTGCGCTCCTTGGACTAAGAGGGTGCAGGCTTAGTCTTAGTGTCAATGACTCTTTTTCCACGGCCCTCTCCCAGCAGGTTGGCTGTCTTCTTCCCAGGCAAAGAAGGGAGTGGAAAGACACAAAAGTCAGGGGAACCCCCCCCTCTTCTTCATTTTCTCATGAGAGTATTTGATCACCTCTCCCGGATGGCCATTGCATTTCCCTGTCCCCTCCTTGTCCCTGCAGCTTCCTAACAGAATCAAGTTTCTGCCTTGGCTCTTAACCTTGACAGGGACACCATTCTTATAAGATATGACTAATCCCTGGTCTAGCCACAAGCCACCTGTGGCTATTCAAGTTTATGGTAATTAAAGGAAGTAAAATTAAAAATTCAGGTCCCAGTGGGATTGTTATATTTGAGGTGAGTGATAGCCAGACATGATTGGAGGCAGTGCGCATATAGGACATTTCCATTGCTGCACGGAGTTCTTTTTGGACAGCACAGATGTAGACTGATCACAGTGGCATTTGCGTTATTATGTGGGCAATTATCCTGGGGAACATTTCAGGAGCTCTGAAGAAGATAGGTAACCACCCACCTACCAGATGTGTCTCCATTTAATTTCCCAAAGTTCCTCGGCAGGTTAGAAATTAGCCAGATGGCCAAAGACAAGCTCAGGGAGCGTTCTATCTGGCAATTCCTCTCTGAAATATGATTTCGGTTTCTGAGCCAGGGATCCATGTTCCACCCATCAAACTGTGGGTGGACCTGTTACAGCCTGCCCCTTCCCTTTCTCATTTCCCCTTTCTTTTCAGCTTTATCACCTTTGAAAGTGTTTTGTTGTAAGAGCCCACCCCAGACCCACAGCAAAAGATACCAACTAAGGCTAAGTTGAATTGGCTTCCTGCCTTTGGGTGTGCATTCAAGGTAAATGGGAGTGAGTAGGGTATTGCTGACACGACGCCCCCGCCACCAGAGAAACCTGCAGTTCACTTCACTCCCCCTCATTGGGTGCAGTGGGCGCACGACTGTAGTCACTACTCCTGAGTCCTGTATGGTAATCGTTGAGCTCTCGCAGGTGCCCATTTTCAGTGGGATTCACTGCAGGTCGGCAGGGTTATTGCATGAAGAGAAGCACACTTTTCACCTCCCATCCTCTTTCTCTTGCTGGACATAACCCACAGCTGGTGAGAACGTTGTCCTTTTCTGTTTCTGCCATTTCACTTCCAAAGGCACCTGGTCCCCTGGGGCTGCTCGGCTCCACCCGGTTGGTGACCTCTGGGAGTGCTCAGAGTGTCTGCAGAACTTGCAGACTCGTCTGTCTGGGAACTTGCCTTTTCGTTTCTGAAACCTGCCCAGGTAGGGTGCATATTTGCATGAAGTGACATAGACCCTTTCGTGCCTGCAACTTTTTGTTTGAAAATGTGTAATAGAGTCACAGTATTCACTCCCTCTCATTGGATGCAGGGGACACACGACTGTAGTTATTACTCCTGAGTCCTGTATGGTAATCATTGAGATCTAGCAGGTGCCCATTTTCAGTGGGGTTCACTGCGAATTGGCAGTAATAGAGTTGCGGTATACTTGGGCCAACGGCACTGGAAACTTGTTAGAAATATGGAATCTGAGAGCCCACCCCAGACCCACAGCATCAGACTCCACATTTTAACAAGGTCCCTGGGCTATATGCGTGCACGTGCAGCAAAGCCGGTTCAGGCTGCTGCACAGAATGCCGCAGCCTTGGTGGCTTAAAAAATAGACATTTCATCCTCTCATTTCTGAAGCCTAGAAGTTTGAGATCAAGGTGCCAGGGTGGTCAGGTTCTGGGGAGGGCCCTCTTCTGGGTTGCAGACTCCTTTCTTCTTGCATCCTCACATGGTAGAAAAAGGACAGCGAGCTTTCTGAAGTTTGTCTTATAAGGCCAGTAATCCGTTTGTGGGGTTTGGTGATTTATCCCCAGTTCTAATACCTTCCACCTCCTAATACCGTCAACATACTGATTGGAGGAGTACAAACACTCTGTCCATTGCAAGAAGAAATCTCATATTGGACGTTGTATGGGGTGAGAGAAGTAGTGATAGAGATAGAGAAAGGGGGGACAGTAGAAGAGATGAGAGGGGTCCCCTTTAAGTGAGGCCATTTGGAAGAGCTGTTGTGAGGAGGCCTGAGCTTTGAACTACTACAAGATTGTGAAATCTGGGAAAAGACATCAGTAGGCCACAGGGCAGCAGGGAGCCTTTCAAGTGCAATGAAGGCCAGGGGAAGGGGAGCCTGAGATTAGCTAGTGACAGGTCTGGCAGGGCTCTGTCACCATCAAGAGAACGGCAGACTGTGCAGGGCAGCACTTCTGCAGCCTGGCCCCTGGGTCATTAGAATGAAGCCACTTGCCTTGTTGAGCAGTTCGATGAAGAAAGGGACTGTTTTGAAAAGAGAAATTTTTGGGGACCAGCAGTTAGCATAATGGCTATGTCGCTGGACTCCCATGTAGTTGACCGCGGTTCGAGTCCTGGACCTGGTGGCTTAAACTCATGCCGGGCACGTGTGTGTGCATGCCCAAGATCCCGAGAGGAGAATGGAGAAGGGATCGTGGCGTGGCCATCCCCCCCAGGGGGTGATTTCTCGCTTTTTGTCTCTCTGTCTCTCTCTGTCTTTCTGGCGAGCGCACACGCCCTATAGCAAAAACCTCTCCAAAAAAAAAGAAGAGAAATTTCTTTTTATTATTATTTTATATTTTATACATTTAATCACTATACATCACTTTGTTTGTAAGTTGAATTCACCGAACATGAATATACCTCACACCAGTCCAGTTGAGGATTCAAAACACATTGTCATCAACAGATAACTACTCACTTCTGGGTCCCATACGTGTCCCAACATCAGGCTGCTGGGACTCGATTTTGTGAAGCTTTCAAAGCAGTTTCAGAAAGGAGTTGTGGAGGTGGGTGCGTGAGGAAGGGGCCCGGATGACCAGGCCCCGTGGGGCTGCTGAAGCACCAGCTGTCTCCAGCAGGTGTGTAGGTGGTTTTGGTGAGGGGCCTTTCCAGTCTCTGGGGAGGTTGAGGAATGTAGAGACTGAGAGACCAAGTGGGGACCATGCAGGGGACCTCGAAGGGACACGATGACGCCTGTGAGTGATGCTGGAGTAAAGCGGGGGAGCATGATGTCACAGGACCTCTCCTACTCCCTCTGCACATGAGTCACTGGTGAGAATGCGCAGTCTCATGCCGGGTTCTGCATTCCTCACAGGCTCCAGGTGTTACTGATGCAGCTAGCCCAGGGACCATGGTTTGCTGCAAAGCTGTAGTGCAAACTCTTTGTCCAAGAACTTGAATACATAGATTCTGCCTCAAGTTTGCTACTGAAATTCTTGGGGTGGGCAGGCCTGCCTGCCTGCCTGCCTGCCTCCCTTCCTTTCTTCCTCTCTCTCTCTCTCTTTCTTTCTTTTTGGTTGTGTCTTTCTTCTATGAGTGAGAGAGACAGAAAGAGTGAGAAAGAGTGAGAGGCATTCCCCAGCAGGGCCTGTAATACACCCCCAGCTTCAGTCAGCCTCAGATCATGGTCACTCACATGTCTGCCGTGTTCAGGGAGGTTTCTGGATGTGAAGCTGGAACCTTCCCATGTGGGTCAGCCTGGTCGAGTACTGTGTTACCGCTGATCCACCATCTGGTCCAAAGGGCTTATCATTTAAACTGAACTCCCAAGTCACGAGGCGTGCTCCTGAGAAATGACAGAGGAGCACCTGGATCTTCCCCGGACATCCTGTGCTTCCCTCTTCCCTCGGGGGTTGTGGAGGTTACCACTCGGGCTCACCCAGAGTGTGGCTCTACTGAAACGCTGGGGCACTGTGGCCATCTAGAGTCCAGTGAGTTTCAGGATACGTGGGGAAGTGGGGGAGCGGGGCTGCAGACATAGTGACAGGAAACACAAGCCGCTGGCCCTCATGGGGAGGGGAGGGGGCAGCCATTGCGGGGCTTCCAGCCAGCCTGTCCTGATCTGCCTGACCATGACTGCAGAGTCTGCACATGAGGCTAGTTTGGACCCTTGGCTCACATCTTTGGTCTGGGTGCTTCAGGCCATCTCTTGTTCCCAAGGACATCCTTCCCAGTAGCTCAGCCAGCCTGTCCCCTCGCCTTCAGCTTCTGCCAACATGGCATGGGTTTGGGGGGGGCATGAGGTGGTGGATTTCAGGTGGGATAGGAAGGCGAAGGGGTTTTGGTGGAAGCAGGCAGATAGTTGGGCCTTTTCTTTCCTTGCCATGGGTGAGTTTTCATGGGGACTGGCCATAAAGTTGGTCTCCACAGATACAGGACACCTGAACCTCTCACATCCACAGTAGAGCCCTGGAGCCCAGCAGCTTGCTAGGCACCCCACCCTGTCTCTCCTGGCTCCAGCTTTCCTTGCGCCCCAGGCCAGCAATGGTGGCCTATTGATTCCCTCCTCACGAGGCTCCCCTGCCTGGTCCTTGTAGGCCCTGCAGCCTCCCTTTGCCTGTTGTGTTGGGAGGGCTGCCCCTCCGGTCTGAGAGCAGCAACTCAGACTGTGCCAGTGTGCCCAGGGGTCTCCAGCAGATCTATTCCATGCATGTGGACTCTGGCCCAACCCAGGAGGTACCATTGCTGCCACACTTCTCCAGCTGGAGGGCAGGGCATCCAGTGAAGTGCTTCCCTTTGGGAGGGCAGGTGGGTGAGATTGCCTTCTTCCCTCGTCTCCCCTGAGTCCAAGGAGAGCCTATGGAGAGACGAAAACCTTTGGCTTTCGAAGGGAGTTTCTTCTTGTGGTGGAGAGGTAGGGCTTTGATACTGGGAAGCAGCTGAGATCAGGGATAGAAGCTGCTGCATGTGGCTGACGGTGCAATAGTGACCTGCCAGGCTGGCCCACTAGGAGGGGGTGAGTCTGAGACCTCTCTGATCACACGTAGTTCAGGCGTCTATGGTGGGCTTGCTGAAGTTGAGGGTGAATCATCGCTGAAGACCCTGTTGGCCTGTCAGTTTCTCTGTCTCTATGTCTCTCTTGCTCATGGAAGAAAGAAAGAAATAGAACAGGAGAAGCTGCTGCCCGTGTCTGCCACTGCTGGGTTGGAGACATTAGAGAAAGCTTGGTCCAGCCCACTAGAGGAAGAGAAATTAAAATAGAATCCACAGTTTCCCTGCAGCTCGGGGTTCTCGCCACCACCTTCTCTGGATCCTTCCTTCTCTGTTGTTCCCGAAGCTTTTATGCAATTAAGGGGAACTAGTGCATGGCCTATTAGCCTCCAGTATCTTCCTCTCCTGTGTGTTGGGAGAACTCGCTTTGGGTGCAGCCTCTCCACAGTTTGTGCCCCTTTTCAAAGACCGTGAATGCAGAAGGAAGCTCTTATTTCAGCTGGAAAAAAAATATCTACATGTGTAAAGCCAGGGCACCACTGCTGCCTTTTTACCCATGGAGGGTGAGAACCATGAGGCTCACCCTCTGGAGACTAGGGGCGGGCTCCGGCAGGGGTCACTTGGAGAGTGGTGCTCACTCAAGTCTGCAGAAGGCGGTCCTCTGGTTGTCGGCTTATGCAAGCCTGACCTCCAACCCTGGGTGAAGACCTGGGGTGTACAGAGTGGAGGCAGCTGTGTAAACTGCAGAGCGAGATATTTATAGCCTTCGTGAGCAGCGCCGAGCCAGCCTCAAGAGCCGAAGTCAGTGGCTGCCGCCAGTGGCTCTGTGTCTTGCGCTGTTGACTGAATTTTCTGTACTTCTTTCCTTCGGTGTTGCCTGAGCCGTTCCAAGGCTCAGTTTCCTCAGCTGCAAATGGAGGCTTTTTCATGGTTCTCTGGCTGTTCCCAGATGGTTGTTCTCTCCATCCATTTCGAAAAAGAAAAGCAGTATTCAGGTCCACGAGGAGGGGAGAGTTAAGTCCTTTCGAAGGGAGTCCGCTGAATTCATAAAGGGACTTAGCTGCCTTCGGAAGCTCTGGGACTTGTATACCCGGGGTTTGGAATCAGATCTGGATCAAGTCCTGACCTGGCCATTTAACTGCATCACCAGGAGCAGAAAAATGGTCAGAACTGTCTGGAGGAGGATGAACAGGATGGCGCAGGATGGGTGCCTGGCACATAGGTGAGGGGCATAAAGGTAATTACACTGAGGAAGTAGCACCCCCACCTGCTGCCTACCCAGGCCACCAAAGGAGTTTATACCTTCATTAGGGAGCAGGCAGTTCCGCCTCTCTGCTGGGCACTGGGAAGGGCTGGTAGTCCCGTGGGAGCAGATGGCACCCAGGAGACAGTGTATCAGTTGTAGGATGAAGGCTGTGAGCTGGGGCTGTTTGTCAGGAGGCACTAGCTGGGGCTGTTTGTCAGGAGGCACTGGTGTCAGAAATCCTTGGGCTCTGCAAGCCCCATCACAGGAATGGGGGGGAGGAGGGGAGAGAGAGAGAGAGAGAGAGAGAGAGAGAGAGAGAGAGAACAGGCGGGTGAGCACACACAGCTCTGTAATGGAAACTTGGCACCCGTCCTCCGCTTTCTTTCCTTCCTTAGTGCATGCGGTTTGAGTCTTGGGTCGAGAACTGGACTTCTTCCCCTTCCAGCCAGCACCCTGCGCTATCTCCACAGCTCACTCTGTCCCCTCCTTCTTGGGGCTTTCAGTCATTCAGGCTGCCTCCACTGGTGACATGTGACATGTGAGCCTGCTGCCTCCCCTCTCCTGCCTTCCCCTTTCTTCTCCCCTCCCCCCTCTTCTGACTAATTAGGCCAACATGCAACTTCCAGGGCCTGGCAGATGAGAAGCCAAGAATGTGGTGGACAGGGGCCAAGTGTTTTTGTTGACATTGCTCAAGTGTAGCTTTGCGGAGCGGCCTCTGCCACAGCAGAGAAGTCCAGGGAAGCTGGAGGTGGGTGAGAGAAGAGCAGTGCAAACAGCAAGCATGGGCACCTCTCCAGATCTCCTCTGCCTTCCCACCCTCAGAGCCACCCTCCGGCCACCTCCCTACACACAAGAATACAATCCCCCGTGTCATGGCCAAATGGGACCAGCTTCCTCTCCAGGAAATCAACACAGAGCAGAATGCTGTGCACAGAGTGGGGCTTCCAGCGGTCTTATTTTTTTGTTTGTGATGCTTTCAAGGGGTGATGCTCATGCCTCATTGTTATTCTTAATCGTTTCTGGGGAAATAGCTGTCCTTGAAGTCATCGCAGTCAGACAGTCTTCACCCCTAACCTATTTCTCAAGTGCAGGTGACATTATTGATCTATCACATTATAGCTGTACACTACGACCGGGATGGATTTTCATTCTGGCCAGGGATCTACCAGGAATTTGGCCTTTGGGGTCACTAGGTCTGGATTTATTGGCTTGTTGATAAAGTCACGATGCTTTTTTGTTCTATGCAAAAATGCATCATGACTTTTCTGACATCCCGGTAGATCCCCATTGTGGCACATGTCCACTGCGTGACCGCTCTGTGCTTTTAACCTTTCCGTGCTTCAGTTTCCTTGCAAATTAGAGCTAATGTTTCCTTGCAGGACTGTTGTGAAGATGAAACACAGTGAAGAATGGGAAGTTCTTTGCACGTAGTAGACATTCAATAAATGGAAGCTGTGCTCCAGTCGTAGTGGTGCAGGCAGCAGGGCACGCTGCCTGATGCTGGAACCATATGGAAGGTTAGGTTCAGAGGTTCTGATCTTGGGTCTACCTCAACATGCTCGGCATGCTCGGCTGCAGGTTGGAGAAGGGGGGCACAGATCAAGGCGTGGCGAGACCTGCCAAGGGTGTCTATCTCTCTCTTAAGAAATAAACAACTCCCAGTGAATGAAGAAGTGGAAGCTGTGATAGCTACAAAGTGGGTGATGTGGCCATGGACATGCTCTGATTTTAGGCGAATCATTTCTACCATGAATTATTTATTCCAATGGTTGCTTGACCCCAGGACTAACTGCTTCTTTCTGCCTCACGAGGAGCTTTGCGAGGACACGTGAACTGGGGTACAATATTGTTAGATTGGTTCTCAGAGGGAAGGAAATGAGTGGCGTGTATAGCTTTCCTCATTCTTGTTTTCTCAGACTCTGATCTTCGCCTTAGTATATCAGTGGTCAGTGGTCAAATGTATTTTGCTGAGATAAAAAAGTTTGTAGGTTTTGGATTCCAGACGTGCTGCCTTCATAGTCTCTAATTCCTGAAAATATTGAATCATTCTGTTAAAAAAAAAAGTCCTCTAATTTTCTGCTACAATAGCTGGCTTTATTTTTACATTTCTTAATTGGTATCAGCTTTTCTCTCAGAATTACAGAACCTTGGAAACTTGGCATAAGAAAGAGCTTTGAAAGTATTGGAAAGGATACTCTTGCTTCTTTGCAAACCTTTGGGGTCTTCCTGAGCATTAGCCTTGACCTAATGTACTACAAAGCACTTTCCTCTGACCTAGATTACGAGAACAGTAGAATGGCCAATCCGCTGGCCATAGCATGACTCTGTCTTTAGATACCACGTGACTGCCAGAGGCTGTGGCGCCTTGTCCATATCACTTTGTCCTTACCTCTTGAGTGCACATTGCACAGTATTGCTTCTAGCACCTGCCCTGCATTGTTATAGGCCTTTTGCTAGAAATCAGAACCCACTTTGGGGGACCGGCAGTTAGCGTAATGGCTATGTCACTGGACTCCCATGTAGTCGACTGCAGTTTGAGTCTCGGACCCAGTGGCTTAAAACTCATGCCGGGCACGTGTGCGTGCGCGCCCAAGATCCCGAGAGGAGAATGGAGGAGAAGGGATGGCAGCATGGCCATCCCCCCCGGGGGGTGATTTCTCACTTTCTGTCTCTGTGTCAGTCTGTCTGTCTGGCGAACGCACGCTCCCTATAGCAAAAACCTCTCAAAAATAAAAAGAACCCACTTTGGACCCCCATGTGGAAGATTGGAAATGCCTAGGAATTAATGTGCCCTGGTAATAAACCAGTGTCAGACCAGGAGTAGGTGGATAAATACCCCAGCTCCCTCACCTTTTGGGATCTGAAATGCAAGTCTATGCTGATCCTCAGAACTTTCCAGAGGGTCAAGCTCTAGTTATTCATTTTGGCAACTGGCTATTGGCTGACTTCTATTCTCTGTTCCACTCCTTTATTCTCCTACCTGTTCTTCCTGTCTGGGATCACCTCCCATGTAAACCCCTTGTGGTCAAATTCTCCTCTTCAGGGCTGCTTCTGGGGATGCTCAGCCTGAGAAAGGAAATGCCTTTCTCTATACTTTCTGATCGTTTCTGATAATACAGTGTTACAGTCACATTTTAGGATGGCTTGTTGAAGTTTAAGGCCACTGACCTTATTGTTTCTTCCTGAGTTTTTGAAAATTATTTCTATACATATCATTATTCTTAATCTTAAGAATCAACCATCCAGGTTAACCAAACTACAAAAATGCCTTGAATCATTTTTGGTGTGTTGTTACAATTTTGGCTAAATTTTGGCTGATATATGTGGCTGGGCATGTAGGTTTTTAAATTTCAAACTCTAAACCACACTTTACCCACCACCATCCCCTCCCCCTTTTTTAAGGAAAAAATTGGAGAGATGTTCTAATCAATATGAATAAGATATAATTAGCTATCTTAGTCATTTTATATCTGTCAAAAGAAGCTGTGCTTGACTGAGGAAGCCCTCAGTACATGAGCTGCTGATATTGCATGTGTCCTGTTGGCCTAAGTAAGGTGGCTACAATCAGTGTGACTTCCAGAAATTTCCATGAGTCTCACTTTCCCATCTATATGGTGGGAATCATAACTTCAACTTGTACTTATTGAATATTTACTGAGCCAGCAGTGATTATATGTTGGCGAGACATGTCTGTTTTCCTCCTTTCTTTCCTGAGTGGTATCATGAGGATCAAATTCAACAACAAAGATGAAATCATTTGGGAAATTGTGAATCATCACAGAAATAAAGAAGTGGGTATGATGACCTTCAGCTCTTTATTGACCATTTCAGGCCCTCAAGTTGTGACTGGGTGTACTGCATGGTCATGTGTGGAGGCCACGGATTAAACCCTTTCTTATATTTAAAATAATTTTGTGAACACAGCTACTCTGCACAGTAAAGTGGCAGTCATGGTATTAAGTCAATTCCTTTTTAGTGCCAACCTCTGGAAAGAGGCCTTCTGGCTCGCCGTCTCCATCTACCAATGATAACTTCTCAGTAAATAAGAGATGAAGGCATAAACTAGGAAAAAGCAGACCACAGAATGTGTGTTGGGGTGAGCACATCACCATGCTCAGGTCTCTGCTGTCATCCCCACGCCAAGTTTTAACTGGTGTTTCTCTGCCTTTGTCTTAACTGGTTTTATTCACAGTGGTCAAGGTTGTTGACTAGTGCTTCTTGCTTGAAATTTCTTTCTTCAGTGACGCTATTTTTCCTTGCTCTTTTCCTGCCTCTTATGATCCTTTGCTAATTTCTTCCACTCTACGTGCTCTCTGGAGAAAAACTGGGTTCCCCAAGTTTTCTTTTTCTACTCCTTTTCTTTAGTGCCCTCTTTTACCCCTGGGAGGCCCCATGCATGCATATGTCTCTTGCTCTTCCTGTTTGCTTATGCTCTTCCCAGTGCTCTCTGCAGCTCAGCTTGGCTCCCCCAAGGTATCTCCACCCTCATTCGTACGGGCAGCTCCCTCCTTTTCGATGCTCTACAAACTCTTCAAACTCAAGTGTGTCCTAAACAAAATGGACTGCTTCTCTCCTCCATTGTTCTCAACCTCTGTTCTTTCTCATGGCAGTTCCATCCTCATAGTCATCTCCACCAGAGACTTGGGCCCAATTATTTGTTCATCACCCTATAACATGTACTCTGTGATCTTCTTTTTCCTAGTTCAAGCCTTCAAGTTGGTATGTAGTCTTCACTGGCCTCTGCTTTAGGGATATGGAAATGGTGTCTCAGGTTGGGTAATGCCCCAGAAGCAGATCCTGAACCAATGTTCAGTTGCAGGCATTTTATTTGGGGGGTGGTTCATGGCCATACTGGGAGAGGATTAGAAGGTGATGGGCTGAGTAGGGTGATACTGACTCAGTGAAGTTGATTGTGCCCATCCTTCCCAGCTCCATTTTCAATGACATTGGATAATAATGATAATTTGATACTCATCATGATGGGAATATTGACACCATGAAAACTGAACAAGTGGCTACAAATCAAGATTTCTTCCTTCCACCACCACCAGAGACTTGGTTGTTAAACATTTCTTAGGCTGTCATTGGGAGCAGGGAATTGAGACAGAGAAGAGACAGTAACTTTATCAAGAGAGTTACACTGCAGACAACTGAAACTTAATCCCACTCAGAAAACTCTTGAGTCAAGTTTAGAGTACATACCTCGGCCTCATTCTACTCAAGTGGTGAGGTAGTTATACATCAATTCTTACCATTTGTTGGCTGAGGGATGTCTGTGTTGAGCTCAGTAATACCCAGCAGCCAGAGGAAACCCTCAAGCAATTAGAGGCAGAATGCTGAACTACAGTGGTGAGGACTCAGGGGAGTCCTCAGGGCAGGGCTTAACAGATACGCGCTAATTCAGTGCTGGGCACCCAGCATTGGTGAAAGCTGAGACCCAGCAGTTATTAATGTCTGGTTATTGTCTTCTTATCCCCAGAGCTTGACCTCATGGATCTCATAGGAGAAGACAGAAAGTGGATGGTGGGGAGGAAGCTAATGCAGGTGAACAACACTCTGACTTCTGAAGAAACAGGACTCCGGAGCAGCAAGAACTGCACTGAACCAGGTAACAATTATAGGTCCACATTGGACAGTGGCTGCCATTTTCTCTGGTTATGGCCTAGGAAATGCCGAGTGCTGCCTTTTTCTCTTTATATTCTAATCCAGAGAGACTTTAAACACATTTAGGGTAGATGTCTAAGAAACTCAAAGGTAAGATCCCAAGGGACTGTTAAGGTGCATGTCTACTTCTGTATTCTTTTCCTAGTGAAGTTGGGTGAAAGGTAAGTCAAAAGAAGATTCTTAATTTCATACTGACTTCACATGTGGAGGCTGGTGCTAGCCACTGAGAAACTGAGTCAGCAGTGGTTAGTGGGAATATTCTCTGCTCATCTTGGTTTGGATATCCGGGACCCTCTCTGGCTGGTTTTCAATCAGGTGCTTTGTTTATGTCACAGTTAAGACATGTGTTGGGACAGATCCTTACCTCTGACATTGGACTTCTTGAAAAAAGTGAATATTTTCTTGGTGGTTATAAATATCACATCTGTTGTGCCTTTCCTTAAAAAGCTTTATGGAGCATTTTACTTCCAATATTAAACTGAAAAAGAAAACAAACTCCAAGGGGATCCAAGAATTCTAGGAATTATCAGGGCCCAGACCACCAGGCCTTAGGGAAATGCCTACTACTCCTTGGGATGGCTTTGCAGATCATATATAGTATCTGTGGTATATGGCTTAAAAATTTAAAACCATCCTCAGCTCACAACTCATACAAAAGCAGGCTCTGGGATGTCACATGGATTAGATTTCTGGTCATATTTTGCCTCCATGGCTTGAACTAGGCTCTCTGGAGCCTTCCTTCCTTGCTTGGTGTGAACTTGAGTTTCATGTGTGCCCCTTTTCAGGGCTTAGGAATTTGGTGACATATTGATTCCAAATCCAAAGGCCTGTCTCATTCTGAGTGTCATCATGAATGGACATAAACAATCCATCACAGTCCAAAGAACCACAGGCCTTTGAGTACAGATGGTGTTTCAGGAAGTTGTATGTGTGCTCTTTATGGGGAGGGTGGGTAGAGGTGGTCTTCCCCACATACTGAGAATTTTGACAATCAGTTACCAAGCAAAGATGGAAAGAATTGAAAAGAGATTCTCTCCATGCTTCCTCTGAACCCCTAATCTATATTCTTCAAGCTAGAGAATTCAAGGGTTACATGGCTGTTATTAAATACTCACAAGGGACATTCTTCAAGTACATGGACAACTACATGGGCTAGAAATAAAAATAGTCATGAAGAGTTCAATGTCCCAACAGAGAGGACAGAGCCTTGTGTGATCTACCATAGATTTATGGAAGGCTGACCTGAAGGAGCATGGCAGGGAAGGTGCAGGTTCTGTGCCAAGAACCCTGTTTGCTGATCTGGTTTGTAGTCAAATAGTTTTCAGCATCTTTCTCCAGTTGATACGCTGATGGCATCTGAAATGTTAGAAGACAGGAGATCTGTAATTACAGAGCCTGGTTGTCATCTTTGGTGTGGGAAGCATAGCATCAGGCGTGATAAGTTGACCAACTCCAAGTGTTGGGTTTGGCCACATGTGGCTGAGTGGGATGAAAAACTTGTGTGCCCTGCTGTTAGGGCTGTGTCTTGGGAGAAGGTGGACAGTTTCTCTGTGAGTGGCATTGCTCACTGTCTTGGGAAATGCCATTCTTAGAGTGACAGGTGTAGGAACATAAAAAGGCATTAAAAACCTTAGCCCAAATAAGGAAATGACTCAGCTTCCTAGGTGGAAAATAAAATGTCATGGTTGATAAAAAGAGCACAAACCCAGCACTAGTCGTGGTGGCAGGGAGGGCACAGAGGAAAGGAGGAGAAGAAAAGCTTCAGGAGGAAAATAACAAGAAGTGAGCACAGTCATGCTGTCATAGAACAGGTCCAAAAAGAATGTGGAACCAGAGGGACGTTCTTGATGGCCTCATCTGCAAACTAAAGGGACTAGATTGGTTTCTGGGGTTCTGTCTCCAACCCAATTCTGTAGGGAAGATGATCATTCCTGAGACAGGAAGAGTCCTGCTCAAATCCTGACACATCAAGGGCTGGCTCAGAGCTGTGTTCTTCATGAAGCCTATTTGGACTGCCCCACACTGAAGTGACTATTCTGATTTCTGAATGCTTTTGGCATGAAATGTCTCTAGCTGCACAGTCCAACGTGGCCATTCAATGGTGATTTAAAGCCAAACAAATGCAAATTAAGCAAAATTTAAAATTTAGATTCTCAGTTGCAGTTGGCACATGTCAGATACCCAATAGCCATGTGTGACTATTGGTTACCATAATCGGACAGCACAGTTTATAGAACATTTTCATCATCATAGAAAGGCCTATTGGGCAGGCTGACCTAGAACCTCCAGTTGTTTGTGGACACATCTCCAGTCTTTCCAGGTCAGTTACAAACATCTGAAGGATATAGAGTAAATATGTAAATCTGAGAATCCTATCTCTAATCTGGATCTTGGGGTCATGCTCACCCTCGTTTGAATCTCAGCCTAGAAGCTGTGGGCTTTGAGCAAAATAGTCAGGTTCTCTAAATCTCTGTCTGCTTCTCTGTCAAATTGGGATAATCATTCTGACCTTTCGCAACTGCTGTGGGAATCAGTATTGGGGTAATAAAGAGTGTGTAGCTTAGAGTGTCCCATGTTGAGTAGCTGTGCAGTTGGTGTTTACTCGTGGATTTCTTGCTATCTGCCAAGGTGCCCCCATCGCTCCATTATGGTTGGGTCACAGAACAAGATTTTTAGAGCAACATTCTCCAGTGACTCCCCCCTCCCCAAGAATTGGCAGATATGACCTGTCTAGTTCTGTCAACAGGCCACTTCCTCACGTGGCCCAGATCTGAGTGGTCAGTCAGCTGAATGGTGAGGCTCAGGAAACATCTTCTCACGCAGACAAGCTTTGGCGATCTCATGTGTGGTAATGAGCACCAGCACCTTTGCTGAATCAGCTGTTTCTAACAATGACTTGATCAGAACATAGGCGTGGACACACTGGAAGTGTTGGTCTCCTTATCAGAATGCCGGCAGAAACTTACTCCATAGTCTTGACTGAATAGATAATTTTTTTCTTTTTAATTTTGTTTACTATTGTTATTATTTTTTAAAAAATTTGCTGTAGAGCACATGCACTCACTAGAGAGAGACAGAGAGAGGGAAAATGAGAAAGCAACCTTCAGGTCTGGGACTTGAACCGTGGTTGGTCATGTCGGAGTCCAGTGCCTTAACCACTGCAGCACCTGCTGGCCCCCTGAATAGATATTTTATTTAAAAAAGTTGAGAGCCAGAGCACTCATAAAGTCCTGATTTAGAATTACAGTTTTAAGGCCAGTCCGTGGGATGGCAGTAAGGTGGCTGGATCCCATATGGACAATGCTACGGTTGGAGTTCCAGATCTAATGGCTTGAAAACCACACCAAACGTGTGCGTGCGTGCCCAAAATCTCGAAAGGAGAAGTGGAGAAGAAGGGATTGCTACAGGACTATTTCCCATGGGGAGTACTTTCTTGCTTTCCTTCTGTCTATCTCTGTGTCTCTCCCTAGAGAACACACACCCACTGGCAAAATGAGAGAAAGGAAGAAAGAGAAAAAGACAGAAAGAAAGAAGAGAAAGAATTATAGTTTTAATAGCATTCATCTTCTCTACCCTCAACTTACTGTTGGGTGAGAGGATTGAGCTTGGAGTAAATGAAGGACAAGTCCATTGTCAAACATCCCCCAGTTTCCCTTAAAAGGCCGTGGACATCATGAGTATTACTTGTATGGGTGGAATATAGCAGTGTTTGCTCTCTAAACTCTTAAATATAAGGACTTGGAAGTGAGCCTGATGGCTTCTGGACACTCTCTTTTCCTGTGTGTGATGGTGTCACAGTAGCAGTGTTCTCAACTAGGAAGACACGTCAGAGTTCTTTCTGTGCTTGGAGGAGTAATACATAGGACCTGCAGTGTTTGGGTGGCCAATGTGTGCTGTGGCCATGTGAGTAATGGTGCCAGTCTCACAGGCAGGAGTTAATTTGGCATCGGTCATAAAGTAAATCCAGTTGCCACTTGTGATGTCACAGGGCTCCCTAGACTATGTCCTTGGAACTAGCAGTTTTAGACCAGTTAGAGTGAGGCCATAGATTCCAGGACCAGAGGTTAAGTGACTTGTATTCTGATTGTATTCCCCGTTGGACACATGGAACCGGTTTGTTTATTTGCCCATTTTATCACCTATGAAATACAACTGCAGCTGGCTTACTGCTTCCATTGCACAAATCCAGTGATTCTAAGGCATTCCAAGAATAGGGATTCATAAAAACTTCTACCCCAGGACACTCTTCCACTTCCCTTAATAACCTCTTTGCCTTTGCAAAATTCTGTGCCATACTTCGACCCTCCTTCTCCTCCATGTACCCACTCCTTACTTCCTCTCCCTCACTGAAATTCAGGATCCAGGAGCCCCCAGTGTGTGGGCCAGAGAGCAGGGGCTTGCTGTACGGCAGCCATGCTGTCTGTGTCTGTGAGTGGTGTACCAAAAACTGACATGGCACCCGACAGCTTTCACATTAAGGATAAGTCTGTTATGTATGAGGGCTCCAAAAAGTTTGTAGGGAGATTGGCAGGTGTTGTGGTGGTTTAGAGGACTGAACTTCCACATGGCTGACCACAGTTCAAGTCCTGGGCCTGGTGGCTTGCTTTCTCACTTTCCCTTTCTCTCTCTCAAGTCAAATTGAAAAATATCAATAATAACAAATGGAATTAAATAATTAATTCTTTAAAAAAAGTTCATGGGAAGATGGAATTCAAATACAAGTTTATTTTGGTACAAACGTACAATCAAAATTTGAAATCCATAATATACATGTTCCATGAATTTTTTGAAGACCCCTTCTATATTTTGGATTTTTAGAAAAATGGCATTCTTTCTCTGCCCCTCAAAGACCTGGTTTTGGTGGAAATTTGCAATTTTTTTTTAATACCTCCAGAACTGGATGAAAAAGACTGACCTCAGGGCTCCAATTGTTCTGCAATTGTTCCAGCTCTCTGTGAATTTTTAAGGTTGTTTTCTTAGCCTGACACTGGCGATTTCATCTGAAGCCTGGAAACATATTGTTTTTTTGGCAAATAACACTTGAAATTGTTTACTCAGATGACCTATTAAGAGAAATTTAACTTTGAATAAATTTGATCCACAGAAAATTAAGTTAGCTAAATGTAATATTGAGGGTGGTGGACAACTGTAGCAGAAATGAATTCTTTGTACTATTTATTTGTACACTTTGCAAGATTTTATTTATACACTTAGCAGTCTGTCTCCAGAAAAATCTATCATTTTTTAGTTTTCAATTCTTTGATATTTTAGGGAAATGAGGTTTTCCTCAGAGTGTCTCTTAAAAATAAATTTTGGAAGAAGGGAAAGATTTTACATGATGGCTTTTAGTGTGAGATTATTAGATTCTTTTTGAAAAGTGTATTGATTTGTTGGGCCCGGCAAGTGGCGTGGTGGTTAAGGCACTGGATCCTACATGGCCAACTGTGCCATTCAAATCCTGGATCCATCAGTTTGAAAAACATACTGGGTATGTGCATGTGTGTGCTCAAAATTCCAAGAGGAGAAAGGAGGAGAAGGGATTGTTATGTGGCCTACCCCAGAGGGGTGATTTTCGCTTTGCCTCTCTCTCTCGCTGGCAAACATTTGAGCACTATTGCAAGTTGAGAAAAAAAGCTTATTGGGACCAGCAGTTAGTGTAATGGCTATGTCGCTGGACTCCCATGTAGTCTACCGTGATTCGAGTCCCGGACCCAGTGGCTTAAAACTCACCCCAGGCACGTGTGCGTGTGTGCCCAAGATCCCAAGAGGAGAATGGAGGAGAAGGGATTGCGTGGCCATCTCTCCTAGGGGTGATTTCTTGCTTTCTGTCTGTCTCTGTCTGGTGAGCGCATGCGCCCTATAGCAAAAACCTCTCCTAAAAAACAAAACAAAACAAAACTTATTGGTTTATTTTTTCCAATGAGAGAGAGCAAGAGAGAAAGGCACCTCTCCACAGGGTCTCATGCTACAATTCATTCCTAGGCTCAGTCTGCTAGGATCATGAGCACACGCTGCATGATGGACACAAGCATGCGTGTGCTCAGGGATGCCTTGGGACTCAAACTTCAGACATTCTCTTGGGTCCAGTTGTGTTACTCTTCTCCCCCTGGGTTTCCTTTTGATAAAGACTGTGCTCTGACTGCTAGACTTGAGTCTAAGGTGCCGGGAGGTAGAGAAGATACCCTGGTTCTGTGTTGCAAGACCGAGGAGAGGCTATCAAGGCACTGGCCTTAAGAGGATGTCCCCAAATGTGTGCCAGGTCAGGTGTGTACTGAAATGGCCAGAAACCACGTAATCTCAGAGTCAGATGTGAATTGCAATAGGGGAGGAAAGCCAGAAGTCTGCATGAGAGAAGCAGTAAGAGCGTAGGTACAAGGGGAAAGTGTAGCTCGTAAACAAGAGCTGAAGCCCAGACACAGATCAGTCAGTTCAGGGGGCTGACTGAGAACAAAGCAAGTGTCCGGATCCCACTGTTTCGGGAGCTAATCCATAACATCAGGTTGGCTGGTTTAAAGTAACAGAGCTGGGCATGACCAATCTACAAAGAATGAAAGGTCCAAATCCTTCATCTTTTTTATGGAAAACCTGATGCAGAGGGGACAGACAACCTGTCCAAGGCCATAGGGCTTATCAGAAGCAAAGTAGGGCATCCCAAGTCCCCTTCGGTACATACTCAACTCGTATTAATAATTGAACAGAAAATCCGATGTTCACATAACCTATGGAAACAGCGTGTGAGCTACAGTTGTCATTTTCAGTAGCCTAGTAACTACACACAAAAGTAAAAAGAAACAGAGGAAATTAATTTTTATAATATAGCTTGTTTAACCAAATGTATTCACCGTATTAGGAAGAATAAATTGCAGTCAACTCAGTGTGGTTATCGTTAGATTTGAACCCAGGAATGTTTAAGGTCTTAAAATTCATATGTTCTTTTACTCACTCACATAACCTTTACTAACTTCTCTCAGCAGCTGTAATTCTCATAGTGATTCAAATAATAACTGTTGACATTCTTAAGTGGAACAAATTAAAAACTAATGTAATCTTGGGGTGGCTGGCGACACAGTGGTAAAACGTGATGTTCTACAAGGCAGGCCATGTGGGAAAGTAGCCTGTTCACATCAGATGTCCCGGGCACATGTGCCTGCAGGTGGATTGCAGGGTCAAGACCCTGCCAGAGGTGCTTTATCTCTCTCTCTCTCATAGACTACATCAATAAACTATTAAAAAAAACTAATGTGATCTGCTTTTTAATTTGCATCAAATTCTCTTATTGAATTAGTTAGATAGTAATTGTTTAACAGAGAAGAGGTCAAGTTGTGAAGATGAGCACAAAAAAAGTTCATTTCTTTCTCATATAAAGTTCTGGTTTGAGGCTGGCCCTATTGCAGAGTGTGGTCTTTGAACTCCAGATCCTTCCTTCCACCTTGAGGCTTTCTCATCCTCAAACCTGGCTTTCAAGGTTGTTCTATTGTTTACATCAAGAGAACAGAGCATGGAGGCTTCTGCATAGCAGCGTTTTATGGCCTAGATTCTGATTTCTACTCGCATTTCTTTTTGCCAGAGCTCAGTCACGAGAAAATATACTTTTTACTAGAGGGAACATGCATTCACTGGAGAGGGAGAGTATAGACAAGGGGAAAGTGAGAAAGCACCTCCTGGGGGGATGGTCATAGTACAATTCTTTCTCCTCCATTTTCCCCTGCTTTTGGGATTTTGGATACACACATACACCTGGCATGTTTCTCAAGCTACCAGGTCTGGGACTTGAACCACACAGTTGACCATGTGGGATCCAACCACCTTAACCCCAGGTCACTGGTTGGCTCTCACATGACCATTTCTTACTGGTATGATGAAGGCTGAGTATGTCCATTAGCAGAATGTAGGAAAAAAGAAAACAGGTTTGGTGAACAACCAGCTAGTTTCTGCTACATTAATTTCCTCCAAACTTGTTTCTTTTTGAAAAAACATAAATGAGCTTTCCTCTTTCTCGCTTATCTTACTACAAAGAAAAAAAAAGTATGCTCCCATTATGGAAAAATCATAACCTAAATTTATGGTTCCTTCCAAGCCTGACTTTAGCTCTTCTCTTGGCTTAATCGTTACAAATCTCACTTAGTCAAAGTGACACAATTAGATTCCCTTTTCAGCTTGGGAGGGTCACAGTGGGTTAGAATTGTTGCAGGTGTGCCTGTTTACAAATCACATCTTTTCTTTGGAAATACAAGAAACCTGGGAAAAATAATGAATGCTTTTATACAGGTATTGGCTGTCATGTAAAAAGAGCTTGGGTTCTGGAGTAAATCCTCAATCCCAGTTCCATCACTTTTGACTTACATGCTGCCAAGGGAGTCTCCTAATTTTTTTTTTAATGTTTGTTTACTTATTCTATAAGTGCATGTGTGTGTGTGTGTGTGTGTGTGTGTGTGTGTGAGAGAGAGAGAGAGAGAGAGAGAGAGAGAGAGAGAGAGGGATTAAAGAACTACCAACAGGGTCCTGATGCCACAATCCA
Organism: Tupaia tana; assembly: GCA_026018925.1. Taxonomy (NCBI): domain Eukaryota; kingdom Metazoa; phylum Chordata; class Mammalia; order Scandentia; family Tupaiidae; genus Tupaia; species Tupaia tana. The sequence goes on from JAKSZU010000015.1 coordinate 53,210,301, forward strand.
CTCCCAGACTTTAGCCAGATCATGGGCAAGCACATGCCCAGTGTATTCAGGTAGGTCTCCAGATTTGAACCAAGAACCTTCCTTGTGGGATTGTTTCACAGTGTGTCCCATTTTACCACCATGCCACCATGAAGCCCCAAATTTCCTAAATTCTTTATACCTCATTCCTTCTTCCCTCTGTAAACTGCAAATGAAGCTGCCTTCTTCACAGAATTGAGGTAATCATGAAGCAAAAGAGGCTTTGTAAGCAGCTGGGCCCTTAGTTTTAGCACATGCTTAATGAATTGTAGCTACGTTTATCTCTGTTACCAGAAACATAATGGCGGGTGGACTGACGGCTATCACTTACAGCTCTATAGGCACATTAGAAGTGTGGGATTATGGAGATTGTTTGAGGGATGAATAAATCATTTTGCGAGGTTCAGCAACAATGCAATATTCTTAGAGGCTGAGCGATGTGAGTTGACACACAGAGGTATTAACTAAAAGGCTTCTGGCCTAAGAGGACACTATATAGACAACCATGATGAACTGGGGAATAGAGGATTTTCTTTTTCACACTAATGAAGTTTAAAAGTCTCGGTCCGAGAGGAAAGGGCCAGGCACTACTCATTTTTTCTAGCTTGGACATCCTTTAGGACTCTTTTATTGAAGCATTCTTTTAAGTTCAGTTCTTTAGGAGCAGCCCGGCAGCCTCATCAGGTGAGTGCTGCCTGGAATTTTCTTGAAACACAGATAAAAGATGATAAACTCTGCTCTTGCATACGGCACTTTTGTGGGCCTGTTTGTACAAAGCACTTTAGACTTTTTGAGAGGTTTTCGCTATAGGGCGCGTGCGCTCACCAGACAGACAGAGAGAGACATAGAGACAGAAAGTGAGAAATCACCCCCTAGGGGGGATGGTCACGCCGCAATCCCTTCTCCTCCATTCTCCTCTTGGGGTCTTGGGCACACACGCATACATGCCTGGCGTGAGTTTTAAGCCACCGGGTCCGGGATGCAAACCGCAGTTGACTATGTGGGAGTCCAGTGACATAGCCATTATGCAACTGCTGGTTCCCAGCAGTTTAGACTTTTCACAGCATTTTCACATTCGTTAGTTCACTGGAATACATGTGGCCCTTGGAACAAATATCTGAAGGTCAGAGATAACTGTATAGTGATGCCCAGCTGATAAATGAGACTGAGAACAGGCAAGCTGAGTTACAGAACTGAGAATTTAGAGTCAGAAAAGTGGAAGGGCACTCAGAGATGATTGCTTCTAATGACTTACTGACTTTTCTCCCAAGCCAGGGCCTCAACCAAGAGCCTAGGGCAGAATCGGGCCCACTGACTGTGTTTGTAAGTAAATTTTTATTGGCACAGTCATACATGCACTTCCATGTTGCTTGTGGCTACTTTAACTGCATGAAGACAGGATTGAGCAGTTATAATACAGATCACACGGCTTACAAAGTCTGAAGTATTGACTCTCTACAGAAATGTTTGTATCTGCCCCCAGTTCTAGGCCCTTGACTGATGTCTTAGGTGGTCTGGAGGGGAAGTTGAGGTGGCAATGACATGTCCCAATTTGTCTGCTCTCTGTGATCCTTGCTCCAGATAGTATTTAATAAAAATATTAAATGTTTTTGTATCACCCCTGAGCTGGGGGGGGGGTCTATGATTTAGGTACTTCCTGCTCTCCTTTCCCACCCCCCTATTCCATACACACGATCAAAATCTTCAGTATTTCTCTGTCCCTGTACTGGAGATCTGTTTAAAATTTGATTTGAAGAGTAAATGCCCACTTTCTAAAAATGTTTGAAAACCCCTGGTCTGGAATTCTCTGTTATCCCCAAGCATCTGGGTATCCAGGCCACCTGTCCCATGCTCATTACACCATGGAATTGCTTCCTTCTTGGATCAGAGAAAAAAGCGCCAACATGGTTGTCTGCATACAAGTGTTACCAGCCCACACCCCATGTGGGTGGTTTCCTAAAAACTTATCTCACAGCCACCTACCCCAAAGCACCAAACAACTCACTCAACTGCGTGCAGAGGCCACATGCATCGTGATAGGGTGGTCAGAAACACCCACTGTGGGGTCTAACCCAAGGGGAACCCCTCTTGGTCCCACATACCCTCAGCTGCTCCATCCTCCTGGCCAAGGGCAAATGTAGCTGGGCCATGTCTCCAACCCTTTGGGGGTTCACTTTCACCTGGCACCCCACTCTCTAATCATTTCTGGAGAGCAACAGCATAGAATCACTCAGAAACTGCTCGTCCCACAGGTAATCTCATTTCACAGATGAAGCCCTGATTGAGGTCCTGAGGCATAAAGGGGCATCTGCAGGGTCCTCTGTTGGTTGGCACTAGAGCAAGGACCAGGACTGCCTTCCAGCCTCTGCCCAGGAGGCTAGGCTGTCCCTCTTGCCTTGTCTGTGTGTGCAGAGGACCCTTGGTCAATTCTAGAGCCCAGGAGCCAGGAGGGCACCACTCTTCCCTCATCTAATGCTCTCAGGGGCATTAGGACCAGCTGTGGAAGCAGCCCCTGGGCACCCATCAGAATTGCCCCTTTTTGGGCTGTGCCTGAGACCTGCTGGATCAGCAGCTCTGGAAAGTGGACCCAGGCATTTCCCTGAGCCACTTATTAGGTGCACTACAATGTGAGGAAGCTGGCTTAGCTTATTGGCATCTCGGGGAGATGTTAAAACTTGGCCCCAGCCCATGTCAAGAAAGTCAGTCTAGAAACCAGATGTCAGTGTTTTTCAAGCTTCTTGGGTCCTAGGGTCTGAATGTGTGGTCCTCCCCTAATTCTTATGTTGAAATTCTAACCCCTAAGGTGAAAATATTAGGAGACGGGCCTTCGAGAGGTGATTAGTTTACAAGGATGGAGCCCTCATGATTGGGATTGATGACGAAAGAGGCCCTTCACCCTCTATTATGTAAGAAGGTGCCATCTGTGACCCAGGAAGTGGGCTCTCACCAGAGACCAAATCTGCTGGCACCTTGGTCTCAGGCCTCTGCCTGCGGAACTGAGCTACACGGCTTTTGTTTAGGTCAGCAGTGTTCCGCTATGGCAGCACAGACGAGCTAAGGTACCAAGTATACGGCCGGCCACGCAGTTGGCACCCACGGCTGAGAACCTCAATCCGACACCTCCACTGGCCATCTCTGCACTGGCCAGAGGAAGCAGGCTGGGCCTGCAAGCTCATTTGCACTCCTCTTCCTGACCCTCAAGAAGCAAATAAACAGTCAAAGGGAGAGCACCGACCACATTTAAGGTACCAAGTCATCCAGTATTCCTCATGAGCCCTGTGAGCATTGTTCATTCGGTAGTCCATCTTGGGGCCTGTGGGGTTTTGCTCCTGAGCTTGCTTCCCCTGAGAAGCACAAGGATGGATCTTAACCCTAGCTGTATTTTCAATCTTGAAATGTTGAAAGTGGGAGGTATGTCCCTGCCTTGTCCTATCTATGGATCTAACCTCTGCTTTTCGCCCTGGTTGCCTCTGCTCTTGCCTTTCTTCTGTACTCACTCAGAAGCCAGGGCTAGCCAAGGTGTAGGGCTGAGGTTTCTGTGACCGAGGGCAGGGTCTCGGGGTTCTCACTGCCTCTTCCTGCCACATTCCTGAATAGACTACCCAGGCCTGGGTAGACTCTGGTGCTTCAGGTTAGGATGAGACCAAGGGAGGTCTGACCTCTCTGCCCATGGCTCGTTGCAGCTTTTCAGGCCTGACATTTCTCAATAGGCTCCACAATAGGAACAACTGGGGCAGCTGAGGGCTGAGGGAAGTGTGGTTTGTGTGTTTTGGACAGAGGCACCAAGCGTGGACTGTCCAAGGCTACTCCACCAGTTTGCATAGCTGGGGTGGTCCCCACCCAGACCCCTTACAAGGTTCACATTCTATCTCCGAAAATAAGCAAGCATGTGTCTGGGTTATCATAGTGATGCCTCCGAGGTTCCTGATAAAGTGGTAATCCCATTCATTTGGCTGAAATTGCCATCGTAGAGCAATAGAGTCCCTGAATTAAAGATTAGTAGTCTTTTTAGGTTTTAAAATTATGTTTAAAGTTTAGTTCTGTGAATAAGAGAGACAGAGAAAGTGAGAAAAAGAGAAAGACAGCACCCCCAACAAGGTCTTGTTGGTGTGATCCACTTTCAGCTTTAGCTCCCTCAAATCATAGGCACATGCATGCGTGGTGTACTCAAGGAGGTCTCTGAACATGACCCCAGAACCTTCCCACATGTATCAGCCTTACATAGCATTGTGACACCACTGTACTACCATGTGGTTTCAACAGCCTTCTCTAGACGCCGACTCAGAACAAAGTGGATTTGGGCCCATAGCAGTGTTTTATCCATCCCTGTCAAGGCCTTTGTTTCGGGACCTCAGCATGGGTTCCCCATCCCTGAGCTCACAATGGGCCTCAAGGCTTGCCCAGTGTCTGTGCCACTGGGTTCAGGGATACTGAGTTGAGAAAGAAAGGCTGCAGGCCACTGGGCCAGGACTCTTTGGAAGGTACAAAAGACCAGGTTCCAAGGAGCAGGCTGGACTCATTGAAGTCTCAAAGTACTCACCCTGCTGTTTGGTCGCAAGGAAATCTGAAGACAAGGAGAGTCCACTCTTTTCCATTTAAAATATAATTGTACACATGTAATCCGGGACCAGGGCCAGGGCCCACAGACCTGGGAAGGAATCTTGACTTTGACATCTACAGGCGGTAGGACCCTGGGCCTGCCAGTAAACCTCTCAAAGTCTTGGTTTTTCACCCTGGAAAGTGGGACATTTCCTGGGACAGAAAGGAGGAGTCAGTGGAATAAAGGGTGTAAAGTACTCAGCAAACACCAGATGCTTGCTGTGAATGAATGTCCATTTCTCAAGCACCCACTCTGTGCTGATCCTGAGGGTCTCAATTAGTTATGCTAGGAGATTGTGATTAATATCCTTCCCTTGATTCCTTGCTCTGCTTTTTGGGATACGGGGATTTTTCTACTATAGGAGGGCACTAAAGTGAATCTGACAGGTACTAATGTTATATAAAAAGACCCAGGTGAAAGTAAAAATAGTCTTACTTGTCAAAGCATGTATGTTGATCACCTGAACAGCCTATCAGTGTCAAAATAAGCATCCTGGCCCAGCTGTAGTGGCACAGGTGTTAAGACGCTGCTATGAGATACTAGAGCTATAAGGGGAAAATCTAGGTTCAAATCCTGTCTTGACCTGAGCATGCTGGGTCTGCTAGTGGATGTGCTCATGGTCCTGGCTGGCTGGAAGGTTGGAGGAGGATCAATAACCCTGTTGAGGGTTCTTGTCTCTCTCTTACTCTCTCTTATTCTCTCTCTGTGTTAAATAAATAAATGAATACATAATACCACATAATATGTGGTTCTTGTCTTGAGGAACAGGAACACCATTTAAGCTAAAGTCTTGTTGCTTTGTGCTGGGAATATCCACAGAAAATCACCGGTGTGGGGATTTTGGTCTTTAGAGTGAGTGTACATAATGGATACCAATGGGTGAAGGCAGAAGAATTTAAAGGCAGTGAGCAGGTGTAAAAGAAGTGGGGCTTATGCCGCACTTGACTCTGTTCCTTGTCTTGTTCATTTGAGCTGCCATATCAGAATACCATAGGCTGGTGGCTTCTAAACAACAGGAATTTATTGCTCACAGTTCTGGAGGCCAGAAGCCTAAATTGAAGGTACGGGTGGATTGAGTGTCTGGAGAGAGCCTATTTCCTGACTTATAGATGGTATCTTTTTCCTCTAACCTTAGGTGGTAGGAGGAGTAAGGTAGCTCTCTGGAGGCATGAATCCCGTTCATGAGCTCTTCACCCTTGTGACCTGATCACCTCTTAAATGACTTTGTCTCCTGACATCTTCACCCTGGGAGTTAGGATTTCAACATGTGAATTAGAGGGGACATAAACATTCAGACCATAGTACCCTCCACCATTATGAACATTGAGATGTGAATCTGCCCTTTGGACATGGTTTATGTCAACTCATCTAAAAAGAGGTGACCTTGCTCTATGGGCATAGGAGTAAGTCGCTGTCCTTCCATATAACAGTTTCCCACTACCAGCTCCATTTTAACCCTTAGTACTGGGCCAATTCCATTCAATTCATTCAATTATTGATGCTGAATTTAAAGGAAGGAAAGTTGTGACACGTCTCTACCTCCCAGTGGATAAGACTGGCAGGCATATTTATCTGTTGACCTTGGTTTCATGCAGGACATTACTTCCTTTGTAAAATAATTTTATGTTTGTGGTTCAGAAAAGAGTGTTTTCTTTAAGGATGCCCAGGCCGAATAACTTGGTGCATGGTATCTCTGCTTAGAAGTTCCCAGGGGAACAGAATCTTTCACTATTTATTACTATAAACCTAGAATTATTGCTCTATCAATGCCACAATCGTATGTACTGTTTGTTTAAAGTTATGCATCATCTCTCTATTCAGTCTCAAGAAGCTTGCCTTTACATATTTTCTTTTTTCCCTACTCCCTTATTTTATTATTAACATTTGCTATCATACAGAAAAATGTTTATGTCCCCTCTAACTCATGTTGAAATCTTAACCAGTTTTTTTCAGAGGGATTTTTACTATAGGGCATGTATGTTCACAGAGCAACAGAGAGAGACAGACAGAAAGCAAGAAATGACCCCCCTCGGGGGCAGGGAATAACCACACCACAATCCTCTGTCCTCCATTCTCCTCTCAAGGTGCTGGGTACACATGCATACGTGCCCAGTGTGAGCTTCAAGTCACTGGGTCTTCGACTCAAACTGTGGTCAACTATGTGGGAATCCAGTGACATAACCATTAAACCATCTGCTGGTCAGAAATTAGAAAAATCAGAAAAATAGAATTTTGTAGTGAACACCTGTAGACTCAGTACCTTTCAGAGACTTTTATCATGTCTGGAAGCATGGTCAGGGAAGGTAACAGCTAACCCTAATATCCCCTCTCATTTCTCTCCAAAGGAGAACCAAGAACTAGACTCAGAAACTTGTGATAGGAAGGGAAGGGAAGGAAGGAGTTTGGAAGAGGTGCTTAAGGCCTTCTAAGCAGTTATACTCGTCCAGGTGTAGTGCGGCTACACATCCAATTATGACAAGAAGTGGGATGGCCCAGCCTCGGCAGCACAGGCGGTAGGGTACTGCTGCCATGATTACTGGAGCCAGATGGGAGGCCCAGGTTCAAATCTTGGGTCAACTGGAACACGCTGGATGTGCCCATGCTTGTCTCTGATCCTGGCTCGTTGGGAAGGTGAGGAGAAGAACATGGCATGGCAAAACCCTGTCTGTCTCTCTTTCTCTCTCATGAAAGTAATACATAAACCTAAAAAGAAGTGGGGGAAGAGATGCTGAGAAAGAGGAGGAAACAACTTAATAGCTGAGTAAACAGCCATGATCTGCCACGGAGGCTGCTTCCAGGGACCATGAGACCACGTGGCATTTGCACCTGCAGGAACGGGATGGCCTTCACATTAGGAACACAGCTTCAGCAAAAGAAAACCGTTCTTTCTTCATGCACCTTTACTGGGACATGGATGCCTGGTTAGGTAAGGGAACCAGCCCCTTGCACTAAAGTGGGAATTGCATATGTTAGGGTCAGAAAGGGTAAGATCCTTCTTTTACCAAATCATTGTCCCAGGGGAACCCTTTGTTGGTGTGGATCCTCGTTTGTTTCTTTGTTCCTTTTTTATTTATGAGTTCCTGACACTCAAGCTGATTTCGTGTAGGTTACTGGAGAAGGACAGATCACATGCACAATGATGCCACATCCTTGGCAATCATTCATATATTGCTGTACCCACCCAGGACCTGGACTTTGTTTTGGTTCCCCTAAAAGCAGATGTGTAGACAGGGGTGTGGGGGTGTGTAGTTTATTTAGGAGCTGATCCTAGGAAACACTGGTAGGGATTTGAGAAAGTGATACTGTGAGGAAGGTTGAGGTAGCTACTACATGGTGCATCATCAGCTGGGTACCATGATGGACTTTCTCTAACCAAGCAACCCCGGAATACAGTACAGAACACACACCTCAGAATAATCCAACCATGGGTGAGGGAGCAGGGGGATTTATACACCCACCTCATTAGTCTTCAGTTGGGGCCTGCTCCAAGGGATATCAGTGCCCTGGCATGTCCAGGTTGTCTCTCACAAGGAAGAGCAATGCCCATGACCAGAGAGCATTCCCAGGTAAAGGAGTACAAGTGCAAAGGGTGGGAAGTTGGGCCAATGTACTCAAAGAGCTCAAAGAGATAAGGGTGAGGAAGGTGAGTAGGCACTGACAGCCATTGCTAAACTCCTACTTCTCCCTTCCCAACTGTGGTTTCCACATTGTCGCATAGGTTAGAAAGCGCCTAATTCAGAAGAGCACGTAATGGTGCTTCCTTTCTTCTGCATGTGCATGTGCTCATCTTGCTAAGTGCAGGCACTCTCAGCCATCCCATGGACTCATAAAGTGTGTCTGTGTAAGTGCTGGTGGCGAGCCAGCCTGCTTTGTCCTGAGCAGTGGGCTTAGGCTGAATGAGTCAAGGAGGCTTTCCAGGCCGGAGTCTGTGAGAGGAGGGGGCTTTCATAAAAACCAGGAGACAGTCCTTCGTCTTGATCATTCTTTACCACCTTAGTCTGTGCACTGAACTTCTGGGAACCCCGGGAAAGCTCAAAACATGTCAAAATTAAGGGGAAAAAAAAAAGGAAACTATAAGAAAATCTTGCCTCAGCTCCTGCGAGAAAATAGAGGCTTTGCTCACAAGGGTTTCCTCACCAGGGCAGACTTCTTTATTTTGCAATCAGCTAAAGTAAGAGAGTTATTTCTAGAAGTGTTGCTGGGGCCTGGAGCCTGCAGCTTACATAAACTCAGGAAGAAGACTCAGTTTGATCCCTGAGCAGAAGTTGGGAAATGTCAGGTCCCAGCAAACATGCGGCCGTCCCTGGGATCTTCAGAATATATGTTATTTTAGGGGCATCCACTGGTTTTTCTGGCTCCAGAGTTAAAAGCAAACAGATCCCTATCTTTTAATACCTCACAAGGCTCTTCCTTGTGTGAAACATTTTTTTAAATGATTGTTTTTATTAATATATAATAAATTACATGTATATGTGGTGCAGTGTGATTTTTCACACGTGAATACGCTGTGTAATGATTGAATCCGGGTCATTAGTATACTGATCATCTCAACCTTTCGTTACTGCTTTGTGTGGAGAACATTCAAAATCCATTTTTAGCTGCCGTGAGATATACAGTAAATTATCATTAACTATATCTACCTTACTGTGTTTTGTACCACTAGGCATTATTGCACTTATTTATCTGTATCCTTATTTATGTTCATTAATATTCCTTTAATCCTTTCACTCACAATCCTCCCAGCCTCTGGAAGTCATTCTGTACCTCCCTACTTCTGTGGAGTCGTTTGTTTCAGTTTCTACATATGAAGAACATAATGGTATTTCTCTTTCTGTGCGTGGCTTATTTCACTTAATGTCCTCATGGCTTCCCTGCTAACCTCGAATGACACAAGTTCATACTTTTAAATGGTTGCATAATATTCCATTGTGTACATATGCCCCCCCCTTTTTAACCATATATATATTTGTTGATGGACACTTAAGGTTGATTCTGTATCTCGGTCATCGTGAATAATGTTATAGTAGACATTGGGGTACAGATATTTTTAAGAGGAACTGATTTCCTTTCCTTTAAATATATATTTGATAGCAAACTCATCCTTCAAAATGACTTGGTATGTTCAAAGTAGGGAATCCTTTATTCCTGGCATTCAGGTTCTCCATGACATCCTATTTCCAGAGTCCCCCAAATGTGGGCCTTCCAAAAGCCCTTCAGAAATAACACATACAACTCAGTGATACTCTTTAGCCCAAAGCTGGCACAGTGGGAAGGAATTCCATGCTGAAATGTGGTATGTAGGTCCCTTAGAGGCAATGGAGTGCAGTTTCTAGAGGAAGAATTCTATCTTCCTTTGCTTTAAAACATGCCTGAAAACGCTGATAATTATCTCAATATGAAGCAGCTGTTATTCCCTTCTTGACGATACCAGCTTTTATGACTTGCTTCTAATGGCTAGAAAGTAGCAGCAGTCGTGTGCCTTCCTTTTTTTTTTTTTCTTTTTTTCTCAAAGGTTTTTGCTATAGGGCGTGTGCGCTTGCCAGACAGAGAGAGAGACAGACAGAAAGCGAGAAATCACCCCCCAGGGGGGATGGCCACGCCGCAATCCCTTCTCCTCCGTTCTCCTCTCGGGATCTTGGGCACGCACGCACATGTGCCCGGAGTGAGTTTTAAGGACGCGAACCGCGGTCGACTACGTGGGAGTCCAGCGACATAGCCATTATGCTAACTGCTGGTCCCAGTCGTGTGCCTTCCTAAGCCGGTCATATAAAGCAGTATAGCTGCCCCCTAGTTCTCTTGGAATGGTTGCTTTTGCAACCTGGCCGCCATGCTGGGAGGAAGCCTAGGCATCGTGAAAAGCCACATATAGGTAGGTGCTCCTTGTCACAGTTTCAGCTGAGGTCCCACCTGACATCCAACATCAACACCTAGATTATGAGTGAAGACACCTCTTAGATGCCCCCAGCCCCAGCCATTATCCACTTGGAGCTGCGTTAACAGACCCTGAGTAAGAACTGCACAGTCGAGTCTGGTCACCTCCAGAACCTGGAGAGGTGATCACAGCAAATGATTGTGGCTGTTTCATGCTGCCAGTTTGGGTCTCGTTATGCAACCATCGTGATTGATACACATATACATTCATTGCCACACTGCTAAAGAAATTTCAGGGTCAATAAAAGACCCAGTGCTTCCTTCCTTTGTCTGGCTTGGTGCCTGACTCACTTCTTGCTTCCCAGGAAATCAGTGTCTGGCAAGAAGGGACAACAAGGGGCATCTGTCTCTGAGTCTCAAAGTCTCCAGCGTGCTGCCAAGTTTTGTGACCTGGAGGCAGACAGGCGGCTTCCAGCTGTTTCAACCTTAACAGGTGGGGATTGAGGCTGGGATGGCAAGGATGTCTGACTGTGAGCAGAGGGTGCAGCAGCTGCTGTCTTCTTCATCCAGATGAAATCACAGCGGTGGTGGCAGCTGCAGGAAACGGCTCTCTGTGTTGTCCTTGTGCTCTGGGTCTGGCTGACACTGCACACCTCACTTGCTTTTTTTCTTTTTTTTTTTTTAAGTCTATTGTGTGTGTGTGTGTGTGTGTGTGTGTGTGTGTTTTTTTTTTTTTTTTTTTTTTTTTTTTCCTCCTTTTTTCCTATGAGCACAAAATGACAGAGGGGAGAAAGAGATAGAGAGAGAGTGCCAGCCTTTCTGACAGCGTTCCCATGCTGTGATCTACCTCCAACCTCGGCAAGCCCCAGATCAGGAGTATGCACGTGCCCTGTGTACCCAGGGAGGTCTTCACATGCAAACCCAGAACTTTCCCAGGTGGGTCATCCTTGCAGAGTGTCGCATTTGCCACTGAACACCATCCGGCCCCGTAACTTGCTTTTTAGTAGTGACCTCCACACCCCAGCTATGGGTGCATAGTGGTGTGTCTCTCATGTCTTTTCCAATGCTTTAGTCCCGTGGCGGACAGGTTCCTGTGTTCCAGCAGGGGCCTGTCTCTCACTTCCTCCCCTGCTCCTCTCCTTGCACAGCCCAGCAGTGGACCTGCCCTTTCTTCAGTGGATTTTTAGGAGAAATGTGAAGATGCCTATGAGAGAATATAGAAACTTGGAAAGCAACTGTGGACACTAGAGAGTGTGGGAAGAGGGTGGGAAATGGGGAGGGAATCAAGGGGAAAAAAGAAACAAAAACATTTAATGGGCACAAAAATGGAAAATTATCTGTTGATGATGTGTATGTACTATCTTTGGTCTAATAGATAGTGTGTTCATGCTGAGAAAATTCATTTTATATGCTGTAAAGACATACAGTGATTGAATATTAAAAAATAAAATAAAAGGAAAGCAATAAACAACCATCACAGTAAAAAAAATAAATAAATAAAAAGAAAAAAGAAGAAAAGAAAATCTGCAATGGTGTTGCAAAAAATGGAAGCTACTGTTGAGGGATTAGTGAGCTATTACCAGACAGGGCAAGAGCAGCGCACCTCTGGGGCTGTTTTATCTCTTGTTAAGACTGTAAGTTAGAATCATAAACATTCAGCACTCAGAGACTTTATAAAATCATATGGTCCAGCAGACCCGAATCTCCTTCGTAGCATGCCCACGAAGTGCTTTTCCATCAACTCTCGGATATCCTCAGTGATGGAAAGCTTACTCCCCACCTCCTCTTAGAGGCTTTTTATTCCCTGAGCAACTGGAATGATTAAAACTGTCTTCCTTGTGATGAACCAAAGTAATTTTCCTTTTAGTCATTTTGAGTTCTGTAAAATAAATCATAGTCCTTTCTGCATGGCATACCTTTGAGGTCAGCTATTAAGTTCTTCTTTGTTCAGGTTTCCCTCTTCAGTTTTTCAGCTTCCCCCTCATGTGACATGGATTGGAGACTGCCCCCATCTGCCTCCATCATCCTTGTTATCTCCTGGACCAAATGTTAATCTCATTTTCAGCTCTTAAAATCAACTTCCTGGGACCAGCAGTTAGTGTAATGGCTATGTCACTGGACTCCCACGGTTCGAGTCCCAGACCCAGGGGCTTAAACTCATGCCGGGCATGTGTGCGTGCATGCCCAGGATCCCGAGAGGAGAATGGAGGAGAAGGGATTGCGGCGTGACCATCCCCCCTGGGGGGTGATTTCTTGCTTTCTGTCTCTCTGTCTCTCTTTGTCTTTCTGGTGAGCACATGCACCCTATAGCAAAAACCTCTTCCCCAAGATAAATAAATAAAATAAAAAATTAGCTTTTTGTTATTATGTTGGATCATGTGAAGAAACTGGACCCTATTCAATCCATTGCTTCGCTGGTAGATAGAATTATTTCAGTTGCAAACCCAACATTTCTAAACAAGGACTTAAATCCATAAGCTCTTTCTGGGGACAAGGTAGAAGAACCAGGCACTTGCTGAGTGCCTCCTTGGAGCCAGGGCTGGGTTGAGGACTCTGCCTGCAGTATCTGCAATTCTAGTAACATGCCCAGGAGTCAGGCATTCCAAGGGCACCCAGCCAGGGTGGGGCAGAGCTGGAGTCAAAGTCCAGCCACTCCCAAGTACTCCTTCTCACTTCTTGGCTCCTCCTTAGGCTGAACTTCGGGGGCATCATTTCCACAAGTACCACACTCTGTCCTACAGGAACTACACTCCAGAGCGGTACTGATCACTCTTCCATCCCTGGGGTACAGATAGGACCTGGAAAATGGCAGCTACATCACAAATATTTGTTCATGTCAAATCTTTACTGAATGAGCGATTGAAGAAATGAATGAATTCGTGTAACTCCTCCATGACAGTTTTTTTTACATTTTATTTTGAATCAACAATAAATCAATACAGAAAACTATAAGAGAAAATATAACAAACTCCAGTGTATGTACTCTCAGAATTAAAAAATGTTAGCATGCCTCTAATCTTTTTGCACTTAGAAGAAATAAAATATTGTAGATCAAGTTGGTGTCTTTTTTATTCTGTCATCGGAAACGTCATGATGCATTTTTTTAATAGAACAGCATAGAAAAAATATGTCCTGACTTTTATGATGACCCAATATTTTACCTTGTCAGATATTCTACATCCAAAAATAACCATCACCTTTATTTAGGGATGTCTGACCTCTGTTTAATATTTTTATCTTTTATTTTATGTATGAGTGCATAAACCATAGATAATTTTGGTGTGTTTTCAAATTTATATAAATGTTATTTTACTATATTAATATGCTGCAGGCTTTTTATACTCATATATTTTTGAGACCCACATGCATATTCTAGTTTTAACTGCTGCCTCGTAGTCCACTGTATTACTTGATTGCCATTTATTTATACATTACCCAGTTTACTGTATATGGGTCTTTCTCATTTTTCTGTGTGGGTATTTAATATTATCATCACTCTAAGTTTTCAAGTAAGAAAACAGAACCAGCTGTTTAATAACCTATGTAAGATATCACAGGTTTTTTTTTAAATGTTATGTATTTATTTCTTTCTAGACAGAAAGAGAGAGGTACCCCAAGGGCCCATTGCTAACTGTGATCCACTCCCAGTCCCAGTCTACCTGGATCACGGGCTTGTGCATATGCCTGGGATGCCCAGGGAGGTCCCAGACACAAACCTGGCCTTTTCCCTTGTGGGTCCAGTTGGGTTGCTGCCGTGCCACCCCTTGGTTCGTGCAGTTTTAATAGATCATAGAACCAGAGAATGAGCCCTCCTTTGTCTTGGACTAGCGAGCTTTCTCATGGTACCAGTGTTGTCTCTCCTCAGGAAAGACGATGACAAGAAGGACTGTTGGGCTGCTTTGTCTTCTAAAAGTTCCAGGAAATGAAATGACCAGTTTTAGAGTATAGTGTGAATGTTTTATGCAAAAGGAAATCACCCTCATGTGTTTCAAGGAAGAGAAAAGACTCATGCATGAGAGGAGAGTTCTCTGTCCCTGGGGCTGGGTCTTCCCTTCACATCTCCAATCTTGCTTATCGCTATTAGGTGTGAACAGAATTGTGATGAAGTCACTCAACTTGATGACTGCTGGCCACTCACTGTGGCTTCCTGGGAAAGAAACAGACAAGAGAGGTGTTATACCACCTGGGACAGTCTTGAAATTCACAAAGCAGCAGAAGGATTTTCCCTCTCTCAATTCAGAGGATCCAAAGTTATCCAACCCATGGGGGATGCACTCATTCTTGTCTTGGACTAATATACTTTTATTCCATTTTTACTGAATCTAATGTCACCATAGAGCAGGTTTTTTTTTTTTTTTTTTAGAGGTTTTTTCGCTATAGGGCGCGTGCGCTCGCCAGACAGAGAGAGTGACATAGAGACAGAAAGCGAGAAATCACCCCCCAGGGGGGCTGGTCACGCCGCAATCCCTTCTCCTCCATTCTCCTCTTGGGATCTTGGGCACGCACGCACACGCGCCCGGCGTGAGTTTTTTAAGCCACCGGGTCCGGGACACGAACCGCGGTCGACTACGTGGGAGTCCAGCGACATAGCCATTACGCTAACTGCTGGTTCCCTAGAGCAGGTTTTTAAACCAGTTCACACACACAAAAAGAGATTCATCATTTCTTTCCTTCTTTCTCTTTAAAATTTAGGGCTGCTAATGACAATCAAGTTTTATAAATTTACCAAAGATGGTCTAGTTTCAGTGACAATAAAGACCTTTTCTTTTCTCAAGGGGTGAGATGCCACAATGGTCTTTCAGTCACCTGGTTCCTTTACTTTGCTATTGAGACGCCTGGGGGCAATTTGTAGATCTTCCCAAGTCTCAGTTTTCTCCTCTTTCAGAGCACTGATGTTGACACCTGCCTTATTGCTAGAACAGATCCACCAGGAAGCATGAACCTGAGGCCTCCTTACTTGCCAGGGCTTTTCTAAGACCTGTCTAATTTCCATTTCATAGTTTGGTAGGTTTTTCATAACGAAGATCCCATGAATTATCTACCCTCTGGGCCCATAAACTCTGGATCCACTTCCTTTTATGAAGGTTGTTGTAAGGCACATGTTCCCCTTGTAGTGCCTATTGTATCACCAGCATCCAGCAATTGTTCACCATTGTTAGGGTAATCGTTCAATTAATAGCCTGCTTGAAGAGTGCAATACCATGCCTGGAAACAAGTGAGGGCTCTGCTACTGATAATTGTTTTCTCTCTCCCTCTCTCTCTCCCTTTTTAAAGGTTTTTGACAAAGGACACATGCACTCTTTAGAGAGAGACAGTGAGAGGGAAAGTGAGAAATCACCCCCTTACCCTGAAAGGAGAATGGCCATGTTGCAGTCCCTTCTTCATTCTCCTCCTGGGATTTTGGGCATATGCGTATACACACCTGGCACAAGTCTCAAGCTGTCAGGTCCAGGACTTGAACTGTGGTTGACCATATGGGAGTCCAGCACCTTAATCACTACACAACCTGCTGGCCCCCATTAGTGGTCATTTTATTCTCCAGTTCTGCAGGATTCAGGTTTCCTCAGGTCTTTGTCTTCAAGAACGATGTAGGGAGAACCAGTGATACCTATCCCTGCCCTGCTTCTGCCACAGAGTCTCTGTGACATAATAGATAAAATCCTATTCACCCTTAAAAGCCTTTACCTATTTTCCTTTCCTGTTCTTTGTCCCCATCACCTGGCTGCCCTGAGTAGTCTAGGTGGCCTCACTAGCCCAGGGTGAAATATTGAGCCAAGACACAGCTAAGTTCAGCACCATCTACTGCCATGCTTTTTTCTCTTCTTGATAGAAAATGCATATGGCCAGCCATGGTGATGCAGTGGTAATGCAGTGCTCCACAATGCTCAGGCCACATGGGAAGTTCCCAATGTCATATCCTGATACCTCCTTGTATACTCTGGTGCACATCTGTGCCCCTGACCCTGGCTAACTGAAGCTTGGGGAGGATTGTCACATGAAGAGCTGGTTCAGGGTGAAAGCTATTCTTTCTCGTGAAAGATATATATTAAAACCCAACAACAACAAAAACAAGAAGAACTTAAGAAAAGAAATGTGGGGGACCAGAAGATGGTGTAATGGACAAAGTGTACATTGCTGGACTCCCACATGGCCCACCATGGTTTAAGTCCTCAACTGGCAGCTTGAAACTCATGCCGGGCGCACTTGTGTGCATGCCCAAAATCCTGAGAGGGGGATGGAGGAGAAGGGATTGCAGTGTGGCCATCCTCCCTGGGGAGGAGGGACGATTTGTTGCTTTCTGTCTCTCTCCGGTGAGCACATGTGCCTTATAGCAAAAATCTCTCTGAAACAAGAAAAGAAAAGAAAGAAATGTGGATATAAAAATTCCTCAACTAAAAGCCAGTGTCAAAATATTTTATGGGGGGAAGAAAAAAGCATCTGAGCTAATGCTAATTACCAAAAAAAGCAGAGAAAGAAACTGTTTTCAGAGAAGATGGGATTGTGAAAGAGGGGGCAGGAGTGATGGAAAGTTTATTCTTGGGCATCCTCAATGCTTGGCTTCTTAAATAATCTACACCCTGAAAACTGGGGCCAGAATATTTTGGCTCGTCTGAATTTTTAGACCTAATGAGTTATTTTTTTTCTTTCCTTCTTGAATGCGAAGTGACAGTTGTGCTTCTAAATTTAACTCTTCCTGTCGGCTGCTTGGAATATCTGCTCCTGTAAACCTGAGTGGGATGTTAGCAGCTCTCCACAGAGACTCAACACTCCTATGGTTGCATATCGCTGGGGAGGAGGGTCCCATGAGCTTTGGGGTTAAAGGCTCTTGATGTCATCTTTCCTTCTGTGCAATGACATATTTTTCCCAGGTTTACTTTCCTCTGTGTTCCGTTACTTACTCTCTTGGTGTTTCCCTTTTTCTTAGGCGAGGCTCAGCACTGCCTCATTCATAAGGAAACGTGGGAAGGTGATTGTTCTCTGTAAATTCTGAAAGCCATTTATAGAAGTGTCTTACAGTTTCTCACCTCTGAATATTTTCTCAGCAGTCACCATACCCTGGGGAGCCAGATAATTTGTAACTGAGGCACTAGAACCACCAGGAAGGTGAAGGATTTGTCTGAAGTCACACCACATGCTAAGACTGAGGTCGAGACCTGACGTGGGTGTGGTGCCACGCTGTTCAGTCCTCTAGTCTTAGCCTTACATGGCTGTTTACACATGGGATGTTTGTACTGGGTGGCTTGTGGAGTTCAAATCCATTTCATGCCACACTGAGTAGCGTGTGTACAATGGAGGTGCTTCCCAAAGGCAGTTGACCTTCACTGGCCTTTTCTTTAAGTGAGATCTGGGTTCTCCAAGGACTTGAGATCTTCTGAGGCTTCTTTGGCTCTGGCTGTTCTCTTCCTGGTGAAAAATTTGGTTGGAGTAGGGTGTGGAGATTTGGGGTCAAATTGTAGAGAAGGACTTAAGAGAAAGTTTGGCGTACAAGCAGCATTGATCTAGGATTCTGTAGACCAGGTTTGTGTCATAGCGCTTCCATTTATCAGTTAGATGGGAATATCAGTCCTATTTTAAACTGGAGATGTGAACCACATTACTAGGTGAAGAGTAAGTGAGATAATATTTATAACTGTGGCTAATATTTATAGGGCAAGGTGTATAAGATATGCTCAGTGTCACCCCTTTTGAGCTTCAGTTTTTTCATATGTGAAATGCACAGAGAGAGTAGTTTTTTTTTTTTTTTTAATTTGCTGAAGGGTGTTTGTGCTCACGAGAGAGAGAGAGAGAGAGAGAGAGAGAGAGAGAAACACACCCCCCCGCCAGAGGGGATGACCATGCCACAATCTTGTCTTCCCTGATCATGTCAAGATTTGGGGTACACAAGCACACATGTCTGATGTGTTCCTCAGGTCACAGGGTCCAGGACTTAAACTGTGCAGTTGGCCATGTGGGAATCCAGTCACATTAACCACCATGTCACTTGGCTGACCCTAATTTGGAAGAACTTTAAGGCTCCTGTGAGCACTAAAATTGAATAATTTTATTGTTAAGAAGAGACAAATCTATCTTCATGTATTTGAAGAGCTTTCACAGGTGAGAAAAGATAAAACTTTTATAAAGAAAATATTCCTTATTTATATTCAAAGAAATACTCATGGCAGGGGAGCTCCCTGAAAGTAGGGCCCTTGTCAGTGTTAAGACTTGCACTTTCCCCAGAGCCTTAGACCAGGCCTAGGCACAGAGTGAGCTCTGGTGCTATTTGGTGGATGAATGAATGGACAGCCTAATAACTACCTTTGTAGGACATGAGACCCTCACATCAGAGGTGATTCTCAGAGGCAAAATGAGAAATAGGTGTGGATAGTGGAAGGCACATCTGTGGGTGAGGAACTGGTTTTGGATATCACAGTATTCCCGCTCCAAGATTCATTGGTCTAGCCAAATTAAACAAGAAACATTTACCTGAAAAGTAAGTGCAGCATCATACACACTGAAAGTGTCCTCTGTTTAAGAACTTTATAACCTGACTTTGGAAACAAAACTGGGGGAAGGAAGAGCTTTCACAATCCACTATGCTTGGAAAACTTGGGCATTATGTCCTTGGAGAGGCCTGATGCACTTTCACACCAAAGTCTCTCAGAATCACAAGAAGAAACCTGTTTGAAACTCTTTAAGTCCCTATTTTCCAAACCAATTGGGAATGAAACCCTTTTCTAGTAATTCCTGTTAGCATCCTAGCATCTGGGATTCTGCAGTACATACTTGGAGAAGTGCTCATCCCAGTGGATCTGAATTATGTTTCAAATTATGCTTCCTACTGAAGACATACACCTCCAACTACTTTCAAAACTGTGTTGTGATCCACTGAAAGTTTGCACTCTGGACAACCAACTAAAACTTTAACTCAGCATAGGGGTATTTACCTTTTCCTTGTGCTTGACCTTAATGGAAACAAAGAAGCTTTGAAAGTGAAATGTCATCTTTATTTGCCTAATATCTACATGACATGGCGGTCCCTCCATAGGAAGATAAAGAGGGACCTTAGGAAATGGGTGGAAGAGGATAGAGGAGTACTTGATGAGTCCTTTTTCCTTTCAACCTGGCTATTGTTTAAATTGAGCATGTATCATGAGTCAGATGGTGGCATAGAGGTAACACAACTGGACCTATATGGAAAGGTTCCTAGTTTGCATCCTGGAACTTCCCTGTATATGCTGGGTGTGTCTGTAATCAGGACTGACTGAAACTGGGGGTGGATCAGTGTGTGAGGGCCCTGTTGGGGGTTCCTGTCTGTCTGTCCCTCTCTCTGTTTCTCTCTTTCATGGAGGAAATAAACTTTAAATAGAGGATGCATTGTATAAGTTGTATTTTTCTTCAATGCTATGAGGTTTTCTAATGGGCTAATAAAGAAATGCTTTCAGTGGAAAAGGTCTCCTTAGAAGTGAATTGGCCAACCTCAATGTGACCAACTCCTTGGCTTTTAGTTTCTTCAACTCTACAGCTGTAAGAATTGCTCAAATTGCCCTTGCAAAAAGAAAGCTCCTCCTCAGACCAGCAGTGGCTTCATTTTGCAATTGCCAAAAACTAAGGACACTTTTATTTTGTTACGCAGTTAGTCTTGAGAGTCTAGAAGTTGAACTATGGTCCCCAGGCCACTAGCTGGGGGGAGGTAGCATCAGTGGCATCTTCTACAAGTTGGGATAAGAGCGCTAAATCACACCCATCCTCTGCTCATTTGCCATGCATTTGACTGAGGACTTATCAGGGTAGATTTTATGCTTGATACACTCTGCAAACCTTTATTGAGCTATTTTTTTTTATTAGAGTGTCTAAAATCAGCTCTGTCATTTGCAAACTTGGAATGGAGAAATACTAAATAGGGTTGCAGTAGGGGCTTTATTTCATTGTTAAGGAGCCTGGTTAGGACTTAAGTACCTCATTTATCTGCCGTCATCGAGAGGTCATTTTTTCCTAGTAGCTGCTGGTGATAGCGCTGTTACTGGTCTATCTCGGAACTCAACAAATGTTGAGTTGAATGAACTCAATAAAACATCCCTACAAATGCCACGCCATTTAAAAAAGTGATAAGCATTTGATTGATATCTATCTAAAATAAATTCTATACATTCTTGCCCTCGGAGTCACCATACACTGAGCATGGATTTGACTTTTTCTGATAAATGGAAGCTCTGGTTTTGTTGAGGCCAGATGTTACTGTGCCATCTCAGAATACAAAGCGGGGGCTCCGTTTTTGTTGTCATGAGTTTGCTGGCACTTTTATACCTCCTAGGTCTACCTTTAAAATATTCACATTCCCCTGGTGGTGGATGGACACACTGCAATTTCATCTCCTCTACTCTTTTCTCAGAATTTTGGGCATATGCACACAGATGCCTGGCATGTTTGTTCAAGCCACCAGGTCCAGGACTCAAGCCATGGAGTTGGCCATGTGGGATCCAGTGCCTTACCCAACATACACCTATTACCCGGACCCTCTCATTTTAGCTGTAATATTTGATCACGTTTTCTCACTTTGCTGAATAAGGGCTTCCTCATCTGCCAGACGGAGTGTCTATGCTTGACCTGATGGCATTGCTAGGATATTAAATTAGCTAATATAAACTAAGGGCTGACAGGTGCCTGGAACCTTCTCTAGCTTTCTGCTGCTTGATGTGGTGCAGGGACCAGCCCGGTAGCATTACAACCCTGGGAGCTTGTTAGAAATGCAGAATCTCACAGCACACATCCAGACCCACTGAATCAGAACCTACATACCAACTCGCTCTCAAGTGATTTCTGTGCACATTGAATTTTGGAAAATGCTGGCTTAGAGCTTCCCATTTTTCTCTTCTTTGGGAGAGAAAACAATATGGCAACTTTGGGTTGGGGTGTTGGGTTTTCTGGAAGAGTACGAGGTTCTCAGCATTGTAGACGTGGTGGCCTCCAGAAGGAAAAGTGACACTTTCTCTTGGATTCTTCTCTGGGTAGGGTGGTTCATTTGCGATAATCCTTTATTGTGCACACACATGCACATGTAGACTCATCATCTGGGAGATGTGAAAACTCCCCTTTCCCCTGGGAGTGCTGGGCTTCCTGTCTGTACCTCCATGTACCACATCACCTGGGAACTATTCTAGATCACTGGGCTAGTTCCAGGCAGCAGAATTCACTCTCTCTCTATCTGCCGCCACTGTCCAACCTACCCAGGTCCTGACCCTGCACAGGGGAGAGAGTCTAGCAGACCCAAGGGCCTGAGCACAACCAGGCTTCACAATAGAGCCACAGTGGAACTGTCCTGGGAGATGGGGCCTGACCCGATCCTTCATGAAGGAGCTGGTTGCACTTCTTGGCTACCTCATGTAGGTGTCTTGGCATCTTTTTTTTTTCTTTTTATATAGAGATATTTTGCTATAGGGCATGTGTGCTCACCAGAGAGACAGAGAGAGGCAGAGAGACTGAAAGTGAGAAATAACCACCCAGGGGGAATGGCCATGCCTCAATCCCTTCTCCTCCATTTTCCTCTTGGGATCTTGGGCATGCATGTACAACACACCTGGCATGAATTTAAGCCGCTGGGTCTGGGACTCAAACTGAGGTCGACTACGTGGGAATCCAGCGATGTAACCGTTACTCCATCTGCTGGCCCCAGTGTCTTGGCATCTAATCACCAATTCTTCCGAACCTTGAACTGATGAACCCTTGCTTTCACACTGCTCCTTCTAACATTTTCCCACCACATTTGAAACTCATGCTGCTCAGTGTGGCAGGCCAGAGGCATCGGCATGGCTGGGATCTTGTTGCCCAGGCAGACTCAGGCACCCTCTGTGCTCACTGAAGCTGAATGTGAGTGTCAGAAGTTCCCAGGCGACTGTGTGCACAGTAGACTTTGAGAAGTGCTGGGCTAGCGAACGTTCCATAACTAACTGTTAATGCTCTCTTCCTTTGTTAAGTATGGCTTTGTGTGAGGACTCGAGACATGAGGAGCAAGATTTGGGGGCAAGAATTTTGTGAGAACATCTCTCCTCTACTCCAGGCCAGTTCTCTGAAAGGTTGGAGCTGCCAGGACTGGCCTGTGGTTGCCTGGGGAGGAAACTTAACTGCTCAGGCCACTGCTCTTCCTCATGGATGTCTGCGGCCGCCAAGCCATACTGGAAATGGCCGTTGTCTGTGTTGCAATCCTTCGGGCAGCGAGAGCATAAACAGAGCCCAGCTCTGCGCTCAGCCTCCAGTTACACAACCTTGCTTTTGAGTCACGCCTTCCAGATGTTGTGCATCGGCACACTCCCCTCTTACACTACCTGTTTCCGTAGCCACATTAAGCTTTTCTGGGGAAGGATCAAACGCAAGCTCCCAGGACAGCTAAAGTGCTTTAAACCTGGGGAAATGCCTTTCGAGCTTATTTGAAGTCCTGTTTATATACTTTCTCGGAAGCTTTGCTTTTTCTTTCCCTGCATATAATCTTCCTTCCTTCCTTTTTTTCCCTTCCTTCCTTCCTACCTTCCTTTAATGGAGAAGCACAGTTTGGGGCCACTGGAGCTTCGACTTTGGTTGTTTATGTGTGTATAAGCCTTCATTTAGATATGTGAGAAAACTGTGAATGAACCTAAACCACATGGTCAAGGGCCCAGGCCTTGCAAGAGAACTCCAGACTTGCAGTGGGCAGCTTATTGATGGTAGGTTCCCATTGTGTGGTAAATTACTCTCAAGTCACACAAAAGAATTCAGGGCGAGGTGGTCATTGTGATGTCAAGATTTACTCTGTCAGGACCAGCAGTAATGGCTATGTCACTGGACTCCCATGTAGTCGACTGTGGTTCACGTCCCGGACCCAGTGGCTTAAACTCACGCCGGGTGCATGTGCGTGCGTGCCCAAGATCCCAAGAGGAGAATGGAGGAGAAGGGATTATGGCGTGGCCATCCCCCCTGGGGGGGTGATTTCTCGCTTTCTATCTCTCTGTCTCTCTCTGTCTTCTCTCTCTGTCTTTCTGGTGAGCGCACACGCCCTATAGTAAAAACCTCTCAAAAAAAAAAAAAAAAAAAAAAAAAGATTTACTCTGCGGATCCACACCCACTGGCTTCCCTACTGCATGTCCAGTGTTCTCCCCGTGGTGGTGGGAGCTGTGGAGATAGAAAGAAGAGTTCCAGCCCTCAGGAATCAGACACTGGAGTAGCTGATCATTCTGAGTGGTCAGTGCCCCACTGAAGATGTGCACATAGGGTTTGGTGGGGCCCAGTGAAGGGTCAGGATGGTGGTAAGGTGCAGGTTAAAGGAAGGCTTTCAGAGGAGGTATTGTTTCAGGTGACTGGTGTCTCCTAAGGAAAATGATAGTTAGACCACACCTGGGAGGAAGATAGCATTTGTTTCAGGAGGTGGAGACCATGAAATCCGCACAGCCTGTTTGTTGTATGTTACTGACAACAAGGTGGTGGCACAGCAGTAACAAACTGAACCCACATGGGAAAGGCCCTGGGTTCGCATCCTGGGTCCTTCCTGAGTACACCAGGCATGTGTGTGCCTATGATTGGGCTGGCAGAGACTGGCAGTTGATCACAGCATGAAGGTTCTGATGGGGATGTCTGTCTGTCGCACTCTGTTTCTCTCATGGAAGCAGTAAACAAACTAAAAAAAAAAAAAATTTTTAAAAAAAGTGCAGCTCTCGTCTGTCACCTCTAGTCAGCAAATAATTCGTTTTGCAGTGCTTCTCATTCATCTTTAAAGAAAAGTTACCCAAAAGAAATATGGTTCCCAATGTAATCCATAGCCTATCCAAGAACATGGCTGCTCATGATCTGTCTGTTGCATGAGGATGTTTCTCTGTGCTTTCTCTCTTTCATCATCATGAGTAATGAGTAATTTTGCACTCATTTCCTGCTCTTGTTCTCATTCACGTTCTAAACACTGGAATACTGAATGGAATCAAGCCTGTAAGAACAGTAAATTCAGGAGTTGCTCACTGTCTAAATGGAAAATTGCCGGGTGACCCAGAATGGCATTTGCTTAATTGATTAAAGTGACAACAGTATTCTTAAGTGGCAGTGAGTTCCCCTTAACTAGATCCCAGTATTGGAAGAGTTCTTAGAAGTGTAAGACACAAGGTCACATTTTCCCTTTCAGGGAGGGCTTGCTTTTTTGCATGTAAGAAAGATCTTATAGATGTGCCACATGCCATCCGCAGGTCACCCTTGGTGTGGACAGGTATGGCAAAGACATTCCAGAAAACCATTCAAAGCTCTAGGAACATGGAAACTGAAAATTAGCTTGAGTTTACAAAAGGTAGCTTTATATATCTTGAATTTTTTAAAATTATCTGACTCATTTAAGAATATGTACTTGTCTGAGAAAAAAATCCAAATAGTACTGAACTATAAAGAGTAAAATTCTTCACTTAACACTTACCTCCTCCAAATGTGTCCTGGAAAGATAACTAACTACTGTGAACTGGGAGGCTGAGAGAATAGGATTCTCTATACCTTTCTCTCTTTTTTTTAATTGATAAAAAGTACATATATTGCTTATTAAAACATCTGTGAGGTACAAGAGTACTTCAGAAAGTTCATGGAAAAAGGGGACAAAGTACAAATTTTATTTTGGTCCCCCCAAAATTGAAATCCATGCATACTTTTTTGGAATACACATTCTCTATGAACTTTTTGAAGGCCCCTTAATAAACAGACTTACAGTTTTTGTTTGTTTGTTTGTTTGTTTTTGAGAGGTTTTCACTATAGGGCGTGTGCGCTCACCAGACAGAGAGAGACAGAGAGACAGAAAGCAAGAAATCACCCCCAAGGGGGGATGGTCACACCGCAATCCGTTCTCCTCCATTCTCCTCTCAGGATCTTGGGCATGCACACACACGTACCCGGCGTGAGTTTTAAGCCACCAGGTCCGGGACGCGAACCGCAGACGACTACGTGGGAGTCCAGCGACATAGCCATTACGCTAACTGCTGGTCCCCTTGTTTTTTTTTTTTTTTACACTTGATTTTGCTACTTGCTAAACTGCTACCACTGATCTACCACTAAGAAATGAATGACCAGGTCTTTTTTTCTTTCATTTTTTGAATTTCCAGAGGCTATGTGTATGAGTGAGGCAGAAGAAAAAGAGAGAGAGAGCTCCCCAATGGGTTACACCATCATCCTTTTTCCTCATTGCCCTTTCTGTCAGGATTTTGAGCATGCATGTACACACCCAGCATGTATTTGAATCAGCTGGGGATGGAATTTATATCCCATCAATCGTGGGACCTGGCTCCTGAGGCATAGCACTTAATCATTGTGTTATAGGGCCAGCCCTTGTGTTTTTGTTACATTTTGTTTTCGGCACATTTTTTTGCCAAGGCTGTGTGTCGACAAGTATGATGGATAAGGGCCTCGAGGAGTTTTATTTCAGCACTTGAATGAAACCAGGGAATCGCCATGTGCTTATGTGGGTACTCAGAGGATCAGAGCTGCAGTGACCTCTGTGTTATGTGCTGTGCAGTGTGTGCGTGGTGGTGGACCGTGGAGACTGCTGGGTCAGCCTGGCCACTTAGGTTTCACTGGCCTAATGGCTCACGGTCACTCTCTTTCAAGGTCTCCTCACTTACTGTACTTTGTGCAAGCAGCAATGTCAGGTCAGGTAAGATCAAGGTAAATGGAAAGGTTCAGTATTTTCATTTCTTTTCTTTTTTTTTTTTTTTTTGAAGAGGTTTTTGTTTGTTTGTTTGTTTGTTTTGCTATAGGGTGCGTGCGCTCTCCAGACAGACAGAGAGAGACAGAAAGACAGAAAGCAAGAGAAATCACCCCCCAGGGGGTTTGGCCACACTGCAGTCCCTTCTCCTCCATTCTCCTCTTGGGATCTTGGGCACGCGTGCACACATGTCCGGTGTGAGTTTTAAGCCGCCGGGTCTGGAACACGAACCGCAGTCAACTACATGGGAGTCCAGCGACATAGCCATTACGCTAACTGCTGGTCCCAGTATTTTCATTTCTTCTTCCTTTGCCTTTGACCCTTTCTATTACCCCTTCTTTCTAATGAAGGGACACCTGTTGAAATGGAGAATTTCAGAGCTGCTCCTCCACTCTGAAGTGGCATTAAATGAAAGCCTTCCAGGGAATGCAGTGGGGCAGCTGGTTCCTTCTCTGTGTGCCGTAGGCTCTGCACCCAAGTGGCTTGAATAGAGCCAACGAACCTGAGCAAGTCTGGAATCCAGCCCACTCTGGGCTATTGGCCCGTTTCTCCTCGGAGGCCTGAACTTGCCTTTCCTAGGTCTTTCTTTTCTTAGTTGACTTAGCAAGTCAGATTTTGAGACTTAGTCAAGAATCTGAGACATTAATCTACTGAGGCTGTGGTGTTCTGGCTACTGAGTCCAGGTGGACACACAACAGCTTCTGCTTTTAGAGAAGGTTCTGGGGATTACAGTGACCGGGGCACATTTTTGTGCTTGAACCCTTTCTTTTACAAAGCCTTCCAAGCTAGTCGCAGGGAAGTAGCACACTGACAAGTTTAATCTCTGGGGCTTTAGAAACTGGTTGTGCTGCTTCCCCCCTCCACTCCCACGCCACTTCACCGGGAAGTGATATATTTCAAAGGATGGGCAGAAGGACAGAGTGATGCTGGACACATGGGCCGAACTACAGATTTCAAGTACTATGCATAGGAAGGAAAAATCATGCTGTGAACTTTCCCGGATATAATTCACAGACCAATCACTTTGATTATTTGTCCAGCTCAAATTTACACGACCAGGATCCTGTTGATGGACAACCAAAGCTTTGGCCTTTATTCTTTGTCCCCAAGTTTATATGTGACTTTGCTGCAGGGTCCCAGGCTTGCAGATAGGCCTTCTTCCATAGGGCAAGATTTTTTGAGTAAGATCCTGTTATTGCCTGATCCTGTTCTAAACTGTCTTCACTAGTGTTCTGGACACTTGTGCACATCAAAGGAGGTTGCTGTGAGGTTCTGGACCATGCAGGCAGCTTAAAGGTCCTGCCCTGCCGGCAGGCTGCCATCTTCACGCTCTTTCAGGAGAGTCAGCAAAGGCTTGTCCTAACACACCTTCTGTGTACCAGCCTAGGCCTGTCAGTGCATCTGGACACAGGTTATCAACTGTGGGCAGGAGGCCTGACATTTCAGATGTGTGATTTGCATGTGGTGTCTGCAGTGCACAGAATTACAGGACCACCCTGTCCTCTGAAAACATTAAAGGTATGTTTTGGTATTTGGTGGAAACCTGCATATGAAAGTGCTGAAGAAGAAGTTTGCTTTGATCTATGAGTCGTGGGGCCAGCATGCTGGCAATCAAGTCACCGTTTCTGGGACACCCACATTCTGTCTCCCCTTCAGAAGGTCATCTGCCTTGTTTTTGTTGTTTCTGCAGAGAAAGGGTTCTTTGTGATGCTGTGTTCAGACCCACTTATCCTAGCACCCACACCGGTTCCTACAGTTGAGCTAGGCTGGTTTCCTCCATGTCGAGCAGACCTGTTCTCCCTTCTTTTTACCTCTTAAATGAGAAGTGGGAAGGAGACTGTGAGCAGCAGTGTGGCAGGGTCTCAACAGCAGGTTTTTTAGAGCATGATGCTCTGAGGACCAGATTGTCAGGGTTGGAGCTTTAGAACCTTCCATTCAGGTGCAAAGGAGGTGTATGTTTAAGAAATTTTCCATCTAGTGCCAAATAGGAATGGAACAGAATGTTCTGGGAAAAGATCAGATGTGTGATGAAACTGTGGGGTCACAGTCTTATCCTAAATTGGCTATATGACTAGAGGCAGATCCATCTATTTCTCTGGGCTGTGGATTCTTCCTGCAAAATGCTGACACCTCTGCCTCGTGGTTGAGGCCATGGAATTATGTGGAATGGGGTCAAGAACACAGATGCTGATAATTTTTATGATCTATGTGGATCCAATAGCTTTGCAGGTGGGAGGGTCACTACTCTGCCAGAGAATTACAGCATTGTAACCAGAGTTCATAGTTTTTCTTTTATTAAAATTTCTTTCTTTCATGAGAGTGACAGAGAAAGGGAAAGATAAGCACCCTCAACAGGGTTTCACACTGATAGTCTCCCACCCCCCGCCCCACTGCCCCTCAACCTTCCCAGCCACTGTGGGTCAAGGACACACACGACTGGGGTATACAAGTTGACCCAGGGATCAAACCTGGGACCTTCCATATGGATCTGTCATCGCTCAAGCGGCACATTACCACTACACGAGGTGGAGCTGACCCTGGAGCCGACCCTCACTCTTCTTTTGTGCACTCATGCACGTAAACATGCAAGGTACCCGTGTAGAGGGAGTGTTAGCAAAGACTAGGCCACAGTTTCTATCTCTGTGTGCTTGCTCTGTAGCTGGGAGAAAGAGGAATGAGAAAGACTCAGAAGCAATCAGAGAAGATAAGTGGGTCCTGGGTTGACATAAAAGCCAAGGAAGGGTTTGCTCGTGGCCACCTTGGGGGTCGTGGGCCGTAAAACATCAGTGTGGGCTCCTCTTGCAAGCAAGCGTGATGGCCCATTTGACGGGCCAGGGTTTCCCTTTTTAATCTGGAGCTACAGCTCATAAATCAGTTGAATAAACACATCTAATCTTGAAAATGCCTGTCAGGTCAGAAATCCTGGGATTAAGTTATGACAGCAGAAGCTGTAAATCATCCAGCAGTTAAGAAGGGTTAAGGCCAGGTTCTCCAAAGGACTGGAGGAGGTCACCTTTGCAGAGGAGAACATGAGAACAATTGCAAGGTTTTTGCGAAGGAGGCAGACTTCTTCGAGTGCTCCTGATTCTCTTCACAAATTTTAAAAATGGCGTCTCTTTGATTCGCAACGGGTAGCTCGGCAGACATACTCGTTCAGAATGATCTTGTTTCTGTTTTCCCTCTCTCTAAGTGTTGCGTCCCATGAGAACTCCCCTGTGACCCACTGTGTTCACAGAAAAGAGGGAAAAGGGAAAAGAGTTCTCCAGGGCAGAGCTGTCAGAGCAGAGCCCATGGGCCACTCCTCCCAGGCCAGCCCCTCACTACTGGGACCCTGCCTGGTCACGTAGATTTGGATCCACAGCTACACCTCAGATCTGCCTGGAAACCTCTGTTCACAGAGGTCCCCTGTGGATGATCTCCCCTGTAGATGATCTCCCCTGTAGATGTCCCTCTTCCTTGGGGTTGTGTAGACAGATTCACACACCTTTGTAGGGGGCTCTTGTTTTTCACCAACTCTCACCTTCTTGTCAGGGAAATAGAGTTGTCTTTTCTGAGTGAATGAGCATGTCTTGCCTTTGTAGAATACCTTTCTTCTGAGTATAAGGCCTTTTGCATAAAGGTGACCTCAGGCATCCTAGCTGGTGCAGTCATAGCAGTGTTCTTTCAGGAAGCAGACACCACCCGTGCCCTGCCCATGGCTCCTGGCTCTTAAGTGCACGCTGGCCAAAGTTCATCTGCTCGCTCCTGCTCCTTGCCGAAAGGCTTTCTCTGGAGGCCAGAGTTCCCTTTGTTCCCTGTGTGGCAGGCTGGACACGTCTGGGACTTGTCCCCTGGAGCAACTCTTGGCCAGAGAGTTGATGCATAAATATCCCAGCTCCCTCACCCCTCAGGTAGATGGCTGTCCCTTACGTCACTGGGTGGGATTATGCTCCAGTTGCCCACAGTGGTAACCTTTTTGATAACACATGATTTCTTGGCCACATTTTGTCATTTCCGTTTCTTCTTCTAACTTCACCTCCTAAATAAATGACTTGCACCAAGTATTTGTCCCAGTGTCTGTTAGTTATTATCTGGAACCAAGACATTTACTCATGTTCTTTTCGGAGGTAGGTGAGGACAGACACAGGGGAGAAATATAATAATTAGCAGGACCAGAGCCAGAAACAACACTGGTACCTCTACCCAGGAGGCCATACTATTTCCTCGTCCCTGGTATTGATGTTCATGGCTTTTCCAGAAAAGCTGAATTAGCTCCACACCTGATATTTATCTGCTACTACCTGGTGTGAAACCAAGAGTGGAAGACACCGTGTGCTTCTCTGCCTGCTCCCTCCAACCCTGTGTTCCTGCTGGTTTCACAGATGGAAGGTGCGAGGAGGGATTCCTTCCACACCCTGAGTGAGGCCTTCATCCCACTAAGCCTGGCTTTAGTGGGAAAAGGCAGCACAAAGACTCCTGGATACTCTTCGGGTTGGAGAGAGGTTGACAGGGGGTGCAATCCTGATCCCCAGGGTCCATCGTAGGTCACTCAGAGTTACAGTTCGCCTGCAAGGGAAGAGAAATATTCGGTCTGGTTCTATATTGAATGACTAACAGTCTGAACGATGGTTTCTTCTCTTCTTTTGAGACAGCCTCTTTTCTTCCACTTAGTTCTTTCTTCATGTCCAGCATTTTCCAGACCTCAGGGGGCAGTTAGAAAAGGATTCTGGCCTCGGAGATATAAAACCTTCCTCAAAACGTTCCAGAGCTCAGCTTCATTCAGGGAAGTAGAAATAAAAGATCAAAGTGATTTTTAAGGATCTATTAACTCCACTATATCCTGAAAGATATCGGTAGGGACAGGGCAGCTCTGCTCCATAAATGTGTGTGTGCTTCTGCTTATTTTAAAAGTGTATCTCAACTAAGCATTTTCCAGCAGAACTGTCCTATAAATAAACGAGTGCCTCAGGCTTACTGCTGTCTGTAGGCCTTGAGACTCTGGTGTGGCTCAAATGCAGTGTAGTTTGATATCTACTCTTCTAGTCCATTGCATTACTAATAACAGAAAGACTTGAGCCTGGATAATTGATACAGAATAGAGGTTTATTAGATATGGTTTTGGGGTCCAAGGTCAGAAGGCTGCTTCAAGTGAGGGTCTTCCAAAATACTGAGTTATCTTGGTGTTTTAACAATAGGTATATTCATCTGGCATGTACCAACTGACCTGTGCCACTATGGCTTGGAGTCATGGGTTACTCACCCCAAAGGAATCCATGCTTTTGGCTTGCCAAAGGTGAACAGCCCCTCCCAGGCTGGGGGAGATTACTAGAGCATCCTCCTGTAAACCCCTAGGGGATTTCTGGGCCTGCTCGTTCTTAGGCAGCTGCAGCATGAATAGGAAAAGCTGGGTCCACATGACATGCCCACCTGTAATTATGTTTGCTTAAATCTGTTGGCATGTCAAGGCTGCACCTTGAGCCATATGCATTTAAATAAAAGCTGGGCCCTGGAAGCACCAATGCCCTGTGTTCTGTGATCTGCAGAGGAGCCAAGCTTTGTCATTTGGAGCAGTTGCGTGCATGTGTTTTTGTTTTCATCAGAATATGGTAATTTACTAACATCATAAAGGTCGAGTTATGAAATTAACATGAGGGATGCCTGAGTGAAACTTCACAGATTATTTCCACCTCATTTAGGAGATTGTGACTGAATTGCTAGCTATTCTGGAGCTCTCAAGTTGGGACATCTGCTCATTTTTCTGGAACAGATGTTGTCTATTGCTTTGTTCATGCTACGGCCGTTCTGCTTCAAGCATGCTGACCTTACTGACACCGTGCATTTCTGGCTCTGTGTCAACATCCCATGCAGGGGCTTATCACAGTTGCTTGGTCTCTCTTTCTGTGTTATGTATCATGGGTACATGTGTGTTATATGACATTGCTCATGCATTTTCATTGTATACACCCATGTGTGTGAATATACACACGCACATACAAAGGGACTTCAGAAAGTTTATGGAATCAGGGAATTAAAGTATGAGTTTACTTGGATGCAAAAAAATGGAAATCCCTGCATAGTTTTTTTTAGTAGTTATTTAATGCATCTTCATGAACTTTTGAAACTTGTATTTATGTATTAATTATTTATTTATTCTTTTTTGGTGAACTTATTTGAAGTAAGTTGCACACACACATTATGACCTTTTGGTTCTAAATGCTTTAGCCTTGTCTTCTAGGAACAAAAGCATTGCATTCCTGTCTGTAAATAAATACCATTATCACATGCAGTAGTACTGTCACACACAAGAAATGAAACAGTTATCGTGTGTGCTTTTTTAATTAATTAATTTATTTATTTATTTTTAAGAGAGATTTTTGCTGTAGGGTGCATGTGCTCACCAGAGAGACAGAGAGAGAGACAGAAAGCATGAAATCACCCCTCAGGGATGGATGGCCACACTGCAGTTCCTTCTCCTCCCTTCTCCTCTCGGAATTTAGGCACACATGCACATGTGCCTGCCATGAGTTTCAAGCCTTCGGTTTCGGGACTCTAATCTCCATCTGCCATGTGAGAGTCCAGCGACGTAACCATTACACCATCTGCTAGTCCCTCTTGTGTGCTTTTAAAACAATACAAATGAGGTCTTTATCAAACTAAGAGCTGAGTCTTGGAAACACACGCAACTATTACCATGGTTGAGTATCTCTAATATAAAAATCTGAAATTCAAAATATTCTAAAATTCAGAATTTTTGAGCACTTATTTGACACCACAAGTAGAAAATCCTACATCTAAACTTATGTGACATGAGTTTTTATATGCATAAAAAAGGAAGTCCCAGACCCAGCAGCTTGAAAAACATGTGGGTTTGTGTGCATGTCTGCCACAAGTTCCAAGACAAGAATGAAGGAGAAGGGGTTGTGATGTGATCAACCCCTATGGAGGGGATGCTTTCCCACTTTTCCTTTATCTGTCTGTCTCTGTCTCTTTCCAGCAAGTGCATGTGCCCTCTACAAAAAAAAAAAAAAAAAAAAAAAAAAAAAAAAAGTATGTCAAGGGCCAGTAGATAAAAGATGCTGTAAAGTTTTGTATAGTTAAGTTTTAATATACTACAGAAATGCAGTTTCATTTTATGGTCAAAAATAAGTTTAATAATGTCTAATGTATGCTTATATTTGTATTTCTCCCAGTTACCTCCAAAAGCCTTTTTTATAGTTTTATTTTTGAAATCTAGAATCTAGTCAAGGTGCTGCATTTTATTTGGTTGCATTTTAGAAATGCTCTCCTGCCTTTTTTGTTTTCTTCCTGCCACTAACATTTTAACAAGCCAGGCCTATTACTTTGCAAAATGCCCCCCACCCCCCACCACCCCCAGGAAAAATGGGATGGCCAAGGTTCAGTCTCTTCTCTTCCATTCTCCTCCTAGGACTTTGGGCATATGTCCCCGGCCTGACTTTCAAGTCACCAGATCCAGGACTTGAAACATTGTCGGCCATGTGGTAGTCCAGTGCCCCAACTATCACACCACCTGTTGGCCCCCATATTTCTTTTTCTTTCCAGTTTTTCTCAGTTTACTTAATTCTTTCATGAGAGAGTGAGAGAGGGGGCAACCCCAATGGGGTCTTCACTCCACAGTCTACCCTAAGCCTCAGCCAGCTCAGATCATGGGATATATTCAGCATATACAGCAAGGCTGCAGGATGTGAACCCCTAACCTTAGTGAGCGTTACATTATTGCTGCACTACCAGCTGGCCTCTAAGGCTGACATGTTTGTAATACTTTCCCAGCTCACCTACCTTGGTTTCTTTCCTGCTGGGGCACTCTTGGCTTTTCAGTATCAGGACTCCCCTTTAGCCTTCATCTACCTATTCTGTAAAATCCTATCATCTAACAATGACAATTCTTCTTGTGCTTAATGAACGTTGGTCTTAAAAATCTGGTGCTCCCTTGTGTCTACTCAACATACGCTGGAGATGGCGTCCACATGTCAGACCGGGGCCCAGCTGCCTTGAGCTCAAGGAACAGCTAACTCAGGGACCACAGTTAAGCCCTTCCCAGAGCTTGTGGGGATTAGCTCTCTGTGTCAGCTAAAGCTGACAAAAGGACAGTGAGACACAAAGACAGTGGGCAGAGAGAAGCCTATTTTGGGTGAATAAATTTTCCTTTGAGGAGAAATATAATCTTCTTTATTCTTCAAGCTTTGGAAAGTATTGAGAAGAGAGGTTTATAAGCAGAATGGCCTGAAGGAGAGTTTAACTATAAATGTGCTATCTGGATACAAGCCGGTCTGTGACATAAGTTTATGGATAGATCAGCCTGAGAATGTTCTAGACATTTCCCAGGACCCAGAGGTTTTACCTTGTCGTTTCTGGCAAAGTTGATCATTTCTTTTCCATTTAAGATTTTTAAAGTTTATTTATTTCTTCTATGAGTGTAAGAGACAGAATGATACAGAGACAAAGAGACAGCAGTCCCAACAGAGTCTTGACACCATGATCCCCTCCCAGCCTCAGCCAGACCCCGACCTTAGGCGCATACTTGCCGCACATACACAGACACTTTTCCAGATGTAAATCCAGATCTTCCTATGTGAATCAATCTCATAGAACATGATGTTTTTCTACTGGGCCATCATCTGTGCCCAAGATATTCTTAAATATGTGTGTACTTCAAGGACCAGTGGAATAATAAGACCTTGTGGAGCCAGTAGGACTAGACCCTGCCTCTTCAACAACCACATTCCAAGTGTATCTTCAGCCTGGTGTCTCGGGTACCCTCACTGTCAAATCCAGTGGGTTCACCAAAAGGTTAATATGAAAGGCTGAGACCTAAGGGGGACTTTTGCTACCATATACACATTTTATGGAACCTTCCATAAGAAGAGTGCTGGAAACCACACACACCTGCCCATGAGGGAAACTAAAAGCTAATACTTCCTTTGCCAAGGTGGCCGAGGAATTAGCTGTAGCTGGCAAATTGCTTCTTTCCCCTGGTTGGTTTGAGAAATTATTTTTGTAGCTTCGCAAACCATTTAATTGATGTTGTTTTTACCATCGCCATCATTAGCATGCCAATGTAGTCTACAACTAAAATAAGAGTATTTGCTTTCTAGTCTGTCATAGACAAGAAGGATCCCCACCTTGCAAGGTCGTTGAGAAGTAGCTGGATCGCAGGCAGAGAGCTTTCTGCTTGATACCCGGTGCAGGGTAAGAGCTCAGCACACATTGGGCATGGCTGTTAAACATGTCTGATGGTTGCAGTGGTCTGCCTTGGAACACTCAGAATGAAGAATCTTTTTCCTAAGTCATTAAATAGTTCCTCTTATTGCTGTCATTTGAAATCTCCAGGCTGTTTGCTTTGGTGGACGTGAAGTTACAAATAGATGCCAGAGGGCAAATTTGACCATCTTTTCCTCTGTAGAGAAGGAGAAATTAACCAGGATGCTGCTTTTCTAAGAGCTAAAACTCCACCCAGATCACTTGCATACAGTTTTAATGTTTTTTCTTACCTGCAATGAAATGGAGCCACAAACAAATTATCCTGAAGTATAAACCATTTGGCATTTACCAAGAGGCATTTTCACTGTTCTAATTGATGAATGAGAAGTTTTGCTTTTTTTGAGAGATTTTTTTCTATAGGGTGCGTGTGCTTGCAAGAGAGGCAGAGAGAGACCAAGAGACAGAAAGTGAAAAATAACCCCCCAGAGGGATGGCCACGCTGCAATCCCTTCTCCTCTATTCTCCTCTCTGGATCTTAGGCGCATGCGCCTGGCATGAGTTTAAGCCACCAGGTCCAGGACTCGAACCGCGGTTGGCTACATGGGAGTTCAGCGACATAACCATCATGCTAACTGCTGATCCTGAGACATTCTGCTTTTAAAAAAAGACTTTCTACAGACCAGCAGTATACTGGTTAAGGTGTTGGGCTCACATGTGGTTGACCAGAATTCAAGTCCCAGACCTGGCAGCTTGAAAATCATGTCAGGCATGTGTGCGTGCATGCCCAAAATCCTGAGAGGAGAATGAAGAAGGGATTGTGGCATGGTCATTCCCCCCATACACACCCGGGGGTGATTTCTCACTTTTTCTCTCTCTCTCTGGTGAGCGCGTGAGCTCCATGGCAAATACTTAATAATTTTAAAAAAAAGTTTCTCTCTGATTAGCACAAAGTGATGTCACAATTCCGCACACCCTGGTTTGTCCAGCCCTTGAGGTTCACTGGGCTCTGCGGCCACTGTGGCACTGATCGCCACCCTTTCCTGTCTTCACACCAGCATAGTGGGAGGCCTCTTCTCCAACATGTATAACCAGAGGAAATCAAGGTGCTCATTTATTAGTGAGATTTCCCTAGGCCATGTCTATGGTATACCAATTATGTAGCTGTATATGGAGGAAAGTTGCTTATTAATTTTTCCCAGAGGGTTTAGTACAGTCTGGTAGTTGGGTTTTTATTCTGACACCTGTGTCCTGGGAAATGTCTCAGATACTTGTTCAGAGTTAACCCTCATCAAAGTTTCACTTCCCAATCTTCGCCCTGCAATTGACATTTGAGAAACACAGCTTTTCTGTTATGACAGTTTGTGAAGGTGAATGGAAGGTGGAAATTTCTTTTCCTTCTTCTTTTTTTTTTTTTTTTTTTTTTTTTTTTACATGACACCATCTCATTCTTACTCATGCTCTTCTTCTCTTGCATTCTTAAAATACCTCTGGTGGTGGCCTCTAGGTCAGAGTGGGGGTGCTCCATTGCTTCATAAGGAGAGAAAGAATTCATACCCAGCCCTGAGTGCTGGCATGTGAGTAGCCTAGCCCGTTCTCAGTTGTTGGTGGACTCCTCCAGCCCCAGCTTTTCCCTGGGAGGGGAGGCAACTACCACAGCTGGTCTTTGGCCTATGAATTCTTCCTTCAACTAGCGTCTGGGAGAAGCCGCAGATGGGATGCTCCAAAGGGGTGTTGGAGGATAGTTTCATAAAGGGTTTGTTTATCAAGATGTGGGCAGGATCAGGGAGGAGATGGTGAAGCACTTAGAGTAGCTGTGGCAAGGGGCCATTAGCATCCCTGTGCCTGAGAGAATTAAGGAAGTCAGTGCCCCCCCAATGCTGTGAGCTACAGATGCCAGGAACTCGATGGGAGATATAGGCCATGAGAGGAGTAAGGAAATATGCCTGATCACTCTGTTCTTCTACTATTCAATCTCCTGCCTTTGGCCAAGTCCCCCTGGCACCAGGAAGTAAGGGAGTCAGGCTGTTGTCCTTGGGCATAGAAGGGATGGGAGCATCTGGTGACTGGATCGGGGAGGACAAGGGAGGATAAGGGAGAATGCCCAGCATATTCAACCTTTTTTTTTTTTTTTTTAATATAAAACAAAGCTTGTTTCCTTTGTTTTACAGAAGAGGATTCTTTGGAAAGCCAGGAAAAGTAAATCCTGCCATTAATTAGGTACTGTTTAGAGATTCATTAAGCATCTTTGTGCCAAGAAAGATACACAAACTGCCCATTTTATAAAAGTTTGCTGTTCCCTACATTTATTTTAACATTTCTTTATTTAATTTTACTTTTTTAGTGTCATTAATATTTAATTACCAAGTGGTGGATTGTTCTGTTCTGTTGCATACAATGAAAAGTGAATTTCATTTTTTCTTTTTGTGAGGGTAGGGGCATGTTATCATAGGGTGTGCACTCTCGCAGGAGAGAGATAGAGAGAGACAAAGAGAGGGAAAGTGAGAAATCACCCCAGGGGGATGGCCATGCTGCAGTCCCTTCTCCTCCATTCTCCTCTGGAGGTTTGGGCACACACACACACACACACGGTGTGATTTTCAAACCACTGAGTCCAAGACTCAAACCACTGTCAGCCATGTGGGAGTCCAGCATCTTTATTACCATGCCACCTACTGGCCCTGAGAAATGAGTTTCTAAACCTCTGCTTGCTTGTGATTGCTGGAGTGGCAGATTAACAGGATTACCTTGGGCTTCTCCAGCCCAGGAAGGCTGTTGATTCTCCATCTGTCCATTCCCACTCCATGGCCGGGCAGGGAGAGTGACCTAGCAGCAGGCAGCTACAGTTGCTCTGTTCCTAGATGCCAAGGTGCATGGGTCAAAGAGAAAGACCTTTCCTTTCTCCATGCAAGAGTCCTC
The DNA here is from genome assembly GCA_026018925.1 of Tupaia tana. Classification (NCBI taxonomy): domain Eukaryota; kingdom Metazoa; phylum Chordata; class Mammalia; order Scandentia; family Tupaiidae; genus Tupaia; species Tupaia tana. The sequence continues at coordinate 53,248,574 of JAKSZU010000015.1, forward strand.
CAGGTACACGTGCCAATGGATGGAAATACAAGATGGCATAGATGTGAAGCACACAGTTCGTTACCTGCACAGACTTCTGCCAGAAGGAACAAGAGACAGAGAGGTGTGTGTCCTATCCAGAAGTGCCCTGGCGCCTCAGTGGGCAACAATTCCTGACGTACAGCTCTATTGGCTTCATACCGTGGTCTATACCATCTACCATGTAAAGTTCAATTCAGGACATATTGTTCTGCTTTGATCACTGTTTATTCATTTACTGTCTTTATTGTCACAATGTCATTAGGGTGTCACTGATTCAAACTTGTCCACTGCCTGGCCTCAGGACCTTCCCCTGAATTCTTGGCTCACCACACTTCTATGACCTAAGCATGTACCCCTCCCATTTTGTCCACTTTTCCACAAGGTTGTACAGACACATGTTCACTTATTCCATATTTATTTATTGCATCACTCAGAATGTGTTCGGGTACACAAGGACAAGGAACAGAAAAGTGAAGTTTCTAACCTGCGTGGGGTTTCTGTCCAAGGCTTGGATGGTAGTGAAGAAAAACAATGAGTGATAAACATACGTAATAAATATGAACTACACTAGAAAGTGGTAGACACAATGAGAAAAAAAAAGAATAAGGTAAAGAGACAAGGAATGGGGTAGCATAGGATGGGTTGCAATTTTACATCAGGGTAGCATTTTTGAGGAGGTGACATGTGAGTGATCTCTGTAAGAGGTGAGAAAGGGAGCCATGGAGATATCTGAGGAACTGAGGAAGAGCCTTTAGTCAAGGAGGATCTGAGTGGAAGCACGCTTGATGTGTCCATGGTGTGACATGGAGAGTTGGTGTGGTAGGAGCAGAATGAAAGAGGAGACAGGTGGAAGGCAGGGCCTGGGTGGAGAGTGGGAGAACCAGATTACCTCATGCCTTAGAAGCCAGTTGGGATCTTTTCTCTCACTGTGGGAAGGAGACCCACCTTCTGCTCTAAGAAGTGACATGGTGGGACCAGCAGTTAGTGTTTGGCTATGTTGCTGAACTCCCATGTAGCCAACCATGGTTCGAGTCCCGGACCCAGTGGCTTAAACTCACGCTGGGCGCGTGTGTGTGCATGCCCAAGATCCCGAGAGAAGAATGGAAAAGAAGGGATTGCGGTGTGGCCATCCCCCCTGGGGGGTGATTTCTTGCTTTCTGTCTTTCTGTCTCTGTCTTTCTGGCAAGTGCACGCACCCTATAGCAAAAATCTCTCCAAAAAAAAAAAAGAAGAAGAAGTGACATGGCCAGGTTCATTGTTTTTACAGGGTCAACTCGAGAGTGGGTTGGTAATAAAATTTAGGGAGCAGAGACAGAAAGTGGAAAGCAGGAGGCCATTGAAATGCAGCTCAGCATAGGGGTTAGTTAACCAGGGAGGGTGTGCAAAGGCATCAGATTATGGATACAGTTTGAATCAGCCATAACACCCTGAAGGAATGGATGTGAATGAGAGAGCAGTAGAAGGATCCAGGGTTCTTTTAGTAGAAATTCAAATCATTTCTTGAGTGACATGTGCACCTCCAACAGGGTCTTTGTGCCATGATCCATCCCTAGTCTCAACCGGCCTTGGTCACGGGCCTCTTAAGTGATCCCCAGTTGTCCACAGTCTCAAAGTGGGGAAATGCTTATTAACTCCTTAAAAGGAAGAAAGAAAACTCTCCAAGTATCTAGGGAACTTATAAATGTGTTGAAAAATTATTCCTTTTTGGGCCAGCACATGGCATAGGGGTTAAGGACGCTGGAGTCCTACATGGCCAGATGCGGTTCGAGTCCCGTACCTGGCAGCTTTCTTTCTCTCTCTCTCTCACTCTCGTTCTGTACCTCTCTGGTCAAATTAAAATAAATAAATAAAGTTAAATAAAATAATTCTTTAAAAAAAATTATCCCCTTTTATGCAGGAGGCAACTTGAAGGGGCTTTCACTAGCTGAATCTTGTGACAGTTTGAGCAAATATTTAAAGACAGTAGTAAAGTATAAACTTTGAAAAATAAGAATCCATGATTCCACCTTTATAAGAAATAAGTAGCTAAAAGATCAAATTTAATTTATAGTAGAATTTGAATACTGACTGCTAATGGTGGAGAGGGGCTTGGGTTGGGAAACATATTTCTGGCAGCCTTCACAGTAAGGATTGCATCAGATGGAAGTCATCGGTAGATGCAAAATCTAAGGGAAAGGTTTGATGAGGAGAACATTTACATGGTTTAAAACTGACCCAGGATCAGCAGATGACATATTGATTACATTGCTGGACTCCCGCAGAGTTGACTGTGGTTCGAGTCCTGGACCCAGAGCGTGTGCATGCGTGCCCAGAATCCCGAGAGGAGAATGGAGGAGAAGGGATTGCAGTGTTCTCACTTTCTGTGTCTCTGTTTCTCTGGTGAACGCATGTGCCCTATAGCAAAAATCTTGCTACTAAAAAAAAAAAAAAAAAGAAAAAAAAAAAAAAAGAAAAAAAGAAAGACTCCTGTAGGTACTAAGAGAAAATATACAGTGGAGAAATCTGATAATACCTTAACAGAAACTACTTTGGTCAAAATTAACTTTACTGTTGAGACCAGGTGGTCACGGTACCATGCAGATGTGATGCCCCAAGAATAAAGGATGCGCCTTCCCCTCTTTGGCAGTCTGGCCAGGAACACACAAGCTAAAACTAGTTATGGAGAAAAACCTGAAAAAAGGAGCATTGCATTGAAATGAAGATTTGTGTCCTAGAAAAATGCTGAAGTCATCAGAGACAGAAATCCTGAGGAACTGCTCCAGATTAGAGAAAGCCAGAGAGATGGGACAGCTTAAGCCAGCTTGTGATTGAATCCTGTACTGGAGTGGGGAAAGATGCTCTCCTGAACATTTTTGGGTTAATTGACAAAATTTGAATATGGCCAGTAGATTTGAAAAACGAATTGAACAATGATAAACTTATTGAATTGAGTGGGCCCTGATTATGCAGGAGAATGTCCTTATTCTTGGGAAGTAAGCACTGAAGTGTTTAAGGATGAAGGACCATGATGCGTGCAACCTACTCTGGATCAGTTCAGAACAAATTATCTATCTGGATAGATGGATGGGTAGGTAGAATAGAATAGAGTAGAATAGAATAGAATAGAATAGAATAGAAAAATAGAATAGAGTAGAAAAGAAATTGTATGATTTGATAGGATAGATAGATAATAGTATAGAGATAGATATTATGTGAAGGAGCTTCAAAAAGTTTATGCCATGAAAATGCATATTATGAAAAAGTATACATGTATTTCAGTCTTTTGTGTGTCAGAATAAACTTGTACATTAATTTTATTTTTCCAGTAGCTTTTTAAAAAAATTTTCACTGTAGGGTACATGTGCTCATACAGAGTAAGTGAGAGAAAGTGAGAGACATCCTTTGGGGGAATGGCCATGCCACAATCCTTTCTCCATTTATCCTCTCAGGATTTTGGGCACACACACAAGCACTCAGCATGTTTTTCAAGCCACTAGGTCCAGGACTTGAATAGTCGGCCATATGGTATCCAGCTGCCTTAACCACCACACCACCAGCTGGCCCTCCACTAGTTTTTCAAAGTTTCCTTGTATATATAGATAATAGACTGACAAAGCAAATGGATAGAATATTGAGGTAGATGAATTAGGGTAAAGTGTTTATGAAAACCCCATGTACTATTATTGTAGTTTTGCTGTAAGTTTGAAATTAATTTCCCAAAAAAGTAAAATAAATAAATATATAAGACCCTTTTGTTCATTAATTTTTTCATTTACCATTTCCACACTACATATTGACCATTGCCTCATCTCAGGCTCCTTCCCATTCTGTGAGCCACATAGACAAGCCCTTGTTCCCAGGAAGCTTCCATTCTAGGGGGACATACCAGAATAATGGAATAAACCACGAACAAGAAGAAAGCATCGGGAATCAGCAGTTAGCGTAATGGCTATGTCGCTGGACTCCCACGTAGTCGACCGCGGTTTGCGTCCCGGACCCGGTGGCTTAAAACTCACGCCAGGCATGTGTGCGTGCATGCCCAAGATCCCAAGAGGAGAATGGAGGAGAAGGGATTGCGGCGTGGCCATACCCCCTGAGGGTGATTTCTCGCTTTCTGTCTCTATGTCTCTCTCTGTCTGGCGAGCGCACGCGCCCTATAGCGAAAACCTCTCCAAAAAAAAAAAAAAAGAAAGAAAGAAAGCATCAGGCCCATTCCAGATATAAGTACTCTGGAAGGCTGGACGCCATAGGGTGATCATGGGTTTGGATCCTCGGGTCAGTTTGACAACATGCTGGGCACATGCTCAAGAAACCAGAATCCTGAGGGGCTGGAGGGCTGGAGAAAGAGGAATGGGTCATGACAAGACCACATTGAAAGCTTTCTCTCTGTTTCTGTCTTGCATATATGCATGTGCTATCATTAAGAAACAGTAAGATGAAGAAGGTATCAGATTGTGATCAGTGTTACTGAGAAAAGAAACAGGACCTCCCATATATCATGATTGGAGATGAGAGATGATAGGGGATGATGCTGAGGGCATTCTAGATCAGTAGCTATGGGAAAAGAAGCCCAAGAAAGGGGGGAAAAATTGATCCTATAACCAACCAGTGACAAATATTTCAGGCCAAGGGATCCGGCATTGCTTAGGTGCATAGGCAGGACAGAGAAGGCACTGAGACTGGGGATGAGGCAGAGGAGAGGAATTGGAAACTTGGCAGAGCTGGACCATCCAAGGTCTAATTGGTCATGGTAAGGAGATTGGGATTTATTCCCAATAGTAGGAGAGGGAGCCAGTGGAAGGTTGGAAGAATGGAAGTGACATCAATGAGTTTATGTTTCCAACCATCACTCTGGTTTACCAGATGGATCATGAATTGTAGGGGGACACTGGACAGAAAGGGAAGCCAGCTGGTCACTGCTGAGACCTGTCTGAGGACGCAGTCACCACTTCTGCCATGCCTCACCACCACTCTCTTCCCTGTCCTTTATCATCTTGGCCAACATCAGTAGGACTATAGGATGACTCAAACACACAATCTCTTTTTAAATTTTATTTTATAACAAGACATAGTTTTAGTGCAGTCACTCAGTGTCTCTCAGCAACTCTAAAAATTGACCAGATTTCTTTTTCCAACATTTCTTTGACACATGCCAAGAATGACAAAAATGCATCTCTCTTACTAACTTTTTTTTTTCTCTTTTCTTTTTTTCCCCTTTTTCTGTCAAGTGACTTTCAGGCCTGAGTGTTGGGGAAGAATAAATAGAAACCCAGAACATGACCTAAGAGGCCAGGGTCTATAGGAAGAATCTCCTTGATGTTCCTGAGAGGAGTTTGGGAAATCACTGAAGGCTCTAAAATAGGAGGAGGTGATGAGGGGCCATTGGTCCTGTGGACTTTTGTGCTACTGGAATATTTTAAAGGAAATATAGGCTGTGGCTTTTCTTGCCTGCCCATGGACCCTCACTTCTGCTTCCACTCTGTGCCACCAGCTCCCTTTTTCTAGAATTTGAAATTCTGAGTCTAGGGAATAGGACAATTTAGGGAAGACACTCTAAGCAACTTTTATTTATTTATTTGTTTTTTATTTATTTTTATTGCCCTCCTTCCAGTGGAACCTGATTTTTTTTTTTTTTTTTGAGAGGTTTTTTTCGCTATAGGGCGCGTGCGCTCGCCAGACAGACAGAGAGAGACATAGAGACAGAAAGCGAAAAATCACCCCCCGGGGGGATGGTCACGCCACAATCCCTTCTCCTCCATTCTCCTCTCGGGATCTTGGGCACGCACGCACACGCGCCCGGCGTGAGTTGTAAGCCACCGGGTCCGAGACGCGAACCGCGGTCGACTACGTGGGAGTCCAGCGACACAGCCATTACGCTAACTGCTGGTTCCCGATTTTTTATTTTTATTTTTTTTAGCAGGTTGAAGGGGCCTGTGGCTAGACTCTTGTGGCTGGTGGATGGATGTTTGGTTGAGGCACCATCTTGCTAGAAAGTGTGAGGGTCAAAGAAGGCTCTCCAGAGCTTTGAGTGAGTCTCTACAGAGAGGGCAGGATTGGTCAAACTCTTTAAACTTCAGACTATTTGTGTGTGTATCTGGGGGTGGAGTGGGAGAAGGCTTAGTAGATGTCCCCAGGAAGACATTTATGTGTGACAACAAAGGTTCTAGTTAGATATTTTTTAAGTTAATTTTATTTATTTCTTTGGAGAGAGAGACCCCCAAGAGGGTCCTCATGCTGTGGTCCATAAGCAGCCTGAGCCAGCCTGGATCATGGGACCTTCCCATGTGGATTCGGCACCATAGTGTGTCGCATTCCTGCCATGCCATGTGGCTGGGCCTCTTATACTTTGCTGGTTAAAAAGAGAGGTCCTCTTTTGTTTCCCCCTGGAGTCACCTCTCCACCTCAACTAGGATGCCCCAGGTAGAGTCTGTGAAGCAGATTCTGATGGGAGATTAGATGGCCCCAACAGATGAGTGGGGGTTTCAGGAGGAAGGTGGGGGATTTGGTCTATTGCAAAGAGCAGTGTGGGAAGAGGAGGGAATTGTTTCACCAGAGTGGTTTGTGGCATCAGTAAGAATCAGAGAACAAGGGAGGAATGGAATTTTTAAAAATAATACATTTTTGTGTTGGAATTTGCATTTTGTTGAGCAAACAGAATGTTACTGATGAGTCCAGTCTTGCTAATTTTTTGTTCAGTATAAATAGGTCAACTAATGATCATACATAGTAATTTCTTTAAAAAGTGGAAGGAAGTAACCTTGTACACTAGTATAATTATTGCTTATTCTTCTGACTATCCTCAATGGTAGCGAACTGTCCTCCAGTGTGGATGGCGTTGATTTGGGAATGTAGCCACAAAGTTCTCAAGGAGGAATTGTGTGTGTGATCACACTGCCTGTTATCAAATGAGGATGACAAAAGAGATGGTTTCACAACTCTGTGACTTATACTGAAAAACACCAGACTGTACACTCCAAATGGGTGAATTATATGGCAGATGAATTATATCTGAATAATGCTGTTAGAAAAAAAAAAAAAAAAGACAGCAAAAGAGAGATTAGCAGGTCGGTTTGACTCTGAAGAAATCAAATGTTAGAAGTCACACAGAAAATAAAATATACAGGACCAGGCAGTGTGCAGTGCTGATGCCACAGGATCCACATGGGGCGGCTGTAGGTTCACATTCCAGGCCTTCCCAGCGGCATGGAAGTGCCCATGATTTGACTGTCAGAGGTTGGAGACTGGATGAATTAAAATCTGGGTTTAATTGCAAAACTCACAATTCTAGTGGCTGACAGAAGCCTACACCATGGCTGCTGGGAGCCCAGGAGGCAGGCACGTACAGAACGAGAGCAAGTTCGAGCAGTGCTGTCTATTAGAGCAACCAGCGCTCGAAAGAACTATCCTCTCTCCCCAGAGCTAGAACTCATTGGGTCTCATGAGACAGCACTAAGCTATTCATAAGAGTGTTGCCTCCAGGGAACTAGCAGTTAGCGGAATGGCTATGTCACTGGACTCCCATGTAGTCGACCGCAGTTCGCGTCCTGGACCCGGTGGCTTAAAACTCACGCAGGGCACGTGTGCGTGCGTGCCCAAGATCCCGAGAGGAGAATGGAGGAGAAGGGATTGCAGCGTGACCATCCCCCCTGGGGGGGTGATTTCTTGCTTTCTGTCTCTATCTCTCTTTCTGTCTGTCTGGCGAGCGCACGCACCCTATAGCGAAAACCTCTCCAAAAAAAAAAAAAAAAAAGAGTGTTGCCTCCAGAGACCAGCAGGTGATGTAGTGGTTAAGGTGCTGGACTCCCATATGGCTGACTGTAGTTTGAGTCCTGGACCAGGCAGTTTGCTTTCTCACTTTCTTTCTCTTTCTTTCTCTCTCTCTCTCTCTCTGGTGACTGTGGAGGTCCTACAGCAAATTAAAAATGTTAAAGTGATGAAAAATAAAATTAAATAAATTTTTCAAAAATAAGTGCTGCCTTCATAATGCAGTCACCATAATCCCATCACCACCCTCTAGGCCTCACCACCCCCCAACACCAAATTCAAAAACATGACACTTGGGGGGACAGATTATCATCTGAACCATAACAGGGGTGGATTGAAGGTGATAACCTGTTGGGGGGTGCTGTCTTTCTCTTGTTCGCAAGAAATAAAAAGAAAACATACAAATGGATGGGGTCATCTCCCTGGATAGGGTCCACTTATTCTAACGACTTGCTACTGGCCAGAGGTCCTGGGAGCTGGACTGTGGGAATTAGCTAGCTCTCAGAGCCAGAGCAGATTCTCTTCATTATTCTCAGTGGGGTCATGTTGTCATCGAGAAGTGGTTTGCTTTTTGGAAACAGCTGAAATGATTCGAGAGGTGGTTTGATGATTAGATGAATGATCAAGATGAGAAATAGCAAACTATAAATAAAAAATAATGAGGGTGCTATAAAGCATATCCAAGTGTATCAACGCAGTAAAGAAATAAAGAATGCTAAAGAGTGGGGCCAACAGGTGGCATGTTGGTTAAGGCGCTGGACTCCTGCATGGCTGACTGCTGTTCAAGTCTCGAAACTGGCAGGTTACTTTCTCACTTTCCCTTTCTCTCTCTCTGATCAAATTAAAAGTAATAGTTTCAAATAAAATTAAATAAATAATTCTTTTTTAAAATTGTGTAAAAAAGGATGCTAAAAAGCAAGGCCACAGCCTTTTCTCTCCTGCCCCCCCGAAATCTCATATACTGATACCATAAATAATCATATTTTTTTTTTGCCAGTGAAATTAGCTGGTTTTTAAATACCAGGATTTAATGACAAGATAAATGTAGTTATCTTACAATTTTTGAATGACTGATGTAGTTGTCGTAGTCAGAGTCCTCCAGAAGCTGGCCCAGGTTGAGCCAGTAAGGGAGTGTTTCAGGCTGCTGATCACTGGGCAGCCAGGGCTCACTGTTACTGACCTCTGAGAGCCTTTGCAGAATGTGCCACAGAGCTATCCAAGCCAGGGAGCTTGAAGCTGGGGTACTGTCCACCGACACCCACCTGTCCTTGTCGAGCACTGCTTCTAGTTGGCACTGCTGGCCTGGGCTGCCTTGCACATGGGCTGAGTGTGACCTCCCAGCCAAAAATACAGCATTCAGACCTAAAGTTAGAGTGTCGGGGCCAGCAGATGGCATGGTGACAAGGTGGCTGACCATGGTCCAAGTCCTGGACCTGGTGCCTTGAAAATCACACTGTGTGTGTGTCTGCATGCCCAAAATCCCTAGAGGAGAATGGAGGAAAAGGGATTATGGTGTGGCCATCCACCCTGGGGTGTGATTTCTCACTTTCTGTCCCTCTCTCTCTCTCTCTGACAAGTGCACACATCCTATAGCAAAAACTAGGTATAAAAAAGGAAGAGAATCCCTCAATGTCTCATGGTTTCAAACTCAGGTGTTAAAAGAACTAGAATAAAGCACATAGTATCTGTGGATGTACTTTCACTGCCCCTTAAATTTTCAGTCTTTGGCATTTAGGTTTATAGTTTTCTAGCTTCTCCCAGCTGACAGGTAGGACTTGGTGTGCTCAATCAGAAGATAATTGCTAATTAATGAAATTCAGCAAGGTTTTCCAGTGGCCACTATAGCCAAGGTCTGTGTTTCTGCATCCTGGCTCCACACACAGGGAGTAATTGCTGGAGCTATAATTTATAAGGAATCCATTCCTGTAGAACTGCACAAGGGCTCAACTTGGCCCAGGTGGTGGCTGCTCAAGGAAATGTTGCAAGGGGGTTACTGGGATTATTCGTTTAGCTTTATACGTGTAAATTAAAATAGACTATTCACTAGGAGCAAATATTTTTTTGATATGTGAAAGTAAATGTTTGTGAGAAAATTTAAATAAGTCAATTAATTTTAAAAAATAAAAGAGTGGTAGTCAGGCCTTTTTAGCTTGTATAGATCAACTCTTTAGTGTTGGATAAAGTGATTGATGATGTCAGAAACAAATTCACACCTGTTTCTGAAATGCATCTTGAATGATCAGCAATTCATTGTTTATTTATGTTAAGTTTGTTGATATCTTCCATGAGAGAGAGAGAGAGAAAGAGGGAGGCACTCTCAGCAGTGTTCATGCCATCATCCACTCCACCTTCCGCCAACCTGGATCATGGGCATGCACACTCATGCCCAGTGGGTACAGAGAGGCCCAGTGCCTCGAACCCAGTACTTTTCCATGTGGGACCAGCATTGCAGAGCATTACATTAGTACTGCACTACTGTCTGGCCTCATCAATTCTTTTTCATTGAATCGTCATCAATTAATTTTCACTGCAAATGGATAGTGACCATACAGAACTCAAATGACAGATGTTGGGGTAATCGACTTACCTGCTGCCATATCTCTCCCCTTCCTCACCAAAGGCAGACATTGCTAATCTATCACAGTGCTCTTTCTTTTGGACTTCAGATAGAGCCTCTGGACCTTCTGTAACCCAGCACTCCTGGTGTGTACTACAGGTCAATCAAGATGAGTATAGTCAGTGAGAAACAGTTAGTCATTTCTGCCTTACCTTATAGAAACATGGGTGATTCAGATATCACTTACACATAGAGACTGATAGATAATTTGTCATTTTTTTAACTCCAAGGAGCAAGGTCACTAACAGTGCAGTCGTTTCCCCTTCCCCTGACCCTATCCCTTGGGGGATAGGCGCTTGGCAAACTCTGCCTGTTTTCGTAAATAAAGGTTTATTGGGCACAGCCACACCCATTTGTTGGTGTGTGGTCTGTGGTTGCTTTTGTGGTAGAACCCTGCATTAGAGATTGTATGGCCCACAAACCTAAAATATTGACTGTCTGGCCCTTCATAGAAAACCTTTTCTGACCCTTGCCTTAGACTTTTCTTTTTTTTCCTTTTTTTATTATTATCACCATAATCTTCTTTATATTATATTGGATTACATGTAACTTTACAGTGTATTACATTGCTTTTTCAAAAGGAAATGCCATGCATATCAGTCAATACAGAGACATTAATCTCCCCACTTCATCATTCAATATCTTTTCAAGGTTTTTCCCAATCATTATTCTTATTATTCTAATTATTTTTTAAACAGTCGATCACTATCTCATTTTGCTTGTAAAAAGATTTTACCCATCATGAAATACTTCTCAGACCAATCCAGTTGAGAATACTATACATGTCATCATCAGCAGGTAATGAGCCATATCTATGTCCCCCTAATGTCATGCCTCTCTATTTGTTCTCTTGCTATCTTTCTCTATCCTCTTCTCTTCACCCCCCCCCCCCCCATTCCACACTGTCTTATTCTCGTTAAGGACTTTCACTGCTTTTATGTCCTCCAATATTTCGCTCTCTACCGTAGAGTGCGGATAATCGGTATATGCTAAGTGGATACATACAATATCTTTCTTTCATAACCTGGCTTACTAGACTTTTCTTTTGATGTCAGTACAGGCAGGAAAGCTCTCCTTTCTGTTGGCATAAGGGACAACCTTAGATGAGCCCGTGCTTGTCCTCTCCTGGACTGGGTGAAACTAGTGAGGAGTGAAACTCATGAAACTTCCTGTGGATGAACCTGCTCTGTGAGTTAATGCTTGGAATGCACCCACTTCAGTATGTGGAATAAGCGCTTGCGCCATGATAGCTCTTATTATTGTGCTTATTTTTATGGATCCAGTTTCCCCAGACTGAGCCCCAAGTCCGTTATTAAGTCTGAGACACATGTCCAGTTTCGCTTCTTCACAGGGGTCTCACCACCTTGTCACAGCCAGGACTGGAAGGCCCCGTTTTAGTGGAAACACCCATACACTGCCATGAAGATGTCGTTTTCGATCCACACAGGGACTTTTCACATTTCGGAGGGACAGCTATGTCTCCTCAGTAAGGGACTCTTGCCAAGCTTCGAAAGAGCTATAAACTTGCTGAATCGTGGAAAGCCATTCTTGGACACGGAACTCCCAACAAACCAGACTCTGTTTGTAATTAATTTGAATGCTTCCAGAGCTTCGTACTGTGCCCTCCCTGCCGAATTCCCATGGGGAGTTGGTGGAGCCGTGGCCGCGGTTCAGATCACTGCGTCCAGGCCTCACCCTTACCGTGTGTGCCACATTGGAGGGAGGCAGTTATTTTTGGTCTCCAGGTGTCTGTTTTGTTCGTTTGACTCCTCCAGACAGTGACTGTGTGGGTGCTGGCTCCGCGGAAGACAGGACGTAAATAAATACACTCAGTGATGAATCCATGAGAATGTTTATTCATAAGCTATCTCTGAGTCTTTATCAGAGTTTATAAGGGAGCAAAATGTCATTTCGTTTTGTTGGCTGTTCAAAACTTCTAATATTTCCTGCAAGGAAAAGTAAAAGGAATGGGTTAGGAAAACTAATCCTGAGCATGACAGTGTTAGAAGAAACAGAAATTGTTAAGTCAGTGTTGGAGTCACATTTCACTTCACATCTCACATGGTGTTTTAGAGAGGTCCCACCCGATCCACCTGCTGGGCAGAGCTGTGTTCTTAACCCAGGGCTCCTGCGTTTGCCAGGACTGGGGGCTGAGGGCCAGAACGCAGCCTGGAGGAGGGGGCCAGAGGTGGGCTGGAGACAGCCTTTCTCAGATTCTGCCTGAGATGCAACCTGAGTTAGTAACCCTGCGTTACGTGTTTGATCTATTGGGTAGGGAGAAGAGAGGGAGAGGAATTTCAGAAGGAAATAAAGTGAGCTCCGGGTCATTGCCAAAGGACTTCCTCCTAATGGTTTGTAAAGCACGAGGTATTTTTTGAATCCTAGCTAGGACCTGGCACCCTTGCAGCTGGTTTGTCTGTGGGTATGTGGGAGACCTGGGGTATGTGGCTTGTGGTGTTATAGATTGAATTGTGTCCCCTAAAAAGATAGATTGTCAGGTGGTGTGGTGCTTAAGGGTGCTGGACTCCCACATGGCCAACTGTGGTTTGAGTCCTGGTGACTTGCTTTCTTTCTTTCCCAGACTTGGCAACTTGATTTCTCACTTTCTCTCTCTCTCTCTTTCTCTTTCTCTCCCTCCCTCTCACTCTGTCCCTCTCTAGTCAAATTTTTAAAATAAATAAATAAAGTTAAATAAAATAATTCTTTAAAAAAAAAAAGATAGGTTGGTGTTCTAACCTTCATTACCCTAGAATGTGACCTTACCTGGAGATAGATCTTCATAGACATCATTAAGTTAAAAATGAGGTCAACAGCGGTGTGCTAATCCAGCGTGACAGATGTCTTTAAAAAGGAGACATTTGGACACAGACAAGCACACAGGAAGAATGCCAGGCAAGAGTGAAGGCAGATATTGGGTGATACATCCACAAACCAAGATCGGCAGCAGACTACCAGGGGCTGGGAGAGAGAGATGCAGAACAGGTTCTCCCTCATGGCTTTTAGGCACAGCTCTGAGAAGAAACCAACCTATCAACACCTTGCTCTCAGATTTCTGCCTCCAGAACATTCCTGTCATTCATACCACTCAGCCTGTGATACTTGTTACAGCAGCCCTAGCAAACTCATACAGACATCATCATTGTGCTAATAAGCCTGGCCATTCTTGCTGTCTTATCCTACTGTCTTGTTTATACCATCCCACAGCCCATGCAAGAAGGAAGAGTGGGGTGGGGAAAGGGTAGTGGCAGGACTTTGGACATTTCCAAGTCCCCCCAAGTGAGGCTGGGAACCACTTGGCAACTATTGAGTTGTCCGAAAAGTCATAATGGATTTTTTTTTTTTGAGACGTTTTTGCTATAGGGTGTGTGAGTTCACCAGAAAGAGAGAGACAGAGAGACAGAAAGCGAGAAATCACCCCCCAGGAGGATAGCCACACAGCAATCCCTTCTCCTCCATTCTCCTCTCGGGATCTTGGGCATGCACACACACGCGTCCGGGTCCAGGACTCAACTTACATGGGAGTCCAGCGACATAGCCATTATGCTAACTGCTGGTCCCAATGATGAATTTTTTCTATGAAAAAATAAGTCATGATTTTTCCAACAACCCAGTAGAATTTCCTTATTTCTTTCATTCTTTTTTTTTTTTAAAGAATTAGTTTATTTAACTTTATTTATCCATTTATTTATTTATTTATTTATTTGACCAGAGAGGAATAGACAGAGAGAGAGAAAGAGGAAGCAAGCCAACAGATCCAGGACTCAAACTGAGATTGGCCATGTGGGAGTCCAGCGCCCTTAACCACCATGCCACCTGCCAGCCCCCAGAATTTCAATATTTCTAATGAACACCCAGAAGTAACGTAACAAGCTTTAGATTTCTATGTTATGTTATATAGATTTTTTTCTGTTTATAATAAAAAGGATAGTATTAAAAGTACAGGCATAGGGCCAGCAGGTGGCATAGTGGTTGAGTCACTGGACTCCCGCCTGGCTAATCACAGTTTGAATCCCAGACTTGGCGGCTTGAAAATCATGCCTGGCATGTGTGTGTGCATACCCCAAATCCCAGGAGAATGGAAGAGAAGGGATTTCAAGTTGTCATTCCCCCTGGGGGGTGAGTTCTCATTTTCCTTCTGTCTCTCTCTAGAAAGTACACATGTCCTATGGCATAAACCTTAAAAAGTAATAAGTACAGTCACATGGTGTGAGTCATTGAGGGAGTGATACAGCTGTACAGGGTAATTTATGTGCTGACCACACTTAATCTTCTCCATACTGAACAAAGTAGGCTTTCCTAGACTGTTCTGTGAGGGAACTGAGGGTCCATGTGGTAGTGACTTGCACAAGGTGAATGATAGAACCAGAGTTCACATTAAGGACCTGACTTGGCACATCTATAGTATACACTGTACTATAGGTCGAGTGTACCAGTGCCTGCCTGGGATTGGCTGGAGAGTTCTGAAAGTGCTAATGTCTGACTGAATTAATTGTTCTGGGATTTGGCCTGGACATGGAGATATTTTGAATCTCCCCAGCTGAGGTTCACAATAGGAAAACCAGTGGAGTAGTTAGGTTGACAGAGGCCTTGAAAAAGTAGTTTATTCAGAGATTGTCACAGAAGTTTGTGAGAATCACTAGAAAGTTGGTTTTGAATACAAATTCCTAGGCTCCAACTGGATGTGCCAGGTCAAAATTTCTAGGAGTTGATTCCAGGAATACGTATTATACAAAATGTCCGAAGGTCATTTGAAGCCCATACAGATTTGGAAACTGAATCTAGATTCTGCCTCTGATGAGTGTGTTCTAAAGAGATTCTTGGCAGTAAAGGGCTCTCATGTCTTTCCTTAAAGCTCACACCCTAATAGCCTCCCTAGGGAACATGGTTGTTTACTTGCTTCAAAGATTCAAAGGTAAAAATTAACAGTGTCTCATGCAGAAGTCCCAGGACTTAAAGATGGAGTACATACTACTCCATCACTCGGCAACTGGGTGCAACTCCCAGCCCTCTAGGGATCCTGACTCAGAATTGAACAGAGCGTTGCAGAAAGTCTGCCACATGGAAGCAGTTTCCCATCCATAGCTTCACAGAATACAGCCTCTTGGATATCATCTACCCAAGGTCTTCATTCTACAGATGAAGAAACTGATACCCATAGGGGGGATATGGCCACCCATTCAATTCCTTCAAACAGTAGGACTAGGATTGAAGGCTCCTAGTGCTCACTCTGTGTTCTTCTCATGGTCTCCCTCTATCTGACCCTGGTTCATCTAGCTACAGTTCACTGGCCACATTTCTGAAGATCTATGTTCTGGGTCAGACCCTTCCTGAAGGAGTCACCATCTTGGGATAATAGGCAAAGCTATCCTTTTTCTTTTCTTTTTTTTTTTTTTTTAAGTTTTCAGTTTTTAGTTTTTGCTATAGGGTATGTGCAATTGCTGGAGACAGAGAGGGGGGGAAAGTGAGAAATCATCCTCCAGGGGGATGACTACGACATAATCCCCTTTCCTCCATTCTCCTCCTGGGATTTTGGGCATGCCTGCACATACACCCTATGTGTTTTCCAAGCCTCTGGGTTCCAGACTCGAACCACACAGTTGGCCATATGGGATCCAGCTGCCTTAAACTCTGCACCTCCTGCTGACCCAGACAAAGGTACTCTTGGCTAGGCCCTATTCATGGTAGAACCTGGGAGGGTGTGCCCAACAAGAACAAAAACACACCATGCTCTACACTCATAACTTAGGGCAAAAGGAGCCAAGTTTTTATCAGGATGTTCTGTATAATGAAAGGCACGGCCTTCTCTGGAAGGTTGCACATAACACACTGAGAGCTCCTTTCTACATCCTCCAGGCTCATGCATGTCATCTTCTTTACATCTAGCACCTTCTGTCCTGGGATGGCTCATCATTCTGTGGAAAGAGATCTTAGAGAGATAGCATACCATGATAAAAATAAGTACAACACATGCTTGGAAACCTGAAGTTTGTCTCAGCTCTACCCTCTAAATGCATTGGATAAACTCATTGAGTTCTCTTGGTTTCTGTTTTCTCATCTCTAAATAAAATCTTCTTTTGAAGTATTTGTGAAAAGTAAGAGATGGGAAATGTTAAAAGCACTTGAAGATTTTATAATATTATTATTGTTCTTATTGTTGGAACATTAGTCTGCATTGGGTTGAGGTGGAAACATATAGTGGGGCACCCACTTTGATTTGTACCTACAAGAACAGTTACATAGCAATTTCTGTTTGTGGATCTGGTTTTCTTTTGCCAGCTATTAAATAATTTCATAATGTAATGTCCTATATAATGAATTAAGCTGATTAGCTCTCTGTTGTCCTGGAGCTTAAAATCCAACGTAGAAAATATTGGCAGTGACAAAGATGGCTGGGCCAGTGGCCAGAGCAGGTCCATTAATAAATCAGCCTTTACGTCTTGCCCAAGCACTGTGGGAACTGGGACAGAGCCACGGAACCGGCACTCTTGTCAGTGTTCCAAGGACCTGGCCCTAGCTTCCCATCATGGCAAATCTCTGCAGAGTTGGCCATCTTCCTCTTTGGATAGATCGGGTGTTTAAGATCATATTAAATTATATGGTAATCATACATTGGAATATTAAGCAATCATAAGAAGTGAGGCTATTGGATATTGAATGACATGGAAACATATTTATGGTAACTATTTTAGGTGTAAAAACCAAGTTGCAGGGGGCCGGCAGGTGTCATGGTGGTTAAGGCACTAAACTCCCACATGGCCAATTGTAGTTCCAGTCCTGGACCTGGCAGCTTGCTTTCTCACTTCCCTTCTCTTTCTGTCTCTCCATCTCTCTCTGGTCAAATTTTAAAAAAAAATGATAATAAATACAATTAAATAATTTTTAGAGAAAAATGTTTTTAAAAAGCAAATTGCAATATGGAAATATATGTACCAAATGTTAAGAATGAGTTTCTGGTGGCAGAAGGAAAGTGTTTTTATCTGCCTTTTTGTATCTGTTGGCATTTTTAAAGGAAATACTAATTCTGCCCACTCAGTCATGGCTTCATAGAAGAGGTAAAATTGGAGTTGGGTCTTGATGGATGGATAGGAGTTTGAAAAGGCAGAAGGGCCATTCTGAGTAATGGGAGTAGCATTTGGGAAGTCATGGAAGAGTGAAAGCCCATGTCTGTTCTGGAACTACCAGGCAGTTCATGTTGGTCCACACTCAGGTAGTACATCAGTTAGTTATCCAGGGAGTGTAACACAGAGTACTTGACACACAGAACCTGAGTTTAACTCTTGGCTGCACTACCTTTTTTATTGACTTAACTTATGTAAATTCACCAAGAAAGTGAGGGAGTGGGAGGAAGCACTCTCCGATGGACAGGTCATGCCACAGTCCCTTCCCCTATTCTCTGTCCCATTGAACTTGGGCATGCATGCACACATACCTAGTATTTTTCAAGCCTCTGAAGAGGAGATTTGAACCACGTGGTTGGCCCTATGGGGTCCAGCTCCCTTAATGACCAGGCCACAGAACTGGCTTTCTAACATTTTGAGTGTGTGACCTTGGGCAGTTTACCTCACCCACACTCAGTGCCTTGGTCTGTAAAATGCAGAGAGTAAAAGGACCTAGGTCTGGGAAGAGTAAATGAGTTAACACATGTGAAGCAATTAGATCCATCACCTGGAACATAATGCTTAGTAGTACGCCAGCAGTGATGTACTTTAATCTATTGTGTCATCATATGGCAGACATTGTTTAACATCCAGTAGAAATGTATAACTTTACTTCTCTGAGAGTGGAGAAGAACCCCCCACTTCTCCATATCACACGGAGGGTTTCACAACAAAACAAATGGTGAGAACCAAGAACAAGAATGAGGTAACGCTGTCTTCTCTCACCATTCATATTTGACATCATATTGGAAGCCCTAGGTAATGCAATGAGATGAGAAAAGGAAATAAAAGAGATTTGGAAAGAAGAAATAAAACTGTCTTTGTTCACAGATGATGTGATTACCTGTAGAAAATCCGAAATCGACAAAACAAAAAAACAGAAACATCCCCCAGGAACTAATAAGTGATTATATAAGGTGACTTCCAAAAGTCTGTAGAAATATGGAATTAAAGTATGAGTTTATTTTGGTGCAAAAAAAAATCCATACATACTTTAAAAAATATGTAATACACATTCTTTCATGAACTTTTTGAAGACTTGCTCATAGTAAGTTTTAGGATGTCAAGATACACAGATCAATTGCTGTCCTGTATACCAATAATGAACATGAACAGTTGATATCTAACAAAATATGTACAAGGTCTCTAGGAAGAAAACTACAAACCTCTAGAAGAACTAAAAGGAGAGATATTCTATGTTTGTAAATAGGGGGAATCAATATTGGGAAGATGTCAGTTCTTCCCAACTTGTTCAGTAGGGTTCAATGCACTTTTTTTCTTTTTCTTTTCTTTCCCTTTCTTTTCTTTTCTTTTCCTTTCCTTTCCTTTCTTTTCCTTTCCTTTCCTTTCTTTTCTTTTTTCTTTTTTTTTTAGAGGTTTTTGTCATAGGGCGTGTGCACTCGCCAGAAAGACAGAGAGAGATAGACAGAAAGTGAGAAATCACACCCCCCCCCCCCCCCAGAGGGAATGGCCATGCTGCAATCCCTTCTCCTCCCTTCTCTTCTCGGGATCTTGGGCATGCATGCACACACGCCCCACATGAGTTTAAGCCACCGGGTCCGGGACTTGAACCGTGGTCGACTACATGAGAGTCCAGCGACATAGCCATTACGCTAACTGCTGGTCCCTCAATGCACTTCTAACAGAAATCCCAACAAGGTATTTTGTGAATATTAACAAAGTGATTCTAAAGTTTATAGGGAAAGGTAGAAACCCACAATAGCTAACACAATGCTGAAAAGAACCAAGCCATCAGACTGACACTGTGAGATTGCACTTACTATAAGGCCATAGGAATCAAGACTGTGGTATTGGTGAAAGAACAAATAGTTTAATGGAACAAGATAGAGAAACCAAATTTGGAAGCAACCAATAGGTCATTTAATAGCTGGATGTACCAAACTATAGTACATGCTTACAATGGAACATTATTCAATGGGTCAAAGAGGGAAGCTCTTAAGTTATGAAAAGACAGGGAGGGATTTTTCATGCAATTTGCTAAGCGAAAGAAGCCAGTCGAAAAGAGCTATAAACTCTATGATTTCAAGTATATGAAATTCTGGAAAAGGCAAACCATAAAGAGAGTCAAAAGATCAGTGGCTGCATGACAGTCCAGGGGGAAGAAAGAAGGAAAGGATAAGTAGGTGGAACACAGAGGATTTTAAGGGTGGTGAAACTAGTCTGTACAACCCTATCATGGTAGATACATGACCTACTGCATTTGAAGCTATAACATGAAGTGTGATCCCTAATGTAAACTATGGACCTTAGTTAATAATAATTTATCAATATTGGTTAATCAGTTGTTCCAAGTATACGCCACTGATGCAAAATGTTAATAATAGGGGAAACTGAGATGAGGAAGAGCATTTGGTAACTCTTTACATTTTGTTTAATTTTACTGTAAACCTAAAACCACTTTAAACATAAAATATTTTAATACATTTTAAAATAAGACAAACTATTATGTAGGTTAGAGTTTTTAAAAATTATTAATATTGAATAAATTATAAAATAAGGTAGAACAGAGTCCAGACTTTGCCCATAAAAAGGAATGAGTCCCATGTGAAAGATGAAAGAGTAATATTGTAGAAGTCAAAAATACTATATTGGGCCTGCAGGTGGCATAGTGGTAAGGCGTTGGATTCCCATCCGTGGTTCCAGTCCTGGACCCAGTGGTTCGAAACTCATGCCAGCATGTGTGCACACATGCCCAAAGTCCCAAGAGGAGAATGGAGGAGAAGGGATTGTAATGTGGCCCTTCCCTTGGGGGTGATTACTCACTTTGCCTCTCTCTGTCTCTGCCTATCTCTCTCTCTCTCTCTCTCTCTCTCTCTTTCTCTCTCTCTCTCTGACAAGCACACATGCTCTGGGGACCAGCAGTGAGTGTAATGGCTATGTCGCTGGACTCCCATGTAGTAGACCGCTGTTCGAGTCCCAGACCCGGTGGCTTAAAACTCACGCTGGGCGCATGTGCATGCGTGCCCAAGATTCCGAGAGGAGAATGGAGGAGAAGGGATTGCGGTGTGGCCATCCCCCCTGGGGGGTGATTTCTCGCTTTCTGTCTCTCTGTCTCTCTCTGTCTGGCGAGCGCACGCGCCCTATAGCAAACAAACAAACAAACAAACAAACAAAAAACACATGCTCTATGGGAAAACCTAAAAAGGAAACGTACTATATTTGGAGAGGTGCACAGGAGAGTGGAAGGTCTTGGGCTTGGGTCAACCATGTATGTGTTTGGGTCCCATTCCCTAGCCTTGGGACTGTAGACAAGTTATAACTAGGCTGCACATCTACAAAATGAAAAGTGGTAAGATCTACTTGATGGGAGTCTCCTGCAGGTGAAGGGAGATAAAGTCTTTTTTTTTTTTTGGAGGGGGGGAGGTTTTTGCTATAGGGCACGTGTATTTGCCAGACAGACAGAGAGAGACAGAAAGCGAGAAATCACCCCCCCCCCCCCCAGGGGGGATGGCCACGCTGCAATCCCTTCTCCTCCATTCTTCTCTCGGGATCTTGGGCATGCACGCATATGCGCCCGGCGTGAGTTTTAAGCCACCGGGTCCAGGACGCGAACCACGGTTGTCTACATGGGAGTCCAGTGACATAGCCATTACGCTAACTGCTGGTCCCCGATAAAGTCTTTACAGTGGTTAGATAACACCATGGAGCACATGAAGCTGAGCATCCTCCTTTGCTCGGCTTCCAAACCTTCGCTGGTGCTGAACTAAAAATTTCCCTTTGATTCAATCAAGAGTTGCACCATCTCTGGCTTGTGTTCTGTGCCCAGGCTGCCAAGAGATGACAGACAGTCACAGCAAGGTGGTAATTGACCTTGCTTCCTCCAGGACATCTATTCAGGCTTTGCTAGATGCCAACGGCTCCCCATGTGGGGTTTCGGTTTCACATGTGGCACTCAGAACATTCTTTGTGGGCAGGCAAAAGGCGTTTCACACTTCAGATGGGCCTCCGGAGGATGATTTGCTTTCTTCAAGGAGAGTTGGAAATTCTCAGATTACTGGAAGGTCCCATACACCCTCCTGTTAGCACCTCAAATAGACTCTCCCGCATGTGCAAACACAGTCAGATCTGGAGGAGCGATAGGTGATAAGAGGCTTGGTGAACTCTTGCTGTGTTAGACAGTCCAGATATAGAACATTTCCACTGTTGCAGAAAGTTCTGGATGTAGATAGAGATAGATATAGAATAAAGAACAATATAGATAAAGAATAATATAGAATATCTGTCTCTCTCACTAGCTACCTTTTTTTTTTTTTTATCTCCTACATGCATGTTCTCCTTGCTATTTATGTGGCTACTATCCCATTCTAAGGTTTAACGTCTGTTAACATCCTAACAGATTACTGGAGTTGTCATCTAAGAAATATGGCCTAAAATTGTATCTCGGGCTTCTCAAAGGGCAGAGCTACTTCTCTGCTCTGCACACGAGCCCCCACCAGGACCCCAGCTCACTTATGTTACCTCATCCCCTTCACTCTGTGAGATGTACCTAGCTATGCATGGGCTGTACACACCAGACTGCTTGCTGCTTTGTGAGTTTATCAGTCCCATCCCTGCTTCTGGTCTTGGTCTCGTTTCACTTTCCACTCTTGGAATGGTCTCCTTCTTCTCCATCTGTCCTGATGAAATACTCCACTATTATGTGTCATGCTTCTCAAGGAAACATGTCCTCAAGGAAGGCCTTGGTGATCTTTATGATCACACAATCAGAGATGATTTCTCCCTGGAGAAATGCCCAACACCTTAAGTTTCCATCCCACCTAACACCTAGCACATCGTGCTTCCTATGAAATTCATCTGTTTGTATTATCACTTTCTCCTGTAATGTACGTTCCTTTAAGAATAGGTGCTCTGGTGCCTTTATCTGGGTAGCTAGCTTTGTGTCTTATTCAGCAATATGTATTTGGTGAGTTGTAAAACCCTCTTTCCAAGAAGCAATTTCCCAAGTTACTTCACCAAGAAATTCTTTTCTAAACCATCATAGGAACAAGCCAGCTCATTGGTGCTGACCCCACATAGGAGAACCTGCAGAGTCTCTGACTCATATGACTGTGTCTCTCTTTGAATCAAACCTCTATCTCTGTGCCTCTCGACCAAGATTTAGCCACACTGGTCATGTGTTCTCTTCTCCACACTAAGGGGACTGAACTGTTCATTAGATACTATTAGTGCCCAGCTCATCTCTCTTGGACCCTATCACTTAAGTGTGCATTGCCTGAGTCTCTTACTGCCTGAACCTGATCTCTTTACCTGGGAGTTTTGGAAGGTTCTCCACTCTTCAGGAGTGGGGGAGTGGGTGGGACCACTCTGCCTGCTCCACGATGCAGACCAGAAGTTAAGGGGAGAATGATCACCTTTGGCAATAGTCCTCAACCAAGAACTGATGAAGTCAGCATGTACGTAACCCAGATGCCTCACTGGTTGAGCGGGATGCTCTGAGGTGTGCGATACACATAGTTTTCTGGAGTTTCCCAGCAGGATTAAAGCTTCAGTTGTTCACAACAGTAACTGGCATGACAACTTACCCTTTGGTAGCTCCCTTCCCTGTCCCGTTTCTTCCCCATTGATGTCCCCTCCACCTCCCCGTACCTATCTTAAAATGTCTCAAGTTCTGCTTCTGGGGAACTGAAATTCAGATCAAATGACTACCAAGTAATCGTCACTTCTAACACTCTAGCTTCTTTGGTTTTGTCATTCTTTGATTTCCTCTGGTTGGTGTTTTGTCTACACGACTTACCACCTGTGACGCACATGTCCCTAAGCCCTTAGCTGGAATGCTTGTCTCATTTGTCTCACAAGACTAATCTTTTTAAATGACATGTTTAACTAGGCACCCAGTGGGATGAAGAATGGGCCTCGGGTGCATGTGTACAAGTGAAGACCTCTAGGAGTTCTGGAGAAAATGGTGTGGATATTTCCAGTGACAGCAATTCTGCCTTCAGCCAGGAATTACTGGCTTTGCTCTTTATAAGGAATGAACTCATAGCTGGGGAGTTTATATATGAAAAATGGGAAATACTTTTTTAATGTGAGTTTTCATTTTGTTCTCCAGTTAGTAAAAAGAGCATTTAATTAAAATAGATTTTGGTGGAAGAGATCAAAGTTACCTTGCAAAATTACTTTTACAAATTTATTTTTGTCTAAATTTGTTCCTACTTTCTTTAATTCCTGCATTCCTGTCTTTCCCTTTCATTTCCCTCCCTTTTCTCTCTGCCTCTCTTTTCCCCACTATTGTTGTGCTATTGTGTTTAGAACATGCATTAGTTTGATGTAACTGTTTAGCATTTGAAACTAATGGATTTTACTAAACAACTAAAAGAACAAATGCATGGCACTCGTGCTGGCATCTCCCCTCCAGGACTCTTACCAGACATCAACAATCAATCACAGCACCCTTCTCAGTCCTGAACTTAGGGAACCATTGTCAATTAATGGCATTAGCACTGGAGATGAATCTTTTGTGCTCTAATGTAAATGATTAGAGACAGATTTAGGCAGATACTCAATAATGCTATTCCTCTCATTTGCCCCCCCCCTTTTTTTTTAGGAGAATGAGACCAGATGATTACTTTGTAAGAAAGGAGGGTTCATGGACAACTTTTTGAGCTCCATGGGTTGTGAGTCAATCTTGGGTACAAGCTGTACTAAATTTCTCATCAGCTTGAGAGAACTCCAAGGAAGAAGATAACTGCATCCTGGTTTCCTACTCTTCTTTGTCTTGTCCCCAATCATAGAAATTTTTAATTTAGACCTTTCACAATATGGACAGGTAGGATTCTTTCCTTTCCCTCCTCCTATGAATTGTGTATGTATTATTGCCACTCACTTTCCCCATGATCCAGCCCCAAGGTCTCTTTGATTGTTGACATCACCCTTCTCTGAATGCTATCTTTGTGACCCTTCTTCTCTGAATGCTGTCTTTGTGACGGTTGTCAATAGCCCAGGTCCAAGACTGGCCTAGAGAAGGTCTCTTGGGAGATTTTCAGAAAGGAGAGATTTTTCCCCATGTGCATACCTCATCTCAGTCTTTCCTAGAAACTTGGCCTTGGCATTGTGAACACCCCCCATGCTGCTTTGCCAGCTGCACACATAGGTCTATTACTTAGCCTTTTAGACTTGCAGGTTTCCTTGGATATTCAAATATGGGGATCATCTCCCCCTCCTGACTTCTATTCTAAAGTTGAACTTCATTTTTGCTCTTTTTTTTCCTCTCTGTCTCATATCCACATCATCAGTTAAACAGTATTATTACCAGCCTGTGGAGCTTCACTGCTGCTTCTCTAAGTCTGTGTGTGTGACAAAGTAAGACCTTATCCCTCTGACTCTGACCATCCTCCCCTTCCCTGATCCTTCTCTCTTTTTGTCTTTATGTCTCAGCTTGAAAATTAACTTGAGAGCTTTTCCAGTGTTTGGTGCGTAGTCTAGGTTAAATAATTAAGCTCATGGGACCAACAGTTAGCGTAATGGCTATGTCGCTGAACTCCCATGTAGTCAACCATGGTTCGAGTGTCAGACCCGGTAGCTTAAACTCACGCCAGGCGCGTGTGTGTGCGTGCCCAAGATCCCGAGAGGAGAATGGAGGAGAAGGGATTGCAGCGTGGCCATCCCCCCGGGGGTTGATTTCTTGCTTTCTGTCTCTCTGTCTCTCTGGCGAGCACATGCTCCCTATAGCGAGAAACCTCTAAAAAGAAAAAAAATTAAGCTTGTCAGCTTTCATGAATGCCACAACAGAGGTAGAAACACTACCTCTAAACTTCCTAAACTTTAGCCACCCGTAAACTTCTTTTCCTAGGGTGTTTGTCAGTGTCTCATATCATTGACATTCAGACTGGAGGTTTTGTTTGGTGCAGCTCTCTTCTGGACATCCACAAGGCTTCAGGAAATGTGTCTTATTTATTTGCCTCAGTTTTCTCCCAGGAGATAGGTTTGAGGCAAGCCGAACACAATAATATCCAGAGACTCCATGGGATTAAAAAGCACAGAATGTATGGAGAACAGCACCTATGACTCCTTTACCCTCCAGCCATCAGAGAACATAACTTAGTAAAAAATATTCTTTGTGTCATTAATACATCCTAAAGGAAATGGTACCCACATGTTGCTGGGTGTTGTAAGTGAGATTCCTAGAAGCAGAGTCTGGGGTGAGGATTCACAAGCATGTGTTTTATTGAGGGAGAGCTCTCAGAATAAACCTGTGAAAGAGGGAGAGTAGCAGGAAGGGTGCCAAAAAAGAGGATACTGCATCAAACAGGATAGACTCAGCCTTGACTTAACTTGATGCATTGAAGAGAGATCTCTTCTGTAGCTGAAATCATTCTCAGAATCACCTTTCTTTCTTTCCTTTTTTTTTTTTTTTTTGAGAAGATTTGTTTTTTTTTGTTTTTTGTTTTGTTTTGTTTTGTTTTTTGGCTCTAGGGCGCGTGCGCTCTCCAGACAGACAGGGAGAGAGAAAGTGAGAAATCACCCCCTGGGGGGATGGCTACGCTGCAGTCCTTTCTCTTCCATTCTCCTCTCGGGATCTTGGGCATGCACACATACGCGCCCAGCGTGAGTTTTAAGCCACTGGGTCCAGGACTCAAACCGCGGTCAACTACATGGGAGTCAAGGGAGATAGCCATTACTCTAACTGCTGGTCCCAGAATCACCTTTCTTGAGTCAAGGGTGCTCAGTCATTGTACATCCCCTGGGGCATGGTGGGGAGATATAGCATTCCAGGAGGCCCTAGTGACTTACGGTACTTCTGAAGAAAGAGTTCTAGATTTAGCTTCAGCACTCACAGGAGCTGGAATATGGTGATACCAGTCACTACAAGAGATCTGGGCTGTAGCAATGATAGCAACTACCTCAAACTTGCTCAGGACAAAAGCAATGAACACTTTTTTTTTTTTTTTTTTTTTTTTTTTTTCTGAGAGGTTTTTGCTATAGGGCGTGTGCGTTCGCCAGAAAGACAGAGAGAGACAGAGAAACAGAAAGCGAGAAATCACCCCCCGGGGGAATGGCCACGTCGCAATCCCTTCTCCTCCATTCTCCTCTTAGGATCTTGGGCACGCACACACACGTGCCTGGCGTGAGTTTAAGCCTCAGGGTCTGGGACTCGAACCGTGGTCAACTACATGGTAGTTCAGCGACATAGCCATTACGCTAACTGCTGGTCCTGCAATGAACACTTATTAAAGGTTACTGTGAGTAGGTGCTCTATGAAATGCTTCCGTATTCAGCTACTCATTTAATTCCTAGAACGACCCATAAAGACATTATTATCTCCCCTTATTTTCACTTGAATAATCTGAGCCTCAGGGGGGTATCCAGGAGTTCCAGAGGTTTGTAAAGTAATAAGCAATATAATCAGAATTTTAACCCATATCCCTGTTTCTTGATTTTGCTCCTCAAATCTTCCAGTCTCCATTGAGCTTTAAATTGCTTGCTAAGACAGTGACTCCTGTTTCAACATGTGAGTCCTCAGCCCTCAATGGGGAAGAGAAGGGAACATTATAGGAATCACCTATACAATAATCTTTTAAAGTCTATAGGGCCCTCACTCAGGCCTGTTTGCTTTCATTTATACAGTTGTGAATTTAGAAGTAAAAAAAAACCTTTTTAGATTCAAATAATCAGCTTGGAAGGTAGGTCATTTCCCCATCAAGTAGGGGAAATCTAGAGATTTGATATGAAAAGAGAAACAGTTTAATCATAGCAGCTTTTAAAATGAGCAATCTTAGACCATTCAGTGTAGAATACCTACAATTGTTCTTTAGTAGGTCCCTAGAGGGTCTATAAATTGCATCTTAGAATTATCTGACATTAGTTTACTTATTTTTTTAAAAGACTTTTATCAAATACCTATTATGTGTTCAATACTGTGTTAGAGATACAAAGATCATTAAGACGGTTCTTGTCCATAGAGTTTGCATCGTTAAAACTGCTTGAACACAGGAAAGCTGAAAAAGAAGAAAGAGACAAGAGCAAGCACTTATTGTAAGCAGGATGCTTTATCAAATTAACTGGCATAATAAAAATATGTAGCCTTATAAGTTCATGAAAAGATGTTCAATATCATTAGTTATCAGGAAATTAAATGAAAATTACCATGAAATACTACTGAACATGCTGTAGAGTGACTCATTTTAAAAGCAGACATTAGCAAGTGTTGGCAAGGACATGGAGCAACCAGAACGCTAATATGTGATTGATAGAAATGCAAAATGGTGCAACATTTTGGACATGTTGGAGTTTCTTATTCTTAAATATACACTTATTGTATGGCCTAGCCATTCTGCCCTTATGTATTTGCCCAGGAGAAACAAAACCATAGGGTCACAAAAAGATATGCAGTGAAGACAGCAGTTTTATTTGTAGTTCCAAACTGGAAAAACTCAAATGTCCATCAACTGGTAAATGGATAAAGAGATAGGGGTATATCCATGCAATGGAATATTGCTAACAGTTAAAGAAATGCCACTGAAACACACAATAATAGGTGTGATCTCAAGAACATCATGTTAAGTGAAAGAAGTGAAACACAAAAGAACACATACTGTATGATTCTATTTACATAAAATTCTAGGAAATACAAACTAAGCTATAATAGCAGAATGTGATGAATGGTTATGTGGGGGCCAGGTATGGGAGGGGTCTACAAGAAGGCACAGAGAAATGTTCGAGGGTGATGAACTTGTACCCTTTAAATGATTACAGTTTATTGTATATAAATTATATACCAATAAAGGTGATTTTTCAAAAGTACCTGGAAGCATGCCTACCCTATAACAAATGATCAATGAATGGTAGACTGAATGAAAAGAGTATGTATGAGGGGTCTTCAGAAAATGCATGGAACATATGTGTTATGGAAAAGCTATGCATGATATTTTTTGTACCAAAATAAACTCATACTTTAGTTCCATTTGTTGACAGAATTAACCAGCTCTGTAGAAATAATAATTAATGAAGTTTAATTCTAAGCACAGATTTGAGTGACTGACCCGGAGTGGAGACGAGTGTGTTTATCGGGATGCTGAGATACAGTGGTTCTTTTTATATAGTTTTGAGGACAGGAGAGTTGTCAATCAGCATAAGGAGTCCTTTACATTGATATAGCTCAAAAAGGTGGGATATCTGGAAAAGGAGACTTGTAGGTTATAGGTGAGTTTGAAATTCTTAGATTTGTAACTGATTAAAGAAAATCACAAATCTCTGTTCCTGGAAGAAATCAGCAAAAAAATAAGATTACTATGCATCATAAAAACACTAGGCCTGGGACAAGAAGTAGCATTCCACTATTGATGATCTGTTAATGTTCGTAGGTGTGACTCTCTCAGGCCCCCAGGAAACAATTTTGAAATAAGAAAAAGGTCAGAATTTTGTCCTCACATTTTTTCAACGAACTTTTTGTAGCCTCTTTGTAAGTGGACCATGATGTACCAACTTCTTGCCAGCCTCATTCCTCAGATAAGCCAGTTTTTCTCCCATGGGCAGCATAAGTACAGAAACAACTCCAGCTCCTCTTCTTGGTGGGCTCTTGGCTATAGAGAATGCGCTATCATGTCCTTCTTATTCTGGCATTCCGTGGCCCTGGTCAGACTTTCAAGGCCTGTCCTCTACACCAGGCTGAGTTAGGAAACTGTGTGTTCTCGGTGGTTCCTCCACATGGGTTTTATTCTGCCTGAAGGGATAATCACCAAGTTAGACTCAGCCTTCATTCACTTGAGTTTCTGTTTATTTTGGAGGTCCCCTTGGACCTGCAAAAGTTCAGTTCTTTGGCTAAATTAAGTCTGAGTTCAGAACTTCACAAGGTAGTCCCTGATTAAAATCCAATAAAATGTGACCAAGTGAAGATGGCACAAGAAGGATAACACATTTAAAAATAGCTCATCTTAATTCCTGGGTTCCACATTCTGCATCTGCTAAGATAAACAAGTGCAACTACTTGTTTCTTCTCAAGTTTAGAGTTGATTCTTATCTCTGGCTGTTCCAACCTGAAGCTGTGAGGACTCCTGGGGACCTTCCATAGCCACTGAACTAACCCCCTGGGAATCCTCAGTCCCTCTACTCTCCAGAGGTTCTTAGTGAAAGTCCAGTGAAGACTTTTGCTTTTAAATACATGGGATGAAGTACACAGAGTAACAAAAAGCATTTCAATTATATTAAAATTCAGTTACCAGTGTAGGGAGTAAACAATCTCTTGGTAGTGTAATCTATGGGCTTCTTTATTAGCACATTCAATAGCCAAATCCGATGGTGGACATAAAATCTACTGTCATATTGAGTTATCCATGAGCATAAATGTTACTTTGAGATACCTACCACACTATAATGGGCTATAAAATGCCCAACTGTTATTAGTAATAAAGTCTTAGAAATTGCTAATATTGTGTGGTGTATAGCCTACATTCATATTAGAAGGAATGTATTTTTCACTACCTTTCAGTTAGTGAAAAATAAATGTGTTTTGCTCATTCAGCTTCACAGATTCTCTAAATTCTATCAATTGACACCTTTAGGGTCTGAACAACCCAGATTAAGAAACCCTGGAGTTAAGACCAAGTTCCTCACTTGCTGGGTATTCCCACTGAGAAGAATTAGCTGTCACTGCTCCTGCAGCAGCATCACCTCTTTAAAAAAATACGGAGACTGAATTGTGGTGCAGCAGAGAACACATTCTGCAAAGCTGACCCACATGGGAAGGTTCCAAGTTCACATCCAGAAACCTCCCTGTGTATGCCAGGCATGTCCATGACCTGGGGCAGGCTGAGACCAGGGTTGAATCGCCACATCAGGACCCTTTTATGGGTGCTATCTCTCTATATATATCTCTCCCTCTTTGTCTCTCTGCCTCTCTCTGTCTCTCTTGCTCATGGAAGAAATGAATAAATAAAGTTTTAAAAAACAAAATGAGACAATATTTCAGATATAAAAAAATGGCTGGGTCCTTGGTAAAGAGATAACACACTGCTCAAGAGAAGCTGGATTCACATGGTGACTGCAGTTTGAATCCCTGCCCTGGTCAGCCTGAAACTTGCAGGGCACATGTATGCATGCCCAACATCCAGTGCACTGGAAGAAAGAGATCACAGCCTGACTGGACCCTGTATCTGCGGAATCTCTCTCTCTCCCCACTCCTGTGTATGCACATGTATCCTAAGATGAATAAAAAGAGAGAAAACATATAGAGAATAATATCATGAATAGCCACATACCCATCACCCACCTAAGAGATAAACTATTTGAAAATATATTTTGAAAATCTCTGCAGACATTTCACTATTTACAGTTGCATTCTGGTCCCTGCCTCTATTTAGAAGTGAGTGTTTGTGATTCCCATACATATATTCATGCTTTTACCATAAGTGTATGTGCATATAAACACAAGTGTCAGCTGCATGTTTTAAAACTTGGTACAAGCAACAGTGCATTGCGTGCCTTTTTCTCCCTTGACATTACGTTAGTGAAATTGTTCCATGGCAATATATGGGATTCTCATTCACTTATTTTCAGTGTTGCATGGCACCCTGTTGTGTGACTCTCACACACTATTCTGCCGATGGATTGCTTCCAGTTTTTCAACATGACAGTGCTTCACTGAACATCCTGTATTTCCTGGTCAGATGAGTTTCTCTAGTGGTGGAATGGCTGGGTGTGCTATCAGGTATGTGTGCCCTTGGTTTTTGCGGGTTCCAGCTGTCCTCCAGCATGGCTATGCAGACAGATCTGCACTCTGACCAGCAGGAGATGTGAGTTCCTGTTGCTCTACATTGTCATCAGTACATGGTATTGTCAGGATTTTTAATATCTGCAGTTTGACGATGTGAAATGGTATCTGAGCATGCTTTTAACTTGTATATCCTTGGTTAGTTATTGGCTGTAGTGAAATAAATGGCGTCTCTCAAAGATAACAGATCCTAATCCTTAGGATCTGTAAATATTATGTTATAGGTAAGTTAGTTTTCAGATGTGCTTAAATTAAGGATCTTGAGATGAAGAGGTTACCTTGGGTTATCTGGGTTGGATCATAATACCATCACAAGTATTCTTTTAGGACAGACACAGAGAAAATGGGGGCCAGCAGGTGGCATGGTGGTTAAGGCACCGGACTCCCACAGGGCAGTGATTCAAGTCCCAGACTTTGGCAGCTTGCTTTCTCACTCCTTCCCCCCACCCCCTTCTCTCGCTCGCTCTCTCTGATAGGTGCACAAGCCCTGTAACAAATTTCAAAATAATAATGATAAATGAAATGAAATAAAGAATTCTTTAAAAAAGAGAAGGGGAGAGAGAAAGGCAGAAGGAGATTAGATGCACACAGAGAAAAGGGATACAAAAATGGAGGCAGAGACTAGAACGATACAGTCACAAGCCAAGGAATGCTGGTGCCCCAGAAACTGGAAAAGATAAGGAACAGATTTTCCCTGTCAACCTAAATAATAGAGAAAGACTCTAAAAAAGAAATGATGTTTATTCAGGAATAGGCATTGCAATTCAGGATATGCTTGCCGTAGTAAATTACAGATGAATTCAGGGACGTAAGATAAGGCAAGGGCTTTTAAAAGAAAAATGAGGAATTACATACATTGCTTTAGAACAATTACCCTCAGTAATCAAGATCAGTGATGGATGGAAACAGTTTCTGGACAAATGTCTTTGCAGGTGTTTTTTGTGTAAGGTTGCAATGGCCTTTTGCAAAGTTGTTGTTCTAGCTGTCATTGTGGATTTTATTATTACACAGATGTGGATGAGATTCCCTCACTTCATGGCCTTCCCCTACTCTATCTATCTATCTATCTATCTATCTATCTATCTATCTATCTATCTATCTATCATCTATCTCTGTCTGTCTGTCTCTCATCTATTTATTCTATCTATCCATCTATCATTCATCTATCTACCAACTATCTATCTATATCTATTCTATCATTCATCTATCTATCATCTATCTATCCATCCATCTATCATATTCTATCTATTGTCTGTCTATCAATCATCTATCTACCGATCTGTCTATGTATCATCTGTTTATTTATATGTTGGGGTTTTGACACAAGTTGACACAAGTGAGTCTGTTCTGATTCTGATAACTTTCACATCCGGAGAGACCTGTTGGGGGCGGCACATGGCTCTGCTGAGGCCTTGGTTTTGGACTAATATCCTTCAGAACTCTGAGAGTATAAAATGCAGGGGTTTTGGTTTTGTTTTACATTTTTTGAATTTACATTTAATCACTGTACATAGTTACAGTGTACAGCGTGTTTTTTCCCAGCTTGAATAAATTGGTGGCAATTTGGTTCAGTAGTCCAGGAAATAAATTCATAATCAATGGATGGTTCCAGCTTCTGTTTACAAGTTTATCAGACATTTGGAAAGTCTGTTATGTGGCTTGTTTATTTACATACTTTTTCCTTTTTTTTTCTCTATTAATTGACTGTAAGATAGATGTCCATATCCTGGGTATAAATTTTTTGTTGGTATTATGTTTTTTCTATGAGTTGTATTTTCTTTCCTTTTTTTTGATGGTGGTTTTTGATACACAGCAGGTTTAAAACCTTAGTCAAATGTGTCATTTCTTTTCCTTTAAGGCTTGTGCTCTTTTTTTGAACAGTTCCTGAGATTGGAGACTCATACAAAGGGATGTCAAATATTCATGGAAAAAGAGAATTAAATAAGAATGTATTTGGTGCAAAGCAGTTTTGAAATTCATGTCTAGTTTTTTATGATACACATTTTCCATGAAGTTTTTGAAGGACTCCCACCACCACCACCACTACTCCCCCTTCCTCCGCCCCAGGTTTCTCCTCCCCCCATCCTGGCTCCTCCATGTATATCCTGCTGTTGTCTTCTAAGCATCTCCTGCTCTTGAGGAACGAAGTAAGCCCTTGTCTTTTCAGTGAGAGATGCCACACTTCAGATAATTGCAAAGTCAAATAGACATTCCAAGGAACCCACTTGAAGGTGTTGGACTGGGAGCTGGTGTTGGCTCCCTCCTTCAAATCTTGATTTTTGTCATAATAGCCATGCTAATTATTTTGATGCTGAATTTTCATAGATAGCCATTTCTGTACTTCTTAATTATCACTTTCCACTTTTCAGTTTAGTTACCACCTAAGTTCTGATCCCACTAAGGCAGTTTTGCCCCATGAGCTCAGCTAGTTCTTCCTCCTACTCTAACAATGTCATCATTTCCATGTGATTATTATTTGCAGTGCCTTAAATGCCAGCTTTGATAATTTTCTTTTTTTTTTTTGTTAAGGATTTATACTTTATTATTTTTTTAGTTTGCTATGGGTGTGTGCTTGCCGAAGATATAGAGATAGAGACACAGAGAGAGAAAGCAAGAAATCACATTCCAGGGATGATGACCATGCTGCAGTCCCTTCTTCTCCAGTTCCTCTCAGGAATGTGGGCACGCAAAAACACTGGGCATGTCCTCAAGCCAGCAAGTCCAGGACTCAAACCGCATATCAGCCCTGTGGGATCTAGCTACTCCACTCTTCATGCCATCTGGCAGCCCCAAAGAGACCCCAGCACACTGAGCCAGATTCTTTTTATATAGCTAGATGTCTATATTGCATGTCTTTTTAGTTTTTTGCTATAGGGTACGTGTGCTAGATGGGGGAGAGAAAGGGAGAAAGCATCCCCTATAGTATCCCCTATAGAGCACCCACGCATATGCATCTGCCATGTTTATCAAGCCTTCAGGTCTGGGACTTAAACCTGCCATTTGGCTATGTGAGATCCAGTGCCTTAACTGCCATGCTACCTGATGGCCCAATGGTTTTGTTTATGGGTTTTTGTTTTTCTCAATAATCCTGACCTGAGGTCATGACCTCCAATATCTTCCAGGATGAATTAGGTGGCGTAAAAGCAAGAGGCAGGTGTGTGTCCTCAGGGATAGCTGCACAGGGGCAGGTCTTGTCCCAAATCCAGAATTGACTACGCACATCCTACCTGGGCTGTGGGCTCTGTGGCCTGTTACAGACCAACATGTGAACTTCGGTTTAATTTTGGGAAAAAAGGAGATGTAGAATCTCTAGCAAATAAAATGATTCCTTCTGATTTTTTTCACAGCCCTGA
The DNA here is from genome assembly GCA_026018925.1 of Tupaia tana. NCBI lineage: Eukaryota > Metazoa > Chordata > Mammalia > Scandentia > Tupaiidae > Tupaia > Tupaia tana. The sequence continues at coordinate 53,283,191 of JAKSZU010000015.1, forward strand.
CCAAGTCATTAATTGCTTTGTGTCTTTCTTGAGCTTTCAAATGGAATTTCAGACTGGCTCATCTCAAAGGCCCCCTTCAGATTCTAAAAGTGTCTAGCAACACTTAAGAAAGTCAGAGATGTCCAGGTTCATAGCTTTATACCTTCTTCTTCATTTAAAAACTTGTAGTGCAGTACACAGAATGTAAAACTTGCCATCCTAACCATGTTAAGATGTACAATTCAGTGGCTTGTAGTGCATTCACACCGTTGTTCAGTCTTTGTCTCTATCTAGCTCCAGAACACTTCCATCACTCAAAACATGCCTCATGCTCATTATCAGCCATTCCCCACTCTGCTGTCCTCTCAGCCTGGCAAGTGTCAGCCTATGTTCTGTCTCTATGAATTTGCCTATTCTGGATATCTTATATAAATGGAGTTACATAATATATGACCTTCTGTGGCTGGCTTATTTCACTTAGCACTATGTTTTCAAGACTCATCCATGTTGTAGTAGGTATAAATATATCATTCATTATTATGACTGGATAATATACCATTGAGTAGGTATATCGCATTTTGTTTACTCATCAGAAAACAAAATGAGTACTTCCACCTTATGCCTGCTGTAAATAGTGCTGCTGTAAACATATGTGCACAAGTTTTTGTTTGAACACCTGAAGTTAATTCTGTTGGGCATATACCCAAAAGTTAAATTGTGAGGTATGTGGTAATTCTATATTTAATTTATTGAGGAACCACCAAATTATTTTCCACCATTTGTATCTTTCTTTTTCTTTTTGGCTTATTTATTTATTACTTGAGTGTGTTTGTGTGTGTGTGTGTGTGTGTGTGCATGAGAGAGCACTCCAGTGGAATCTTGACTCTATGATCTGCTTAATCATGGGCACATGCATGATCAGCATACTAGGGAGGCCTCTGGACTTGAACCAGGGACCTTCCTATGTGGGCTGGCCTCACACGGCCTACCACTTTACCACTGTGCTACTGTTTCACCTCACTATTTGTATCTTTCCTGATGTTTTGTCTCCCTAATTAAAAATAGAAAATAACTTTGTTCTTTCAAACTGCCCTTGTTCTAAGATGCTTCTGTCTCTATAACCATCTGTCGTCGGTGCCCTCCCAGAAACTTCAGAAGACATTTGCTATGAACAGCCCGCAACGTGCTCTAGCTGTCTCTCCCCACTGAGGGAGCCATCCTGGGAGTTCCCCAAAGAAAGCCTGTGAACCCTTACTGCTACTGATTCACATGGACATCCACATGCAGTGGGCAAGAAGCAGCTCTTCTAGATCCTCATGTGACGGGAGGTGGGCAAAGCCAGGAGAACATGTCCCCAACCCAGGAAAGGTGGCAGTAGAATGCAAGGCACCTCCATAGAGTACTGTCATTCCAGTGACTCCCTGCTTCTTAAGAGCATGTCCCCAGCAGCCCCATGTGCTTTAGCCACATTAAAGAGTGTAGACGGTCACCCAATGGCCTGCAGAAGAGGAATGCATCTCCTTCAGCAGTGGTGGGTGTCCTGATTCTGCTTTCTGACTATTTGGAGACAGGACTGGTGCCCCAGGGGTGGCGCAAAAGGATTGTTTGGGATGTGATCCTAGTAAATGTCCACAGGAGATAGAACTGCTAAGGACAGCAGGGGCTAAGCTCCAGAGAGGATCTTGAAGAAGACAGTATAGAACCGTCACTGTTGAGCCACTGAGAGGTGAGGAAGGTGGGGTATTATTAATCCCTCAAATTCCATCCTGTGTTTGTTGAGCATCATTCCTGGTATGTAAACTTTCCAGCATTTCCAGCTTGCATATGTAGAGACTGAACATCCTCCTGGGTCCAGAAAACACCCACGGGCAGAGATGCAAGAGATCATAAGTGTGGATGAGACTTTCTGTGGAAACCTCAAAGGTGGTAACAACACTGTTTGCTACTGGAAAGGGACATAGAAGAGGAATTTCACAGATTCTGCTGAGAAGGAGTCAGTATATATTGATATATCTCGGGTCTGTAATGAAATCATGTGTTCGAAGTCAGACATGAATGAAAAGGTCTTACCTTCTCAACATGTGAATGTCTTAACTGATCCTGTCTATGTTGCTATGGGTGCAAAAATCTCAGCATCTAAATCTGAATGTCTCAACATCTGGATCTGTGACTATCTTAGTACCCCAACTTGCAGATATCCCTGTATCTATCTCAGTATGCAATTGACATGTCAATGTTTCAACATTCCAACATGCAAATGCCACAATATCGGAACCTCTGAATAATATCCCAATATTTCAATATGCAAGTGTGTGTCAACATGCAGACTTCCCTGCATTTGAACTTGTGAATATATCAATGCTTCAATATGCAGATGTCACTGTATTTAACATGTGGATTTTACAGCATGTGAACCCGCTAATGTCTCAACATGTTAATATGCAAATGTTTTGACATCTCAAGGTGTGATTGACAACATCTCCACATGCAGTATCTTGAACATGAATGTCCCAATACCACAACTCCTAAAACTACAATGAGTGTATTGTCTTCCTTCCAAATTCAGTTCTTCCAGACCTTATTGAAATATTAAGACAGAGAAATTTTATTTCCTGTAGAGATACTATTCTTTTGCAGATCAGCATTGGGTCTTACAAGCTGAGTGATACCTAGTCAAACTTTGTAACATTCCAGTGGCCTGGCACTTCATTTATATGGAAATCAGGCTGCTGGCTATCTCAGAAGCAGAAGTTCCATCCTTCTTGGGGTGGGGTGGGGGCAGGGAAAGACCAGCCCAAGGCTCTTGCACTTTCCTGAAAGTGCCTTTGGAATAACTCTCATGATCCTACGCAGATAATTATGGATAGGATGAGGTTATAGATTAGAAACAGAAACTCTAACACTGCAGAAGAAGAAGAAAGATGTGTAGAGAGTGTAAGAGTGGGAATCACTAGGACGAGGCCTAGGGAACTTTCTAGAGCATGGTAAAGGTTTATTTCTTTTTTTTTAAATTATTTATTTAATTTTATTTATTCATTTATTTATTTTAATTTGACCAGAGAGAGATACACAGAGAGAGAGAGGGAAAGTGAGAAAGCAAGCCACCAGGTCCGGTACTCAAACCGTGGTCGGCCATGTGGGAGTGTCCAGCACCTTAACCACCATGCCACCTGCTGGTCCCAAAGGTTTGTTTCTAGTTAGGGCTTCAGGTTATACAGGTGTATTCATTTGCTAAAACTCAGTAATGTTCACTTCAGATTTGTACATTTTACTATGTTTTTAAATTGCATCTCAAAAAAAATATTGTAAATAAATTTGATGTAATATGCTTACTGAAGTATTCAGGGAGAAGTATGTAGATGTCTGAAATGTACTTTTGAATGCATCTTTTGTTTGTTTTTTGCCATAAGGTTCCTGCGTTCACTGAAGGGAGACAGAGAGAGTGAAAGTGAGAAATCACCCTCCTGGGAGTTGACCATGGCCCCTTCTCCTCCATTCTCCTTTCGAGATTTTGGGCATGCATACACACACATGCCTAAAGTGATTTTCAAGCTGCCAAGTCTAGGACTTGAACTACAGTCAACCATGTGGGAGTCCATTGCCTTAATCACCATACCACCTTCTGGCCCTGAATGCATTTTTGAAAAGATATTGGACATGGTGGTATGCACCTATAATCTCTGCCACTGGAGGCTGAGGCAGGAGGATCAAAAGTTTGAGGCCAACCTGGGCTAGTATAGCAAGACCATGTTTCTTTAAAAAGAAGAAAGAAGAAAAGAAAAAGATAGATTGATAGATGATTAGATGAGTTGATGTGTAACAAAACAAGTGTTTTTCAGTGTTACGGTAGAGCCTAGATAGCTGGTAACATTTTTCAATTTTTCTAATCCTTTGGAAAATTTCCTAATAAAATATTCCAGGAAAAAAATAGGTTGGGAAAACTAACAAGTCTAGCCATTAGAGGCTGCTCTGCTCACATCACAGACTCTGATAACATCACCCAATTCGTTCTCACTTTCATGCCTGATACTTATTAATGTCCCAGGTTATTTTTAGAAATTTTAAATTCTCTTCATGTGTATTTAAGACAGCAAAAAAGAACATAATTACTGGTGGAAATTTTCCATTAAGAATCTCTGCATTAAAAAAAAAAAAGTTGGCTCTTAATTAGGGAAGAGCATAAGATACCTGGAAAATTGCACTTAAGTGAAGTCTTGCATTCCCTGATAATGCAGATACAGGGGATGTCATTTTAATGAGCATTTCTAATTAGTGGATAATCATATCACCTTACCTGTAACTTGGTCTAGTCATTTTCAGGGCGTTTTTTACATGTATCATTTCAAGGTCTTAGAGAAAGGGGTTTTGAGTTAGAGTCACATAAGTTGGAATTCTAGTCCAACCACTTGGAAGGCATGTGACTGTGAAGACACATCTTGATTTGTTTGAGCTCAGGGCTTTCATGTGTCAGATGGAAATTATGTCACCTGAAATACAGGCTTCTTGTAAGAAGTGAATAATTGAGGCACTGCCCTGAAAGGGCCTGGCACATAGTAGGTTCTTAATCAGGCAATGTTCTAAGCCTGGATTTCTTTCTGGCAATCACCAAGACACTTGTGTGAAAGTGGAGAATAAAATTGTTTTATCATTTCCCAGAAGAAATGCTGGTGTTTGGAGAACTTTTGTTGTCTGCAGACTCCAACTATATGAGTTTCCCAAGGTAGATAGAAGATTTGAACCCACGTCTCTGAGTCCACTGCTATTTGTACTGCAGCTAATCTTTGTCCCAAGTGTGATGGGACAAGTCATGAAAGCAAAACGAGGGAGTGCAAAGATGAACTGAACTGGAATCTCCTGATTCAGGCTCAGGGCAAAAATGATGTCACCTCATACTGTTGAGTGCCACGAAGAGTCTTGTTAAAAAGTATTCACATCGATGGCAGGACGACAAAAATGCAGGTGCCATTACTCATTGAATTTGCTGTGACCTTTTCAAAAATGGTTAAACATTTGGCTTTGACATGTGTAAAACTTGGACTACAACTGCCGACAGTTTGGAGTCACACTGCAGGCACTGACAGATGTCGTCCCAGCCCTGAGCTCCCCAGGTTTGAGGAAGGCTCCCTCATTTGCATGTCCTGCTGCTTTGCACTCCATGTCTCCAGGCACCAAACACTGATGAGAAAGCATGGGTCACATGGGGGCTAGGAATGGGTCAGTAGGGTAGCAATGGCCTTTCAAATGGTCCTGGGTCCTTTTTTAAATACACTGTCCTTTTCTTCTCTTCTTTGGCCAAAGCTCAGAGTTTCCAAGCACAGCAAATGAAGCCCAGTTGTGTTATTTACCAAACCATTCCCCTGGGACACTGCATCTGTGTGCCACAGTGCTGTCTGTTGGGCCGCTTTATAGCAGATACCCAAGTTTTAATGAAGGTTTGCCTGGCTGCTTTGGTTCTTCATCCAGAATTGGCTACCAGCCTTGTTTGCAACATAAAGAAAGAAAATAAAACGTCCATTTGAGAATACTGTGAGCTGATTGAGTGTTCTATCAATGCCGAAAGGGAGAGCCTGGAGGACAGCATGTGTCTGGCTGGGGATGCCCATTCTGGGTGCGTTGTGGCATGACAGAGACCATGGAAGGAACAGAATACACTCAGACCAACCCCGGGAGAGCAGCTATGGCCAAAGAACACACATCCTCATGTAGCTTATTGTTTTTAGAGCATGCTAGAGAATTACAACAGACTGTTTGGAGCCTTAACAATCGCTTATTTTGTATTAGATGTTTAAAAAGGAAAAAAAAATAGGAAAGGATTTTTTTCTTTGCATGTTACACATATGCCAGGAAAAATAGTTCCTGGAGAATGAAAACAACTTGAGGGTCAGTTTGCAATTTGAGAGGGGCTGTTGGGCCCAGTTGCAAAGATGCCGTTTTCTTTGGAGAGTGAGACCAAGTGTCCAGGGAGGAACTAGATTTGATCAGGTAGATGGGCTCGACATTGAATGGTCCCCTGTCTTTAGGGAGGGCCCAGCTTGGTCTTCAATGGGAGCAGCAGGTGCAGTAATGAATTCACTTCTGGCTGGTAGGGATCTGGGCTTCTGAACAACTAGTGTCCCAAACCTAACAGGATAGAGCTGTGATATTCTGTCACTTGGCCTGCTGTCCCCACATAGCTCTCAACTTCCTCAAAAGCTATTAACTTTTAACCACACATGGTCTCAGCACCTCTGGTCAGTGCCGTCTTTGCACAGTCAAGAACTGGCCAACCGAGCAGCTATAGGGGACTAGGTATGGAATAGCATCAGGAGAGATAAAAAGAAGATAGTAGCAGGAAAAGCCTAGTGTTCAAGTCCAGGCAGGGCCACTTCAGGTCATCCCCCTGTAGACCACAGCAAGGGCTCGTGGGGCCCTGTGTGCCTTGTTCTTTGGGCATGACACTTCTGTGTGCTCCTCCGTGGAGTCATGAAGCTTTGGTGTGCTGACAGATGTAGTTCTGTGAGGCCTTGTGCTTGGCACCAATGACAAACAAGAACAAGGATGCTTCCCTAACTGCCCACTTCCCTCAAGCCAACTCCTGGGGATGATAGGAGTCATTAAAGCAGGGTTTTCCAAGGTTCTGGAACTGGCAGGCTCAGCTTCTGCTGGGGGCTTGTGAAAAAGGAATATTCTCAACACCCTCTACTACCACCACCACCACACACACACACACACACACACACACACACCTACTGACACAGGAACTATGGGGTTAAACCTGAGAATCTGAGTTTTCACAAGCTCTCAGGTGAGCCTGATTAGCTCTGCTGGTTCCAGTTCCACAGCTAGAGAGGGCCCATGTAGAAAACGGACGGGGTAGGGATTCCATGGCGGGGTATTTCTTTAGTCTCTTTTGTATTCTACACTCTTATTGTCTCTAGCAGAGTTTCTCTACGGGAGGGCATTTAGGAGAATCTGAGGTAGTGATCTGGCTGTAATGTGATGCTAGGGGATTTTTTTTTAAGTTGTTATACAGAAAAGCATACGATTATTACTTAAATTATATGTTATAGATGAATAAAAATGGTAAAGTTTTTCTAACGATACATTTGTTCTAACTATAGATAGGAGTGAGAAAATGTCAGTGGTTCATTTCCAAAGCTATTATTAGTAACTGTGGTCTAGGCTACCCCTGCAACCCCAGCACCCTCTGCCTTTCTTTGAGGCTCCATAACTGACATATCCAATAGCAAAGGTTATTTAGTCCCTGGTTCAGGACACTGCCCTGTGAAAATGAAACCCCCTTTCACACCTCCTTTTTTTTTCTTTCTGATGTTTCCCTGACATGTGGGTCCAGGTATTATTTATTATCTGGTTTTTTTTCCCCTTGCCTCCAGGCAAAGACTATATTTAAGCCAATTCAAACTTTGCAAGTCTTAAAAATAACTCTTCTTTTGCTAATCCCTTCCAGGTTTGGCAGAGGCTTCCTTGGAACAGGAAATCTATCGTTTTCTACCTGCCCAGCCTTCGTCATGTACTTGCCCCATGTTCTTTCTTACTTTTTCAGGCTTTTAAGATACAGTTTGACAAGGTCGATTTTTTGTTGAAGGCTGTGGTTGAGCATGAGGAAGAGGATGAGAGAAGGCGGTTCTGTTTTCCTCTCCCATTGCTAAGGGTTCTGATTTTCAATACCAAATATTAACTTCTTCCTATTTAAAAAATCTTTTTCTTTCTTGCATGAGTGAGAGAGACAGACAGCGCCCCCAAAAAGCTGCACATGCTGCAATCTACCCCCAGCTTCAGTCAGCTCCAGATTGTGGGGGTCTCTGGATATGAACCTGGAACCTTCCCAGGTGGGTCGGCCTTGAATTACTGCAGCACCACCATTTAGTCCCAAAACTCATTTCTTTAAGAGTAAAATAATCACTATGGCCCTTCATCAGTCTTTATGGCTTGAGTGAGTTCATTCTAATTGTTCTTAAATGTCATCCCAGCTTTCTGGATGTGAAAGTTCCTGTGACTGTTTTAAAAAGCCAGCAGGTGGCATGGTGTTTAAGGCAGCTGTATTCCCACATGGCTGACCACAGTTCAAGTCCTAGACCTGGTGGCCTGAAAATCATACCAGTCATGTATGCATGCATGCACAAAATCTTGACAGGAGGGTGGAGGAAAAGGATTGTGGCATGGTCATCCCCTCTCACTTTCCCCTCTCTCTGTATTTCTCTATTTCTCTCTCACGCTCCCCTCTCTAGTGAGTGCATGCACCCGATGGCAAGACCTAAAAAAGAACAACCTTTAAATACTGAATTTCCAGGGCATACACTAGCTGATAATCATCTTCAAAGTGAATTGCTTTCACACTGAAAGAAGGCCTTTGCAGAATTTTCTCTTTGTAGTTCTTCCATTTAGTGGGTTTCTGAGCACAATGAAGGTTCCAGCTTTTCTTCTCCATTACTCCCCATCAACTCCTCATCATTAGAGTTTATCCTAAACCTTTTTCCTGTCCTCTAAAATCTCTGCACCAGTTAAACCCTCCATCTTTTCAAGGGGCTTCCCCAAACCATGCTTCTCTCTTCATAAGACCCTGAGTAACTGTGAGCAAGAATCTTTGGTCACAGAGAGACCTTTGATAGAATTAAATTTACTTTGTTCAAAGTTAAGGGGGCTCAGCTCTGATGGTGCCTGCTGCTAAGATTGTGCTCCACCCCTGGGGTGACATGAGAGACCTGGGTGTGATTTCTGGTCCAACCTAAAGGCCGAGCATAATGGTGTGTACCTGAAATTTCAGCGACTTGAGAGACTGAGGTGAAGGGTTGAGACTTCAAGGCTGTCCTGGGCAACATACTTAGACCCTGTCTGAAAGGATCAGGTATGGTGGCATGTACCTGCAGTCCCACCTGGGAGGTTGAAGAAGAAAGTAAGGCCTAGCAATTGGGTACCGTATGGAGGAGAATGTTTCAACCTATTGATAAATGAATAATAGAAAAGATTTGGAAGGCAAAGGATCACCAAAAGAAAGATAAGGGTCAAATAATCTCCCACATCCCTGTCCCCAGATTGTCAAACCCTACAGCCACCACCATCCCTGAGTATGAATGGATTTAGCAATTTGGGGAGTCCTTGAATGGCTCTCTCGAAGCTTTCTCTGCTTTGACATAGATGTAGCAGTTGGCCAGCCCTACAATCCAGTAGAACACACAATGACAGAAGTAGTCCTTGCAATGTTTGGTAGGATAGCCACTGATCACTATGTCTACCAAACACCTAACAAGTGGCTAGTATGGCTGATAAACTAAATTTTGAATGTTATTCAGTTCACATTTAAATTTAAATGGCCACATGAGCTAGTGGCTACTGAGGTGAACAGAGCAGAGCTGACAGGAAGGAAAGGGAGTTAGGGAGTTGCCTGAGCAATGTCTGCTCTTCCTCAGGCGCCAAATCATTTCTCTGGACAGTGGTCTCAAGGAGCAGATCAGCTCCCCAAAGAGGAGTTTCTATCCCGTTTTAAATCTGGAAGCCGAGAAATAAAAAAAGAATTGTTTTGCAAAGAAATGAAGATAATTGAGGCTTGAAATTTTCACTGAGGTGAAACAGTCTTTGTTATGAATACAATATGCTTGGGATAAAAAGAGCTGGCTACAAAGAAAGTCCTGCCTTTTATTTTTCTTTCCCTCTTTTTCCCCCTTGCTTCATGTGCTAGGGACAAATTGCAGAAAAATCTGTGAGTGTCCAGGGACTTTCCTTTCCCAGGAAAAGGGTGAGCAGTTGTCTACCAGGTGCCCAGGGTCTCAGACCAGCTGTGGTCTGCCTGCCTTCTGTTTCATTGTCATTGGTGGAACCACACCTTATTTGAGACAGAAGAAGAAGATAAGTTGGAGGATAGGAGCTGTGGTCTCTCTGCAGCTCCATCTCCCTGCTGCTCACCCTGCAATCTGGCCCATCCTTACTGGAGCGGATGTTCCAATGGAAGAAGATGATAGAATGGAAATCAGTTGATTTTGTCCCTTGTTGGTCAGGTTCTTCTGGAAGATCATAGGTAGCCCTGTGCCCAGTATTATTGGCATTTGTGTTTCAGTCATTTTTTTCTGAGAAAACAGTTTCTATTTTGGAATGTTCCTTGGAAATGATCAGCCAGCAGCCATCACTGGGTGAAATAAATTAAGAGACTCTCTGTTTCACGCTATGAGCTTCAAAGAAGGGTCATTTATTACCACAGAACACACAGTACCATGGAATTGGAAAGATCAAATGTATAGTCTTGAAATGAATGGCAGTGAAGGACAGTTATTGAAGTGTTAAATTTTAGTAAAGGCTAGAAATGTGGGAGCATGTATATGTATGTGCATATGCACATTTAGTTAACCCATTGGTGGTGATCAGTGAGGCAAAACTATTTGTCTCACTGACAAATATTTATTCTTTGATGGGAAGAGAGAGAACCCTTTATAAGGTCTCACACCAAAATCCTTTGCCCAGCCTTCCCAACCAGTCCAGGATCATGGGCACATGCATGTGCCTGGCATGTGCAGGCCGATCTGGGAGCCAGATCTGTGATCACCCATATGGAGCCAGCATCACTGAGTGCACTACTGCTGTGCCACCAGACTAGCTTCTTTTGATAGAGGGATGTTAGATTCCTTTTCATCTGAGAACTGTCATGGCTGTTGTCTCTACTGAGCACAGTAATTGGCAATGCCAGTAGATGGTGGCTCTACTGGCAGCACTCTCCAGCCTGGCCCTGACTTGGGAGCCTGCCATGCTCACCTGCTGGTTAGCTCCTCCAGCAGTGAGCCACTGCATTCACCCAGGGCTGGGCATCGGTCTTCTCTTTGGGTGCTCGATGGGGACCGCCCCCCTTCCCTTTGCAAGCCCAAAGCCATCTGCTTCCCCTTTTCTTTGGACCAAGCGGCCATGATAGCTGTTGACCCCAATATCCAGCAGTGTAGCCAAGTAATACTTTAGTAATTACAGGCAGTGGCCAGATGGTGGTACAGTGGCAGCACGACTGGACCTGCATGGGAAGGTCCTCGGTTCAGAGCCTGAGACCTCTCTGTATGCATACCCATGATCCAGGCTGACGGAGAGGCTGCTGGTGGATCTTGGTGTGAGGAGCTTGTTAAGGGCACTTGTTTCTCTCTATCTCTGTCTTGTGGAAGAAATAAATAATATGTACATTCTAGGTATGCATGATGCCTGGAAAGCTGGGGAAGGGGAATGATCATAACATAAGACCCTGTTGAAGATATTTCTCTCTCTTTCTCTCTCTCTCATGAAAGAAATAAGTTTTTCTTAAAAAGAGAAAGAAATGCTTCATGATTTTAAGCTGGGCAGTCTGTTGATTGGAGTTTCCTTTTAAGGGATCCCAGCCAGATCCCTGCCTTCTTTTGCAAAGGTCGGAGAATTTACTTGTTACTTTTTAAATCATCCTGCTGTGCCAAGTTTTCAGGACACTATAAATCCCTCCTCTTCCAAATCAGATGGAGTAAAATATTCCTGCCAGCTTTGCTCAGCAGGAGGAACAGGAGGTGTCAGGCCTCTGAACCACAGACTAAAGTTCAGGTCAAGGAAACACCTTGGCAACATCTCACTGCAGTGTGACCCTGGTTGCTCCAAAGAAGAAACACGACTCTCACATTAGGCCATCCTTAGGCTGTTGGCAGCCTGTAAGTCACGGGTAAGTCATGGTGGCTCCTATCCTTTGGCACAGGCTTGAGCCAAATGAGCAGACCCTTTTTTAAAATTTTTAAAAATTCAATTATGTTATTTAACTTATTTAATTTCTTTCCTTCTTTTTTCTTTCTTTCTTTTTTTCTTTCTTCCTTTCCTTCCTCTTTCCTTCCTTCCTCTTTCCTTCCTTCCTTCCTTCCTTCCTTCCTTCCTTCCTTCCTTTCTTCCTTCCTTCCTTCCTTTCTTCCTCTCTTTCTCTTTCTTTCTTTCTTTCTTTCTTTCTTTCTTTCTTTCTTTCTTTCTTTCTTTCTCTCTTTTTTTCTTTCTTTCTTCTTTCTTCCTTTCTTTACCAGAGCAGGGGAGACAGAGAGAGAGAGACAGTGAGAAAGCAAGCCACCAGGCCCGGGACTCAAACCGTGGTCGGTCATGTGGGAGTCTAATGCCTTTAACCACGACGCCACCTACTGGGCCCAGTTTAACTCACACTTGGTGATGATGAAGTGGAATCAATGATATCAATGCACTAGAGCCTGGGCTTTCCTCCCTCTTTCCTGGGCCCTTGCCTTTCATTGTGTGGGTTTCTCCCAGAAGCAAAACCTAATCAAGGATTTGCACATGGGGGCTCTGAGAAGTGAACCAGGGAAGGGAAATGTTCTAGACCGTTCTGTTGCTAATAGAAAATACCCGAATCTGGGTCATTTATGAAAACAGTTTTATTCAGCTCATGGCTTGGAGGTGCAGGATCCAGTGACCAGCACAGGATCCCCAGCTGGTGGGGTCTTACAGGTCCCCAAGCATCACATCAGGAGGGCAGGAGTAGAGGAGCCATGTCCATGAGGATCTCTCTTGTTTTCATTCCCTCCTGAACCAGGAATTAGTCATAGGGGCCCCTCTCTCCACCGGATCACACCCAGAGGCCCCACGTTTTAGCATCGTTATGAGCTGAAGTTTCATTTTAATACTTTCACAATGAAGTGTCAATGCACAAATTTGGGGGGTTAGGGGGGTTGGAAGAGGAGGGACTTAGCTTACAGGAAGGAGGAAGCCCTAGGAGCAACTTGGTTGAGATCAGCCCTGCCTGGGGATTCTGGATTCCACAGAAGGTGGACTTCAGCATTCCCTCATCCCCAGAGTACAGAGCAGGGGTAGCCTGTGCACCTTTCAGTACTCTCTGGTTGAGGGCTGCTGGGAGATGGTGGCAGGGGTGGTGGTAATTCCAGGCATCGCATATTTGGGCAGAGGGATGCCAGGGTTCATAGATGGAGATTGAGCTGGCAGGTACTGATAAGGTAAAGGCCCAGGAAGTAGGGGACTGTGCCACCAGGATCAGCCACCTTGCCTTTCAAGTGCTGAACCCCACTGTGTACTAGACTCCAGCTTTGATCTTGGAATAGGCTCTCACTGTTGTGGAAACCAATGGTTGGGAAGATGCAGAAAGGCCTGGGAGACAGAGAGACCCCACTCTCTAATTAGTTCCTGAAAAAGTAGGGCCTTGATCTCCCAGATGCCCACCCATTAATAATAACACCATCATCCTCCCAGATGCAGGCAGGTACCCTGGCAACAGCCCACACCCTCCATGTAGGTGAAAGCTTTTGGTCACCCATGCTTTTTAGTGACATATTTTCCCACCTCTGGGGAGTGAGGCCCCAGACTTAGTCCTAATTCCACACTTGGAACTCCCTAGCTGTATGAAGTTGAGCAAAGTACTTAAACTACCTGTGTCTAAGATCCCTCATGTACTGTAGTTGTATTTGTTTTCGATCGTCTAACTTGGGGAAGAGGCCAAGGTTGAGGGAGGCAGGAGCTGGAATTCAAGAAGTCCCTAAAGGAAGCATTGCATGATGAGTGGGGCCTTCTGCGGTGCGGGAGACCAGAAGCATCCGCAGCCACTGGTGTCTTTACTCAGAGCCAGATCTGCCTCTGCCGTGTTGTAGGGGAGGAATGCTCTTGGAGATTGAAGAGCAAATTGGAAAACTAGAAAAGGAAGGGCTCATGTGAGAATAAAGGCTGTGATCTTGACCTCCTTTGTCTTATCTGAGAGCAGACTCAGTGTGTCACGTAGTTGTTTCTTCCCAAAATGTCAAGGAAAAGCAACAGAGCAACAAAGAGATGAGCCAGACCTTGGAGACGCGTTCTGTCTGCTGGGAACCGAGTCTTGGGGCTTTAGTGGAGAGGATCAGGGTCCCTTTAAGCCCTGGTGGCTACCTCAGTTATTAAGAGTCTCCAAGTAGGAAGGAACGTTCCTGGGAGAAACCGGAAAACATGAGTCAATGCGAGGCTTTCCCTCCTGTGTGCTTATTACTGTCTAGCAAAGGACGCGGGAACAACTAGCGAATTCCTGTCTTTCTGTGTGGTGGCCTGAACTGCAGATTTAATCAGGTGGCATAAGAAGGCAAATATTTGGACCTATCTATGGAAAATTCTTCTGATCCACCATTTCCTGTGGTGGCCTGGGGCTGGATGGGATCACAGGGAAATGAATTACATAGAGAAGGCCACGTCTGACTTAGTTACAAAAAAAAGGAAGGAAGAAAGAAAAAAAAATTTGGTCTCATTAAGGGAGGTCCTGGCAACTTGCCGTGGTCAGGGGGCTGCCTTCAGGTTGGGTTTCTGCCTTTGTCACACTTTGTCTTTTTACAGAGATACTTTCAAGTCTGGCTTTTGCTTATTGCCAGTGTTAAGTTCCAGAGAGGGGATCTGACTTGTATGACCTAACTTCTTCCTAGGCAGACCCCAAGGAAATCAGGCCTCTTCTGGAGACCTTTCCTTGTCTTGGCCAGTGTCAGTCCCACAGTCACCTCCTCTGCAGAGACTGGGCCCTGAGCTGGTCCACGCTCTTCTTAAACTTGGTTAGGAAGTTGGAGATGGGAAGAAGTGGTCATCTGGGAGGGAAAATCTGCCATATTGGTTTATGGTGTCACAACCACAGAAGAATGAAGCTAAAGTAGGAAAAAAAAAAAAAAAAAAAAAAAAAGAGGAGTCGTAGACTCCCATTTCCCAGAGAAGAAAGGGGCAGGCCCCACTGGGCAGAGCCTTGACTGGGAGCTCCCAGTCCTGTATCTCATCTTCAGTATGCCACATGATTTTTCAGAATCTCTTCAAGTTTTTCTGGACTTAATTTCTTCACTAGATGAATGGGATCATAGGGCAATGGGACTTCCAAGACCCAGAAAGAGAACCACGGAGAATGGAGACAAAAGCCACAGGCCCAGGCAGAGGAACTGGGCTGAGTCTGCTGCCTGCCTCGAGCTCCTCAGCTGCTTGCATCCCCAGGAGGCCTCCTTGTATGGGCCCTGAGACATCTCGGGGACTCTTTGCTCACCACTATTGATGCTATGACAACTTCTCAAACCCTTTGATTCCAGGATTGTCTGCTTCTCCTGCGCTGGTTGCAGGAAGCCAGTAAACTCAGATAGACTCGCAGGGCATCAATTTTACTGGCTGGTTTCCAGGAATGTAAGGACTTCCATGTTAAAATAAAGATGGATATATTATGCTATTAGTGTAAAGCGTACTGAAATTTTGAAAATAAATACTTTAAAACAATGACTGTAAGTAGATTCCATGCCTGCCTTAAACCACTAGTTTAAGAGCCCAGCCCTTGGTGTACCTGTTTTTAGTTTCTCTGGTCAGAAATACCTGGGTGTAATGTTAAAGAAGACATCCCTATTCTCTATGTCAGAAGAACCAGGTACTACCTGAGTACTAGGTAGATGCTTGCCATTTCCATGCCTTTTCCATCTTTTGTTTTTGTTATGTTTGTGGATTCTAATTCTTTTTAGTTTAGTTTAGTTTTTCAATTGTCAGAAGGTGCATGCACTCATGAGACAGAGACAGAGAGAGAGAGAGAGAAAGTGAGAGAGAAAGCATCTCCCAATGGGATGTGGTTATACTTTCATTTTCTCCATCCTATAGGGATTTGGGGCAAGTGTGCACATATGCCGGCATGTCTTTCAAGTAACTGGGTCCAGGATTCAAACTGTCATTGGCCGTGTGGAATCCCTTAACTGATTTCAGAGCCAGCACTATGATTTCTAATTGTTTTTTTTTTTTTTTTTTTTTTTTTTTTTTTTGGAGAGGTTTTTCGCTATAGGGCGCGTGCGCTCGCCAGACAGACAGAGAGAGACATAGAGACAGAAAGCGAGAAATCACCCCCCAGGGGGGATGGTCACACCGCAATCCCTTCCCTTCTCCTCCATTCTCCTCTCGGGATCTTGGGCACGCACGCACATGCGCCCGGCGTGAGTTGTAAGCCACCGGGTCCGAGACGCGAACCGCGGTCGACTACGTGGGAGTCCAGCGACATAGCCATTACGCTAACTGCTGGTTCCCTATGATTTCTAATTTTTGAGGGACCTTGAGTCCATGGAGGATCTGATTACAGTAGCTGTAAATTCTGACTTAGATTTTGCACAGAATTTGAGGGCTGACACGCCCACCATTTAGATCTCTGAATTTGGAAGACTTTGTCCAGAGACATGGATGAGGGGGAGAAACCAGGTGTAAGAACAGTTTTGATCACTCTTGGGTTTTTCTGAAGTGGCTGAGGTTCTGGATTTGGAGGTGTCTACTAAGAACATGGCCTGTTTTTAATCCAAGACAGTATAAAACTTTGAGATGGTTGGAGATAGGGTGGACAGGGAGTATATGTTTCTGTCTGCAAATTCCAGATCCCAGATTAGGGTTAATTAGGTTCTCCTTGCCTGGGTTGAATAATTGGCTTAAGGCTGCCTTACCTCTGTAGTTGTTCACCTGGCTACTAACATCAGCTTTTCATGTCATCATTTTGTCAGGTAGTGTGAGTATTAAGATGCCAAATGTGGAGAGAAGGGCACCTCAGGTTCTGGAAATGCAGAGTGGTGGCTTATCTTGAGGCCGAGGGCAAAGCAAGGACATTCCATCACAGTTCGGTGATGGGAAAGTCCCCCAGTTACTCTGCTTACATGAGCCCAAGATATAACTCAGATGTCACCCAGGGCATTGATCTTCCTGCCACTCAGGTTGCCTTTTCACTTTCATCTTATGGGAATAACCTTAACTCTGTTAAGATGATAGATGTTTTCCCTGAGCTGGACACTGAATAAGCAGGCTGGATTCATGCCCTTAAAAATTCGGCAGAGAGCCTGCCCACTGCACACTCAGACAAGTGGAATCCTGCCTATTGAATGAGCCTCCCCTTCAGTGAACAGTCATTAAACTTGGAGAGCCAAAGCCTGCACACCTTTCCTGTCTCTCCTGGAGCTTTGATCCCTTGGCGAGTTTCCAACTGTCTCTGTGGGCTTGGGTAACTAATGATTTTTACAGTACTTTATAATTTGAGTAGTACTTTCACAGCATCATCTGACTTGAGTCTCACCACAAGCATGGGAGGTAGGGACGATGGCACTGTTTTCTGGATAGGGAGCTTAGGCATGGGTTGTAGAAGTACAGAGATATGTCTGAGCCACAGCTCTGTTCAACAGTAGAACATGGGATTTAGAAGCTGTCATGGCCCTGCTCATATTTTTCACCCATACCTATTAAGACACCTGTATCTCTTTGCCCTAAGGTCACCTAAGTAAGCCTTGTCTTTTTGGGGGGTAGACCAGAAGTCAGAGGAATTAATGTTTCCTGGGCAGCTCACAGATGAAGACAGATGAGAATTGATGTATAAATACCCCAGCTCTCTCACTCCTTGGGCGAGATAACACTGAGGTATGTGGACTATGCTTTTTTTTTTCTTTTCTTTTCTTTTCTTTTCTTTTCTTTTCTTTTCTTTTCTTTTCTTTTCTTGGAGTTCCTACTGGGATTAAATCTCAGTTATGCCCAGTAGTAACTGACTTGATGACACATGCTTTTCTGGCTGCCTGCCCTTCCCAGTATCACTTCTTTGGTGATGCTCCTTCATCTCACAAATTAATTAGTCATGTGCTGCATAATAATGATTCAGTCTATGAAGGACCACAGGTACAATGGTGGTCCTGTAAGAGTATACCGTGTAACAGGTTATACCAGTTAGGTTTGTGTAAATACACTCTGATGTTCACACAATGATAAAATTGCCCAAGGACACATTTTTCAAAATGTATTTCTGTTGTTACATGATGCATGACTGGGGGGGGGGGGGGGGGGGCTTCAAAAAGTTCGTGGAAAATGTGCATGGATTTAAAAATGTTTTGGCACCAACATAAACTCATTCCATTTTTCAAGAACTTTTGAAGTCTCCTCATAATTGAACTGCAGCTCTGATCTGAATCTGCTTCTAGCAGAATCTAAATGAAAACCCAGATTCTTAGGCTCCAATCCTGGCTTTTTCGGTCTCCCTTCTGAGTGTAAAGTCTCACCAAATCCCTAAGGGAGAAGTCAAGCTGTGTTCCAGGGTTAAGAACAACCTGTCTTAATACTGTAGCTCAGAGTGTATAGTGAAACTTGGTAGCATTTCTATTTCTTTCTTTTTTCTGAGGAGAGAAAAAAATTGATCTCACAGATCAGCACTGTATTTTCATCCATAAAGAGAAGTTGTCTGAAATGGAGATTGGGCCAGCAGAGACCCAAGAGAAACCATCACTGTCAGAGCCTCTGGCCTGGGAAAACAGATTGGGCCCAGCTAGGTTGCAGAGTTCAGGGAGTTGCTGCATTTATTCTGCACATGGCCTGACGTTATGTGAGTGGCAGGGAAGTGCCATATCAAACTTGGCAACAGATGTCGTAAATCACGGGAAGTGTGCTGCAGCCACCTCCACGTTGTGGCTTAGAAATGAAGCCATCTGTCAAACCAGAGGGTCAAGTTCCCTGAACCTCACTCTCTGGAGCTGTGCCTATGGCTGATGAGGGGGTGCGGCTGACACATTGTGTGTGGGGGGGTCTATTCTCAACTCCTTGAACACCCTTAACAATCAGAGAAGCTGAGAAAAGCACATGAAAATCACCTAAGAAATTTGTTTCTGCACTTGGCAAAGGTGACCTAGAGCTTGCCTTGTGACTGATGAGGGACTTCCTAAGTGAAGCAAGACCTCCCAAATTCTTTCCACTTAGAAGATTCTCTTGTGTGTTTTGAAAAGATAGAAATAAAGAGATGTTGGGGAACAGCCTGGATTTCCTACTTAAAACTGGCGATCAACGTTGGTCATTCTAGCCTAATACGAGAAATGTGTGTGAGCGTGCAAGCGTGTGTGCATGTCCAGGAAGGCATTGCAAGAAATCATATGAAGGTAAAGGAAGCAGAAAGGAGGGAGGCTTCTTGAGGTACATTGTGTAGGTCCAACTAATATTTCCTATCACATTGCTTATTATTTTGTTTGCAGTTTTATTTATTATTCACAAAACGGTCCATCTGAGGTGCTAGGTGCCATGGTCAACAAGAACCAAAAGGTGAAAGGAAAAATGGAGTGCTCTTCAAGCTCAAAATTGCTACTTTCTGACTGGTTCTGTGAATAACAGTCACATAGAGGATGAGTAGGGAGTTAGCCTGAAACTGTCGTACAGATCAAGGCCCCAGAGTCTTCCCTGGCTGGCCATTCATCTTGCTCTGCCTGTGGCATGTCCTTCCATGGATACCTGTGAACTGGCTATCATTCTAACCTTGCTAGGAGCTGATTCCAATTCATTTTTTCTCTCTCCACCACAAGCAATCCAAGGGAAAAGGATATTCCCAGATCCAGAGTGTGCCAGGTTTTCTGAAAGGTCACTGCCACTTTTTTTTTTTTTCTTTTGGTAGCTTCCAGCACAGAGGAAATGCTTGGATGTCAACCCTGTCCCTTTAACACTACTGTGAGCTGACTCCATTTGTTTGAGATAAAACTTCCTCCTTGGTCCAGTAGCATTCACGGCAGAATTGGCCACGAGACAGAGGACCCTGTGTTCCTAATTATTTCTGGATGAAAAGTCCTGCAGGCAAGTGGAGATCCAGGGCAAGGATGGCCAGGTGGAGCAGTCACCAGTGTGCAGTGGATTGTAGAAATGGAGAGATAATTAAATTAAGAGTGCCAGGTGCAGGCATTGAAAAATAACCCTGGGTGTTAATTATGCAGGCCAGCTTCACAGTCCAGTGTTAGCAGAGGAAATGCCATGGGCCTGTCCATCACGTGGCAGTTGAAAAGCTTGGGAGAGACACATTCATGGTTTCAATAGCGTTTGCCAGGGCTGCCTACTTGAGATTCTGATGTAGCAAGTATTATTTATTAGTTAGGATGTGTACATTTTTCCCCATTTTCTACTGAGCCAAGATGTGCATTTGGTGTGTGGAGGTGGGGTATGATGAGGGACTTAACTTTGATCCACATGGACATGTTATTGTGGTGGCGATGATGCTAGAGGGTGTCATTTCCAGGTTAGGCAAGTATTGTCTTTCTGATTTGAAATACATTTCATTTTAGGGGTTGGGACATTGTGTCCCTCTCATAAAGACCGAAGGGTAAATTGTGGTCTGTTCAGATAGTGGACTGCTGTGTGGTAGTCTGGAGTGGAGGCTGTTCACACACAATAGCAGCACAGCTGGGTCACAAAAGCAGTATATTGAGTGAAAGAAGCCAGACCTCGGGGCCAACAGATGGCATGGCGGTTAAGGTGCTGGACTCCCATGTGACTGACCATGGTTCAAGTCTCGGATCCAGCAGCTTGAAACCCCTGCTGGGCATGTGGGTGTGCACGCCCAAAACCCCAGGATGAGAATGGAGAAGAAAGGATTATGCATGACGATGCCCCCGAGAGGTGATTCCTCACTTTCCTTCTCACTGGCTCTGTCTCTCTGGCGAGCACACATACCCTATGACAAAAATCTTAAAAAATAAACAAACAAAGAAAGAAAGAAGCCAAACCTCAGTGTCCTGTTTGCATAATTCCATTTTGGTCAAGTTCTAGAACAGATTAAGCTGTGGAGATAGATATCAGTTCTCTGTTGCACAGAGAAATTTTATAGAGTGACAGGAATGTTCTAGTTCTTTCTTGTAAAGTTACATGGATATAAACATTTAAAAATACTTTTATTGAATGTACACATAAGAACTGTGCATTTTGTCTCATAAATATTCTGTCAGTGATGGACATGGGAAAATACTTTCCAAGGCTGTGTCCTTATGTAGACTTTGAACCCTGGTCATCTTGTCTCAAAGATAATGGTAAATCTCCTGTTTCTGTCCATTTCAACTGCTTGGTCTTTCCCCATTCACAGAGCTGTTCAGAGAAGCCCTTCATTAATAGGAATCAGAATAAAAAAATGGGATGACAAATAGCAGTCCTCAAACTTCTCACCTGCATTGTTTTAGATTTCTTCCATGAGAGAGAGACACACACAGAGAAAGAGAGAGAGAGAGAGAGACCTCCAAGTGCATCCCCATGCTGCAATCCACACCCAGCCTCAGCTAGTCCAGATCACAGACCACAGGTGCACACCTGGCTTATTCACAGAGGCTCCAGGACAAGAACCAAAGACCTTCTTGTGTGGGTCCAGTGCTGTCACCACTGTGCCACTGTCTGGCTCTATCACCCACATCTTTGTGAGTAAAACTGCTCTGGGACACGGCCGTGCCGTCATTTATGTGTCCTGTGTGCTGTAGTAGCAGAGTAGCTGCTGTAGAGGATCGCAGATCCACAGGCCTCAAGTGTTTCCTCTCTGTCCCTTTCCAGGAGAAGCTTGCTGACTCTTGGTCTAAAGATTGGCTTCTTTTAGAACGTCTCACTTCAGGTCTATGTGGGTGGAGGTTTAGCATGGGGAATGCTAATTGGGAAACTGAACCGTCTAGAGCCAGGTCCAGCTGTCAGGGTGATCACAATTGGGTAAGTTCTTGCTTATCCCATGCAGTTTGCTAGACATGCAAAGTACAGTGGATCTGTAATGCTGCATAGCTTGGCCTCTGTAGAGTTTAAAAAAAAAAAAATTGGGGCCAGTGGGTGGTTGAGCTGTGGTGGTTAAGGCCCCGGACTCCCACATGACTCACCACAGTTCAGATCTCAGACCAGCTTGCTTTTTCACTTTCCCTCTATCTCTCGTAAATGTACATGCCCTAGAGCAAATTTAAAAAATAATAATAATGATACGTACAGTTAAAAAAAAAAAGTTTTCTGGGTCAGTGTTGTTATGAGTGGAGAAATAAGTAAGGCCTGGGAGTTATCAGTGGCCAAAGAAAGACTCCTGTTTTAAACCCTAAGCCTTTGGCTATAAATTATACCTGCATGAGAAATAAAACTAAGCTAACTGATTTTGACAGAAGTAAATGTGATCTGGTTAAACTCGGTCAGCACAGTTGGCAATGTTCGTTAAGGAAATGAAGGAACAAATTGAACCAGTATAAAAAAAAATAAGTTTAGATTTGGAGCCAAATTTTGTTGAGGCTGATTCTGTGTTGCTTTCTTTAATAAGGCTTAAACCTTTCTTTTCTCCTTTCCTTCCACCCAAGATTAATGCTTGTGACCAGGCTGGAAGTCTCTGGGGAATTTGGTAATGAAACACACAGGTCCCAAACCTCAGTCTTCCTTCATTTTACAAACATTTATTTTCTTCATCGGTGTGCTTTTTCTTTCTGTGGCTACTGGAATTAAAGAGTTAGGTCTTGGAGAAAAGGGATCAATCGCTTTTTTAATGAAAAGAGATAAACGTGATTGGTATCACATCGGTATCACCTAAAGTTCAAGAAGTAGACCCCCTTTGCTCCAAAAGGAAAAAAAAAAGGCAAGAGAAAAGAATCCAGGAAGCTAATTATAGAATTATAGACTCAAGAGTCCATCTAATTGGGACTTAAAAAGTCATGGTACTGCCTCAGTTTTAGATTAGGTTGTTCTTAATGACCCGAGTTACAGAGGGTCGCAAGCAGATGTGGGATCATCGTTAGATGCGGAAAATTACTGTCTGACCACGAGGATTTCAAAAACAAGCAGATACACTATGAGTGGTAGAAGGGTGTTTCACCAAGTATGACTGTTCCTGAACTGATCATATGCCCCATGCACTTTGGGTGGGAATTCATTCATTTAGTCAGTCACATATGTTGGGAGCCTCCCATGAGCCCGGCACTCTTTTAAGAGCTGGGACACTTCTGTAATCACCACCCACATGTTTCTTGCTCCATGGAGCTTCGCTCTAGGTGGGTCAGCCCATTTGGGGTAAAAGGAGCAAGTGGGGAAATCACTGGGGTAAGGCTGTAAGGTGAAGGTGTCAGCTCATGGGGGCCATGATCTTGCTGAGTTTGGTATTCAGTCCTGCAGTTGGTGAGGTGCCACTTTTATTTCTCCAGAAATGAAGGGTGAGCCCCTATCACCAGATTGATTGTGAACCTAAGCTGGGACATGTTGATATGGGGGCTGCCAAGGATCCTAGGGAAGGCCTCTCTGTGGGCAAGATGTGTGCTCACACTCAGGCCACCCTCAGTTACCTTTGTTCGTCATAAGTTAGGGAATGTCAGCTACAAGACAGAATTAAGCCAGTCTTGGTTCTTAGTGCCTAATAGTGTCAAAAATAATTTAGTCTCTATAAAGGCTTCTCCTCCTCCCTCAGGCCTCTGCATCTAATAATAATAGCTCAACAATACACACATGAGCTCACACACATATGTGCACACATGCACACACACACACACACCCCATAATCTGCTTATTTTTCTTAAAGCTTTGGCTATGGATTTGCAATTGAGAAGAAATATGATTTTTTATACTCATAAAATATTGCTAAAGTATTTCCTGTATTTTTATCAGTATTCTTGTAGAATTGCTAATAATAACCCTGTGACACAGAAATGGGCTGGTTGGTCTTGTCTTCATATTCATTCATTGGTTCTCCATCTGTTTATTAACTAATTTTTATGAACCACATTGCCGAGTGAGTAACTGCTGAGTAAAACAAACCCAGTCCTTGTCCATGGGGAACTTATAGCTTAATAGAGAGTGGAGGTAATCATAAAATAATATTCTAATAAACTCTGCTTGCAAATATAGAAAGGTATTGTAAATGATGCAGTGCTAAGAGATTGCAGAACAGAGTGGGGGGGAGTCAGGAGAGGTTTTACAGAGAAGAAATAACAAGGATAACTGGGGTTGGACCCTCCTAAAAGAATATTATCCAGGGGAGACCTGCGGGAAACTGTGCAAAGGCCCAGTGGTCTGAAGAAGAGGGCACATTAGAAGAGCTGAAAGAAGATAGCGAGAGGGAGAAAGGGAGAGTGTGTGCAGGATGAGGCTGGAGACCTCGCTCGCCCAAGGCCTGGCCAGGCAAGTTTTTGCAGGCCGTGTAAGGAGGACCAAATGAAGTCCAAAAGCTGCAGGAAGCCACTGTGGTGCTTTAATCAGGGTGCATTTACATTTGGAAAAGGTACATCTGGATTTACATTTTGGAAAGATCTCTCCAGCTGCTATGCTGGGGATGACTGGAAGGGAAAAGACTGAACCTCCTGCAATAGAGTTCTGCTGATTTGCTTTTCTTTTCTCATTTTTCATCTGTGTTTAGTGGCTCTTGGCTGATTTAGTCTCTGATGGTCTCTGGTTCTGCGTTTTTATTAAAGGAAGCCTGATGAAATATTCTGGAATGACATCCCTTGGGATCTGGAGTAAGAAGGAGTACATCAGCTACAAAATAGGAATTATGATGCTAAGAGGTGAAATGATGTCTGAGTGATCGCCTTCATTGAACCCTGGCCATGAAGGCTAGGTGCCTGGGTTCAACCTTTTCCTTTGGCATCCTGAATAAAATGTAAGAGGCTTTCCTTGGCAGCAAATCTTAGATGATAGAGCACTGGGGGATAATTTCTGACTTCTTGTAGTGAGTCAGCTAAGATAAATAGATAAGACACCTGGTGGCTAGGAGTCTGGGGGCGTGGGGGGGGGGGGTCCTGCATCTGTGTCCTGCATAGATGTTAGCTATGATTATAATGATTTCTTATTGCCAGAGGGCATGTGTGCTCACCAGAGAGAGAGAGAGAAAGAGAGAGTGAGAAGGAGAGGGAAAAAGCAACCTCTCAGTGGGGTGTGATCACACTGCAGTCCCTTCTCTTCCATTATTCCATCATTCTGTCCTGCCTGAATTTTGAGCACTCACACACATGTACCTGGTATGATTTTTAAGCCACAGAGGCCAGGATTCAAACCACGGTCAGCCATGAGGGATCTGGGCTCCCTTAACCACAGGCTACGGGCTGGCTAATGATTATTATTAATATCAATACCACTATCCAGCAGCAATGTCCTGCATTGCTCTCTTACCTTTTTAATTTTTATATATTTATTAATTCATTTATTCAATTAATCTGTTCAACATGAGTTTACTGAACACACACTGTACCAAGCATTGTTACATGTGTTGGGGACATAATAGCAAACTAAGTCTTAGTCATTGGCACTTACTTTCTGGTTGAGGGAGGAGAATGAATAAATAAAAACTGAACAAATAAATGCATTATCTGGCAGATGGTGATAAGAGCTGAGAAGAAAAACAATGCAGGCTAAGGGGACGAAGAGTGACAAAGCAGATGGTCTGGAAAGGCCTCTCTGGGAAGGCGCTGTTGAGCCAAGATCTAAATTGAGGGAGGGGACTATGCAGGTGAATGTGGAGATGGGACAGCAGGTGCAAAGGCCCCAGGGCAGGAGGTGCCCTCCCCTGTGTGCCAAGCCTCTGTTATATAACCACTAGCCCATAATAGCAGACCTGGGCTGCTCTTCCAGGTGGAGGAGGAGCAGTTCTGAGAGCATGATTGGCATCCACTTTCAGCTTTCTCCCTTTTTTCCCCAGAGTCTGATTTCCGCCGCCTCCTCCCTGTTTCGGCACAGGTCAGACCAGCAGACGTTCACCTACCAGGCCAAGGTTCCCAGAAGGAATGTCTAGAGAGTTTTAGCAAGTCTTAACATTCTTGTGTCTCCTTGCTGGCAGTTTTCAAGATTGATAAAAATCCCCATTTCTCTAGCGACACGGTGACTGGAGGGGCAGGTGTCCTGTTACACATGGAACACAGAAATAAGCAATGGGAGAAACTCTATCTTTGGATAACATCGAGCCACTGAAGTTACGTTCCGTTGGTCCACCCTGCATTCGATGGATGGTGCTGTCTGCTGCTGCCTGCTGCTGTCCTCTTTTCCAGCATTTATGCAGAAAGCTGCCACGTGTCGATTTTCAGCTGGGGATAGGGAAATGTTCTTCATCATGTGAGTCTTTGTAAACAGGTCAGCAATTTGTTTGAATCGCTACATGTAAATAAATGCTATAAATCAATGGATATAGCATAGCCAGCCAAAATGGGAGAAAATCCACTTCCTATCTGTGGGTAGAAATGCAAAAACCAGAAGCCTTCCTAGGATGATATTGCAAAATGTGTGATAAGAGAGTGTTCAAGTTTCATAGACGTGATTACTGTTGAGGATGATGATATGATTCATTGACACCGCATGGGAATTCATCTAATTTTCTGCCGTGGGAGGAAGAAAAATCAGTTTTAACAAGGAAATAAAGTGAGTTTTATTGTTTTACTCATGAGAGTCATACATGATTAAAACTAAGCGACTTCCTCATCTTTTTCAAGGAGAACCTGGAGAGGCTGTTGTCTTTGTCCCAGGGGCCTGGCACTTGCAGACATGGAAAAAGAATCACGTGCCCGTGCTGATTTGGGAGCAGCTCAAGGCCTCGGTGTAATGAGCGTCTGTCTCTCTGCGTGGCTTCTATCTCTCTTAGTTCTTTCTAGCTTTGCCAGGCAATCCCAAAATCTCCATTAAGATTGGATCACCAAAGTGCCCAAATTCAAAGGGGAGAACAGGATTTAATTAGAGCGTCTGTCCATTGCCTGTCTTCGCCCACCCAGAAATTGATTTGTGAACAAATATGGCATATTGGGCCCGAGGAGGGCTGAAGCAGCTGCACCTAGCCAGCTGCAGCCAGCTGCAGTTTGCTCGAATGCTCTGATACGTTTACTGAAGTTTGTCTGTCCTCTGTCTCTGGCAGGCAAAGCCTGCAAAATTTTGAGCATTCAACTCTGTACAATTACCATTGACTCAGCTGCCAAAACATATTTTCTGTTCGTTTCTGACAGGAGCTTCTGTTTAAATAGAGAGGAGAAGAGAGATGATCTCTTTTCAAAGTGGTTCCAGCCTGATTCTCGAAGTGCAAGTGCTAAAGTCACCAAGTCTAATTGGAATGAATTGATTTATCCTCTTTGGCAGCCCCGATGAACACTCTCCCATGGGGCCAGGCCATGAATGGGAGGTAATCACGATGATAGATGTATTCTCTGGATGCTGCTTGGCTGATCCAGTCCCTTTTCCATAGATATGATCACTTCAGACAGCTGCTATTCCATTGCTGGTCTTCAATTTTTTATTTAACTCCATACTTCTAGAAGACAAATCTGGTGGCTTTTTGAATGCAGAGTATTGCCAGAAAAGATAGGTGAACTGCACTCTCTCCTTTAATGTTTTTCTTTAGAAGTTAGGTATTTTGGGGGCCAGCAAGTGGCGTGGTGGTTAAGGGCACTGGACTCCCACATGGCTGACCACGGTTCAAGTCCCAAACCTGGCAGCTTACTTTCTCACTTTCCCTCTCTTTCTTTCTCTCTCTCATTCTCATTCTGTTCCTCTCAGGCCAAATTAAAATAAATAAATAAAGTTAAATAAAGTAATTCTTTAAAAAAAAAAGTTAGGTATTTTTCCCCCCCTCTACCTGGGCAAAAATTAAAATGACAGCTTATTTTCTGAAATGACGTAAGTGTACACATACATGCACTTCATAATTCACATGTGCATGCCAATGTCCTGTGTCCAAACATCCAATCCTTCCAGCTTCAAAAATCCTTTCGCCTGTTTTACTTGACCCACCTGGTTAGGTGCTCTCACTTCATGAGAGCAAAATCTGGGATATTCACATGACCTTCTCATACCTACTGACCCCTCCGTTAGAAACCTTGAGAACTGTTTGCATTTTGACCTACTGACCCCTCCGTTAGAAACCTCGAGAACTGTTTGCATTTTGACCTGTTTTATCCACTACCTGTTTGCAATACCAAGTCAAAATCTTCCTCCAGGCATTAGTTATTAATTTCTTATGAACTCAGTACTCTTAACTGTATAGTATTTCATCTTCACTTTCTTCCTTACCAGTCAAACCTAGAAGCTCCACTGGGCTTGAGATGTGCCCTAATCCATCTCTGAACTCCCCCTACTCCCATGCCTGCTCAATGCACAGTCATGGAAACAAGCCTTTTTCCTTCCCCCAGACGACAGTCAGCTCCATTCACTTCCCGACCCTCCTCTCCATCGCCAGAGCCCCCATCGCCACATCACGTGCACAGAGCCCTGCTCTGATTGCCTCTTAGGACATTTCACCACCTGCAATACAGAATCAGATATTTATTTCTCCCCAGCTCCCTTAAAATATAATTGACAAATAATATAACTGACAAATAAAAAATGCCCATATTTACATTTTATTCGTGTATGTGATTCTTCCATATTTGTATACATTGTTATTTGATTAAAGTAAGGTAGTTAATGTGTTCATCACATCCTGTACTTTATTTTTTTAAAAAATGGGTGAGAGCATCTAAGGTCTAGCCTCTTAACAATTTTCAAGTAGGTAATATATTATTAACAGCTGTGGGCCTCATGCGCTAAAATAGATCTCCTATCTAACTAAAATTCTGGAGTTCTTTGGCCATCATCTCTTCATTTCTCTCAATCCCAGCCCCTAGAAATCACCATTCTACTCTCTGCTCTATAAGTTCACTTTTTTTTTTTTTTTTTTTTTAAGATTTACGCGGGGTTTTGCAATATTTGTCTTTCTGAGATTGGGTTATTTCACTTAGCATAATGCCCTCCAGGTCCATCCATGTTGTAACAAATGACAGGATTTCTTTCTTTTTAAAAAACTGAATAATATTCCATTGCATGTGTGCCTATATGTCATATATAAAATATAAAACTTTTGTTTATCCATTCATCAGTTGAAAGACCCTTAGTTTGTTTCTATCTTGGGTGTTGCGAATAGTACTGCAGAAAACACGAGAGTGCAGATCTCTCTCCAACATACTGATTGCTTTTGTTTTGGATATGTACCAGCAGTGGGATTTTTGGATCATATGGCAGTTCTATTTTTAATTTTTTGAGGAATTTCCATAGTGTTTCCATGATGCCTATACTAACTTACATGCCACGAACAGTATACAAGGATTCCCTTTTCTTCATATCCTCACCAACACTGGTTACCACTCCTTTTATTGGTAATAGTCATTCTCACAGATTTGAAGTAATATCTCACTATGGGTCTAATTTGCATTTCTGTGATGAATGAACATTTTTTCCCATATATCTGTTGGCCATTTGTATGTCTTTTGAGAAAGTCTATTCAGGTTCCTTGTCCATTTTCTAATCAGGTTATTTGTTTTCTTTCTTAAAAAAAAAAAAAAAAAAAGTTTCTGTAGGATGCATGCATCACCAGGGGAGAGAGGGAAAGAAAGTGAGAGAGATGGCCATGCCACAATCCTTTTTCCTCCACTCACCTTCTGAGATTTTGGCTGTGCACTCGCATGCACCAGCATGGTTTTTTATTTGTTTGTTTGGATTTTTTTTTAGAGGTTTTTGCTATAGGACACGTGCACTTGCCAGAAAGACAGAGAGAAACAGAGAGACAGAAAGCAAGAAATCACCCCCCAGGGGGGATGGCCATGCCACAATCTCTTCTACAGTCTCCTCTTGGGACCTTGGGCATGCACGCACATGCACCTGATGTGAGTTTAAGCCACCAGGTCCGGAACTTGAACCATAGTCGACTACATGGGAGTCCAGCGACATAGCATTACGCCAACTGCTGGTCCCACCAGCGTGTTTTTTCAAGCAGCTAGTTCTAGGATTCCAGTCAGCCATGTGCGATCCAGTTACCTTAACCACTAAGCCACTAGCTGACTCTGTTTTCTTACTGTTTGATTATTTGAATTCCTTATATTTTGGGGTATTAACCCCTTATTGGATATGTGACTTGCGAATATTTTCTCAAATGGCATTATTGCCTCTTCATTCAGATTGTTTTCTCTTCTGTGTAAAAGGTTTTTAGTTGGATGCAATCTGGTTTTGATTGTTTTGTTAGGTTTTTGTCGTAGGGTGCATGCACTCTTCAGAGAGAGAGACAGAGATGGAGAAAGGGAAAGTGAGAAATCACAACCTGGCAGGGATGACCACGCTGCAGTCCTTTCTCCTCCATTCTCTTCCTGCAATTTTGGGCATGCACACATACATGCCCAGTTTGATTTTCAAGCCACCACATCTGGGACTCAAGCCTAGAGTCAGCTATGTGGGAGTCCAACACCTTAACCACCACGCCATGTCTGGGCCCCAATTTGATGCAACCTTATTTGCTTATTTTTATTTTTGTTGCCTATGCTGTAGGTCACAGCCAAAAAATTATTGCCAAGAGCAATACTTTCTATATTTCTTTTTTTGTTTTGTTTTGCTATAGGGCAAGTGCACTGGCCAGAGAGAGACAGAGAGAGTGAGAAGGAGAAATCACCTCCCCAGGGGAGATGGCCATGTCTCAATCCCTTCTCCTCCATTTTTCTCTTAGAATCTTGGGCATGCATGCCCACATGCCCTGTATGATTTTTCAAGCTGCCTGGTCCTAGACTTGAACAACATGGTCAGCCATGTGCGATCTAGCACCTTAACCTCCATGCCACCTGCTGGTCCCAACTCTCTTCTATTTCTAATGTTTATTTTCCAGCTTTAGTTTCAGATCTTGCATTTAAATCAATAATCCATTTAGAGTTGATTTTTGCATATGATTTGAAATAAGGGTTCAGTTTCATTCCTCATTATATGGATATCCAGTTTCCCCAGCATCATTTATTGAAGAGGCTGTCCTTTTCCCATTCTGTGTTCTTAGTACCTTTGTTGAAGATCAATTGACTGCAGGTGATACAAATACTAAAGGAAACTCAGAAGAGAATGCTTTATTTTTATTCCTGGAAAAGAGAAATCCAAAAAAAAATATTGCCTTATGAAGTATTTTATTATGTAGTGTTAATGTTAGGAGCACAGATTCAAAATTGCTTAGAATTATTTCTGGGCTCTTCATTCCAATACATTAATCTCTTTGTCTGTTTCTATGCCAATATCATGCTCTTTTGATTACCGTTGCTTCTGGAGTGTATTTTGAAATCAGGTAGTGCAATACTTCCATCTTGGTTCTTTTTGCTCAAGATTGTTCGGGAGTCTTCTGTTGTTCCATATGAATTTTAAGATTATTTTCTTCTATTTTTGTGAAAAATGCTATTGAATATATAGACGGCTTTGGATACTATGGACATTTTAGCAATATTAATTCTTCCAATTCATTGACACAGATTACCTTGCCTTTTATTTGTGTCTTTAATTTCTTTAATCAATATTTTATAGTTTTCAGTGCACAGATCATTCCCATTCTTGGTTAAATTTATTCCTAAGATTTTGTTTTGTTTTCTTTGATGGTATTGTAAATGGGATGGTTTTCCTGATTTTTTGGTCACATATTTGTTGTTAACATATAGAACTACTACCGATTTTTGTATGTAGGTTTTTATTTTAGTAGATTTTTGCCATCGGGCATGTGTGCTCACTGGAGAGAGACAGAGAGAGAGAAATTGAGAAATTTCCCTATAGGGAATTGCCACAGTCCCTGCTCCTCTATTATCCTCTTGGGATTTTGGGCATCTACACACATGTGCCTAGCATGTTTTTCAACCTGCTGGGTTTGGGACTTGAACTGTGAAGTTGGCCATGTGGGATCCAGTGCCTTAACTACCACATCACCTGCTGGCCCTCTATGCAGGTTTTATATCTTGCAATTTTATTAAATTAATTTATCAGTTCTAATAGTTGTTTTTTCTTTTAGTGAAGTATTTAAGTTTGTTTGTTTGTTTTTAATACAAATTCATGTCATTTGCAAACAGAGAGACCCTAACTTCTTCCTTTCTGATTGGGTGACTTTTACTTATTTTTCTTTCCTGATTGCTCTGGCTAGGCCTTCTAGTACTACATTGAATGGAAGTGGTGAGAATTGAGACCAGCAGAGAGCGTAATGGCTACGTCACTGGACTCCCACGTAGTTGACTGCGGTTTGAGTCCCAGACCCGGTGGCTTAAACTCACACCATGCGTATATCCATGTGTGCCCAAGATCCCGAGAAGAGAATGGAGGAGAAGGGATTGTGGTGTGGCCGCCTCCTTTAGGGGTGATTTCTTGCTTTCTGTCTCTCTGTCTTTCTGGTGAGCACACACACGCTATAGCAAAAAAGAAGACTCAAAAAAAAAAAAAAGTGGTGAGAATAAGTAAAAATCTTTATATCAGATCTTAGAGAAAACCTTTCTATTTTTACCATTATAGTGGATAATGATGTTAGCTATAGGTGGTCTGGTGGTCTTTGTTATACTGAGAAAATTTGCTTTATACCTAATTTGTTAAGTTTGTTTTGGTTTTTATCGTTCAAAAATGTCAAACTTTGTCAAGTAATTTTCCCCATCTATTGAAATTATTGTTTTTATTGATGGTTTTTATTACTTATTCAGTTAATGATTTTTATTACGTATTAACTGATTTGCTTGTGTTAAACCAGCCTTACATTTCAGGACTAAATCCCAATTGGCCATGATGTATAATTTTTTGAGTTCAGTTTGTTAGTATTTTATTAAAGAGTTTTGTATCTGTGTTCATCAGAGATATTGTCTTATAGTTTCTTTTCTTGTGATATCTTTATCTAGTTTTGATATCAGAGTGATGCTGACTTTATAAAATGAGTTTGAAAGTATTCTCTATAGTTCTTTTTTTAAATAAGTATTTAAGAAAGACTGATATTCATTCCTCTTTGAATGCTTGCTAGAATTTAGTCATAAAGCCATCTGGTATAGGGCTTTTCTTTGCTGAGAATTTTTTGATTACTGATTCAATCTCCTTGTTACTGATTTGCTAAGATTTTCTATTTCTTTATGATTCAGTCTTGGTAGGTTATATATTTCTAAAAATTTATATATTTCTTCTAGTTTATCTAATATTTTGGTGAATAACTTTTCATAATAGTCTCTTACAATCCCTAATATTTCTATGGTATTAATTGTAGTGTCTCCATTTTAGTCTGTAATTTTGTTTTCATCTCTTTTATTATCTAAGATTTGTCAGTTTTTTTTGTTTTCACCTTTATTAAAAACCTACTCAGTTTCATTAATTTTTTTCTGTTATATTTCTAGTCTCTATTTCACTTATTTTTGCTCTGATCTTCATTGTCTGCTTTCTTCTACTTGAAGCTATTTGTTCTCTTTTTCTCTCTCTTTTCTTTTTAAGTTCCATGAGATGTAAAGTTTAGTTGTTTATTTAAAGTTTTTCCCTCTTATGTCAGCATTTATCACTATAAACTTCCCTCTTAAACTGGTTTTGCTGCATTTTCTAATATTGAGTATGTTGCATTTCTATTTTGTCTCAAGATATTTTTAAATTTTCTTTTTGATTTCTTCTTTCACTCATTTGTTGTTCGAAAGTGTGTGTTAATTCCTCCTATCTGTGAATTTTTTTCCTGTTTTGCATTCTAGTTTCATACCATTGTAGATAGGAAATATACTTGATATTATTTCAGTCCTCCTGAATTTGTTAAGACTTGTTTTGTGGCCTAATATCTGATCTGTCCTGGAGAATGTCTTGTGTGCTTGAAAATAATGAGAATTCTGCTGCTGTGTGTGTCTGTTAGGTACATTTGCCCTATATTATTATTCAATTCTATTGTTCCTTATTGATTTTCTGTCTGGATGACGTATCCATTGTCAGTGTGGTATCGAAGTTACCTACTATTGTATGACTGTCTCTTTTTCTCTTCAGTTCTGTTAATATTTGCCTAATATATTTAGGAGCTTTGGTGTTTGGTGCATATTTGCAGTTGTTATCTTCTGATGAATCAAACACTTGGTCATTATATTCTTTGTCTCTTTTGACAGTTTTTCACCTAAATTCTATTTTGCTTGATATACAAATAGCCACTTGTATTCTTTTTTGGTTACCATTTTTATGGAACATATGTCTCCATCCCTTAACTTTCAGCCTACGTGTATCCTTAAAGCTAAACTGGGCCCTTTCTAAACAGCATATAGTTGGATTTTGTATTTTTATTCATTCAGCTGCTCTATGTCTTTTGACTGGAGAAGTTAATTTATATTTAAAGTAATTATTCATAGATAAGAACTTATCACTGTCATTTTAACTGTGTAGGACTATTTGGAGTTCATTTGTTTCATTCTTTATCTTTGTGATTTGATTATTTTTTTTGGTGGTGACCTGCTTTGATTTCTTTATCTTTTGTGTATCTGCTATAGGGTTTTGTCCCTTTATGATTACCATGCAGCTTACTTAAACTATCGTACAGTCATTATAGCCTATTTTCATCTTATAATAACTTACCATCGACAATATACAAAAACTTTATATTTTATCTTCATCTATCCGCACATTTTATGTTATTAGTATTATAATTTGAACACTTTATATATTGCATATCTATTACCAAATTATTGTAGCTATGATTATTTTTAGTGCTTTTGTCCTTTAACTTCCATATCAAAGTTAAAAGTGATTTATATGGGCCAACCAAGTGGTGTGGTGGTTGGGGTGGCTGGATCCTACATGGCCAACTTTGCAGTGGGAGTTCTAGACCTGGTAGCTTGAGAAACATGCTGGGTGCATATGCATGTGTGCCCAAAATCCTGAGAAGACTGGAGGAGAGGAAATTGAGACATGGCCATTCTCCCATAAGGGGTGATTTCTCACTCTCTCTCTCTCTCTCTCTCTCTCTCTCTCTCTCTCTCTTTGCCTCTCTCTGAAGAGCACATACACCTTATAGCAAACTAGAAAAAAAGTGATTTATGTACTATTATTGTAGTGCTAGGATATTTTGAAATTGAATATAATCCTTACTTTAAATTGAGCCTTACACTTACATATGCATTCGTGTTAGTATCCTTTTGTTTCAAATTGAAGAATTCTCTTTAGCATTTCTTCTAAGACATATCTAGTGGTGCTGGACTCCTACAGCTTTTGTTTGATTCAGAAAGTCCATATCTCTCTTTCATTTCTAAAGAATATCCTTGCTGGCTATAGTATTCTTGGTTAGCAAGGGTTTTGTTTGTTTGAATATATCATCCCACTCTTTTCTGACCTAAAAGCTTTCTGCTGAGAAATCTGCTGATTATCTTATTCAGTTTCCCTTGTATGTAACAGTTTACTTTTATCTTGGTTTTATTTTATTATTATTTTTTAATGGTCAGAATGGCAAGTTTTATTTATTTATTTATTTGATGTTGATTGCAGTTTTATTCTTTTTTATTAAATTTTTAAATTTTAATTAATTAATTAATTAATTTACATTCATTCACTGAACATTGTCACAGTATAAAAATGTGATTTCACATCCAGAATATACTGCATAGTGGCTTAATAATACATGTTCTCATTGATAATTTTTCATTTACAGTTTCATATATATGTATGTATATATATATTTCCTCCCCCCATTTCTCAACCTCTGCCATTTCTCACCCTCCTCCTACACTATCTCTGGTGTTTACAGTTGCTTTTCATTCCTTTTTTCCTCACATTTTATTATTCACAAAATATAACTACTTTCAGTAACAAGTTCAGCTAATATACATACATATCTGTGAACACATGTTTGAAACTCTGAGTATAATGAATATACTATAAAGTAGCACCTAGCTGATGCTATCTAGCTTACTGCAGTCATTAAATAGGTATTTTGAAATATATTTTTTAATTTCAAGAAAAGCAGTTTTAGCTTTCATAAAACAAAATCAAAGAAATGCTAAGAGAGCTTTGCTTAAAACTTAAAGCCAGTAAACAGGTTATGATTTTGTTCACATAGTAGGTACACAAACCTATCAGCAGCTCAAAATAGGAAAAAAATCCTTAAATCTGGAAAACAAAGCCTATAAGAAAATCAGTAATGTTTTAGTCAAAAGTCATATGGTTCTGTTTCACCAGTTCAGTCTCAGGTACCTTATCTTCTGTTGTGGTCTGATTTTCCCAATTAAATTGTGTGATATAATATTCAACTCCAGACTTGTCCTTACCATTAACTTGGCCATTTTCTTAGTTGTTTTGAACACTTATTTCTGTGTGTCTGTATTTAATTTTCCTGGTATAGCACTCCTTTCTGAACTTCTTGGAGAGCTGGTCTGGTGTTGGTAAATTCTTTCAGGTTTTGTTTATCTGAGAATGTTCTTGTCTTTTCTTCCCATATGAAGGATAATCTTGCTGGATACAATATTCTTGGTTGAAATTGCTTTTCCCTTAACACTTTGAATATTTTTTTCTCATTCTTTCCTCCCTTGCATTGTTTCCAATGAGAGATCCACTGTTAGCTTAATGGGATATCCTTTGTAGGTAACTTGAAGGTTTTTTTATTTTTTTATTTATTTTTTTTTTTGAGAGGTTTTCGCTATAGGGCGCGTGCGCTTGCCAGACAGACAGAGAGAGACATAGAGACAGAAAGCGAGAAATCACCCCCCAGGGGGGATGGTCACACCGCAATCCCTTCTCCTCCATTCTCCCCTCGGGATCTTGGGCATGCACGCACACGCGCCCGGTGTGAGTTTTAAGCCACCAGGTCCAGGACACGAACCGCGGTTGACTACGTGGGAGTCCAGCGACATAGCCATTACGCTAACTGCTGGTTCCCAGGTAACTTGATGTTTCTGTCTTGCTAACCTTAGTATCTTGTCTTTGTCTGTGGTTTTGGTCAATCTGGCTATAATGTGTCTTGGAGAAGATCTTCTTGGGTTGATTCTATTTGGGGTCCTTTGTATTTCTTGGGACTGAATCTTTGAACATCTCTCTAGGTTTGGAAAGTTTTCTTCCAGGATTTTATGGAGTAGATTATCAATGCCCTTATGAGTCTCTTCGCCTTCTGGGATACAATGAGAATAATATACGATAAATACTAGATACTGTCAAACGTCCAAACATCTGGATGATTGGTATCCTAGAAGGTGTGTCTTGCTTTTAAAGGCCCCTTTTGATCTTTGACTTTTGAGAGTTTTATTATAATGTGTCTTATTAAAGATCTCTTTTTATTTCATTTGTTTTACATTCTTTAGAATTCATGGATCTGGATGTTTATTTTTTTTTCAAATTTGGAAAAAATTCTGTCCTTATTTCTTTAATTAAACCATACACTCCTTTCTCTTTCTCTGCTACTCCTGAAACTTCCTTAATGCGTATATTGTCTTCTTTATAGTGTCTTATAATGCCTGTAAACTTTCCTTACTCTTTTTTATTCTTCTTTCTTTTTGTTTCTTTGACTGGCTAATATCAAATGACCTGTGTTCAAGCTCATTGATTCTTTTTTCTGCTTGATTGAGCATACTGTTGAGGCCCAGTATGAGAATTTTTAGTTCATTTTGTTCTTTAACTCCATAACTTCTGTTTGGCGCTTTTATTCTTTTATAGTTTCTAAATCTTTGTTAAATTTATCATTTTGTTTGGGTAGCATTTATCTGATTTTATTTAGTTATCTGTTATCTGATGAAACTAACTGAACTTCTTTATTATGATTATTTTGTATTCTATGCCAGATAAGTCATAAATTTCTATCTCTTTGGGGTCCTGTTAATGATTCTTTACTTTTTTCCTTTAGTGATGTCTTGTTTCCCTGATTATTTGTGATCTTTGTGGCAATGCATTGGTGTCTGCATTTGAAAAAGTAAACACCTATTCCAGTCTTTACAGACTGACCAAAGTAGGAAAAATGTCTGGCGATTATAGGCAGGCCATCTGGTAGAGTTCAAGGGAAGGCTTTCTGGTGGAGTCTTTGAGTGGGCAGGTCTATATCTGGATCCATAGGGACTGGCTTGGAGGCTAGGTCCACGGTAGCTGACCTAGATTCCAGTTATGAAGTGTGGCCTGTTCCTGGGGCAGGCTTGGAGGCAGAATTCACACATGTCTGTTTAACACTGGAGTCTACTGGGCCAGGCCTGAGTGACTGGGTTCACTGGATCATCACATTTTAGGGACTGACCTTGAGCCTGGAGTCTGGTACTGGGTGAACCTGGAGCCTGTATCCTCAGTGACTGGCATGGAGGCTATATCCACAGGTATTGACCGAATGCCGATTGACAAAGACCAGTGTGGAATTTAGGGAGGCCTGCAGGGGGAGTCTGCAGGAACAAGTCTGGAGTGTGGGGTTATAGGTGGCAACCTTGCACTGAGTGGTCCTGGAGCCTGGATCACAAGGACTGGTCCAGTAGTAAGATGGAACTATATGTAGGGTCTGCAAGTGCCAACTTATATTCCAGGGCTATAGAGGATGACCTGGTACTGGGTGGACTTGAAGCCTAAAGCTGTGGGACTAGCCTGGTGCTAGGGCAGGTATGAAGCCTAGGGCTACAAGGCCATAGGAGTTTGGGGCTGTGAAGGCTGGACTGGAACAGATATCCTCACCAGATCAGGTACTTGCTTCATTTTCCTCCTATGATGAGAGCATGCCTCTCCATGCCATGCTTCCTGGGTGTGGGGAAGGGTAACAGGGCAATGTGAACCTGTCCATCCTATTCTCTTCAAAGTATCCTATTTCTGTGCTATATCCAGGTGCCATAATAGCTCACCTGGATTCCTTGACTCTTGTGAAAGTATTTTTGTGTGCAGATTGTTGTTCAAATGGATGCTTCAGAGAAAGAACAAGCCCTAGGAAGTCCTATCCTTCATCCTACTGGTGTCATTTCCTGCTCTGTCTCAGATATGTATTTGTTAACTTTATTCACATCTCCTGTACAAACTCTTATGATAAATCTAAGGATTTTATTGGCTTATTGCTGAGTTTCCAGCCTAAGACAGTGTCTGAAATATAACAAATAACTAAATCATATTTATTGAATGAAAAAAATAATTTAAATAATGGAAACTAAAACATTTTAATTCAGATTTGTTCTAGATTTCCCCTTTTGTCTGAGCTCTTATTAATGTTCCCACCTCTGAGGATTTTTTTACTACTGCTGCATAACCACAGGTGTCTTTTTTCACTTACCATTTTCTTATGAGAAATTCCAATTGCACTAAGAGCACATTATTAACATGCACATAGCCATCACCTCGATTCTGCAACACACATTTCCCATGCTTGCTCTATCACTGATTTCTCCATCCACATAAATTAAGAAATACCCTTAACATAAAGCCAAGGTCTGTGAGCAAAGGCAGGAAATGCCACAGTTTGCCGAGTTCCTTTCAATAAGGTTGAGTTCCTTTCAATATGGTTGTCCTAACCTGGCCTCCTCCTGCTCCTGCAGACAGACTCAGGGAAAACAGTGACATTAACTGAGGCAGGAGAGTATCAGGTCTGCCAGCTAATGCCTGGGGCCATCCTTCTCTCTGTTTGACTTTGTGACTAATGTCGTAAATTAGAGGCTGGCCTTCTCCCTCAAGCCTGAGTGCTCCGGTTTGTTTACCTGAGAAATGTTCTCCCCCAACTAGACCTTGAGAAGCCTACAGGACAAGATGTGTGTTCAGGTGTGCCCACGGCCTCTTGTCATCACTGCTTACCTGGCATTTAATCTAGGCTGTTTCATCCTGTTGTTTAAATATATTTTTAAAAAGCATTTTCTTGTGAGATCACATGCACTCACTAGTGATAGAGAGAAGCACACTCCCTACCTCCTTGTAGGGTACAGTCACACTTCAGTCCTTTTTCTTCCATTCCTTCTTCCCATTGCTACTTGGTCATGCATGTACATGTGTCTGGTGTATTTTCTCAAGCTGCCAGATCTGGGATTCGGAATGTAGTCAGCCATATCCAGCTCCCTTAACTACTACACCTCAGGTAGTAGCTCCTCTGTTTAATTGATTTGAGGGAGCCTCTCTACACCCCAGTCTCATTGAGACTTTTAGTTCTATAGGGTAGACTCCCAAGTGCATTTCTGTTCCTTTTATATTTCTCATGGCTTCCAGCCAAGCTCTGGGTCATAATGAGCCACCAGCAGTTCCTTGTTGGCTGACTGAAGGACTAAGTGACTGTGGGTGAATGAATGTATCTTGCAGTCCTTGGCATGTGTTTAGCTGTGTGTCACACGGGAATGGGGAACAGTGTCTGGTCATAAGGAGAGGATTCTCAGCTCTCCAAGTGGAGGATCTTGCAGCTCTGATTTCCTCAGTGATTCTCAAAGTGAGGTTCCTAATCTAGCAGCATCAACCATCACTTGGGAACTTGTTAGAAATGCAGATTTTTAGGTCCCACCTAGAAATCCTGAATCAGAACTTCTTGGAGAGGCCCCACAGGCTATGTGAAAACAGCCTCCCAGAGATTCTGTGTGAGATCTACTGGCTCATTTCCACTGCACATTTAGCTTTGCTGTCAGAGGGGGGCTGGCTTTAGGTTCTCTTGAGGGGACCTTGACTGATAAGAAAGAAGGCTTATTTCAGATCTTTATCTGGAGACATTTCTCAGAAAAATTCAGGTTTGTTTTGTTTTGTTTTTATTTTTTGTTTTAGCTAGGAAGACTCATTCCTCCAGCATTCCAGCATTTTGAAGGATGTGTCTATGACTCTGAGGACTTGGCTTCTGTCTCTGCAATGTGACCATGTATCAGCTGGCATGTCATAGTACTTCCAACTCTCATGCGTGGAGAAGGGACCAAATGTCATTACTGGTGACTTCATTTATGGTCCATCTTTCTTTGAGATAAATAAATGGGGTCAGGGATAGGTTTTGTTGTTTGCTTCTGTGTGACTCAAACACACAGTAGATGCACAGTAAGTGTTCCTTGCTTTTAAAAAGGAAAGGACCTTGGAACATAATGTCTAAAGGTCAGGAGAGAAATTGAAATTCATGCCTTAATAGCTCTCCGAGGAGGACCTGTGATTCTCGAGAATAAACAAACAGCAGTCACACCTGAAGGCCCCTTTGTACTGGGCTCTCCAATCATGCATGGATAAGGGTGAGCAAAATAGTCATCAAAGGACAGAACACCTTCAAATGCCTCAATCTGCATTAAATGTCTCAAAGCACATGGATCTCAGCAATTTCTATTACTTTTCCACACCTCTTTGTGTGCAAGGTTTTAAGGAGGACTTCCAATTTGATGAGACATATTCCCACATAATTCCCAGGAGTGGATCTGGATATTTCTAACTTGACCATGAGGTTTTTCTGTGGCTTCATCAGCTCTTTCTGACAAGAGTGCTGACTAAGCAAGCTTTCTTACAATGAGAATTGGAACCAAATTAAAAAATAGGGCTTCTCCCTGACACTTATGGTAATGATATTGTAGATAATTGTCCTGTCTGCCAGGGAAAGGATCTACCTCTTACCTACCCTTGGTAGATGACATTATTAAGCCAGAGTCAAAGTTTCTCAATCATTGGCCCCTAACATACAGATCCATCTTGCATTTTCATTTCAAATGAGAAATGTGACATGTGGGTAAATCTTTACCACAAAAAAGACTACCCTGATGTGACCCCATGTTTAATTTGTTGACTGAAATTGAGTTGTTCTCTCCCTTCCATGACAGAGAAAGGAGAGCTTACATTCAAAAGGAGAAACATCTTCTGCCATCTTATCTAAGTGACCAGAACCAAAATATTCCCCACTTCCTGTTTATCTGTTCTCTCTGATCTCATCTAGCAATATGTGAGCAAAGAATGGATTTTTCAATGGAGAACAATCACGATCTGGCCAACAGATTAGTGTTTATTAGATAACTATTTATCAGATTATAAAAATATTCATGATCCCTGCAGAAAACTTACAAAATACAGAAATGTATAAAGAAAATATAAAAATTTCAAATATTCACAGTAGGCATCATACTCAAAGCTGAAAGCTTTTTCTATAAAATGATTAAAAAAAAACAAGGATGCCCACTTTTGGCACTTTCATTTAAAATAGTACTGGAAGTCCTAGTCAGAATAGTTAGGTAAGAAAAAGAAATAAAAAGCATCCAAATTTGGAAGGAAGAAGTAAAATTATCTCTTCATAGGCAATACAGTCTTATGTGTAGAAGGCCCTAAATATTCCACAGAAACTCTTAGAACTAGTAAAGAAATTAAGCAAAGTTGCCAGGCACTGAATCAACATATAAAATTCAGTTCAGCTTCTACAAACTAACAAAAATATGAAAATGAAACTAAGGGGGCCAGCAGGTAACATAGACACATGGTTGACCGTGGTTCGAGCCCTGGACCCAGGGACTTGAAACTCACACCAGGTGTGTGTGTGTATGTGCCCAAGATCCTGAGAGGAGAATGGAGTAAAAGAGATTGTGGTGTGGCCATCCCCCTGGGGGGATGATTTCTTACTTTCTGTCTCTCTCTATATCTCTAGTGAGAACATGCACCTTATAGCACAAAACTCTCTCTAAAAAAAGTAAAAGAAAGAAAAAGAAAAGGAAATCACACTGGACACATGTGTATGCATACCCAAAATCCTGAGAGGAGACTGGAGAAGAAGGGTTGTGGTGTGGTCCTCTCCTCTGGGGGTGATTTTTCACTTTCTTTCTCTTTGTCACTAGTGAGCACAAGCACCCTATGGAAAAACCTAAAAAAAAAAAAAAAAGAAAGAA
Source organism: Tupaia tana (assembly GCA_026018925.1). Classification (NCBI taxonomy): domain Eukaryota; kingdom Metazoa; phylum Chordata; class Mammalia; order Scandentia; family Tupaiidae; genus Tupaia; species Tupaia tana. Next base: position 53,325,331 of record JAKSZU010000015.1, read on the forward strand.
GAAAAGAAAAGAAACTAAGATAACACCTCTATGTACATATTATCAAAAAATAAAATAAAATAATTAGAAGTAAACTTAACCAAGGGGACAAAGAACTTGTATGCTTAAAACTACAATGTGTTGTTGAAAGAAACATGAAATGATGTAGTGTTCATGAACTGGAAAACTTAATATTGTTAAGATGACAGTACTAACCAAAGTGATCTCTATAGATTAATGCAATCCCCATAAAAATCATAAGTGTTATTTGAAGCAATAGAAACATTTATCCTAGATTTTATATAGACTCTTAAGAAACTCTGAATAGCCAAAACAATCTTGAAAAAGAACAAAGTTGAAATCCTCACACTTATCTACTTCAGAACTTAAAAATAGTATGATTACAGATACAGACAGACAGACCAATGGAGTAGAATAGAGACCCCACACATAAACCTTGCATCTGTGATCAGATGATTTTTAACAAGAGTACCAAGACCATTCACTGGAGAAAGAACAAGCTTTTCACAAATAGTCTTATAAAAAACTTGATAGCCACATGAAAAAGAATGAAACTGGGCACTTCCCTTATCCTATATATAAAAATTCACGCAAAATGGATCAAAAACCTACATGTAAGATTTAAAACTATAAAACATATAAAAACATAGGGGTAAAATTTTCTGCCACTGGATTTGACAGTGATTTCTCAAATATAACACCAAAAACACTAGCTACAAAAGTGAAAACAGATAAATTGGATTACATCTGTAGTAGCAGAGAGAAATGACTCTACAAAGGGGGAGTCGTCTGAGTAGGGTTTTAAAGTACGAGTAGGAATTTTACAAGCAGAAAATGGGGGTCAGCACATTCCAGGAAGGAAAATAGCACGTGAAAAGGCAGGGAGTCGTGAAAGTTGTGATGTGTTTGCAAAATGGTTTAGTCCTTGGATGTGTTTGGACCACTGGGGTAGGGCAGATAGTGTCAGGGCATGAGCCAGGAGGAGATGGTTTAGAGTCAGAATTTAGGGGCTTCAGTCTTCTTGCTATCAATATACAGAGATATTCCCCTACCCTACTCCCAGGATGGTGTTGATTTGTTTATTTTTTATTTTTAAAAAGTGTTATTTAATTTTATTTATCATTATTATTCAATTTGAACAGAGAGAGACAGAGAGAGAGAGAAAGCAAGCCACTCGGTCCAGGACTTGAACCATTGTCAGCCATGTGGGCGTCTAGCGCCTCTACCACTACACAAGTTGCTGGCCCTGAGGTTTGTTTATCTTTAATAAGAATTTTATTTTGGCTACACTGTGACACTAAAATGAATCACAAGGAATCAGTTGTTACTGCAGAAGTTGTACAATAACCCTGAAGATGAACACTTCGGCTCTGAAAAAGAAAATTATCAATATTCTAGCTCTCAAAGGATATAACTTCTGATGTGTTATGAGGATTGACTCTCAGAGGATGGTCTGCTCTATTTTCAAATCTATACACACTTTGAAATGAACCAAGCAGTGAGACCAAAGGATTTATTAATTCTTTGCTATTTAGAATAGCACATTGAGTAGAGATGTAATGTAAAACACAGCACTTTTGTTTTTACTTTCTGTAATAGCTTCATTAAAGTAAAAAGAAACAGATGAAATTGACTTGAATAACATATTTTGTTTTACCCACATTCCTACATAAAAGCAATATAAAAATCATTAATTAGGTATATTTAAATCAATTCTTTTACACTTACGCATCCACTCAGACGACTCACACTTTACATGCCCTGGAGCAACATGTTGCTGGTGGATACTGTACTGGACAGGGCAGGTCTAGAACAGGCCATGGTTTAAATGCAACAAATAATAGCTATTGGGACCAGCAGTTAGCGTAATGGCTATGTCGCTGGACTCTCATGTAGTCGACCGTGGTTCGAGTCCCGGACCTGGTGGCTTAAACTCACGCCAGGCACGTGTGCGTGCGTGCCCAGGATCCTGAGAGGAGAATGGAGGAGAAGGGATTGCGGCGTGGCCATCCCCCCTGGGGGGTGATTTCTCGCTTTCTATCTCTCTGTCTCTCTCTGTCTGTCTGGCGAGCGCACACGCCCTATAGCGAAAACCTCTCTAAAAAATAAAAATAAAAAAAAATAATAATAGCTATTTATTGTTCAAATGCTTTGGTTGGAATAAAACATGATCTGTGTCAGTAACCTTTTTTAAGACTCTACTCATGGTGAAGATCAGAGTACTTTACTGGCATTTAGGAAGATTTCAGCTTAGGGAGTATAATTTTCACTGACACTTTCATTTTCCAGGATCATGTAGTGTCTAAATAATATGCAGTTATGTCAAATCATGGTAATTAGTGCCAGAAGGAAACCTTCTCAGGAGCATACACCTCTACTTGCTAACCTTGCATACAGTGGTTCCTTTGCATTTTCATCCAGTCAACAGAACCAAATTTGCTTCAGGATACCTACATGTAGTTTGTGCTGGGATAGGTGGGATTGACTGTAGAAGTGAACTTGGCCTGAAGGGTAATAAGAGAGTGATCATTAATGTCACTCAGTATTGGAGGTAAAAAACACGTGCATTTGCATTAGGTACTTTGGTAAATGTGTTTGTATATATGCATGCTTTTCAAACCAACTCAATATAGTAGATCCTTTTGGTCTCAATTGAAGCACATTCTACCCACTCTTTGAATTTTTCCCTCATTCCACATCTTGCATATTTTTAGCATGCAGCTTTGAAACTTAAATCATACATTATCTTTTTCTCATTTGCAAAATTTCTTCCTCAACCCATATGTTTTTCCTTTCTCAAAATATGAATGATTTCTTTTATATCATAACTAGTTAGGTCCTTGCCAAAGGTATGAAATAATTTTTTTAAATGGCATGTCTTGAGGCCCAGCCCTCCAATCAATATAGCAAATTAGTTGGAAACCATCATAGTTGGAAAGAAAAAAAGACCTAAGTGCAGGAGTTTAGCAGTGTTTTCAAACTCTGAAGTAAAACAAAATCCTAAAATCAACTTATTGAATGACAGACATTTTTGTCTTCAGAAGAAGCTCTGATTTTTCTTTATCTCTTATTTCATTTTACTTTAAAAACTAGTCTTTTTCGAAATATAAGCAGTTACAAAGGGAAAGATTGTGTGTGTGTGTGTGTGTGTGTGTGTGTGTGTGTGTGTTTAAAGCGGTAAATAAACAGATAAGGGAACAAGGCAAAGATTCCAAAAGTTAAAGTTGGTAAAGATAGCTAGATCCTTTTCATCTATTACTTAAGTTGGAAACTTCCAGGAAATAATACAATTTGGAAATATCATGATGCTGAAAGGGTTGTTACTTCTTGATGCAGTTTTGTTTTATCACAAGCTTTGCTCTCTGATGACTTAGGGCAGTAAGAAGTGAGATTCCAGTAGGAAGTGAGATGCCAACAGAAAGTGAGAAATGGCTATTCTACAAGAGCAAGGGAGAGGTTCATCTATTGAGGAAAACATTTCAATAAAACATTGATTTAGAATAATCTACCTTTCTAAGTTACTGGCATATTATCTTTCTTTCTGGACTTCTTTCTCTTAAGTCTTTACTTTTTACTTATTTTAGAAATTGGAGTCTTCTCTTTTCTCCCATTGGTAATGATTTTCGTTTGACTTTTGAGTTAATTTCTAAGACTCTCAATTGATATTTCATGAATTTAACTTCAGGTATTGTAACTTCTTCCCTTTTCTTCTTTAAACAAAGTCTCTTGGGCTTTTGATTGGAATTAGGTTGAATCTATAGGTCAGATGGAGAGAATTGATATAACAATATTAAGATTTCCGACACATGAACATGGTATATCTCCTCATTTATTTAAGTGCTTAATGTTGTCTTAAGTGTTTCATAATTTACTGGGCACAGATCTTGCACATCTTTTGTCAGATTTATCCTGGATTGATTATAGGAAAAAAAATTTTTTCAAGTTATGATGGAGAACTGCATATAAAAGAGAGAAAGAGAAGAGAGAGAAATAAGCATTCTTCATAATGTCTGGTCACATTGCAAGCCTCTTCCTCCAGGCCTCCAGACCTCCAGGCATTGGATCTAGAACACTCATGCACATGCTGGAGATTTGAACTGTGGTTGCCATATGGATCTTGTTTCTCTTGAGCAATATATTCTGCTGCACCACAGAGCCAGCCCAATTTATCACATTTTTATGCAAAAATAATGTTGCTTTTAAATGTTTTTATTTTCGATATTTTGTTTTGATGTCAAGTTTTGTGATTGTACATTGTTAGTATTTAAAAATATAATAGATTTTTGCATGTTTGTTTTGTATCTTACAACCCTGTCAGACTTAGAACTTAGAACAGTAGCCTTGTGTTTAGTGCATGAAATTTTCTACATAGAGGGTCATGTAATCTGCAAATAAAAATAGTTTTACTATTTTCTTTCTAATATGAGTGCTTTTTATTTGTTTTCCTTGCTTTTATTGCACTGGCTAGGACATCTCTAATTTTGATTAAATTGGGAAGAATAGACATCCTTGTCTTGCTCCTTACTTGGGGAAAAGCATTTAATCTTTCACACTTAATATGATGAAGGCTGTAGCCTTTGTGTAGAAACCCCTTATCAAAGGAGAAAATACCCCCTGTATTCTTACTATGCTGAGAATGTTTTTTTCTTTTTCTATCAGGAATGGATATGAACTTTATCAAGTTCTTTTTATAAACTGTTGAGATGTTATATGATATTTTTTGGGTTGAGTTTGTTGTTATGGTAAATTACATCAGTTGATTTATTTAAAGAATTATTTATTCAATTATATATATATATACATATATATGTATATATATGTGTGCGTGTGTGTGTGTGTGTGTATATGTGTGTGTATATATATATATATATATATATATATATATATATACACACATTTAATTTGCTACAGAGCATGTGAACTTTCCAGAGAGAAACAAGGGACGGGGGATTGAACTGTAGTCAACTACGTGAGAGTCCAGTGACATAACCATTACACCATCTGCTGGTCCCTCCCTAATGTCTTAAGGTGAATGCTGAAGTAATTGATCAGAAACCTTTCCTCTTTTTACAATATAGATATATAGTGCTGTATATTTCCCCTTACCTGGTGGCATCTGATGACATTTGATTTGGTATGTTTTTGTTTTCATTCAGTTCAAAATACTTCCCAATTTCCCTTAGCATTCTTCTTTGACAGATGGATTATTAGAAATGTGTTATTTTGTTTCCAGATTTTTAGGAACTTTTACGATATCTTTCGATTATTTATTTCTAATTTAATTTCACTACAAACAGGGAATAAAGTTAGTATGACTTGAATACTTTTAAATTAGTTAAGACTAGTTTTATGGCCTAGAATATGTTTTATTTTAATAAATGTTTCATGTGTACTTGAAAAGACATGCTTTCTGCTGTTGTTGAATAGAGTTTTCCGTAAGTGTCAATTTGATCAAGTTGGTTGATAGAGTTGTTTAAATATACTGTCTACTTACTGATTCTCTGTCGACTTGTTATATCAATTATTGAGAGAAGGGTATTGAAATATCTTTCTGTTCTGTTTTATTTCAGACAGTTTCTATTACTATATCTTCAAGGACATTAATCTTTTCTTCTGAAATATCTAATTACCATTTGTCCTGTACAGTATATTTTCATCTCAGATAGTGTAGTTTTTATCCAGAGAAGCTCAACTCGAATCTTGTTCATGTCCTCCATATCTCTATATAACTTTTGGAACATGTGGAATACAATTATAACAACTGTTCTGATGTCCTGCTAATTCCTGTGTCAGTTCTTGTTTAGTTTTGATTGATTGGTTAATCTTCTCATTACATTGGCTTGTTGGAAAGGTCATGACATATATTTTCTGTTTTAATATGCAAAAATGCATCATGACTTTTGTGACAACCCAATAGGTCCCATTTTCCTGCTGCTTTGCATTATCAGTAATTTTTAATTGACTCTCCTGACTGTGAATTTTACCTTGTAAGGTATTGGATATTTTTGCATTTCCTTAAATAGTCTAAATTTGGTTCTGATATTCAGTTAGGTAACTGGAAACAATTTGATTCTTTTAGATCCTGTTTTTTTTTTTTTTTTTTTTGATTTGTTAGGTAGGATCACAGCACTGTTCAGCAAAGCTAATTATTTCACCCTGTGGAGGCAAGACCCTTTGTGTACTTGACCACTACCCTCTGTCTATTGGTTTTTCAGTCTTGCTGGTGGGAAAAGGCACTATTCCCAGGCCTTCGTGAGCACTGTGTATGGTGACCTCTAATTCTGAGTGATTCTTTCCCTGGCCTCAGGTAGTTTCCTCACCTACATTCACTGAGCAGTACTTGACTAGCTGCTCCAGGGGGACCTTTCACAGCCCTCCAATATTTCTGAAATGCTCTTTTCTTCTTAATTACCTGCTCTTAGAACTCTAGCTGCTTTGGCTTCCTGAGATTCTTAACTCTATATTCAGAGGATTGGCCAGCCTTACCTTATGTTTCCCTACCTCATACTGTAGCAGCCTGGAAACTCTAAAGGCAATAGCTAGGGCACTTGTAGGGCTCATGCCATTCATTTCTCATCTTTTTGGGATCACTGCTTTTCAATGCCTCTTATCCATTGTCTTGAAAACTGCTGTTTAATATATTATGGAATTCCCACATGGGCTACCGTGGTACAAGTCCTGGACCTGATGGCATGCTTTCTTTTTTTTTTTTTTTTTTTTTGCGATAGGGCGCGTGCGCTCGCCAGACAGACAGAGAGAGACAGAGAGATAGAAAGCGAGAAATCACCCCCCAGGGGGGATGGCCACGCCGCAATCCCTTCTCCTCCATTATTCTCCTCTCGGGATCTTGGGCACGCACGCACACGCGCCCAGCGTGAGTTTAAGCCACCGGGTCCGGGACTCGAACCGCGGTCGACTACATGGGAGTCCAGCGACATAGCCATTACGCTAACTGCTGGTCCCATGATAGCATGCTTTCTAACTCTCTCTCTCTTTCTCTGGCAAAATTCATGTGAAATAAATAAATAAATAATATATATATATATATATATATATATATATATATATATATATTCCATTTATTCTGTTTATTTCAGGTAGGAGGATAAAACCAGTTCATTTCTCTATCATGGCCAAAAGTTTGATTTGGGGCAAATGTTTCAGCTTCTGTGCATTGGTTTTCACAACTTTTTTTTTTTTTTTTTTTGGAGAGGTTTTTGCTATAGGGTGCATGCGCTCGCCAGACAGACAGAGAGAGACAGAGAGACAGAAAGTGAGAAATCACCCCCCGGGGGGATGGTCATGCCGCAATCCCTTCTCCTCCATTCTCCTCTTGGGATCTTGGGCACGCACACACATGCTCCTGGCGTGAGTTTTAAGCCACCGGGTCCAGGACGCGAACCGCGGTAGACTACGTGGGAGTCCAGCGACATAGCCATTACGCTAACTGCTAGTTCCCGGTTTTCTCAACTTTCACTCATGTTTCATAAGGCAGTTTCGATAATGTATGAACTGACTGATGTAAAGCACTTAGAATATGCCTGGTTTATGAAGAACACACTTCCTATTTCAGGCGAAAGACTGGCTGAAGTCCAAAAAAGACAGTGGTTCTAATTGCTCCTGAGATAGTACCTAGAATATAAGGTCAGACAGTCGCCAGTGAGCCATGGTGGTGAGATGTACTGCTTCTATCAGTGAAGACAGCCTCTCATCTCTCGGGATGTTCTTGGAGAGTGAGAACAATCCACACAGCAAACTTCCCCACAGTGGCCAAGGAACCTGAGACCATTCAAAGAGGAAGACACTTGTTGAATCCAATCATCTGTCTAAAGTCAGTCTGGGGACAAGATAGAGCATCCACTAAGATATCCATTGGAAAGTAGTTCAGAGCCTCAATCTACACAAGTTTGGAGAACCTTGAGGTTGATTTATTGGGTCATCAGAAAAGTCATGACATATTAAAATATGTCATGACTTTTCTGATGACCTAATACTTTGATCCTTTCCTTGAGCTAATAAGAATACTAAGCAATGAAGAAGTTACATGACTTGTCCCAAATGATTTCCCGAAAGAGATTGCTCAGGAACCTGTTCAGGCTGTAGCAGCTGCCATCAGGATCCTGCTCCGACGAGGCTCTCAGCCCTGCCACTTCAGGCACAGCTGCCCAAGTTCTGACTGCCAGCATCTGCACATCTTTGTCTGAGGGTTTGCCTTCCCTGACGAAGCACATGTTGTCTGGCCTGAGGATACTTGAAAGTGTGGGCAAAACACATCCCTGTGAGAAATCATCCTCAACCGAGAGTGTGGTAGTTGGTGTATACATACTCCAGCGTCCCTGCCCCCAAAGCATGTGCTTTACATTGCTTCCTGCAGTCTCCCAGTGGGAATGAGCTCTGGTTGGCCAGTTCTGGTTGTTTTTTAGTTTATTTATTTGATCCATGAGTGACACACAGACAGAAATAGGTTTCTCATGCTGCAGTCCACCCTCAGCTTCAGCCAGCCTAGGTCATGGGCACACATGTGCCTGGTATATGCAGGGAGATCTCTCTCTTTTTTTTCTTTTTGGGAGAGGTTTTTGCTATAGGGCGCATGCACTCACCAGAAAGAGAGAGACAGACAGAGAGACAGAAAGCAAGAAATCACCACCCAGGGGGGATGGTCACGTCGCAATCCCTTCTCCTCCATTCTCCTCTTGGGATCTTGGGCACGCACGCACTCATGCCCGGCGTTCAAGCCACCGGGTCCTGGACTCGAACCATGGTCGACTACATGGGAGTCCAGCAACATAACCATTATGCTAACTGCTGATCCCAGGGAGATCTCTTGATGGGAACCTGAAACCTTCCAATGTGGGTCAGCCTCAGAGAGCATTGCCTTACTGTGTTCCCACCATCCGTCTTGCATAGCTGGTTTTATAACACTCTTTTTATTGATTGCCTCCACTTTACATCTCATCCTTATATCTCCTACTGGTGTTTCCCGGGGCTCATCTCCCAAAAGCATTACTTCTCCTTGAATCCTGGTCTTAGTGTCTGCTTCTCTGAAAACCCAAACTAAGGCAGAGGCTATGTGGGGACAATTTACAAGCCTCAGGAAGGGCAGAATCAATGAAGGCAGAAATCCCTTTTTAATGTAATGTTATGAAAGAGGAAAGAAAGAATTACTGCTCTAAAGCCCTAATCTAAAGATTAGAGACAGAAGCCTTGGAGGAAATGATCACAAAATAATCAAATCCATGATGATCTCAGTAGGAATAAGCCAGAAAATGAAGAAAGTCCAGTTTAGGAAAACAGATTTGCTTAGGTTTTCTCTCCAACTGTTTTCCCCAACCATTATGTGAACATAAGTGAGACATGAATGCTGATATTGGAACTATTATTCAACAGCCTAAAGTTTGCTTCAGAAATAAACTAACCAGGGTCTCAGAAGGATAGAAAGGATGAGAAACCAAGCCACGGCAGACTCCATATAGTTAGGGCACGCTGGAAATGAGGCCATATCCTCAAAGCAAAGTAAATGAGACAGCCCAGCTGTGTAGGGGCAACATTAAGAGTGCCAACGTTGAAAGGAAGTTGATTCTAGCAAAGAGCATGAAAATAATGAAAACAAACCAAACATTTTAAATCTATTGCGCAAAAAGGAAGGATCAGAGAAGTTTGTTTCTTTGAGAGATGAAAGCATTTAAAGTCTTTCTCACTTCTGTTCTTTTAGGAAAGATCAGCAGTGAGGACTCAGCTGCAGCAAATCCAGTTAGGATGTTAGGAAAGAAGGTTAAACCAGGTAGAGAACAGTATTGTCCAAGATGACCCAGAAATACAGCAAGCGTTGTCTTTAGTGGAGTCCAGAATAGTCCTATCCAGAGGAACTTTCTGCGTTGGTGGAGATGGTCTATCTCTGCTGTGTCCAGGACTGTACCTCTAACCACACACAGCTCGTCAGTGCGGGAAATGTGACTGGTGTGACCAGAGAACTGAATTTTTCATTTTATTCATTTTAATCACTGTAAGTGTAATTAACCACACAGAGCTAGAGACTTCCATGTTAGTAAGCCCAAGTCTGGAGTATGCGTCCCCAGGTAATTGGATCTATTACAGAGAAGCCACTGACTGACCAGTTTAAGACATCACATACGACAGAGAATGAGCTAGAGAACTGAAGAAAGGCCAATGTTGTTTCTCTACTTTTCTAAGAGGAATGTGACCCTGGAAACTACAGTTTAGGGGCCAGCAGTTAGCGTAATGGCTGTGGTTGCTGGACTCCTATGTAGTCGACTGCAGTTCGAGTCCCGGACCCAGTGGCTTAAACTCACTCTGGGTGCGTGTACGTGCATGCCCAAGATTCCGAGAGGAGAATGGAGGAGAAGGGACTGCAGCATGGCTATCCCCCTGGGGGGTGATTTCTCACTTTCTGTCTCTCTGTCTCTCTCTCTTTCTGGCAAGTGCACGTGCCCTATAGCAAAGGCCTCTCAAAAATAATAATAATCATAAAAAACCCTACAGTTAAGTCCCATATCTTAAGATGTGTGGAAGGGTGCTGCTGTATCACTCTTACACAATATGTTAATGCTGTTCGATTGTCAATCATTCATTACTTCCAGAAAGAATTTTCGAGTAGAAATATGTATGGATTCAGCTCTGGGGACCAGGTGCTGTAGGAAATAGATCCTGTATCTGTCATCATCCTCCTGGAAATGATAATCTAGCAAGAGGAATAGTCATCAGACCAATAATCACGTTGATTTATTTAATTTGTGCTCTAACAAGTACAGTCAATGAAAAGGACAGAGTGCTGTGAGAACAAATGCTGGGGGACTCAGGCTTGTCTGAAGACAGCAGGGGTAGCTTTCCTGAGGAGGTGACATTTAAGCAAGAGTTACTCAGACAAAAATGAGTTGACAGAAAAGGATATTGCAGGTAGAGGGCACAGCATATAGATTGGCCCTGGGGAACAAGGACTTTGGGATACACCAGAAATCCTAGCAGTGCTAATGTAGCCAGAACAAAATTAAGGAATTATAAATATCATCAGTGGTAGGACCTTACAGATACTAGAGCCCAGTGGTTTTTCTAACCTTTTATTATTCACTAAAGAATCTTTTAGTTAAACAAAATATTACAGGTCTTCCTGATAATAAAATGGATGAAGGCAGATGTGCTCATGTTTCCTGAGTACCTTCTGCCCTTCTCCGCTAAGCTTTGACGTCACGGGGTTGGGAATCACTGCTGGAGCCCACTATTCTCATTTCACAGATGAAGAATCTGAAGCTCCAGGCAAGTGTGTGGCTTGATTAGGTCACGTAGCTTGATAAGAGCCAAGGGAAATCAGCATGGTGGTCAGCTGGCTCCCTTGCCACGTACTCTGTTTTACTGCAAAATAAATAAATCTGAACTAGCTACCAGGGATTCCTTGGCACTTTCTCCAGAACTGTGTTATGTTCAGCAATTGTTATTGAGCACCTACTATATATGCCAGGTACTCTTCTGGGAGCTTGGAATTCATTAGCAAAATAGGCCCTAGCCTTTTGTGGAACCAAATGTTTGTGAGATTATGTTCAGGCAATGAAATTGGGCTGGATAAGTCAGTGACCTTTCTGGCTGTAGAAATCCATAGGTGCTTATGACAGCACTGTGCACAATAAAGGTTCCCTTACTTGCCATGATGGTGTAAATAAAAGTAAAAAAGTCAATGGTCAGTGAGAGCCATTGAAAACAAGGCACCGAGAAATGTAACAAGGGTTACCCGAAAATATAAAGGGTGTCCTAGCTTCATCTCCCTTCTTTCTCTGCCTTACCAGCAGCTCCCTCCTCATGTATTTGTTAATTGGAAACCAATTGATGATTTCGGCATGAGTTTTTTGGTTTTTGTTTGTTTTTTGTTTTTTTTTCTTTGGGGGGGGAGGTTTTTGCTATAGGGCGTGTGCACTCACCAGACAGACAGAGAGAGACAGAAAGTGAGAAATCACCCCCCAGAGGGGATGGCCACGCCGCAGTCCCTTCTCCTCCACTCTCCTCTCGGGATCTTGGGCACACACGCACACGCGCCCAGCATGAGTTTTAAGCCACCGGTTCCGGGACGCAAGCCGTGGTCGACTACATGGGAGTCCAGCGACATAGCCATTACGCTAACTGCTGGTGCCTGGGCATGAGTTTTAATCCAGTTTCTTGCAAACTGCAAAGCAATGTGGCATGGTTGCTGATCGAGCCCAGGGGCTGGGCTGGGTTCGGCAACCTAGTGTACCAGTCAGGTATGGTCTGTCCGAGTATGAGCCTGTGTTCTTCATGCAGCTTCTTATGAGAGCCCTGACATGGCTTTACAGGACTGGCTCTTCCCTAACTGGGAGCAGTTCTTTCACCAGCACCTAGGCAAGATGGTCTTACATTCCTGGTTTCCTTTGAGCCTATTAGAGTTGAAATGGTTTTATTGGTAAAAGCCCATTCGGTTTCTTTCTGCTTCTCTCTCAGAGTACTTAGGACAGAGAGAGTAGACAGTATGACAACCCCTACAAAGACGTTCTTTCCTAGTGACCCCTAGCCAGTGCCCCAGAGGTCCTTTGCTTGTAAAGTAAACTCTTGCCAGGCACTTTCTCTGAAAGTCAGGAATCATCGTTGCCCTCTCCTAAACTCCTGGCTTGTCTGCAGTCTTATTTCCAAGGTCCAGTACTAGGACTGGTCATTGTATCTGTGAAGGGACCACTCCTAGCATCCTATCCAGAACAGTAGCTTGAATAAGGAGTTGTTGGTGTGACTGAAACCAGGCCTTGGGACTCCCACTTTAGTGCATCTTCTAACAATCTGTTTGAGAAAGTCAAGAAGCACTGCATCAGTACCTCCACTATGTTGGTTTCAATTCTTTCTTCTATTTCTCTGTAAAAGAATGAAAGAAGATTCATGTTTGAGAAGACACCACTGTGTTGAGCCTTCTATCAGTGGATAAAAGGCAGAGTGGCAACCTGGGTTTGGTTGCAGTGGTAGATGCACTATTTCAGCTGCATATACCCCATCGCAACTGGTTTTCTCTACATTTTCATCAAAAACCATCCTGATAAAAATAACTTCATTCCCACACGTATGTTTGACGTCAGCCCCTGTTTCCACCTGGTTTAAAACAAAATCACAAGCCCTGAGGAAGTATTTGAAGAATTTTAAATTTTATTTCTACCAAGAGAAAATTATCAAAAGGTGCAGCTACCTGGGCAAATGGACAGTGCACACTGGACTAATTAAGGTTACTTAGCTTGATAAGAGCAAAGGGAAATCAGCATGGTGGTCAGCGGGCTGATTAATTACACTATTGGACACTATAATATATAATGAAGCTTTTTTTTCCCCTTTTGTAGAGGGAACTTTGAGTATAAAATAATGAAACAGCTTTAGCACATGGAATTGGAAATGTATTCATGCTTGTTCGGTGAATGATATCCTGTGCTGAAGGATTGTATTAATAAATATTCTGTCAGCAAATGAAATGTCAAGAAAGAACCTCTGAACATTTGATTTTGAATTGCCTCATGGAACTCACTGAATCTTACACTTGCCCTTCTCTCTTTACCTGATTGCTTTGGAAAGTCCTTAGAACTTAGTCCAAGGGGCTTATGTGCCTTTAATAATATTGGGGTAACCCAGTGCAAGGCACTTACTATTTTAGCAGAACATCTGACATTCTGAAATATGAATTATTTGTGTGTGTGTGTTTGTGCGTGTGTGTGTGAGAGAGAGAAAGAGAACACATATTTGAATGTCAGAACCAAATTATACCTAGAAGACTCCAGTTTCTTTGAAATTCCAAATAAATATCCTACTTACATGTGAGGACAATTGTGAAATGATAGAGTAAGATTAGCAACGTTTATTTAGAATTTGAGGGCTTGGTGTTTTATTTTGTAGTTTTTCCAATTTTCTTTTTCTTTAGTGTTCATGCAAAGACTAAAGTAATTGGCTTTTAGGTCACCTAGAGATCCAGTCCAGTGCAATTCTAAAATGCTGATTGAGAACCCATTCCATGCCAATCTATTCTGAATAAACAGATGTGGTTTCTACCTTAGAGGAATTCTATTCCGTGGGGGATGAAGACACACGGCAACTCACTTGTTAGACTACAGAGAGAAATGCAGTCCAAAGAGCAGGGATAAGGCTCAAGAGGGTGGCAAACAGAGTGGGGGGTAGTACAGAAGGGGAACTGGTTACACGGGGGCCAAGATGCAGCAAGGGCCGAGCACTCTCTGTGCCCTCAGTGACCTACTCAGCTTCCCAACAGGAATGAGGCAGTGCCACTGTCTTGTTATCCCAGTGTAGGGGTGGAGCTATTTGTTTGCTTTATCTACTGTTTGTTAGAAAACTCTTCCTGTGCCTTCCCCAATTTATAAGGTACTAAGTTATAAAGATTCAAGGCCACAATGACATGGGAGACAATTCCAGAGAGAAACAGTAGTTGGCAGTCGTGGTACTTGGCAGATGAGGTATTCCAGCTGCCGCTCTGTGACCTCTCGTAGACAGGTATTACTAACCAGTCATGACACCTATTGCTGGTGAACTCTGACACGACAGTGGACAAGGCAATTTCTACCTGTAAGTGAGTCTGGCCTCTGGATGATACATATTGACTATTACCAGAGGGTCTATTTCTGGAAACAAAATAGAAAGGTGAGGGTTCGGATTTGTTGATCCAGGCATGTTGGAGGCTCCCAAGGACCAGAGCAGAGTCTTGTCAGAAAGTCCATGGGATAGGGCCAGTGGGTGGTGTAGTGGTTATGGTGCTGGATTCTTACATGGACGATCATGGTTAGCATCCCAGACTCAGTGACTTGAAACTCACTCCAAGTGTGTGTGCATGTACATGCCCAAAATCCCAAGAAGAGAATGAAAGAGAAGGGATTGCAGTGTGATCATCTCCCCTGGAGGGGGGTGTGGGGGGTGATTTCTCACTTTCTCTCTGTCTCTCTGGCAAGCATACACGCTCTATAGCAAAAATCTCTAAGAAAAAGAGTCCACGGGTTGGCTATCCTGGAGTGTGTTTGGACAGCACTGCTAAGAGGATGCCTAAGAAGATCCAAGATGTGGGACAGTGGTAACACATAGGAAAGGTCCTAGGTTCCTGTCCTGAGACCTCCCTGTGTACACTGGGTGCAAGTATGTGCCCCTGACCTGGCCTAACTGAGACAGGAGTTGGATTGTAATGGGGGTACCCTGGTGAGGGTATCTTTCTCACAAGAATAAATGAACTTAAGAAAAAGGTCCTAGGCAAAGAAATAGGAGGTTTTTTTGTAATGATCGGTTGCAATAATGGAGATAGGAAACTTCTAGATAGCTGGAAATGCCCTTCAGGTGCAAAGTATTTATCACCTTTGGTTTCTGTGTCCCAGTGTTGTGTCCTCATTTCTGTCTTCCTCCTGGGAGCACAGAGGGGCAGGATGTGCTCTGATGGGACACGGTCCAGCTGCTTTAGGCATCCAGGGAGGCCACCTGGCACAGCAGAGCTGCCTTTCATGTCATAAACAGGGAAGGAAAATAACAGCAAAGATTTCCTGGCTTTAAAAGAGAATTGCAGGAAAGATGAGTGGAGAAAGATCTTGACGGAGAGTAAGTGAATCACAGAAGTGTTCCCATCAGGAGTCTTTACTCTTGATTTCTCTCAGGTAAGTAAAAAAAGGAAAAAGTGGGCCAGCAGGTGACATGGAGGTTAAGATGGACATCAGCACATGGCTGATGCTGTGGTTTGAGTCCCAGACCTGGCGGCTTAAAAAACATGCCAGGTTCATGTGTGCACATGCCCCAAATCCTGAGAGGATGGTATAGCCATCTCCCCAGAGGAGTGATTTCTCACTGTCCCTCTCTCTTCATTATTACCTGAACCCTATGACAAAAATCTTTTAAAAAGGAAAAAATAACCAAGAACAATTATGATAATGGTACCATTTAGATGTGATGGTGTCTTCCTTATAGTGGAATATTTTAGTGGAACATAGTGTATATTTTCCCTTTCTCCACCATACTGATCACTGAATCGCCTATAGTTTTGCAAAGAAATGGTGACAGTGGTGTGCTTTGATCATGGTGACCATACCCTAAAGTCCATTTCAAAAGAATTTGGTAGAGGGTGCAATGAAATAGACATTCTTACATGTTCTCTACATTAGTAGGGGTTGGGCTACACCAAGCATGAAGGCTGCTAATAGTTCCAAGGGAACTTAATGGCTGTATTAGAGTAAACCTGTAAAACTAGTTCCTTCTTTGAACATTCTTTCCATAGCACTTTAAAAAATACTGTTTGCAAAATACTTTTTTTTTTTTTTTTTTGGAGAGGTTTTTGCTATAGGGCGCATGCGCTCGCCAGACAGACAGAGAGAGAGAGAGAGAGAGAGAAAGCGAGAAATCACCCCCCATGGGGGATGGCCACGCCGCAATCCCTTCTCCTCCATTCTCCTCTCGGGATCTTGGGCATGCACGCACACGCGCCCAGCGTGAGTTTAAGCCACCGGGTCCGGTACTCGAACCGCGGTTGACTACGTGGGAGTCCAGCGACATAGCCATTACGCCAACTGCTGGTCCCACTGTTTGCAAAATACTTCTAAGAATGGGAAAGGCAGCTGCCAGGACCTCAGTAAAAAGACAGGAGAAAAATGCTGAGTACAAATACCTTTAAAGTGAAAAATTAGAGAATTTTTTTTTTAATTTTATGTTTGTCTGATTGTAAAAGGAATATATTCATTGGGAAAAATTTGTGAAACACTGAAAATAACAAGGAAAAATAATTTGATCACTCAAGATATACTATTGACATTTGGTACATTTTTCATTCATTAAGATTCTTTATAAACATGAGTATTAATGGCTACGTAATATTTTGCCATTGATATGAGGTTAAGATTTGAAATAATTTACCCACTTTTCTACATTAGGATCACTTTGATTTTTTGATATTATGAATAATGTTCTTGAGCCAAAATCATCTCCATTTTTGTCCTGTGTGGTAAGAAATGAGTCTTAGAAGCAAAATATTTGACAAGGGTTTCTTAGACTTTTGAAATTTAGGAAATTCTCTTAATATAAAGTATTTCCATATAGTGTGGAAAATAATATAAATAATAATAACAGAATTTCACAGAGGAAATGAGACTGACTGTCAAGCTTTCATTCATTCATTCATTCAGAAAATATTTATTAAACTCCTGCTGTATGCTTTTACTCTTCTGGGGGAAGAAGACACAATTTTTAACACAAGAAACTGTGTTTGACTAAAGGGAGAATGCAGTCAAGAAGCATCTCAAAGAAAGATACTTTTAGGTAGTATTCATTGAAGAGCTCAGTGTTCCTGGGTGATGTTACTAAAAACAACTGGGGGGACGAGGGTCTCCAATTTCTCTTTCTGAAGAGGTGACTCACAGGCTAGACCCTGAATTATAAGGAGATCCCTCATGAAGATTACTAAGTAGGATTAGCTCTTTCCAGGAAGAGGATCAGCAGGTATGAAGACCAGATGTGGGGCCTCTGAGGGTAGAAGAGCTAGAGAGGTAGCTGGAGCCAGGCTCAGGGTGGTTAAGGAAGTGAAAGCATGAGTGCAGATATAAACACTGAAAGATCTGGAGGAGGAGCCAACAAGTGTCATGGTAGTTAAGGCGCTGGACTCTCTCATGGCCAACCATGATTTGAGTCTTGGACCTGTCAGCTTACTTTTACATTTTCTTTCTCTCTTTCTCTCTCTCTCATGAACACATGTGCCCCATAGCAAATTTTAAAAATAATAATAAATAAAAATTAAATAAATAGTACAAAAGAGAAAGCTCTGGAGGCGGGCTATACCCTATCAGTGAAGCTGAAGGTGTGCAGCTTTTGAACAGGACACATAACCTAAGAAAAGGGAGATTGAGGCTAGCTAGGTGGCATGGTGGTTAAGGCAGCTGTATCCCACATGGCCGATTACATGGTTCAAGTCCTGGATATGGTGGCTTGAAAAATATGCTGGGCACATGTGCGTACATACCTAAATTTCAGGGGCCAAAATGGAGGAGAAGGGATTGGAGCATGGCCACCCCCCATGGCGGGTGATTTCTCACTTTCTTTTTCTCTCTCTTTTCTCCTTGGCAAGCACACACATCTAAAGCAAACTAAAAGGAAAAAAAAAAAAAAAGAAGAAGAATGTTCTCTCTGCCTGATCTGACTAATAAAATGGGAAAAGATCAGAGCACCTTTCTGGTTGAGCCACTGAGTCAGAAAGATTATAGCACAACTGAATTCAAATGTCTGCTTGGAGAAGGAGTAGGAGGACATAGATTGCTTATACTACAGTGAGAAAGGGAAAACAACTCAAGTTCCAAGCTCGCAAAATGACTCAAATTATGGTAGATCCATTACATGAAGCATTATCTGAAATATTTAAAATTATCATTATGAAGACTTTTAGTGACAGAAGAAAATGCTAATGGTACTATATTAGATTTAAATCAAAGATATAAACTACATAGAGTAGCACAGCTGTACATGTACATATATATGTATACATGTATATATATACCCACATTACCCCACATGTATGTGTGTATACACACACACACATATATACATGTACATATACATATACATACGTACATACTGGCCATGCAGTGGTGCTACAGTAATGCAAGTGGACCCACATGGGAGAGATTCTGGTTTATATCACCAGGCCTCCCTGAGCATGCCAGGCTTGAGTGTGTCTGTGCAGGGCCATTTGACACTGGGGTGGTTGTAGCATGAAACTCCTATTGGGGTGCCTGTCTCTCAGTCTCCCTCATTCTCTGTCTCCCTCTCTAATGGAAATAAGTAAATAAATAAACTTTTAAAAATATATTTTAAAAATCTGGAGCCAGTAACTGGCATGGTAGTTAAGGCTCTGGATCCCATGTGGCTGATTCTGCAGTTTGAATCCTGGCCCCAATGAATTAAGGATTTTGCTGGGGGCATGTGTATGCATATCCAAAATTCTGAGAAGAGAAGGGATTGGATTGTGACATGGCCATCCCCCTGGGGTGTGATTTCTCACTTTTCCTCTCTGTCTCTCCGACAAGCACAAGAGCCTTATGGAAAAAAACTCTAAACACACACACACACACACACACACACATGTATTTTAAAAATCCATGAAAGAACTGCAAAAAAGTCATGGGAAAAGATAAAATTAAAGGACGAATTTATTTTGGTGCAAAAATGTTTCAAAAGCCATGCACACTTTTTTCATAATATGCATGTTCTATGAGCTTTTTGAAGAGCCCTCATATATGCTCAAAAATATTCTGGAATTGAGTAGTTAAAAAATGTTAACAATGGATGTTTTGGGGTAGTAGGATTATGGTTATCTTTAGTTTCTATCTTTATTCTTATTGGCACCTTCCAAGTTTTTAATGATACATGCGTTACAGCTCCAATCTGAAAAGTAAAATATGTAGACACTTTTTTAGTGCCAGAAGTAAATGAAGTTCATTATACAGGCAGGCAATTTTAGAACAGGGAGCTGCATGCTGTAAGAATAGGGCGTTCATTAGGAAAACGTTGAAAGGAACCATGTAACCAACAGGTGCCTTAGTAGGAGGTGGAAGAGTTATTGAATGTCTTACTAGAGATCTAGGAAAAATATTTACACAGAAGCAAGGATGTGGTCAACCCAGATGGGAAAAGTAAACTACCACCTTAACAAAAAGGCCAGACAATGACTTTAAAGAAACTAACCCACTTGTGCCGTTGTGGCACCCAGAAGGGACAAGAGAAAGAAAGAAAAGGAAGCAGACACGTTGTGCATTTCAGGACAAAGTTAATTTCAAAATAGAAACTGCCTCTTAACAAATTTGACTAAACCACAGGGCCCACCTTTGAATATGAGAGGGAACCGAGGGGGAGATAGTTCTGGAACCATCGCAGGCCTTTAGAGATGGGGTCTAGGAAAAGTCACTTAGTCTCTCCCTTCATTCCATGGTCCCTTGACAGTGGCCATGCATGTACTGAGTTGGCTTCTGACTCTCGTTGCCTCCAGACCACCTGGCATGCTCCTCTCCGTCATTTAGGGCAGAGATGGAGCACCTGGTGAAGGAAAGCTGTTTGATCCCAGGGTCCTCATGATATGAGTGGCATGAACCCCTTAAGCACTTTCTTGCATTAGGGTGCTCTCAAATCACCTTTCTTCCTTAGGTAGTAAATCTGCCCGGGTATTCCCAAATAAGGCCCATCAACCTGGACCTGGGAATGGTCTTTCTTCAAATTCTTGCTTCAACAAAGGCTGTGGGGTTTTTATTGTTGTTTCATTTTGTTTTGTTTTAAGGGGAACAAGAACTCTGTGCATTGACAGCACTCTATTTCTCTGTCAGAGTCTTCAGAACCCTCTGAAGAACATCTTATTAACTTGTTCTTGCTATCAGAATGCACTGTCTTGGTAGGAATATTGTAATTAGGAGATACTTCTGGTGCCCAGCTGGGATACTCCTGTTACCTGGCAGGAAAATAAGATCAATTTTTGGGCAGTGTCGAAATACATTTGGACTTTGCTGTGGATATCACCTAGCACATTGACGATTTTCCCATGTGATTCTAAAATCTGGGTCTTTTAAGTGCATTTTGTAAGCTGGATTTCTTAGGCAGCAGAGACTCTGGCAGTTGAGCAATCTTGTTTTGATGCATGAGTGAGTCAAGCAAGCTTGAGGTGAAAGTGATTTGAGGGAAACAAATCAGGAGCAACAGGGTATCACTTGGGGAGCAACTCATTTGCTTCCCCTCATAGCTTTGACCACCTTGCCGTCACATCGAGTGATGGTGGGTTAGACTTTTGAGAAGCAAAAGTCTAAATGTTCCACTTGAATGGCCTCAGATACCATCAATCTCAGCAGTCACACACTACGGCTTTGGGCATGGGGACAAGGAATTGCCTCTGTCACTTCCAAGATAGTCAAGTTGGGTTTCTCATATATTTGGTGAAGTTACTGCACCTGTCAGGGTATAAGAAATTCCCAAGGCATTTCTATAACCCCCATCCCACCCCAAGCTTGTTCTTCACAGTATTTGTGAATATGCACAGGGTCATAATCGCTCCTTCTGCAGCATGCTGGGAAAACATTCTGAAGATATTAAGCAGCGGTATTATTGAAAAGAGCAGTAGGCAAATTTCAAACCCCAGTAACTCGAGGAATTCAGTGTATTTAGCCTGCAAATTTATCTCGTGCTTATTTCTGTTCAGATTCATCCAATGCATCTTTGTTTCAAGCCTCATGAAATTAAGCTGTAATGCAATTATTCAGGCAGAGGGAGTGACCTAGACAAAGAAAAGCCAGCTGGATTGGGATAGCAGGACAGAACCCGACTCTCAAGAGAAGACCTTCCTATGGAACAGGGTGGGAAAATAACAGTAGGGAAAGTTGTGACAGGTCAGTGTCCCTGTGGGTGAAATGTCAAACTAAAAAAAGAGAAGGAGGATTAAGAGGAGGAGGAGGAGGAGAGGAAGAGCAGAAAGAGAAAAGAAGAGGAAGGGAAGAGGAGGGGAAGAAGAGGAGGAGAGGCAGGAAAGGAGGATGCATCAGCCTGAGGTGGCAGCATGTTCTGAGGAAAGTTTTTTTCAGGATTGCTCACAGCACAATGTAGAATGCTTATTTTGGGTGTCACTTTGGCTTCCTATCTTGCAAGAATGGAGGAAATGGGCTGTTTGTTCACACCCTGAATCCCCTATACTTTCCCATATGTGGAGTAACAGCTAGACCTCTTGCACATCATTACCTGATTGGCTTCCAGCCACTACACTCCCAGTAACTGGCCAGTTGATATGATATTCTGTAGGCATCTTTCTCTTTGACATATCTCTGTTGAACACATTGCAATGTTTTTTAAGATTTGCAAAGATGAATATAACTGATGACCAGAGATGGAAACAGCAGCTTAAATGGGAAAGAACATCTTATTAACTTGTTCTTGCTATCAGAATGCACTATCTTGGTAAGAATATTGTAATTAGATCCTTCTGGTGTCCAACTGGGACACTCCCACAAGCTGTTAGCCCCAGAAGTCATATTCAGCCCTTTTGGTCACCTCCTTAGTCATTGAGAAAACTAAACCCAGAAGTCTAAGGCTGGAACTAGAATCCCCCCAGAAATGATCTGCTTCAGTTGTAGTTATAATTTGATAAGTCTGAGCCTTTTCTAAAAACAAAACAAAACAAAAATTGGGGAGGTGGGAACATGGGTAATTACAAGGTTTATGATGCTTCATGGTGTGTCTTGGGCAAAACCAAGATGAGTATTTGTTGTCTTAATCAGTTCACTGTACCAGACATTGAAGGATAAGTCTTCTAGTCTCTATGACAGTGGAAAAGAGCAAAAGAAATGTGGAAAACACTGATGGGTTAGGAAAAAATCTCCCAACTCCTTTCAAGAAGATTGCCAAGTTTCAGGTGGGCTCTTGGAGTGTGTCCTTCTGGGAAGATGCCTCAGGTGCATGGTTCAGCCACGTTGATTGCCTCCTCTGGCTCCTGGCTTTCATTACAACATCCAGAAATCACCTTTTACTTTACCGTCAACCCACCTTTGCAGCTTAGACTGATAATGGCGTTTTGACTTGCAACTCCGTTTTTTTGTGTTGTTGTTGATAGATTTTTGTTATATGGCTTGTGCACTTATCAGAGAAACAGAGCAAGACAGAGAGACAGAAAGTAAGAAATCACTCCTTGGGGGGATGGCCATGCCACAGCCTCTTCTCCTTCACTCTCCACTCAGGTTTTTGGGAATACAGGATTTGAACTGCAGTTGACCATGTGAGAATTCAGTACCCTAACCACTACGCCACCTGCTGGCCCACAACTTCCTGTTCTGAAACAAGTGAACAGAAGGAAAGACAAAAGTCCGTAGGACATTCTACCATAGTTCCCTACAGGAGTATTTTAATAAAGTTCTGTGCTGGAATTGCTTAATGTAAATGCATTGAAAGAAAGCATAACGGAAGCAATCAATATCTTTAACTTCATAACATTTTAAAATTTCTCTCCATAATACTATCTCATGAACAAAATTAATGGGTACCTATCAGACTGGGGAATGTTTGAAACAAATATGATGGAACAAAAAGATTAATATTATTAATATATGAAGAATTCATACCAATCAATAAGAAAAACATTAGGACCCAAAATAGATACCCAGGTAAAAGGACAAACAAATCTTGAAAGAGGAAATGCAAATGGCAAGTCCACATATGATAAAATGACCAGTTTTATTGGTTTTGAACAAAATATAAATTGAAATAGCAAAGAGACAGCATTTCCCCTATCAAATTAACAAAGATTCTAAAATGATGCTTCAAAAAAGGATGCAGTGAGGTGGAATGTCATGTGCTAATCAGGAGAAGTATAGACCTTCTGCAAAATAATCTATCTGTATGCATCAAGAACCTTAAAATATGCGGATGCCCTTCGACCCAGAGATTCAGCTCCTCCAAATGCATCCGGATGAGGTCATCAGTAATGTGGGACCTCATTTATATACAAAGATACTCATTACAGACATTTGGTTTATTTAAATACTAATTATGAAAGTTCCAAAGGGCACTAAATTATGAGAATGACTCAATAAATATGGTTTACCCATTCCATGGAATACAGAGCCATTAAACATGATATGTGTGGGAAGAGTTTTTCATGACAAGGAAAAATTATTAAAATATAACATTAATACAAAAAATAGGTAAATACCATTATGTGTGATTTTGCCTGTGTTTTTAAATATGGCTATAGACTGGAAGGAAATACTCCAAATTCTTACATTCATTATATCAGGGCAATAAGATTACAGAAAATTATTTTATTTTAAAATATATTTATCCCCAGACTTTCAAGAAAGGGTATCTTTTTTATCTTAAAATAGGAAAAGAATAACAATCCCTCATAGATGCCCTTGGTCAAGATCAATGCCGTAATGGTTTAGCATTATCTTATGGCATGTATTCAGCCCATGGACAGATAACCTGTAAATTACATATCATATCATATCATATCATATCATACTTTCCTTGACCAAATATAATTCTCAACCAAAGTAAATAATTATCTTGACTTTGGAGTGAGTTGTTTCCTACCTCTCTGTATAACTTTGTGAATTTTACATTTATTTTTATAGATTTATAACCGTAGTAGTATCTTAAATTAGAAACCTCTTTGAATTCTTTTTAGTTTGAAAATAACAATTCATTATAGTACCTAGAAATGTGTATATGAAGTTTTAGAGTCAGTGAAAAAGCATTGAACGTATTTGGTTTTGATATGTTGTCCAGCACTTTGCTGAGGTGCTATACCAGAGCCCCTTCTTGAGCTCTGAGGCACTAGTCTGTTAGGTTTGGGAAGACAATAATACCAGTGCTATAATGGATTTTACTTTAGTGCTCATGAGCATCTGAATCCACTTCTGAGAAGTTTGGATATTTTCTGCCAAAGAACCTTGATGGAAGACTTAGTCACCAAAACCCATAGAATGTAAAAGCTGAGTTCCCAGCTACCCAGAGTGGGGCACCTGACCTCGGCCAATCAGACAGACAACCAGCCTCCTCTTAGAATCTGAAGCAAGGACGGGGACGGGGAGGAGGGGCTGGCTATGGTCTGCAGGCACAGAAGGTTGCACTGACTGTCGTGTCCTCTCTGTGAGCTATTGCATTGATGTGGTGGCAGTGAGTCCCTACCAGGCAGATTCAGTGTCACCATTGTGACTGTAGTTCAGGCCACTGAACCTGCATTTGTCCATGTCAGTTTCTGAGTTTGGCTTTCCAGTCCTTCCAGCAGTTCTATGAGCTACCTAATAGCCCTTACATAAATTGTCCTCCTGCTCTACTCTGGCAGAGGGACCTCTTTAGTTTTTTGTTTGTTTGTTTGTTTGTTTGTTTGTTTTTTAAATCATGTACTCGCCGAGAGAGACAGAGAGAGAGAGTGAGATGAACTCGATGCCGCAATCCTCCAGCCTCCATAGGTTTTTGCCATAGGGCAGGCGCCACCACGCCCCTCTTTAGTTTTTAATGGAGACCTTTGACTAGTAAGAGCCCCTCTTGCTCACAGAGAAGGAACCCTGTGGTCAGGACTTGACCATGGACACTTGCCCGGTGGCATCCTATCCTGCTGGCTCCTACTCAGTGTGCTTTGCTTGGTGCCATGATGTCTTCTTGGTTATAGAAAATTGTTAAGTATAAGACAGATTCAAGGAAAAGGTGGAATTTTAACAGTGCCCTAAGGATAACCTAGAACTTAAATAGGAGGATGAGTAGGAAGTTTAGGTTTGGACCTAAGAGCTTTTTACTCATTCCCTTGCTTGGTCATTCCATTAGTTTTGAGCATCTGCTACTTCCTGGTCTCTGTGGTAGGTACTTGAGATATGAACACAAGGAGTCTTTCAAGGAGCTGCTAGTCTATAGAGAAGGCATACAGATATAACAAAATACCATGAGTGCTATAACGAAGTTCACATAAGATACTGTGAGAACACAGAGGAGGTGCCAGTAACCCAGAAACATTAAGAGTACTCTTGGAGGGCTTCTTGGATGTGTAAGCTTAATTCTTTAGCCTGAGTAGGAATCAGACAAATGAACAGACATGGGAAAGAGAACATAAGACAGGGTAAGTAGCATACACATGTGACAGGAGAAAATGTTAGATGTTTGGAGAACTGTAAATAATTTTGTATGCATTAATTCAGAGAGGTAAGCGGGTAAAAAAAAAAACAGACCTATGAAGGATGTTAAATATCAATAAGTTGAATTTTATCCTGAAGATGAATATAAATAGCCAAAAGGAAATGACCGTGATCAGATTATCATTTTATAAAGAGCTCCTCTAGCGGCAATATAGAAAATAGATTAGAGACAGTTTTTGTTTAAATATGATGTATTGTATATGTGTTCATCCTTGTTCCCTTACAAAACCCATGGGCATGATATTAACCATATTCGCTGCCCTCTTGGTACAGTGGGCAGCATATCAATATCATAATCTGAAAAAGTTGCTAGAAGAATAAAGGGAACAAAAGAAGAATAACCAGCAGGTGAGAACTGTCAGCTCAGTTCTACAAGGTGTCAAGTGGATAGAAGACTGACAGCTGATTAGAGGAGTAGGCATAGTTGGATCCCTGCTTCTGCAAGATGGTAAGGGTCAAAGTCAACCAGAACCAAACTGATTCACATTGAAGAACCTTGAAAGGCTCAGAAATCAAGGTGCCAGGTTGGGACCAGCAGTTAGCGTAATGGCTATGTCACTAGACTCCCATGTAGTCGACCATGGTTCGAGTCCCGGACCTGGTGGCTTAAGCTCAAGCCAGGCGCATGTGCATGCGTGCCCAAGATCCCAAGAGGAGAATGGAGGAGAAGGGATTGCAGCGTGGCCATCCCCCCTGGGGGGTGATTTCTCGCTTTCTGTCTGTCTCTCTCTCTCTCTCTCTCTCTCTCTCTCTCTCTCTCTGTCTTTCTGGCGAGTGCACGCACCCTATAGTGAAAACCTCTCCAAAAAAAGAAAAAAAAGGAAAGAAAAAAGAAATCAAGGTGCCAGGTATTCCAGAAGGTATACATGGGAGAAGGCTGAAAATAGAAGACTCAATTCATTGTTAGGAACAATTACATGAACTTCAAGATAATTCTATTCCCATGTCACAAGTCAGGAAATCATCCCCCAACTGAAACTTAGTAAAACGCTGAAGGCACCTTCTCTGATTTGAACCAGAAACTTCAGACTTAGGTCTCAGCTGAGGTGAGTACAAAATGAGGTACTATATTATGAAGATGGGATTGAGTGAAAATCTGTGTGCTGAATGGTGAGACCTCTACTTATCACCTGAAATGGAAGTCATACATATATTCTCTAGGCAAGAAAACTTGAGGAGTGGGGGAGTTCTTTCGGGAGAAACAGAATAGCTCAAAAGAAAAGACCTTCATAATATTGACATTGGAAATTCCCTGACAGATTGCTAGATCTCTGCCTGATCATGCTGCAGTTAAGTCCATAAGGAAATAGTCTCTTCCACCACAGAAACGGAACTTTCGATTAGCACTCTAACCCCTCACTCAAATATGAATGAATAAAAAGGGATCATCAGACATTAGGAAGAAAAAGTCAGAAACCGAAGCAAAAGAAAAAAAAAAAGCAGAGTGAAAAGGAATGTGAAGGAATCAGAAACTGTGTGGATCACATATGAAACAATGAAACAATAAGAAAATAAGAAATGAAAGCCATGGAAATAAGAGTAAGTTTTGTATCCATGAAACAAGAACAGTATATCATAACAAAGGAGCACCCAGAGAACACAATAGAGCTCTTGGAAATAAGAACTACACTAGTGAAAACAAAAGTTCAATAACACAGTGGCAAAATAAAGGTGAGAAAACATCCCCCAAATTGCAATAGACTAAAGTAGGGAAAAATTAGAAAATTAGTGGGCTGGTCTATGAAATCTAAACCCCAGATAAATGAATGGAGAAAAAAATAAATAAATAAAATTTTTTTAAAAAAATAAATAAATTTAAAGAAAACAGAGAAAGTAGAAAAGGAAATTATCAAAGAAAAAGATACAAAAAAATTTCCAACTCACAGATATGAGTTGTCCACTTTGAAGAATCTCATTGAGAGCCCTTCACAATGAATTTTAAAAGTCTCTCATCTCTAAATACAAATCACCATTAAAAGAATCAGAGATCCTTGGAGAAGTGATTGATTCTAAGTCTAGGGCAGGAAATATACAAGATGGAACATTATGTCAAACTAAACAGTAAAACAGTCATCAAAGTCTGTTTGGGTAATATCAATAGGACTCAGGAGCCAATTTGAAGAGGTTCCTGCTGGCCAAAGGTGTAACATTTCAAGCATCACTTAGAATAATGACTGCAATGCATCAGATATGTTTCAAACCTCGCGTCTATAACAATTCTTAAAAAAAGAACTCATTGGCCACCTTTGGACAGTCATAGGGAACCAATTCGTTATTCTGAAAGCTGATAAATAACAAGGAAGAATCAAGCATTTATTTTGTCTTTCTTGTACAATTGCAGCTCAAGGTACCATTTGATGAGAGACTGTTTTTCTTTAGCTAATAAACACAGAAGGAATAAAAATAAACAAGAACTTTTCCATGTTGCATACGCCAGTGAAATAAAGGATCAAGGTTAAGATCATTGATTGTTGCCAATATCACAAGAAGAGAGAAAGCAAACGTTGTATGCCTCCCAATGGAAGTACACATCACCACCTGTGAGGTTCTGTTGTCAGAGTCCCTCTCCTGCTAGCACATACCAGTCAGTAAAAATGCTAGTTTCTCATTTTCCTGGCTATGTAAGACAGAAAGGGATATTTCAGGATAAAGCTTGGTTTACACTGAGTGCAGGGACTGGGATCTGGCAATGAAGGCCTTGGCAAGTGATTGATTTAATATTTAATGAGCAACCTAGTACCTCGAAGCAAAAGTTACTGCATCTCTGCCCAGAGTAATGTTGGAGGTTTAACCCAGCTGTCCATCTGTCTGTCAGGTGGATCAGGTCTGTAGTCCTCAAGCTGACCCTGGAGAGCGGTGTAAAGGAGCCAGGAAAGAAAGGGTGCAGCCTGTTGGGTAGCATCTTTGCAGGGGCTGCCCTTGCCTGCCTCTTCCTACAGAGCGACCTTGTACCAAGCTCCCTGTGCGTGGGGTTTCCTTTCACTTCAGCCTTTAGAGATGGAGCCACACAAAGTCAGAGATATAACTCCAGGTCGCATAATGCCTTAGCTTGGGCTCCTCCGGTAGCCAATCCTTGAGTTTGGCAAATGATCCGAGGAAGCAGGGTTTGGAGTAAGGTGAGACAGGAGAGCCAATACAGGATGTATCAGGAAGTCAGTTACTGCTGTGGGTCCTGGGCTCAGTCCCACAGGGAACTTCTGGGAGACTATGAAGAACAGGCCTTGGAGTTGTCCCATCGAGGGACAAGGAAGCAGGAATCTCTTTCCCCCACTGGCTGATGTCACTCCTGGATGCTAACTCCCTGGCTCTTCTAGTGGGTGCTACTGAGCCCGCTCAAGGAAAGTGGGCCGAGCTATCTGCAGGTTACCTCTGGGCGAGCCAAAGAGGTAACTGCTCCCAAATGGAGCAGTAAGTGGCAGAGCTCAGAGCAGTATCTGGCCATCCTGTCCCCAACACTGCTGTACTTAATTGGTCTTGGGGGTCTTACAAAGCTCATATCAAGAACTTGGGGGAGAGAAGTCAAGCAGGTAGTGACACAGGCATCCTGTGTCAGAACAGGCACTTAGGTGGCTACGGCTGTGCATGGTGACTCTGCCATGATGCACCCCAGGAAGAAATGGGGACCCCTGTGCTTACCATGCCAGCAGGGACTGGCTCCTGACCTGGGCTGTGCTCCTGAGTTCAGCATCTTTTGCACCATCCCGTAAACAAATTAATTCTGCTCCTCACCTCCTCACCCCCTCACCTTTGGTGAAAATGCTAACAATAGTTCTCAACCCAGGCTGCACATTAAAGTCACCTGGGGAACTTTAAAAATACCGATGTCTCTGCCCCTCCCCAGAGTGGAGAAAGTAATTGGTCTGAGGTGACCACTGGCACAAGGAGCTTTAAAAATCTCCCCAGGTGTTTCTAATGAGCAGCCACTGCTTATAAGAAAGTTCTAAAGGCTTAAGCAGGAAGTCCCTGTTGCAAACAAGTATTATTTTAGCAATCAGGAAGGAATTTCTCACTTCTTTATAAAACTCCACCCACTGAGTTAGGGGAAGAAGGAGACCCAAGAGAGAGATGTGGGAGTGAGCCTTTCTGTCTACAGGCCTCTGATGAATTAAGAGCTCATACAGAACTCTGATTGGTCAGTGCTTGACTGATAAGCTTGGGGAGCCCCTTAACTCTACCACCTCTTGTCCATGAAGCTCTGCTTTCCAGTGGTGCCTGTTCAACTCCCCAAGCTTCAGTTTCCACATTTATAAAACGCATATATTTGTGTTGCCCAAGCAAATTCACATTAACTGCGGACCTAGCATGCACAGGGCAGACACACAGCAACAGCTCTGGTCCCGTGTCCAGCTGCATTGACCAAGACTGGTTCTCTGTTCTGGGGCACAGTGAGACTGCTGTAGCAGATCAGGGGATGTCTGTTTTTCTCTGCTGCGTTGGTCAGCCAAATACCATGTGGAGGAACCAAATTTTGGAGGGGAGAGGCCCTTTCCTCCAGCTTTTCCTGCTTGCCCCTTCAGCCCCAGCCACAAAAACTAAAGCCCAACAGCAGGGCTTGTGCAAAGCAATTGAAAAAGGGCAGCTTCAGTCAGCCTGAAAGAGATGACCGAGGTAATTAGGACAGAAGACAATATAGCTGGGCCATTTACAAACTTCGCAAGATGCTTTTCCTCCCCAAAGAATGAGCTAAGCAGGAGCCCCCTGGAGGTGTTTTTAATGGGGCTAAGCAGCAGGAGGGCTTGCAGAATTGTTTTCTCTGCTCCCAGGGGGTCCATTTCTGTTTTGGTATAGGCACTGAATGATATCAGTCTTCCAGAACCCCATTTGTTGTTATTAATAACACAACACAGCGTCATCCGGAGTCGTCCAGAGCTGGAGCAAAGGCAGGCAACAAGGGAAGCAGAAATCCTGATATACAGAGAGCTTAGCATGTTTAGGTACATCCCTGACCAGTCCCTACTAGTAAATGGGTTCTGTAGACTTTTGTGGGCCTATGTCCTGACAGTGAAACCATGAGTTGAAGCCAGTTCTGCCTGAGGAGCTTCCTGGCCAGTGCAGGAGGCTAGGTATGTCAGCAATGCATTTCCTACAACAGTGCAGGATATACTGGAGACAGCCACAAAAGGCATTTGCCCCACAAGGAGTCTTGTCTGAGATGAGTTTAAAGAAAAAGGACCAGCAGTTAGTATAATGGCTACGCCGCTGGACTCCCATGTAGTCGACTGCGGTTCGAGTCCCAGACCCGGTGGCTTAAACTCACACTGGGCATGTGTACATGCGTGACCAAGATCCTGAGAGGCGAACGGAGGAGAAGGGATTGTGGTGTGGCCATCCCCCCTGGGGGGTGATTTCTCACTTTCTGTCTCTGTCTTTCTGGTGAGCGCACGCACCCTATAGCAAAAACCTCTCAAAAAAGAAGAAAAAAACAAAGAAAAAGAAGTTAGTTATAGAAATAGCAAGGAAGGATCTACACTGGTGGAAGGACCTGTGAGCCACAGCAGAGTGGAGAAGATACAGTATGATGAAAAACAGCACATGGGTGGATGTGGCTGAAGTAAACTGTCCAAGAGGTCTGGCATGATGATGAGCGGTAAAACTGAGCGATGAGCAGAGGTGGAACACTCCAGGCCATTTCCTGGCTTCAAGAACCTAGATGTGATTACAACTCTCTGCAACGTTTTATTTCAAATCTTTTTTTTTTTTTTTGAGAGGTTTTTTTGCTGTAGGGTGCATGCGCTCGCCAGACAGAGAGAGACAGAGAGACAGAAAGCGAGAAATCACCCATTCTCCTCCATCACCCAATCACCTCCATTCTCTAGGGATCTTGGGCATGCACGCACATGCACCCGGCATGAGTTTAAGCCACCGGGTCCGGGGCGCAAACTGCGGTTGACTACGTGGGAGTCCAGCGATATAGCCATTACGCTAACTGCTGGCCCAAAACTTTCAAACTTACAGGAAAGTTGCAAGAATAGTACAATAAATAACTACATACCACACAGGTGGATTTCCGACTTGTAAACAGGTGCCACATTAGCATTCTCTTCCTATTTGGGGGTTTTTTTTTGTTTGTTTTTTTACATAAACTCTGAAAGTAGGTTACAGACATCATTGCTCGATACTTGAGAATGGGCTTCTAGGAAGAAAGGACATTGACTGTTCTACATAACCACAATGCCAGTACCAAACCATGGAATGGAACATCGATCATATATTGATTGGAGTATGTGACATTTGCTCTGTACAGGTTCTGAAATACTCCCTCAAAATGAATTTTATAGCTCCTCTGTTCTCCATTTAGAGTCTGATCCAAGAAGACACATCGCATTTGGGCACATTGCCTTTTTAGTCTCTTTAAATGGAGCACAGTCCCCCCAGCCTTCCTGTTGTTCTGTTTGTCTTAAAATGAATATTTGCTAAGAGTACAGGCTAATTCTTTCATAGACTATCCCACAGTGTGGATTTTTGTAGTTGTTCACTCAAAATTAGATCAAGGTTAAACATTTTTGGTGAAACTACCAAGTAGGAGAGACCATATTCCATCTGTTGCATCAGACCAAGAGGCTCAGGTTGCCTGCTTGTCCCAATTCAAGGAGACTTCAAAAGATTTGTGGGAAAATGGAATTAAAGTGTATTTTGGTGCAAAATAAAAATGAAACCCGCAGAGTTTTTTCATAACAGACATTTCTCGTGAACTTTTTAAAGACCCCTCATATTGTTGCATGTTCACATGCAACCTATTTTAAAGACACATTCTACCCTTTATAGTAAAAGGTGATTGTACAATTCTGTCTTTTGTTCTCTATTTTTGCAGCTTGGCATTCTTCTCTGAAGAAAAATTCCCACCACATCCATTCCTCCCCTTTTAGGAAACCCTCACTGTAGACTCATGGGATCCATGTTTGACTGTATGCACTGTAATTCCTTGTTGTCGTTGTGTTTTATAGTGTTCAAATTGTCCCACATTGGGCCACTGCAAGCCCCTTCAAGCCAGCCAGTATGCCTCAAATAGGTCCTTTTCTGACTGTGAGCATTTCCAAGTTTTCTGCATCTATTGTGCTTTCCTGTCTCAGCCTCAGAATTAACTACTTCTCTAAGGAGCGCGCATTCCTTTTAGTGAAGAATTATCATTGGAAACCGAGGTCTGGGTGCACACTGTGTTCCATTGTTGCAGAAATGTCACCGTTTCTAGGCCCTCTGAGTGGAGAGTGCTGGTATTTATATTTCTTAAAACTTTCAGGTTGATGCTAATAACACTAATTCATCACAAGGTTCATTCTTACTCCCCCTCCCCCACTCTGTATCCCATATTGATTCTAAAGTGTATGAGTCCACTTCCTTATTAGCTGTATCTTACAATATGTACAAAGTCATCACAGATTCCTGTGTAAGTAACACACCACCAACAGCAAACTTGCTAGGTACAATGTAAGATTTCTTTTAGTGATCTTCCTCCTTAGAATTTGTCCCCAGTGTGGATGTACACACAGAGCCCTGTATCAAGAAATTCCTTTCTTATTTGTATGTGTGGTTATATCATAAATGTGTACAATTAGATTCACTTGTTTGGACCTAATTTGAGAGTTTGTTTTTTCATCTTCAATTTTTATGTTGTGGTAATATAAAACACAAGCATTTCAAAAGTCAATACTGTGTAAGAGTATTTACCTGACCAGTTTCCTGGGAAGGATGTTGGTTTTTTTTCCCAATATTTTGCTATTACACATGAGGCTGTGGCGAATTGTTTCGATTCATGGATGCACTTTCCAGGTAAATCTAAGGAAATAGGTTTGCTGCATAAAATAACAAATACACATGTCATTTTGTGAGATGTTGCCAGTTCCCTTCCATGCGGGCTGTACCACTGGAGTTTTCACAGGTTCTGTGGGAGAATGGATTTGAGAGGAAGTGAGGTTGGACATAGGAAGGTGGGCAAGGAGGCTGCTGCCGCTGGCCAGGCAGGGATGGTGAAAGCTGAACCACACAGTGGGACAGGGCAGGGGGGTTAGGCCTGGGTTAGAGGGTTGGCTCTTGATTAGATATGGGCAGGAAAGGGATAAAAAAAACTCAGTAGGATAAAGGAATGAAAAGACCCCCAGGTGTCTGGGCAAAGGCAAGGAGGAAGTTTGGTGTGTACACTTAGAAGAACAACAACAAGAGGAAGATGTGTGTAAGCATGTCTCCATGTGTGCACATGTGTATCTCTGTGTCTGTGTGTACATGCAATGTGTGTGTACATACATGAGAAAGAGTTCGGTGTGAGCATGCAGGAGCTGAAGCCCAGGAATCCAGGAGCACTGGGTGGAGCGGAGCTGGTAGCAGTGAAACCCTGGCATATAAAGTAATGACAGTCACGGTCCTTAGTGAGCTCAGTACATACACTGCTGTGTCCTCATGCTCTGGACACGTGGGAAAAGGTGTATTTATTTTATTTTTCTCAGCTGAACTGGTGGACTCATTGCTTTAAATTTAGAGGTATTTCACCTAAGGAGGCATCTGAAAGCTGGAGAAAAATGTTTGGTCTTATTATGTGAAAAATGTAACTAGTGGGGCCAGCAGGTGGTGTGGTAGTTAAGGCGCTGGACTCCTACGTGGCCAACCGCAGTCCTAGACCTGGTGGATTGCTTCGTCACTTTCTCTCTCTTTCTCTCTTTCCCTGTCTCTGGAAAGCGTGCATACACTATAGCACATTTAAAAATAAGAAGAATAATAAATAGAATGAAATGAACAATTCTTTAAAAATTATTAGGTACTGTTAAAAAAAATAAGTGGATTTTATGTTTCCCAGCTTCTCTGGATCCCTCACATGCTTTAGCATCCCACGAGGGACACGAGATGTAGCGCTGGCCTGGTGCGAGGGCGATGGCTCTCGCTGTGAAGCAAGCTGCTGGTAAGGAGCCTCCTTCCTGCTGTGCTTCTGTCTGTGGAACGCCCTGCCCTTCTACATGTCCTCCTCACAGTCCTGTCCTGGGGTGACCCAGGGAGGATATAGATCTCTCTTGGAAAAAAAGTAATTGCTGGAGTCTGGGAAGAGGCGAAGGCAGTGGGAATCATTTCACTAATGTGCTCCTGTGGGACTGACGAAGGCTCTCTGGAAAGGGGAGCTTATCTTTCATCAGGAAATAACACTCTTCATTTCTAGAGGGTAGTTTTGTTTGGCTAAAGGTGTGGTGCTGTGTGTTCATGCACAACTTTAATATCACTGGACAAACCCACATTTTTAGAAGCTGATCAAAAATTCCACTCTCTGCACCCATATAATAAAATAGCATATTTGTTGCAAAGCATCAGGGATCTAACATGTTCTTTGTATCTGAATTACTCAAATAATTCCAAAAGTCCTTCAAATAGCAATTCAAAAATAATAAAATGCAACTCTCTCTGTTTTGTGTTAATTTCAGTGTAATCTTTTAAAAATACTTTCTGGGGGCCAGTGGTGCAGGGGGACAATGCAGTGCTCTGCAAGGCAATCTCATGTGGGTAGATTCTTGGTTCAAGGTCAGAGACCTTCCTGAGTAGGCCTGGCATGCCTGTGCCATGACCCAGGTCTGGCTGGAGCTGGGTGTCGATTGTGATGTCAGGACCCTGTTGGAGTGCTGTCTCTCCATCTTTGTCTCTCTGTCTTGCAAATGGTACAAAGAAATAAACTTTAAAATACTTTCTGGCCTTCTTGCACTGTATCTAGTACATATTATTATACTTGGCCATTTCTTAACTCTGATGCATTAAAGTGAGCCCACCCTGGTTGTGATTATTACCATACTCACTACTCTAGAGGCTAGCACTTATGGCCAAATGGTCTTGGTCTTGGGCAAGTTGGAACCTCCTTGTCTATATCTCCTCATATCTAAAATTAGAGCTATCACCTGATCTGTCCAGGCAGTATGTGTAAGAAAGTTTATGCATGCTATGCCGTCCACAAACATTAAATGTCTTTATTGGCATTGCAAATATAAAATAGGCAAGTTCTGAATTGTGATTTTTCTCAGCTACAGCAAGGGAAGGATGCTTGCTTTTCATCTTCACGTTTTCTCCTTTCCTGCCAATGTTTTTTTTTTTTTTTTTTTTTTAACTTCCCTTCACCTCCAGAAATTTTAGAAGGATATATTGTTTTTTAAAAAAAATAGGAAGTAATATCCCCCCTGCAGGGCTATAATTATCAGCAGTCAGACCTTCATTTCTATGCAAGTTACTGAATGTGGGAAAGGTGTGAACTGTGTTGACAGAAGCAACTCTACCGTCTCCCAGTGTTCTCACCTACACCTCTCGTATCTGGAAGAAGAGAACTGAGCTGGGTTGACCCCTAGGAAGCTGCCAATATTTGGGCACTTTTGACATGCGAACATAGCAACTTTGTATACTCCACCTAATGATTTCTGAAATAAAGAATTTTACTCTTGGTTCAGGGTTATCCAAGTAATAGTGCAGCAAAGTGCTATGACTCTCAATTTTATGGTGAAAGCTCTGGGTCAGGGGGTGGCGGGGAGGAGACTCCAGAGGGCCATGTACATATGAGGTGTCTTCCAAAAGTTTAGGAAAGTGTGTATTATGAAAAAAACTATGCATAGATTTCAAAACAATTGCATCAAAATAAACTCATAGTTTCATTTCATTTTTCATGATCTTTTTGAAACCCATTATAAATGCGTAAGTAATACCACATATTTTATCTCTGTGACTCAGTTTCCCCTGCATTCAAGAGATAACTGTTCTTTTTTGATTCTGCACCAGCCCTGGAAAGAGACATGTTTATTTAGAGAACAATGGGAATTGGACTTGAATTGAATGTGTCATTTTAATATGCTGCTTTTTTTTCTTGACAATGAGGCTCTTTGAGGATTGTCTTCGAAGTCCCGCTGATCTGCTAAATAAATAATGCCCTGGGCTGGCAGGCACTATGTATGGTTCATTTGAGAGGGTCATAAATCTGCTCCTAGGAGAGCCCCAGCACAGTTACTCCGCCTTTATTTCTGACTCATAAAAAGCATCTTCAATGTTGCTGATTACCTGCTCATCATTGAATTTCAAGTTATGTCACCCCAAAGCAGGGAGAATTTCCCTTTAATAAATCTCTAGTTTTAATCCAGAGCTTCAGCGGGAAAGCCTGTCTAACACAGCTGAGAGAAAAGGAAGAGGCCTGAGTTGTGATTAAATAGGGTAAAGGGTAGGAAAGCAGCCACCCTGCTGGGTGCAAGGACATGAGCGGGATTCTGTTTGGTCTTTCCCTTCCTATCCTTGAGCTAAGTGCTGAGTTTTCTTGAGTCTTGCTGGGGTGAAGCTCCCGTCCGGAGTTGGATCCCTAGAGCCGTCACCTTTGCTGGCATTGGCATTTCGGAGACATACCCATCAGCACTGTGGCTCTGTCCTCTGAGCTCACAGAGGAGACAAAGGAGGACTAAGGCAGGGAAGATAGAAAATCAAAAGAGAGCCGCCCCCAGGCTCACTGCTCAGACTAGTGCCAAGTGACCAGGGGTCCTGATGCCAGCAGAAGGAAACTAGAGGAAGAGGAAAAGAAGGGACAGAGGGAAGGAAAGCAGAGAAAGGAACAGGGAAGGAGAATAGGGGGAGGGAAAGGCCATTCTCCCAATTTATTTGTGTGGAAATTAAAAACAGAACCTGTTATGTAGGATTTCTGTAGCCTTCAGGGACAGTGTTAATGGGGAAAATAGTGCATAAAAATACAGCTGATTCGTATTAGCAGCCTTCCCCTTTTAGATGCCTGTGCCCCAGCCTGTGACCACACACACACACACACACACACACACACACACACACGGGCACACACAGACATATTCATATATGCATACACACTTACAGGTCTAGGGAGGCATGCAACACACACTCACATACATGCACACCCAGGCACACATGTGTGCACACATACATGTGTAGGCACAGTCACACTCTGTTCCATATTTCCTGTTTGAGTCTTGGCCTTTGAGGTTGTCTCTGACCTTGACCATTAGAGGGGTCTTCACAGGGTCATGTCTACCCTCTGCCTGCCCAGAGGACCACGACCCAGTCAGGAATCTCTGCTGAGGTAGAAGGAACACCACAGGCTTTTGGGCCAGGGCAGTACAATGGCCTTTATGCAACCAGAGGTCTGAACTGGCCAGTTGTTGATGAAAGGTTGATGAACAGTCTGGTGAGGGTTTCGGTTATGCCCTCAGCCCAGTTCCTGTCTGAACATCCCCAGGTTATTCATTTGTGGACCTGGAGCCTCTGAAAAGGAGATGCTAAGACAGGAAGAAATATTTGAGTATTTTATTAGGAAGTGCCTGTAAAGGGGCTAAGGGAACTGAAGAGTACTGGGAGCGGCAGCCGGCCACCACGCTGTCTGACGCTGGGTGAAGGAGAGAGACAGGGAAGCAAGATCATGTGGAAGCAGCCTTTGGGATGGCCGTGCAGTCTCAGAAATATTCAGCAAGGCCATCAGGGAATCACTGAGCTCACCTCTGGCTGGGAGCAGCTTGTCCATGGGACCATAGATCTTGGTCACTCTTGGTCAGTGGGTGAATGTGTGTACCCAGTTAGGTGAGTGGATGGAGCCCTCCCCCTGCTTCCCTCCAAAGTACTCCTGAATAAGTGGAGAAGGAGGTATATTGAATACTTAACCCTGGAGTCAGCAGTAACCCAGACAGTTTTGTACCAAGTTGAAACAGAGAATCAACAATTCACTCAAGAAATAGTTTCACTAAAAAAGAAAGAAACAAAGAAAGATGGGAAAAGAGGTAAATTCAGTCAAATAATCACTTGTTAAGATGTTTTCTGTCTGAATTCAAAAAGTTATCTCTGTGTTCAGTTGAGTCTTATGTAGGCACAGCTGTTAGTAACACTGAGAAACGTCAGGGGTTTGAACTGGGAACATCTAGGTGGGAAATAAGACAAACTTTCTGGATAGTGGAAAGAGCTCTGAACATTGTAAAGAGTTATGGAATTGCTTTTAGTCTTTAAAAATCAGACTTGAGTCCTGTCATCTTCAGATAAGTCCTAGTCTTTCCAGTCTACCTCACTGCCCCCCTAGCTTCTGGTTGAGGTCAGCAGAAGGCACTGATGCATGGTCAGGAGGGAGAGGAGCAGCTACCGAAGGTCTTCATGTTGAGACCAAGGAAATGCCAAAAATGTCTGCCATACACAGGTTTAGCAAAGGCTGACCTCCAAAGCACATATTCTGAGAAGAGCAGGTAGTTGCCTAGCATCATTTATTTTTAACAAAATCAAAGACTTATATGTAATAATAATAGTCCTTCTAAAAAACAATGGAAAATTTCAGAGCTAGAATTTCAGAAGCTCGATCAAGCAGAGAAGACAAGGAAAAGCGCCTGGATGTGTTGGAAGCATTGGGCTGTTCTTTCTGTGATCATCTTTCAGTTAGTCTATTGAGCTTTCTCTCACTGTCCACAGTAATTCAAGTAGAGGTGGATGACCCAATGGAAAATTCTAAGCTAAAGTCTGATTCCACCTCTGTCTGTCTATCCCAAGCTACAAGACATTCATAAGTAAAATAATAATAATAATAATAATAATAATAAACAAAAATCAGCAACTTATAGATGTCCTCAAATAGGAGCTCGAGGGTTCTCAATAACTGAGTAAAAAGTGTGCAATATTATGCTCTGGAGACCTGCTCACCTGTGCTGTCTGGGCTAATAAGAGTGATGCTTTGGCAGCACTTGGTAGCCACACACACTACTTAGTGTGTGTTCACCTAAAACATCTCCAAACACTGAGTTAGTGCTGTCATTGTGAAAAGTGTAAGTCCATGTGAACGTTTTAAGTGTTCAGTGAACATTCTCACATAGTAATTGTCTCCCTCTTAAATAATGTTCAGAGGCATGTAGTTCCATTCTTCTGGTAGTTCCCGTTGAGATACACAGAACTTTATCCAGTAGGAGCAGCAATCTCTCTAGGAAGTTCTCCTCACTCCAAATTTAAGGGAATGGCTCTGTGCTGCATCAGCCAGGACATTCTAGCTCTATATGGGGCAATCTCTCCCCATCTTTTATCAGTAAACTAATGATAGATGACCAAATCCTTGTACATAAAACATTTATGTTTTATTTTCTGACTTTGGGGATTGAAACTGGGTCAAATCACAGAGAGCTCTTACACAAACTAATGAGCTTACAAAATCCAGATCCTCGGAAATCATGCTTGCAGTGGTTTTAATGAATGTTCCACAGGGAAAATGCACCGACGTATTTCGTTTGAATTAGGCAATGACTAAACTTAGGTCACTTTAGGTAAATTTTCTCCAATATGAGTATTAAACTTGCATCTGCATATCTTTGATTCTTTTTTTTAGTCATAATTGTTGATTTTCTTCTTTGAAAAACAAGATAAAGATGAAGCCAAGAATCTTTTTCTGCTGTCTTATGGGAGGTAGGCTATGGACTTTGGTGAGATTGTCTCAGTAGAGATTCTCACTTTGTTTTAAAATATAATGCATTGGGGCCAGCAGGTGGCATGGTGGTTAGGGGCACTGGACTCCCACATGGTCGACCATGGTTCGAGTCCCGGACCTGGTGGCTTGCTTTCTCACTTTCTCTCTCTCTTGCTCTGTCCCTCTCTGGTCAAAATGAAATAAAATAAATGAGTAAATAAATAAAGTTAAATAAAATAATTAATATATATATATATATATATATATATATATATATATATATAATGCATTAAGCTGGTAGTGCAGTGGCTAAAAACTAATTCTCTGCAATGCTGACCCACAAGGGAAAGTTCAGGTTCTCGTCCAGAGACTTATCTGATTATACCCTGTACTCACATGCCCATGATCTGGGATTGGGTGAAGCTGGGAGTAGATTGTGGTGTCAAGACCCTATTGGGGGAGCTGTCTCTCTGTCTCTCTCACTCAAGGAAGAAATAAATTAAACTCTCTCTCACTCTCTCTCTCTACACACACACGCGCGCACTCACATCTATGCATGTGC
Organism: Tupaia tana; assembly: GCA_026018925.1. NCBI lineage: Eukaryota > Metazoa > Chordata > Mammalia > Scandentia > Tupaiidae > Tupaia > Tupaia tana. Next base: position 53,365,940 of record JAKSZU010000015.1, read on the forward strand.
ACACATGTGTATGTACATCTGTAGCGTATTAATAGAAAATTCGGTATATGGTAAGGGCAACAACTTAGGAAATAACTGCCATTGACGGAATAATTTGTTTCAGTTCCCAAGAGGAAGGGGCAGGCCATGCCATGTGGAGCCACATGGAGAATCATAGAGTAGGTCAAGAGACAGAGGAAGGAGGGAGAAATGTGGGCAAGAGCCATTAGTGTGGTTTCCACGTGAAGGAACAGGAGAAGCAGAGTGAGCAGGTTTAAGACTGGCTGGTTTGAATGAGTGCACTCTAGGGCCTAGGGGCTGTCCCTAGGTTTTTTGGAACCTGTCCTGGGGTGATTACAACAGGTAGATACTGGCCAGTGGAGTGTGAGAGCCCCGTAAAGGAGGTGGTTGGAGTAACGGGGCCAAGATTGGTTGGTTTGATTTTGAAAAGAACACTCTGGGCAAGTCATTTCCTGTCTCTAAAAGTTGGCTAACCCTGGGAGGACTAGACCCTCTTGTGGCCACAAGGCTCCAGGTGTCAAACAACAAAACAATAAAAGACGTGACTAATATGCATCTTTAAGCTGAAATTCCAGTGGTTTATCTACAAGATGAGTAAAGATTTAGGGCTTCATTTATGTTCACAGAAATTCCCATATATGGGAAATCTTCATAGGCAGTAAAAACCAAGAAATCCTGGAACTTTATTTTCCCGTGGAAGTTTACGAGTCTGGTCACTCCGTCATGGGGGTCTGGAAGGCTCTGTAGAGAGAAGCTTCCAGCCAAACAAGGTGTCAGAGAGGAGCATAACTTTGAGTTTAAGTACACGGTGAAAACAAATTAGAAACAATGTTTAGTTGACCTGAGCCCAAGAAAGTTTATCCTGCAGGAGTAACATTTCAGTTGCTGCTTAAGATGGAGAACTTTGGGCCCAGCTTCCTTGGTGCAGTTGGCAGCATACGGAGTTGCAGAGCTGGAAGCCACATGCTGACCATGATTCAAGTCCCTGGCTCAGGAGGCCTGAAAACCCACCGGGCATTTGCACATGAACCTAAAATCCTGACAGGCTGGAGGACTGGATGAAGGAGATATTGGCAGACTGCCCCCCTGTGGAGGGGGCTTCTCTCTCTTTTTATGTCTGTCTCTCTCTCTCTCATGTACACACACATGCTCTATAGTGAATAATAATTTTTAAAAGTTGGAGAACTTTGTAGAACCCTGGTGTGTACTTTATCATTGGTGACAAATGTCCATTTTTGAAAGGGCTTGTTATTTCCTTGGAAAGAAGCAAAGATTAACTATCCAATATACCTATATTGTCCCAGTGTAACTATTGTTCTCCTTGTCCTTCATGTTCCTCTAACAGGCTGAACAGCTGCCTCCAAGTGGTTATTTGTTTTTGGCTAATTGCAGAGTAAAGGGATTTGACAGTCTTTTAGATAAAAACTTCTGGAAAGAATTCTTTTTCCTTTTTCCCAGAAAAAAAGGAGCTCATCTAATGCTTAATTAGAGTCATGAATGAAGGTGAAGGAAAATGCTGACTGTACTCCTAAAGAGAAGGACCCCTTTCCTTCTTGCTGCATCATACAGTAATTCTCTCTCTTACTATTATAAGGTACTTAGCAACCAAGATTTATCTTAGCAACAGTTAGTTATCTTTCCTTTGCATTGCTGCTAGCTTAGGGTACCCTGTACTTATTTTGGCTGGTAGTTTTTGATCAACTGATCCAATGACACCAGCTTTGGATACTCCAAAAATGATTCCAAAATGCTTCCCTTTCTATTTTTGGACAGTCTGTAAAAAGGGAACAAGTTTCCATTTTAGGCAAATCCAGGTATAAGTCCTGGATCAGCCATTTATCAGCTGAACAAATTTGGGAAAATTACCAAACTTTCTAGAACTTGAGTTTCCTCCTCTGTAAAATGAGTATAACAGCATCTACCCCATAACTTCATGGGGACAGTTAAATGGTACTGTTTGTGCAATCACCTCCCATCCTAGAACTTTCAACATTTATTTATTTATTTATTTGCCTTTCTATACCAAATGACACACAGAAAACATTAACAATTTATTGTCACCACTTAGAGTCTATAATGCAATTTCATGGAGAAATATGTTGGGAGGAAATTCATCTGATCACTAAAAATGTGAGTCCAATGATCTACTGTGCTAGATGTTGTGTTCCCAGTTGGGTACAGAATACCAGTCAGTACTCAACCCAGTAGGGTCGGGAGATAGCTCAGGGTACTTTGTAGGTGCTTAAAGTACTCATGGTCAACTTTAGAGCCATTTCTCCAGACACAAAGGGTGACCCACTTGGAGTGCTCACTCTTGGCAAGCTCTGAATGTGGACTTAGACCACAAAGGTGACTGTAGTTTTCTCATCCGTCTAGTAAGAGCCTCTTCTGGCTGTAACAGTCAGTGATTATAGGAGCAATGTAGAAAAGAGAACAGTTTTTTTTCCTACTGCTCTGGCTAAGCTTTACATCATAGTGGGTTCCCATAATGATTCCAATAGTGAATTAAATGATGGTTCCAACACTCATTTTCTTGTCTTTGGGGTCTACAGCTTTTTCATCTGAAACTCTGTACCAAGTGACCTGTTGGCATGTCCTTCCTACAAATGCTGACTTGCACTTGGTAAAGAGATTGGTTTGAGATCTAACTCAGGTCAAGTACAAATAATAGAGATAAGAGCCCATATTTATTGAATATTCATCACATGCCAGATGTTCTGAGAATGTGACACGTATCCACCCATTCAGTCTAACATCCTGTGAGGTTGGAACCATTACTGTTACATCATGTAGTAACACAATAGTACTTATATTTGCCCACATGAGTTAACTGAGGCCTGAGAGGTTCCGTGCCTGGCTTCCAAGTTCAGGGAGAGACAGTGGCACTGAACAAACCAATGGACCCTCTATTTTAGTATCCTCTGATTTCTTTTTTAAAAACCAAACAAAAGAACTCAAGGAGAATTTCAGCTTCTGATCTTGGTGCTATTAAGCAAGATGCTCAGATTCACGTCTCAGACATCACACGTAGATGTGAGAAAAAACTCCTGCTCTACTTGACAAATAAAAGTCCAGTGTACTCATGTGGATTCACAGGCCTTCGTATATAGACGAGAAGAGACTATACAGAAAAGAGAAGCCATGGGAGTTTAACAATCAGTAGAATTCAGAAGAAGAAACACAAGTAATTGGCCCGTGTATGCCTTCAAGAATCCCAGGAGACCGTGGTCGGAACCTTGGGACTCTGATGTCATGTGGTGTGAGGGTTTCTCTAGGCAGGTATGCCCAAACACCCAAAGCAGGATGTACCACTGGGTTCTTACAGCATGACTCTGCCCTGCGGTTCTGTGGCAAACAGATGTGTTAGGGAGTGATAGTTCTTTAAACAGCTGGCGAGATGCTGGGAAAGCTGCTGTCTTCATCTGTGTGCATTCAGGTCCCATCTCTGTTGTTCAGCACCTTCTTTCCACTGCTTCTTCGGGCCACAGTTGTCAGCCATGTCTTCCTCTCACAGCACAATTCCAGAAAATTCCCCACCGCTTCTTTACCACACGCCAGTGAAGGCACATTAATGAGGCCATCGCAGGGCTGGCTGGCTGTTCTGAACAATATTCCGTGCAGGAGTCTAACTCCCAGACGGGCCACTGGAGAGCACAGTGGTTTCCCCCTGAAAGGCTCTGGTGTTCGAGAACCAAGCACTCAGCGCTTCAAGGCTGAACCCAGTGACCCCATATTTTTGTAAATGTGGGATGATAATTGAGAAAAGGAAGCCAATCAAGTTAGGTGAGTCCCCAGTGTCTGGGCACCATGTGCTCCGCTGTGAAAGAATACTGGCCTTTCAACTTACAAAAGGCATCTGATGGGATTAGAAGGAAGTGGCTTTTCACCACTTTAAGAGGCTACATTGAGCTTCTAAAAGAGAGCTTCATTTTATGGAGACCTGGTTTATGCAGTCACTATTACTTTAATTTTTTTGTTTTCTTTCTTTTCCTTCTTTCCTTACTTTTTTCCTTCCTTCCTTCCTTCCTTCTTCTTTCTTTCTTTTTAAAATTTTGCCAGAGGATTCATAAGCTTGCCAGAGAGAGAGAGAGTAAAAGTGAGAAAGCACCTCCTCCCTCCCATAGGGAATGATCATGCCACAATCCCTTCTTCGTCTCTCCCTTCTTTTGTAATTTTGGGCAGGCATGCACGGATACCTAGTATGTTTCTCAAGTTTCTGGGTCCAGAACTCAAACCATGTGATCAGCCATATGGGAGCCAGCTGCCTTAACCACCATACCATAGGCTGGCCAGTACTTTTTTCATTCATGAGAAAGAAAGACAGACATCTCCAACCCACGTTCAAGTCATGATCCACCCCTAGTCTGAGGTGATACAGATCACAGGCACATGCAGCCCGGTGTACTCAGGGAGGTCCTGGGACATGAACCTAGGATCTTTCCCATGTGGGTCCAGTTGCATTACTGCTGCACCATGCCTGGCCCTAATGCCTCTGTTTCTGTTAGTAATATGGAAGTAATATTTTGGAGCTCTTCAGTGTCAGACTCCCCTGACACACTGCCTGTTTGAGGGTAATAGGTAGTAGACACAGCAGGCTAGGTGTCATTCTCTGCATCCTGCATCTCCATAGAGAGATGGCAGCCTTTTTCTGGTGGCTGCTGCCTGCAGCACTTTAAGTCATGCTAGAGACAAGCACACAGCCAGGTGAAGACAAGCTTTAGCTGTGGCTTTCTGGGATGCAAAGTGGCTCCCCTGAAAATAAGGCTCATTTCCCCCCAGTTGGTGACGTCCCCACGGTACAGACATTCCCATCCAACTGCTGTGTGCGTCCGCATGGCAGTGCCCATCTTGTCCCCTACAGGCCAATACCCCTTAGCACACTGTGGTTACTGTTACACCTTTGACCCCCTGTGACGTTGAAGCGTGATGGTGCATCACTGTGCTGCCATCCAGGGTCTGACAACCAAGCCTCATTCACCCGGAGCCATGCTCTTTTACTTTCAAGGCTTTGTAGGAGCAAGCCTCTAATTTGTTTGTCTTTGTGTTTTTGCTCGTTTTAAACATTTTTGTCTTCTGTAGAAAACAAAATACATACACACACAAAATTCATACATTGGGAGAGTAGCCTGCTCACCTCTCAAAAGATAAAATGAAACTTAACCAGGTAGGTTTGGCTGGATTCCCCTCGCTCTGCGATATATTTGGGGAACACTTGTGAATAGTTTATATCTTATATAGTCCTATACAAATTTGGTTGGCACCTGTAAGTGACTCCTCAGAACCTCACAAAAATGATTATTAGTAATAGCTTGAATTCACCAAAAAGCCAGCAAAAACTCATTTCCTTCTTTGCGAGGACTTGCAGCTCTCTTGCATTCTCCTTTTTCATTTATCCATAAATTACGTCTACATAAAGTCAGAATAACTGGTGGATTTGATTGGTGTAGTGGGCAGGTTCGGAGGTCTCTGCGGGAAAAGTGGAATGCCTCCCTGACGGAGTGTTTGACTTGGCAAAGGCATGGCCTCCCCCCTGTGGACGCAGCTAATTCTAGCTGGGGATTAGAATGAAAGAAGGAAGTTGAATTCAGCCATGATCTGGGAGAATCATTGACATTTCATTTAGCCAGCTTTGGGAGGAGGGAGGAAGGTTACCGGCTGGACATCTGATTGAAGTGATGGGTTTTATACCTACAAAAGAAGTATGTATTCCTATGGGCTTATTTTATTTCACTTTTTCTGAAAATAAATGAGATCTAATTGGTCTTTGCTGAATTAGAGTGATCTAAACATCCTTGGGCATGGCATAGACATCACCCTGGAATTCACATTCTCTTGCTATCGAGGTAAATCTAAATTATGTCAAAATTCAGAGATGTAAATGCCAAATGTGTTCATGAATGCCAGAGCAAAGCTATACCTCAAACTTCCCCCCTCATCATGCTAGTCCTGTCTGGCCATCCATCTATCATCCACATCGGTTGAGCACCTAGTCATCCAGTGGGTGAAGTATGGTGTTCAGATATCTCCGAAGGAATTAGGAAGGCACTGGGGTGGGAGAAGGAGACAAGTGTCCTGAGATCTGTGATGGCTCTGAGTGTGGTAGGTGCCTTTCAAATGCAATACTGCAGAACCAAGAGGAAAATAATAACCCAGTCCCAGTGGTGTTTCCTAGTGAGGGGCAGGCTGCCCTGAGCACTGTTCATTTTGCTTTTGAACTTGAGACAAGAGATAGATTGTGGTCCCAATTGCCATTTCCGTACTTTTCTAAACAAGAGATTACTTTTTTTTTTTTCTTTTGGAGAGGCTTTTGCCATAGGGCGCGTGCTCTCGCCAGACAGACAGAGAGACAGAAAGCGAGAAATCACCCCCCAGGGCGGGGATGGCCATGCCACAATCCCTTCTCCTCCATTCTCCTCTCAGGATCTTTGGCACGCATGCACACGCACCCCGTGTGAGTTTTAAGCCACCAGGTCCGGGACTCGAACCGCGGTCGACTACATGGGAGTCCAGCGACATAGCCATTACGCTAACTGCTGGTCCCCAACAAGAGATTTCTTTACCTTGAAAAAATCCAAATAGGAGGAGAGGCCTTGCTGAAGTACTCTTTAAACAATAGGCAGAATTCCAACCATCAGAGACAAGTCCAGGTTCAAGGAGCAGGGTCAGCAGAGGAAGGAGGACCATGACGCTGCTATCGGGCTCCTCCAGCTGTCCCAGAGGTGAAAGGAGGATGAAACTGGGTAGAAAGTGCTGGGTGTTGGCTCTGTGCTGGGGCACTGCAGTCCCAGGCTGCATTTGGTTGCTAACAAACAACGCTTTCATCACTGTGATTGATAGGTGCTTTAGACAGACAGGCTGAAAGCAAAGCTACTTGTTCTCTGGGAAACAGGTTAAATACGGAGACTTCACAATCTTGAGGATTTCACATCACATACTTGCAGCCATGTTCAGACAAGACTGTGGAATCATGCCTGAGTTAGGCTAATTTTGAAATTACAGCTGGAAGCCTTGAGCCTCCCTGCTGTCTCACCAAGTCAGAGACAGGCTGGTGTCTTTATGGGGCTGTCCCATCCTCACACAGCAGGAGCCTAATCTACTAATCTGAGCCCTGACACTGACAAAGTCTGTGTCCTTGGCTAAGTCTTCCCTGACCCTGCTTTCCCACCTGGGGCTGGAAGTAATGACAGCTGGCACCTCACAGCAGGCACAGGACCAGCACAGCCCGCTCTGGACATACCCTTTGAGTTCCAGATAAGGGACTCTACATCCAAAAGAAAAAGGAGCAGAGGGCCTTTAGGGCTGAAGTTCACATGGACTCAGTCCACATTCCCTCCCCTGCCATCCAGATCATACTTCTAGGAACCCCAGGAAGTAGAAGTATATCTGTATGTTAAATACTCACTCACATACACACACACACACACATACACACACACACACACACACACACACACACACAATTCATGTTTAAGACATTTTTAATTGCTTTTTTTAAATTGCCAGAGGGTGTTTACACTCACCATTAAGAGACAGAGAAGGAAAGAGGAGGAAATCAGCCCTCCATTTCTCCCCTCTGTCAGCATTTGGGGCACACACACATATGTGTACACACAGCATGTTTCTCAAGTCACCAGGGCTGGGATTTAGACCACAGTTAACTGTGTGAGATCTGGCTTCCTTAACTACTAGGCCACATTTGAGACATTTTAAATTAAGAGACTTTAGTTTTTAGAGCAGTTTTAGGTTTACAGAAAAGGAGTGGAAAATACAGAAAGTTTCCATATCCCCCTTCAGCTCCCCCCCCCTCAGTTTTCCCTATTATTAACATCTTACATTAGTGTGGACCATTTATTACACTTATTGAACGAATAATGATGTGTTGTTATTAACCAAACTCCACTCTTTGCATTAGGATTCATCCTTAGTGTACAGTTTTATGGGTTTTGCCAAGTGGGTAATGCCCTGTATTCCCCATTACTGTATCCTACAGAATGGTTTCACTGCTCTAAAAACTCTGTGCTCACTAATTCATCCCTCCCATCCATCTAACCCCTAGAAGTCACTGATCTTTTTCTACCTCCATAGTTTTACCTCTTCTGGAATATAATATACTTAGAATATTGGCTTCTTTTACTTAGTAATATGCATTTAATATCCATGTCTTTTGTGGCTTGATAGTTCATTTCTTTTTACCACCAAATAAAATGCCATTGTCTGAGCATGCAGTGGTTTGTGTGTCCATTCACCTCCCAAAGAATATCTTGGTTGCTTCCAAGTTCTGGCAATTAAGAATAAGACTGCTATAAGCATCTGTGTGTAGGTTTTTGTTCAGATGTAAGTTTTCAGATCATTTGGGTAAATACCAAGAAGCACCATTGCTGGATCAATGGTAAAAATATGTTTAGCTCTGCAGTAAACTACTAAACTGTCTTTCAAAAGGATGGTACCACTTTGCATTCCCACCAGCAATGGATGAGAGTTCCTATCACTCCACATCTTAATCAGCATTAAGTGTGGTCAGTGTTTTGGATTTTGACTATTTTAGTAAGTGTGCAGTGGCATACCATTGTTGTTTTAATCTGGATTTTCCTAATGAGATATGATGTGGAACACTTTTTCCTATGCTTATTTGCGATCTGTATGTCTTCTTTGGTGAGATGTCTTTTCAGATCTTTTGATCCCTGTTTTTCGTTTGTTTTTGCTATAGGGTGCATGTACTCATCAGAGAGAGAGAGAGAGAGAGAGAGGAGGAGAGAGAGAGAAAGTGACAAATTACTCCCATTCCCAGAGGGGAACACACCATAATCCCTTCTCCTACGTAATCCCTTCTCCTCCATTCTCCTCTTGGGACTTTGGGTATGCACGCATATGCGTTCAGAATGTTTTTCAAGCTTTCAGTTGGGAACTCAAACTGTGCAGTTGGCCATGTGGATCCAGCTGCTTTAACCACTGTGCCACCTGGCTGCCACTTGACTGCTTTGTAATTGAGTTGTTTTTCTTATTGAGTATGGAGATTCTTCATCCATTTACTTACTAGTCTTTTATCAGTTACATGTTTTGCAAATATTTTCTCCTGATATATGGCTTAGGCTTTCATTCTCTGAGCAATATCTTTCAAGGGTAAGTTTTTTATATTTTACTAAAGTTTTATTCATCACTTTTTTTCCTTGTACTTTGTATATTGTATCTGAAAAGTCATCACCAAACCCAAGGTCACCTAGATTTTCTCTCACATTATTTTCTAGAAGTTTCACACTTTTCCATTTTCCATTTAGGTCTATAATTTATTATTTATTTTGAGGTGTTTGTTTGTTTTAGAGATTTTTGCTAAAGGGCACAAGCACTTGCTGGAGAGACAGAACAAGAAATCACCTCCCAGTGGGGATGACCACGCCATAATCCCTTTGCCTCCATTCTGCTCCCAGGATTTTGGGCATTCACACGCATGCACCTGGTGTGAGTTTAAGCCTCCAGGTCCAGGACTCAAAGCACTCCCTCCTCAAGGGAAGTCCAGCAATGTAACCTTAACATCATCTGTTGGTCCCAGTTCTTTGTTTGTTTGTTTTTGTTTTGTTTGTTTGTTTTTCAAGAGTATAATGTTAGCTTTATTTTTTAAGAGTATAATGTCAGTGTCTGAGTTCTATTTCTTTTCTTTATTTTCCCTTTGCCTGTGGGTGTCTGATTTTCTGAACACCGGTTACTGAAAGACTATCATTTCTCCATTGCATTGCTTTTGATGTCTTATAAGAGATCGGTTTAGGACTGGCCCCATACTGCCACAGTTAAGTGCTATGCATAGGAAGCCAGATACCACATGGCCAACTGCAGTTTGAATCTTTGCCCCTTTGACTTGAAAACATGCCAGGCACGTGTGCATGCATGTCCCAAATCCTGATGGAATGGAGAGATGGAGGGAAAAAGTATTTTGCAGCTGACTGTACCCCATTGGCAGGTTCTCTTACCAACCCCCTCTTTTTCTCTTGCAAGCCTGAATGCCTGCATGTCCTCTGGAAATAAACAAAAAATCAGTTGTATATATTTGTGTGGATCTATTTCTGAACTCTTTCTTCTATTCCATTGATCTGTTTATTCTTGCACTAATATCACACTACTTTGATTACTTTAGCTTTTTTGGTAGTAAGTGTTGAAGTCACTAGTCACTAGTTTTAGTACACTGACATTGTTCTTCTCCCATATTGTGTTAATTATTCTGGGTTTTTTGCCTTACCATGTAAACTCTACAGTCACTTAGTTTATATCAACACAAATATTTGCTGTGATTTTGATTGAGATTGCATTGAGTCCATAGATTAACTTAGGAAGAACTGACATCTTAGTATTGTTGAGTCTTCCTATCTATGAACATAGAATATCCCTCATTTCTTAGCTCTTTGACTGCTTTCATCAGAGTTTTATATTTTTTTGTATAAATCTCATACATATTTCAAAATATTTATACCTAAATCTTTCTTTCCTTTCACTTCTTTTTTGGGGAGCACTAATATAAATAGATTTATGGGGACCAGCAGTTAGCGTAATGGCTATGTCACTGGACTCCCACATAGTCAACTGCGGTTCGAGTCCTGGACCTGGTGGCTTAAACTCACGCCGCGTGTGTGTGCATGCATGCCCAAGATCTCAAGAGGAGAATGGAGGAGAAGGGATTGCGGCATGGCCATCCTCCCTGGGGGGGATGATTTCTCTCTTTCTATCTCTCTGTCTCTCTCTGTCTGTCTGGCAAGTGCACGCGCCCTATAGCAAAAACCTCTCAAAAAAAAAAAAAGAATATAAATAGATTTATGTTTTTACTCTCAAATTTCAATTGTTCATTGCTGGAATATAGGAAAGTAATTGACTTTTCTATATTAATATTGTATCTTGAGAACCAGCAGTTAGCATAATGGCTATGTCACTGGACTTCCACGTAGTCGACTGCAGTTCACGTCCCGGACCCGGTGGCTTAAAAGTCACGCCAGGTGCGTATGCGTGCGTGCGTGCCCAAGATCCCGAGAGGAGAATGGAGGAGAAAGGGATTGCGGCGTGACCATCCCCCCTGGGGGGTGATTTCTTGCTTTCTGTCTCTTATGTCTCTCTCTGTCTGTCTGGTGAGTGCACGCGCCCTATAGCAAAAATCTCTCCAAAAAAAAAAAAATTAAACATATATATATATATATATATATATATATATATATATAGTATCCTAAAATCTGTCTATCATTGCTTAATAGTTCCAGGAATATTTTTTGTGATTCTTTTTTTGTGTGTCTTAATTTGGTATAGGGCATGTGTGCTCACCAGAGAGAGACAGAAACACAGAGAGAGACAGAGAGAAAGCAAGAAAGCACTCCCTATAGAGGATAGACATGCTGCAATCTCTTCTCCATTCTCCCGCCTTTCAGGATTTTGGCACACACACACACACACACACACACACACACACACACACCTAGCATGTTTTTCAGGCTGCCAGGTCTGGGACTGGAACCATGCTGTTTGCCATATGGGATCCATCTGCCTTAACCACCATGCCACTGGTTCACTCTGGTGATTCTTAAGGATTTTCTATATAGACAATCATGCAATCTATGATGAAAAAAAAAAAAAACAGTTTTATTTCTTCCTTTCCAATGTGTGTATCTTTCATTTTTCTTGTCTTCTTACATTGGCTAGGATTTTTAGTGTGATGTAGAATAGGAACAGTCTGGGAATTTGCTCACCTTACCTTGTTCCTGATCTTAGAGAAAGGCATCACGTTTCTTACCATTAATTTTACTGCTCAGTCCTCTATGTAATAGGGAATATTCAGTGATCTACTTATATTCCCCTAGAACCTACTCTTCCTTGTTTGAGGGCTTTCTCTGGTATAAAGTGAGCTCAGTCCTTCATGTGCAGGTTAGGCAGGCAGAAGAGTTAATAAAGTATCTGATTTTCCACTGTTAAATATGTTAGTGATGTCTTTCATAGATGTCCTTTAGCAGTTCTTCTCTATTCCTAATTTCCTGGGAGGTTTTTTTTTTGTTTTGTTTTGTTTTGTTTTGTTTTATCATGAATGAGTATCAGGTCAGATAAGTGGTTTTTCTACATCTATTGATATGCTCTTGTGATTTTTGTTCTTTAGCCTGTTGATGTGATGAATTACATTAATTGATTCAAACGCTGACACAACCTTACATAACTGAAATAATCCCACTTGGTCATAGTATTTATTTTTTTATGCATTGTTGGTTGTGGATTCAATTTGATAATTTTACTGAGGATGTTTTTGTATCTATATTAATGATTGATGTGGTCTATTGTTTTTTTTTTGTTTGTTTGTTTGTTTTTTTTTTTTTTTTTTTTTGGAGAGGTTTTCGCTATAGGGCGCGTGCGCTCGCCAGACAGACAGAGAGAGACAGAGAGACAGAAAGCAGGAAATCACCCCCCAGGGGGGATGGCCACGCCGCAATCCCTTCTCCTCCATTCTCCTCTCGGGATCTTGGGCACGCACGCACACGCGCCCGGCGTGAGTTTAAGCCACCGGGTCCGGGACTCGAACCGCGGTCGACTATGTGGGAGTCCAGCGACATAGCCATTACGCTAACTGCTGGTCCCTGGTCTATTGTTTTTTTTTCTTTAATTTCTTTGTCTGGCTTGGCTTTAGTGTCATGCTGGCCTCATGGAATGAGTTGAGAAATATTCTCTGTGCTTCTATCTTCTGAAAAATATTGTAGAGAGCTGAAATAATTTCTTCTTTAAATGCTTAATATAATTCACTAGTAAGCCTGTCTGGGCCTGCTTCACTTTTTTAGAGGTTATTTCTCTTTTAGAAGGTTATTAATTACTTATTCAATTTTCTTAATAATATTGGCCTATTCAGATTATGTATTTCTTCTTCTTTGAGATTTGGTAAATTTTTTGTCTTTCAGGAATTGATTCACTTTATGTAGGTTATCAAACTTGTGGGCATATGGTTATTTTTAGTATTTTGATTTAATATTTCATTATCCTTTTAATAGCCATGAGATCAATTGTGTTGGCCTCTCTTTCATTTATAACATTAGTCATTTTGTGTTTTCTCTCATTTTTCTTTTAACTCGGGTAGACATCGATCAGTTCTATTCCTCTTTTTGAAGAACCACCTTTTGGTTTCACTGATTTTTCTCTATTTTTTTATTTTTAATTTCTTTAATTTTGCTCTGATTTACAATTTCTCTTTTCTTCTGCTTACCTTGGATTTAACTGTCTTTATTTTTCTAGCTTCCTGAGGCAGAACCCTAGATTATTGATTTTAGATCTTTCCTTTTTTTTAACACATGCGTTCAATGCTATACATTTCCATCTAAGCACTATTTTTACTTCATCTCATAAATTTTGATAAGTTGTATTTTCACTTTTACTTCTCCTAGACTTTTTTTAAGAGAGATCTTTGCCCTAGGGCATGTACACTCGCCAGACAGACAGAGAGACAGAAACCGAGAAACCACCCCCCAGGGGAGTGGCCACGCTACAGTCCCTTCACTTCCCTTCTCTTCTTGGGATTTTGGGCATATACACACATGCACCTGGCATGAGTTTCAAGCCTCTGAGTCCATGACTTGAACTGCGATCAGCCACGTGGGAGTCCAGTGACGTAACCATTATGCCATCTGCTGGTCCCTCAATTACACATTTTTGAATGATAAAGAAGGTACAAAGAAAATTTAACATACTCTGTGTAACCACCAACATTGACTGATTTGTCAATGATCTTATATTCTGTTTTGTCTCTTTTTTTCTTTTTTTTGGAGAGGTTTTTGCTATAGAGCGTGTGCGCTCGCCAAAGAGACAGAGACATAGAGACAGAAAGAGAGAAATCACCCCCCAGAGGGGATGGTCACGCCGCAATCCCTTCTCCTCCATTCTCCTCTCAGGATCTTGGGCACGCACGACACGCGCCCGGCATGAGTTTCAAGCCACCGGGTCCGGGACATGAACCGTGGTCGACCACATGGGAGTCCAGCGACATAGCCATTACACTAACTGCTGGTTCCCATGTTTTGTCTCTTTTTAATAAAAGCCAATACAACACTATATTTAATGTGAATACCATCCTCTCACCCTCATCAATCCTCTACATTCCCTACCCCTTTATCCACAGATGTAACCACTGTTATGGAGGTTGTCTGCTTCTTTCCAACACAATTACTTCTCCTGACTTGGTGACAGTCTCATTTACTCCTGCATCAACATCATGGCCTCAGTAAACTGGAAAAGAGAGCAGTCGGTACATTGAAAGAATTCATAGATATCTAGTGCAGAATGCATGGAAGTGTGTTTATGCACAATGCACCTGTCTTAGGTCAGCATCTTCTAGGAAAGCCAGGCTCTAGGACTCAAGGGCAAGTAGTTTCTTTGGCAGTGGAGGTCAAAGAAGTGGAGACAAAAAAGGGCCAAATTTGAGAAAGGATACATCATCAAGAAAATTGTCACGGTGGGTAGCTGACGCTGGCTTTCTCTGGGAACAGTGAGGCAGCATAGAATTCAGTAAGGATGTTCCTCTTATTTTCTTTTTATACATCTACTAAATAAGTTAAATCTCACAAAGGAGCTTTTGATAAGAAGTTTCAGCAGATACTGTTTGTAACTGGCCCACATCTACTCATCTCGATCATTTGAACACATGCCTACTTTATTTCCACCTGCTGGTACCTCTGCTCCTCTGTCCAAGGGTTCTTTCTGCTGTCAGAGCTGCCTTTGTCTATATCCAGAAATACCAGGGGTTCAATGTACCTGGGAGTGGATATCTCACTTCCTCATTTCTCTTGTGTGTTCTAGGTGTCTGGTTCTGGGATCTCATTCCATCTTTGCAAGAACCCTATGAGGGAGCCATTATTACCTGTGTCCTATCGTCCAAATAAGGCTTACAAAGATTTATCAGTGGCTGAGGACAGCACAAGAACTCTGGCTTGTCTGCCTGGGGCTCCAAGCTACCATTCATAGAGTGTGGCTTTGGTGATGCTTAAGAATTCAGGAAGGAAAGGGTTGAGATGACCAAGAAAGCTTATTTTGAGCCAACTTTCAGAGGGCAGCATATAATGAATTCTGGAGCCTTTTAATTAAACACTGAAAAGCACAAGAAGTGGAGACCAAGCTACTTCAGTAGGAAAGCTAATATTTACAGATTTTTTAAAAAGCATGTAAAAGTCTGGAAATCCAGGTCTCTCGTTAGGTGTAATGTAATTACTGAATTTTTGTTTCCTAGCAATAAAGAAAAAGATGTTAATTCTCCATCCACAGATTGCCTATAGGCCATCGATTTTGTCACTGGCTGAGGCCTGTTGCCAAGGGGCATGCCTTTGGGTGTTTTAATGGAGGCCAGTACTCCTGGAAACTGCTCTGGAAAGGACAGAGTTATGTTTATTCTCTGATATAGGTGACTTGGATGAGCTATTTAAGGAGTAAATGTCAAAAGGAAGATGTTCTTTATGTGACCTTGACTCATTCAATCAGAATGTCTGCCTACGGGGGAAAATGCTGGACTAAAAACAAAAAATTCTGAGATTTACCACTGGCCAACTGTGAGGGTTTGGAAAAGTCATGGAACTCTCTGGATTGCGAGTGAATTTTGGAGAAGTCCTGTTTAGTTCTGTTAATTGCACATGGCAGAGAGGGGAACATATGAGTAATGAAGCCTTTGCCAAAAGCCCTTCACATTCACCTGCAGTGCCTATTGTCAACTATACCCCACATCTGCCTCCAGTTCATGCCATCTTGTGTCATTAAATGAATTTGCTCATTGCCAAGCCTGGGGGCTCAGTCGAGTTTCCAGTATCCCTTGTATGACTTGGACGAAGGCACTAAAAGTGAACACACCAACCTATGGATCCCACAAAGCTAGAAAGACAAGCAGAATCTATTAAATTACCCTGTCTAATCACTTAAGGTAATCCTAGCTGGTATAATAGGTAAGACTCCAAATTTCAGTGACTGAACACCATAGAAATTTATTTCTTGCTCTTATAAGATCCTGTGCAGAATTCAGCAGGCTCTATTCTATAAAGTTACTCAGGAACGCAGAAACTTTCCATTGTCAGGTCACCATCTGACGAGACCTCAGCCTTCTCTGTACCTGGCAGAGGGTAGGTAACAGAGGGTGGAGGATTATGAGGTAGATTGGAAAGGGTCAGGCCAAGAAGTGATGCTTATTGCTTATGCCTACATTTTATTTTTTATTTATATTCGTTCATTTGTTCCATGAGAGAGACAGAGTCAGGGAAACAGGAACTTCCAGCAGCGTCTTCACACTGTAATCCAGCCTTAGACTCAGCCAACCTGGATCACAGGCTTACATATGTACACTCAGTACATATCAGGAGGTCCCAGGACACAAAGCCAGGACCTTTCCCATGTGGGTACAGTTGCATTATCACTGGGCCACATGGAAGCACAGTTGAAATGCAACTGCACCCGCATCAAAAGGTGTCACTGGCCAGAACTCAGTCACATGTCCAGACATGCAAGTGAAGTATGTGCCCAGCTATGGGATCATAGGTTTTGGTGGAACTATAGGTGACTCTGCCTTAATTGTATGAAGAGTAGAAATAGGGTTCAGAAAGATCTGATACCTGTAATGAGTGGTACAATTTGGTGATGATATAGTCAGGTTCTTGGTTTGGTGAGAGCCTTTTTCCAGAGGCATAGAATGGAAGAGATGTGGCGTAAGCATGGCTATGAGCTTCCTTGGGTCTATATTTAACATACTGAGGGAGTGGCTGTTTGCCAAGTACTCGCTATATGACAGGCACTGTCCGTGGCATTTGCTTTGTTTAAGGTAAATGAGACTCAATATACCTTGGTCTCATCCAGGTCTCATGTCTTTGTTAGAGGGCACATTTCTCTCACCAGAGAGAGAAAGAAAGAGAGTGAGATAGAAAGAACCCTCCAGTGGGGCCTGGTCACACAACAATCCTTTTTCCTCAATTTCTTTATCCCGTCAGGATCCTGGGCATGTGCACTCAACATGTTTTTTAAACCACCATGTCCGAAATTTGAGCTGCAGTCGGGCATATGGAATCTGACTCCCTGTGCACAGCACTTAAACATTGCATAGCTTTTGGAGGAATGACCTTTTTAACCAGGATAGTTAGTTAATGCCACTGTCCTCCATGCTAGACAAATATCTTTTGGGTGTGGTCAGTTCTGGTTGCTCTTCTCTGGCAGTGGAGGAGGTGGCAGGCTCAGCTTTGTAGTAGGATGTGGTTGGTGCCCCATCCTCTCCTGGTGAGAATAGTGGGTCTCTGGTGCTGTTTGGTCTGGAGGATGGGCATTTCATGTGGCCACTCTGTCTACTTGAAGGAAGAGAATATTAAATGAACAAGATTTCAGAGCCCTGGGACCAGCTGACAGAGTAATGGTTACATTGCTGGACTCCCACATAGTCTACCACAGTTCGAGTCCTGGCCCGGTGGCTTAAACCTCAGGCCAGGCACATGTGCATGCGTGCCCAAGATCCCAAGAGGAGAATGGAGGAGAAGGGATTGCGGCATGGCCATTTCCTCTGGAGAGTGATTTCTCACTTTCTGTCTCTCTAGCTCTCTGGCGAGTGCATGCACCCTATAGCAAAAATCTCTCTTTCAAAAAAAAAAAAAAAAAAAAAAAAAGATTTCAGAGCCCTGGGCGGCAGGGACAAGGGCCTAAACAGCAGCTACAGGAGGCAAAGTTCTGTTCAATAGAAGAAATAATGTTTCTGATTTTTAAAACAATACAGGGATGAAACTATGGCAGGTTTATCATCACTGGAAGTATTTAGGCCAATGCTAAGGCATGATTTGCTATGGTATTTCAGGCGAATTCAAGCACATCTTGGGAGAGTGATGGCTGCTTCTCTATGAAGCTGTTCTAGGATGCCCTATATAAGTGGATGGTCCCTTCATTTTTTTGCACCCCTATTATACCCTTGGAAGAGCCCTGTTAGTATGCTTGGGATACTTTAGTGAACTTAATCTGGGGTAGATTTAACCACCTTCATATCTTCGGTGGTTAGCACAGACTTGGCACTTAATAAAGGCTAAATTAATGATGAATGATGGGTTAAAAGGTACAGACACCTGACTTAGCTTCTGTTCCACCCCAGAGTTCCATAACTTTGTGCACAAGATGAGCCTTCTCCTTCTAGACTAACCAGTGGATTTAGCGCTTCTTGCCATCGTTGGTTCTGAGTTTCAGAGAGGCCCACACTATCAGCCATTCCTTTCTCCCCAAATGCAGGATTTTCACTGACAATCCTGCACATGTCAAGGTATCTAGATCCCCAGACTCTCTATGCAAGCTCAGTGCCAGAATCAGTGCTGAACTCCTCACTCTGAGGCCATTTTAGCATTACTGGTCGCAATATTGATAATGTTAATAGCCTCCATGTATTAGATGCAAGTCACAGAGTTACTGTGTATGCTCACTGTTAATTCAAATAGCCAACTGTAAGATAGTCTATAATCCACATTTTCCATTATGAAAACAAAACCTTGGAATTCACAGAAGTTATGTGGGTGATTCTGGTTGTAAGCCTGGTTCTCCTAACCTCATGCCATAATTCCCCAGGATGTCACATGAGTTCTCTGAGTTCTCAAATCACAGCATCAGACAGGTTGTTATTTGTGCTTTTCTCTCAAGAACTAGTCTTGAGTGTCAGTAAAAGGAGAAGTCTCAGCCTGCCCAGCCATGGTGGCCAGCCCAATGGGGTGCCCAGGCCCATGACTCTGCCCTGATATCTCCCACCTTTCCTTGACTTAAGCTTGAATATTCCATTTACTCAAAAGTGCCAGGCCAATTAAATGAATGAGCAGTCCTCTTGGTTTAAACCATGTACCTTGGAACTTTGGGAGGAAAGGAGGAATATTTCACTACTATACTCTGACACATACTCCACTTCCCCCACTCTCCTGTAGCTAGAGAGCCAACTCCCAACCCTTGAAGGGTGACCAATTGGGCAGAGCATTCATTCCAGATACTCTTTATCTTGAAACTATTTGGAAAGGAACATTGAGTATGAAATAAGGGGAAATGAAACACCTTTCTTTTTTGATGACCTCTGTATTTGTGCATCCATTCAGTATCTCTTGAGCACCTTCACTTTTTCCCAAGACATAAAACTATGAGTTCTAGACCTCGGGGCATTTACAGTCTGGAGAGAGGGATAGAAGATGCATGTCACTATTTTTTAAACTTTATTTTTTTAAAACTTCAGCTAGGTAGACAGAGAGAAATAGAAATAAAGAGATCACCCTAAAAGAGTCTTGACACCACAATCCATCCCCAGCTGTAGCCAGCTACAGATCATGGGGAAACACATCCCCAGCATACTCAGGGGGTCTCTAGATGCAAGCTGGGGACCTTTCCATGTGAGTCGTTCTCACCAAGCATCATGTGTTACCCCTGAGCCACCCTCAGGCCCTAAGTATGTGTCACTTTGAAAAGAACCAACATGGAACATCAGTCACAGGTGCTAGATGAGACCACTGTGGTTCAGAAGAGTTGGGTGTCCTCAAGTAAGTGTGGCCATAGTAGACTCTCTCCCCTTGGCACACAGGAAGTTAGGTGAGGAAGCTTCAGAGGGTGGTCATAATCTTTTCCATCTATGGTAAACTGGACATGCTTCCAACATTCAAATAGTGGCCAACCAGCAACATTGAAACTCAAGACAGCTCTTGGTGTACGATGGAGCTGCATCCTTGGCCCATTTCAGTCCCTAGGGCCAGTGGAATTGTCTTTCTAGTCCCATCCCCCCAGGCCATGTGAGGACAACATAATATTTATTGTGGGGAGGAGAAAGGTGACAGAGGAGAGCAAAGTAGGAAGTGGATGGACAGAAGCCCTTCCTCTGTGCAGAACCACCTGCAGTGTTTTGCATGATACAGTTGCCTTTTTGATACATGCCTGGTCCTCCTGACCATACACTGAGTCACCCAGGATAGTGGCAACCTTTCTTGGACACCACAAGCCCATAGAATGTTTTTGTGCAGACTTGAAAAAGTCTCTCCTTCTGATAATAATAACTTTATGAGCATTGACTTAGTGAACAGATGGTACCTTGGTTCAAATTTTTTAAAGTGCCCTTTAGAAAAGTACTCCTGGGGTTCTGCTAGAGTGTTCTATTTCTTTATCTGGGTTCCTAATAAAGGGTGTGTTCCGTTTGTGAAAACCAACTGAACCTGGAACTTAACAGTTCATGCACTGTGCTTTTATGTATGTAATACCTCAATGAATTTTACAAAAAGATTAAGGGAATGAGAAAAATATATTTTTTAAAATACTCTTTCCTCTGGCTTGGCAAGAGGAGCTTGTGGTGGGATTTTAGTACCCAGTTGCCTCTTCAGATGTGCATTGCACATCCTCCAGATTCATGCATGACTGCTTTAATCAAGGTCTTATGTCTTGAGAGGCCTTCCTTAATGGTGCTTGGCACCTAACAGGCTGTCCTGCCAATGGCTGTCTCCTCGGTCCATCCATCAGTCATGTTGATCCTCTATAGCCCTCTGAACAGATGTAGCTCTTTATGTCTTTATTGCTGATGACAAGTCTGCTGTGTGACACAGTGGAGAAATGACTTGTGCAAATTCAAGAGTTTTATTGGGACAGCTCTGTGGCCTGGTGGTTGAGGCTGCCAGATCTCACATAGCCAACTGAGTGGTTTGAGTCAGACCCAGAAGCTTGAGAAACACTCCGTGTGTGTGTGTGTGTGTGTGTGTGTGTGTGTGTGTGTGTGTCCAAAATCCCAAAAGGAGGAAAGGCTGGAGGAGAAGGGATTGTAGCGTGACCATTCCTTTTTGCAGGGTGAGGAGGGAGAAGTACTTTTCCTCTCTGTCTCTCTCTGTTGAGTGCATGTACCTTCTAGCAAAAAAAAAAAAAAAAAGTTTTGTCACTCAAACTAATCCCGTACTTTTTCATGGAAGTTGACCATCAGCTCTGTGTAGTAGAAACATTCAGTTTGTTTTGTTTTTGCCATAGGGTGTGTGCACTTGCTGGCAAGAGGCAGAGAGGGAGAGAGACAGTGAGAGGGAAAGTGAAAAATCACTCCCTGGCGGGGATGACCACACTGCAATCCCTTCTTCATTCTACTCCTGGGTTTTGGGCACGCACGCACATGTACCACGCATGATTTTCAAGCTGGCAGGTTCAGGACTGAAACCATGGTCGGCATCTAGGAGTCCAGTACTTTATCCACCACACCACCTGCTGGCCCCTGGTAGTAGAAACATTTTAAATATTGACTGCAAATGCACATAGGACCGAGATATTCTGAAAGTCATTTGGAGAGTTTACATTTTCAGCTACTGATCGATAATGTCCAACTGGTGTCTTCTTGAGAAGTCTCTTTCTGAGGCTGTTTTCCTCTTTCTTGCACGCCTTCTTAGGAGTAGACCACACAGCCTTTGTCAGGCAGTTGGCATCTCAGGTCCTCGACTATCAAAAGGGAATCACTTTGGTTTTTTGTTGTATTTTTTTTTCCCTAGCAGTGCTAGAATGGGTTTTCAGCCTTAGTAAAGTGAAAGAAGATGTTTACCAAGCCTCCCTCCCATTCTTACTTGGCTTTCTGGATACTCCTCCATCTGTACGCTGACACAGGACAGAGTTCTCTGTGTGGCTGTTTGCAGAAGGCCAGACCACATCGCATTACAGCACAAGAACATAATGCACAGGGAGCCCAGCCCCACTCCTGGGAAGCATTGCATGTGAGAGATAAGACGCTCGAGGCTTATCCCACAAGTGCAATGCTTCTATTTCAGCCACAGGCCAACATTTGGAGAGCCAAGGGAAAAGGATGGTGCACTTTTTAAAGAACAGGGTTAGAACTTTCCAAGGAGGGCTACCAGTTATCGAAGGGTTACATCAAAATCTACTGTCTAGCCATCTGGCTCCCAGCAGTATTTCTGGCCTGATTGTCAGCATTCATCAGTGGCAAAATAAAGCAAGTGGCAAACATGGGGACCTGCAGGGTGTATGTGTGTGTGTGTGTGTGTGTGTGTGTGTGTGTGTGTTGAAGGGGAGGTGAGGGATTGGAGAGAAAGATCTGTACAGGGGAAGGGAGAAGCTCAACAGAAATGGGATATTCTGGGACACCTAACTGAGGGAAGCACAAGGTGCTTAGTGGGGCCTGGAAATAGCCAGCAGGAAGTAGCTGACCCTCTGAGGAGGCCAGGGGAAGCCTCATGCTCTGCCTTTCCATAGGGCAGATGTGTTCCACCACAGCCTGACCTGGTTCTTTGCAGTGGAGACTATTGGTGGACACAGGAACGTAGTGTTAACCACCACAGTCCTTTGGGAGCCTGAGTGAGTTCTGGAGATCCTTCACTTCTGGCCTCAAATCAAAAGCTCCCAAGTATCCTACGAGACAAGAGGAATGAGGAGGTGGTAACTGTGGAGGGGATGCCTGGAGACAGGAGTGGTGAGTGTTCTTTGCAAGGTTTGCTTTAGATGCCCGTCTACTTCTATGCTGTTGCCACTTGCCCAGCTCTGTCTTGTGACCCCCAGCACCCCAGTCCTTTATGCAGGACTCTGCACTCTCACCCTGTCTCAGCAGGCCTCCTGTCCCCAGGTCACTTGCTGGCCCTGTCACTGATAGAACAATGGGGACATCGAAACATAGATGCCTGGGAGAGGGCTTTTGAGGGCTGATGGTGTTCCCAAGCTGCTCCATGTGCATTTAAAAAGACTAAAAATATACCCAGGGGCTTCATTTACTGCATGCATTTGGGCAGATCACTAACACCATTTACAGGGTAATTGTTTCCATTTTACAAGCTGCTGTCTCCAAATTTTAATGAATTATTTCTTGCCACAATCTGACCATCTCATAGTTCAAAAGGCAGGAAGCTGAGGGTTAAGAAGCATGCTAAAAGCTCGTGATTTAGAGGAGGGTCTGATGTAACTGAATATTTAAGGCCTTGCTTGCTTCCTGCCCATCCAAGAATTGAACTGTCATCTAACATGTGAGGGGAAGAATCAAGGTTGTGCTCCCCAACCTATAAACCTCTGATCCATATGAATTTAAACGTTCACTGACGGCATCTTTTGCACTGGGCATTCATTTCCTGTTTTACAACAGGGTTTCCATTCAGGGAATTCAGGACAGTGTGATAAATAGACCTGGTCTTGGTTTCAACATAGTAGGACTTGGAGACTCAGTTATGGTATCATTATAGTCCAAACAGGTAGCTGTGCTATGGATGCGATGCAGCTAGTGTGTTTAGTAGCTTATCAAAGACTACTTCAAAAATAGGATTAATGGCCTTGTAGGGGGTGGGGGACAGGGTCTTGCACAACATCATATCTGGACTTGACCCCAACGATTTAAACATTTTTTTAAATGACAGAGAATTAGAAAAGTCAAGCCATAAAGAAGTTCAGCAAAGACGTAAAGGGCATAATTATCACATTTGCCAATGGCCCAAGGATTATAGCAGTAACCACAAAGTGTAATGAAGAACCAAGATTCTCTGTCATCTCCACAGCTAGCTGATAAGAGAGATGTAACTTAATAGGAATAAGTGTGAAGTCCCACACGTCAGTCTCCAAAACCAACTACACACATGCAGGATGGCTAATGTAGAAGTTTATCTAGAAAGTTCTTCTATCTCCTAGTATTGTTCTGTTGTTATGTTTTTGTTTTTTTTAATCGCTAGAATGTGTATGTGCTTGTCTGAAAGAGAGAGATGGAGAGAGAACGAAAGCAAGAGTGAGAAGGCACCCCCCATGAGGTGCTGTCATGCCACACTGCTCCTCTTGTCAGGATGTTGGGCACTCATGCACACATACCTGGTGTGTCTTTCAAGGAGCTGGTGCCGAGATTTGAACTGTGGCCAGCCATGTGAGACCTGGTGCCTTTAACTACTGAGCTATAAGACTGGCCCTCCTAGTTTTGCTAATGTTTGTATAATTAGATATGACCGAGAAATGTGTTAATATTAATAGAAACAGAGTGTAGATGATAGTCTCACTCTCAGAACTACCTTCTTCCTTTCTTCCCTCTCTGTCTCTTGGTGAGCAAGGGAGACTTTGAGCGAGCTCTTGAAGACCTCCCCTGATAACTCATGCCTATTTCCAAGCCAAGCATTACAAGGAGAGTAGGACTGACATTACTGGGTAGTAAAGACCTGGCTGTTAGGAGAACAGATTACCTGAGAAAATTGGAATCTGGTTAGAAAGGAGAAAGGTGAGGGACCAGCAGTTGGTGTAATGGCTATGGCTATATCATTGGACTCTCATGTAATTGACTGTGGTTCGCATCCTGGACACATGGCTTAAACTCACGCTGGGTACGTGTGCATGGTGCCCAAGATCCCAAGAGGAGAAGGGATTGTGTGGCCATCCCCCATGGGGGGGGGTGATTTTTTGCTTTCTGTCTCTCTTTCTTTCTGGTAAGCGCACACGCCCTATAGCAAAAACCTCTCAAAAAAAAAAAAAAAAAAAAAAAAAAAAAGGAGGAAGGGGAGAGATGGAGAGATGGAGATGGGCTAGGCAGCCACAGATGTCAGCTACAGGAAGTGAACAGTGCTAAAAGGTTTTCCAGTTCTTTTTCATTTCCCATAGAGCTTGGCGTGGTGTTGGGTCATTGGTAGGTTGATTGATTTTATGAAGTTCATTTCTCATTGTCACAATTAGATGCTGGGTAAACCCACAGGAAAATGGAAAGTGAGATTGTGGCAGATGTTATCAGTGTCCTGCTCACTTCCCCTCACCCTACTCCAGAAACTACTTGCAGATCCTTTTTATAAAGGTACATAACTGAAGGATTATTGTGTCTCTTACTCTAGAGTTCTCTGGTGATGGATATGTGTTCAGCCTGAGCATAGAGTAAGTTGAATATGCTTGGGATTAATGCCCCAGGAGTAGTCATCAACCAATGAGAGATAAAAGTACATGAATCCTAGGTTCCTTTCCTGTCGGTGGAACAATTCAAAAGTGATTCGGCATTCTTTCAGAGTACCCCCAGTGGGATCCCCAGGTGTCCTTGAGGTAAGGCGCTCCTGAATGCACGCTGCATCACCTTTGTCTTTTCTGCCTCACTTCCCCACCTTTCAAGGTACATCCTGGGACCACCCCCCAACCCCCCAGATAAACTGCTTATTTTAGGATCAGCTACTGGGGGAACCCAAATGAGGATAGACAATAAATAACTGAACTACTTGGTTGGGAAGCTAAAATTGCAAGTGTTATCACATATGTAGTTAGTTCTTTTTTTTTCCTTTTTTTTCTTTTGGAGAGGTTTTTGCTATAGGGCGTGTGCGCTCGCCAGAAAGACAGACAGAGAGACAGAAAGCGAGAAATCACCCCTGAGTGGGGATGGCCATGCTGCAATCCCTTCTCCTCCATTCTTCTCTCGGGATCTTGGCACGCACGCACACATGCCTGGTGTGCTTTTAAGCCACCAGGTCCAGGACTTGAACCGCGGTTGACTATATGGGAGTCCAGCAACATAGCCATTATGCCAACTTCTGGTCCTATGTAGTTAGTTCCTTAAGTAACATTTATTAGGCCTCTCTTGTGTATCAGGAGTGACCCTCTATGTTGGGCATTTTAATATACGTGAGGGAGCTCTGAGTTCATAGTGTATTGGAGAAGGTAAGGCAAGTACATTCCACCAGATATTCTCTGTGCTGCGAGGCAGTGAAATCTCCCATGAATCCTGTGTTCTGTTCTTTTCCCTCATCAGTATCTGTAAAACTTTTTAAACCTTGAATTAATTGCCCTTTAGAACATATTTAGGACCCTCAATTACATGGCCTTTGGAGGTCCTATGGTAAGAGAAGACTTTTCTATCATCCCTTCCAGAAGTGAGCATTCTCCATATCCTGCTACATTGTCTTGAGATGGCCAGCATTTCAGTGGCCCTATTCCCACAGTGCCATTCTGCAGCTATCAATGGCTCAGAAATCCTTTTTCAATCTATGGATCCCATACCCAGGTCACTGGGCAACATAGGCTGGCAGGGGTACAGGAATGGCAGTGGGTGGCAACTTTAAGGCTTGGGGCAGGTTTAACCTGAGAGTCAATGCAACACACCAGCTACCACCCTGGATATATAGAACTTCCCAGTGCTTAGTGTGGCAGTCACCCCATGTTCACAGAGATAGAAGATGATACTACGACTCTGTCCAGAATCTCCTGCTAATGTTTTGGAAGCTTAAATAATAGAGCCTGAGCTTTCTCTTGGGATTAATCTAAGAAGAGACATGTGCCAGATACGGCTCCTCCATGACCTATCTGGTGCTATAAACAGAAACTTTGCAAAGGGCATCCAGGAAAACGTCTGAACCCAAGTAGAAGATGAATAATGTAGTGCGTACTGACATGTGGCCCGGGATGTAAGGGGAAACCCTAATGGCATCATCCCAGATCCATCAACTGTGCAGTCTCACATTTTATGACCAGTTCTACTCGTGTTGAGTAAAAGTCTGTGGTAGGGCAGGATTCTGGTTTTTAGCTCTGCACCTATTCTGCTGTGTGACCTGGGTCAAATCGCTTTCCCTTCCGGGGCCTTCACTTTAAAATGAAAGAATTAGATTGAGTCATTTTCAAACAACTTTTTCTTTTACATGGTACAAATGCAGACTAAAATAATAAATATTTCTGGTCTGCATTTTTTTTCCCTACTCAAAATGAAAATGTTCAATTGAATCCTCTGAAAGAAAATACATAATTTTACAATTTAGATGGTGTACTTAATTCAATACCAATGAAAAAGTTGGCACTGCTTTTTAACCTCTGAAGTGTTCATAGCTGGGCATGTTTGGGGGAAACGTTCTAATGTTCTACCCTTAAACATTTTGTCTGCGCTGTCTGTGAAGGCAGGCAAGTTATGTGCATCCTGCTGGTCACAGATCACTCCTCATGGGACCAGAGCCCCAATCCAAATTCCCTAAGTACTAACCTTCCCCGGGCCTGTGATTCTCTCCTGCTGTGTCCCATCTGGAGTCAGCCGCAGGAGCTGAGCAGTCCCCAGAGAGATCCACACGTGGTCTTTGCGGGAATCACCCCCAGCCCATGATAATTGAGAGTGGCAGCTCTAGTATAGGCTTGAAGGTAGCAAAACCTCAGGACTGGGTGGCCCCAGGTGAATAACTGTGCATCTGGGAGACTGTCCATGCATTTGTTCTCCAGATTTCTCCTGCAGAAATTCAGGTTGTTACTTACTCTGCAGTTACATAATAATCCTTTTGTCCATGACGTCTGTACACCTGGGATGGCTGGGCTGGGTGAGCGCAACAATGCTTTGTAAGACTGTGCTCTGGTGTACAGTGTGTCCTGGATTCGTTCATCCTACTTCCTGTGAAAAGGGGGGCTTCAATCCTCTCTCTGTCTCTCTCTCTCTCTCTCTCTCTCACACACACACACACACACACACTGTATGTGTGTGTGCCTATACTTTTTTCTGTCCTTGATGTTACTCAAAGTCAGAAGCAAGCTTTGTACCCAGGCCCATAAGGTAGCTGTGTAAAAATGATTTGTAACTAGGTCTAGTCTTATATTTTATTTTAGTACAGATTGTTTTTTTATTTCGATAGATTTTAATTATTGTAAAACATATAAAAATTTATCCTTAGTTATCTTTAAGTATGTAAGTGAGCAATACGAAGTACATTCATATTATCATCACCATCCATCACAAGAACTCTTCATTTTGCAAAACTGAAATGCTTTCCCCATTAAACACTAAGTCTCCTCCCGCCCTCCCTTCAGCCCTGTAGAATGGCCGCTGCCACTCTACTGCAGGTCTGTATGAATTTGACTCCTCTAGGCACTTTGTGTAAGTGGACTTGCATGGGAGTTGTCTGTGATTGGCTTGTTTCATTTAATGTAGTGTCCTCAAGGCTCATCCGTGTTATAGCAGGTGACAGGCTTTTCCTCCTTTTTAAAACTGAAGAATATTCTATTGTATGTACATACGGTGCTTGGTTCATCCCAGACTCCATTTTTCACGACTGACTGAGCAGTCTCTTTTGTGTTGTTGTCTACTCATATACCCTGTGAATACATGAGTTTGAAATAAGAATTCTATGTAATTTTAATCCTGTGAAGACTGTGAAAAAAATGATGAGCTCTGTCAAGTCGCTTTTCTTGAGGAACTTAAGGATTTGTTACCTGTAGGCCCTTGAGAACTTAGAACTAGTTAACACCTTTGCATTGGCCCATTGGAGTGGTTAAATAGTGGTGTCATTTTCAGAATTTCTCAGAACTCACTTCTTTCTCCAGTGTGAGCCCAGGGGACACTGAGGTATTCTGAGATTTTGGAGAGCGTGAGTCCCAGCACCTATCTACGGGAGATAGGTATGCGTGATACAGTAGTCTTGAATTGTATGACTAACGTGATTTATTGAGTCGAGTTGTCTTGAATGAAAAGTATATATACCTTCAGATATATGAAGAGTCTTCAAAAAGTTCATAGAAAATGTGTATTATGAAAAGTCTATACATAGATTTCAATTATTTTGCATGAAAATAAACTCATACTTTGATTCCATTTTCTCAGAGTCTTTTAGTATCCTCATATTCTAAATAAATATTTGGTGTAACTGTGAACATCTTGAACAGGTCTTGTTATATTTGCCAATATTTATAGTCTCTGTTCAGTGCTTTGCCAATGTACCCTGTCCCTCATGCCCCATCTAAGGCTCCTTCACATAAAACCATCAAGGTTACTGTCTTTTGACCCCTCGTATTAGCGATTGGCTCACTGCCACTTTTTACATCTTCTAGCTGTGGAAGGAGTAGGAACTTGGGCATATGCCTGACATGATTTTGCAAAGTTCTGGATATATGAGATGCCAGGTAAATGTGCATTGACTTTTATTGACATAATACTATATTAACTAGACTCATTATTTAATAGAACCTTAGAGAGTGGTTATTCTTCCATCTAAATATAACACTTTGCTCAATATTTAATAAATAGTCAATAAATATTTTTAATATGTTCAGTAGGAGCTGAATGTAGATTCGTGATCTTCAGATGGCTAGAGAGAGCCTTGGGAAAACCCTTGAATATTTTCCTTCAGTTTATATTTCTCTCTTCCCACCTTCTAACACATCCGAGGCTGAGAAAGTAAATGCCAGGTAAACTTGGGTTTTCTGCCCATTCCTAATTTTTCTACCACTCAAAGTTCAACCTGATGGCTGTAAATCACCTGGGCGTCTTGTTAATAAGCAGATTCTGACTCAGTAGGTCTGGAGTGGAATCTGAGGCTCCGCACTCTGTAAAGCTCCTAAATGGTGCTGATCCTGCTGGACTTTGGAAAGCAGGGCTCTTGGGAACCTTGTGTTATAAAAGGAGGTCAAACCTTAGGTGAGGTGAGTGAGGTCTTAGATGAGGTGAGTGAGGCATTTAGGGCACAAAATTTAGGGAAGCACCAGTTTTCCAAGTCATCCAGGTATTCTTAGGTAAGCTTTCCTTCTCTGGGTGGTGCAGAAGCAGGTGCAGAGCCAGAATGACCCCAAGATCAAGTACTTCCTTAAATTTGCACCCTAGATGCCTCATGTACCTCACCTTAGTTCTGGTCCTGGATGATTTGGGTTCAGGGGATTTGGGGCTGGTTGTGCTGTTTGACCTGAGGCACCCTAGAAGCCAGTGCAATAGAAACCTCTGCTTGTTTTGCTAGAGATATTTGGTCTTTCCTGCCCCCTAAGCCATCTGTGGAGAGAGTCTTAGCTCATCTAAGAGACCCCATGGCATGACAAGATAAGAGCAGGACTTTCTGAAAGTTGAATCCCTTGGACTTCCTGGGCAGTACACTGTTTTAAGAAGAGTGCTTCCAGCCTGTTTTCTCTGAGTGCTCCATGGTGTGATGTGCATGCTGTTCCCATAGCAGTAGCACAGAGAACTCAGAATGAGTTAGCACTGGGCCCTTGACTTGAACCTGAGCAGTCCCCTGACTCGCTGTGTCTTAACCACTCCACTCAACTGAAGCGCTAGTGCTGGAGCATGCTCAGTGCACACTGTTTCATTTCGATATTTTTCTCTCCAGGGTGTTTATCGTGGGTAATTATGTTCTTTTTAGCATGTCCCCAGTATGGAAGCAGAGATTGAAAAGCCTTCTACTGCAGGCATTCCCTTGTTCCTTTACCTACTTTCTCTCTTCTCACAGCAAATTCTACCTATCTAATAAAATCAAATCATGGAAAAAGAAAGAAAAGAGGAATGAGTACCTGGAGTCTGCAAGTCCCAGAAGGAAAGACGAGGTTGATAAATTTCCATACTGGGAGTGTCCCTAAGCATACTGGCCTCTGCAGATGCTGCTTCTCAGCTTACACTGGGTTCCTTGCTTTAAGAAACTAAATAAGCTTTTAGAGAGGAACTCAGGATGCTACATCAAAGTTCACTCTGTGTTTTCTAGATGATCTTAGATAATTCCCTTGTCCTCCACTTTAATTTTCGATTCTGTTCCAAGAGAGATTTGCCTCTTATTTCCTTAACCAAAAGAACCACAATAGAAGAAAAAGAAATACACATGCAGAGTCATACACCACGTAACGACATTTCAGTCAACAGACTACAGATGCCATGATGGTTCCATAAATTGTAATGGCACTGAAGACTTTCTATGACCTAGTGAAGTAGTATTTGTTATAATATGGTATCACAACATGTTTCATATGTTTATGATGATGCAGATATAAACAAACCTACTCTACTGCCAGTTATTTAAAAGTATAGCACATAAAATTATGTACAGTGCCTAATACTTGATAGTAAGTGGTTTGTGTATTTACTAGACTACTTTTCTGGTATACTCCTACTTATAAAAAACAAAAGTCACTGTGTTTCACCAGCAGAAACCTCATTACATACAGTAAAAGGGGGCATGAGAGTCTCTTTTGGCCTCTGCAGTCCTGAGACCACCTCCACCCAAGGCTGGAGTGATCTTGAATCACTGAAGGGCCTTGCTAGCTGTGATCACCTAACAGTGATCCTGGTGGACCTTAGTTTCCATATGAACACTGGGATGTCATGATCTTGGGTTTTCTGTGTGTGTCTGTCTCTCTCTTTCTCTCTCTCTATCTCTCTCTCTCTCTCTCTCTCTTTTTTTTTTTTTTTTGGTTAAGCCATGGAAGAGAGTATGTGCATGCACACCTGTGTGTGCAAGAGAGAGAGAGAGAGACACTATCAACATCATCTCATCACATTATGATTCCCTTTCCCCAAACCCTCCAGCTGCCCATACATGTGCCCAACCTGTTCTCAGGCTAATCCAGGAATCCAGACCCAGTCACCATATGGCTTCCAGCCTTGCAGAGCACTTACATTACTGTTGCACCACAATAACGGGGTCTTCTGCATCTCTTAATTACATCATTTTCATTTGTTTTGGGTTTAGCTCCTGTTGTTTTGTTCAGCATGGTCCCTAAGTATACAAAATCCATTGCTAATGTCACAAGTAATGGACCATGTTCAGTGATTAATAAATGGATATGGAAATACATAAATAGAGATCAATTGATTGACATAGCCAGATGCATAATAGACTATCCTATCTAAGTTTGTGCAAGTATACTCTGATGTTCATACAATGACAGAATTGTCTAGAAACATGTCTCAGAATGTATCCCATCCTTAAGACATACATGACACTATATAGGCCTATATATTTGTAAATATAGACATATTAACATATATGCTCACACACATACATGCATGTATATACATATATATATGTATACACACACACACACACACACACACACACTATGTATCTAATATATCTGTAGTGAGCACTTACTATTTGCCAGATAACTGGCCAAGTACATTATCTATACTATGTCACTTTTTCCTAGCAGCAATCTTAAGAGGAAGACACCAGTATTCTCCTCCATTGACCCCCTACCCCAAGACGCTAAGTACAGAAGGTTAAGCAGATACTAAGGGGCTGATCAGGCTTTTGAAGCCAGTGCC
This sequence comes from Tupaia tana, assembly GCA_026018925.1. Taxonomy (NCBI): domain Eukaryota; kingdom Metazoa; phylum Chordata; class Mammalia; order Scandentia; family Tupaiidae; genus Tupaia; species Tupaia tana. The sequence continues at coordinate 53,397,840 of JAKSZU010000015.1, forward strand.
TTGGATCTTAATTGCTGAAGCAGTAGTTCTCAAAGCTGAGCATCCTTCAGAATGACTTGTTAGAGCCAAACCACCTGGCTTTCCTTCCTCAGAGTTCTGACACAGTGGGTCTGGGGTAGAACCTCTCCCTTTCTTTCTTTCTTTCTTTCTTTCTTCCTTTCCTTTCCTTTCCTTTCCTTTCCTTTCCTTTCCTTTCCTTTCTTTTCATTCTTTTCTTTCTTCCTTTCTTCCTTTCTTCCTTTCTTTCTTTTTTAATTGCCAGTGTTTTGGTATACTTATCAAAGAGAAAAAGAGAGAGGGGATTGAGACCATACCTAATGGGTATGGTCATGCCACAATCCTTTTTCCTGTATTTCTCCATCCTGTCAGAATTTGGGGCATGCACACATGTGTACCCAGTATTTTGTTGTTGTTGTTGTTCAGTGAAGAGGGCTGGAACTTGAACCTAGTTGGTTATGTGGGATCCAATTCCCTAGCATAGGGCTTAACCGCTATGCTAAGGGTGGCCCTGGAGTGGAGCATTGGACAGGTTCCCAGGTGGACTCTGGTGCAGGACCCTACAGTATCATGCACATCCTCAGCTGCTGCTGAGGGCATTCATTTGAGCATTTCTACAGCCTGGACTTGGGAGGAAGCCCCAAAACATGGACGACAACTTAAAATATATCTGAGTCGTGGGCAGGATGAGCCTTGGAAAGGTATCTCTCTGCCCTTGGTCACATCTGTTGTGAACTCATGGGGTTTTGTCATTAGGAAGTTCAGGGGTGCATCAGGCTACCCTGTACCCAAACCAGAGAGGCCTGAACATGGTGCAGTCTTCTCAATAGTTTCTCCATGACGTCAGTGAGACCAGAGTTAGGGAGGTGGGGTGGGAAGGTGAAAGTGTGTCAGCCTGGAGGAAACATCGTAGACCCATCCCACCTTCTACATCACTAAAACTGTTCTGCAAAGAAAATGTGTGGGCAGGACTGTTTATCCCTGGAGGTTTGGAGTTGTAATTTAAACCTATCACTCCTTTAAAGGTGATGCTTGGAGATTCCATCTCCAAGTCGCCTAGGCCCACCCCACCTCAGAAAGAGGTGATTTTCCATCTCCCATCTCTTCTCTGCCCAGGGGTTAGGCACATTCCCTCCTCCCGAAGGGTAAGGAATGTTTCCAAGGCTGAGCAGTCATGTGTGAGGGGCCGCTCCAAAGCATGCAGGCATAGAGAGAAAATAGAGATTTGTTCGTGGTTGTTGCTTATTGACTTGGAAAACTGGCAGCTGTGTGGAAACAGAAATCTGTTTCCAGTCCTCTGTTTACTTGTTGAAAGTTTTTTGTTTTTTAAAGAAGAACAAGGGAGGTTTTTGAAGGAAGGCGGTGACTTTAGGATTTTCACTTTTTTCTTCCCTAACACAGTTCCTGTTAAAATGCCGAAGATGCTCTTTAGGCTTTCCAGCAGATTGGGGTGTAGCAAAGATGGCTGGACAGCAGACACATTTAACTAATTTACTCTGTACCAAGGGAGACATTCTTCTCAAGTTCTTTTCCTCAGGCATTCCTACTAGCATCTTCTAGACCAAAACTCAGCTCCAGAGATGAGCAAATGCAATAAGAGAGTCCCCAGAAGAATCTCATTTGACCCCTGCAGACCTGCAAACCACCTCCACCCAAGGCTGGAATGATCTTGAATGACCGTAGGGCCCTGCTAGCTGTGGTCGTCACCAGCTAACAGTGATTCTGGTTGACCATGTTTTCCATATTAACACTGGGATGTTATGATACTGTAGGAGCCCACACCAGAGCCCACATTTGTAGAGTGCTCTCCCTTTGTGACTGATTTGGGGAAAGGGCTTTCTTAAATCCAGGTATGGGAAGAATTTGGGGCAAGAGGAATCTACTCCCATTATCATGTAGCCTGCGTCTTGACTAAAGGAATAAGGACATAGAAATGGAATCTCTTCCATCCGTGTGTTTGGCTTCTGCCTGCTGAGAGTTAGATTTAGATCTAACTGCAAGGAGCTCACCTGAGAGAGAAGTTCAGGAATCACTGGAGTGTGGCAGTGAGGCAGGGAACCAAGGACAGCTAATGAAGGTGGGTTTATCAAGCCAGTTACCACTTTGGGCAGCTGAAGCTCAGTCCCATTGGGAAAGTCTGGGAAACCGAGAAAAGCATGCCTGCGAGTTATCCCTTCTGAGTGGGAGGGAACTGAGGTGTTTGTCTACCAACTCCCATCACTTGCTGAGTGATGATAACTCCCTGGCCATTCCCAGGTGCCTTGTGCACAGGCAGAGAAGAGTCTGCTAGCAGAAAGAACTATTTTCACATGGATGCAGTCACTGACAATGCTAGAGACATCCCCAGAGGCAGAGTGGCCAAGTGAGTGTCTGCTTAGCCTCCCAGGAACCTGGGAGAGAGGAGTAGTGCCAGCCTTATCTCTGCTTCCATTTCCAAGAGAGGAGAATTCATGTGTGTGGACACAGTTCTTTGTCAGTTAAGCCCTAAAGGCCACCAGAAACCCGGAGCCAGCTCCAGCCTGTGGAAGCAGCCAGTTCATCCACTTCCTGACCCTCCTCTCTCTGGTACTCTCCTGTTAGCAGTCCTCGAATGATCCTGCTGAAGTTGATTCACGTGGACCTGCATATGCCAAGGGCACATACAGAGCCTAACAAGGTCACCAACAGAGGCCCAGAGCAGCTGTAGCGTAAATGACGAGAGGTAGCCAGCAAGCAGGATGACTGCTTAGAAGGTCAGAGACTGCCAGGGCATCTTGGTGGCCCCAGCACTTGAGGCACTTATAACTTGACTTTGCAGAGGCTGAGAGAGGAGAGCAAAAGGAGAGAAGCCTTCCCACCCAGCCTGTTGGGATAGGGGGAGCTGGGGCTGCTTCTTGCTTTTTTTTGTCCTGAGGCAGCAAAACCAGCAAGTCCTGAAAGTGAGGTTAACGGGAGCCTCCAGGACACCTCTTATCTTCACAGGGCATTCACATGGGCTCTTTGGCTTCTTAGTGCAGGTGATTTGCTGTCACTGAATGAACTAGGGTCAGGCCATTCCTGGAGCCTGTTGGGGGAGCCTCTACCCCGACCTCTGCTCCCTGTGCAGTGGGTGTGTGGCCTTTTAGTTAGGTCTACCCAACTTTGACCTAACTCACCAGAGATTTCCTTGACATTGGTGATTTTCTTCCTATGCCATGGCACGCTCCTAGGCCTTCATCTTCGGCAGGTGGTGTCACCACCTCCCTATAGCCCACGGCTCTGTGAGAAACTTAGTGCTGTTATCAGGGTCCCAGTTCTCCCCTCATATGGCAGGATGACCATACCTGGTCATGTGATATGATGATTCAGCCAATGTAATATGAACAAAGCAAGGTATGTTATTCCATGCAGAAATAGTAAGAGTTCAGGATCAGTTTAGGTGTAATGGTTTCTTTGCTTGACTTCCACATAGTCAACTGTGGTTCGAATCCTGGACCGGGCAGCTTTAAACTCACGTCAGGCATATGTGCATGCATGCCAAAAATCCCAAGAGGAGAATGGAAGAGAAGGGATTGTAGCAGGCCATCATTCCTGGGAGGTAATTTCTTGCTTTTTGTCTCTCTGTCTCTCTCTGGTGAGCCCTATAGCAAAAAATCTCTCACAAAATAAGTAATTAATTTAAAAAATATATAAAAAACAGTAAGAGTTCATGACTAGAAGATTCATTATATCCTCCTTTCCTGCCTGGGTGATTGTGGGAGAAGGGTCAGGGAAAAAGCCTCCCAAAGTGATTTCGGTGAGCGTAGCTTTCCTGCTGACCTGCACTGAGCGTGTCCTGTGACTGAGAAACATGTGCAATGTCAAGCCAGTGAGCTTTCCGAACTGGGAGTTACTGCAGTATAACTCGCCCACCCTCAGTGATGCAGCCACTCAGTGCAAAGTTACCTGCGCTCAGGTAGCACCATCACTCTTAATCATGGAGGTTTGGGTTACTCATTGCTCTTTCAATGCTATTCAGAGTAACCCACCCCCTAAATGTCAGAGGCATCCGTTGCCTGCTAAGTGTCTGGCTTCCTGCTAGACATCCCAGGCATCCCCTAAGATGTGCTGGGGAAATTCTTCAGGCCGAGTCTCTTAGCAGTGCCCATCTCCCTGAAAAGGTCTCTCTTGTTAACGGTCAAGAAAACACCTCTTATCATCACAATGAAGAAAGAAAATAGAAACTATTGGGGACAGAGGCCAGGTAGTGGCACAGTGGTAACTCAACGAGACCCACATGGGAAATATACTGGGTTCACATCCCAAGACCTCTCTGAACGTGATGGGCACGCATGTGTCCAAGATCTGGGCCAGTTGAGACTGGTGCAGATCCTGATATGAGGACCCTGTTGGGAGTGTCCTTCAGCTGTGCATGTGTGTGGAACCTTCCTCCCCACAGACCACCTTCCAGTTTTCCAACAGCTGCCCTGTAAGTCTCTTTTTGGTAGGCAGCATATGAGCGAATACCTTTCCTTATCAATATAAAGAGAAGTATCCCATGGCTTCCACTAGCTGTGTGGCACTTACCTGCACAGATGCTCCCTTGTTTCTTCCTTATGCATCTCTCATGAGGCACTCAAGCGACTCCCAGTTTTCCTAGATCATAAACACAGCTGTATTCATGCATATCCAACTTGCAGATTCCTAGGAGTGTATTTGCCAGGGTTTCCAGAGCAGTGATGTGCCTAGGGGTAGCTCTCTCCCTTGGACGCCCTCCCTCCGCCATTTCATTCTTGGTAGAATAATGTTGCAAGTGCATGTTCACAAATTTGTGTGGAGGAAGGATTCCAGAATCTTCCAAGGAACCCTGTCCCTCGTCATAATGTTTTCCTATTAGCAGATGTCGAGAGGCAGGAGAATTTTTATGAGTTCTCTGTGCTTTGTTCTCTGACATGGATTTGAGGTTGCACAGGAGCAGTACTGAGATAAGGGCACAGACCATCAGAACAAGCACGCTGGGCACTGTGGTGGGCTCAGCCAGGACACAAGGCGGTAGCCCACCTTCACACCACTGACCGCCATGCTGAAGAGCTAGGACATGCAAACAGGAGCCCTCTCCTGTCTGTGTGTGTGAATAGAAATTCAGGAGAAAAGTCATCTTGTAGAGGTGGCTAGAAAATGGGATTGGGGCTGAGAAAGACATGGGGAGGCGAGGCTGCACTTTTCTTCTCACCAACAATATTCCCCCAGGACTGCTGGGAGGCAGCCCACGTTGGGTGGGAGGTGGCCCTGGGCTTTCTCTACATAGTTTCAAAGCTCTATTGAGAGTAGCAGGCTTTTCACACAAAGCATCCCCAGTTCTGAACACACACTCTTGAATTGAGAAATACTGAGAATGGCATGGCAGTGCATGGTAACTAAGGCCACTAGGAAGTTAATGGTTTTCTGTTGACCTGTTTGAAGGTCAGTAGAACCTGAAAAAGGTCCCATAGACGGTGCTTCATCACAGGGGCTGTCAGCGCCTGCCTATCCTCCTGGCCCAGCCTGCTAGCAGAAGTGGGCTTTCCTGTGTCTTCTCAGGGCTGGAAGAGAGAGTAAATCTGACCTTCCTGACTCACAACTTTGACCCAGTAACTCATTTATGACTTAGTTCCCTCCTCTGTGACCACTGGCTCCTGAGGTCCCTAGTTCAAACGGATATATGCCCACACATACACGTAAGCACATGAGCACACACACGTACATGTGTGCACACACAAGCATACACATACACCCATGTGCATGCTTGTGCACTGTGCGTAGCTTCATGCGCACACTGCCAGTGGGCATATTTGTGAATGTGGGGGCATTCAAGCACATAGTCACAAAGAGAGGCCAGAACAGAAAGCTGAAGCCAGCCTGGAAAGGAGTGGCTGTGCAGAGCTGTCGGGTGAAGAGCACCAGATGGAGAAATCTATGCTTATTCATTTGCTCTGGGTAATTTTTCCTCCTGGCCCTGGTTGCTGTGTAAGTACTTAAGGTTATTAAAATGAACAAAAATCATAGCACATTCCATGTAGAGTGTATTTTTCTCAAGAACTTAAAGTTCCCTCTTTAGTAAATCTTTAAAATACATTGAGACTGAGAGAAAAAAAGAGAGAATACACCCATTATGCAGATTAGGAAACTTAGGTGCACTAACACACACTGATTCCCCTTTACCTGGGTGTATTATACAAAAGGTTTGACCTTCCTCTGCATCTCCAGCCAGTCAAGATTAGTGGGATACTGCAGCTCCTGAGCAGCACCATCCAGGAGACCCTTCGGCAGTGATGGAAATGCTGTCGGCCTGAGCTGTCCAGTATAGTGACACTTGCCACTTGTGGCTGTCAATCATTTGAAATATAGCTAGTGCATCCAATGGCCTGATCTTTACATTATACCTAAATTTAGCTCATGTAAGTCGGTAGTCTCATGTAGCCGGCAACTACATACCGGACAGAGCACAGGCTCAGCGTGCAAAGGGAAGAGAGCACAAGGACAGACTTCACACAGTAAATAGGCAGCTCTCCATGGCTCCCTTTCAGGGGTCTGTCATGGGAGCAGAATTGGAGGATGGGAAACTGTGAGCCCTTGGGAAGCAAGGGTTCTGGGTGTCATTAATGGTTGTGGAAGCATACGGAGTGTCCAGTCCTTGCAAAGCCACTTCCCATTTGGAACAGATTCTCCCCTATTGTTTTTTCCTATTAAAACACAGACATCCGAGGCATTTCTAATTAAAGAGTTGTTATTCACATGGTTTGCTAGAATGTACATTTGTTTGCTCTGATCCAACAAATGAGCAGTGAAGTTTAGTTAAGCCAGTGCCCACAAAATCCGTAGCTGAAGGTGTCCTCATGATATGACTGATGTGATAGAGCAGGACCCATGTGATAAATTTATGCTTGAGGCTGGGGTCTTCAGAAAAACAGGAAACCTTATCTTGGCAGACCAACTTGTGATCTCCTCTTACCAGAAAATGAAATTGGTGTGGCTCGGCGTGTTTCCCTTTTGTTACAGATGTCAGATAATGTGCATGCAAAGTCACTGCCCCGTTGTACTCAGTGGGTCCTCTCTGGGATGTAATAGTCTAACCCCACTTCCTCTGGGCTGGCGCGTCTACCCCTAGCAGCACATTAGAACCACTGGAGAGCTTTGAAAATAACACACTAAAACCCAGGCTCAATGCCAGGACAATTAAACCAGAACCTGTGGATGCTGCTTAAGAACTGACATCTAAAGCTACCCAGGAACTTCTGTGTAACCAGGGTGGACCACCGCTCTTTACGTGGTGGAGGCTTTCTCTGTGTCCCCCAAGCTAGCTTATATTTGATTCCCTTGTAAGCTCCCAAGGTTCCTTTGGAAGTAGATGGGGATGGGGCAGCAGGTGGCATGGTGGTGAAGGCACTGGACTCCCATATAACTGCTGATTAGATTCAAGTCCTGGACCCAGCAGCTTGAAAATCTTGCTGGGCAGGTGTGCATGGCATGCCCAAAGTCCCGAGAGGAGAAGAGAGAAGGGCTTACGGTGTGGCCATCCCCCCCCCAAGGGGGGTCATTTCTTTTTCCCTCTGTCTATATCTCTCTTTCTCACTCCTCTCTGGCAAGCACATGTACCCTACGACCCCCCCCAAAAAAAAAAGTGGATGGGGGTTGCACAGTAGTGCAATAGAAAAACACAATGCCTCATGAGGTTGACCCACATTGGGACTTTGCCAGTTCATTCCCAGAGACCTTCCTGAGTACACTGGGCACTTCCATGCCCATAATCCAGGGTTGGCCAAAGCTGGGGAGAAATCACAGTATCAAGACCCTTTTGGGATTGATGTCTCTCTGTCTTTCTGTCTTTGTCTGTTTTACTCCTGGAGGCATAAATAAATAACCTTAAAAAAAAAGTAGACTGTATAAACCTTAAATAAAATTCTCCTTGTTCATTAGAGGAAGTACAAAGGTATTTTTACCATATAGAAAGTTGGCTGTTTCTGAAGACAGAAATCCAAATGATATATCTGAACAGAATTTCTGGAAAATGCCAAGTGATGTCATTATTTCTGGTTGATTCTCCCTCTATCTACTTTCTACAATAATCCTTTTGGCCAAAAATGTCTAGTTGCCCCAGAGAAAGAGGCCGCAGACCTCTCCCAAGTAGTGGTTAAGTAAAATGCACTGAAGAAAAGGGGGCAGTGAACAACAGAGATGCCTGAGGGGACATGGGGACATGGGGGGCTCCAGGCTGAGCCCCTGCCCTGCCCTGTTTTCCAGCCATTGTACAGTGCAGGTGCTCATGAGTGTTCTGTGTTTGAACTGGAGAGCAAAGCATATTCCCTGCTCTAAGGGAAGCCTCTCATGCTTCTGGAATATTGCCCTGGTCATACTTCCCTGAAAAGTTAATAAAATATGCACATTCGCTGATTAGGAACAAATGTCAAAGTGTCCACTGTGATGGAAGTCTCCGATTTCCACAGCTCTGATAAATCGCGGCAGGAGCTCATGAATCTTTAATGGCTGGCCTATATTTAGGGGCTTTCAGTTTCTGAGGGCGATAAAAGGTTCTGCAGAAAATGCAGTTCTCCCAGTGCCCTGGCTTCTTCCAGGACCAGTGTCTATTTAAAGCACATCTCATCTTTCCAATATACAGAGATTCTGCTGACAATGAGAAACTTTCCTAGGCCTGAAATGAGATGATAAGACCTCCCACCTGAAAAGTATGTATTAATTTATTCAAAAATATGATGCAATGTGTCCACTGTGTGTCACTGTGTGTCACATCCTGTGCTAGGGAGTGAGACGGGATCTCTGACCTCTGAGCTTGGCTGTAGTCTGGGGAGACAGATGATAGATAAGGAAACAAATAATCAAGCTAATTACAGGTTGTGATGGCTGCAGTGAACGACATAGCAGGGTGGTTTGATATGTTTTGAGCACAAAAGTGACATGAGCTGATTTGTGGTTTGAAAGATGGCTCTGGCTGCCAGATGGGCCACAAAATGGACTGTAGGGAGACGAAAGTGAAAGCTAGACACCAAGTAAGAGGCTGTTTCATTGGTCCAGGGAAGAGATGGTGATGGTGACAGTGGTAGAGAGAAGAGGGCAGATTTGCAACATGTATTTGAGTGAGAGAGAACCTGCTGATGATTTGGATGGGATAGTAAAAAAGAAAAGAAGCAAGAATAATGCGTGTGTGGCTTTACAACTTGTTGGGTTGTTGTAACGTTTCCCCAGACAGAGAACACCAGGATGTAAGTGGAAGATTTCAATTTGGGGGGAAATATAGAATGCATTGTCGTCACAATTATCTAGGTATGAAGATCATGGAAGTGTAGATATCTGTAGAGTTCTGCTAGAGGTTAAGGCTGGAGACACGCATTTTGGAGACATAAACTTGTAAATGTTATTGAAAGCTGTGAGCTGGCCTAGAAAGACAGCTCAGAGAGAGAATGAACTCTCTGATCCATCACCCTTTGGAATGCAGGATCAGAAGTCCCTTTAAGGTAACAGAGATGGAGTGGCCAGTGAGGTGCGTCCTAGAAACCAAGAGAAGAGAAAGTTTCCGTAAGGAGGAGGTGGCCGCCAGGGAACTCAAGGTCAGGAAGCACTCACTGAGATGTTAGCCTCCATGGAGCCTTCAACAGCCTTGACGAGAGCAGTTGTAAAGGGAAGTTTTGGAGTGGAAAATAGATTGAAGAAGACAAGAAATAACTAAAGTGAGAAATTGAAGGTAAGGCCAGCCATGGTAGTGCATAGTGCTGAGATCCTGTGCCCGGCAGGCTATGTGGGAAACCTGGATTCAATTTCTGGTCCAACCTAATGTCCAGTGGCAGTGGCGTTTGCTTGTAGTCTCAGTGACTCTGAGGCTGACGTAGAAAGATTGCAAGCTTGAGTCTGGCCTGGGCAACACAGTGAGACTCCGCATGAAAAGAGCCAGATGTGGTGGCAGGTTCCTATAGTCTCAGCTGGGGAACTGAGATGGAACACAACAGAGCAAGTCCCCATCTTAAAAAAACAGTGGAGTTACACTTTGCAGTTTGTCCTTGAAAACTAAACACAGAGGGACCAGCAGTTAGAGTAATGGCTATGTCGCTGGACTCCCATGTAGTCGACCGTGGTTCGAGTCCTGGGCCTGGTGGCTTAGACTCATGTAGGGCATGTGTGCATGCATGCCCAGGATCCTGAGAGGAGAATGGGGGAGAAGGGATTGTGGTGTGGCCATCCCCCACTGGGGAGTGATTTTTCGTTCTCTGTCTCTCTCTCTCTCTCTCTCTCCCCCTCTCTCTCTCTCTGTCGTTCTGGCGAACGCATGTGCCCTATAGCAAAAACCTCTCCCCCCCAAAAAAAAACTAAACACAAAAACAGGATAGTAGGTAGACAGAGGACGTGGAACATTGCAGAGATTGTTTATAAAATAAGAGCTACTCAGTCTTCAGAAAGTTTATGGAAAATACATACTATGAAAAAACTGCATGGATTTCCAATACATTTTTGTACCAAAATACACTTACCCTTTAATTCAGTTTTTCCACAAACTTTGTGCAATCACTTCATAATTTTGGATGGAGATTCCACAGCATATCTGTGGCTGATGGAAACAATAGAATGGAAAGGGAGATGTTAGCATGGCAGGGAAGAGGGGAGTAAAATTGTCAAATATCCAAGAGGGGACAAGACTCAAAACTCAAGGTCACCTTCTAAAACAGCAGGTACAATGCCATGTAACAAGTGAGAGAATATGGGTGTAGACATGGGAGACATAGTGGAGGAAGAGGAGCACCTGATTGCTCCTATTTCTTCCAAATGTAAGGCAAAATGATGAATTGATGCAAAGGATATGTTTGAAGAGAGAGAAGAAAGAACGAAGCAGTCATCCTAAAGAGCAGGCAGCAAAATTACAAATAAAGTGCTGGGCACAGTGGTGCACATCTAGTGACTTGGGCAGCCAAGACAAGAGGATCGTGAGTTCAAGGCTGGTCTGGAATACATAGTGAGAAGCTCTTTCTAGAAAGAATAAATGAATAAAATAAAAACACAGAAAGTCTGGTCATCCTGCCCAGCTGGTACCCTGGTGAGTTGGGATGGTCCACGTAAGGTGGGCTTCTAACTTCTCTGACCATGTAAGTTACTCAAGTATGACTCACAGTAGCCAAATGGCTGGGTTTAACCAGAGCCTAAAGGTTAGCCAGTTGAGTCCAGCGCAAGGTGAGAGTAGCAAGGAGGTGAGAGTATTTGAGAAATAGTAATTAGAAGGCTAGAGAAAGGGATCTTATGAGCAGTGGCTTGGGAGGCGGGGCAGAGAAATAAAGAGAGGAAGGGTCTGATAGATTGTGGACAGAGATTGTAGCCCTGGAAGCCCTAGAGCAAGGGGTCTGGATGGAAGGAGAGAGTGGGCAGGAAACAGGTTGCATAAAAACAAGATATTGTTCGTGGTAACAAGAGTCATGGCTCAACAGAGACAGAGAACATGATCATTGGAAGTAATAAGGTCAGGGCCCTGGATTGTCATCTTTGTGGGTGTTGGTGTCACCATGCTTATGACAGGCAGAAAGGGAGAAGCAGGGATCTGGTCTATGGGAGAAGGATCTGTACCAGAGCAGGCAGGGAGATGGGACATACCCATTGGGATTGGGAAGGATATGATAGAAGCTGACGTGAACTTCAAAGGAGCTAAGAGTTGAAGAATAAGGAGGAGGAATGGTTTGGCAGTGATGAGGAGTTCTGATGGAAATTAAAATTATCTGGATTGCTTGAGTTTTCTCACCATTGGGCTTGGAGCCAGCATTTTACTTAGTGCTGTAGAAGCTTCTGGGAGAACAACATGTCCACCAGATGAGGACTCCCAGCTGCCCCTGGCCAACCCTGGCTGGGCTGGAGAAATTGCAGCCTGCTCACAACCCTCAGGAGGGAGGGCTCTACATGGCTGTAGCATGCAGTTGATGTTGCACAGTGCCTTCATTGGGACATCAGGAGACCTGAGCACCAGTCCAGTCCTAATCAGTACATCCCGAGTGACTTTGAACCTGGGACCATTCCTCAGCTCACTAATTTGTAACAGTAGAGAGTGTGCTGCTCCTGCTGTCCTAAATCCATTCTACTCTAGCCTTCCATGATTTTTCATGTGTGTACCTAGCCCGAAGACTCTCCATTAAGCCCTGAGAAAAACTAACAAACCTCGATGTGTTTACATTGAAAAGAATGCCGTAAGTTTAGGAGTACTAACAAACCAGATGGCTATTGTCACAAACCCTTCCAAGCATGTCACCTTGCCAACTTCAAGTCTTCAAACTTAAAATTATTCCCATACAAAAGGAACACCCACCTCTGAGCCAAGGGAGCATCTGCACCTCAGACATGCTCTCAGGCCAACCAGGCACCCCTGCTTGAGGACCATCTAGCAAGCTCAGGTCATTCCTGCAGCCTTAGGGCTGTACCCACGTGTAGGGAGGGGCCCCCACCGCCCAGCTTCCCATCAGTGCCTCAACCAGTCCAGCTCCACCTGTCTTGTCTGCCAGTTGGGAATTTAAACCAGGGGTCAAAGTCCTAACCACAAAACTTCATGCAAGCACCCTTCCTTTGCTACCTGCTGTAGAACTGCCTAGTGTATCTGACTCTTCAAAATGAAGAAGCTTTGTGTGCAGCTCAGAAGCGACAATGCTCAGATTAGGGATAGGAGGCTTCTTGGGTCCTTAAGTGGGGCTATGTTCTCAGCAACACCAGGTATGGAATTGCAGTGCTGGCCTTCCTTCTCTGACAAGGGAAAGGATTAGAACGAGGAGGCCAGGCCGCACTTCCCAAGGGTCAGCAAAGGACTCTCTCCGTCCTGAATAGTGTTTACTCAGACCCTGAAATATAGATCACAGCTCAGTCTGAGAGAAACAACTGCTCAGATGCATTTCATTAAGTTTGGGCACTGAACTCTACCCCTCCTTTGTACATATGCACACGTATGTGTGCACACATGGCAACAGGATCGCTACTAACTGATGCTGACATTATTAACAATGCAACACACTAAAATCAGACACAGAGAAGACTTTGACCCTTTCAGCTGTGTCATTGTGCCTAGCTCTGGACCTGACACCAAGCAGAGCACATAAGTCTGCCCAATATTCATCCACGTGTTCACTCCCCCCCGCCTCACACATTAGAGATGTGAACCCCACGTAGCCCCAGATGTTTAGGAAAGTGCAGCTGAGTAGAGGTGGGGAACATGCACGCACACACAACTGTGATGCAAATATAGCAAGTGACATCAGAGAAGTATTAACAGCACAGCATGGAAGTTCAGAGGGGCTGGGTTGCTCCCCGAAAGGAAAATCAGGAGGGCTTCTGAGGGAGGTAGTATGAGGATGCCAGGAATTTGAGCCTGCAGAGGTGGGACTGGGTAAGGTCCCTGCAGAGTGGGTGCAGGAGCTGAGAAACCACATCAGGGTTCCATGAGCCCCCAACTTTGCCACTTTCAGAATCAAAGATACGGCTCCTGAGATTTGATAGTAGGAGTTTTAGCTACAGATTTGCTCTAGTTACACGTTCAGTGGAATATGAAGCAACTACTCAGAATTTTAGAACACTTGTCCCTTAGAACTCTGCAGGACAAAGTAGATGTTGCTGATTCACATTATAAAAGTAAGAAAACTGAGGCCCAGGGCTTATGAATTTGGCTAAGTTCATAGCTTTAGATCATAAGTCACAACCCTCCCCATTGATTGCCAAGGTGAAATCGTAGTAACAGTGACTGTATTTGGAACAAGGCAATGGTGCAGTGGTTATGCAATGAGACCCACATGGGAAGGGTCCTGCATTCACAGCCCAGAACCTCCTTGAGCACACTGGGTGCACTCATGCCCATGCTCCAGGGCGGCTGAGACAGGGGGTGTATCCCAGCATTAAGATGCTGTTCGGAGTACCTGTCTCTATTTCTATCACTCATGGAAGAAGTGCATAAATAAAGTTTTTTTAAAAAAGAGCTCAGATAAGTGCCCCCTCCACAGCAGTGTAGGTGGAACTGGACTGGGGCACGCTACTGCCCTCTCAGCCTCTCACTGTCCTTTACAATTAGATCAGTCCTTAATTCAGTGATTTGGTCTGCAGAGACTTCTAATTAAAAGATGGATTTTCTAATGAACTTTTATTAATTCAGCAATCTGTCTGGATGCTGAATTGTCATTTTTGCTAATAGGGAAAATGGTTTGGTTTATTTTCCAGAACAGTGAAAGTCACTCAACTTAATTAAACTGTCTGAGGAGATTTTCTACTTGTCTTACTCTACGCGGGCCCGGGAGGGAGCTTGCTTCATAAAGCCTGACAACCACAGTGGCAATTTGACTGTAGTTTTGCTTTTGAAGTCAGGGTGGATTTGGTGTCAGGTACTTCTGAGTTGAGATTCTCCGTATGGTCTCCAGCAGCACCAGCTCGAGGCATGGCAAAGAAGGATGATGCCTGTTACGTGATTTCAGCTTATTAAGAAGAACCCCCACACACACCTCCCTGGGGACTCTCCCACCGCCTCTGTGTGAGTGTCCAGAGAACGGTGGAGGGCAGCCCCTATTTCCCAACACAAGAAGCCAGCACAGCCTAGGTACTACAATCTGAAAGAGGGCACCCTAAAAAGAACATTGTTACATGGGACCAGCAGATGATATAATGATTATGTCTCTGAACTCCTACGTAGTTGACTGCCGGACTGGTGGCTTGAAACTCAAGCCAGGCATGTGTGCGTGTGTGTCCAAGATCTTGAGAAGTGAATGGAGGAGAAGAGCTTGTGGCGTGGCCATCCCTCTGGGAGGTGATTTCTTGCTTTCCATCTCTGTCTCTCCGGCCATCCCTCTTGAGAGGTGATTTCTTGCTTTCTGTCTCTCTGTCTCCCCGGCAAGTATGCACTCCCTATAGCAAAAATCTCTGGGGAAAAAAAAAAAGATTATTGTTACAAAATTCAGAACTGTTGAAGCGGGGGCCAGCAGTTAGTGTAATGGCTATGTCGCTAGGCTCCCGTATAGTTGACCGCGGTTCAAGTCCTGGACTCAGCGGCTTAAACTCATGCCGGGTGCGTGTGCATGCATGCCCAAGATCCCAAGAGGAGAATGGAGGAGAAGGGATTGCGGCATGGCCATCCCTCCTGGGGAGGTGATTTCTCACTTTCTTTCTCTCTTTCTCTCTCTGTCTGTCTGGCGAGCGCACACGCCCTATAGCCAAAAAAACTCTCCAAAAAAAAAAAAAAAAAAAAAAAAGTACTGCTGAAGAAAATACCAAGTGCTTTGGCAGCATATGGAAAGAATCATCTCATGAGCAGGTACAGGTTGAGCCAAATGATCCTGAGACTGATTAATAATAGAATGTTGAGATCAGTAGATGACATAGCGGTTATGTCATTTGACTCCCACATGATCAACCGTGGTTCAAGTCCTGGACCCAGTGGCTCAGAACTCATGCTGGGTGCGTGTGCGTGTGTGCTCAAGATCCCAAGAGGAGACTGGAGAAGAGATTGTGGCATGGCCATCCCCCCTTGGGGGGTGATTTCTCACTTTCTCTCTCACTGTTTCTGTCTCTCTCTCCAGTGAGCTCACAGGCTCTAAGACAAAAACCTCTAAAAAAAAATAAAAAAGAAAGAAAGAAAGAAAAAATAGAATTTCTACTGGTGTCATACTTCATAGGGTCAAGTGGCCATGCAGAAAAACACCATCTGAAAAAAAAAAAAAAAGGTTTAGGAAGTCTGTACCTTTTTTTATTGTATATTTGTGTATTGTATAACATGGCATTTTGATACATGGATATATTGTAGAATGACTAAATCAAGCTAATTAATATATCCATCACCTCATGTAGCCATAACTATTTTTTAGTGGTGAAAACATTTAAAATCTACTCTCTTAGCAATTTTAAAATACACAGTACATTGCTATTAACTGTGGTTGCCTTATTCAGGACTTATTCCTCCTATCACACTTCATACCCTTAGACCAGTATCTCCTCATTCTCTAATTCCTCTCCCTGAGCCTCTGATAACCACCATTCTGCTCTCTGCTTATGTGATTTACCTTTTCTTTTTTTACTTTGCTAAACAGCATGTGCACTTGTCAGAGAGGGAGAGCAAGAAAGCACCTCAGTGCAACCCCTTCTCCTCCATTTCTCCACCCTGTTGGGATTTGGGGCACACATGCACATGCACACAATGTGTTTTCAAGCTGCTGGATCTGTGACAACCTACATGAGGAAAACTTCAACATGTGTCTATTTTTTCCCAACATGTATCTTAATATACAGTAAAATGGTTTAGTAGATAGATGTGCTTGAGTAGAAGATGGAAAAATTTTAAAATCATTTTTCTGGAACCAGCAGTTGACGTAATGGCTATGTCACTGGACTCCCACGTAATTGACTGTGGTTCGAGTCCTGGACCCAGTGGCTTAAATTCACACCAGGCGCATGCGCATGTGTGCCCAAGATCCTGAGAGGAGAATGGAGAAGAAGGGACTATGTCATGACTATCCCCCTGGGGGGTGATTTCTTGCTTTCTATCTGTCTCTCTCTGTCTTTCTGACGAGTGCATGCACCCTAAAGCGAAAACCTCTCCTAAATAAATAAATAAAATCATTTTAAAAATTTAATTCTAAAATCCAGAAGATTTATTTTTGGATTTATCTAAAGACCTGAAAATATGTTGATGAAGAGCAATGAAAGAATATTTTTCCCTTAATCTATACTTAAATGTGTTTTACATTTTATTAAAGTTCCAGCATTTGTTTACAGCATTAAGCCAGAGTCTGATGATTCACTGAGTAGATAGCACTAAACTGACACTAGGACCTAAGCCGAATAATCTGGGAAACAGCCTTGACCAAGGGAAGGGAGGATGGTTCAGCCAATTGTGTGGGAAAATTGGCAGAAGGATTGGGAAAACGCGTGTCTGCGATTTCCTCACCACGTGTATGATGTTCCCCTTTGTTTCCCTCTATATTCTCAGCCCCAAGTGCTCCACCTCTACACAAGAGTGAATCGTTACCTTCCCACCCTCTTTCTTGCTGATCTTGCAGCTGGTTATTAAAAACACACCCACAGGTTCATTTTGATGAGTAATTGATATTAATCCAAGATTCTGGGGAGTAAAAAATAATGTCTGAGCTTGCCTCAGGTGCAAACCCTGGGTCGGATTAAAGACAGAAGTAAGGGAAGCCCTAATGTTCTTACTAGCTAGAAAATGATTTTACAGATGACCCCTGACTTCTAATGGCTCTACACAATTAGTCGACTTTATGATGAATTTATAGGAATATAACCCCAACATAAGTCAAGAAGCAACTTTATTTTTTTCCTGCTGTGCCATAGGAAACACAGACCTGATGTAAAAAGCAAAACTGGAAAAATCCTAGAAGATAATTTAGGAGAAAACCTAAGTGACCTTGCATTTGGCAGTAACTTTCTAGATACAACACCAAGAACATGATCCATGAAGGTGAAACTTGATAAGTTGGACTTCATTAAAATTAAAAACTTCTGCTCTATGAAAGACACTTGTAAGAGAATCGAAAGGCAAGTCAAGGACTGGGAGAAAAATCTTCACAAACACAATTCTGATAAAGGCCTAGCATTCAAAACACATATACCAGATATCGTTGGAGAGGAGCCAGCAGGTGGCATGGTGGTTGGGGTGCTGGACTCCCACATGATTCAACCGCAGTTCAAGTTCCAGATCCGGGGACTTGAAAATCACACCAGGCACGTGTGCATGCATGCCCAAAACCGCTAGAGGAGAATGTAGGAGAGGGGACTATGTCACTCTGGGGGGTGACTTCTCACATTCTCTGTCTCTGTATCTCTCTGTCTCTCTGGCAAGCACATGTTGCCCTATAGCAAAAATCTGTCTTAAAAAAAAAAGCACTGGAGAGAGCTAGGTGAATACTTGGGCAGATTGCTTCAGAGAAGGAGGATATTAGGGTCGTGGGTTCATGGTCCTTGTCAGCAAGGAAGAGTAAACCAAGGCCATGGCAACCTCCTTAGTGACAGGGATCAGACTGGGGTCCTCCCCAAAGCATGAGGAACTCCAGAGGCAGCCTCAGCTGGGGCCACTTGCTTGTTAGTTTTCTCTTTCACTGGTGCTGTCACCCTCCTTGTGCTTCCAGGCACTGTCTGGGCTTTTTGGGAGCAGTGGTGTAGGCCCAGAGAACAGTGCAAGGTAAGGGTTCACTTTCCTTCTTGTGAGAAGAAGAGGGAGCCCTAAGGTTAACAGCTGAGCTGGGACAAGATTATCACCAGGGCAGAAGTGAGCAGCAGAAACTGGGGAAGGAATACTACTTCCTTGTGATGATCCCAGCGAGTGGACTTCCTGAGGACCTTCCTGGATGGTGAGGGGTGAAGAGAGGAAGAGCTGACTGACTCCAGAAACACACCGGAGACTGGCATCCTAACTTGGAGGGCGCTGCATACAGGCTGGGTCAAGCCTGGGGAGGCGCAATGATTTCAGATCCTTTGTTCTGAACCTAGTGGATGATGCTGTCATTTACAGAAATAACAAATGCAGGAGAAAGACAGGTGTTTTCAACTAGAGGGACCCGCAGGGAGTGGAGTGCCAATTTATTTGGGGGCACAACTGTGTCTGTAAAAAGGAGACGTTTTAATAACAGATAAAGTAATTAACTAGAAGTATTTTTGAGTTACAAAGTCTGTTTTCTACAGTTTATGTGTTAAAAGAACCACAAAAAGAGTAGAATTTGGAGTCATAGATACCACATAGTCCTTGGATGGGGAGAGAGTTTCAGCCAAGGTACCTATTGGCAGTGATAGCTTTGCTGGTCATAAGGGTGCCAGGTACCATGTGGCAAAAGGGTCAGTAACATCTGGTTAAGGCAGATAAACAACTTGATATATTCTTACTTCTCTGACAGTTTCTCCCATTTGCCAGCCTTGCATGGGAATATAGAATAAACTCTGCATAAATGGTATGGTAACACCCCCCAAAAGTTAGACTTGATACGAAAGGAGTTAAATTACTCAGACTGGGTTTAGTAGGTATTGGAAGTGAATGAAAGAATGTATTTTCATGTCCACAAGGGACAGCGCATACAGAGGAAAGAAAAATCCTACAGAAAAATCCCTGGACATTAATTCCCCCCTTGGAAGACCTTCAAGAATCTCATCCATGCTGCCAACGAGAAGCCCTCAATCATTCTCCTTTATTGCCATCTGTCATGTTGATTATTTCCAGGGATTTCATTAGGTGATCTGAGTCCAGAGATTGTCCATCAGAGTCGGGAGCTGAGGGATGACCTTGTATCCCTGCTACTGGTTCTGTCTCAGCCTTCCTGAAATTGACAAACAGTGCACCCCTCCCCCTTACCCCTGGGAGAAATGAAGTGCAGGCTCCGGGCCTTATCGATTTCCCATAACAACAGATGCATCTTTAGGGCTCTATTTTTATTTCCGAAGTGGCCTTCTGACCTGATTTAGGTCTATGAATCAGCCAACAAAATGTTTTGCAGCTACTGTTCTCGGCATGATACTTCAGGCTGTAGGTTTTTGCTTGTATTTGGCATGAAGACTCTCTTTTGGGTTCAGATACATCCCTTTTTCCTTTGGGGAAACTTTCCTGAACTTTAACCTCAAAGGCATTTTTTAAAGGGGGAATGGCCCTGGATCCATTGTACTTGAACTAGTCTGCTCAGAAAGCTATGCATGGTGTGCCTTTGTGTGATCTCGTCCCGGGAACCAGCAGTGTTGCTCAGTCCCTGCTGGTGTAAGAGTGGACCTTGCCACCACCAGAACTCTGTCCCATGACCCAGAGCAAGTCACCTGACAGCTTCTAGGCTCTGGAAGAATCATGAATGCCCATCTGTATCCAGGAGATTTGTTCGGGCCACTGTGGAATAACCCTGCCCAGCTTATTCACATTATGTGACAAGAAATTGCAAAGCAAGAACATTTTGAGGGAAAGAGTGATTTCAAGTTCATCTGGATCCCCAAAACACAACCCAGTGTCTGGTGCAGTCTCGTCTTGGTATCAGTCAACTCCTATTGACGGAATGAGGACTGATGGTCTCACTCACCAGTACCAAGTCTCCTTAGTAAGCAAAGTGTCATCTATAACCCCGGCTGCTTCCTCCTCTGGAAAGCCTCTCTGCTGTCCTTTAGCACTTTGCAGATCTCTGAAGATGGTGTAGAATTCTCCCCTGTTTCTAACAGGCCCGTGACTGGTTACCTCTCTCCCTTCTCCAGTCAAAAGATGAATGCATCCATCAGGTCATAGCAATGGTCATCTTAGTCTTCTGTTGCTAACATATCTGCATACCCTACCAGTGTCTGATGGTTTCCATATCTTCATCAACATCTGTCTATGGGTGGGTGCCCAAGTTATTACTTGTTGCCAAAGTGTTTCATTTTACCCATTTTGAATGCAATTCTTCTAGACCTTGTCATTGCTTCACATCTGTGTTTATGGGAGAAGGTAGTACCTCTAGACTGGCTTTCCTGATCTCTCCTTTAATTGGTTCATACCAACCTTATGTTCTCTGTTCTCAGAGATGTAGAAGAACTGCCTTATTCTCTTGCATTGAGTTCTGTAAGAAGCAGACTGTGAACAAAGATTATTTGAGAGGTGATCCCAGGAAGCTTTGGTAGGGAAGTAGGGAACTGAGATGGAGGGAAGGAAATCAAGACAAGATGTGTTAACCAGCAGGTTGCATCTGTGGGCTTAGTCCCACCAGAGAGCTCTGGGAGATGGTGTAAGGTGGGGAGGCTGTGGGGTTGATCCTTCAGCTCCCATTCTGATGGGACAGAGAAATGGAGGGAAAAGATTATGGCACGACTATGCCCCATTGGCAGGTTCTTTTTCTCTCTCTCTCTCTCTCTTTCTGTCATTGACATGCATCCCTCTACCAATGATAATAATAATAAAAGAATAATCTTTTCATCTTTCTGGGTCCACTTTCTCATTTGAACTAGAGGACAGGCTCTAATCATTGATGATTGTGTGAAATGGTTATTTATAGAGATAAGTGTGGGAGGACTTCAGAAAGCTCATGGAAATGGAATTAATGTATGGATTTATTTTGGTCAAAAAATTGAAATCCATGTATAGTTTTTCCACGAAACCTATTCTCCACAAACTTTTTGAAGATATCCCCCCCATACTGTATTCCACAATGCTCCTCGAATCCACTTTCGACCAACTTAGCAATCTTTTTTTTTTTTTTGAGAGGTTTTTTTTTGTTTGTTTGTTTGTTTTTTTGTGTTTTTTTTTTTTTTTGCTACAGGGTGCATGCACTCACCAGAAAGAGAGAGACAGACAGAGAGACAGAAAGCAAGAAATCAACCCCTCCCCCCTATGGGGGATGGCCACGCCGCAACCCCTTCTCCTCCATTCTCTTCTCGAGATCTTGGGCACGCACGCACACGCGCCCGGCATGAGTTTAAGCCACCAGGTCCAGGACTCAAACCATTGTTGGCTACATGGGAGTTCAGCGACATAGCCATTACGCTAACTGCTGGCCCCCAGCTTAGCAATCTTGCCTTTGGCACCATGTTTACATCACTGGATATGCAAGTGCCCACATTTTGGTTTAAAAAAGCATTTGTGGGACACTTTTGCAGTATCTTACTGGGAACTTACCAGCAGGTTACCTACCTGCCAGTGGTGAGTCCTCTTTAGAGGAAGCTCTGTGTATTTCTCAGACAACTACTCCTTTTAGCTCCTAAAACTTGTTCACATTGGAGCTCAGAACATTCTATAGTCTCCGTGAAGCATATCCTCACTCTCGGTTGAGGGAGCAATTTGTGCTTATCTTACAGAAAGTAAAATTCATTTGGCTTATCTGAGTTCCCTTGGTCAATGGGCTCAACCCAAGAGCTGGGTTCACTATCCATGAATATTGGGGAGCTTTTTATGTTTTCCTAGAAGGTTGAGACTGCGCATTTGAGTTTCATAACACCAAGAAAAGTCTAGTAAAATTCCGCAGGTGTATAACGACTGTTCAGTAATAAAACCTCTGAAAATATTTGGGTTCCTGACCCAAATTATGTGTGCAGAATGTTATAGATGCTTGTTTTTTCCCACTGCCTACTGTTTACTTGGACTCGTAAATTTTCTTATGCTTGTGAATTCATCGAAGGCTCAGTTACTTCTGGATCATATTCAGGACTTAGAAACAGAAACTTACAATCATATCAAACAAACATAAATGAGAGGAGCCAGAAGGTGGCGTTATGGTTAAGGCACTGGACTCCCATGTGGCCTGCTGTGGTTTAAGTCCCAGACCCTGTGGCTTGAAATAAACATGCATGCAAGCCCAAGATCCCAAGAGGAGAATGATGGAGCATGGCCATCCCACCTGGGGGGTGATTTCTCTCTCTCTCTCTCTCTCTCTCTCTCTCTCCAGTGAGCTCTTGTGCCCTGTAGCAAAAAAAAAAAAAATCTAAAAACTCAAAAACAAAACAAACCAAAAAACATAAATGAGAAACAGTCCCTGCCTGGGAGGAGTTACCTGTTTTAGGCGATGCTCTTAGGGAAAGATGTTACATTGCTGGTTGCTGTGTCTTGGCAGACATTGTCATTGTGCACAAAGTCTACTGAAAGAGATACTAATGCAATGATAAGTAATGTTCATTGAGCAATTACTATGTGCTGAACACCAGTTTCAGCACTTCTTATGTGCTAATGCTTAGCTTTACACCATCTGCGAAGTGCCTGAGGCCATAGCCACAAGCTCAAATGAGGCAATGGAGGCAGAGCTGGCCCAAGGATGCCCAACTATCCTGTGGTAGAAAGAATGGAAATCCTGGAGGCTTGGCTTCAGAACTGACTAAAATTCTACCCTATCAATATGAGAAGAATCTAACAAGGCTGGAGGTGAGGGACCTGAGAGCAGAGATCTAGGTCTGAGCCATGGAGCTTTCAGGATCAGGAAAATTCAGAATGACTCTGATGTTTCAGTTGGGAGAAGTAATAAAGTGGTGGTCCCATCAGTCCATTAAAAAGGACACAGGGCAAGAGCTTGGTGGGCCTCTCTGAGGTAGGGTAAGAGAGAGTCTGATGCAGTGTAAGTGAGGTTAAATGTTGGCAGGATCACTGGGGTAGGGGTTGGGGCTCAGGGGACTCCCTGGAGATGTCAGGTCAGCATTTGGCTCCATCTCAAGATGGTGCAGTAAGCAACCCCTAGGAACCTTCCCTCTGGCCCTCTTCTCTGGAGTGAGAGACCCAGCTCCCATGTTTGACCCCTGCTCTCAATCTCTCCTTCAGTCTCTAGAGCCATATTCTTGGGTTCCAGATCCAGAAAATCCCCCTCCCCACCCCGGAAAGCCATGGCATCTTTCAAAGTCCACATGTTCAGAATGACATTTCAATGAATGTTTATTTTTTCTTTGAGAAAAAAAAATAAAGAAGGAAAACGCTCCAACATGGTCTTCATGCCATGATCCACCCCCAGTCTCAGCCATCCTAGTTCTAGGACACACACGCACATGCGCCTCATGTGTTCAGACTGTCCCAGTACCCAGGAGCTTCCCCATGTGGATCCAATTGAATTACACTGCACCACTGCCTGGCTACCAAACTGGCCTTGACCCACAGCCCAGACCTGGCCCTGCTGCTGGGTCCCCGTTCAGTGTGCACACACATCCTCCACAGAAGGACCAAGCACTCCTTCCTCTCACCTGGACTGTGCTGCAGCCCACAGCTTGTTCCCCGCCAATACTCTCTCCACAGCACAGCCTGCTTCTACTTCTACAAAGTAGACCTGATGTGTGCCCTCTTTCAAGATAAATAACTGGCTCCTGTTGCTCTCAGGGTAGAGAACAACACTGCTAACCTGGCCTTCCCAGCCCACCCTACCTGCCTCACCCTCTGGGCCTACATGGTCTGGCCACTCCTCTCTCTCTCCTCCTCCTCTTTCTCTCCTGGTTTTCTCTCCTCCAGCCTCACTCTCCTTCTTCAACCATGTTGCCCTCCCTCACTCAGACTTCCTGGGACAGTTTGCCCTCCATTGATTCCCTACTTCACCCCTCATCTTCTTTCCTCCCTATTAAGCCAGGAGAATCACAGCCCTCCTTTCACAGGTTCTAGAGTTCCAGGGAGGGTGTCCCTGGGGCTCACCACAGTTGAAATTTTACATTCACTGATCAAATCAAATCACCCAGAATGCTCTCATCACACGGTAATCTCTCATACTCCTGCAATTGGCAGGCATATAACAAAGGTTCAACAAATGTTATCCACATAAACTAATAACTGAGTGAAGCAACCTGGGATAGTCCTCACTTCTTTTGCCATTTGAGGATTTCCCTCATTCTTGCTTCTGTGAGAACAGAACCCTTGTCTTGGCAAAATGTTCAAGACTGAGAACCCTTCTACCATGATATTCTTCAGCCCCTGGGATCTCACAGATGCAGGAGGGACTCTTGCAGAGTTTGAGGACACTCCATGCATGTGTCACAGCCACCTGGAGGTTCCCCCAACTTTGTGTGATGAACTCAGCTGCAGAATTTTTGATTCAGTGCAAGACCTGCTTAGCAGTGGGAAGGCTGCTGAGTCAGAGATGGGCCATGACTTTGCTATGGTCTGTCTCACAGGCATGGAGTTGATAGTGCAACCTTCTGGCTGAGCTCATGAGTCAAAGGACACCTTCTGTCTCCACTGCAGGGAGGTAGGCTCTAGAGCATAAATAACCTACTAAAGATTAGCTTGTTTGCTTGTAATTAATGACTGCAGAAGCCAAGCAAATCAGGGCCAGTGATCAGTCCTGATGCATTGATCAAACTGTCTCACTGACCAAGGACCCACAGGCAGCTGCACTTGCTGACTGATAATGCTCCTTCACACAGTGACATTTAACAAACAATAGCTCCTTGGCAGGTTTTTGACTGAGCTTGGCTTTTCAAAGCAGTGGGAAAATATATAAATAAAAAGATAGATAAATAGATAGATAGATAATGATAAAAGATAGATAGATAGATAGATAGATAGATAGATAGATAGATAGATAGATAGATGATAGATAGATAGATGATAGATAGATAGATAGATAGATAGATAGATAGATAGATAGATAGATGATAGATAGTTCTTTGCAATTGAAACAAATGGATAACAGATTTTAGAAGCAGCCAGACTGGGACAGTGAACAGAGACTTCAGCTATTGCATGTCAGTGGCCTGTGGGGTTATAGAGGTGTGTGTATATGATTTAATCAAAGCTAAATTTGGGGCTGCCAGTATTCAGCAAGATCTTAAGGGTAGGCAGCATGTTTATCAGCTGTACCAGCTGGGTTTTTGCTTGTTTGTTTTTATATTTTTGCTCTAAGTCAAATTATGTTCCAAAGACTCAGAGGACTCGCCCCCTTCCTTTGCTGTGGACACCAGAATTGCTGCGGCTGAGAGTGGGGGAAAAGCTGCAGGTCTGCATAGCCCGGAGGCTCAGACAAATGCTCTGAGGACCTGCACATGTGGTTCCTGTCACGTGCGACAGCATGGATGGGCCTTGATATTATACTAAATGAAATAAGCCAGTCACAAAAGACAGAGAGACAGTAGTGTACGGTTCCACTCACATGAGTTCCCTAGAGGAGTCCAATTCATAGATACAGAAGTTAGAGGGGTGGTTTCCCAGGGATGGAGCAGGGAATAGGGAGTTTTGGTTCAGTGTGTGCGCAGAGCTTCAGTTTTCCAAGATGGAAAAGTGGTGGATACTGGTTGCACAGATAATGTAACTAGACTTCACAACCTGACCTGTACACTTAAAAGTGGTGAAAAGTGTTACATGTGTTTTGCCACTGTCAAAAAGAAAACAAGTAAAATAAAACCTAAAAAATCATATGGAGGGTCAGTCAGTGGCATGATGGTTAAGGTAGATCCCACATGGCTTACTACATGGTTCAAGTCCTGAGCCCAGCAATTTGAAAAACATGCTGGGTGCATGTGCCCAAAATCCCAAGAGGCAAGATGGAAGAGAAGGGATTGTGGCTTTAACATCCCCTATGGGGAGTGCTTTCTCACTTCCCCCCACTCTCTCTAACTCTTGCTGTCTGTCTCTGGCAAGTGCATACAGCCTCTAGAAAATTAATATGAACAAAGAAATAAAATAATAATCTGTTCAAAAGGAAATACTGGAAGGTACTCAGTCTCATCAGTAATAAGCAAATTACAGCTACACTGGCCACCATTTTTCCTGCATCATTGTGGCAGAGGTCCAAAAATTCCCTAATTCAGTCTGTTGGCAAGAGCATTGGGCAGGCACCCTCATGTCTTGTTTGTGGGTGTAAAAATTGACTTCAACCCTTTGGATGTTTCAGTCCACTGTGTTTCCATAACACAAATACCTGACATTGGGTGACTTGTAAGGGGAAAAAAAAATTTGTCTGGCTCAGGATTCTGTTGGCTGGAAAGTCCTAACGCAATAGAACCAGCACGTGGTTGGTCTCTGGTATCACAACATGGCTGAAAGAAACAGAAAGAAAGGCAGGTACGTGCAGGGAGGGAGTGACCCGAGGCATCCATCTTACTTTGATAGCACCCTGCTCTCGTCTCACAGGAACTAACCCGTTCCCCAGAGAGCAAGAACTCCCACCTTCCCTCCCTTGAGACCCCATAATCTACCACCCACTAGGCCTCCCTTGAGACCCCATAATCTACCACCCACTAGGCCCCCTTCCTAAAGGTCTCAACACCTCTCAACACCATTCCACTGGGGACCAAGTTTCTAGAACAAGAAACAAAACTGATCCAACCCTACCAGATGATATTTTAATCCTGTCAAAATATTTTGCGTCGCTTTGCCCAATTCCCTTTCTAGACATATATCATCTAAATATTCTTGCTCAGTTCTACCAAAAGTGTGCACTGAAAGATGCTGCAACCTGGCCTGCACAATAAATGACCAGCAGCAATCTAGATGCCCATTTGCAGGGCACTGGTTAAACGTATGACTCCCTGGCATCCCGTCAGTGGATGGGAGAGCTGGATTCATATGCCACATGGAGATATTTCCAAGATATGTTGATACGTAGGTGAAAATAGCCTATGCAGATCTCTGTGTTAAGCTCCTTTTTGTGTAAAAAGAAAAGCTGTATTTTTACCTAACAGCTTGATATGCATAAAAATTCACATGGCAGGTCCCTCCAGAGACAGAGCATTCTGGCTGTATCTGGGCCAGGAGTGGGAAGGCTTCAGTCCTCTTGTCCCTCTGAGGCTAACTTTGCACAGGGAGGTTTTGCCTATTCTGAATAAATGCACGCATACATAATGCATCTATCCAGACATACATAGGCTTCTTAAAAGTTGACTTTGATGATGAAGGCCCCAGCCACACTGGCCTCATAGCTTCTCAGAGGTCCCTCAGATCCACAGTTCATCCAGAGAAACACTTGCTCCAAGTGGATTCCCATGTGGCTGGAATCTCAACAGGGAGAGAAACCCCTTTCAGGGACAAAGACTCCCCCTAGAGAAAAACTCCTTCAGAGAAAGAAAGGGAGACAGAAACCCCTCCAGGCAGTTGGAACAAGCCTCGTTCTTTATTCTGTTGTTCCCCTAAACCCTTCCACATTGGGGCGAGTCAGAGAGAGCTTCTGAAGATGCCCTCTATGGACAGTGTTACCTGTGAGGGGTCTACACTAGGCAGGTACAGAAATGGCTACAGGGATGGAGGTGTAGGAGTTGAAGAGGGTACGGGCAGGTGAGGGTGTCTCTGCTCCATCTCAGGCCACTGTCCAGGGTCACTCACCACCATGTCCCATCGGCATCCCTAGGCTTAGCCTATCTTTACTGACCCAAGGAAGGAGGATCCCCCTGAGCCATGGCACTAACTAGGGAAACAGTTATAACAACACCTAAATTATAAGAATAGATTGGTGTTTGCCAAGGACTAGGAACTGACTCCTAGAGCATTTGGAGAGAGGGCAGTGTTCTGTGTCTTGATTGGGATGGTGGTTGAATTAAGAATGCCTTTGTCAAACCCACAGAACTACACACCAAAAGTAGGGAACTTTATTCATGTTAGTTTGTTTTGTTTGTTTGTGAGAGATTTTTGCTATACAGCATGTGCACTCGCTGGAGAATCAGAGACAGAAAGCAAGAAGTCACCCCCAGGGGGAAACAGCTATGCCGCAGTCCTTTCTCCATTCTCCTCTTGAGATTTTGGGCATGCACGCACACACACCCTGTGTGAGTTTTAAGCCACTGGGTCTGGGACTCAAACCACAGTTGACTACGTGGGAGTCCAGCGACCTAACCATTACACCATTTATTGGTCCTGCGTGTAAGTGTTTTTAAAGTAAAACTTTCTGAAAGTGTCTGCCTGCTGGTGAGATAAAGTAGAAAAAGGACACTGTTATCATTAAGTGGTATTAGTTCAGGACCTCAGCCCCCAGTCAGGGACCCGTGACCTCAGATTCAACCCACAAGCTTACTTCAGGAACATGTTTTTGTGGTTCTCATTTACCTCCCTCTCCCCATGTGTGACTCCACCCACAGAGAGATGAGAGAGTTGTTCTCATCTCCTTTTCTTACTCCTGCAGCCTTTGCTGTTCCAACTAGCTTAATCATGGGAATTGGGAATGTCTAAGTAAAGAGGAGATGACGTGTGGCTCACATGGCCAGAGTGGCAGGGACAGCCTGAGCTCCACTGACCATCTGCAGGCTCCCTATGCCCCGCAGAATCAGTAAGGATGTGACCTTGCACAGGGAGCCTAGGACCTGAAGCATATCAGACCTCTGGTCCCATGTCTCAGAGTTTGACATGGCTGCAGTCAAACTCTGCTTTTGCATTGGGTTCTTGCCCCTTTGGATGGGGTTAAAGGACCTTGGGGCCAGCTAAACCTGGGATTGAGTTCTGGCTCCAAGACCTTGAACACAATTATGTAAATACCTAAACTCAGTTTTGTTGGCCTATAAAATGGGGGTGGTGATGTTAATGAAGACAGCTTCCTCACAGCAGCTTTGGAAGATCGGGTACATACATGTGAAGTACTGACTATTTCCCTATAACCTTTCTTTGGCAGTTCCCATAAAAGAACCCAGTTCTGAACACAGGAGATGCTCAGGAAATTCCTCTTGAATTGAATTGAATGCCTTGTAATGTGATAATGTGGTGCTCAAGGCTGGTGGCCCCAGGGTCATTGGAAATCAATCCCTCCTCCTTGTTGGTCTTTTTAGGAGCACAAGGAGGCTTCTTTGTTTCCTCTTTTTTCTATCTATAGCTCATTGTTTTTTTGTTAAATTTTTAAAATTTTCTCCAGCAAGAAAGAGAGAGAAAAAAGTTCCTTAATAGGGTCTTCATGCCTCATTTCATCCCCAGTCTCAGCCTACCCCAGTCACAGGCTCACATAAACCTGATGTAGTCAAGAAGGTCTCAGGATTCAAACCTAGGACCTTCCCAACATGGATCTAGTTGTGTTGCCACTATGCCACCATCTGGGCTCAATTATTCATTGTCATCACTCTTTCTTTTTTTCTCACTGCATTTTCCCCAAACCAATTGGGTTTTCTTGCACCAGAATTAGTGCTTCTGAATAATAATAATGATAACAGCAATAGCAGTTTACTATTTTCTGAACAAAACATTCTTTGCTTGGTTTGGGAGATGAAAAAAACCAAAGCTTAGAGGAGACACATGACTCACCTGCGGACACTAAATTCATATATTTGGTAAAACTAAAGCTCTCCAGTTTATCTCACAATAACATCAGCATTAGAAGGTATCAAGAGATTTGATCTTGGGACCAGATGGTGACACAGCCATAAAATGCCGTACTCTGTGTGTCTGAGTCTCAGGGACAGGTTTCAGGTCTGCATGTAGAGACTTCTCTGAGTACACCAGGCACTTCTGTACCCATGACCTGAGGCTGCCTAGAGCTTTGGTGGATCACAGCATCAGGAGGGTCCTGATGAGGGTTCTTTCTCTATCTCCGTCTCTATCTGTCTCTCTCTTTGTCTCTCTCAATCCTGGAAGAAATGAATAAAATTAAGGAAAAAATGAAAAGAAATTCAATCTTTAGTCAATCATAACCCTACACCTTCTCAGTCACTGTAGGTTGACAAGATGAAGAAAGATCTGTACACACCATGAATTGGCTCCCTGAGGTTTTTTTATTTTCCCAGGTTATGTGGATTTCAACATTTCAGATCCCTCAGCTAATATCACACGTTTTAATGGCAACTGTTTAATTTTATTTTATATTACACTGTATCATATCATATATTTCATTTTATTTTACTGTTGCAGGATAAAGTAGCTCATGACTCAGGAAAATGAAGTAAAGACCACAATAATGTATTTGACATGGACTTGTAGTTTTCATTCTCTATTCATAATGTACATTTATTGAATACCTGAAGTTTGGTAGATACTGCTCTCTCTCTTCCTCTCTCTCTCTCTCTCTCTCTCTCTCTCTCTCTCTCTCTCTCTCTCTCCCTCTCTCTCTCCTCTCTCTCTCTCTCTCTCTCTCTCTCTCTCTCTCTCTCTCTCTCTCTCTCTTTCTCTCTCTCCAGCTTTTGCTATAGCATGCATGTGTTTTCCATGGGGAGGGAGAGAGAGTGAGTCAACCCTGGGAGGTGAGTGGAATAGCCATGCCACAATCCTTTCTCTATTCTCCTCTTGGGATTTTGGGCACCCACACATATGTGGCTTATGTGTTTTCCAAACTGTCGAGTCCAGGACTCAAAGCATACAGTTGGCCTTGTGGAATCAAGCTACCTTAACCTCCATGCCACCATTTGACCCATGTTTCTCTCCCTCATGGATTTGTTTCCCAATTTATTTTTTCAAAGGAGCTCAAGGGCCTTTGCAGTACTCCAGCCAGAAGTCATAACTCAGAATTGCCGAGGTGCTTATCCATGGAATTTTAACTGTTGTTGAGCTCACAGTGGTCCTGGGCATCTGTGAGTCCTTAACTGTCTTTTGAACATGAAGAAAAATCACATTATATTCAGAAAAGGGTTAGCCCTGAGTATACTTTATAGCCTTTTAAGTTCATGGAGAACCTATGGTAGGTGACTCTGGAATGTGCTGTTGTAGGGTTTTGATTAGAAGAATGTAGAAACTGTCTTTAGGAATAGAGAAAGTGCATATCCTTTGTGTGACCCTGAACTACTGACAGATCTCTGGTTTTGCAAACTTCCAAATATTCTCAAGAACCATGCCTCCCACTGGCCACATTCATCCAGCTGTCCTCTCAATCCCAAAGGCTCTAAGGCATGTCCTCTCATCTGTCACTCTGGCCAGTGATGAGATGGAAGCCAGTCATGAGCCCAGGGGGAGAACCTCTCCAATGCACACCCTGATCCTCTAGAAATTGAGAAAGTGGCTCCTGGCTTTCTTTCCCCAAACAGAAACTCTTCTCCGACTTATGAGAGATCTGGAAGGTGGAACACGCCTTCTGCTCTCAACTCAATCCATAAAGCTCAAGAGAGAGTCAGGGTAGAGTCCAAGAGTCTCATTGGCCTTTTTTTTTATCCAATAACCTGACTTTTTGGAGAGAGAGAGGCATGGGGAGCTAGATCCTACATGGCTAACTGCAGTTCAAATATTGGTCCTGGTGGCTTGTAAAACATGCCAGGCATGTCTGTGTGTGCATGCCCAAAGTCCTATGAGATGGAAAAATGGAGGAACAAGGGTTGCAGCATCATCACATCCCATTAGGAGGTGTGCTTTTCTTCCTGCCCCACCAGCAAGCACACATGCCCTCTAGCAATTAAAAAAAAAAAAAACTAAATAAACAAACAAAAACTTTAAGTGCGAAGATATTTGAACCGCTGAAAAATCTTGACCTGGATGTCTGCTAAAGGAGGGATCCCCATGGCCAGGGCCAGTCGACTGAGCCACACAGAAGGAGGTAGGTGGGAGGTGAGCCAGCAAGGCTTTATCTAGGTTTGCAGCCACTCCCCATCACTCACCTCGCTTCCTGGGCTCTTCCTCCTGGGGGATCAGCAGTGGAAGTAGATTCTCATGGGAGAACGTACCCTGTTGTTGTGTGATTATTGCAATGTAGTGGCCATGGTGGAAATGGTGTATATGGTGGATGTGATGTGCTTGAATCATCCCAGGACCAACACTACCCACTCCACCTTGACCCCCAGTCCATAGAGGGATTGTCCCTAGTGCTGGGAAGATTGGGGACCACTGTGCTAAAAGACTCAGCACAATTAGAACTGTTATGATTGTGGAGGTTAAGGTGAAGATTTGACCAAAGACACTAGTGTTAAAACTAATCATTGTTCCTCGGTCTGGTTGTTCCACACCCCAGACCCACTGTCCCTAGTGACGTGGAATTCCATACACCCTTTGCATGAAATAAGGATCTGCCTGGGTACCACTGGGGACTTACCTTCCCTTTGTTTCTGTCTTCTCACAAACATGCTGTGCTTGTTCGCAGATCTTATCTGGGTACACATGACTGGCTTTGGCACAAATCATTCCCTTTCTTTCCTTTCCTCCCTCCTGGCAATCTGTGTAATTGTCTCTAAGTTTCTTCTCAATGAGCAGAAGATAGTTTATTCATATTTTAAAATATGGAATAGAGACCAGCAAGTAGCATAGTGGTTGGGACCCTATACTCCCACATGGCCAATTGCATTTCCAGGCCTGGATCCAGCAACTTTGAACTCATGCCAGGTGTGTATGTTTGTGTCCTCAAAAAATTTGGAGAGGAGAATAGAGAAGGGATTGCAGTGTGGCCATCCACCTGGGTAGGGGGTGACTTCTCACTTTCTGTCTCTCTGTCTCTGTCTCTGTCTCTCTCTCCAGTGCATGTGCACTATAGCGTGCTCTCTCTCTCTCTCTCTCTATCTCTATCTCTCTATCTCTCTCTCTCTCCGGTGAGCACACGTGCACTATAGCAAAAAATCTCAAAAAAAGTAAATAAATTAAATTAAAATATAAAACATTAATGAAACTCAGTTTTACCATTTGCTTTTTTCCCGCACAATGATAACTAGGTTAGGGCGATACTCATTCAAAGCATGTGAACTTGGTCCTGCCATTCCTCGGTGAGGAGAGCTCCTCACTGCCGTCCTTGCACTGGCGCACCAGGAGTCCCATTCGTCTTTCCTGAAGTCCTTCACCTGAGCGTATAGGAGTCTTCCAGGGAAGGCGAGGGCTGTGCACTGTTTCCTCCCTTTGCTTGTGTTTCTTATCCTGATTTCTCCCAGCCCCTGTATTTTCCTGTGTGGTAGTGCCCCTTTCTTGTTATCTAGGCTACAACTTCAAAGGTGGTTTCTTCACCAGCATCAGCCTGTGCTGTTTGCCATGTTCATGGGTTGGTTGTACGGAAGTGCTGTCTGTCTCCCATGCCCCTTTGCAACATGATGTCCTCAGAGAAATGACCATCCCCTTCTCCTTGATGGACAAAGGTGGCCTGAGAAAACTGAGCTTCTGATCTTTCTGGCCCTGGCCTGTCCAGACCCGGTCGTTCCAGGTACTGAGTGGCATTACTATCCTTTCTGGGTACTGCCAACTTAGCCTCCTACCACATGTTGGATACACGTGCCCTCCTCCATCCCCACTGTCTGAATGTGGCTCTCCAGAAGTGGAGTGGAAAAACAAACAAACAAACAAACAAAAAACAAGCATGCAAACTGGGTGTCTCTCTCCCTCCAGCAAGAGAGAGAGAGACAGAGAGACAAAAAGTGAGAAGTCACCCCCCTCCCCTCCGCAGGTGGATGGCCACACTGCAATCCCTTCTCCTCCATTCTCCTCTCCAAATTTTTTGAGGACACAAACACATGCACTTGGCATGAGTTTCAAGTTGCTGAATTCAGGACTAGAAATGCAGTCGGCCATGTGGGAGTGTAGTATCCCAACCACGATGCTACTTTGGTTCTGCTACGTAGAAGGCATGTGGCCTTGGGTGAGTAATTTGCCTTTCTGAGTTGAATCTCCACATCTGGGCAGTGGTGCTCTCATCTGCCAAGGAGTGCGAAGACCATCTGAGACAATGCATGTGTGGTCTGGCACCAGGGCCCAGCTGTGGTCCATGTTCAAGCTGCAGTCACTCATCTTTCCCGTTGTGAAAGCAGAGGATTCCAGGCCATAAATGCCATGGTGGGACCCTCCTCGCTATGGACCACTGATCCTTTAATTCTGTGGTCAAGCACCCAGTGCTTTAGTTTCCTACACCCCATATTCACATGTCCACTGTGTCCACCTACTACCTGGGAAATTCTTGCCTTTAATCTCCTTCTTAAAAATTTTAATTTATTAATCACTATGCATTACTTAGCTTGTAAGTTGAATTTACCCAATATCAATACCCTTCACACCAGTCCAGTTGAGGATATAAAACACATTATCATCAACAGTTAATAATCCATTTCTATGTCCCTTAAATGTCTTGCCTCTCTATTTTCCTCCTTAATTTTTTTCTTTATACTCTCCCCCTTCTCCCACCCTCTTCCCACATTGTCTCAAGTATCTATATCCATTTCAACACTTCTATGTCCTCATCTTTCCGTTTCCACCATGGAGTGCATACAGTCAGTATATGCTAAGTGGAGACATACAATGTCTCTCTTTAGACTTTTCTTAAATGTACTTTCAAAAAAGTAGACTTATTTTAAAAGGTGATTTTATTATATCCTTCTAGAGTGGATATTTTTATAATAACATTAAAATAATTATGTAACTATTAACATTTTTAAAAACATTTGTTCCTGTATGGTCCAGCATCATCTGGCACATTCCTGAAAGCAGAGCAAGCCCTTCTAGGGATTCTCACTTTGTGTGCACACTTCCCAGTCTTCAGTTGCCATCCAACTATGGTAATGGGACCTCAACAGCCCATAGTTCGGGAAGCAGTTCAGAGTGTGTATTTATCATCTTTCCAGCACATCGTATATTTCCGACTGCCAGCATCTACCTCTAGGCACAGAATTATTTCTGGACCCTGCGGTTGCTTGGGCTGTCCTGTAGCTGAATGAAATAATTGGTTCTGGCCTTTTCACCGTAGTGACATTAACTAACACAGGCTGGCCAGGTGACCAGCTGGATGGGGAAGCACTGCAGGTGTGAGCAGTCTCTACCCCAGCCGGCTCCATGACTCTCCTCCCCACCCCCCTGAGCTGGTTCATGAGCAGTCACTATTTCAGATCATACCTGGTCCAGCACGCCCACCTTGGAAGATGCACAGGATACAGTGAGCTATTAAAAAAAAAAAAAAAGAGGAGTAAAAAAGATAAGCAAGCAACAAAAAAGATAAAAAGAGTTAAAAAGATACAGATGAACACAGCAGCTGATACTCCAAAATTTTTATCCAACGAATAAATGAAAAAGCAAAATACGAACACCATATGCAATGATAACCATGCATCCACTCCTTCGATCAGTGCTTACTGACTGCTTTCTGCATTCAGGAGACCAGGCTGAGGATAACAGGGGAGAATAGTCTGGAAATCTGATGCACTGGAAGAATGTAAGGGGCAGGGTTGAAGGGAAGAGGAAGAGAATCTGAGCTCTTTCTTTGGGAAAGTGAACGGATCAGATAACAGGAACACCAGGGAAGGTCAGGACCTGAGTTAGGGGTACGGTTGGGATAAGAGTGAGCCAGGGACACATCTCATTCCTGCCACCAACTCATCCACTGCCCTGAGAGACTGGCTAAGCCCTCCACACCCTAACACAAAGCTGACTTTTAGGGGCACGACACGGATGGACCTCAATCCTGCCTGCTGCTTTGGCTCCTTGGAGCCCCAGTTTGGAGGGAAATGCTGTCTCCTGGGCGTGCTTGCTGTACAGTGTATCTCTTGGCTCCAGCTCCTTTGGCCTAGCTTGCTACATTCCAAGTTAAAATAGCTCATGCTCCTTCCGGGCAGGACCTAGTGGGCTTCCCAGGGCTGGGCTTCAGAGATCTGTGTGGAGGGAGGGGGCGCATGTCAGTGAGCTTCTTTTCAATGGGCATCTGTCTGCAGTGCTCAGCCTTGGTCACCAGCCCTTGATGTGACCAGCAGACATGCCACCTTCCTAGTGGCCCCTCAGCATTCCCTGCTCACCCAAATCAGTCAGGACTGTGGAAAACTTCTTAAATAGTTTTGGTCCTTGTGATGAAGGAGATCTAAGTTTTCCTCCATAATTCAAGTTGGGAGTCCTTCTAGAGAGAAATCCTTCTGCAGGAAGTGGCTTCGTCTGCAAGAGGTACAAGATTAGCTAAGGAAAGATTTACCAACATGAATCTTTAGGGCATCTCAACGAGGATGCCTAGTTCTGTCCAAATTCATTACCTTCCAAGTTCTGGAATCATCTGGGAAATAAACTTTTTATTAAAATATAAAACCTCCCTCGAATCCTTCTTCAAACTTCAAAGGGAGATTGGGGGAAGGAAATCCTATCCGATTTTAACTCTTCTATGGGTGTTTCGCAGGGTGGGGGGCCGGGGAGGGGAAGAACACACTGTTTCTTCAGGCCAAATCCAAATTTGGTTCTTTCCAGGGTTCACAGCCTGGCTTATACCTTTTTTCAGGCCTGGAGTTTAGCCTGGGACAGAAAGAGCTAGAGACACTGGTTCAGCTCTGGGCTGCCCTGATGTGGAGGGATTGAAAGAGGCAAAACTTGTGCAGTCCCCTATGGCCAGGGGACCCACCTCCAGCCACTAGTGCACGTTTTACATTTCAAAGAGGTACCCCTTTCCTTAAAACAGCAAAAGCCAACCCAAGGGGCTTTCTCAGGTTGGGCCCCTTAGAGACTTTTATGCAAGTGATTTGTTAATGGAGAGTTCGTAGGTGATGGAGAGTGAGAAAAACAGGATCAAGCAGAAGGAACCAGCAGCGAAGTGGTTTTAGCTACAGACTAGTCTCGGCCTGATTCCACAGAGACCTCGGAACATGAAAGGCACCACTGAGTTGTCCCACCTTGGGGCAGGGACTGGTCTTTGTACCCTCGTGTCAATCAAGCATTGGCCGTGTTTAGAATGAAGACTTAAATCTTCCAGACAAGGGAGCTTACACTGGCCCATGGTGATTCTTCAGAGATGTATTCTGGGCTGTTAGCAGATGATGTTCACAGCACTACAGCACTGGGGGGTGAGTGCCAGCCTAGTGAAGGGTTTCTGGGCAGGCACCCGCAGCATCTACTTCAGGGCGTAACACCATGTTGCTGTCCTGCTTATTCTTCACCTGGACTGGTTGTACAAGTTCTCGTCATCGTTACAAGGTAGCATCATTCGTCTGTTGATGAGAACTCACTTTCCTTTCCAAGAAACATACCTTAGCAGACTTTAGACATGTTTTATAGAGGGATGAGGAGAGAGGTGGAGGCCTAAGCTCATGGACCTGGTCAGACATGAACGCCTCTCCCTGTAAAGAGAGAGTATTGCCAGCCATGGACGTAGCGGCTCAGCTATTCAGCCAAGCTTATGAAAGAATGAGGGCATAAAAAAGCTGAATTCATTCATTTTATGGCAGCATAGTTTCTGCCATGAAGGGAAAAGCTAGCCAAAGTGTGTGTGGTTCATACCTTTTGTGGTAAAGATATTTTCGAGACTTTATTTCCATGGATGTGCCTAGTCTTGTTCTTGACCATGAACTCATACTTCACGCCTTCTCTCTAGCGCTTGCTTTCTGTTTGGAAATCGTCACAAAAAATGACAATCTTTTCCATTCCCAAACTCAACTTGCCATTTTTTTTCACACCATGAGGTTCTAATGCCAAATCCTTCAGAATACCCCAATTTGGGTCCAGTATTCTGTTGGCACTTGAGTCTGTCCCTACCTCCAACAGGCCAAAACATAACCACACATCCCATTGTGTGAGGCTATTTGGATCTGAACTTCCTGATAAAAACAAAATTAAAAAAAAATATGAGACAGGAAAACACAAAAAATGTCTGGAACACTTTCAAGACCAATGAGAACACTGTAAGAAGATGATCACACTGCTGCCTCTCAGTTCAGACAAGTCAGACTTGCCTCTAGAACACCCCTGGCTCCCTTAGGCTGGCACGGAGAATGGAAACTCTGGCCATGGGTAGTTGTTTCTGTGGCTTCTCCACTCCCTTTCTCAGCCCCATCCCTCCCACCCTCTCACGGATGGTTTCCCAGAGCAAGTCCAGTCTAGCATCAACCCATCTTAGACAGCAGCCAGCCAACTGCAAGATAGTAAGGACCTGTGGGCATGCTGGAGTCTCAGTAGAAAGCATGCTCTTCCATTGAGCAGAAGTAAATTGCCACCCACAGAGACTGCCAGGCTGTGGAGTAATATGTGTAGCTTTACTTGGGATGCTGTTGTTTTAAGGGAGAGTATGGAGTGCTTGTATGCACAGCCCAGGGGTGTGCAGAACATGTTGCTGTCCACCACCCACCCTCCAGGCTGTATGTGGTTTGGATCCCAAACTCTACAGTGAGCTGGTGCAGGATTCCTTTGGAATGACCAAGAGAATGTTTGTGGAAGAAGCTGTGTTCATGTGGTTCATGGGTTAGCCTGGGTTCCCCAAAGCAGAGCCGGGCACAAGCACTCATGTGAAAGTGACATTGCAGCTGCCCTCGGGAAATGTGGATAGGACACACACTGAGACCGGCAAGGGTGAGTGGTCAGGCCAGGTGCAGGATCAAGCAGGCCTCGTGGAGAAGGACATGCATTCAGGAGAACCCTGGGTGGTAGGCTCTTGGGTATGAAAGCACCCTGGGAGCTGGAGTGAGCAAAATGGTAAAGGTATCTGTGGAGAGGCAGGGAGTGCCCTGGCAGTGACTTCTATGGTTTTATTCCAGCAGCTTTCAGAAGAGTTTACAAGAGCAATAACTGGACCAGGCCACTTTTCCCCAGTGTCTAAACCTCACTAGGTTGTAAGTTGGGCTCTTTCACAAGCCCTGAAACCAACTTCTTCTGCCTTGCCCTCCTGGGTTCCCACACACCAAGCAGATATCGGGGTGCTGGTATCCCATGGTTATGAAATGTACAAATAAAATAGGGCCTCAGGTCATAGAAAGAGTTACTGAAAAAGATGCCAACACCCTTTCCATCAGAATATATCCCAGACAACAGGGGAATCTGAGTCAACTCCTTGCTCATTCCCAGCCTATGACAAATGTCAAGACCCAAGAAGACATTCCTAGTGCTTAAATAAGGCAAGAACTCCATATTGGTCTCTTTATGGGTGGGAAGAGCCAGAGCTGTTTTGTCTGACTGAGAAGCCCAGGATAGAGGAAGGTTCACCACAAGGCCTCCAGTGAGGACTCCACACTTTCCAGCAAGCCTGAGGCTTAGTAAAGGCAAATCAGGAAATTGATCAGTTTTTGTCTTGGGTCCCATTCTGGGTTCTAATGTACCGTGAAATTTAATGTAATTCCACATGCTTTTCCAAATTCTTCTCTTTTGGAATAAAAAAAAACAAAGCCGGGGTTTTCATAAGCACACGCTTTATCTCTCTGAGCCTGGGGGGAAATGTGAACCAAGCCATGTCTAATGTTAATTCCAAAGAAGCTACTATGGTGTAGAAGAAAGGGCACGTGACTTAGAAGGCATGGCTCAGTCTTTCTTTGTGATCTGGGCCTCAGTTTTCCACTCTGTAAAGCACAGAGCTCTCAGGGTTGCCGCACTAAGCAGGGAAGATCATATAGTGGGAACAATGACACATGGACACATTGAGGGCTATCACTGGTTCCACTAGAGAGCTTGGCTTCTTGTATAAGGAGAAACACATTGTTGATCACCTGCCACATTAGAATACATGGCGTGGTCCTTCCTGAATCCCCACCTTTGTCTCTGCTTTCTCTCCACCTGGACTGTCTCCTCTGTTGCTGTGTTAACCCACCCCTTCTGCAAGGCAACTCTCAAATGCAGCTCCCCCCATTCAGTATTTATTGCCCTGACATGTGGTCACCCTTTTCTTTTTGACCTCCCTCATCAACATGTCCATATTAATAGATAGAGGTTCATTATAGTTAGTTACCATTTCAGATAAACGTAAATAGTGATGGATTGCGTCTTCCGGAAGAAGCACAGCAAGAACTCCAGGACCACATGGACTTCTAGAATCTTTCCCCTTTCTCATTCAAAAGTCAAGAGTCAGAGTCTGCTCCCCTCCCTCCCCCTTATCCTGTAAAGGCTGGCCAGATCTTTGTAACTGCCCTGACAGAAGGCAGTAGGAATGTTCTATGTGACTTCCCGGGTCAGGTCATGAAAGACTCTCTGACTTCCTCCTGGCTCTTATTCTTAATCCATGTACATGTGTCGCTCTGAGCCACTAGAAGAGAAGTCCCCATGACACTGTGAGCTGCTAGGAGAAAAGTCCCAATGCTGAAGAGACCTTGTAGAAAGACCACACTGAGATAGAGAGGTCAAAGATCCCAGCTGCTCCAGTCCCAGTTCGACAGTTCGAGTCTCCCCCTCCAAGATGCCAGACAGACAGTGAGTGCATCAGCCTTCACACATTTCCAGATCCAACCTCGTTGTGATCACAGTTGTGTGGACAGCTGAGTAAGGACCGGCCAACTAGCAGAAAATGTGAGATGTAAAAATACAACGTTATTGTCATCTTAAGCCACTATGCTTTGAGATGGTTGTTCTGCAACAGTAGATATTTATAATATATACACATCACTGTCTTAGCTCGGGCTGTCATGACAAAGTCACATACTAGGTGTTTTATAAACAGCAGAAATTGATTTCTCACAGTCATGGGGGCTGGAAGTTTGAGATTGGGGTCATATGGGTGCCAGCTTGGTCAGGTTCTGGTAAGTACCACATCCCAACTACAGATGGTTGACTTCTCTTTGTGTCCTCATGTGGCAGAGAGCACAGTGGAGGCAAGCTCTCTTGAGACTCTTGTAAGAGCACTAAATTCTTGTGTGAGGGCTCCACCCTCATGACCTAATTGCCTCCCGAAGGCCTCACCCCCATGTATCACTGTTTTGAGGGGTTAAGATTTCAACGTATGAATTAGGGGAGGATACAGTCATTTAATCTATTCATGCACACTTACATACTTGTACATGTATATGTACACATGTATACACCCACATGAATGACCTATGTGTGTGTATACATGCATACATTAAAGTTGGGGATATAGCCTGCTTTCTGCCATCCTCCACTTTGTGTGTGTGTGTGCTTGAATCTGATTCCCCAGCTAGGCTATAAACTCCTTGAAGTCAGGCTTGTGTTGCCTACTCATTATCCTCCACCAGATTCATGGCGATGTGGCCAATATGGCGACTCTGTCCTTAAGCCTTGAGTTAAATTCATAGGGAAACCTGTGTGCACATCTGCATCCCTGAAAGGCTGATTATGGAATGTGTGGATATAAAGGAGCCAGGACCATTTGACCTTTGACTCTTTCTCAAAGAAACCTTTTATCCTTGGGAAGAACCATTTGTCTAAAATCACTGATAATAAGCCACTGGCTTTGTTTCTGTGCCATAGACTCAGTGAAAGACAGCGCTGCTCTCACTATCCCTCCCGGCCATGGATACTTGACTTCACAGCCAGCTTCTGGGAATCTATTAGTCTGGGCCCTGAGTCCTCAGTCCTGAATCCTTAGGGATCCATTGCTTCTATCTTCAGATGGAAAAGCAGCCCCTTTGCCTATCTCCTCATCTTAGTGTTATCTAGGGAATCAGAGACGTTGGTTCAGATAGGTTTGATAGTCTAATCGTATTTATTTGAGCCATGCAAGAAAATCTAAACATTGAGGTGTCTCATAGAATACAATGTTATTTGTATTAAATAAATAAATAAAAAGTCCCAGATATCAAAAGGGTCATTTTTAAAGGGAATTATTTTAAATGATTTTCCCCAAAGATCTATATGAAGTGCCCTAAAATTTAATGTTGTATATGAGAAAAGATCAAAGGAAGTGATGATATGATATTCTTCTCCGTCCTTTGAAGTCTTACCTACTACATGGACTCAAACAGCACAGCATGCCAGGGGATGAGCTGAAATCCAATTTCTTTTCTTTTTTTTTTTGAGAGAGAGATTTTTTGCTATAGGGCGCATGCGCTTCCCAGTGGAACAGAGAGACAGAAAGTGAGAAACCACTCCCCGAGGGGTCGATGGCCATGCTGCAATCCCTTCTCCTCCATTCTCCTCTCAGGGCCCTGGGCACACTCACACACATGCCCAGCATGAGTTTAAGC
The DNA here is from genome assembly GCA_026018925.1 of Tupaia tana. Classification (NCBI taxonomy): domain Eukaryota; kingdom Metazoa; phylum Chordata; class Mammalia; order Scandentia; family Tupaiidae; genus Tupaia; species Tupaia tana. The sequence goes on from JAKSZU010000015.1 coordinate 53,439,816, forward strand.
CACCAGGTATGGGACTCGAATCACGGTCAACTACATGGAAGTCCAGCCACATAGCCATTACACCAACTGCTGGTCCCCTGAAATACAATTTCTTCAAGCATGTAGAAAACCAGTCCTTGGCTGGTGCGGCTAGAGAGGGAGTATTTCTTTTCTCTAATCAGTCTTTGACTCACGCGGGGCCCAAGACTTCCTGGTTTATTACAGTACATGTGTACATCTGCATCTGGCCTCTGTGATGTCATGACTGAGGTTAATACATCACAGATCTTATGTTGCTGCTGCTGCTGCCTTTGCATTTTTTGGTCTTAAACTAATTATGTTGAATAAGGCTTTTGAGTTTTTCTTAATCTATTTTATTTCTTCCAAGAGTGAGAGACAGGAACCCCCAACAGAGTACTGATGCCAGGATCCATTCCCAACCTCAATTCACAGGCATGTTCGCTCCTGGCATACCCAGGGAGGTCTCAAGATGCAAGCCTAGAACCTTCCATGGGGGTTAGTCTCAAAGAACATCACATTTTATAGCTACAGTCTGGTCTTGGGAATATGTTTTGTTTTCGACTCCAGCCAACTCTGCAATGAAATATCAACCAATAGAAAGACACGAGATAGTAAACCACACAAACTCCTAAGTTCTGAGGGGACCAAGAGGTCCTTGATTGTCGTGGGGGATATGGTTGATTTCTGATGCAAGAATAACATGAAAGCTTTCCCTCCTCCTTCATCTTGGCTTTTCCTTTCTTGGAACACAAATTGTGCTACTTATTATTTGGATCTAAACTCACTCAAGAACTAAGCAGAATTTCCCTTTTCTTCTGCTTTAAAAAACTAAATGTTAGTACTTTCATGTGCTTTACATAATGGCCAGACTTTGTCAGAAATGTCATTTGCTGCTTACTTTTCTTTCCTCTTTGTAAAGCTTCACAAATTTGTATGGACTTAAAAAGCATTTTTAAACACCTACCTTCTTTTTTATTTTTTTTAAGGTTTTTGCCATCGGGCTTGTGTGCTTGCCAGAGAGAGACAGTGAGAGGGAAAGTGAGAAGTCACTCTCTAGGGGGGATGACTCTGCTGCAATCCCTTCTCCTCTTCCTCCTGGGATTTTGAGCATGCACGCACACATGCCCAGAGTGATTTTCAAGCCACCAGGTCCAGGACTCGAACTACAGTCAGCCATATGGGAATCCAGTGATATAACCACTATGCCACCTGCTGGCCCCAACACCTACCTTCTATTACTGGGAATTTCAATTTGCAAATTTCATACGAGATATCAAAATCTGACACAGAAAACAGATATGAGATCCTCTGGATTCCAAAAGAAAGTAAAATGTGATTTCACTCTAGTGGCTGTAACTGGTTTCTAATATAATTTTGTCTTCTAACATCCATTCTTGCCTCTGAGCCTTAGGGTGTCACCTGTCAGAAACATCAGAATTGCCACAGGTGTTTGTTTGGAATGATCTGACCTCGAAAGACTTAGAATGAGGGCTCTGGACTGCTGAAGCCTTTCTTCCTGTAATCCCCTACTATATTGAATGCTTTTCTTGTCCAATCCTTGACTTACCCATGTAAGTTAATATGGGTTAGTTTATCTCTCATGCTTCCCATCCTATCTTGCCAGCTTATCCAAGTGACCTTCACATTGCCTCATTTGTTATTTACTTCAGGGCCACACGATTATGCCAGGTGTATATTAGTTCCATGCAGGGCTTATGGTGGCTAATAGCAAGTTTTTGCAATCTTTATTTTTTATTTAATGTTTATTTATTTTATCTGATATAGAATGTGTACAGATGCATGAGAGAGAGTCAGACAGACCGAGATAGGGAGAGAAACCCTGAACAAAGTCTCCTCCCACAGGGATGATCCCCTTCCACAGCCCTGTATCTCCTCAGGATCTTGGGCAGGTGTGTCAGAATCTGACATGTTTTCAGAATGACCCAGGGTTCTGAACCCATGGTTGGCCATATGGCTTCCAGCAGTGCCATTCAACTTGCTACCAACTGGGCCACCAGGCTGGTGAATTCTTAGAAACTTTAATGTGAATTTGGTTTACTGGAAATTTTCTGTAGCAGTTTACAATGTAGAATATGAGGAGTCAAAACAGAAGACATCATGTTGGTGTAATTTCTGAACTTTTGTTTATTCGCGGTTGTTCCTGTAATCTTTGTGAATGAATGACATATTGGGTATGAAAAGTAAGGATTACTCTTGCATTTTTAGGAATTATGTAAATATGGACTTACTCATTTTGCATTTATAAAATAAAATTACAGAAAAAAAGGAAAATGAGGGGTCTTCAGAAAGTTCATGGGAAATGCATATTTTGGAAAAATTATGCATAAATTTAAATTTTTTTTGGAGAGATTTTCGCTATAGGGCGCGTGCGCTCACCAGACAGACAGAGAGAGACATAGAGACAGAAAGCGAGAAATCACCCCCAAGGGGGGATGGTCACGCCTCAATCCCTTCTCCTCCATTCTCCTCTCGGGATCTTGGGCACGCACGCACACGCGCCCGGCGTGAGTTTTAAGCCATCAGGTCCGGGACGTGAACCGTGGTCGACTACGTGGGAGTCCAGCGACATAGCCATTACGCTAACTGCTGGTTCCCCATAAATTTAAATTTTTGGCACCAAAATAAACTCTTGCTTTAATTAAAATTTTCCACATTTAAATTAATTAAAATTTTCCATGATTTTTTGAAGTTTTTTCAGATAGTCTGGCCTTCTAACTTTCAGTCATGGTAGAGTAGCTTATACTAAATTAACACTCCTATAGAAACAATTATATACTTTGGACAAAATAAAGAAAGACAATTGTTTAAAAGCTCTGGGAAGTGAATCAAGCAAACCGAAGCTGGAGAAGATATGAACCTTGAAAAAAGGAAAACACACTGGATGAGAGCCACATTGCTTTTCCCCTCAGGAAGTTCTCCAGTGTGTGCAGTGAATCCAGGACAGAGATCAGGCAGAAAACAGCAGTCTTACTGGGTTGAAGCATCAGACATTAGAGTTTGGATTCTCAGAGCAGCTGGAAATTGGTGAGATCTCAGAAAAGAAGAAACCACAGAAGGAAAGCTCTGAGATCTGTATGTAAATTCTCAGATGCTTGGTTAAGCCCTGAATGGTGCATGTTTGGAGATGATTCCAAACAGCTCAGGAAGAAACAACAGCTGTACACTGAAAGTAGGTATGTTAGCAAGTATCCAGTGCTGGAGAGATAAAGCTAGGAGTTCTGGTCTCCAAAGCTTACTGGGCTTAACAAATAGCTTAGCCATTCCATTGAAATCCTCCAGGGACCACATCCTAAGACCAAGGGCAAATCAAAACAGGTTTTGGTGTTTTTCTTTTGTTTGTTTGTTTTTGTTTTTGTTTTTGTTTTTTTGTTTTTTTTTTTTGTTTTTTTTTTTTTTTTTTTTGTGTGTGTGTGTGTGTGTGTGTGTGTGTATTTTGTGGAGGTTTTTGCCCTAGGGCATGCATGCTCACCAGTGAAAGACAGAGACAGGGAAAGTGAGAAATCACCCCCTGAGGAGATGACCATATCACAATCCCTTCTGCTCCACTCTCCTCCCAGTATCTTGGGCATGCACTCACACACGCCCAGCATGAGTTTCAAGCCCCAGTTCTGGGACTTGAACCGTAGTCAGCCATGTGGGAGTCCAGAGATGTAACCACTATGCCATCTGCTGGCCCTTCAAAATAGGTTCTTATTAGAACAATGTCTAAAACCTCCATGAGAGATGACCCTCCAATAATTTGACCAAAGCATAAAACCTAAAATCACCACAAGACAACTCTTCAGTAATTTAACTTCCTGACAGAACAAAACTCAACACTCTTTGAAGGAAGACAACAGAATCCAGAGTCTCTTCAGCACATCATCCATAAAGTCAAATATGCAATAAAAAATTATCAGACATGCATGAAGTAGATTCTAAATCCTCTTGCTTTGATCTTGCCTGCTCCAAACTGTGACCAGTCTTGCTCTTCTAACTACAAGACAGCACAGTGGCTTTGTTAAGATACTTCCCTTCTCATTAGTTCTAATTCTTGCTCTATACTTTTAAAACCTAGTAGGAGACCCAAGCACAGAGTGAAAGCAAAGGACACATAGTCTATTTCATTTTAAGTTCTAAGTTGCCATTGCCAGAGCCCAGTGATCTTCCAATAAAATTGAGAAAAATGGATAAAAGAATTACTTTTGACTTAAATTAATTGTACCCTTCTTTTAATTTCCATTCATGTCCAGTGACAGATGTTTTCCAAGAGAGGGGTCCATGATTTTTGGAATCTAGACCTTGCATACACAATCTTAGTTATCTAACAAAAAGTTTTGAGTACAAAGTTACCCTTAAAAGAGTTTTAGGTATACTTAACTTTTTTTTTTTAGTGCTTTGACCTGAGACCATATGTAAATGGTCAAAAGATATATCATATATAATGAAGTAAAAGAGAAAATTATTTACTGCAGTTAACATCTGCATTTTCTGCCTAAGGAGAATGCCAGAGGTTTCTAAGTGCAGAATTGAGGAGTAATAACAATTTTGCCAATTGAATATAATATTGTGTCTTTATTTACATGTCTTCCTATATCTAGCTATGTGTTTTCTAGATATTTATCTCATTATTTTAGGTTATATTTCAAGTTGACATTTTATGGGTGGTAATCCATCTTCTAAGTGTACATTTGATATCTTCAGGAGCTCATACTGAAATATCTTTCATCTATGTTCTCATCTTTTTTTTTTTTTTTTTTTTTTTTGGTTAATTCTGCCGGAGGCTGCATGCACTAAGCAGAGAGAGACAAAGAGAGAAAGAGGGAATGTGAGAAAGCACACTTATTGGGAATGATTACATCACAATCCCTTCTCATCCACTTCTCCCTCCTTTCTGGATTTGGGCATGCACACACATGCACCCACCATGTTTCCCAAACCACTGGGTTTGGGATTCTAACCTTGCAGTCAGCCATGTGGGATCCAGCTGACTTAACCACCATACCATGGACTGGCTCCATTCCTTATCTTTCAAATGGATTGTATTCTAAAATAGGTGCAGATCAAAAGAAATGATGCATCTATTCCTATTCTTAGTAGGAATTGCTATTATCAGAAGTAAGAAATGTCCATTATTATTTCATTTTAGTACTTTCTCAGCAAAGCTTCTGCATGACAGATAAGGGGCACACATGTTCCCATTCCCATTCACATAACCATGGCAGACATTATAAGTAGATAAAGATGTTTTACCACACTGAACCTCATCTAAGACTCAGCCTAACAGCCAATCATTACCAGTCAACTGCTGAACATTTGAGGTGAGACCTCTTTTCTTTCTTGGAAATTGACAGCCATGGAATAACATCATGGGAAAAGAAAAAAAAAAGCAGGTTTTAAGACAGGAAGCAAAGGGAAACCTTTGTGTTTCCTACCAATCCTTTATTACTTTCTCATACATAAACCAATAAAATACTAAAGGTGATTTCTAGCTCTGAAATTCAATACATTAGAAAGTATTATTGCTTTTGAAATCTCTGATCATTTAGCATGCACACTTCATCTTTTATAAAAGAAATGCCTAAAAACTAAACACTTTCAATATAGAATCCTGTAGGGAATTAATCTATTCAAAAAGAACTATTTTAGGGCCGGATGGTAGCACAGAGGTAATACAGCTGGACCCACCTGGGATAGGTCCTGTGTTCCCATCACAGGACCTCCCTCAGCGTGTCAGGCATGTGTACAGGCCAGCTGAGACTGGGGGTGGATTGCAGCATGGACCCCTGGCAGGAGTGATCGCCCTGTCTCTTTCTTTCTCTCTGTCTCTCTGGTGGAAGAAATAGATTAATCCATTTTTTAAAATTAAAAGCTATTTTAAGCGCCATTTTTTTCTAACTAATGTGGGTTCCCTTAAGGAGCTGTCTAGTGAGTTCCCATATACGCCAGTTTGTTGGTTTACATTTCTCTGTATCAATAAACAGACGTAAGAACAAAGAGAAGCACTTAGGTCAACCCTAGGTCATCCATCCAAACATTCTGCCTCTGACGTTGGCACCAAGGGACATTTTGAGAAACAAAGGAGTCCAAAAAGGGCATAAAGTTCTAAACACCACAGGGATATTTATCATAAATATTTCATTTTCTTTAATGAGAATTCATTACTGACACAACCTTGATAATCCCAGGCGAGCAACAAATGCAAACTATAGGCTCTTGCCCCTGAAAACAGGCCTCCTTCTATCTACTGCCATGTCTGTGGCCTGAGAACACTACATTATTCATGAGATTACTGTATTTTCTACAGTAGCTGCTGGCTCACAGACATGAACAGCATTGATGCCGTGGTTTTTTATTATTGATAAAGAAATATGTTTCTAGTTCTTCAAATTACATTTCAGCATTTTGCCAGGCTGAAAGTCTATGTAACTAATGACTGGGGTTCTTCAGTTCCAAAGAATGTCAGTTCCCTTCCAGGAGAAAGGCTTGTGGGATGATTGTTTAAAATCTCCTGCCAATATGGACATGAGAAAAGGAGCTCTAAAGTGGAAACCAAGTAGCTTCTTATGGGTGTTGGATCAACTTCAACATCATGGAAAAGGAGCAAAGACAACTCCCCGACCTGCGTTCAGGAGCAAGATGGTTCCATAATGCTACTTAGATTGCAAAAGGAATCATTTCCCTATAAATCCATGGAAATAAACCCTCTGAAAATTGCCCATAGAAACTATTATCATTGTTTGGGGAGAAATTTGCTGGAAGATGGATGACTCTTTTTGCCAGAAAAACTAATCTTTATCAAAATAAAGATGCAGAAGTGTCAAATGTCTTGCCCACCTTCTCTAAATATGAGTTTGCCAAAAGTAGACCTTGACACAGACTCAAGTAAAGTAGTTTGTTTGGGAGATAATCCTAGGTAGGAGAGTAGGGTAGTAAGACAGGGTAGGGAGGGCAGCCAGCCCAAAATTAGCTATAAAACCAGTATTCATGGAGAGAAAGTCAAGTGTAATTCTTCTGGGAACTATAACAGTATAGAACATACCTCAGATTTATCCAAGTGGTGAGGGAGCTGAGGTATTTTTAAACTCATCTTCCGTTAGACATTGGCTGATGGATTCTTCTGGGAGAAGGGGGAGTATGAATTCTCCAATATATCCATCCTGCAATGTCTGGACCGCACACCCTTTCTTAGCTTTGGAGAAAGTCCTCAGGTGAAGAGATGGAGGTGCTAGTAAATGCTTAGCACAAATGTGGTAGTCCCAGGATGGTGTGAGGTGCATTGATGTCCTAACAAATACTCCTTGTCCATATTTCCCCCCTCACTTATTTAATAAAGTCAGAAAGCACTACCATCTGATAACTAGTTACCTCAGTCTAGGTACGTTTGCATATTTCATAAACAACATCCTAGTTCTCATAATAATCACATAAAATGGTATTGTTTTTATTTTCTCATTTTGCACATTAAGAAACTAAGATTTTATCTCAACAATGGTGCAGTGGTAAAAAGAGATGCTCTTCAAGGCTAACCCACATGGGACGGTTCTGGGTTGGCATCCGGAGACCTCCCTGAACAAGCTAGGCATGCATGTGCCCATGATCTGGGGCTGACTGAAGGGGAATGGATTGTGGCATCAAGACTCTATTGAGCGTGACTGTCTGTCTGTCTTTTCTCTCTCTCCTCATTCTCTCTCTCTGAAGAAATAAAAGAAAAGAAGAGAAAAGTAAAGAAAAACAGGAAACTGAGACTCAGAGAGGTTAAGGAATTTTCTCAAGGCCATAGAACTCAAGAGTGGTGAAGGAGTACTCCAAATCCAGGTCTTCAGGCCCTTACGAAACCCTGGTCACCATGTAAGCATTTGGCTGACCCAGCTTTTCTCAACAAATTTGATTGGCAGGACCTTTTTGATTGGTAGGGTATGTCAGGGTCTTTGTGGAGACTCTCTGTTGGAGAGTATGTCGGGGTCTTTGTGGAGACTGTTATCATGACCTGTGATTGCATCTTTCTTTGCAGAGGTACTTTCCAAGATCTCATTTCCATTCACACTTAAGTCCATTTGAATCTGAATTTTCATATTTCGGAGGGAAGGTTCTATACACTTAAAAGTCAAGGAAAACAGGATCAATTTGCTGTTTCTAGTACAGTGGATCAACGTGCTAGAAAGTCATACATCAGTTTGATCTTATCTCCACTAACATCTGTGTGGATTTGGCCTTCTTAGGAGGGAATTAAAGAGAATGCTTTCTATTATATAGAAGCAATGAGAAAATGAGAAATGTCTATTTGCAGTACCTTATAAAGGTTAGTTTTGTCCTTAAATTCTGGATACTTAAATTACAGGGATGATTTTGAGGAGAGTTGAGGTTTCCTTGCCCCCAATATAACCTTTCCTCAACTTAACTGTTAACCTCAGTGATAGGTCTGTGCATTTTTATCTTCTGAAACTAGAACTGAGTATGGAATCCAGCACATAATAAAGGCTGAAAGAATAGATAACTTTTTGTGCGATATTGATCTGTTAATAAATTTTCCATGTGATTAAGACATCATCTTTTGGACCAGACACAAAATCAAACGACAATCTTCAAGCAGGCTGCAGTCCCCTGGAGACCCAGCACCCTTCTATTGCCTGATAGCCTCCCCCCTTGCACTTCTGCAGCTGCCTTAGCATTGCTGAGTATAAGAGTATGCCGAAATGTCTCTAAAATATTTCCAGAAACCAATTATTTAGAAAACTAAGAAGTAAGTACTTTCATGCAGATTGTTTCATGGATGATTTTGTTCAAGAGGTTTTAGTTACAACAAATGTGCTAATTTCATCTATGAATATTTGTTAAGTGACTCTCTTATGCCAGGCATTTTAGTGATGCAGCGAAGATACAGTGCTGTGTGAGGTAGATGCATGGAATGTTCTGGGTTTGCATCCAGAGACTTCCCTGAACATGCAGGGTGAGCCCATGCCCATGATCTGGGGGTTGCCAATATCAGAGGTGAACTGTGATGTAGAGGTCCTGCTGGGGACACTGTCTTTCTCTCTTTCTCAGGCTCATGGAAGAAATTTTTAAAAAGAAGATCCCACAACCTTGCCCTTTCTTCCCCAGTGTAATAGAAAAGACAGGGGGGAAGAAAAAAACACAAATTGCTGCAAGGCAAGACCTCATGTGTCCAAGGCTATAGGGATGCTGAAGACCACACTAGCTATTGTATTACTCAGGATATGCTGGGTAACAAAAAGTCCCCAAACCTCAGAGGCTACCAAAACAGCAATGTTCATTTTTCTTCATGCTGATATTAGGATCCCCCGCCCACCTACGTACCCTGTATGTACAAAATGTGTATACAGGGAGAGTATGTCGGGGGAATCCTAATATCAGGAATATTCATCATGATGCATGTTTCTGGAAATTCTGAGACACACACAGACACACACATATACACCAAAAACCCCCGACTGGATCATGAGTCAGGTACTGACTTGTTGTTTTTCAAGGTTTTTTGTTGTTTTGTTGTTGTTGTTGTTGTTTTGCCATAGGGCACTTGTGTTAGCCAGAGAGAGTCAGAGGGAGACACAGAGAGAGGGAAAGTGAAAAATCATCCTCCAAGGGAATGGCCATGCCATGATCGCTTCTTCTTCTTTCTTCTCTTGAGATTTTTGGCACACACGCACATGCCAGGTGTGTTTTTCAAGCCATCAGGTCCAGGACTCAAACCTCAGAACCGGGATCCAGCACCTTAACCACCACACCAATTGCTGGCCTCAGGCATTGGCTTTTAAAGCCACATGCCACGCATGTCATTTTCCTCACATTTCATTCATCAAAACAAAGGACATGGTCCCACCTGATGTTGAAGGGAACATGGCGGGATACTTACAGGCCTCTGGGACAAGCAGAAATGGGCCTCTGTAAGAACTGGGCCCAATGAGCTGGGACCCCGTTGTTGGGGGTCCTGACATCACTTCCAGTCTGCCCTTCCCAACATCATTCTTTAGCTAATAATTCTGTCTTTGTTTATACACAAGCCAGTTTTTGAACAAAAGGCCCTGTGTCCAGGCACACTTGCACTCACTTGATTTCACTTTCATGGACCTGAGTCTGATGGTAACAGAGAGAAATGACAGGGTTTCTTTCCTCAGGGAGATCACAATGTAACTGAGTCAGGTGTACACCTGGGCAAGCAAATCATTGCAGTGTGGCTGGGAAGTCACTTGGTGGGTGTTTGCATGGTCTGATGGAGCCACAGAAAAGACCCACAGTTTTCACAATGTTCACATCAGGGAACGGGGAGCAGTAGGGTGTCTAGACTGGGGAGGCACTAAGGTAGATGAAAGTGCCTGAAACAAGCTTGAAGGCACCCATCCCTGCTGGGCAGCATCAGGACCCTCGTTTCTTGGGGCAGCCCCCAAGATGCCAGTCAAAAGAGTCATGAGGCATTTTGTCATACGAAGGTCACCAGGATGGACGACTGTGCTCTGATGACTGCAGTAGCCCGGATTCCTTTTGCTGAGATTCTTAAAGGAGCTGGCCTTTTTAGGAAATGTGGATCTTCATCTTAGACCGCTCGCTACATTTGGTCAACATGCAACGAGTATGTCTAAAGATGGCATGAGTGTCCCTGCTGCATTTTCTTTTTTTCAAACAAAGCAGAAAAGACTCTCCACCCCAGCAAACCTCCATTTAGACTCATCAAACTCGTACCTCATGAAAGCGGCCAGAGCGAAGCAGGGATGCTGATTGCTGTTGCCTTGGAAAGGGGGATCCACTCAGTTCAGGCCTCTGTGGTTTCCATGGGAACATCACCACTTGCTTTTGCTGGCCCCCAGGGCTGACGGCCTATACTGAGAGGAAAATTTAAGGAGAAAGAAAGCAAGGAGCAGAGACTTCAAAGGCTCTGAAGGCATTTGAGGGGAACCCTCAGCTGGATGAGGCGGCTCCATTTTCCCTGCAGATGTCGCGTCCGCCAGCATGCCACGTGGGCCCTGTGCTCCCGACAGACTGACCGTGGAAAGCCCTTACCTAGTGGGCACGTGCACTCCTGAAGCTCCTGTGGGAAACAGATGCCAGTGCAAGGCAGGCAGGATTTGCCAATACGTATATTTCAACAGCAAGGCCAGAGAGGCATGTGCCCTCTCCCCATACCAAACCTGCATCTTGTCATTGTCATAGTTAAGAAAAATGGGGCTAGATAGTGGCCTGGTGGTAAAATGTGATGCTCTGAGAAGCTGACCCATGGGAAGGTTCCAGGTTTGTGTCTGGAGACCTCCCTGAACACTTTGGGCGTATAGGTGGCCTTGACCTTGGGCTGGCTGAGACTGAGCACTGACTGTGGCATCAGGATCCTGTCGGGGGTAAGCACGTTCTCTGTCTCTTTCTCTCTGTCTTGATTAAGGAAGAAAGAAATAAAGGCACTTTAAAGACAAAGGAGAGGAAAGACAGGCACCCCACGCCTGGTGGTAGGTATTTCATATGCTGCCTGCACTCTTCCCAGAAGCCCTGCAAGGATGTCATGAATGACCCATCCACAGGTGAAGGAAACAGGACTCTGAGAGTATAGGAGGGAAATGGACTCAGGCCTGACCTCCAGCTGTGGCCCTCCTTCAAAATTCACCAGCAGCCCGAAGAAACTGTTAAGTGTAATGTTAGCATTGTTAGACAGCAAGCCTCCCGGATCATGCTTTAAGAAATGCCCTGAGTTCTTTTGGATTTGGCATGAGGAAGCACACCCAAGCAGGAGGGCATCAGACCAGCCATCTGCTCTGGGAAGCACTAGAGCCCCCACACCCACCCCTGTCTAGCCTTAGTTTTATAGACAAGGGAACCTTGGTGGAGCCTTCCAGGCCAGTGTGCCACCCATCTCCTTAGACTCTCAGAGAGCTGCAGCTATTCTAAAACACCACGTCCCCGTGCACCTGTGAGGCACCGGTGTGTGCCATGCAGGGAGGAGTTTGTGTGGTCTCTGGGAAGCAAACTTAGCTATGCTGGCAGCTCCTTCCCAAACCACTGGGCCCAGGGACAAAGCTGACTTACTCCATCCTTGGGCTGTGCAGAGACCTGCTATCTCCCGAGTCCTTTTTCCACTGTTGCCAAGTGCACTGCATCATGCTATGCGCACATCTGTGTTTGGACCAGAGGGAACAGTGAAGACACATCTCAAGGACCAATTTCCAGATGATTAATAGGCACATTGAGGCCCAGAAAGATGAAGTGGCACACCACCAAAGGCCACACACCAAAGAAGTACTGGGATTGAGCCCACTTGCCAGATTCCTAGTAAAGGATGCTTTCCTTTACCCCAGCCTGACCCCTTCCTTAGCAAGATTAAACACATCACGTTGTTTGCTTCAGAACCATGACAAGGCAACGCTTAGTGAGGAAACTGTACAGAGCAGGCTGTGTGCATAGTGCGTACATAGGGGCTGACTGAAGCAAACGATAAGCATTAGAGGCCTTCCTCAAACAAAGGTGCTGGCCCAGAGATCTCCAGTGATAGGGCTCTTCCTAACTCACAGTCTGCTGCCAGGGAGATCCCTTTGCAAAGAATGGAGGAAGCTTCTACAGCGTAGAATTGGATACTTAATATAAAAAGACACTATGATTTAGCTAATGATGGTGGAAGGGCCCTACCATGCTGGGTTCAGGATGCAAGTATCGACAACAGTTTACCTTGACTTTAATCCTGAGCACAGGACCTCTGTCCGCCACCTACACCCACCCCTCACCTCTGTGTGTGCTGGAGCCAATTATACATATATAATGCAAGTCATGGTCTCTCCATTCTTACACATAAAGATACTCTGTATCTCCTCTTCAGATTTTATGCAGTGGAGGATCCCAGAATGCTAAGAGTTAAAAGACTGCCCATCCCTGACATTTGTAGGTGGAAGCCCTAACCTCCAGTGTGGAAGTGTTAGGAGGTGGGACCTTGGGAAGTATTTAGAGTTTGATGAGTCCATGCAGGTGGGACCACCCAATGGGGTTAGCACCCTTATATGATGAAGAAGAAACCAGAGATCACGTTCACTCTGACATGTACAGCCAGAAGGCAGGAGTCTGTAAGTCAGGAAGGGGACCAGAGCAAAACCCAACCATGCTGGCTCCCCCATCTCAGATTTCCAATCTCCAGGACTGGGAGAACTAATGGTCTGTTGTTTAAAGCACCTAGTCTGTGGCACGTTGTTATAGCCACTAGAGCAGACCCTAGCATCATCATGCCCAGACATGAAGTTGGTCTCTTAATGTAGCACCTGTGACTCTTGTCTAGAACCTTCTCTGGAACATGCATGGCTTGGCCAGTGCAGGGCTGAGCAGAAGTGTTCAGGAGTCAATGCCTTTGGGACAGCCCTAAACAGTGATAGGTGGGCATCAGTAGACAAGCCCCTGAGCTCCTGGCCCTGCAGAGGATAACTCTAGGTCTTGCTTTATGCCATCTTCCAGTGAGCGTGAGTCCACTATCAGCTCCCCCTCTGCTCTGCTTCCCCTTCTAATCTCCTCCTGATATTTCCTGGGGCACCTCCCAAACACATTGGTGGCAATCATACCCTTGTCTCAGGGTCTGCTGGGGAGGGACCCAACCCAAAGCATCAGTGTTTGGGACCTAGGAAGGAGGAATTCCCTCTTAGAGGGCAGGAGAAGAGGTCCATTTGCTCATTTTTTATGTGAAATTTCTTCTTATGACATTAGGAGCTTTCAGAAGATGGTACATATGCAAAAGTACTTCAAAGGTTGTGGGAAAATGGAATTAAAGTATGAGGGGAATTTTTGATGCAAACATTTTGAAATCTATGTATAGTTTTATTGTTGTGGTTTCCCATAATACACATTCTCCATGAACTTTTTAAAGACTCCTGTGTAAAAGAGAAAATAAAGTATATGTAATATCTTTGCCAGCACCACGTGAATCCTTCGGGGTATCCTTATGAAGTTAGCCTTGTTCTGACTCATGTGTTCTGAAGGGGGCTATCTCAAGCTAGGCCATGGTGAGATCCAAGTCAGGTGATGCCCCCTAGGGGAATAGCCAACCCAGTCCTTCTCCCCATGTTGCTGCTAACACCAAGTCAGAACTTTTGGCTGTTCTTAAAGCAAACTGATTGAAAGCGTTTGACTGACAGACCTGTGTCTTCCTGCTCCCATCTCCCATCTCATCTCAGCCATTGACCTGCCATCTTGATTCCCGAGGAAGCCCTGCTGCCCTATTCACAGGCTCCAGGGCTGGCTCTGTGGGAGCAATGGCTGGCATGGCCCATGCAGAATTTACACACATTTTCCCATGGGCACTTATGGCCTCTGACAGCAAGAGGCTCCTTTTGACCAATGGTCAGGAGCTTTCAGCTGGCGATGGATAAGGAAGCAGGCCCTGGAGGGCAGACCAAGGCCTGGTCACTGTCAGGAACTCTACTCCCTACAGAGAGAGAGGAGAGGGTCTCTGAGCATCGAAGGAAGGAGGATCTGGAACAAGTATCCGTGGTCACTCCTCAACCCACTCTCCTCTGCCAGGACTAGGATCAGCTCCTCACTGGGGCCAGTGCCAGGCCCTTTGGTTCCTACCTCCGTGCTGGACTCAGCCTCCAGCGTGGTCTCCCCCGAGTGTCTGCCAGGTCCACAGTGTTGACTGGACATGGACCTCTGGCCAGATGTTTCCTCAAAAACAGCGAAACCCAGTGGGATCCGTGTGTTCACCGTGTCTCATCCATCTGATGGCTGAGTGTCAAGGGGATCCAAAATGAAAATGTCTGGATTCAAAAACCAAATTTGTCTGGCCTGGATGCAGTGCTAAGATGCTCTGGTCTGCTGGCTGGGACCATAGGGGAGGCCCTGGTTTGGTTCTCCCTCACCCTACAAGCCAGGCATGGTGGTGTGTGCCATAGTCCCAGCTACACGGGAGACTGAAGCGAGAGGATTATGACAGGGAGACCCTGTCTAAGAAAAAAAAAAAACCTTTCCAACATGGCGCAGTTGGTTGAACTGGCACTCTCCAGTCCTGGGTTACCTCACGGAGAAAGCGGTGGTGAGGCAGGAAGCTGGAGTTGGCCCTGGCGTTGCAGACAGACTCGCACCCTCTGCTTGCCCTCTCAGGCATCGCCCATGAAGTAGTCTTTGCACCCTTCTGTGCCCTCTGTGTTGTCGCTGCAGTCGGGACATAGCTGTCTGCCTCACCTTAGCGACAAAATGTACCTCAGTACCCGCCCTGGTATCTATCTCTACTGCTCACTGGTGAGGGGAGGCTGCAGACGAGCATCTCCAGCGTGACTCTTGGTGGGCGCCGTCCCGGGGCAGGACACTGGGTTCCTTTTCATGGCTGATGAAGATGGCTGCCATGAAGGGGACCAGCAGTTAGTGTAATGGCTGTGTCGCTGGACTCCCATGTAGTCAACTGCAGTTCAAGTCCCAGACCCGGTAGTTTAAACTCACTCCAGGCACATGTGCGTGCGTGCCCAAGATCCCGAGAGGAGAATGGAGGAGAAGGGATTGCGGCGTGGCCATCCCCGCTGGCGGGGGGGGTGGGTGTGTGTGTGTGTGTGTGTGTGATTTCTTTCTGTCTCTGTCCCTCTGGCAAGTGCACGTGCCCTATAGCAAAAACCTCTCAAAAAAAATAAAAATAAAAAGATGGCTGCCATGAAGATCTATGTCTCGTCTCGACTCTGGGGCTGGGAGACTGGCCAGTGCTGAAATACACTGTGGCCACTACCCAGAGAAATCCCAAGAGAAGCAAGCCTGCCTCTTTCTCCCAGAGTGGGTGGCAGCAGGATCTAGATCAGGTCAGATCCTCTTTTAGGAGGGAGTCAGGAGAAGGAAGAGGTCACAGGACAGTCAGACTGCAAGCAGATGCCAGGAGGTGAGATGACCACTGTTGGGAGTCTGCTGCAGCTGTGGGCGTGCTTTTGGATTCTAGCTATGGATCTGCAAGGGCATTGCCTTATTGTTCTGTTCCTTGGGCTTCCCATCTACAAAGTGAGAATAATGGCCTTTTGCGAGGTTGAAGCAGAATAGTGGGGATAAGGTGCAGAGCACTGCCTGGCAGGCGCAGGGGCTCAATAACGTGTGCTATGGTCATCGCTGTGGTTTGTGGTGGGTCCTCCTGCCCCCCTAGAGCCATTGTCTCAGCCCGTGGTGGTCCACTACCAGCCAGTCCAGCACAACCCCTGCCTCTCGAGGACATTCAGAATTTAGGGAGCCTCAGAGAGCAGACACTGTCAAGGTCTGGACAGCGGTTGTCCTATTTTCAGAACCAAAGATTAGGGCACAAGGTCTGAACAAATTCAGGAAATGCAGGAATCGGTCATAATGTTAGAAAGTCTGGTGCCCACCCAAGAGGGGCACGGAACAGGGTTGCCCTGAAAGGCCCTTTCCTCTGTTCATCTTTGACCCCTCCCACTTCCCTGAGTTTGGAAAGCGGGCAGAAACATTTCTCGCAGGTTTCTGGCCTGCATGGGACTTCTTGGGGAGGCAGGGAAATATGGGAGACATGGGGTAATTACAGGACCAAAACTCAGTTACCTAGAGTGGGTTCAAAGAGGTTAGAGGATAAAGTCTGTGTGAGCCTCTCCTGAGAGCTTAAGACGTTTTCTGTGTAGAGAGGGAACAGAACATGGGACAGGCGGAATGTTGAGAAGGGTCTCTGAAAAAGGCTGGGAGGCCAGGCTCAGGCCCTGAGTGCCGGCTCTTGTGGGGAGGTTCAGAAACGAAAGGGCTTCCCCATTAGGGAGGCTGGAGTACATCTGCCAGCTCCGCTCAGCTGGGCAAGGGCATCTCCGGTGGAGGCACTGCGCCTGCAGAGGGAAGATGCAAGGATTGAGAATCCCCATCAGATGGTTGGAATTGTCCAGCCTGAGACCTGAAGGCTTGTCCCGTGGCTTCTCTTCCCCTCCCCACCGTTTTCAGATTATAGCTCCTGCCGGTCCTCAAGGTGAGTTTATCCAGGTTTCCCCTTGTTTTTACCTATTCATTCATTGAGGGGACTCTTGTAGAAGCCTGTTGAGAGCGGCTTCAACCTAAGGCGATCAACACTTAGGGTGATCAAAAAGCTGCTGTCTCCCCTTGACTCCCTCATTTCATCATCTAAAGGGTCATAGAACAGTAATGAGTGTGATTAGATGTGCGAAAGTCAGCCTTGCCTTTTTCACCAGCTATATTGAGATCTCATTGACATATAAAAGTTGTGCATGTTTATGATACAGCTGGCCCTCCTGATCCAAGGGTTCTATATCCATGAATTCAAACCACCAACCACAGTGGAGGGAAAATATTTGGGTAGAAAATTGGTTGCTTGTGTCCTGAGCATGTTCAGACTTTGTTCCTTGCCATGAATCCCTAAGCAATACTATGTAACAGCCATTTCCTTAGCACTTGCTTTGTGTTAGATACTTAAAATGATTTAGAGGCTAGAAGAGGAAGTATGCAGGTTATATGCAAATACTACCACAGTTTTCTGTAAGGGACTTGAACATCCATAGATCTGGGTATCCCCAGGGGTCCTAGAACCAATCCAGCCCAACTGTCCAATGCCAGGGGACAGCAGTGTCCACGTTGGCCTTCGATGTAAGTATACCTGTGTAATGATCACCCTACTCCTTCTAATTAGCCTGTCCGTCACCTGTATATAGTTACTGTGGAGGGTTAAGAAGGTGGAAGGTTTATCCTCTTAGCACATTTCAGGTACACCATACAGTGGTTTTAAATGGCAGTCTTGCCTCTTTTTTTTTTTAAGAATTACATTTTTATTTAACTTTATTTATTTATTTCTATTTGACGAGAAAGAGACAGTGTGTGTGGGCGGGGAGCGGGGGTCGGGGGGGAGTGAGAAAGCAAGCCACCAGGTCTGGGACTCGAACCACGGTCGGGCCTGTGGAAATCCAGTGCCCTTAACCACGGCGCCACCTGCCAGCCCCAATACGGTGTTTGGAACTACGTTAGAGGTGAGCCTTGTGTTCTGTACTAGACCCACACTCTGACCCACGCATCTCATGGTGCCTTCCTCAGTGCTGCCTTGAAGGTCAAGCACCGTGCCTTTCAAGGAGAGGCCAGTGGTGTATGTGTTGGGCACACGCTCTGGCCAGTGAGCGGTCACCCTGCAGCTCTTTCTGTGAAGTTTCCCAGGGGTCTCCCCGGAATTGGGCCCCAGGCGTCCTCATCGATCGCCCACTCAGTTATTAGGGCGTCTTTGACTCTTCTTTCTCCCTGGTCTTGTCATTTTCCTTATCCATGGTGCATTTTAGTTACCTCCCACATAAACCTCATCTCCCCCAGTCCTTGTTGTCTGTGGGGAGGTCATCTTTTGGGGGAACCCAAAACAAGATAAATGGCAAGCAGAGGGCCTGCTGTATGTACATCCTCCCCATCTCCTGATGAGGATGCCCCAGAAAAATGGGTGCACAAAAGTGCCATTAGGGAGTGCAGACCTGCTTCCATCTGCAGCAGTGGATCAGCGTGTGCTGCCTCCTGCATATTCTCCAGAGAGGGGAGCAATGGACCCCTCTGGAAGGGATCACAGGAGACTTCAGAAAGGAGCACTGGGCCCCGCCGTGCTGCACGTGCTAATAGACACTGCTTACTTGGCAGGCCAAGGCCCTAGTTCAATTCCCGGCCCACCCTAAAAAGCTGATATGGTGGTAGATACCTATAGTCCGAGCTACTTGGCTACCCCAGAGGCTGGGGCAGGAGAATCATGATGAAGTGAGGCTCTGTTTTAAAAGATTAAAAAAAAAAAAAATGAAACAGTGATGTATGAGAACCTGGTCCTGCAGGCAATTGGATTTTATGTGAAGCAGGGGAGGGAGGTACAATTAAAGGTGGGAACACACTCCTGACTGATCATGCAGCCAAATAAATAAAGAAACAAAAACTAAATTGAAAAAAAAATGAAAATTGACAGTGTGTTCAGGGACTGGCATGTGGTCGTCTCCGTCAGACTGTGCGAACACAGTGCTCTCTGCAGGATTTCGAGCAGGGAGCAGGACTCATGGCTCCCGCCAGCTGCTCAGCAACTGAGTGAATGGCACGTGCTAAGTGTCAGAGAGAGAGGGAGGGAGCCCAGTCCAAGTGGCCAGGGCCCACTTGGACCACCGGTTCACAGACTGGTTTTCATCTCATTTTCAGATTTGAGAACAGAGGAGGTATGGTTGGTATTCCAGTCCAGCTGCAAATGTGGGTCAGGGGGAGTGAGTGGGAGAGAGGGAGTTGTGAAGCTCACGAGGCCCATAGCCCCACGCCAGGGCAGGAAGAGAGGAAAAGGAAAGGCACTAAAAAGGGGACAGTTTAGAGCAGGGACCTCAAAACTCTCTCTGCGGTGGACCCACTGGGTAATCCAGGGACTGCAGACCCTGCTCTGATACATACTTCTCAGCAAAGTACATAGCGTTACAAGGGGAAACTGGTCACACTGAAATGAAGTTGTTAAACTAATAAGAAATCATTGCGTGATAGTAATCCATGTGCCTTCCGCTAACACTTCACAAGTTGTGGTCTAAAAACCACCGCAATATTGAGATGATGAGTGAGAGCTCCCCAAGTATAATAATGTGAAGGGTCTTTAAAAAGTCCATGAAAATGTGCATTATGAAAAAACTATGCCTTCATTCCACAGTGTTTTGCACCACAATAAACCCATATTTTAATTACATGTTCCGTGAACTTTTTGAAGTCTCCTTGTAGAATAGATTATGAACATTTCTACCAGGGACCAAGCCTCAATCCTGCTAACACTACAGTGGCTTGTTGCCTACATGGTTTTTTCTTTTTCTTTTTCTTTTTTCACCCCCCTGCCAGAGTGAGACAGAGACAGAGTAAGTGAGAAAACATTTTCTATGGAGGATGGTCAACCACAATCTCTTCTCCATTTCTTCCTCCTTTCAAGATCTGGGCACACATGTACATGCCCCTGGCATGTTTTTCAGGCTACCCAGTCTGGGGCTCAAACTGCTTATCAGCCATTTGGGAGCCATCCACCTTAACCACCACACCACTGGCTGGATCTACATTCACCTTTTTTCTTTCTTTTTTTTTGTTTTTGTTTGTTTGTTTGTTTGTTTGTTTATGATAAAGCACATACATATTCAAGAGAGAGGAAGGGAGAGAGAGCGCAAGAGATCAGTCACCCTCTCCAGGGCCCCGTCATGTTGCAATCCTCTTCCTCCAGTCCTCCAGCCTGTTGGACCTTGGAGACTTATGAACGTGCCCGGTGTGTTTCAGGCTGCCCAGGCTGGGGATTCAATCCGTGGTCACCATGTGAGATCAGCTCTTCTTGAGCAGGGCAGTGCTG
Organism: Tupaia tana; assembly: GCA_026018925.1. Classification (NCBI taxonomy): domain Eukaryota; kingdom Metazoa; phylum Chordata; class Mammalia; order Scandentia; family Tupaiidae; genus Tupaia; species Tupaia tana. Next base: position 53,460,070 of record JAKSZU010000015.1, read on the forward strand.
CTGTACCATGAAGGCAGCCCACTGCCTGTGTTCTTATCTGAAGGAAGCACCAAATTCTGGGTAGAGTTTCAGGCACTTAAGCTCTAAAACCAGGACTGGCGATGCTGTCCTTGACCTACAACTCTGTAATGCTGTTGTCTATACTGAGCTGATTTTCTTTCTCTGTTCTTTAGCCCTGCATGAATTCCCCAATGACATCTTCACCAACGAGGATAGAAGACAAGGAGCGGTAGTCCTCCACGTGCTCTGTGTAAGTACCCCTCTCGTGGCTCTGCCTGGAGGGTCCGGAGGGCAGGCCTGGCTGCTGTTTGGTGGACAACTGAGGTACCCACTGAGGAGTCTCCTCTCCCTCCCGTGGGGGTTCTCTGAGACCTAGAGGGGACATGGACTATCGTTTAAAGGGCACAGGTTCTTTGGCTGGAAGGCATCCATATGTATTTTTCCCGTGCTATTAGTGGTCAGTGTGGACTCGGGTCACACAGGCTTGCTCGCCCTCCTCTAGACTTACTCTGTTCGAACTGTTCCCTCCTCGGGAGCCCTTTCCTAGCCAGCCTCTCTAAAGTGCATGGTGTTTCCACCTGCTTTGCTTTATATTTCTCCACGCCATCTGCCACTACATAATTATTTATTATCTGTCATCCTTACTTACACATAAGCCCCATGAAGGTGGGGACTTTGTTTTGTCCCTGGCTTCATCCCTGGACCCGTTCTTGGCACATGGTGAGACAAAGTATTTGTTAAAGTAATGGGTTAAGTGCAGTGGTAACTGGCAGAGTCTGGATTGCAGTAGACATCGTTGAACACTCTTTCTCTTCCCTTTTGGCCTCTTATGTCTGCCGTGGTTCTAGCATTTCCTCCACAGACCCAGTGGGTCTAAGGTCTTTGATTCGCCTTGTCCCTATTTGGAGCATTAGGGGATGATGATGATGATGATGGTGTGTGTGTGTGTGTGTGTGTGTGTGAGAGAGAGAGAGAGAGAGAGAGAGAGAGGACATATCTGAGGGGTGACTGTAGAACTGGAAAGCTCCAGGCCAGATTCTAGACTGGTGCCGTCACTGTTTTCCCATCTCTATGACGTCCGCTTTCCTCCAGAATGCTTTAAATTCTATTTTGGTTATTTATTACTGTGAGACAAGTTCCTCAAATTTAGTTGCCCAGCCTGTCACTATTTTATTTTGTTCATGGGTTCTGAGTGTCAGTCCTTCAGCAAGGACACAATCAGAATTCTGTTCCATGGAATGTGAGGCCTCCGATGGGACACTCAGATGACCGGGTGTGGCGTGGGTGGCTGAAGCTGGAGCCACCCAGTTCTGAAAGGGCTTCTCTACTGCTTCACCAGGTGCTTGGGCTGGGCTGGTGAGGGACAGACTCGACTGGGACTGTCGGCCAGAGTACCCACAGTGACCCAAGTGTGTCAGCCTTGAGTTGTTGGACTTCCACATGGCAGCTCAGGGCTCAAAGAGGGACAACTACAGCACACAAGGAGGGAATTGCATGGGCTTTTGATACTTGCCCTTGGAAGTTCAGTCATGTCATTTCTTCCACACTCGGTTATAGTCAGAAGCCCATCATGATTTGGGCCAGGCAGCGGAGCAGCAGTGGCAAGGCTGGACTCCCATGGGAGAGGTCCTATGCTTGCATCCTGGGACCTTGCTGAGTGAGCGGGGAATGTGTTTGCAAGCCCATAACCTGGGAAGGCTGAGAGCAGGGGCGGATTGTGCCATGGGGGGTCCTTTAGGGATGTGTGTGTGTGTGTGCGTGTGCATGTGTGTGTCTTTCTCTCTGAAGAGATGAATGGGTGAATTTTTTAAAAGGGAGAGAGGACCAGCCTGTGGTGTGATGGTTAAGGTGACTGGATCCTATATGGCTGACAGCACAGTGTCCCAGACCTGGTGGCCTGAGGTATATACTGGCTGGCTGTGTGTGTGTGTGTGTGTGTGTGTGTGTGTGTGTGTGTGCTCAAAGTCCCAAAAGGAAGGAAAATGGAGGAGCTGGGATTGTGGCATGACAATTCTCCATGAAGGAGGAATCTGTACATGGACTATCATTTAAAGGACACAGGCTCTTAGGCTGGAAAGCATCTGTGTGTATTCTTCCCTTGCTATTATATGAAGGGAGATTTCCCACTATCTCCCCTCTCTCCCTGTCTTTCTCTAGCAAGTGCACACACTCTCTGGCAGAGAGAGAGAGAGAGAGAGAGAGAGAGAGAGAGAGAGAGAGAGACCCATCATGATTCAAGGGAGGGAACCAGACCTCACTTCTCAGTCCACACCGGAAAAGGTAGTAAGTACACCTTGGGTTCTGGAGTCAGATCAGACATGGGTTTAAAGCCCACTTCTGCCAGCCCTGCTGTGTGTGTGGCTTCTGACAAAGAAAGTTAAGTTCTCTGGACTCTCGTCCACCCTGAACTTTACTCTCTTCCAAGGTGAAAGCAATTAACTCTTTCTCCCTTTCCCCACAGAGCCCCTGTGAAGTAGGGGAAAAGCATGAAGAGTTTCTTTCCAGTGAAGACATCTAAAGATGCCAAACAAATAAGGAGAATCATTGCAGTCCTCTCAGGCCTCCCTACCCTTCAGGAGAGTCCTGGATACTGAGCAATTAGTACAGATGACACCTTCAGCACCAAGTTTGAGGAGACTCGGGCACTGAGTCAGATTCAGGATTACCACCCAGTGCCTCAGCATCTGAGCCATGAGATTGCCACTCTCAGCCCAAATGGTGCCAGCTTTTGTCCTCCCAAAGCAGTGTTGTCACCTGCAGCTAGCAGGGCTCTTTCTCCTCACCTCCACCCAACCTCTGCTTCCCTCTTGGATCACCATCACTAGCTGAAGGTGGAAGAAGGAAAGTTTCCCTTGCTCTTCATGAGCCACAGGTGTCCAGCAAGGTTTCTGCTATCCACATATGTATTTCCAGACAAAGTGGGCATAAATGGACAATATCTCCCTTAGATGTTTTTTTTCAATTTTTAAAAATTGTATGTGTACTCACTAGAGAGAAAGATAGAGAAAGGAAGAGGGAGAAAGCATCCCCTCAAAGGTATGTGGCCGTTGCTGCAATCTCTTCTCCATTTCTTCATCCTGGTAGGATTTGGGGCACATATAGATACATACCTGGCATGTTTTCAAGCCACTGCCACTGGAGCTGAGATTTAAATCCCAGTCAGCCATGTGGGTTTCATGCTCCCTTAACCACTAGGCCACTGGGCTGTCCCCTCCTCCCTTAGACACTTTTTAAAGCATATGTATAGACTGCGGCATCACACTTCATAGGCCTTGGTGTCCAATGCCATTGTTAGCGCCCCCTCCGTGGGCCCTGCACATTAACATCCACAGGGCAAGGAGTCCAGGGATGTGGCCAGTGCCCACCCATTCAAGAACGTGTTCTAAGCACATAAAACCCAGAATTTTCTGCCCAAATAGCCTTGAACCTACTGCCGGCAATTATACAGGTCTCCTCTCTAGGTCCACCTTCTGGAGGGAAGAGATACAGAAGGGGCGGACTCTACCTTGCTGCCTGGGCCATCCACATATGTGTGTGGACCTGCATGGAGGCGGGAGTGGGTCAGGAGCACCACCTCCACATGGTGGACAAGGTCAGAGTGGGCCTGCCACTGCTGTCTCCAGGGCCAATGACCTTCTTATATTATCCTACCCACCGGAATTTAAGCCCCACCAGGACATAAGCCTCACAAGAGAAGCCACTTTATAAGGTGTCAGCACATTGACCGACAAAAGTTGCACAGTCAACAATTTCTGCCGTTTGGTGCCAACAGTGAACAATTCATGTTATTCCCTTTACCTCCCTTGTCACCCAGCACTCTTAGGATGTCCAGGAGTTGTTAAATGAACATCATTGGATGTAAGAATTGCCACAAGGGTAAACACTTGGCACTTTAATGGCCAGCAGAAAGGAGATGAATGAATGAGTCAAAAATGCAAGAAACTAAATACAGACTTCCTGCACTTGGACATCTAGAAAGCATTTTCTGAGTCCCTGGAGTGTGATAGTGCTGGGCTGGGCCCTCACAGATGCCTGAGATACAACCTCTGTCTTGAGAAGAAAGCCATGTATGATCAGCACCTGCCATGCACCGAAAGCTAGCATGGTCTTTATTGCACGCTGAGGGGAACACAGAGAAGGCACCAGTGGGAGTCAGGATGGTTGACCCATTCTTCAAGACTGGATATGCATTTTCCAGAGGAATTCCAGGCAGGGATGGTCAAAGATAGACATGAGAATTCAGGGAGCCTGGAGAGAACAGGAACCAAGAATGATAGACCAGGCAGTGGCACAGTGATAATACAACTCTGAGCACATGAGAAAGGCCCTGGATTTGCATCCTGGGACCTCCCTTTGCACTCCCAGCACACTCATGCCTGTGGCCCAAGCTGACTGGGACTAGAGGTGAATCATGGCATGAGCGTCCTGTTGGAGATTCTCTCTCTGTCTGTCTGTCTGTCTGTCTCTCTCTCTCTCTCTCTCTCTCTCTCTCTCAATAAACAAATAAACAAATGAAGTTTTAAAAAAACTAAAAGAAACAAGGCTAAGCCATGGATGGGTGTTGGAGAGTAAGAGAGGATAGGGGGTAGAGAGGTCAGAGGCCCTCACATGGAAGCACCCCAAGGTGACGTAGCCTCGTTGGAAGTGGTGGAAAGTGGTGGGAAGTGGCAGGAAGTAAGCAGACTCCTGATCTCATCCCTCTGCCATTTCTTCTAGCTGAATAAGGTCAGGCTCGACCAGAGGTGATCCTGCGTAGTCTGTCCTCCTGTCTGTTGAGAAAGGCCCAGACAGACCATAAAACATGTCTTAGGGTCGTTTGGGGAAGATCCCAGAGTCCCAGAACCCAGGCTAGAGTGGGTCACCCAGAAGCAAGGTAAAATGATGGATTTAACACCATCCAGTTTCTCTAGGCCCTTAAACAGCAGGGTCCATTTCATCCAGGCAGGAGAGAGAGGACCTCTGCCAAAGGATCCCAACAGGGCTGTCTTCTCACACCATACTGCTCCCAAGAGAGGCCTGTTGGGCTATTCTTTTCATGGGGTTCAATGGCCATATCCATAGATTTCAACCAGAGAGCCCAGGCCTTTCAAATCCTGATCAAACAGTATTTACACCCAGACTGAATTTACCCCACTCTGTGAGTTGGCTTTTTACAAGAGACTTGTAGCCTCCAGCCTGAGTGGGTACTGAGGACAGGTCTCAGGACACATAGTTCTAAAGACCACCCCCCCACACACACACACACACACAAACTCTTAAATATTATTATTATTATTATATTTCCAGAGGGCTTGGGCACTTGCCAGAGAGAGAGAGAGAGAGAGAGAGAGAGAGAAAGCGCTCCCCAGCAGGACATGGTCCCACTGCAATTCCTTCTCCTCCATTTTCCTATCCCATTAGTCTGGATATGCACGCACGCACACACACACACAAACACACACACACACACTTCCCTGGTGTGTTTTTCAAGCCACCAGGGCTGGGATTCAAAGTGCCATCACCACATGGGACCCTGGTCAGCCACATGGGACACAACACCCTATGCAGAGCACTTAACACTGCGCTACAATCTTTTAAATCTTAAATGTCAAAGATTGCTTCTCTTTTTCTTTTCATTTATATAAATACATCCTCCTTTTGTGTATACTTTGTGGAACTCAAACAGCCATTTCAGGTTAAACTCTCTGAACACTATTGCTTTAATTTTCCTTTGTATCTTTCTGCTTTTGTGGATTTTAGAAAAACCTAAGCTCAGAAACTGTGTGTGTGTGTGTGTGCGCGCGCGCGCACACACACACACACACACACAATCTATTCTTTCCAACTCTTCTTGTATGGGCTTTAATAGTGGGAAAGACCATGATCTTTATGGACAGTGAATATCAAGAGGCAGGCTAGTCTTAAAACCTTTGTATCCAATCTATTATAGCATTCAGGGAAAAGCAGTATTTCCTGTCTGTGTGGAAATTTATACCCTTAGAAACTCATTGAACCTGTCCCAAATAGAGGACGAAGCCCATGAACCATTTTCTAGAAGTGTGGTTTCTTTGTGATTTTTAAATAGCTTGTGAAATTTTGCTAATGATCATGCATGGCATAGATAACTGAAGATTCTAAGACAAGCTACATGTTTTCTCTTTTCAGTAAAAGCAGCTTTCAATAATCAATATTTGAATTTCTTTCCCAAAATGGATGTGGGGAGCTGTCAATCCTTTGTATAGATCCAAACTCCACAGCAGGTATAAGTACCCCGTGTTACATTGTCAGCCTTTGAAAATATCCTTCTTAAACGTCCAGGCTCCTTTTCTTATTTTTAATGTGCTTCTCTTCCAGCAAGCAGATATTCCCACACGGTTGTGGGTAAGATGGTATAAGGTGTCGCACACCTGAAATTGATTCTCTGGCCTTACTAAGGAAAATTCTTGTCAGGTGAGTCCATTGGGGAGAAGGGCTGCAGATGAGTTCAGCAACCCAAACCCGTTAGTGGACGTGCCTGAGAAGAATTCTCAATGAGACTTTCTAATGTGCAACTTCACGTCTGAACACCAAGACGCTCCAAGAAATTCCACAGGAGACTCGGGTGTAGACGATCCTACAGAAGGGCTATTTCCTCCACTGGGCTGCTGGGCAGCTGCCATGTGGCCCCTGAAGGTTTCCTAGAGTGGCAAAAAAGACGTGTGGGGGGAACCAGAAGTTAGCATAATGGCTATGTTGCTGGCCTCCCACGTAGTCGACCGCGGTTCGTGTCCCGGACCCGGTGGCTTAAAACTCACGCCGGGCGCGTGTGCGTACATGCCCAAGATCCCGAGAGGAGAATGGTGAAGAAGAGATTGCGGCGTGACCATCCCCCCTTGGGGGGTGATTTCTCGCTTTCTGTCTCTATGTCTCTCTCTCTCTGTCTGGCGAGCGCACGCGCCCTATAGCAAAAACCTCTCCAAAAAATAAAAAAATTAAAAAAAAAAAAAAAGATGTGTGGGTCCTGACCATCTGTCACATCAGGCCCACCCTGTTCAATGGTGGGGGACCCTCTTCCCACACCTCCATCTTCACTCAGTCTGGGATCCAGGACCCAGTTTAGGGGCACACGTGTAATAAAAGAGGTGGCTGTCTGCAGGGGGTCAGACCTTGGAAGGCCCAGGTAGGAGTCTCCTCCCACAGATGGAAGCTCTCCAGGGATCACTACCAGGATCCCAGATGTCATGCCTTTAGCCACCCCCATGTGACAATGTCTGGGCTTGATCTCAAGGTTGGCGGTCTCCCCTGGCCCCTTCATCTCCTGTCTACACTTCGTTTTTCCTTCTCCAGCCCAGGAAATTTTTATCTGGTCTGGAAAGTGAGGAAACTTGCCTTAAGAGCTTATACCCAAATTCTCTCATTCCCAGATTGACTTTTAAACTTAAGAAGATGCTGGTTTCTGTCTTGTGAGGCCATTAGGACCTCCTTTCTCCTAGGGCTATGGTGGAGACAGGCTGGCATTGAAGGAAGCCTTTGCTGTGGAAGCAATGCATCGTTCCTGGGGTATGAGAGCGGTGAGAAGGCTGTTTCGATGCTGTCATCCCTCTCCTTTGTAGTTTTTGTAGGTTTCTTACATATTTGCTGGATTTTACAGTAGTCCCAGCCCAGTAGAGCACCTAGTTGGCCTGGACTTCTCTTCTTCTTGTCTCCCTCTCTCCCTACAGTCTATTTTCTTTCTAAAGATATGCATTTCGGGACCAGCAGTTAGTGTAATGGCTATGTCGCTGGACTCCCATGTAGTCGACCGTGGTTCGCGTCCCAAACAGGGTGGCTTAAAACTCACGCAGGGCACGTGTGCGTGCGTACCCAAGATCCCAAGAGGAGAACGGAGGAGAAGGGATTGCGGCATGGCCATCCCCCCTGGGGGGTGATTTCTCGCTTTCTGTCTCTCTGTCTCTCTCTGTCTGTCTGGCGAGCACCCTACAGCAAAAAAAAAAAAAAAAAAAAAAAAAAAAAAAAAAAAAAAAAAAAAAACCTTCTTAAAAAAAAAAAGTGAAGGCTCCTTGAAGGAGCTGAAAACTGAAAGCCAAGAACCTTCCAGGGAGTGCTCAAGTCCTAGGTGGGAAGGGCTCCCTCACCCCCAGCTGACTGGTCCCCTGTCAGTCCTGGGGGAGTAGGGAAGGGACCTCCTTTCTAGAAGTGGCCTTTCCAAACGGGTGTCATTCTCTGGGGCATGAGCTGCTTCTGGTTACTTCTGCTGTCTAATTCTAATATCTGGGGGAATGGTTGTCCGGATGTGCTCCCCTGGGCCCATATTACTTTGTTAAGACCAAAGGAGAGTCTAATTGATTTAGGGAGACGAAGGCCCAAGGTCCCAGCTCCCACCTTCCCCAGCTGGAAGAGAGGCAGATTTATGTATCAAAGCTCACATTCCACTTCAGCCCCAGGGATTATTTATTTTAAGTTTATTTTTTCTTTACTTATCTCTTCCATGAAAGAAAGGTAGAGAAGGACAAAGATAGGCACTCCCAGCAGAGTCTCCCCACCGCAATCCACTGCCAGTCTCAGCTGGCCTGTGTGCTCAGAGAGGTCCCAGGGTTTCAACCCAGGACTCTTTCCATGTGGCTCCAATTCATTACTGCTCGACCACTGTATGCCCTCCCCCCAGGGGTTTCTTCTGTCTTTCCAAGGCTACTCTTGATTCTTTAGTTCCAGGAGTCAGCTTTATGCATACAGACCATCACTATCTAACAACTTTCTGGATGGCTGAAACAGCATCTAATATGGTAGTCAGTACATGAAGCTATTGGGGCCAGCAGATGGCATAACAATTACATTGCTGGACTCCCACACAGTTGACCATAGTTTGAGTTGCAGACGTGGTGGCTTAAAACTCATGCTGGGTGCATGTACATGCCTGCCCCAAATCCCGAAAGCAGCAGTGTGGCCATCCTCCCAGGGGGTAATTTCTTGATTTCTGGTCTCTGTCTCTCTGACAGGTGCACCCACCCTATAGCAAAAATCTGTAACAAAAAAAAAAGAAAATGAAGCCATTGAGCATTCAAATGGGGGCAGTATGATTGAAAAATTATGTCTGTTTTATTTCATTTTAAGTAATATAATTGTAAATAGCTATGTGTGGCTAGGGGTTACCCTATGAGGCCTAGAGGTGAATTCTAATTCATCTTCCCTCCCTTTGCTTATGCTATCATCTTGAAATCAAGAAGCAGATATGGCCAGAGAAAAGGTTACCAGCAACGAAAATATGGCTCCTTTCCTCTCCTCTTAAGAGATGGCTTTGGTATAGCCGTTCATCAAGCAGGATGCCCTGCCGGGCCACTGGGCTGACTAGACCACAGACAGGATGTGCTGTTCTGGTGAGGAAGGACAGCCAGAGTAGGAGTCAGAAAATTCATATTGCCAGCAAGTTCATTTCTTTGGAAAAAGCCCTAGAACTTACTCTACCTCAGTTTCCACATCTATAAAGTGGGACCACACAGGAGATTCTCAATAATGTTACATTTCTTTGGTCTTCAGCTCTCCCTACCCCCACAGCCTACTAACAGCAGTTCATTTGTGCTTGCTTAGTCTGTCACAACACACCTCCCACCCTGGGACCAGAGCCAGATTCATTCAGACACAGCCGCCATCCTTGTGAGCATTAGAACGGGGTGTCACGTCACAGGAGGCCTCTGTGCACCTGCAGTCCGCCAACCCAAGGCTTGGGGAGAGGGTGTTATCATAGGGGTTTTAATTTTTTTTTATTTACCATAAGTGTATGTATTTATGGAGTACAATGTGAGACTTCAATAAATACATGTATACATTGTACAATGAGCAAATTAGGTTAATTACCTATCATCACCCATACTTATTTCTTTGAGGTGATAACATTTAGAGTTCTTTCAGCAATTATGAAATCATTATTGACTATAAAGTAAGAGAGGAAGAAGTAAAATTGTCTGCTGTTGATATAATCTTATATAGGAAATCCTAAAGATTCCACCAAAAAATGTTCGAACTGATAAACAAATTCCATAAAGTTGCAGGTTACAAAATCAACAAACAAAGGTTGGTAGCATTTTCATACACTAACAGGAAACTATCTGAAAAAGAAAGTAATCCCATTTACAATATCATCCATAAAATAAAATACATAGGACTAAATTTTAACAAAGGGGATTTTATCACTTTAGGGGACCTACATGATCTGATCAGAAAGGTCTCAGCAGCAATTCAGTCACTGGGCAGTGTTTAGTTAAGGGATTTCACCCTGGAAGAGAAAAATGATTAGGATAGCTTGTGGAATTTGCTGTTTACTCTTGGAAAAGTGCTGAGCATGTCCTTAATTTGTCAGTGTCAACACAAAGCTAAAACTGGTGTCCAAGAGGATTAGCACAGAGAGAATAAATTATGTTTAGATAAATCTCAAGTTGTTTTCTCTCCTCCTTGCTCATGAGACTTAATCAAACGGCCCAGGTCTAACCAGGAGGCCCCCTGGGCTCCACGCAGCATTGCTGATGGGTGGATACCTCTGGACCCCTTGAGCTGGATATAAAACGTGATGGTGTAGAGCATGCACTTGGGTGAAATCCACCTGAGACTAGGCCTGGCTTTTCATTCTTTTTTTCTTTTTTCTTTAGAGAGAGATTTTTCCTTTAGAGTGCATACACTCACCAGAGAGACAGAAAGTAAGAAATCGCTCCCCAGGGGGTGGCTGTGCCACAGTTCCTTCTTCTCCATTCTCCTCTTGGGATTTTGGGTACTCACGCCCAGCATGAGTTTTAGGCTGCTAAGTCCAGGACTTTAACTGCAGTCGACTATGTAGGAGTCCAGTGATGTAATCAATATGCCATCCACTGGTCCCCAAGCCCTGACTTTTCTACTTACTCACTTATAGTCATGGACAAATTGCTTTGCCCAGCCAAGTCTCAGTTTCTTCATCTGTCCCTAGAGAGAAATATAGCAGCCATTCCATCAGGCTACTTTTCAGATACATAAAAGCAGGTGTGTGAAGCTCTTGACAGAGTGACTGGCATTGAAAGGATTATGCCACTACATGCCCTTGCTACTTACTACTAGGGGCTTCAAAAAGATCATGAAGAGGCAGCAGGTGACATGGTGGTTAAGGTGCTAGACTCTCACATGGTTGACTATGGTTCGAGTCCCAGACCTAGCAGCTTGAAAATCACACTGCACGCACGTGCGTGTGTGCCCAAAATCCAAAAGGAGAATGGAGAAGAAGGGATTGCAGCATGGCCATCCTTCCTGGGGCCAGAGGTGGTTCTCACTCTCTCTCTCTCTCTCTCTCTCTCTCTCTCTCTCTCTGTCTCTGGCAAGCTCATGCACCCAATGGCAAAAAACTAAAAAGAAAAAAAAAGAAAGGAAGGAAAGAAGGAAGGAAGGAAGGAAGGAAGGAAGGAAGGAAGGAAGGAAGGAAGGAAGGAGAAAGAGAGAGAGAAGGAAGGAAGAAAAGAATTAGGAAGGAAAGAGAAAGAAAAGGAAAGAAAGAGAGAAAGAAAACAAAAAAGATCATGGAAAATGATAATGCATGGATTTCAAAATAGTTTTGCACCAAAATAAACTTGTACTTTGATCTCATTTATTCATAAACCTTTTGAAGTTCCCTTGTACTGGTGTGTGCCTCTGTAACTCTGGGCTTTGTGTGATCCCCAAATCCCATCCTACCAGAATGCAGGGCAGCCCCAAAGTGCCAGGACGTCACCAGCCCCAGAAGCAGCTCTCAGAAGGAGAGGCTGGGAGGTGGGGAACTATCTAAGCCCCGTTGTACCTCTGCTGGGTCACTGAAATGCATGTCTCTGTCTTCCAGGGCTCCCCCGGGAGTAAGCTCAAGTTGCCCATCCCAGTAATTTGTTGACAACACATGTTTATTAGCTGCTCCCTCTTCACTGGCTCTTTGCACTGCCCTTGTATTAGAAGTTCCTGGAATCTTGTATCAAATTCTGCTTCCGAGGCACAGGCTCAAGAGATATCATCTACCATTATTATGCAAATTAGAGGTCCTGCTCTATAATCCATGAGACTCTAGGAGACGCAGAATTCTTTTTTACATATAGTTTTTATTGAAACAAAATTCATATAATATTAAATTGACCACTTGAACCATTGTAAGTTGCAAACCATTATAAGTACAGTAAAGTGACTTTTAGTACACTCAAAATGTTTTACAACCATCACCACTTTGTAACCCTAGAACATTTTCAGCACTCCAGAAGGAAACCCTGTAATCTGTTAACCAATACCTCCTGTCCCTCCTCTCCCCTAGGCTTCCCTGCCTCCAGTACTCTTTCCATCTGTGAGGTCCGTTTTTTAGCTTCTACTTATGAGTAAGAACTACGATATTTCTCTTTTTTTTCTTTTTAATGTCAGAAGATTCATCTATGTGTCAGAGAGAAAGAGAAAGGGAAAAAAGTGTCATCTAATGGGACCTGGTCCATTCCTCCATTCCTCTTTCCTGTTGGACCCTGGGCACATACACCAAGCATGTTTTCAAGCCTCTGCATCAGCCACGTGGGATCTTGTTTCCTCCATACAGTGCATATACACTGAACTAAAGGGCTGGCCTAATATTTCTTCTGTGCCTGACTTATCTCATTTAACATAATTTTCTCTGGATTTGTTCATCTTGTCTCAAATGACAGGATTTTATTCTTTTTAATGGCTGAATAGTATTCCATTGTGTGTATGCCACATTTTCTTTCCCATCCATCTATTGGTATACATTTAGGTTGATTCCAGGTCTTGGCTATTGTGAATGGACCTATGATAAATGTGGAAGTGCAGGAATCTCTTGGACACACTGGTTTCCTTTCTTTGGAACACCAAGTAATGGAATTGCTCGATCATTATGTAGTTCTATGTTCAGCTTTTTGAGGACTGTCCATAGTGTTTTTCATAATAGTTGTCCTAGTTTGCATTCCCATAAAGTGTATAAGATTTTCCCTTTCTCTGGGAGGTGCAGAATTCTGAGACTCCAGTCCATCCAGACAGCCACAAAAAAAAAAAAAAAAAAAAAAAAAAAAAAAAAAAAAAAAAAAAAAAAAAAAAAAACGGCCTGGCACGACTTTATCTGCTATCTCATTGGTTCATACCCTGAGCGCAGGGCAAGATACAGAAGTTTGGGGAATGAACTTTGGCATAGACAGTTTCAAACTAGATTTTATGTGGAGCCCTAAATGGTAGTGGGAGAGAGATAATTTTGTGTTTCAACTCATCCCTCTTCTTCAGTAGAGAGAGCACGCACATTGCTTAAATACCAAATGTTTATGTGCGGAAACCAGATGCCCACAGCTTGCTGTAAGCTCTCTCTATCTTATTTGCCTAACTTATTACTGAGTTCACCCATTCCCCCTCCGTGTATTTTATCCTTATTTATTTATTTCTATATATTAAATAAACTTTATTTATCTGTCTCTTTGAGATGACATTGTCAACAGTCACAGAGTTGCATACAATAGTTACATGTTGGCAGTTGTTAGTTTACAGGAATGTTTTTTTCCTTTGGGAAAATAGAAGTACAAAAAGTAAGGTGTGGTGCTGCGATTTGGATTTATTATGTGCTATCACTTAAAGAACTCATTTGTAGCAAACAAATCAATCTGAGTGAAATAGTCGATCAAATGCTCTCACATGTTAGAAATGCTTGGTGTGTTTTCAGTATTTGTGCTCAATGGCTTTCGCTGTTTGCCCGTGGTTTCCTGCTGATGCTATTCCCTGGAGAACCTCAGTACTGGTCTTGCTGTTTATTGTGTCTTGAGACTTCAGAATAAATGCTATCCAAGAGGGATGTTGTTTTTCACTCTATCGCTCCTTCTTCCCTCCTCATCCATGTTCCCTGGCATAATATAGAGACTCCGGATGGGAGTTTCACATTTAACAAAAAACCCAACCTTAAAGCAAAGAAGCTTTAAGAAGGAGACAATTCTGCACCCCAGGAACACAGGGATGCAGCATGTTCCAGATACGCAATGTCTTGAAGAGTCATTTCCACCCAGGATTTGTAGCAGAAGAGCTCCTGTAGCATGACATGTGTTATTCTTGTCCATTCAGTTACTGATAACAGAAAATATCTGAGTCTAGCTAATTCAAGGGAATACGGATGGGGCCAGCAGGTATTGTGGGGATAAGGGGCTGGACTCCCACATGGCTGACTGTGGTTTGAGCCAGGGACCCAGCAGCTTGAAACTCACACTTGGCATGCACATTTGTGTGCCCAAACTCATGAGAGGAAAATAAAGGCGATTGTGGTGTGTTCATCCCCCCGGGGGGTGGGGGGGGGGATTTCTTACTTCCCTCTCTCTCTGTCTCTCTCCAGCAAGCATACCCACCCTATGACAAAAACCTAAAAATAACAAATAAATAGATAACAAAAAGAAAATACAGATGAATTCAGCTCATGATTTGAAGGTTCAATGCCCAGAAGTCACCTTTGGTGAGGATCCTTCTGTGGGCTGGGTCCCGAGGCCATGCAGGGTGTCACATCCTGAGAGAACAGGAGCTCACAGGTCTCTGTGTGTGTGTGTGTCTCATTTCCTCTCCTTAAAAACCCACCAGAAGTCAATCATGGGGCCCCCTGCCCTGATGACCTTAATCCTAATCTCCCCAAAGCCCTACTTTTCAATATCCTACTGTTATTAAATTTTCACCTTCTAAATCCCTCCACAGCCAAATCTCAGTATTTGAATTGGGGGGCACATACAAACCACACCATATGTTTTGCACTGGTCCCCTGAAAGTCATCCTAGAGACAGGAGTAAGGGGCGGGTATTTCATTCCAAGAATGATCCAGGAAGCACCTGAGGACAAGGCAGAGAAGGAAGGCAGGCAGTAAAGGGTGGGAAGTACAGGTAGGGTCAGCCCTGTGGGCAGGGCAGCTGGGGCATAATCCCACCAGGAAACTGGCATAGTGAAGAACATGCACTATAAAGAGAGATTAGCCCCGCCAGCTGCAGTATGAGGGCACTAGGGTGTTGATCCACCAACTCCTGTCAGTCATTGGCTGAGGGGTGTTTGGGGGTTCCTAACCATAGCATCTCCAGCGGCCCCACATGCATGGGAGTCAAGCAGGCTCGAAGCCCTAGACAAATGGACAGACATGGGATTAGTGGCATGCTCAGGAACTTGAGTGCCCGGGGCCTAGGACAGACACCGACAGTGCCTCTGCAGCATGTATCAGATCCCACCCCGAAGGGGCACACTTGAGTTCAGCCTGCAGATCCCAGCTGGCGGCCTTCCCCTGGGCCTTCTCCAGCAACACGTTCCACAGACATGGCGTGCTTGGTGAGATTCAGATGCTACACGCAGATCCTCTGGGAGCCTTCGGAGGCAGAGTGTCCTGCTACATTATTCTGCAGCCTTCCACCGTTTGTTTGAGCCAAGTGGAGGTAGGGGAGCAGAAAAGACATCAGTCCTCTCACTGGGGGGGAGTCTGTGGCACCCAGATCTGACACCCCACGTGGAAGGACTGCGGACAAGCTCCTCAGGAATGCCTTGTCATCTCCCGGCCCTCCCCCCAGACAGCGTTTTTGGTTTGGTCCAGCTCATGTTTCCTTCATTAGCCCTGAGCAGGAACAGCAAGGGTCTTGTTCTCTTCCCAAAACACCTGTGTTCTGGCAGTCTGGGTCTTACTTGACTTGATGAGTTCCATGGATTCTCCCACTGCTTTGCAGGATTCACGTAAAGGCTGGGTGCAAGCCCTGAGGCCACCGTGAGGCTGGGTGGTGCGGAGGTGGTGAGCGGCTCCAGTGATGCTGGATCCCGGTTGACCTATATACACTGAGCACTCACACCCAGGGTCCTGATTGCTGGGATGGCTAGAAGGGATCTGTGTGAGACCAGTTGGGGGTGCTTCTCTCTCTTGCCCTCGCTCTTGCTCTGTCTCTGATTCTCATTTGAAAAATAACTTTTGGGCCAGCAGATGGTTAAGAATGCTGCACTTCCACATGGCCAACTGTGGTTCAAGTCCCAGACCCTTTCTCTCTCTCTCCCTCTCTCCCTCTCTCCCTCTCTCCCTTTCTCCCTCTCTCCGTCTCCCTCTCCCTCTCTGGTAAAATTAAAACATAAATAACATTAAATAAAATAATTATTTTTAAAAAATAACTTCTAAGAATGTAAGCTTGACTAGGCCATGTACTGCCTTTGTAGCTTTTAATGCTGGGCCTCAGTTTCCCCATCTGGGTATAGGAATGAGGCTGGCACCTACCTTGTAGGGGCAAATAAGATAAAGTCCAGTGCAAGCATGCAATAGGCATGTAGAAATAACTTATGTTCTGGGGTCACCAGAAAAGTTAGGTATTTTTTCAATGTTTTTCTATGCAAAAATGCATCTTGACTTTCAGACAACCCAGTTGCTTTTATCCTGGACCACCTATGGTCACCATTTGTCCAGACAGAGACCATCTATTGGGTTGTCAGAAAAGTCATAATACGTTTTTGTTTGTTTGTTTTGAGAGGTTTTTGCTATAGGGCGCGTGCACTTGCCAGAGAGACAGAAAGTGGAAATCGCCCCACCCTGGGGGGATGACCATGCCACAATCCTGTCTCTGCCATTCTCCTCTCAGAATCTTGGGCACGCACGTACACGTGCCTAGCATGAGTTTAAGCCACCGGATCTGGGACTCGAACCATGGTTGACTACATGGGAGTTCAATGATGTAGCCATTATGCCAACAGCTGGTCCCCATGAAGCATTTTTACATAGAAAAGTAGGTCATGACTTTTCTGACAATCCAATAAATGATCTTCCTGGGTTCATTCTCTTCCCTTTCAATCAACACATAGGTCTGCCAGCATCAGATAAACCTCCTCAAAGCCAAGTCCAGGTCACCCTTTGCTTGGAACTCTCCCCACAAATATCTCCTTCTATTAGAGGGTCAATGTGGCATGGTGGGAAGAGCATAGGTTTTTAAAGTCAACTGCCAAGATTCAAATCCCAGTATCATCACTTTAGGTACATTAATTTCTAAATTAAAGGTGCAAGTTACTTTTCTCTTCCGTGCCTTGGTTTTTCTATAAATGAGGATATGATGGTATCTACCTCACAGGACTCTGTGTGTGAGAATGAAATATATCAGTCCAGGTCAATGCTTGGAGCCAAGCCAGGCATTTAATAAAGGCTCAGTAATTATTAGATGTTGTCATTATTATTTCAGAGTGTCCCCACAGTCCATGTGTCTTTTCCTTCCCCCTTTTGTGTACCCAGTACCAGTATATAGCACAAACCAATTCTTCACCACGCACTAAGAAATTCCAGGTCAGATGCCACCTCCTCCTTGAAGATTTTTCTTATCTCCATAAGCAAAACTGGAACATTGAACTGGCATGCCTCTCCCCCTATTCTAAATCCCTGCTTTCCTTCATTGCATTCCTGTAACATGTATCACCTTACTCTGCCTCTTCTCAGACCTGGGACCATGCCTCAGTCATCTTCATGACCCCATAATGCCCAGCATGGTGTCTTGTGTTGTTGAATTGCTAATTGAATGAATAATTTCTGAGGGAATGAATGAATGGCGTGTGCTTACTATCTCGGCTACTTAGTGTGGAATCTATCCACTAAGCTTATAAGTTATTCACCAATATTTTCCTAAGAATCTGGGTGTTCCATCAAGTATGAGCATACGAGATGGACTTTTGAGGCTGGATTTTTTTTTAAACATGCACTGAGTTAAATAATCAATATACCCCAGCTTACAAGACAGGAGACACATTGAAGCAAGAACACACAGGTCACCTATACCAATGACATGCCTGTCTCTCACCATGATGTCAGTGCTGCCTACATCGACTGGCATTGCAAAGAGCCAGTGACAGGAGAGCCTTTCCTGCTCAGATGTGTCTATTTCATAATTTAGCAGTTACTCAGAATCCTTTCTGAACATTCTCACAAAGATACAGGATCTAAGCATCTCTGTTAATGATGACCATGATGTTCTCCATCTTCTGTTGAGTTAAATTCTTTCCCTGAAGGATTAGCCTCTACCTTCTGAGATGTATTATTTCAGCAAACAGAAACTCAGTGTCCCAAATATTAAAGGTGCTCAAAGATGTCACTGAGTAAGGATTGGAGGGGGTTAAAACCTGGGAATGACACTTGGTTTCCTAAAAGCCCATTCAGCCCAGTAGGCAATGCTATCAGTAGTTCTATTTGTCCCCACACTCTAGGACTGCACACAGAAAAGGTCCCAGGAGTCTGAGCTCTTTTTTTTTCTTTTGGAGAGGTTTTTGCTGTAGGGCATGTGTGCTCACCAGAAAGATAGAGAGAGATATATAGGAAGCAAGAAATCACCCCCCATGGGGGATGGCCACACTGCAATCCCTTCTCCTCCATTCTCCTTTCAGGATCTTGGGCACACATGCACATGCACCCAGCATGAGTTTAAGCCACTGGGTCGGGGACTCGAACCACGGTTGACTACACGGGAGACCAGCGACATAGCCATTATGCCAACTGCTGGTCCCAGGAGTCTGAGCTCTTGAAGACCCTTCAATTTGCCTAAGATCTCAGGAAATTCTTGCTCTCTTCAAAGGTTTCTAAAGATGTTCCCTGATGGTTTCTACTTCTGGTATTCTCTTGTTCTCATACTTTAAGAAAACTCAAGACACTCAAAGATAACTTGCTCTTTCAACTTGTACAGTGTCTGTCACTGAGGAATTCTGAACCAGATCCCAAGGAGTTAGTTGAAAAGACACTTGGAATAACTATCAACCATCAACTCACCTACACCCCATCAGCCAGGGGCCCAAAATGGAGCCCATTTGCCCATCTTCCCCTCAGGATGTGTGCCTTTTGCTGATGGCACTTGCTTTGAGAGATGTATTCCTAAGATTATTTCCCAAGAGTCCTAGACCTGTTTGCAAATAGATTTCTTGATGACCTGCCCCTTTCTACCTAGAGATAACCAAAAATCTATGCAAATTGGGTCCACATGTAGTCCTCATGATTGGGTCTTCGAATTAGATGCTTTGCATTGACCCTCAGGATGCATCCTGAGAATACTAACTCCCTGCTGCTTCCCCATGAATAGATTCTGAAGGTAATCATGAAATCTGTCTTGTCAGCTATTTCATTAGCACTCTGATTGCTGCTGTTTTATGAACAAAGGCAGAAGCCTGAGAATTTAATTCTTCCTTCTTGAACTGGCTAGAACTATCTTTTCCTCTGTGCTGTGGACCACAGGGATTATGGCAGAGGTGTGTTTTTGGCAGTTAGCATCATGCTTCTCAGCATCTGACACTGTGACAGAACCAGCAGTTTGGACTGATGCTGGGCTGCTCATCTTCTCCTGGACACACGCCCAAATGCATTTCACTTCATAACTTTGGTTCCAGCAGTTTGAGGCAAAACCCATTTCCTTCCTTTGTAGAGGACAGGTCCTGGAGGGTAATTGGATGTGCAAGTTCCTATCAGATTGCACATAAATATGCATATGTGTGCATAAATGTATGGGGGTGGTCTTCAAAAAGTTCATAGAAATGTATCTTACGAAAAACTAGGCATAGATTTCAATTTTTCTTTGCACCAAAATAGACTCAGACTTTATTCTAGTCTTCCACAAACCTTTTTAAAGTACCCCTCACACACATATGTGTGTTTTTGATACCGTAACTTTTTCTTAAAACACCATGGGCAGTAATTTTTAACACAGCATAATTACTTAAAGTATGATTTTGAATATGTGAATGTATGTATGTGTGTGTTTGAGGGGTGTGTGTTTGTGTGTTTATGTGTGTATCTTCCTTGGCAAACCAGACAACACATCCTGGGGTTACATAAAGTGAGAATGTAGTTTTAAATGGATCTATAAGATCATAAAAGATGAAAGTCTTTCATTTTCCCTGCAAACCTGTTTATTCCTTAGCTTTGCCATCCCAGTAATTATCACTTTGTATTAGGTTGCAAAGGCTGGAATCCAACAAATGAACCTTGATTTCTTTTTTATTGTTGTTTTTGTTTTTGCTATAGGGCATGTGCATTTGCCAGAGAGACAGAGAAAGACAGAGAGACAGAACGTGAGAAATCACCCCCCGGGGGGGGGGGGGATGGCCACGCTGCAGTCCCTTCTCCTCCATTCTCCTCTTGGGATCCTGGGCACACACACACACACAACTGGCATGAGTTTCAAGCCACTGGGTTCGGGACTCGAAACTCAGTCGGCCATGTGGGAATACAGTGTCATAACCATTATGCTATCTGCTGGTCCTGAACCTTGATTTCTGTCTCTCCAGCACCTGCCTCAGCCATGCATCAGCAAGTTCTGTGCCTCATCCCCTCATGTCCTTCTCTCCATCTCCACTGGCATGGCTATGGTTCAGACTGTGGCCACCTCTTGCTTGGACCACTGCTAGAGCTTGTAGTGGGTCTCCTCCTCATATCCATATTCCACGTAGTAGTCCAAGTGTTGCTTTAAGGCATACAGGAGAGGGACCAGCAAACGTGTAATAGTTATGTCACTGGACTCCCACGTAGTCGACTGTGATTTGAGTCCTGGACCTGGCAGCTTAAAATTCATGTCTGGCGCATGCTGTGCATGCCCAAGATCCCAAGAGGAGAATGGGGAGAAGGGATTGCAGTGTGGGCATCCCCCGCCTGGGGGGTGGTGTCTCACTTTCTTTCTGTCTCTCCAGTGAACGCATGCGCCTTATAGCAAAAATCTCTCTCTCTCTCTCTCTCTCTCTCTCTCTCTCTCTCTCTCTCTCTCTTTGGAGAAGTTTTTGCTATAGGGCAGCAGAAAGACAGAAAGAGACAGAGAGACAGAAGGTGAGAAATCATACCCCGCCCTGAGGGGATGGCCACGCTGCAATCCCTTCTCCTCCATTCTCCTCTCAGGATCTTGAGCACGCACACATGCACACCTGGCGTGAGTTTAGGCCACCAGGTCCAGGACTCGAACTGCAGTCGACTACATGGGAGTCCAGGGACATAGCCATTACGCCAACTGCTGGTCCTACAAACATCTCTCTTTATAAAAATAAAAAAAAAAAATACAGAAGAACCAGGACTGTATGATCTGGCCCTGCTCACAGCTCCATGATCATCTCCCCTCTTCTCAACCGCAGAACACTTCATCCCAGACTCTCCTCTTGTTCCTCAAACATCCCAAGCTTGACCCACCTTGGGTACCTGGGTACGCACGCACTCCTTCTCTGATTTGGCTTTGACCATATGCTCTGCTGTCTGGCCTACCTTGAGTACCTGGGTACGCACTCCTTCTCTTATTCGGCTTTGACCATGTGCTCTACTGTCTGGTGCAGCTTGTTATACATGCCCCAGATCTCGCTTGCGTGTGAACATTCACTGACAATCTGCTGCCTGAAAGTTTGACTTCCCTGTTTGCTCGGCTAGTGGAGGCATCAGACTGTTCTATACCAAAAATGGCAAAAAGTGAATCCTCTAGTCTCCCTTCCTATAGTAAATAGACAAGTCAGCTCTGAGAGGAATCTGTTCGAACTAGAAAGAGCTCGGCATGACTAAAGGGATGATTTACTGTGTCATTCCTTATAAAACTAGCTGGCCCTCATTAAAAAGAGTGTTGGAAAGGAAATGAGAAGTCCTTGTGTGGATGTATTCATATATACTTGATTTAGTGATGGTGTTGGCATGGAGACACAGCATGAAAAGGGAAGGGAAGGGGGTTCCTGCACTGTAAGTTGTAGCAGAGACTTCCATTGTTCTCCATTATGATCCTCAAATAACAAGATACACAGAAACTGGACTCTCTGGACATGAACAGGAGAGCCATGCTGCTTTGAATTTCTTCAAATCAACCAAGTGCCAAGGGCCTGTTTGTCTTTGGAGTGAAGTGGTGATAGCACCAGGCCAATCCATCTAGAAGAGAGAATATGGCTGGTGAGGATGTCAACATCTTAAGTTTGTGATTTCCAACAGTACTCGATGGTGGTGGGTCATTCTATCTCAGAGCCCCCAGAGACCAGCTCTGTGCCCTTGAATAAGTCACTTGCCCTTTAGGATCTTGGCTTCTCTCTTTCAATGAAGGAAAGGTTCTTTGAGAACCTGTCCAGTCTAACTCCAAGATTCTTGATTTATACTATAAACGAGGAAAGGGCTCCTGAGTGACCTGAAGCTTCCATTCCTGGACAGCGGCGACATTGCTAGAATCCCCCAAACACAACCTCTTCCAAGGAGCCTGAAATTCCTGGAAGTACACCACAAGACTTGACGTTGCCCCCACTGAAACGTCCCAGGCAGGACCTGGAAACCCAAGCACAGGGGTGTAACCAGGCACTCTGGCTGGGAGTCTCCATACCTTCTTGGGTTGAGTGGACAGGTATATCCCTGTGGCTCTGGGGTTCGACCAAGTCATGTGACCAGTGTAGGCAGAAAAAAGGCCCCCAGCTGCTCCATCTCAGGAATAGGGCTCCTGTTACAAATAAGAACAGCTATCCAAAGAATAATACCTGAAGCAAGAGGGAAGATGCCGGGCATGCCTGGCTCCGGTTGCCTGTGGCCAGCTAACCCATGCGCCACTGCCACATGCATCAGGACGGGAAGAAAGGTCACCTGATCCTTATTGCATCTCTGTTATAAGCCCAGCCCCTGGGTCAATAGGCCACTGATAGCCCATTTCAGTTTTAGTCACTACTGGACCCAGCAGTGGGTACTAAGTACATCAGAGCATTTTCCAAAAGCTCTGAAAAGAAAACCCAGTTAAGTAATTAGAGATTCCCCTCTCCCACTAAGATGCTCACAAGAGAGAGTGGGTAGGAGGGAGGGGACCTAGCATGTGGAAATATATCACATACAAATACAGCTGCCAGTTGTGCTCACAGGGCATTGAAGAGGAGGAAGAAAGGGCTCTGGCTGGTGAGAAGCAAGCTGGTATCTCCCACACACTCTCCCGAGCTGGGATATCCTCCTGAGTGTGATGTTTCCACTTTTATCAATGAGTAAACCAAGGCTTGGAGAAATGGTTAGTCCGAGGAAACAAATCCCTTATGTTATGTTTAGACTAACATAGGTGCAGATATCTTAAGTTCAATCAAAAAATGTTTTTTAAGGCTGTTGTAAATGAAACATACAGGACAGAGTGAAAGAGTGTTGGCAAACATGTGGTTTTCACCTCCCAGGAGTCTGGCATCTGCTAAGATACGAAGTGGAAGCTTTAAAGCACTGGCATGGACATTAGTTTGTCCAATCATGTGTCTGTTCTCATTCCCATTTTGCAGATGGATTATTAAATCTTTGAGAGATCAAATGACTCGCTCCCTATGGTGTAGATATTATTACTTCATCCATCTTATAGGTGAAGAAACTAAGCCATAAAGAAATTAAACTACTTTCCCAGGGCATGCATGTTGGGGCTTCAGTCTGACACCAGGTGGTGGGACTCCAGAGGACCCACAGCGATGAGGGAGACCCCCTTCCCATTACAATGGCTTGAACAATGACAGTGGACAGAAATCTGGGCTTAAGCAGAGGGCATGTTGTTTGATCAGTTTTCTCAGCCCTTTTTATAAACAAGGGCCTAAAACCAACACCTTGATTCCTATAAACCTTCAGAAGACTGGAGCAGTGACTGGAAAGAGGAGGTGGGGCACAGCCCTGTCTCAGGACAGTGTCACCCAGAGGTGGCCAGGATACGCATGAGTAGACTACACATCCACAGCCCTTCATGTCCAGACTAGTGACTAGAATGGTCCTCGTTGTTCCTTTGTCACAAGGAGCCATTGGATACTCAGAGATGATAACAGGCCCACTTGTGTTCTATGAGGTCTCCACTGCACTGTGGCCCCACCTTGGGTCTATAATCTGGAAGAGAATTTTCAGGGCAACTGTGGCACCTCCCACCAAACTAGCCACCTTGGTTCATCTTGCAGGAGGGCAGACATTAGGGGACCAAAACCAAGCGTTCATTTCTTTCCCTCCTGAGTATCTTCAGGACCCCAGGCAGTGCCAGTTGGGAAAGTGTGGTGGTGAGCAGTGCATTCTGAACTCACACTCCAATGGGAGAGGCAGGCCAATGAGCAGGCAACTATGGAGCAGGAAGGTGCTGTCCACAGAGCAATTGCACTGGACACTGTGTGAGGTCTTCTACACATTGTCTCATTCAACCCCTCATGACTCTCAGAGACAGGTGCCAGGGTACCCTCTTCGCAGATGAGGGCCTGCAGGTCAGAGGACTGGGATACTTTTCAATGGCCACACAGCTGAAAGGTAGGATGTTAATTGGTATACAACAGCTCCTTCTTTGGAAAGTTCATAGGAAATGCATATTATGAAAAATCTACACATGGATTTCAAAATTTTTTGCACCAAATAGTAAGTCATTCATTAATTCCTTTTTTTTTTCCCATGAATTTTGAATTCTTCTTGTAAATAACTTCAGCCCAGGCTGTTATGAGTGTACATTGCCAGCCCTGACAGGGGTTTTATTTAAGATATTTTATAACTAGAGGCAGCACAAACACTGATCAAGCAGAAGAGATTGCTATCAAGATAATAAGTCATAAACATCCAGTTTAGCCGTATCAACACATCCTAGCTGAACTTCAGAACTGCCTGCCCCTATGTTAGGGACAAAGAAGGCTACCTTTTAAGATATCTATTACTGCATAATGAAGCATTGCAGCACTTCATGTTTAGTGGTTTAAACAATAATTTAGGGACCAGCAGTTGGCATAATGGCTATGTCGCTGGACTCCCATGTGATTCAAGTCCCGGACCCAGAAGCTTAAACTCCGCCAGGTGTTTGTGCGTGTGTGCCCAAGATCCCTAGAGGAGAATGGAGGAGAAAGGATTGCAGTGTGGCCATCCCCGCTGTGGGTGATTTCTCGCTTTCTGTCTCCCTGTCTTTCTGGCGAGTGCACGCACCCTATAGAAAAAAACTCTCAAAAAATAATAACAAATAAAAACACAATAATTTATCATTCCTGTTCTATGGGTTGACTGAGCTTAGCTTGATCGCTCTTGCCCGTGGTCTGCAAGACATCATCAGAACACTCTCTGGGGCTGAACAGCCAAGACAGCTATCTCATGCACATGTCTGGTGTCTCAGTGCCACTCTGCATGGCTTCTCTCTCCAAGAGAGGGGCTGCGTGACTGACACCACAGTTCAGAGTTCCAAGAGACAGAAAGCAAGGACAACTAGCTACTTAAAGGCTACCTTGAAACTGGTTCAGTATTACTTCTGTATATTCTGCTGAATAAGAATGGCAAGGCCTGCCAGATGTAAGGGGCATGGCAAGGTCACACATGTGGGATATGTGATCCCCTCATGGCGATCTTTGGAAAACAGTCTGCCATGGGAACTTAGAAGAGGTCAGAAAGATGCACCCATGAGAGGGTCCCAGGTGAGTGTCCTATGATCTTCCTGTACATGCCAAAGTGGGCACATGTCTGTGATCTGAACTGGCTGGAGTTGAGGGTGGATTGTGTCATAAGGACCCCGTTGGGAGTCTCTCTCTCTCTCTTTCTCTTTCATGGAAGAGAAAATATATGAACATTTTAAAAAAGGAAGATGTGATATCTAAGTGGACCTAGGAGCAGGGAGCAGGAAAAGATATTCTGGGCAGCAAGACAGCACATGCAAAATCAGAGAGGATAGAGAGCATTGAGCATCTGTGGACTCACAAAACACTGACTTATGACAAAGTATTTAGCTCAAGATGGGCAATGACTCAGAGCCTCGTAGGTGTTTAGAGTTTAGAGTTCACCCTAACAGCACTGAAAGACACCAAGGGGATTTAATCACACAAGGAATTGACCCAACTACTTTACATCTTGGAAAGGTTTGGCTGGTTGTAAAATGGAGAAAGAATGGATGAAGGCAGGTAGACCAGACTCCATCAGCAACCATCACACCCTGCAAGGGTTGGAGCCGCCAGCCTAGACCTTAGTCACAGATCTGGCCTGAGCCTTTCCTGACCCTGTGCTCTCATCTGAGCAGGAGTCCAGGAGCAGTGGTACAGGCTCATCTAAATCTTCTATTGTGATCGTTTGTCTGGGATTCCAGAAGCCTTTGAATTGCATTTGTGATAATTGCAGAATCCCCACATATATTGATGAGGAACAGCTACATAAATAGCACAGCTTGGTATTTACAAAGTGCCAGTTTTCTGTAAATAAGGAATTTTGGCAATTACCTCCAAGCAGCTTGTCCACTCTCTGGAGCCAGCACTGGCCTTGTTACAATCCTTTCCAAGGGAGCTTTCACATCATCTCCATCTTTGGCCAGTGTAGTGGCCTCACCAGCTGTAATCCCAAGCAGCAACCAGGCAAGCTGAAGCCAAAAGCAGAGGTCCCCAATCCCTCTTGGAGTGTGGAACTCCTTTTTGACCCCCCAAAACCGTTTAGACTACTTCATCTGCACCATCTATGCATGAAGGTTCCTGACCCCTTGCAATAAGTCAGAGCTCCTCAGTTAGTGTCTGACCTACGAGTTGGAAACCAATGCTCATTTATAGGTCTAGATCAGTATTTCCCAGGTGGTTTTCTCAGGCGACTAGCAAAAGAATAATAGTCTAGGTATTGTGTGGAAAATAAGCACTTCTTTTTGTTAAGGTTTTTGTCATAGGGCATGCAAGTTCGCCAGAGAGAGAGTGAGAAATCATTCCCAGGGGGAATGGCCACGTCACAGTCCCTTCTCCTCCAGTCTCCTCTTGGGATTTTGGACACGTATACACACGTGCGCAGCATGATTTTCAAGCCACTGGGTCCAAGGTTTGAACCATAGTCAGCTATGTGGGAATGCAGCACCTTAACTACCGCTCCATCTGCTGGTCCCCATAGAAACACTTGTGTTTATTAACCAAGTGTTTTAAGAAATGCTGTTTATATTATAAATGCAAGGCTTCTCACAGACTTTAAATATGTTAATTTGGATCATGACTCTCCATATGGAAAGTATAATAGCAGAGTTTTCAAAACTGATACAGAACTCTTTTTCACAGAATTTTTTATTGAAGTTTACAAAGCATTCTACTTTGAGTAATGATGACTAACCACCATCAGGGCTCATTAATTGGTCTCAGCTTTGGTCTCAAAGGAGTGTATAATATTAGTTAGCTTTTGCTGTGTAACAAATGACCTTAAATCTTAATAGCTTAAACCAATAACTATTTACTTATTTCATGGTTCGGGGGGCTTAGAAGTTTGGGTTGGGCTCAATTGGGTGGTTCTTTTTGTCTCTGCTGGCTTCCCCATGTGTCTCTATCAGCTGTTGGCAGCTACACAGCTTGGCTTTGGGCAGTTGTTTGGCTGTTAGCTGGGACAGTGGGAGCAACGGGCCACATGTTTTGTCATCCTCCATCAGGCAAACCCAGGTTTATTGACATGGCAGATAAATAAGGTTCTATGAGATCGATCAAGACCTGCAGGGCTTATTGAGGTGTAAGCTTATGATTGGCATAACATCCTGTCCTCATTCTGCTGGTCAAAGTAATTTGTGATGCCAGCTCCTGTGAACCCCAAGTCAAAGAGTAATGAACATAAGAAATGGAGCCTCCCAAATTTTTATACAGGACTGCCTTATGGGAAGTGATTTGCTTGGGAGAACAGATTATTTTTGAAGCTGTGTTTGTGTAATTAGCAAAAATGGGCACAGATTGTGTGTTTATATAGTGTTAGGAAGAGGAAGGTCCACTGATGGTGATTATGCAGGATTAAACCACCCTTCAATCCACCCCTCAGTGCTTCACTAGAAGTGAGTATTACCTTCTGTCTCCTGATAAATAATATTAATATATTCAGGAGTCAAAGCTCACCAGTCAGAGGTGACCAGCAATATGCTCATTGTCATACACAGTTCAGAAGTAGAGACTTTCAACATGCTGTAGTAGTAAGGGAGAGCATGCTCAGGGGAACTGTGGGAGTATCTTTATAAGAGGACTCTTCAGAGCTGCCTGACTCTGAGGATAGATGGTGAAAGGGGGAGCAGGCTGGGTGGCATGCTGCTTAAAAGTGTGGGTCGTGTAGTGATTGACTATCTCCATATGAGAAGGCTTCTGTAAGTTTATGTAAAAATTGAATTAAAATATGAGTATGTTTTGATGCAAAAATATTTTGAAATCCATGCATAGTTTTCTTTTTTGTAATACACAGTTTCTATGAACTTTTTGAAGACCCCCCTCCTAGTGTCTGCCCAGTGAGCAGTGAGAGTCGTGTGGTTGTCATTGGTGAGGAGGCAGCAGCAGTCCCTTAACAGAAGAGTTTGGTCATTATGGGCATGAGCTTCAGCTTTGTCTATGACCTTGTCACACTCAGGGTCTCTTGGCTTGTGTGATAACATCAGAGTTCTGTTGGAAATATTGTGTGCTTGCTACAGAATCAGAGACACAGAGAGAGAGAATGGAAGAAAGCATCCTTCCAACAGGGTGTGGTCATACCAAAAGCCTGTCCCCTCCATTTCTCCATTCCTATTGGGGTTTTGGGCATCCACACCCACCTGATGTATTTTTCACCCAGGGTCAGGACTAGAACCATGGTTAGCCACGTGGGATATTGCACCCTTAACCATTAGGCAATGGAGCTGGCCCTCTACGACCTTTTGGAAGACTCTATGTGTATCAAATGTATTGGAATGTCTATGGTAGCACTGTAATAGCCAAACACTTGAAACTAACCGAATGTCCATCAATTCGGGAAGAGAGGGTCCAGTTATGGTGGTGCAGCAGTAATGCAAAACTCTGCAATGCTGGTCACTCATGGGAAGGTTCAGGGGTCTTCATGTATATGCCAGACGCATCTGTGTATTAATGATCTGGGCTGGCTGAGGCTAGGGCTGGATCCCTGCTTGAAGAGTCTTCCATTATTATTTTTCTTTCTTTTTTAAATAATGACTTTTAAAATTTTATTTGTTAGTGTTACTATTTTTTAATTTGCTATAGGACACATGCGCTCCCAAGAGAATGAGTGAGACAGAGAGAGGGGGAAAGTGAGCAAGTAAGCCTCCAGATCCATGACTCAAACCTCAGTTGGCCATGTGGGAAGCCAGCACCCTAACCACCATGCCACCTGCAGGCCCCCCATTATTATTATTCTAAATTTATTTATTTCTTCCATGGGAGAGAGATAGGTACCCCCAACAGGATCTGCACTGTGCTGTGTTCGCTCAGTGGAGCACTGAACAGCAATGATAATGAGCTACAGCCACACACAACGTGGTTGAATCCCACAAACACAACACTGAGCCAGACACAAAGGAGAATGCACTGTGTAATCCACTTATTTTTCAAGAACACAGTCAGAACAAACCAGCAGTGATAGAAGTCAGGGTGGCGATTAGCCTTAGGGGTAGTGACTTCAAGAAGGCGTCTAGCGGGCTGGTTTTGTACTGTTGTTTATTGATCTGCTTGCTGATGGCGTGGATGTATTCACGTGTGAAAACGTGTTCAAGCTATCCATTTCTAATATGTCTGTCCCAAAGAGAAAGGAAACTAAAAATCAAAAGATTTGACTGGTATCCCCAGCTACGCTGGAGCCCAGGGTGCTTCCTGCCCTCCCCACTCTGGGGTCTCCTCGCACCCTCCAAGTCACAAGGGCACAGCTGGCAGCCTCATGGCTACATAGATTATGGTGAGCACAGACTCTGGAGCCAGCCTGTGGGCAGTTCCACTGTAGTAGACATCTGTCCTCACAACAGTGACACGCAGTGAGCACCACGTACAGGTTCGCTGTGATCATCTCCATTTTACAGATTAAATAACTGAAGCTCAGGGCGGACAGATGATGCATCCCAGGTCATACTGTGCAGAGCTACAACTGGAAGCAGGCTCTCCCAGACCCCAGAGTCTGTCTTCTAAAGGATTTGGCTCTTTGGCTAGGAAGGGAACTTAGTGAGTCCTCCCAGGAGCAAAGGAAAGCCCTCCACACAGTTGTCTGTCTGCCTGAGCAACCATTGCAAATGCAAACACATTCTTTAATCTGCCCTTCTTTACACAGAGATGAAACCAGAAGGGTCTCAGAGGCCACTGACACCAACTCCTCTGCATCACATGCTCCAAACAGAATGTGAGGGACCGACTGCGCCAGCCACAGCGAGCATTGCACCTCACGTGTATCACACGTGGGTGCGTTACTGCAGCATGAAGACTGGGCAAGGCCCATTTCCTGACATGCCGCCTCCACATTTTAGTCACTGCCGCATTCATGAGAGAGTTTGCATTTTCGCATTTGATTTGCCTTTTTTCCAAAATTATTTTTGGCAATGGAAAAGGAAGCTGAGAGGAAAAAATAAAATCTCTTATCATCCCTGGCTCTTCCGTTACAATCACTGAAGTTCAGCTACAGGTGTTAATGAAGAGAAACTCTATTTTAATTTAAACAATGCCACTTTAAATGTATTTGAAATGTATAAATGTTGAAGCAATTTTAAAACCAACAACTTCACCCTGATTTTTGTGGTATCATCCTGCAAAACAATTCTTGATAAGGATGTGAAAGGGCGAAGACTTGAGGAAGCTGCTTTAAGAAACCACCACACAGATAGTTCTCACGTTCTTCTGACTTTTACTCTAGTCTTTCTTTGTAGTGAACGTATTTTACTTAAATCTTCCAATGAAATGTACCTTTGAGGCTAAAACTCATGATAGAAACCTTTTAGACAGAAAAGCACGGCTTACGTGAAAGAATAATAATAGTAGTTAGTGACAATGGTGGTGGCAGAGAGTTCTCTAGATCCAGCCCTGTGACTTAGTGGCTTAGAGAACTTGTTCCCACACGGCTGACCATGTTCTGAATCCTGACCACAGCAGCCTATGTTTCACATCCAGTGCTTGTGCGTGCATCCCTGGCTCTAATGGGAGGAGAAATGGAAGAGAAGGGATTACAGCATGACTATGTCCTATTCAGAGGTAGTGTCTCTCTCAGGCAAAAAAAAAAAAAAATTGACTACAGTCACAATTTTTTAAAAAGATGAGGAAGAGGGGGACCAGCAGTTAGCGTAATGGCTATGTCGCTGGACTCCCATGTAGTCGACCGCGGTTCGCGTCCCGGACCCAGTGGCTTAAAACTCACGCCGGGCGCATGTACGTGCATGCCCAAGATCCTGAGAGAAGAACGGAGGAGAAGGGATTGCGGCATGGCCATCAGCCCTGGGGGATGATTTCTCGCTTTCTGTCTTTCTGTCTCTGTCTGTCTGGCGAGCGCACATGCCCTATAGCAAAAACCTCTCCAAAAAAAAGATGAGAAAGAGGAAGAAGAAGAGATGCTAGAACTACCCTAATGCTCATCTGTCTCCAGTCAATTTCTGTGCTCTGGAAAATAGATCTCTTGCCCACCAGCTGCTGCCTGGCTTTCCTTGTCTTTTTCTCTGTCTCTTGACCCCTTTCCTGTGGCCTCCACAAAACCCCAACATTAACGTGCATGTACTAGTTCCCAAGTGTCATTAAATTCTGCTCCTGTGTTAGGACCAGTGCCGAAGGATGGGGAACTAGAGCTGGAGTCTAAAGAAAGGGGATGCCCTCCCCTCAGCCTTCTCAGCCCCCCCTCTGCCTGGATCTCTGACCGCTAACATCTCAGAGCTAGGAGAGATATTAGGAGACATAGTCTCTTTCCTTATGAAGTTGTTTCTAGAGAACTTGATCATTATTTCCTGAGTGCCACCATGCCACAGTTAATAATATATCAATTTCAAAATTGCTAGAAGAGTGGATTTTTTTTTTAATGTTGCTATAGGGTATGTGTACTCGCCAGAGAGAGAGAGAAAGCACTCCCAGAAGGGATGACTGCTCTGCCATCCCTTTTAATCCATTTTCCTCTTGGGATTTTGAGCTCCCAAACACATGCCCCCAGCATGTTTCTCAAACTACTAAGTCCAGGACTTGAGCCACGAATTCAACCTTGTGGAATCCAACTACCTAAATCACTATGCCACCAGCCCCAAAGAATAGACTTTTAACACCCTCACTACAAAAAAAGTTGTAAGTTGGTGAGGTGATGGAATGTTTATTAGCTTGATATGTCTCATGGAAGAAGTAAGTACATAGACTTTTAAATAATACTGGGTCATCAGAAAAGTCATGACACATTTTTGCAGAGAAAAACATGTCATGACATTTCCAACGACCCAATAACTAAATAAATAAATTTGGTTTCCCAAAGGCAGTCTATATGCTATTTGCAAAAGAGACCGCAAAACTCTGAATGTGGTAATCCATTCCTGCCTCAGGTGCATTTTATGGTTGTGAAGAATGAGGTTTATCTTAGCTTACCAGAATGAACACCGAGAGATGAGTTGTGCTCTCTTTGGAACAGAATCTGAAGAGGCGACACATTTGTTCTGTGATCTTGCCGAGAATGATTCCAAACATTTTTGGAACCCTTCTACAATAGGTGAAGAGTTTGTGTGTTTGCTTCACACCGGAAAGTCAAACTCATTGTATGACTGCAATCATATTTCGTTTCTAACCAAAACTATGATGATTCAGTCTGACCACACACTTGTTTCACATATTTCACCTCCAGAGGCTTTTGGGCCACTTTCCTAAATCAAAACCATGCTTTGAAGACCTCGTTTGGCACATTTGAAGTTGTTAGGAAGATAAGCTACAGGCTCAGAAAGTGATTCCAAAGAACGGGGGCGGCATCACAGAAGCCTTCCTCAAGGGCCTCTGAGAGGTGAGAAATAGGCCAGCAGGGAAGATGAGCACTTTCATTCTGTCTTAATTCTGGGAACTGAGCCATCCAGGTGTGACACAGCAATAGAATCAACAGGGAACTTGAAAGAAAAACAAAATACACAGAGACTTCAAAAAGTTCATGGAAATCAGAAATTAAGCTACACATTTATTTTAGTGCAAAAAAACTTTGAAATCCATGCATAGTTTTTTTCATAATATGCATTTTCCAGGAACTGTTTGAAGAGTCCTTGCAAGCTTAGAGGGACACCTAAATTCTAGCACTTGTGCATGGATGTGGGAAGGGAAGTCTGGCTGAGTGACACCATTCTTGCACCAGACTAAAACTGACAGGGTTAAAGGTTGTAGGGAGGACAGTTGATCATTTTAAAACCTACTCCCCTTGTTTGGGGCACTCTTAGCAAAGAACAATAGCAAAATTATAAAGTAGGCATACATCTAATGACCACCATACAATTTCTGGTAAAAGCTGGAATTATACACTCAAGTCTGAAATCTAAATGATGCTTCCTTTCTTCTCCCCATTAGATCCAAGATGGACGTAGCAGAAGGGACCTGTCTACCCATATGGGACAGAAACAGAGAAGTCATTAAGCAAGTCATTTTTGTAAAGCTTACTTATTTATTTATTCAGAGAGATAAAGAAACAGAAAGGCATCCCAGTAGGGTCTTCATGCCACAGTCCATGCCCAGCCTCAGCCAGTCTAATCATGGGCACGCATGCACCTAGTGTGCACAGAGAGACCCAGGGACGCAAACTTCTCATGTGGGTCCAACTTTGCAGAGCATTGTACTACTGCTACGCCACCACAGGTCATTTTGAATGAAGCAGTCCCATACGCTAATAAGCATGGCCACTGTGAACTTGAACTCTGATGTCAGATTGGCTTTCTTGTGGGAGCTAATTCAGGAAAAGGGAATAGAATGGTAGGAAGGATTTGTCAGGGCTTCCTCCATCACCAGATCCAAGGACTGAGAAGGACTAAGGCTATAAGGGGATGTTCATTATTTTAAAAAGAAATGAGAAACTGATCCAATAGGAGAAAGATTATATGGAGTTTAAAACAGTGCAGCGCTAGTGTTTTGCTTTAGCCCTTACTAGACTCCATGTGGTTAGAAAGAGAAGCAAAGAATAGATAAGACCTTTTTTTTCCCAAAAGGTATCTTTCATTATTATTAATATTATTATTATTTTACACTCAATCATTGTATATCATTAGAACATACAAAATGAATTTTCTCAGCATGAATACACTGAATATTCGTCCAGTCAAAGATATTACTATACACATTATCATCAACAGATAATTTTCCATTTGTATGTCCTTTAAATGTTTTGCTTATTTCTTTTTCCCCTTGATTCCCTCCCACTCACCTTCCTCATTAACCACCCTTCCACCCTCCTCCCACATTGTCTCCAGTATCCACAGTTGCTCTCCATGCTTTTATACCTGCTAATCTTTCAGTTTCTGCCATTGAATGCAGACATTTGGTATATATTCAGTGGAGACATACAGTGCCTCTCTTTCATAGTCTGTCTTGCTTCACTTAGCAGTAAATCTTCCATATTCATCCACTTCCTAGCAAATGCCAGGGTCTCATTGTTTTTTATGTCTGAGTACATTCCATATCGTATATGTGCCACACTATCTCAACACATTCATCCGTTTGAGATATTGGACTTGGTTCCATGTCTTAGCAATTGTCAATAATGCTGCAATAAACATGGATGTACAAATGTTTTTCCAACTTAGTATATTCCTGTCCTTTGGGTAGATACCCTGGAGTGGAATTGCTGGATCATATGGTAGTTCTTTGTTCTTCACAGTGGTTGTACTAATGTACGCTCCCACCAACAATATAGTTCCCTTTTCACCACATTCTGGCCAGCACTTATCATTATTTTTTTAATCCTAGCCATTCTAACTAAGATTATATGGTATCTTATTGTGGTTTTGATTTGCATCTCCCTTATGGTAATGGATGTTGAACATTTTTCATATGCATTTTGGCTGTTCCTGTGTGTGTGAGTGTGTGTGTAAAAACTCTTAAGATGTTTGTGATGCAAATGGGAAGACAACACCTGATTGCACAGTTAGTAAATTCTGTTACTGAGCAGTTCAGGCAGCAACTGTGGGCAGATGCAGCTCAGGGAGAAAGGAACTCCCAGTTTCCATCTGGACACCAAGTGCTCAGCTCCTGCCTTTCTGCAGGATGCCCTTCAGAGGAACCGCCTGGAGTCTACTGGCCTAGCTTTGGTGCTGTACAGAGTTGCTCCCCCTATGCAGATTGTGTTTAATTAAGACCAGATAAAACGGCTGCCTTATTTCTGACTTGCTCCCATGTGGAGTTGAAAGGAATCTAGGTCAGCCTGCTCCCCTAGCCCTGAGAAAGAAGCGATGTTAGCAGGTCCCTCTGAGACAGGGGTGGGCCATGGGAGTTCTGAGCCTGCTGCTTTGCCTCTTCCCTTCCTACCCTTCAGTATATTCATGAGGCCCACCTGCTCCCTTGGGCAGGGGGGTGGGGCATCTTGCAGTAATTTTGCTGTGCTGGGACAGTTGCAATGGTGCTTTTGGATGCTGGACTTTTTCAGATTCCTGGAGGAGACAGAAAACTGTTGTAAGTTTGTTTTTCACTTTTATTGTACAAATTGATCAGTAGGGTGCTTTTGTTTCCTTGGAAGTAAACATTACTTCTTATAACTCTTGAAAAATGAGGGCCAGGCAGTGAAGCAATTGCAGACTATGACAGTCTGTGAGGCTGACTCACCTGGAACTTTTCCAGTTTGCTTCCAGGGTATATTCAGTAGACGTGCACCCTAATCTCAGGTTGGCTGAGGCTGGAGGTGGGGAGCGGGGTGGATTGTGGCATGGTGACCCTGGCGAGGACGTGTTCTCTCTCTTTCTCCTTGTTTTTCTTTCTCATGAAAGAAATAAAAAATTATATATATATGTGTGTGTGTGTGTGTGTGTGTGTGTGTGTGTGTGTATTTCTCCTATAAGACGTGAAGCTAGCCTGCACCTTGTTACCTTCTCCCTTCCCCAGTATATGGCTGGGAAGAGCATTTCCAGGCTGGTGTTGAGTCTTAATCTACTCACCCTCTTGCACCTTTGTAAAGAATCCTGAAGCCGAGGAGTGAAAAAAGACTTTTCAGTGACTGCCAAAGGCCAAGCCATCTTCCCATGGTACTACATGACACCAAATCTCGTCACACACACACACACACACACACACACACACACGCAATCTTCTGTCTTGCTCTTTCTTTTTAAGTAATAGATTACAAATTAAGTCTAATCAATGTATAAGGCAAAGTTGCTTCACACAAGTTATCTAGAAGGACCAGATCCCTACTCCCATGAGGGGACTTCAAAAAGTATATGGAAAAAAAAAATTACAAACTTGGTTTTGTGCAAAATATTTTTAAGTTCAGGCATAATTTTTTTCACATAATATGCACTTTTCATGAACTTTTTTGAAGCTGCATAGTTTGAAACCCCTGCCTTTGTTTTAGGATGGCAGACACGATTTCTGAGGTCTTTCAAATGTGAAGGTTCTCCATTGCTCTAATGGCATGGTCACACGGCACTCACAGCCACCTGTTCAGGAGACTGAGTTCAGACCCTGCCTCTCAAACTTGACCCTTCTGCAGCCTCTCCTTTCTCTGCCCTTCCTGCGCTCAGATCCTAGAAACCTAGGTGACATCTGAACACTTAGCCCTGCCTCGCTGAATCTACCCTCAGGTCTTCTCAGTCCCAACAAAACAAAGTGTGGCACATAGACTACCAGTGTGAGTGCCACCCATGTAGAATGAAGACCCTCAGACCCCACTTTGGACCTCGTGAATCCGAATCTGCATTTTTGCAAAGCATGCACACGGCAGTGGGAGAAGCATAGGCATGCACCTCTGTCTCTTTTCCTTCTCTGCTGCTTGCTAGTCCTAGCCATGCAGGCACCCTATCTCCAGGTGGCAGCTCTGGTGCCTTCACCCCCGGTCCACCATGGGATCAGGCTGTGGCAGCAGCCACCCCTCTTTTGGTTCTTTCTTTAACAGCCACCCACTGCCCACATAATGTGCTCCAGCAACTCTGATATCCATCATCTCTCCAGCCATCTCTGCTCCCTGTTCGGGAGATGAACTACTAACCACCCCTACAGTCTCAGCTGAGAGGTTATCTCTTCTCTGCAGCCACCTTGAATCACCCAGATCAGTCGCATACCCTGCCTGCGTTGTGGTAGCTCTTGCCATAACAGGGAATTGTATACACTTTTTGTGTGATTATTCATTTAGCATCGCTCTCCTTGCAAATTTAATCTCCCTGAGGGTAGGGGCCATGCCAGTTTCACTCATCACCCCATACCCAGGGCCTAACTCAGTGCCTGACACACTGTGGATGCCCTATAAGCATGGAGCTCAGGGAAACAAGCCAGCTACCAAGGACAAGATGCTGTACAATTCCAGTGATATGAAATTTCTGGTGGAGACAAACCAAAGAGTTCGAATGCAGAGCTAGCCAGGTGGCATGATGGGTAAGGAGGCTGGCTATCACATGGCTGACAGCAATGTTGAGTCCTGGACCCTGCAGCTTGTAAAAGACACCAGCATGTGTGCGTGTGTGCCCAAAATTTTGAGAGGAAACTGGAGGAGAAAGGAGTGCAGTGGGATCATCCCCCTGAGGGAGTGATTTCTCACTTTCCCTTCTCTGTCTCTCTCTTCAGAGAGCACATACACCTTATAAAATGTTTTTTTAAAATTGAAAGCAGATCATTGATAGCCTGAATATAGGGGTAGGCATGAGGGTAGGCTGCAGATGGACATGGGGAAATTTTTGATGTGATGAAAGTGCTTTAAAACCAGCCTGTTGGTCCAGAAGGTAGCTCGTGGATGAGGTGCTGGATCCCACATGGCTGACTCCATGGTTCAAGTCCTGGACCCAGTGGCCTAAAAACACATTGGGTGTATGTGTATGTGTGCTCCAAATCCTGAAACAAGAATGGAGGAGAACAAACAACAGCATGGCCATTCCCCCTGCGGCGAGAGAGGGGGGTGATTTCTCACTTTCTCTCTTTCTGTCTCTCTTTGTCTCTCTCTGACAAGCACATGTACCCCATAGCAAAAAATCTAAAAATACCAGCCAGTAAGGATGGCTTCACAACCGAATAATTCTTTTAAGTGTAACTGTACAGTGACATTAGGTAGATTTATGGTATATAAATTATATCTCAATAAAGCTAGCTATTCGGAAAATGAAATGAAATGATGAAATGACATGAAGTGTCCCAGGATCTCACAGGATCACCCACATGTGGCTGCAGTTGTAGGCCTCCTCACTCTCATTCTTCCAGGGAAGAATCATGCATGCTCAGCAGTAGCTGGGTAATGGCCAGGCCAAAAACAATGCCCCTCCCTCCCCTTGCCCAGAGCCTAGCTCAGAAGCAGATGCTGAAATAGCAGTTCCTTTGATGGTGTCCCAGAGTCAGGGCAAGAGAGAGATGCAGGATTTCTCATAGCCCCCAATCCTGATTGTAGCTATTTTGTCTCTAATTGGAGAGGTCTCGTTTGGGTACAGCTCAGAAATCCAGACTTCGTTACAGCTATCACTGCAGGTTTGGTAAAATAACAAAGTATTAGGCCTAGGATGCTTTCCGCCAGGTCATAAAAGACACCCAGCCAGGCGTTGTTATGTGAGAGTTTTGACTTCATTCTTTTCTCCTTTGAATGTGCACAGTTTTCTCCATCACCATGCAGAATATTGCAGGCTCAGTACTTGAATAATGTGGACCTAGTACAGAAAGTGTTAACTTAGGGACCAGCAGTTAGCGTAATGGCTATGTCGCTGGACTCCCACATAGTCGACCGCGGTTCGAGTCCCGGACCCGGTGGCTTAAACTCACGCCGGGCGTGTGTGCGTGCATGCCCAAGAGGAGAATGGAGGAGAAGGGATTGCCACATGGCCATCCCCCCCGGGGGGGGGGGGGTGATTTCTCGCTTTCTGTCTCTCTGTCTCCATCTGTCTGGCGAGCACACGTGCCCTATAGCAAAAACCTCTCAAAAAAAAGAAAAATTTAAAAAAAAGAAAGAAAGTGTTAACTTAACAGGCAAGGAGCTTAGTCCGCCGTTCTCAGTTCTGATTGGCCAGCATCTCTGTTAATTTGTTGGTGTGTATGCCTCACCTGGCGTTACATACCTGGAACGCCCCCTCTACTTACTGCTAGTACACTTGTTACACATTAGACAACTTGGCCTCCAGTGTAAGTTCTGAGTTTTCACATACAGAAGCACCATAAATAATGGCCTTGGAAAATCTGTGTTGTTAATTAGAAATTTTCTTTATCATTTTTTACATGTAACAATGGAACATTGTGTGATATCTGACTCTAACGTCAACAGTCTATGTACTAGTTTAGGCTAATTGCAATAACAAACAGACCCTATGTTAGTTTTCTATTACTGTGTAAGAAATTATCACAAACTTATAAACTTAAAAAGAATACCCATTGGGGCCAACAGGTGATGTAGTGGTTAAGGTACTGAACTCTCACATGGCCAACCACAGTACAAGTTCCAAACCTGGTGGCTTAAAAATCACTCCAGGTACATGTGTGTGAGTGCCCAAGATCCTGGGAGGAGAACAGAGGAGAATGGACTGTGGCATGGGAATGGCCATCCCCCCACCCCAGAGGGGGATTTCTCACTTTCCCTCTCACTATGTCTCTCTCTGTCTCTCTCTGGTGAGTGCACATACCCTGTGGCAAAAAACTTTAAAAAAAAAAAAAGCCACTTTATTATGCCAGATGTTAGTTCACTGCATAGACTCTCACAAGGCTAAAATCAAGATGCCAGCTATTAGTGGAGAATATTTTTCACCCAATGCCTCTCACTCTTTTAATCTCTTTTGCCAGAAAAAGCCCAACTTCTTTTTTTTTTTTAAGAGGTTTCTGCTATAGGGAACGTGCGCTCGCCAGAAAGACAGAGAGACAGAGAGTAGCCCAGCTTCTTTTGAGGGCAACCCTGTCTAGGTTAGACCTCTCAAGAATAAATTATAAACTCCCTATGTTAATGTCATCTGATTAGAGACCTTAATTACGCTTGCAAAATCTGTTCTCCATAGCACTTCTATCAGTATTCGAATAACTGTAAGAAGGGGTGTTGTACTTCTGGGTATCTACCCAAAGGACAGGAGAACGCTCAGTCGGAAAAAGTGCTTGCACATCAATGTTTATTGCAGCATTATTCACGCTTGCCAAGACATGGAACCAACCTAAATGTCCATAAGCTGATGAATGGATTGGAAAAGTGTGGCATATATACTCTGTGGAATACTACTCAGCCATAAAAAATAACAAGACCTTGGCATTTGATAGAAAGTGGTCAGATATGGAGGATCTATTGCTCAGTGAAGTAAGCCAGGCTATGAAAGAAAGATATTGTATGTATCCACTTAATATATACCAACTACCCACACTCTATGGTAGAGAGTGAAATATTGGAGGACATAAAAGCAGTGAAAGTTCTTAACAAGAATAAGACAGTGTGAAATGGGGGGGTGAAAAGAAGAGGATAGAGAAAGATAGCAAGAGAACAAATAGAGAGGCATGACATTAGGGGGACATAGATATGGCTTATTGCCTGTTGATGACGTGTATAGTATTCTCAACTGGATTGGTCTGAGAACTATTTCATGATGGGTAATGTCTTTTTACAAGAAAAATGAGAAATAGTGATTGACTGTTTAAAAAAATTGGAATAATAATAATAATGATCAGAAAAAACAATGAAAAGATATTGAATGATCAAGTGGGGAGTTTAATGTCTCTATATTGACTGACATGCATGGCAATCCCTTTTGAAAAAGCAATGTAATACACTATAAAGTTACATGCAATTCAATGTAATATAAGCAAGATTATGATGATAATAAGTAAAAAAAAAAAAAGGAAAGAAAAAAAAAGAAGGGGTGTTGTACACCAGGAGGCCATCTTAGAATTCTGCATACCACAAGCCCCTAAGTACGTCATGGCACAAACATTATGAAGACTCTGTCTTCCTCACATAAATATTCCAAGGTAGTTGCAGATAGGGGCAGTGGGATTAGCTTTTTCCATAGGGCCAATCAAGGGCACAGACTAACGGATCCTGCCATTTTCAACATGTGGCTTCAAGATCTTTCTGAGCCTTGACAGCCAGCCAGAAGAGGAACACATGAAGGAGCATGGTATGAATGGGAGCGGTACCTGTCATTTCTGCCTGCTCACCTTTGGTTGACTGCAACTCAGTCATATGCCTTGCCCAACTGCAAGGCATACTGGGACTTACCTTTCTCTGAGTGGCCACTTCTCAGTGAGGTCTTTACATCATGATTAGGAGAGCACCAGTTGCAGGTGGATGGCTATATATATATATATATATACATACCACAACTGAATTGTGGGGAGTCAATGCAGAAAAAAATCCACTCGATGAGGTATGTTGTCCTCCAAAGGTAAAAGTTGACATAGCAGAACAAATACCTCCATCCTGATTAAAAGATAGATACTGTTTTTTAAATTATATATATATATATATATATATATATATATGTGTGTGTGTGTGTGTGTATGTATGTATATATATATATGTGTGTATAAATATACACACATATATATATATACATACGTATACATATATATATGTATATATATATATATATATATATTACTCATAACTTAATTGCTCAGTGTATTTACTAGGTTCAACCTCAAAAACCTTGACATTTGAAAAAAATCATATTCACTCCCAACTGGTAAGGAATCGAATGACCAAGACTATTTCAAAGTATATGATGTAGGTCCACAACATCTAATTTCCAAACACTTTTTTGAAAAATAAAAACTTGTAACTTTTGCTTTATAAAATTAAAAAATAAATAAAAAGGAAAACTACATAACTTTCCAAAATAACTGCTCTGAATTGTAACATTCATTTGAAAATACATGGGGTCTTCAAAAAATATATAGGAAATATGTATTATGGGGAAAAAAAGCTATGTATGTACTTCAACTATTTTATATCAAAATAAACTTATACTTCAATTCCATTTTTCTATAAACTTTTTGAAGTATCCTTGTGAAATTCCTAGCTATTTTCTTTTAAACTTTCAAGTTGTTTGAGTCATACTTACTCATTATCAGTTCTTCCCATCAAGGAAGAGTGTATTTGGGAGAAATACAAACAAAGTCTTTGAATTGCCAAGACAGTATTTACTAAATTTGGTCTTAAAAACTTTCTAGCAGTTACTTTCTCTTAGAGCACTAGATGGAACCCAAGAATTGCAACGATTTCCTTTCTATTTTTCTCATTCTAATCTTTCTACTTTATTTCTTTTTGGTTTTTTAAAAGGCAACAGATTTTTAGAAAAACATTGTAGAGGGAGAAAGTTTTTCCTATTAAAGTGGCATTTAAGAACACCAGACAACACACACATGGCATCACTGAGAGCTACACTTTGTCGTGTCCTGTACAGAACTTGATGCTTCTCCACTAAGAAAGGAGGACCTAGTAAGAGGTGGGCAGGCAGTAGTTTTAAAAGACTTTCTTTTGGGACCAGCAGATGGCGTAATGGTTACGTCACTGGACTCCCACATAGTGGACCGTGGTTCAAGTCCCAGGCAGCTTAAAACTCATAGTGGGTGCCTGTGTGTGTGTGCCCAAAATCCCGAGACTGGAAGAGAAGGGATTGCGGCATGGTCATCCCCCCCTCACTTTCTGTCTCTCTGGCAAGTGCACACACCCTATAGCAAAAATCTCTCTAAAAAAAAAAGACTTTCTTTGATTGATGCAATGAAGCCAATGAACAACCAGAAATTGATTTTAAAAAGAATTCTACCTTCTTGACTTACATTAGTTAAAAAAAAAAAAAGTCACAATTAGAGAAATATGGGATTGGGGGGGTGTATACAAGGTACATGTATACAAAGAAAATGGAAAATGCATTTCTGTCCTTTTTTTATTTGTTAAATTTAAACTCTAGCAGCATGATGTTATATGAAATCAGGTTTTTCCCAATATACATATTTTTGCTTAAGGAGATTTAACCCTGCTTTTCTTTTCTTTTCTTTCTTTCTTTCTTTCTTTCTTTCTTTCTTTCTTTCT
The DNA here is from genome assembly GCA_026018925.1 of Tupaia tana. Taxonomy (NCBI): domain Eukaryota; kingdom Metazoa; phylum Chordata; class Mammalia; order Scandentia; family Tupaiidae; genus Tupaia; species Tupaia tana. Next base: position 53,502,770 of record JAKSZU010000015.1, read on the forward strand.
TTCTTTCTTTTTTTAAGGATTTTGCATTAGGGCGCATGTGCTTGCCAAAGATAGACAGAGGAAAAGTGGGAAGTTACCCTCCCCTCCAAGGGGATGGCTATGCCACAATCCTTTCTCCTCCATTCTTTTCCTGGGATTTTTGGGCACACGTACCCACATAGCCAGCGTGATTTTCAAGACTCCAGGTCTGGAACTCAAACCACAGTCAGCCATGTGAGAATCCAGCCACCTTAACCACCAAGCCACCTGCTGCTCACCATCCCTCCCCCCTCCCCCCTCCACTCTTCTTTCTGTGACCTGCTATACTCTTACCTGTGTAGAAAAGTAACTTCTATCGCTAGTTGACAGAAAAAGTGCCTTGCAAGCTGTGAGCAATTGAAGAACCATATTGAAAGAAATAAAAAGAATCATTAAGAGTAAATAAGACTAAAGGTGAGAGTAGTAAGAAAATTAGATCCAAGTGACCAGAAAAGTCTGAGAGCAAATGGAGTGGAGAGGAAAAGAAGGTGAAGTAAAAAGGCAGAGGGACCCTGCAGCTTGGAGTTGGGCATGGCTGCAGGGGCTTGAAAACCCAACTGGTAGTGCCTTACCCTATGCAAATGTGCCAGTTTTTCCCCAGAAAACAATTCAGAGGAGTCTGCTCAAGAGCTGGTTTTGTTCATGTGCTAAGCCCCTTCCATTGTTCCACTAGGTAGAGCTCCTCTTTGCTCCTCATGGATTCAAGATGGAGGCTCTGTTGAGGGTGAAAGGATTGTTGGCATCAGAACATTAAATGGAATTATTTAGAAAGATATGTGGTAGGGATCAGGATAAAATGGATGAATTTGAGATTGAGGAAGGGACCAAATTATAAACAATGATAAAGTCTACCATGGTAAACTATAGAGGTGAGTATCTGAGGTAGAATGAAGGGTAAGATCTGGGAGTGAAGAATTCAAGAAACTGATGGGCAAGGTATTGAAAAGATCATCTACAAGTACAAGGGGTCTTCAAAAAGTTTATGGAAAATGCATATAATGAAAAAACTATGTTTTTGTTTTGTTTTGTTTTGGAGAGGTTTTTCGCTATAGGGCGCGTGCGCTCGCCAGACAGACAGAGAGAGACATAGAGATAGAAAGCGAGAAGTCACCCCCCAGGGGGGATGGTCACACCACAATCCCTTCTCCTCCATTCTCCTCTCAGGATCTTGGGCACACACGCACACGCGCCCGTCGTGAGTTTTAAGCCACCAGGTCCGGGATGCGAACCGCGGTCAACTACGTGGGAGTCCAGCGACATAGCCATTATGCTAACTGCTGGTTCCCGAAAAAACTATGTTTTAATTTTAAAAAGTTTTGCACCGAAATAATCTTCTAATTCTATTTTCCTACACACTCTTTGAAATCCCATCCTGTGTTTAAATCTCCAAAAGCGGAAACAGAAGTGGTATTATAATTATCACTCCCACCTCCCTATCTCACATCCATGTGACTTTCCATTGCCTTCATAATGGGTGAAGAAAACTAGGGTCCTTGGTAAAGTGGCAGTAACATGCATGGGTCCCTTGGTTTTCTTCATGTGTGGATTCCTTCCACCTTCCCTAGAGACCATATGTCACGCTGTGCCAGAGAGACCACTGACCTTTACCTTGGAAGTGCTGTGCTCTTTTGGCTCCTGGGGACTAATCCACTCCAGCTGAAGGCTGTTCTGCTCCCTGCTCACCCTATGGGGCACACTCTCAACTTTTCTCCTAATGAGTCCCAAAATCAGTTTCAAGAGGCTGCTTCATTATCTCCATCCTCCCTTCCCTTCACTCCCCAGAGGAATAAACAAGCTGAACTCAGCCTCCTGATCCATTCCTGGGGCTCAAAATTATGTCAAAGTCTCTCAAAAGGCAAAACATTAAAAAAAGAAGATAAAACAAAAACTCAAAAGTTGGTCTTTGCTGATTGTGCAAGAAGCATGTCATTGGTGCTTGCTGTTTTACTCACCTGGAAACCATTTTCAGTTTAGTTACCTCTCACCTGAGATTTCAGAGCCCTTCAAGATCTATCTAAAGGGAATCCTTTGGTTGTTGTTGCCTTATTTCAAATTTCTCATTGTTCGTTTAGCTCTGGGGGTATTGTTCTCCCTGTAAAAAGTAGTTTGAAGGCTGGATCAGACAGTGGCACAGTAGTGACTCAATTGGTCCCACATAGGAGAGATCCAGAGTTCCCAGCCTGGAACCTCCCCTAGTATACAGGGCACACGTGCGCTTGCCCATGGTTTTGGCTGGCTGAGACTGAGGATGGGCCGTGGTGAGAAGACCGTCTTGGAGGTGCCCTCTAGTGCTCTCTTGGAAGAAATAAATAAGCTTTGGGGGGTGGGGAAGAAAACACATTTGGGGCCATTTCATTCTCAGGCTTCAGTCAGGAATAGGAGAATGAGCTGGTTCTGCTAAGCCCCTCCCTTCACCACTGGCAAAAATGGACCCAGACAACTCTCCTCCCCCATCCCAGAACCTCCACAATCAGCCCAGTTCTTCTCAGTGTCCGTGAAAAGTAAAACTCATCTCTCCCATGTTGTGGTCTACACACCCACCTGACTAGGGGAGGGACCATCAAACGCTTTCTGCTGTTTTTGACGACTCCAACTCATACTTTGGAGTATAACTGCATCTCATCGTAGCTATCTGCTAAGCTTATAAAAATAGTATCCCTATATTCTCCATGTTATGGCATTTCTTGCCGTTATTTTGTTGACAATGAGAACTATTCATTCATGGTTTGCCAGTGAGATCCCTGGGTTCTAATTTCATTATGAAACAGCATCTGATTTCAGCCGATGCCGTTCACTTTTACCTTTGAGATTAAACATTTCAAAAGACATTTTTGTCTTTTTTCCTGCCTCTTGAAATTCCCTGTTTTGCTTTTCTCAGCTGCCTCCACTCTCCCTGGCTTATAATTCTTGCTGACTACTTCAAGTGTCAATTTCTACTAGCAAGAGTGAGCAGGATTAGGGGACAGCCAACACCTGTGTTACCTTGCTCCCTCAGAGGAAAGTGTGGGGCATACTTACCAAGATCCATAGATGTTGACCAGATGGAATTTTCCCTGTGCAGTGTGGGGGGCAAACGCCACAGGGTGCAACTCTAAAGGCTCACAAAGTCTCCAGACAGGTATGCTTTACTGGCTAAGTTTTTTTTTTTTTTTTTTTTTGGAGAGTTTTTTGCTTTAGGACATGTGTGTTCACCAGAAAGACAGAGAGAGACAGAAAGACAGAATCCCTTCTCCTCCGTTCTTCTCTCAGGATCTTGGACACGCACACACATGCACCCGGCGTGAGTTTAAGTCACCAGGTCCGGGAGTCAAACCATGGTCTACTACATGGGAGTCCAGCGACATAGCCATTATGCTAACTGCTGGTCCCACTGGCTACCTTTTTTTCCTCTCTCTTCTCTTTTCTTTCTTTCATTCTTCCTTGTCTAGAAAGTTATTCTGCCAAGCAACTTACAGGACACAGGGCAACCCCGTGCACCTGTGCGTGTGTGTGTGTGTGTGTGTGTGGTGTGTGTTTATGTGTGCATCTTTATATGCACCTCTTTATGTCAGTGCACCTCTGTGTGTATATGCCTCAGTGTGTGTGTGAGTGTGAATATGTGTAATGAAGGTAGGAGGTACCTGTATTGCTAGGACACTTAAAAGGCATGGGGAAATAATATGTATTAAATTGTCGGAAAAGTCATGACTCATTTTTGCATAGAAAAACAGAAAGATATGTCATGACCTTTCCAGTGACCCAGTAGATCATTATTATTGTCAAGTGACTCATTGCATTACAGGGAAATGATGTGACTTCTATGGTGAGTGTTATCTGTGGGACACACTCAGCTTGAAAATGCAAAATCTCACACATCAATGGTTAGAATGATCTTTCTGTAACGTAGCTTGGTAAACTTCAAGAGGCTGGAATCCAGATTGGAATGATCTGATTTATCACTACAATGTGTCTTTGACATTGTGGGTACTCAGTAAAATAATTAGTAATAGAATGACTGATGAGGAGTATAAAACTAACACTGACAAAACCATTTAGTGGCACTGAAGCCTGCCTCATCAGTGGACTACAGAATGGTGACCCCAAGCCCTGAAAATGGCATTATGAAGTTGAAGGTGACAACGAAGACTGAGGATAAGAGTGGATGCATTGAAGCATGTAGGTCTGCTTCAGGATATTTCTAAAAATGTATACACCATAGGAAATATACAATATGTGGATATGAGAAAGACAGAAAATTCAGAGAACCAGACCAGCCTGTGTATCCTTTGGGTGAAGTTGTAGAGAAGGTAGGATGGCAGGGTGGAGGATGTGAAAGGAACAGAGACATGAAAGGAAGGGCAGGAGGCAGGGTTTAGGAAAAGGATCAAAATGATCCAGGAAAGCCAGAAAATGACCCTAAGACATTGAATGCAAATTAAGAGGAGTGGATCCAGCAACAACAATGTGATCTGTTACGTCATCAGGAAAGTCATGATGTATTTTTTTATGCAAAAATGCATCATGACTTTCCCAACAACCAATAAGAAAAAATAACCCATAAATGGAAAACTGAGTATCCTCAGTGTATTGTCTGGTATGGTGACCACCAGGCAGGGAGGGTTCTGGAGCCAGAAATATGACAAGTCCAAAGTGAGAAGTGCTACATGGAAGCAGAACTCAAACAGGATGAAAGGTAGAAGGTAAAATGTCATTTATATTTTACATGGATTACATAATGAAATGATAATATTTAAATATATGCAGTTAAGTAAAACATTATTAAAATTAATTGCACCTTTTCCTCTTGCTCTTTGGAATGAAATTCTTAACTTCAAAAGTATGAAATTTCAAATTGCATATGTAGTTCACATTATATTTCTCTTTGATGGTTTTACTCTAGAAACACCTTTAGCAGAGTTTGGGAAGAAAGGAAGGCTGGAAAAGAGAGAATATTGTGATGATAGAAATTGAACTGGGTTTAGCATTCAGTCCCTGGCTGTAGGTTGAAAGCCTCGGTTTCCTCATCTGTAAGATGATGTGTAGTAGTGATATTTGTTTCATGTTGTCAGACCTACATAGGAAATCATGCGAAGCCTGTAACAGGATACTTTGCATGGAGCAGGAGGTCCTCAGAAGTTCCTTTCTTCTTATCCTTTCCCTCACCCAGATGAACACATCAGTGGTCCCAGAACTAGCAAGGCAAAGTTGGAATAAACCGTAGTGAATTCTGAATGATTGTACCAAATTGCAGAATGTTCTGGATTGCAGCAGAAGGGCCAAGTGAAAAGAGGCATAGAAAGGCCGATGGAGAAACCAGAGTTGTGCAAGGACTGCCCAACCCACCATGAAGAAGCCACTTACTCAATCTTGGGAGAGGTGCACTAGCAACAAACAATCCCAGGAGGTCATGGGGAGGACTCAGAAAAGCCCTGTCCAGGGACCAGCAGATGGCGTATTGGTTATATCACTGGATACCCACATAGTTGACCACAGTTCAAGTCCCAGACCCAGAGGCTTAAAGTCATGTCAGGCGCATGTGCTTGCATGCCCAAGATCCGGAGAGGAGAATGGAGGAGAAGAGATTGAGGCATGGCCATCCTCCTGGCGGGTGATTTTTCACTTTCTGTCTGTCTCTCTGTCTCTCTCTGTCTTTCCGGTGAGCACACATGCCCTGTAGCAAAAATCTCTCTTTGAAAAAAGAAAGAAAGAAAAGCCCTGTCCAGTTTTGCTAAAAGCTGCTCTCAGGTACACGTGGGTTAAGTGGATAATTTGTTCCTATTAAATAAAGGCATGTGATCTTCTAATTCTTTGTCATTGTATAAAACCGACTTTGAATTAGCCATAGGCTCAGCCACCTACACATTAATACCTCCCTGAAGAGAATTATCCCTGAGGAAGGCAGTAAACCCATGCTCATTGTTCATCTCAGAAGGTCACTTGCCACTTGTTAATACGCCACCTGCTCAAGGGCCCCAGATAAGAGCGAATGTCCTGGGATCCCAACGGTGCTCCACGGTAGGAGCAAAAGCAGATTATTCTGGAGGCTCCTGGTAGTAACTTGACACTTCTTAAGTCAGGAAGCCAAAGCTAAGGAAGAGTGATGGATGTGAAATTCCATCATCCAGTTCCAATATATTGGATTCATGCTTCAAGAATAGCCATATTTCTGGGACCAGCAGTTAGTGTAATGGCTATGTCGCTGGACTCCCACGTAGTCAACCGGGTTCGAGTCCCGGACCTGGTGACTTAAACTCACGCCGGGCGCATGTGCGTGCATGCCCAAGATCCCGAGGGGAGAATGGAGGAGAAGGGATTGCAGCGTGGCCATCCCCCCTGGGGGGTGATTTCTCGCTTTCTATCTCTCTGTCTCTGTCTGTCTGTCTGGCGAGCGCACGCGCCCTATAGCAAAAAAACCTCTCCAAAAAAAAAAAAAAAAAGAATAGCCATATTTCTTCTTCCATTAATTTAAACATTAGTAAGGGAAAATAGGTGCTTGACTAACCTAGGACAATAGATAATTGCCAGATTACTCCAGACAATATTATAAAAACCACTGGGCAAGAGAGATTTAAGACATCACTCTTTGATAACAGCACCAAAGCCTTGCTCCATCCCTCTAGAACACTGAGTCCCTCTTTGGTGGACCTCGGTTTCTCACATATAAAATGAAGACCATAGGCACAGGACAGGATGTCATAAAACCAGTTCCCTTATCATATACCTGGGGAAGTGAAGAGACCCAAAATCATCCTGTGAATGATGAGGATTACGAATTGCTCTAAGTTTTTAACAGCCCCTGTCCTCAGTATGACATAATACCAAAGGTTTCAACCACCTAAGTTTAGTAAATGCTGGTTTAACAAAGATGCACAGAAAGAAGTACATGTGTGTTAGTTGATTCAAGCTGCTGTAACAAAATAGCTTAGACTCGTGACTTATAAACAGCAGAAACTTATTTCCCATGGTTTGGGGGGCTGGGAATTCCAAGATCAGGGACCCGCAGATTTAATGTCTGGTGAGGGCTTTCTGGTTCATAGAGGGCACCTTCTCCTTGTGTCCCCTCATGGTGGAAGGGACAAGATTACTCTCCAGGGCCTCTTTTATACCATCACTAATCTGATCATGAAGGTCCCACCTCATCACCTGCCCAAGGCCTCACTTCCTGATACCACCACATTGGTGATTAGATTTCAACATATGATTTTGGACCATAGCACCATGGATATCAAAAGTTTAGGGGCCGGGGCCAGCAGATGACATGGTGGCTAAGACACTGGGTTCCCACATGGATGACTGTGGTTTGAGTCCTGGACCTGGCAGCTTGAGACTCACACTGGGGGTATGTGTGTGCATACCCAAAATACCTAGAGGAGTATGGAGGAGAGAGGTTGCACAGTGGCCATGCCCCTGAGGGGTGATTTCTCACTTTCCCTCTCTGTCTCTCTCTCTCTTGCCAGTGAGCACACATGTCAGAAACCTTAAAAAAAAAAAAATGTCGAGGGGCCAGATTGAGGCGCGGTGGTAAAATGTTACTCTCTGTAAGGCTGACCCACAGGGGAAGGTTCCAGTTCTTGTCTGGAGACCCTCCTGAGTACTCTAGTCATGCATCTGTTCATGATCCAGGGCTGGCAGAAACTGAGGTGGTGGCAGCATCGTTACCCTGTTAGGGCTGCTGTCTCTGTCTCTCTCAGAAGAAATAAACATCAAAAATAAAATTAAAGGCTGCCTGTTCTAGCCTAGACTTGGTGGCACAGGCAATAGGACACTACTTTAGGACATTAGAATCCCATAGGGAACGTGGGTTCAGATCCCAGGTTGACCTGGACACACCAGGTGTCCTGCACGCACCTGTTACCCTGGCTGGTGGGGAGACTTGGGGAAGATGGAGCATGACATGACCCTGTCGATGGCACCTGTCTTTCTTTCAGTACCTAAAATAAACTTTTAAAAACTGTTGCCTCTTGGGGCCAACAGATGGCGTAGCAGTTATATTGCTGGACTCCTACATGGCCAACCGCGGTTCAAGTCCCAGACCCGGCGGCTTGAAAATCACACTGAATATGTGTGTGTGTGTGTGTGTGTGTGTGTGTGTGTGTGTGCCCAGGATCCAAGGAGGAGAAGTGGTTATAGGTGGCCATCCTCTGGGGGGGGGGGGGGTTGATTTCTCACTTTCCCTCTCACTGTCTCTGTCTCTCTCTCTCTCTCATTCACTCTCACTCCTCCCCGCCAAGGCATGTGCCCTTAGTAAAAACCTCTTTTAAAAAAAGTTGTCTTGGAACCAGCAGTTAGCATAATGGCTATGTCGCTGGACTCCCACGTAGTCGACGGCAGCGGTTCACATCCCGAACCCGGTGGCTTAAAACTCATGCCGGGCACATGTGCATACGTGCCCAAGATCCCGAGAGGAGAATGGAGGAGAAGGGATTGCGGTGTGACCATCCCCCCTGGGGGGTGATTTCTCGCTTTCTGTCTCTATGTCTCTCTCTGTCTGTCTGGCGAGTGCACATGCCCTATAGCGAAAACCTCTCCAAAAAAAAAGTTGTCTCTTACTCATTTCCTTCCCTATGTGCCTTAGGCACAGGAAAATCCAAAAATAAAATTCCTTTCTTGCTAGCAAAGTATTCTAGTGGGAAAATTGGTCATAGTGTTAATAATCAGTTTGTCTTATTAAATTGCCCTCTCCTCCGCCCCTATTGTCCAAATTGGTAGAGAATTCAGAGTCAGCTGAATAATTTCACCATCGAGTTAAGTCATTTAATAAGTGTGGGTTTTCTTCCAGCAAACCCTAAATAATTATGTCAAGTTAAGAGGGAGGCATTGTTTTTAGCTGGAGTGTAAAAATGTTTCTGTAGTGGCCGGTGTGTTAAAAATAAGAAGAGACAATTTCAGCTTGGCAATTCAAACAACTCAGATTGAACTCACTTCTACAACAGCTTTGTGATATGTAGTTGAGACACTTTTGCCCAAGATTCTCACATGACTCAGTTCATGGACTCTTTCTTCCAAGTATAATAGTATTTTCTCTCTTAGTGCACAGACAGGGCTGTGCTATGTCTTTACTGACCTCAAAACCCAAAGTTTAATTCTTTTTAAAAAAGAATTTTAATTTTATGATTATTATTATTATTACTATTATTATTATCATTTACTATAGGGCACGTACTAACACCAGAGAGAGAGAACAAGAAAGTAGAAAAGCAAGCTGCCATGTCCAGGATCCGAACCGTGGTCATCCATATGGGAGTCCAGTGCCTTAAGCACCATGCCACATGCTGGCCAAGTTTGTTTATTTCTTTCATGAGAAAGAAAGAGATGGGGGACCAGCAGTTAGCGTAATGGCTATGTCGCTGAACTCCCATGTAGCCGACCACAGTCCGAGACCTGGACGCGGTGACTTAAACTCACACTGGGCACATGTGCATGCATGCCCAAGATCCTAAGAGGAGAATGGAAAAGAAGGGATTGTGGCATGGCCATGCCCCCTGGGGGGTGATTTCTCACTTTCTCTCTCTCTGTCTCCGTCTTTCTGGTGAACACATGCACCCTATAGCAAAAACCTCTCCCAAGAAAAAAAAAAAAAAAAAAAAAAAACAGAAAGAGCTAGAGGAAGCATCCCTAAAAGGCTCTTGATGCCAAGATCCACCTCCAGTCTCAACCAGTCATGGGCACAAGTGCACCTAGAATACTTAGGGGGCTCTCCTGATGTGAACCCAGAACCTTCCCACGTGGCTCAGCCTTGCAGAGTGTCACATCTTCTGCTGCGTCACCATCTAGCCCCTTAAAGCCAATTTTTTCAAAAATGACTTTACTTTGGAGACAACCTGTTGCATGGTGGTTAAGGAGGCTAGATTCCCACATGGTTCCAGCTGGTTCGAGTCCTGGACCCAGCATTTTGAGAAACATACTGGACACATGTATGCATGCCTAAAATCCCAAAAGAAGGAAAAAATGGAGGAGAATGGATTGCAGCATGGCCATGCCTCAGAGGGGGTGCTTTCATACTTTGCTGGCTCTCTGTCTCTCTCTGGCAAACACCCACACCCTCTGGCAAAATTAAAAAGTGAAAAAGTCTTCACTTTATTACTAGTGGCCCCAGACGTAAATGCCCTAACTGCCCCTGGCACCTCTCACTTGTGCTGCCAACACAATGCTCACAGGCCCTGAGTTTGTTCAGAGGCCCGCCCTTTGGAGATCCTCCACACGGTGCTCGGGTTCCTGAATAATTCAGAATTCTGTGGCTTACATGATGGCAAACGTGATTCTTTTTTTCCCAGATCATCATCTTCGCTTTTCCATGATGGAAGCATCTTGACTCTTTGACAGCTCTTATCAGGTAGACAAAGAGAGCTTTTCCACCTCCAAGCACTGTGAGAGGTCACTCAGTTAGCATGCTGAGTTCTGCCCCAGCTGAGGTTAACTCCTCATCTGTTCAATAGTAGCCGGACATAGCTTGTACTGGCTCACAAGGGCCAGTTAAACACATCCCTTCCTAACGTTAGCATCACGGTGGGGGCCTAAAATCATCCGTGCTGGTAGTATTTGCACCAGAACAATCAGAAAATGCTACAAATCAGGGCTGTTATTTGGTTCTCCCTAAAGTATCAGTTATTAAACAGTTCCCAGCTCACCTTTGTGTCCATCTGCTGACATCACCACCTCCAACTCGGAAGCCATCTCCAAACCATGCCCATTCCCATTCTTCTAAAAACGGGTTTCTGAAAGCTGGACCTAAGTGAAATGCTTTTAAATGTAATCAAAATATAAAATTGTACTTAGAAATCATATCGCTCCTTGAGGGACCAGCAGTTAGCGTAATGGCTATGTTGCTGAATTCCCATGTAGTCAACTGCAGTTCAAGTCCTGGACCCGGTGGTTTAAACTCACACCGGGTGCGTGTGCGTGCATGCCCAAGATCCCAAGAGGAGAATGGAGGAGAAGGGATTGCGGCGTGGCCATCCCCCATGGGGGATGATTTCTTGCTTTCTGTGTCTCTGTCTCTCTCTGTCTCTCTGGCGAGCACATATGCCCTGTAGCAAAAACCTCTCAAAAAAAAAAAAAAAAAGAAATCATAATCCCTCCTTTTTAATGGAGACATAGCAGAATAAATACACGGGTATGTATGTGCGTACATGCGTGCATGCATGAATGTATGTATGTACAAGGAGACTTCAAAATGTTCATGAAAACAAATTATGGGGGGATCAGCAGTTAGTGTAATGGCAATGTCGCTGGACTCCCATGTAATCAACAGTGGTTCATGTCCCGGACCCAGTAGCTTAAAATTCACGCTGGGCGTGTGTGCATGCATGCCCAAGATCCCGAGAGGAGAATGGAGGAGAAGGGATCGCAGCGTGGCCATTCCCCCCTGGGGGGTGATTTCTCACTTTCTATCTTTCTGTCTCTCTGTCTCTCTCTGTCTTTCTGGCGAGCGCACGTGCCCTATAGCAAAAACCTCAAAAAAAAAAAAGTATGAGTTTTTTGGGGGGAAAGTGTTTTGAAATCCATGTAGAGTTTTTTTTATCATACATACTTTCCATACACTTTTTGAAGCCCCTTCATATATTTAACAGATTAAAATGGAACCACATTGGTTGAAACGTGACCTATGGTAGCGGATGGTGCAGGGAAGTGAGGATGCAGCTCCTCACACCATTTCTTCTGAGGGCACAGTGAGCTCTGGGTCGTAGCTTGAGAAACGGGCCTACGAGGGTTTTTCCCATCATCTTTATTGAGATATAAACTTATACAAAATATTCACTGTTTTTCTAAAGTTTTTTTTTATTTCGAAATCACTTTAGATTTACAGAAAAGCTGCAAAATAGTTCGGAGAATTTCCATATACCCTTCATTCAGCTTCCCTGGTTTTAACACCTTGCATAACCACAGCGCAAAGATCAAAATCATGAAATTGATATTGGTACAATACTATTACCTCATCTACAGACCTTATTCAAATCTCAGCCATTTTCCCGCTAAACTCTTTTTCTGGTCCAACCCAAGAGTCCATCCACATCACATTTTGTTGTTAGGTCTCTACTAGCCTCACGTCTCTGATGGATCCTTGGTCTTTCCTTATACTTAACGAACTTCACAATTTTGAAGCGTCCTGGGCAGTTCGAGTTTGTCTTCTGTTTTTCTTGTGATTTGCTTGAGGTTATACATTTTCATCAGGAATACCGCAGTGAGGTTGCACCGTTTTCAGCCTATCGTCTCAAGAGGGTGTGATATTAATGTGTTTTATTACTGATGACATTAATCTTCATCACTTAACATAGTTCTTTTGAGATTCATTCATATGGTTGTGTGTATTTATTGTATGTAAAAAGGGAGTTTATTTCTTTTTACTGCTGACCAGAATTCCTTTGTATGAATATACTGAAGTTTGCTTGTCTATTTACCAGTTGGTAAATATCTGGATTGCTTCCAGTTTTGGGGGCTACTGTGAATAAAACTACTGTGGACATTCAGGTACAATTGTCAGTGTTAAAAATGTATTCGGGGAGGACCAGCAGTTAGCATAATGGCTATGTCACTGGATTCCCATGTAGTCGACCGTAGTTTGAGTCACGGACCTGGTAATTTCAACTCACGCCGGGCACATGTGTGTGCATGCCCAAGATCCCGAGAGGAGAATGGAGGAGGAGGGATTGCGGCGTGGCCATCCTCCCGGGGGGGGGGGGGGGGGTAATTTCTTGCCTTCTGTCTCTCTGTCTCTCTCTGTCTTTCTGGCAAGTGCACGTGCCCTATAGCAAAAACCTCTAAAAAAAAAAAATGTATTCAGGGGTCAGTAGGTGTCGTAGTGGTTAAGGTGCTGGACTCCAACATGACCAACAGCAGTTCTAGCCATGGACCTGGCAGCTTGGAAATTACACCAGATGCGTGTATGTGCATGACCAAAATCCTCAGAGGAGAATGAAGGAGAGGAAATTGTGGTGTGGTCATCGCTCTTAGGAGTGACTTCTCACTATCCTTCTCACTGTCTCTCTCTGTTAAGCATACATGCCCTATGGCGAACAAAACAAAAACCTTAAAAAAAAAAGTTCTCATTTCCCTTGGGCAAGTACTTGAGACTAGAACATAAGTATATGTTGAATTTTATAAGGAACTGCCAACGTGTACCTTTTTACATTCACCTCAGCAGTGTATAAGAGTTCCAGTTGCTCTACATTCTCAACATTCAATAGTGTCAGTCTTCTTAATTTTAGTCATTCTAGTGAATATGTAAAGATATCACATTGTGATTTTTATCAGCATTTCCCTAATGACTAACAACATTGAGCATCTTTTCATGAAATTCTTGCTCATTCATCTTCTTAGGTAAAGTTTCTACACAGATATTTTGCCCATTTTTAATTGGGTTCTTTGTCTTCTTGTTTTTGAATTGTGTTTTTTATTTTTTTAAAGAATTATTTTATTTAACTTTATTTATTTTATTTATTGTGATTTGAGCAGAGAGGGACAGAGTGAGAGAGAGAGCAAGATAGAGAAGGAAAGTGAGAAAGTAAGCCACCAGGTCCGGGACTCGAACTGTGGTCGGCCATGTGGGAGTCCAACACCCTTAACTACCATGCCACCTGCCAGCCCCCAAGTTGTGCTTTTTAAATATATACTGATGTAAATCTTTTATAAGACTTACATATTTTGCAGTCATTTTATTCCAATATATGGAAGAATATTTTCTTTCTTTCTGTTCTTTCAGTATGTTTTTGTAGCAGCATCTTTTGAAGAATGAAGTAATTTTTGTGGTTTTGTTTTGTTTGATGTAGCTTATTTTATCAGGCTCTCTTGTTTTTCAGTTTTTCCTTTTGTCTATTCTATCTAATAAATTTTTGTGTAACAAGAAGGTCACAAAGATTTTCCCCTGCGTTTTACTCTAGAATGCCTTTCAAGTGACAATTGCCCTTAGCATGTTTTTCTTCTAGTTTCTCTACATACTCCTTAACTCTAAATCTAAAAATTTACCTAATGCTTCTCTACCAGTTAGGTACACTGAGAACCATTAATCCTTTAGCCACTGAAGGAATGCTTGCAAGAATCATGGCAAACCTGATTCTTCAGTTACCATAAGTGTTCATGTATTGACTTCCATGGGGCCCTTGCTACTCATATTTTTATACCAGGTACTCCCTAAAACAAATCCTGGGCAAGCACTTGAGATAAAATAATGATGTGCCCATAAATATTTAGCAACTAGCTTTCCTGAAGTAAGTGTATCAATAAACAAAAGTTCCAATATATAACATTTGTAATTTTCCGTGGTGTAAATTCAACATGGCTTTTCTTTTTTTTTTTTTTTTTTAGCTTTTCATCATAGGCCATGTGCACTCACCAGAGAGGATAGAGGCAGAGAGAGATAGAGAGAGGAAAAGTGAGAAGTCACCCCCCCCAGGGGGGATGGCCACACACCTCAATCCCTTCTCCTCCCTTCTCTAGGTACTTTGGCACACATGTACACATGTCCGGTGTGATTTTCAAGCTGTCAGGTCCAGAGCACAAACTGTGGTCATCCATGTGGGAGTCTAGTGTCTCAACCACCACATCATCTGCTGACCTCTAATATGGCCAATTTTAAGCTAGTAGCGTCACATCAATAAGCTGATATAAGCTTACCAACGTGCAATCAGGTGTAGGTATTTTATTTGAGGTCATCCCTGGAAACCAGAAATAGGGCAGTGGAAGAAATGAGACAGGGAAAGGAAGGAAGCCAGAAAAGGGGGAGTATTAAGAGCTGGTTAACACTGGCCATGCAACTCAATCCCACTGAGTATTCTCTGAGAAACAGTGCTGACCATGACTCAGAATTGTCCCAGTGAGGGCTCAGGAGGCTGGGGTGCTGATTCACTGACTCCTACTCCTGTCTTTTGTTCATAATTGCCTCTAGGATGCTAAACCTGGACACTTTTAGGCTGCTCTGCACATGGGCTGAGGAAAGTTCTATTGCACTGGTGGGAGCCTCAGGCAGGAAAGCAGAGAGCCACAGGTGAGGTGGGGGGCTGTTTTGGATAGAAAGCTGCCAGCTTATCTGAAGTCCATTGACAGAAGTGAACCAGGGGTACATCTATTCCACTTTTTTTTTTAATTGCCGTAAGGCCCATATACTTGCCAGAGAGAAATGGAGAGAGAAAAGAAAAAAGCACTTCCTAATTGGGTGTGCTCATACTGAAATCCCATCTCCATTTCTCTATCCTATCCAGATCTGGGACATGTGCACACATGCCCAACATGTTTTTCAAACTGCTGGGGCTAGGATTAGAGCCGCAGTCAGCTATGTGGGACCTGACTCCCTTAACTACTAGGCTATGGGGCTGATCCATGTTCTCCTTTTTTAAAAACACTGAATTACCACTGGTTAACTCCACCTCCTATTAGATCCACAGTCAAAGGTCCAATTCTCTGGTGCAAACTTACTGATAAAATATAATTGAGAAGCAGCATCTTCAAGTGTCCATCAAGTAATGCTTTCTTTATTGGCTGATACCAATGGTTTTTAAGCCCCCAAATAATCAAACCCTAGTATAATCGCATCTCCCATGGAAGCCATGATGTTTTCTTCTTCTGTTCAGGTAGTAGATTTCGCTTTCCTCCAAGACGGGATAATTTTTTATCAGTTCTTAAAAAGACAGGTAATGTAAGCATGGGTAATAAAATCCTCATCCGATCACCTAATAGTTAGAATTATATGTATGTGTGGGGTGAAGAGGGGGTTGTTTTATAAACCAGTAGACAAGGCAAATATTTTCTTATCTCCAAACTCTCTCACTTGCAGTGGCATCTTGAGCTCAAGTAGCAGTCTATGTTCCAGAGGTATTTCCCACTGACCTTTCCTTGCTTAGATGTCTGACCTAATGTTTCTGTGGTTATGTAGATCAGAGAAAATCATATCTTGACAAATAATAAGATAGTTTCTTGGGGCAAGAAAAAATTGGCCACTATTCTGTCTTCTCCGCTGGGAAAATGTCCCACAGATGTGGAACAGATGGGCCTAGATTTAGACACCATCTGCTTTTCAGTTGTAATTAACGTTGAATCCAAGGATGGGTTGAAATTTACCATTGCATTGGCCATCCCTGTTGACCACTAGGGATTCCTAAATCTTGTGTTTGTTGGAATATGAAACTTGGGTTGGGTTTCTTTGGATAGGCAACAGCTCTTAGGAGTCAAGGAAAGAAAAGAAACCAAGCCCTTCAGCAAACTGTTCCTGTGTGTCTGCTGCTAGGAAAGTAGCCTCCCCAAATGTAGTCAGAGGGAAGAATAAGCTTACTGGATTTTTTGTGATTTTTTTTTCCCCTAGAAGGAATATACTCAACAGAGAGATACAGAGGGAGAAGGAGAGAGCATCCCCTAGTGGGACATGGTCGTGCTGCAATTCATCCTCCTCCTCCATTTCTCCATTCTGTCAGGATTCTGGGCACACAAGTACATATTGCCGGCATATTTTTCATACCTCCAGGGCTGAGATTTGAACTATGGTTGGCCATGTGAGATCCCACTCCTTTTAATCACTAGGCTATGTGGCTGGTCCTTCTTGTGATTTTGTAAAAAAAGAGAGTATGCATGATTTCCTAAGTCCATTTCTATTCAGCTGATCCAATTTTCTAACAAATTAAATAATAAAGACTCCCTGGCAACAATTATATTATCTAGCTCTGATTGCATACTCATAACATTCCAGCTGTTGCACTAAGAGTTATATATGCTTCATCTAATCTCAGAGCAACCATATAAAGGTGCTAACAAAACCATAAATGCTATTATTTTCCCACTTTACAGACAAAGAAGACTGACACCTTGGTGGGGTTTGGAGACTCACCTTGGGTCACACAGTTGAGATACAGACCCAGGCTCTCTGGTTCCAGCTTCATAATAACTATGTCACCACTGCCTCCACCAACTCATCTGTTAATATATTGGAGGAGAGCCGAAGTATCCAGCTAGCAAATGGTTTTCATTCCTATTTTATAAGGTTCAGAAGAGAACAGCAAAAATTCAAAGGCCCTGCTGTCCTCTACTCCCTTTGTAACCTTTATAACCTCGAGGGAATTTATTTCTCTTGCGCTTCGGCACCCTCTATACCAGCGTGTCTTTAGATGATCTCATGGCTCTTATTTGCAATTCTGCCTCTCGCCTTTTCTGAGCCCTGGGGTAGGTAACTAAAAGCATGATTAAAGTTTAGCTTTCTGCCTTGCAGCCACCACTTCTAACCTTGGTATCAGCATCTACAAACTTCAGCCACAGTCAGTCCGTCTCATTACCAGAACATCTCACATTGTTCCTCTACAACAGAGAGGATGCCTAGTTGAAGAGTCTGAGAGCATTTTCTCTTGAGACCTGCCTGCTCTCTAAGAGTGCACCAGGTGAACACATTGCAAGGACATCTGAAAACAACCAGGAGTCCTGTGTCCTGATGCCCAGTTACCACGGTTTCTCCAGAATATCCCTGAATTTCAAGCCAGTCTACATCAGCCACAGCCAAGCTAGCTGTCTGACAAGAGAGGTTTTGAACCTCCTAGTTAGAAGTCCATAGTAATCATCTGGTAATTATTGTAATGGATTATCATTGAAGTGTGAAGTTGGAAGCACTGTAATAAGAAGCTGTGGTCTGGCTTCATTAGCTGTACAAAAGCTTAGGCAATAAAAGCAAGGTCCGAGTTTAAACCCAACATGAGCTTATTTGCATTGTTTATTTACAAATGCAGACCCTGTTTGCACTGTTCATTTACACACACAACCAACCGATTTGTTAGCCCTTTACACCCACCACGAGAAGGATCAGGCTAGCAGCTAGGTAGGTGTTGACACAGGAGTAACACAACTGGACCCACATGGGAAGGGTCCTGGGTTTGCATCCCAGGACTTCCCTGAGCACACTGGATACACATGTGCATGTGACCCAGGCCAGTTAAGGCTAGAGATGGATTGTAGTATGAAGACCTTGATGGGGATGTCTCTCTCTCTCTCTCTCTCTCTATCTCTTTCTCTCTGTGTGTGTGTGTGTGTGTGTGTCTCATAGAAGAAATAAACTAATATGCTAAAAAAAAAAAAAATAAGAGGGACCAGCAGTTGGTATAATGGCTATGTCACTGAACTCCCATGTAGTTGACTGCGGTTCGAGTCCTGGACCCGGTGGCTTGAACTCACGCCAGACACATGTGCATGCATGCCCAAGATCCCGAGAGGAGAATGGAGAAGAAGGGATTGCGGCATGGCCATCCCCCCGGGGGGGTGATTTCTTGCTTTCTGTCTTTCTGGTGAGTGCACATATCCTATAGCAAAACCTCTCCAAAAATAAAAAGAATGCCAAAGCTAGAGACCTGGGATGGCCCAGTTTAGCCAGTCATCTCCAGTGGGAATTCACCCTTCACTCAGGAGCACAGACTGTGTTCAAAGCACTAGGTCAGTTCTAGCTCAGCCCACAGTAAAAACTTGCAGCAAAGGAAGTGCTTCTAATCTGAGAATGCTTCCATGGCCTTCAACTGGAACCCCAGTGCTAGATTGTAGGGTGGCTGTCTGAACCCCTTCTCATGGCATCAGTCTACCAGGACACTCAAAAGTGACTATGACAAGGAGGGAAGATGGTGTCACTAGACTTGGAGTTCTGCATGACACAAGCTGTTACACAACTGAGCAAAAGTAAATTGGTCCCCTCTACTTGAAGCAGAGAGCCACCTACAGTAGAAATAAAAAGCATCTCCCTGCTTTTACTGCTGGCCTAATTCTATTGCGTATATTTAATAAGTGCTCACCTCATCCCAGTCTGCTAAAATCTTTAAATTGAACAGTGTATAGTATTTACTAATATTAAGTAAAATGTATTTCACTATCAATTTTATAGTTTTATCAACTGGACTCGGGAGAAATGTTCACATGTTGAAATATTCACTTTGTAAGCTAAATAACGTGATTGAATGTATAAAAGAAAATGAAATTAAAAAAGAAAAAACAAGAAAAAATATATTATTTCACCATCTAAATATTAAGAAAAAAGAATTTTTAATTCACCAAGAAGTCATCTAACTTACCCAAGTAAAAAAGAAACTTGAAAAAGAATTACAATGACAGAAAAATGGGAGAGGCGTTTTTTTCACAGAATATTTTTTAGAATAGTGACTATGTTTGTGCCAGTGAAAATGAATTACTAAGAGGCTTTATTTCTATATACATTTTTTTATTAATAGAAGATTAGTTTTGTCCTTCCTCCTCCACTGAATAAACATTGAATAAATATTTAAAGAATATGGGTTTGAAGAGGCGCCAGATTGTGAGCCTGCCTCGGTTGCTCGTGTCTCAGGCCTTTTCTGTTTCTGGAAGTCCTGGTAGCTCACCCTTGATTGGCTCGCAGTTCTACCGTTTGATGTTATCTGGCATCTGAAATGCCCACCAGCTCCCAAGACGGTATTTGCAGGGAGAATAGCAAGAAAATAACAGAAAGACAAGAATGTTGATAACTTTAACCAGCCTGGTATCTTTCAAAGGCATGGTGTTTTGCAATAAGCTTAGCTTTAATTCTGGCATGAACATTCCTATTCTATTGTGGTTTTCCTTGGGGAAAGACTTGGCTCTGCTTACTAATAAAAACCTTGAGCCAAAAGGCAGCTCTCTTACCAACCTTGACATGAAGGGTTCTGTCATCTTGCAGATATCTGAGTGAATTTTTGAAATTTCAAAGTTCTCTAATATTTGTAATCCATCCTTCAGGTGCAAGTAATTTTTTTTTCAAACGAGTCTAAAGAGGAAGGTTGAAGTGTGGGCAAACAAGGCCTCTGGTTGACCGGTCTTTATGTGGGCTTTCCAGAACTCCCAGAGGATGACATCTGGGTCTGGTACAGGTGGAGTGTCATTAAGAAATGGAAGAAGAAAAAATCCAAGGAAGCATGAGAAGTCAAGAGAAATCCACAAGCCAGTGGACATTCTAAGCCTCTCCACTTCTCTTGCTTCTGAAAGCAAGCAGGGCTAGAACCATGAGCACTGGCTTGCTTTGGACTTACACAGAGGAGTTGGAATCCAGTTTCTACCATTACCTAGCTCTTACGCTTATATTATCTCTGACCGAGCTCTTGGACTTATAAAATATCTTCCTCGGTTTGAAAAGTGAAGATGGCACTATCTCATGGTGTAAGAGGATTAAGCTTTAAAGAAGTTCTAGGCCCATGGTTAATATTAAGTATATGTCGGCTGTCATCACTGACACCATTAAATTTGTCATCATCATCATCATTAAAATTGTTGTCCCTGTCATCACCATCATTATCACAATCATTGTCATCACCATCATCTTCATCACATCATCAAATTGTTATCATCCCCATCATTACCATTACCATCCTTCTCCTTATCACTCAATCACACCACCACCATCATTGTCCCCAATATCATCACATCATAATCAGTATTACCATAGTCAAAACCACATTTGAAGAGGTGCCAATTAGGAGCCTGCCTAAGCTGCATTGGGTTCATCTAGTGGAGTTGATAATTATTCCTGCTCAAGATGGGTAATCTGCATTTATGCATCCAATTATCTACCTCAGCATGGTATACTAGACCGTCCACAAACTGGACTTCATCTGTGCCTCCAGCCTCATGTCTCTACCTCCCCATTCACAATCTACATTAGAGCAATAGTGCCTAATTTGTAGTTTTTAGCACAAGCTGCTTATTTATGACTCCATGCTTGCTATTCAGGCTGTTCCCTTGCCAATTCTTCCCTGACTTCTTTGCTTGGCTAATGCCTCTTCTTCTCAGATGTAATGCAAACATCAGCTTCTCCAGATAAGCTTCCTTGATCCTTCCCCTCATTCTTTAAAACCTACGGTAGGTATCCCTTCTCTGTGCTTACGTGGAATCCTATGACTAGCTCTACGTTTAGCTTTACAACCAAATACTCCACTTACATATTTAACAGACATACTAGTGCTCCATCAGATCCCTGAGAATCGATCTTTATTCAACTGTATTACTATTCAACAGTAATGGAAATGCATGCTTTGATGCTAACAGATCACTCTGTGATTGTTAAAGAACTGTCTGTTCTACTGGTGCCACTTCACCAGAGTGCACAGAGTGGAAGTGCCTGGGAGTTCGCATTCTCTAGGGTGATCAGTAGCTGATGAGTGATTGATACTGCAGTGTGAAAGCCCAACTCCTGGGACCAGCAGTTGGCGTAATGGCTATGTCACTGGACTCCCATGTAGGCAACCATGGTTTGAGTTCTGGACCCGATGGCCTAAACTCATGCCAGGCGCTTGTGCGTGCATGCCCAAGATTCCAAGAGGAGATTGGAAGAGAAGGGATGGTGGCATGGCCATCCCCCCTGGGGAGTGATTTCTCTCTTTCTGTCTCTCTGTTTCTCTCTGTTTTTCTGGTGAGCGCACACTCCCTGTAGCTAAAAAAAAAAAAAAAAAAAAAAAAAAAAAAAAAAAAAAAAAAAAAAAAAAACAGAAAGAAAGAAAGCCCAACTCCTTTACTTTAGGGAAAGAAATATTCTGTCCTGTGGTCCAGAGTCCAGAGTTCTGTACTGGATCAGGTGAAGGCTGGGATGTCACCTGGCATAGTACCCCTCTTTGGCTTCTTCCCCATTCTTGTCCTGCTTTCCATGCTATCTTACTAGTCTCCATTGTGTATGGATTCTCATTTTAGTGTCTACTCCTGGGCAACTCAGCAAAGGTTGCTCTGGGCAATCAGGAGCCCTTTATCTTGAAGTGGCTTATGTTACCTATGGTTGATTGTTTTTTTACACTAAATGTTAGATTTAAATGATTAGATGGTATATTCCCTACCAGACAGGTAGGGAATTTTTTGTGCTCAGTGGCTGGAGTCTACTGAGAGTACAGACAATGTGATTAAGATTGGGAGCTTTGGGGTTAGCCCATGGTGGTTCAAATGGCTGGATCCCACATGGCTGATGGTGTAGTTGAGTTCTGGACCCAGCAGCTTGAGAAACACAAGTACGTGTGTGTGCATGCTCAAAATCCCAAAAGGAGGGATAAATGAAGGGAAAAGGTTGCAGCATTTCCCATAGGAGGTGCCTCTCACGTTCTCTCTCTTTCCCCTTGCCCCACCCCTCCAGCTCCCCATTCCCCGGGTGAGCACACATGGGAAAGAAAGAAAGAAAGAAAGAAAGAAAGAAAGAAAGAAAGAAAGAAAGAAAGAGGGAGGGAGGGAGGGAGGGAGGGAGGGAGGGAGGGAGGGAGGGAGGGAGGGAGGGAGGAAGGAAGGAAGGAAGGAAGGAAGGAAGGAAGGAAGGAAGGAAAAGAAAAAGAAAAAAGAAAGACTTTGAGGTCATGCAGCACCAAATTTGATTGAATGCTGACTCAGCAAACAGGTTGTTTCTTATTCTCTCTAAACCTCAATTTACCTATCTAAAATGGAAATTCTATAGGCCCACTGCTGTATGTAGGTTATTGGAAAGGTGAAATAAGCTAATGCATGCCAAACATTGAGCCATTAAAAGAGTTCATTTATTCATTCATTTAAGAAACATTCCAGAAACAATACCAGGCACTGATCTAGGCTTGGGGTTACAGAAGTGAACAAAACTATTCCAGGTTCATTTTTGCAACATACAGGAGGCCAGTATGCCTGAAGCAAAGGCAGCAAGGGAAAGAGTAGGAAGCGAAGTCAGTGTGGCTACATTAGTTTCCATTACTCATAATCAAGACATTTTGCCTAAAAGTCCAGATTTCCAGCTTCTCTTGGAAAATCTGAAACTCTAGCCTCACGGAGTACACACTCTTTTGCAATAATTATCAGGGTAAAACTCTGGGAATCCAGTGAGCCATGGACCCAAGCTTATCCCCTTTTCTCATTTCATACCCTGCTGACCCTTATGGACAGTCGAAGCCATGGCCCCCAGTCAGCAGCCTCTGACAGCATCAAGGAAGTCCGTACTTCTCATTGCTCACTGCCTTCACTCCCTGACTATCATACTTTTCCTCAACTATCAATACAAATTGGGGTGGGACACAGATAAGATTTGTTATCTGTTGATGAGATGTGTATAATAGTCTCAACTGGGCTGGGCTGAGGTATAAATCATGCTGGGCAAAGTCTCTTCACAATCTAAATGATGTATAGCGACTTAATGTACAAATAATAATAAAAAAGAAAATAATAATAATAAATAAAGTAATAATAATAACAAAAAAAATTGGGAATAAAGAACCCCAATCTTCTATGCTTGTCAATAAGCAAACCAAATGAAGACTTCTATTTGGTAATATTTTGAAAAGGAAGGGAACCTATGCAAATGTAGGAGAAATTATCATTCCTGATTCTGCAAGAGAAGCTCTTCCTTGGGAAAGAATTAATGGAATCAGACCAGGAAAGTGTCTTCCCATGGAGCATTTGTGGGAATGCTTCGGGGGAGGATTGCCAGGGTAACTGGGAAACATTTCTGCTTCTCAATCATACAACACTGACAGCAAAGCTTCAGGGAAAAGGCAGTAAAAGAGGATTTTACTTACTTTTCCCAAAATTAACTTTGTGTCAAAACTCAAAACTATATCTCAATCACTTTCTGTTTGCAGCTTAAAAATAGATATATGGACATCCATTAGGATGGCTGGAAAATAGATAAATTCAACTATATTAAAAGTAAAAACTTCTGTGCATTAAGAACACAATTCACAGAGGCAACCCACAGAATGGGAGAAAATATTTGCAAATCATGTCTGATAAGGAATTACTATCCAGAATATATAAAGAACTCTTATAACTCATCAGCCAAAAAAAAAAAAAGCTGATTTAAAAATAAGCAAAGGGGGGCTGACAGGTGATGTGGTGGTTAAGGCACTGGACTCCCACATTGGCCGACCACAGTTTGAGTTCTGGAACTGGCAGCTTGTGTTCTCACTTTCCCTCTCTCTTTCTGTCTCTTTCTGGTAAAATTTTTAAAAATAATAGTAATAGGGGACCAGCAGTTGGCGTAGTGGCTATGTCGCTGGACTCCTGTGTAGTCGACCGTGGTTCTAGTACTGAACCCGTTGGCTTAAACTCACGCCAGGCGCGTGTGTGTGCGTATCCAAGATCCCAAGAGGAGAATGGAGGAGAAAGGATTATGGCATGGCCATCCCCCCTGGGGGGTGATTTCTCACTTTCTGTCACTCTGTCTTTCTGGCAAGCGCGTATGCCCTATAGCAAAGACCTCTCAAAATAAATTAATAATAGTAGTAGATAATAAAATAAAATAATTATTTTTAAAAATTAGGCAAAGGACTTTAATAGGTACTTTTCCAAAGAAGATACCTGAATATCCAATAAGCACATAAAAAGATGTTCAGCATCACTAATCATTAGAGAAATGCAAATCAAACCACAATGAGATATACCTTGCACCCATTAGGATGGCTACTATCAAAAAATCAGAAAATAGAGGACAGATGGTGGGGCTCAGATAACACAGCTAGATCCACATGTGAAAGTCCCTGGTTCATGCCCCAGGCCCTCTCTACATGCCAGTTCATACACACATGCCCATGATCCAGTCTGGCTGGGAACAAATTGTGGTATGAAGACCTTGTTGAGGGTCTCTCTCTCTCTCTCTCTCTCTCTAAATAAAGTTATTTTTAAAATCAAAATATAACAGGTGTTGGCAAAGATGTAGAGAAATTGAAAGCCTGTGTTCTATTGATGGGTATATAAAATGGTGCAGCTACTGTGATAAATTGTATGGCAGTTCCTCAAAAAATTAAAGTGGCATGTGACCCAGAAATTCCACTTCTGAGTATATACCCAAAAGAATTGAAATCTGAGATGTGAAGCAACACTAATTACAATAGCCAAGAGGTGGAAGCAACCCTGGGATACATAGAGAAATAAATGGATAAGAAAAAAGTGATGCATACATACACACACACAGCCTTAAAAAGGAAATTCTGACACTTGCTATACAATTTGGATGAACCTTGAAGGCATTTTGCTAACTGAAGTGAGCCAGTCACTAAAGGATTAATACTGTATAATTCCATTTAGATTGAGGTCCCCAGAGAAGTCAAATTCATACAGTGTAGATAATAATTACCAGGGGCATGGGAGAGGGAAAAATGGAGAGTTTTTGTCTGATGGATATTGAATTTCAGTTTGAGAAGATAAAAAAGTGCTGGAGACAGATGTTGATACAATGGTTGCACAATGCAAATGTACTTCATACCACTGAACTCTACACTTAGAAATGACTAAGATGGTAAATTTCATGTTATGTGCATTTTTCCACAATAAAAATAATAGATACATATAAAACATATACTATTCAGAGTTTCCAAAACTTTTATGGAAAAATTAAAATATGAATTTATTTTGGTGCAAAATAATTTTGAATTCCATACATAGTTTTTTCAATAATATACATTTTCCATGAATTTTTGAAGACCCCCCCCCCCGCCATGAGTTCACATACGCATGTATATATGTTATACATCCATGGAGAGAGAGGCTGGAATAAGGAGAGAAATAGACACAGAAAGGCTTTTTAATGACTCAGCCTCTCTCAGAGAACTTATTCCTTCCCTTCCTCTGACCAAGTTTGCTCTCTGTCTTATCTGAGGAAGAATAGCAAGAATCGGCTTACTTAGCAATGGAAATGGCTCACAAATCCCAGGAAGCAGATAAACCTGGAACCCCAAGAAAGGGTGGATCAGGAGACCTCATGGGGATTTAGGCTTATCTACCCATCCTTGGCCTGCCCTTCCCAATCTGCCCCCAGCGTTTCTGAGAGACACAAATCCACACAGAATAAAATAATCAAAGAGATGACACCTTTTCTGTGTTCTTTCACTTCCTAGTCTCAACGTTCTACTTATGTTTTTATTTTTTATGTCCTGGTTTGTATTTTACTGTTATTTTACACTGGTTTGTGTGTTACTGTTATTTCATTGTATGTGGTGTGTGTGTGTGTATGTGCGTGTGGTGTTTCTTTAGACTGAGTCTTGCTATATCACAGTGCTCATGCCTCAGCCTCCCTCCCAAATAGAAATTGCAAATGTCCTTATGAAGAGCCCTGGCACATCCTCAGTGGAAGTGAGAAGGTAGCAAAGGACTTGGGTCTTCATGGTCACATCATTGAGTTAGACCTAAGACCCATTCATGTCCCTTTCCTCATCCTTCCACTGCAGTGGCCTCCTCTCTCATCTCCTTTCTGTTTTTCCCCAAGCTTCCTGGGTGTAGCTCCTTCCATTCTTCTCTACTCACTTGGGCTAGGAGACCTGCCTCTAAAAACCATATCTCTAGGGTTCCCATGTCCTTGGCTTCCAGTGCAACTGTTAGAGGTAGCAACAAGAGAAAGGCAAGAGGAGAGAAAAGAAGCATATTTTTCTCTCTGATCACTCCTGGATCTCCAAGGTCTGGCTGCAGCAACTCTGTTCTTTTCCTTCGCACCTACAAGCCCAGGGGAGCTAACAACTTCCTACCATCACGAGACTCTGGGTGCCTCACAATCTTTGTTAGGTTCCCTTACCCTGATTGCACCACTGCAAAGGAGCCCTTCATTAAGTACTACTCAAATAGAAGAGTTTTCTGTGCTCAGACCCCTTTGAATTGATTTCTGTTTCCTGCCTGGACTCTCACAGGTGCACCAAGCCTCCCTAGTCTTCTGGCCTTGACCTGCCTAGGGAGTTCTACTGGGAGCCTATAGAAATAGAGCAGGGGGGAACCAGCAGTTAGCGTAATGGCTATGTCGCTGGACTCCCACGTAGTCGACCGCGGTTCGCGTCTCGGACCCGGTGGCTTACAACTCATGCCGGGCGCGTGTGCGTGCGTGCCCAAGATCCCGAGAGGAGAATGGAGGAGAAGGGATTGCGGCGTGACCATCCCCCCGGGGGGTGATTTCTCGCTTTCTGTCTCTATGTCTCTCTCTGTCTGTCTGGCGAGCGCACACGCCCTATAGCGAAAAACCTCTCCAAAAAAAAAAAAAAAGAAATAGAGCAGGGAACCCACGTGGATTGCCCACCTGGGTGTTTCCTTGGACCACCTGTATCAGTACCACCTGCTGCTGATTAGAAATACAGGCCCCTGGGCCCTAGTCCAGACCTGCTAAAAGATCTTCTGGAGATAGTGGTAGGGAACCCTCATTCCATGTGCATTTCCTGGTGACTTTTGTATACATTAAAGTACAGAGTGATATAGTACCACATGATTCTTCGTTAATACATTAGAGAGGAGATCCTTGGTAGAGAGTGCAGTTGAAGTACAGTTGTCCTTCAGTATGCATGGGGACCAGTTTCAGGTCTCCCCACAGATACCAAAATCTATGGATGTTCAAGTCCCTTGTATAAAATGGTGTAGCATTTGCATATAATCTGAGCACATTCTCCTATATACTTTAAATCCTCTGTAGATTACTTATAATACGAAATACAATGAACTCCATGTAAACAGTTGTTATCCAGTATTATTTAGGGATTAATGACAAGAAGTAAATGCTCTCATAGTTCAGTATAGCCACAATCGTTGTCAGCTTAACTATGCAGTATACATAGCAATGATGGAACATTTTTGATCCATGGTTGGCTGAATCTGTGGATGTGAAACGGGGGGATACAGAAGACTGACTGTCATGACAAAAATAAATGATAGTAGCTCAAGGTCTCTGCAACAGTGGTAATGTGATATAAAAGGTCTGCAGTTTCCACTGGGGACATACTCCCAGGTCTTGCCAATACCACTGTGGCTTGTTGCCTAAATGTATAGTAGAAGGAAATGCTAAATTCCTGCTAGAGATTAGTGAAGACAAAGATGTAGTTTGTTCCCAAAGTAATAAGCTCCTGAATTCCTTCTATTCCCTCCCTTTTGCACCTTACACCAGTAAATATCATTGAGTTACCTAGAACCTAGCAACAGCAGGAAGCTGTTACCTTCTTTTGGCCTGAAGGTGCAAGGTGCACGGGGAAGGAATGGGTTATCTCGGAGGTAAGAGTATTCCTAAGGGGGTTGGGGAATTTATGGAACTCAGGCTCAAAACCTATCTTAAAGGGAAATTAGAAGGGGATTTAAAGCCTAGCAGAAAGAACAGAAGCAAACATTTCATAAATAGGCATCAGATGATCTTCTTTTAGAAGTGCCATGTGGCTTAGTAGTTAGAACCATGCCTCAGGTAGCCTGCGTTCAGATCCTGCCTCTCCCACTTATTAATTTCCCACTGTGCATCAGATTTTTTCTTGTTAGACTGGATGAAGCCCAGCATCCCTTCCTGTAGGTTGTGAGAAAGGGTGAGTGGAGAAAGGGTGTGTCAGACCCTGAGAGGTCCCCTTGAGCATCAGCCCAGTTGCACAAACCTTGCTCCCAGACTCTTCAGTGTAGAGGGATGTGGCAATTGTAACTGACCAATGACTTCCTCAAGGACACAGTAGTCAATAGCTCATGGAGTGGAAGGAAAAAGGTATCTGGAATGAAGAAGGAGAGTGAGGAGAGAGAAAGAAGAAAGAAAATATGGGGTTATCGGGAAACTGGAGCATTCTTTCCTGGTGAAATGTTTCTCCAGAGATGGCTAATCTCTCATTCCCAAGAGTCCAAAACAATGATCCTAGTGTGGTGACCTCCAAGAGCACTGAACGGTCATGGGCACATCTGGGCATCTTGAAATTCCTCTAAAATAAAATATAGAGTTTATGCTAATGGAGGATGCTCATTAACATATAGAATCTGAGTCCTACAAGCTAAATATGTTCAGCTGACAATGGCTCCCAAAGACTTCCGCAATGCTAACTGACCAGATGACCATGGAATGGGACTCTGGAGACAGTCCTCGTGACTTTAGAAAGACACTGGCAAATGTTGACTTCAAATTGCATTTCATTCTCTTCACTGCTTCCTTTACTCACTTCTCTCTTTTTCTTTCCCTATGAAACTGTGAATTTATTCTAAAAAGAGATTACAGCAAATCTCTTCTTTTTTTACTTAACATTCTTACATAACACTACATCATATACCTATTTCCAAGTAAATATTTACTTTTTATGTTTATGTACTATTATTTTTTCTTTATTAACATATATTAATTGGGAGAATAGAGTTGGCAACAACTCACTATCTCAAAATAACCAAAGGGAGAATTTTTAAATGTTCCCAACACAAGCAGTGACAAATGGTTGAGATGATGGGTATGCTAATTGCCTGTATTTAATTATTGTATATTGTATTCTTGTACTAAAAAAATACACTGTAGCCCCTCGTGTCTTTTTCATCTTTGTTTTTATTTAAGAGAGAGATTTTTGCAATAGGGCACGTGCACTCACTGAAGAAAACAGAGAGAGACAGAAAGAGAGAAATCACCCCCCAGGGAGGATGGCCACACTCCAATTCCCTTCTCCTCCATTATTCTCCTGGGATTTTGGGCACACACGCACATTCACCTGGTGTGAGTTCCAAGCGCCAGGTCCAGACTCAAAATGCAATCAACTGTGTGGGAGTCCAGTGCCTTAACCACTATACCACCCATTAGTCCTACCCCTCTTGTTTTAATGTGGGCTCAGAAGCAGACCCTGAGACAAGTATTTAAATGGGACTGGTGGTTATTTGCAAGGTAAAGGGAAATGTCAATAGGAAGTAGAAAGTGATAGAGGAAAGGGAAGACTGTTAGTGAAAGGTGCAAGACCAAAGGTGCATTACTCTGGGGACTTGAAGCCTCATCTGGCTGAAATGCTGGGACAGATGGAGTTACTCCATCCAGGGAGCAAGGGGGCCAGGTACTGTCATACCAACTTCCATCAGTCATTGGTTGAGGGGTCCTTTGTGGTGTTGATTTCCCAACACTTCTTGACTGTATTATGTGGTTATATCAAAAGTCTTCAAACAAACTGAAGCAGATTCTGACATTTGTTAGCTGATTGAACTCTGTAAATTAATAAGGCATGAAGAATATAGTGGAGACTAGGGGGTAAGGGAGAGAAACCCTGACAGTTATCAGCTGCTTTCCTTTTCCCTGAACCTCCCTCACCAAATCTCTTGCTCAAAACCCTTGTCTGTACTGAGAAACTCTCTTTAAACTTTTTTTTTCTTTTAAAAAAAAAGAGCTTATTTTCTTCATCAGAGACAAAGACAGGCACCTAACAGGGCTAACAGGGTCTTCATGCTGTGATCCACCCAAAGCCCCAACCAGGCAGAAACAAGGGTATGCACATACATGACCAGCATGCACAGGGAGTCCTCTGTGCATGAGCCCAGGACCTTCCCAAGTGGCTTCAGCATCACAGAGTATTGAGTTACCACCGTGCCACCACAGCTGGCCCATTTTTCTCTTTGGCAGCTAGAATTAGTGTTGTCAAAGGAATGATATCCAGGGACCAGCAGATAGCATAATGGTTACATTGCTGGACTCCCATGTTGTTTGAGTTCCATGTGGTTCGAATCCCAGACCCGGTGGTTTAAAACATGCTGGGCACGTGTGTGTGTGCCCAAAATCCCAAGAGGAGAGTAGAGGAGAAGGGATTACAGTCTGGCCATCCTCCCTGAGGGGTGATTTCTCGCTTTCTGCCGCTGTCTCTCCAGTGAATGCACGAGTTCCAAAAGCAAAAATCTCTGGGGGAAAAAAAGGAATTATATCCATAGTGGTAACAGAACCTGAGAGTGGACATGTGATCAGTTCCAATATGTCCTCATAGATACAGAGCCTAGAATGGGGGAAAATGATTTCAAAATAATTTTTTTCCAAACCTAATCATATGTGTTCACTCAAAACTATAAAAAAGACAGAAGAGGAAATGGAAGTTGTTATTATCATTATGCAATTCCTGTTCCCTGGGATATTTAGAACAGTTTCCAAAAAGGCCAGAATTGTACAGACCTTCCCTAGGAATTTCTTCCCCAGCACTACCTTCATTGAAATTAGAGACAGAGAGACAGGAGCACGGATGATGTAGTAAAAAGAAATTGTCTGTGAAAACTGCTGACGGTAGATGCCACATAAAACAGCAGGGTTAAAGTTGTGTCGTTCACACACATTTGCCCTCACAATTGTGAAGTCCTTATGTGTATCGACATTTCAACTTGAGCGTGTTTACCCCCATTAAGTCACAGGCCACGATCATTTCCTGTTACCTTAGGTACTTTTCACTTGAGCCACGATGGGCAAAGTTCTCCAGGTTTATTAGTCCAAATCAACCTTTGAAATTGTCTGATGAGTTAGCATTTATCTTTGAAAATCCTGGTTCCATAGCCACTTCTGTGAGGTCTTCACTGCCATCCTTCACTACATTACTCAGCAGAGTATCTTCTATGTCCCACATCAGCTAGAAAGGCATATAGGTTCGAGAACAAAAACCCTCAACAAACAATGACTAAAGCAAATAGGAAATGCCTTTTTTTCACTGAACTGTAAGAGCGATATGGTTTCAGGCATTAGTTCAAGTGATGAATGGTGTCCTCAGAGCTTTGTCACCCTTAGTATGTTGGTGTGCATCTTCATGTTGTCTCGTGGTCATTTGATGGCTCCTGCCATTCCACACATCACATCCAAGTTCAAGGCAGTAAGAAGGGATCACTTGGGACCAGCAGTTAGCGTAATGGCTATGTCGCTGGTCTCCCATGTAGTCAACCGCGGTTCGAGTCCTGGACCCAGTGGCTTAAACTCATGCCGGGCACGTGTGCGTGCGTGCTCAAGATCCTGAGAGGAGAATGAAGGAGAATGGATTGCGGTATGGCCCTCCCCCCTGGGGGGGGTGATTTCTCGCTTTCTGTCTCTCTTATCTCTCTCTGTCTGTCTGGCGAGCGCACGCGCCCTATAGCAAAAACCTCTCAAAAAAAAAAAAAAAAAAAAAAAAAAAGGATCGCTTTAGCAGGATCTGCACCTTATTGTCATTAGCCAAATATGTGTCGTATGGCCATGGCTAGTTCCAGGCAGGCTCAGAAAGCTGAATATGTTGTTACTCAGAACACTGGACCTTTTGGCCAGAACCACCATCTTCCAGTAATTCACCAAAATGATGAACAGAAAGGGAAAGAGGAAAGGCACCTGATATATGTTCTCTCAGCTTTTTAGAATACGTGGAGCGATTCCTTTGGCAATATACATGCAAATCTATAAGAAGGTAATATTATAGACATCAAGGGAATGGATACGGTTCACAAAGGAATGCCGCACAAACATTACATGGAAAAACTAGAAGAATCTAAAATGTTACCCAGCATGCTGTTGGCATGGTTGTAAACAAACAAGTTAAGGGCAAGATTCTTGCCAAGAGAATTAATGTGCGTATTGAGCATATTAAACATTCTAAGAGCAGAGATAGCTTCCTAAAACATGTGAAGGAAAATGACCAGAAAAAGAAGGAAACCAAAGAGAAAGGGACCTGTGTTCAACTGAAGCACCAGCCTGCTCCACCCAGAGAAACACACTTTGTGAGAACCAACAGAAAGGAGCCTGAGCTACTGGAACCTATTCCCTGTGAATTCATGGCATGATAGGTGTTAAAAATAAACTAAATTATGGTCTATAACAACAACATTGGGGTTGTGTTTGTAAGATAAAAGGGTGAATGGGTAATGGATGGGTCCACAGTGTGTGCCACATTACAGAACTGTGTCCTAGGATCGTCACACCTTGAGTTTTAACCCAAGTAGTGAGCTCCTTTACTTGGATACTCCCAATGGACTTCAAGTCATTCTTCCTTAGCCAAGGACAGTGACTTTTTAAAGTCATAGGCTCTTCCCATGTAGTAGTACACCTGGCTTCAAGTTTGGTGCTCCACAAGTTATTGTTGAATTAATTAATAACTCTTCGAATCCTAAGGTGTGACTCTTTTAGAATGCAATCATCTTTTCTTTGGTAACTTCTGAATAGTATAAACTTTAAATATTAAATAAATATTTCCGCTGAGAGGAGACAGTGTAATCTTCATTACCCCTGAGAGTTTTACTTTATCACCTTATCTCTTAGGAATTTCTCAAGTCTGCTTTCTTGGAAGCCACTCATTACTGTTTCTACAATGACTCTTTTTGTTGTCTTGGCTGCATCTGTTACCTGTGCATCCAAGAACATAACCAATATATTGCC
Source organism: Tupaia tana (assembly GCA_026018925.1). Classification (NCBI taxonomy): domain Eukaryota; kingdom Metazoa; phylum Chordata; class Mammalia; order Scandentia; family Tupaiidae; genus Tupaia; species Tupaia tana. The sequence continues at coordinate 53,535,747 of JAKSZU010000015.1, forward strand.
ACAATAATGCTGTGTAACAAATGGCCACAACCTACATGATGTACAGTAATAAAAAATGACTTCATTCATGGGTCTCTGAGTTCAGCTGAACTGTTGATCTTGGGTTAGGCTCGGTCATTCCCAGCTGGGCTTGCCTATGTCTGGGAATTAGCTGATCTTTGACAGCATCTGTTGAGGTAACTGGGGTGACTCAACTGTGCTCCATGTCTCTTTCCTTCTAGAAGGCTAGCTTGAGTTTGTCCTCATGGCATTATTGTCAGTGCTACCAAGTGACTATGCCTGAGGTGCTTTGCTGTGTCCAAATCCCTTTGCTCGTTTGTTTCTATTTACTTCTCACAACAACTAGAGCGTAGGCTATGAGCAGGCCCATGCTGAAGGCTAAGCAGGGTAAGATCACTCAAAGTCACACAGCTTGGAAGTATCAAGCCCAGGACTTGATGCGAGGTCTTTCCCCCTATTGTGAGTTTCTTCCATGTTCCAGGCTGCCTGTCTTTCAGCAGGTACTTGTGCCTAATCAATGCCACTTGGGTATTTCCCTTGCTAGATTCAGAAAGTGACACTAGCTACTCCATGATCACCACCCTCCTTAGAATTCATTAGCTTTACGTATATAGAGCCCTTATTCTGTGCATATGCAATCTTAGGATTGATTTGAACATGTGAAGGACAAGGCTGTTGCTCTTTAAGGGAAGGGAAGCCAGATGCAAAAATAAAACACGGCTCCAAGCTACACATAAATAATGCCGAGCACAGGTTCCCATACTGAGGCTCTGATAAGTTCCCTGGGAAAAGAAGCCCCTGTGATCATGAGACTTGAGTTGAAGCTCAGGTAGACACCCTCCTCCCACTTCACAAGACACCCTTCACTCATCATTTCCAGAATGTGTCCCATGTTTTCATGTTCTGGTTGTGGTAGCCAGGCTGGGGAGCTTCGATTCCCGGGTATGTTAGGGTACATTTTGGCTGCCCAGGATATTGGACCTGCTCTAGCATTTTTGAGAGTTCAAATCTGTCTTGTATGTTGTAATACACCTTGTAAAATAACAGTATTAATAAAGAACATCCATGACTCTGACAGGCAGCTCCAAAAAGTGAAAGACTGGGGTTCTAAAAAGATCTCTTTCCCTGTACAGAGGGAGAAGAAAGGCTTCTTAGTAAGTGAGCTGAAAGTCAGAACAAGTGGTGATGGGGGTCACAAATCAAAAATACCTCTGTATTGGAAGACAGCTGGGCTCCGTGGGGAGAGAGTCTTGACGTCAAATCTAAGCCCTGCCATTTGCTAGCCATGTGTCCTTAGGCAAGTTACTACACTCTTTGAGTTGTCTGGGAAATGGGACTAGTAATTCCTGTCTCCCATGTGAACTAGAAGAATTAAGTGATTTAGTCTTTGTAAAGTATGTGGAGCATGCTTAGAATTCCTGCTCACAAACAGCAGCAAATATTATCATCATCATCAATGATATTATTACATCCTTTGGAAATACGAGGGGACTTCAGAAAGTTCACAAAAAAGTGTTCACTATGGAAAAAATATGCAGTTGACCCAGTAGGCTAGTGGTTAAGGTAACCAGATCTTACATGGCTGGCCATTTGGTTCAAATCCCAGCCCTGGCAGCTTGGAAAAAATACCAGGTGCATGTGCATGTGTGCCCCAAATCCAAACAGGATGGAGAAATGAGGAGAAGGGATTACAGTGTGACTGTGCCTCACTGGGGGGAGAAGGGTGCTTTCTTCCTCTTCATCTTTCTCCTTCTCCATCTTTCTCAGTCTCTCTGTCACTCTCTAGTGAGTGCACACATCCTCTGACAAAATAAAGTAAAATGAAATAAAATAAAAAACTGTGCATGGAATCCAAAATTTTTTTGTAATAAACTTGTGCCTTCATTTAATTTTCCAGGAACATTTTGAAGTTTAGGAATGTTCCTTGTATAAAAATAGTCAAATTAATATAAAAATGCCTTCCCCTTTTTTTTAACAGTAAAAGTAAATTATATTAGTAGTAAATGTCATGTAGAAAGCAGAATAAAATACAATTTTAGAGGATTAGAACTGGTATTTCAATTGTTTTTTTTTCTGAAACTTTTTTAAATTAATTAATTTACATTCATTCCCTAAGCATCATCACACTATACAAAATGTGATTTCCCATCCAGAGTTTATTGCATAGTGGCTTAATCATGCATGTTCTCATCAATAATTTCCCATTTCTAGTTATATATATATATATATATATATATATATATATATCCCCTACTTCTGACTCTCTGCCCTTTCCCACCCTCCTCCCACACTATCTCAGGTGTCTACAGTTGTTTTCCATTCCCTTTACCCCCACATTTTATTGATCACACAATTTCTTATATAATCTAACTACTTTCAACAGCAAATTCAGCTAGTAATTTCAAGAAAAGCAGTTCTAACCTTAATAAATCAAAGAAATGCTAAGGAACTTTGCTTAAAACTTAAAGCCAGTAAATAGGTTAGGATTCTATTCAAATAGTAGGTACATGAACCTATTGACAGCTCAAGACAGGACAGAAATCCTTAAAACTGGAAAACAAAGCCTAGAAGAAAATCAGCAATGTTTTAGTTAAAAGTCATTAAATGCTGTTTCACCAGTTCAGTACTTAATCTATCTTCTGTTGTGGTTCAATCTTCTCGATTAAATTCTGGGATATAATATTCAACTCCAGATTTGTCCCTATGATTAAGTAGGCCATTTTCTTAGTTTTTGAACTTTTATTTCGGTGTGTCTGTATTTAATTTTCTTGGTACAGCACTCCCTTGAGAACTTCTTGGAGATCTGGTCTGGTGTTGGTAAATTCTTTCAGGTTTTGTTTATCTGAGAATGTTCTTGTCTTTTCTTCCCACATTGAAATATAATCTTGCCAGATACAGTATTCTTGGTTGAAATTGCTTTTCCCTTAACACTTTGAATATATTTTCCCATTCTTTCCTCACTCACATTGTTTCTGATGAGAGGTCTGCTGTTAGCCTGATTGGATAGCCTTTCTAGGTAACTTGCTGTTTTTCTCTTGCCAATCTTAGTATCTTGTCTTTGTCTGTGGTTTTGGTTAATCTGGCTATAATGTGTCTTGGAGAAGATCTTCTTGGGTTTATTCTATTTGGAGTCCTTTGTATTTCTTGGGACTAGATTTTAGAGTGCCTCTCTAGGTTTGGAAAGTTTTCTTGTGGAATTTCATGGAATAGATTATCAATGCCCTTATGAGTCTCTTTGCCTTCTGGAATACCAATTATATGGATGTTTGATGGTATCTAGTATTTCTCGTAAATTATTCTCATTTTGGGGGACAATTTTCTCAGTCTTTGTGGTGGATTTTTCTAGGCCAGTAATTTTTTCTTCTACGTCTGAGATTCTATTTTCTGTATGGTCTAGTCTGCTTTTAATACTTTCAAGGGAGATTTTGACTTCCTGTATTATAGCCTTCATCTGTAATAGGTCCGTTCGATTCTTTTTTAAAGTGTGTAATTCCTCTTTTAGATCTTGCAAAGATTTCCTCACCTCCTGGAACTCATCAGCTCCTTTCTCGTGCCTCTTCCGCAGTTCATTGTCTCTCTTCTCTTCCAGCTCTGTTAGCTTAGTCATTATGAATATTCTAAATTCTTTATCAGATATTTCCATGAGTTTCATTGTACTGTCTGTGGATGAAGAGGAGTAATTCTTTTCCCTTGGAGGAGAGGTATTTTCTTGCTTTCCCATATTTCTTGAGGGCCTGCAGTGATTTCTAGTTATCTGATGGATAGTGTGTTTCTTCCTAATTCTTGAAGTTCAATCTGAGTGCTCAGGAACATGCTGAAGGAGGTGATCCGGAATCTTTCTGCCATTCCATTTTTATCCCTTTGTGCAGCAGATTCAGTGCATATTGAGGAACATGCTAACCTTAATAGTATTTGGATGTTTGGCTATGGTTCCCTTAGATCCATCTAGAAATACAGAGAATGGAGATTGAGGAGAAAAGTGATGAGATTAAAAAAAAGGAAAGGAAACATAGAGAGAGGGGGGGGGAGAAAAACAAAACAAAAGAAACACAAAAAAAAGAAAAAGTTTTTAAAATTTTTTTTAAAAAGAAAAAAAAAAAAAAAAAACACATGCAGCATGCAAAATCACTAGTTCTCAGGAGCCATGGAGGAGTCCTCTTCTGAAGGCCTGCCCCTTGCCTCTCCTGGATGAGTGGGGGAAAGAGGATTATTAGTGAGAGAAAGGTGATGCAAGAGAATACTTTACCTTAAACATTTTTAAAAAGGAAAATTACAGAAAAAAAAATGAGAAGACAGAGGCAGACAGAGTCAGAGACAGAGAGAAGGCTAAAAGGGCTCGCTACCATTCGAGTTTGTGGGCTGGAGGCTGAATTAGTAGTAGAAAATCTCCATTTCTCTTTCTTCCCTGAAATCACTTGTTCTCAGGAGCCATGGAGGAGTCTGCTTCTGAAAGCCTGTTCCTTGCCTCTCTGCCTTCCTTTTTTTAACATATTTGTGCCAGTTGTATTGATAATACCATCAATATCACACTTCTAGTAGACTTCCTGCATCTTAAAGTTTAACTTAGTAGCTTTTTTTTGTTTGTGCTATTTTGTTTGTTTACAGTGAGAACCTGTTTTCCAACAAGTAACATGTAGTTGGAAAGGAAATATTTTGTTTTATTTTGTTGTGTTTTATTTAGTTTATTTATTTCTTCCATGAGTGAGAGAGATACAGAGAGAGACATAGAGGGTCAGCACTCTCACAAGGTCTTAAAAACATGATACACCCCAGTGTCAGACAGCCCTGAATCATGGGCATGCATGCCTGTCATACTCAGGGAGGTCTCTGGACATAAATAAGGACCTTCCCATGTGGGTCAGCCTTGCAGAGGTTCATGTTTTCCCTCTGTTTCACCATCTGGCTTCTGAGAGTAGAGTTTTTTAATAACCAAAGGGGTGGCTCACCCTCAAGAGACTCTCTGCCTGGCAAGGAACCCCATCACCTGGCAGGCTTCACTGGGCACCCAGAGGTGCTCTGAGACAGGACTGACAGTGAGCCTCCCCACCTCACACTGCCTGTGTGCAGAAATTAACATGGTTTTCAATAGCTCTCACCCTCTTAAGGCACTGAAAACCTCACAGGTCTATTCATTTCTCATTCCAATCCAAGCGTTGATATTACAGTGTGTTAGATGGAACTTCTTGCCTTGAAATAGGATCAATAGTTAATATTGGAACATTTTCTTGGTGAGATAGTTTATGGACTTCCAAGCGGTACTGACTGTCTTAGTAAGTTGAGTATGTCAGGTATCGATAGTTTATTTAATCCACACAGGTGTGCAATTCTGTATTCCAATTACTGAACTTGGGTGTCTTTTCAAAGATAATTATAAAACCTGCATATCATTAAGTCACCCAAGTCATACAGCAAAAGACTGTTTGAATCCATTATAATTGGGAATCTGTTTTCTGATTTATACACAAAGCTGTAAAATGTAGTATTAATTATTTTAAAATTGAATTTTTCAAAAAAAAAGTAACCACAGGCAAATAATTTTGTACAGGTTACAAATAAATCAATCAATAAAAAGTTATTTGGATGATTTTTCTGCATGGCAAGCATCCTTGACTCCCCAGAGACTAGAGAAGTATAAAACAGAGTTCTTACCTCTAAGATCTCCCACCACCTACAAAAAGCATACAAAAAATATAAATTAAGGGTGGAAAAATTAGAAAATATGGATAGTGATTATAAAATACAGATAGAGTCACACCAACTGAAGGAGAAATATGGCTATTTTTTTATTGATACTCTTACAAATTCTTATATGCGAATTCCACATACTTGTATAAGTACATGTATATATAAATACACATATGATAAAAAGTTTAACAAAAAAGAAATTATGCATACTGTCATTTATTTTAAGAATTATTTTATTTAATTTTATCATTATCATTATTTTTGAACTTGACCAAGGAGAAACAGAGAGAGGGGATGGGGGGAAGTGAGAAATTAAGCCACCAGGTCCAGGACTCAAACCATGGTTGGCCATGTGGGAGTCCAGTGCCTCTAACTGCCATACCACCTGCCGAGCCCCATACTGTTATTTTTCATTTAGCAATCCATCGTGAATTCCTTTCCTTGCCATTAAATATGCATTTACATAATACCTATTGACAGTATTTCATTGAATGATGAATCCTAGCTTATATAACCTATCCCCTGTGATATATTTTGTTGGGTTTTGATATTTAATTATAGTCAGCAATTTTTAGAATTAATATCACCAATGTATATGTCTGTGCATTTCTCTGATATCCCCATAGAACTGAGTGTTAAAGTGCACATTAGTTTCTTACAATCTGCTACAAGAGACCAAAAATACACTTTAAAAGAAAACGGGCTTATACAAAGGGAGATGCCGTGGCTGAATTAGTGCAGCTGTCAAGAGTCAAAGACGAGAGATCCTTTCATGCTTGGGTTGCTACAGAAGGCTCCATGAAGGACAGCTGCTAGTGACAGGAATTGGCTCAAATCAGCTTAAGGGTAAAAGGTGTATTATTGGCTCATGAAATTGGAATGTCTACTTTGATTTCAGACTGAGCTGAGCTCAAGATTCACATGGTGTGGTCGGGCACGAGTGTGTGTGTGTGTGTGTGTGTGTGTGTGTGTGTGTGTGTTCCATCTCTTGATTTGATTTCTTACCATGTGAGTGGCATTCTCAGGCAAGCTCTCTCTGCGTAGCAGCTCCAGACACTATAAAGTGAAATCATGTCTCCCCAGTTTATCTAGTCATCTCCACTCGGCCCCATGCAGGCCTTCTGTCCACTCACCACTCCGTGGCAGGGACTGGGGTACTTCAGTGACTCACCTGGGCCATGTGATGATGCCCCATGGTGAGGGAAGAAGGAGCATGTGACTGAAAGGCCATCTTGAGGGACGATTCTTAGAAGGAAAAGGTGCCGGGAGATCAGTAAATGAAAGAGATGTCACTACTGAATATGCTGGAATTTGAACCACACCCATTAGATGGTTTAGGCTGCAAATAATAAACCACAAATCAACAATGCTTATGGTATGTGAAGAAGTCTACAGATGGGACTGGCAGTTGGCATGGTGGTTAAGGCACTGGACTCCCACATGACTGACCACTGTTTGAGTCCCAGACCTGGCAGCTTGATTTCTCTCTCTTGCTCTCTGGTGAGCACATGTGCCCTATAGCAATTATTTTAAAAATAAATAAATTAAATTAAATAAGTAATTCAAAATAAAAGGCATCTGCAAGCATCTCTAAGGCCACACGATAAACAGCTCAGGAATGTCATTAAAGGCTCAGGTGGAGTTTGTGTGTGTGTGTGTGTTTCTTTCAACCACTGAGTGTTGGAGAGAATTTTCTTTTTTACATGCTACAGCAGTAGCTTTATTTAGTTCATTTAGAAAACATTGGCGAACTAAATTTCAGTTGCAAATTTAAAGATACAGGCTTCAAAGTATAAAGTTGTATATAACAAAAAATACAGGTAATATTTATAACAATAATTTACAGATACAACTAATAATAAACTAACTACAGTTTTGCAGAAGATTGTAAACATTTCACACACTTGTCATTCCGTTCTTTTAGGCAAAATGCTCTTTTGATGACAAATAATTAACAGATGCACACTAGAGTGAACAATCTCCAGACAATCCAAAAGAAAAAAAGAAGTTTGATTTGTTTTTCTCTTATAAACATAAGTTTATCATTTATAGTCTTCAAACATTATTGCATTTGAACTTTCATAATTTGATAAAGTATTTCTTTTTTTTTTTTTTTTTTTTTTTTTTTTTGGAGAGGTTTTTGCTATAGGGCGCACACGCTCGCCAGAAAGACAGAGAGAGACAGAGAGACAGAAAGCAAGATATCACCCCTCAGGGGGGATGGCCATGCCACAATCCCTTCTCCTCCATTCTCCTCTTGGGATCTTGTGCACACATGCACACGCGCCCGGCGTGAGTTTAAGCCGCCGGATCCAGAACTCAAACCACGGTCGACTACATGGGAGTCCAGCGACATAGCCATTACACTAACTGCTGGTCCCTTGATAAAGTATTTATGAAACAACCTGTATACTAGTTTAACAAACAAATAACACTTTTAAGCAGACATGACTGTCCTAAATTTATTTTTCTCATACCTACCATCTACCACCCGCTCTTTACCAAACAATTTCCCCCTTGTATTCTCTCACATCCACACCCATCCTCTTCACCATCACATCTTCAGATCTCTCAACCTCTGCCATAAAGTGCAGACACTCAGAATAAGTCAAATGGGGAGACCAGCAGATGGCATAATGATTACATCACTGGACTTCCGTGTAGTCGACTGCAGTTCTAATCCCAGACCTGGTGACTTAAACTTATGCTGGGCATGTGTTTGTGCATGCCCAAAGTTTCAAGAAGAGAATGGAGGAGAAGAGATTGTGGCATGACCATCCCCCCGGGATGGGGAGTGATTTCTCATTTTCTGTCTCTATGTCTCTCTCTGTCTCTCCAGTAAGAGCATGTGCCCTATAGCAAAAATCTCTCTTAAAAAATTAAAAAGAATAAGTTGAGTGGGGATATACAATATGGTCTTTCAAAGTCCAGCTCACTTTACTCAACATTAAATTTTCTATATTCATCCATCTTGAGTCACATGATAGAATCTCATTTTTCTTAGAGCTATGTAATATTCCATAGTATATAATAATGCTGCAATAAACATAGATGTGCAGGTGTCTTTCCAATTGAGTGTTTTCCTGTCCTTTAGGGAAATACCAAAGAGTAGGATTATTGTGTCATATGGAAGTTCTATTTGTAGGTTTTTGAGAAACCTCCATTGTTTTCTACAGAGATTGAACTAATTTGCATTCCCATCAACAGTGTAAGAGGGTTCCTTTTTCACCATTGTCTTGCCAGCACTTGTCATTCTTTCAGATGCTTTCTGACTCAAGTGAACTTTCTTTCAAATTCCATTCAGTATGGCTGCCCAATATGCCATTGGGGCCCTTAGCTTCCTTTTCTACAGCCAGCAACAGAGGTTGAGAAATGGCTCCCTTTGACAAAGACTATATAGCCTTTCCTGCCATCTGACTGGGTCAGCCTAGGTCACGTGCCCACCTCTGAACCAATAGGCTTCACTAGGGAATACTTGAGACTGGTTGGCAATCAGTATCTACTCATACAGAAATGGGTAGAGTCATTTTTCATATGGAGCATGGTGGATATTTAATGGAAACTGGGGTACCCTTAGGAAAGATTAGGATGTCTGCTGAGTGCTCAGCCAACACTGAAATCCAAATAAGATTTCATTAACTGGAAAGGAAACATTCACTAGAGATGTGATTGCTGGCCAGAAGGTAGAATTCCAGTGACCACTCTGGTCATGACTAACTAAGATATGGAGGCAAGATTGCAAATTCTCCCCCTCAGGGACCAGGAGAGTAAACACCATTGCTTGAAAGTATTCATTTATTTATTCCTTCATTCTATGTATCTTTCTTGAGCACCTTCTCTATGTGTGGGCCGACAGCTGGGGATATGGCAATCATTATATGCGATAATGGGCATGTCTTCATGGACATCTCATAGGGAAGACAGACAAAAGACAAATTAACATAACCAAGAAAGGAAGAGCAAAGTAAGTGGGATAGAGAGAAATGGGAGGAAGGGCAGGTGAGCTGACATCTGAGCAGGAACTAGAGAGTATGATGAAATGAGCCAAGGAGATAACTGTAGGAAGAATGCTCTGGCCAGAGAGAAGAGCAAGTGCAAAGACACTGAGGCAGGCACTCATGGCATGTTTGGGAGACAAGAAGGTAAACAAGGGAAGAATGGCAACTGACGAGGTCAGAGAGGAAGCCAGAACCAGGTCGCATGGAGTCTTGCGGTCATTGTCATGGCTTTGTACTTACTCTGAGTAAGATGATGAATTCATGATGACCAAGGACATTACGGAAGCAGAAGGTGGCTGAGCCCTCACCCCTGGCTCCACCTGTGCTGATGTTTACTCTCTCTCCTCTCCTCTGTTGCAGGCCATGTACATGTTCTACGCGCTGGCCATTGTGTGTGATGACTTCTTCGTCCCCTCTTTGGAAAAGATCTGTGAGGTATGTACCTCAAGTTCTTGTTGTGTTCTAGCCTCCATGCCAAGGGCCTGGGGATGAGTCTTCACATGCCAACTGGCATCGGAGAGGGCAGGGGGGACACCTGTTATCAGCTTGAGAGTGTTGGGAAAATGAACACAGAAGCTCTGTAATCCTGGTAGCATTTCATGACATCGATGGTAGGCGACCAGTTTTGCATGCTCCGTTGGCTATAACTGTTGGTCCAATGTGTGTTTCCTGCTTCCCCATTTTCTTTTCCTCTTAAATCCTGCTCTTCCTTTCCCCCATCACTTCCTCCACCTTTGTCTTTTCTCTCTCCTGCTCCTTCAGGCTCCTCCCAGATGAGAGCTTGGAGCCACACCCTGGGCCACACTTCCCTTCCCTGTACATGTACATGTACAGAGGCGCTCCAAGCGGAGGCCCCACAGGCACTGAGATGAGAGAACTGGCCACAGAGGCAGAAAAGGGTCTGTAGAAATCATCACAGTGAATGCCAGCCTGAACAGCAAGTTAAATCCTTTTCATCAAAAAATATGCAGCAGATCTAGACCTCTTTCATTGTCTTGCCTCTTTCATCTCTTTGTCTGTTTTAAAAATGTAGTTTCCTTCATCCGTAAGCTCCCCATTTTACTTTTTTTTTTAAGTTCTGAATCTCATTTTTCAGAAAGGGATTCTCTCAGAAATATCTCCCCACTAGAACTCTAGTTCCTTTCTTTTTTAAAAAAATTTTTTAATTATTTTTTTTTTAATGTGTGGGATACAGTATAGTTTTCCACAGCGTACGTTCAGTGTATAACTATCAAATCACAGATACAGACATAGTCATCATCTTCAACATTAAACATTATGTTAGACTGGGCCCAATCAATATTTATTTCTTCTATGAACCAGAGAGACAGAGAAACAAGCACCCTCAACAGGGTCTTGATGCCACCATTCACTCCAAGCCCTAGCCAGCCCTAGACCATGGGCATGCCTGTGGCTAACACACTCAAGAAAATTTCTGGATGTGAACCCATGTTCGTATGGGTTCCCATGTGGGTCAGCCTCACAGATTATCATACTTCACTGCTGTGCCACCTCCAGCCCTTCCAGTTTCTTTATGAAAGTAGTTCTCCAATGTTATTGGCCCTCCCTTTTCCCTATCCTGATTCAGTAGGCCTTGAGTGACAAGGGCAAAAGGGAGCAAAAGGATTTACATCACAGTTAAATTCTCAGGTAATACTGGGGCTGCTGGTCTGAAACCACACCTTGAGAACCATGAACTTAAGCAGTTTCTTCTACCTCTTGGAAGGTTGTTAGGTTGCTGCTGTTGTTTTCCTGTACCTAAATTAAAAAAAAAAAAAATCTTTCCCCAGTAACCCTAGAGAGGCCACAGGAGTGGGCTCCTTTATGTGGTAGCAGTAGGATAAGAAAAGGAGTGAGCGGGTATCTGACATGCACAGTGGGCAGGTGTCAAAGCAACTCAACCTGGGCAAATAATTGGGGACATTCGCCATCTCTGAAATACCATTTGGTGGTTTATTCTTCACACAAAGCAAAACAACTTTCTTTTCTGTGCAGATGTTTTTGTTAATAGCAAAGTTACTGCGTTCTAGGAACATAAGTGCAATTATCAGTATGTGTTCTATTCAGTTGAAGTAACCCAGAACTTGCAAGCATAGAGGCCCTTGTTGGGAGAAGTTGTTAAAGAGTCAGAAAATGGCAGACAAAGAGGCTAGGGATGAAGTTTTTAACAGAAAGGCTCAAAGTGCAGGAAAAGGAAAAAAAAAATGTTTATTAGAGGGAATGTGTTATTTTTCCTGGGCCTCTACTGCGCCAGAAACCACTTAGTTGCCAAATAAGTGTGGTGTGCATACATATGCCCATCGGTCTCTTTAGTCATCCCAAGAACTCTGCCAAATCACTGCTATCCCCTTGTCATGAATAAGGAAACCAGGCTCAGAGAAGTTGTGCCCCTTGCCCCAAGGCCAGACAGCTATGTAGAGTGGAGTCATTGTTTGGCCCTTAGTGGGCCTGAGTTTTCACCCGTGTAGCCACCCTTCTGCACATAACTGAGTTTGTCCCTGGCCATGGTTAGAACTGACTCTACCTCCAGGGCCCACTACCAGAGGGGAAGAGTAAACACAGAAGTGGGGCCACATTTCCAGAGCTTTCCCTGCTCCTACCTGAGTCTGGTCTTGGGAACCAGATCAGTATAACAAGAGAGAGTGCCCCTGCGGGTCTTCTGTAAGGATTCCATGGCTCCAGGAACCTTAAACAACCTTAATTGCTGAGCAAACATTATGTCTGCGAAGAGTGGGTGGGATGAGGACAGAGCTACATGCAATTAGACATCGTCATTGTTTACATCCTCAAAGTGCCGTGAGATCAGTTCTCCCTCGACTTGCACTTTCTTATAAGCTTAGAGGATCCTGGTGCAAGTCTCCCCACGTGGCCTGAAGGGCTTCTGGGCCCAGACTCTGTTTACTGCCTTTGCTTTCCCTAATCACCTTTCGGTGGTTTGATGTTATATATTTAGGGGTGCTCAGAGACTAACACCAGGGGTGGGGCAGAAAAGCCCAAAAGGATGTCGTTTTCCGCTTTCATGAGAAATAAATTTGGGGAGAAATTCACACTATTGGACAACTTGTAGCTCAGTCAGGGGCTGGGATTCCTACCCAGTCTGAAGTACTTTAAGTTTGAAATCAGAAAACGATATGGGGGTGGTGGGGAGGCAAAGAAAAGGAAATGGAAGAGGGAGAAGAGGATACACATGATCTGATGGGCGAGTGGCCAGGGTCAGGCTCTGGTGTTAGCAAAGCACCTGGTCCATGTCAGCCTCATCACCTGTTTGGATCTTGGTTTCTCCTTATGCAAAACAGTGCCAGATCTTGGACAGTCAGGAGCTTTCATTACAAACCTTCAAAGAAGGGGCCCAGAGTTTTGTGGAATCCTGACAGTCACAGAAGATGGACTCTGCTGCGCTGGGGCAGAGGAATGAGAAGGGGCAGGACAAGAACAGCCAACACAAGCCAAAGTCAGGGAAGGGTATGCAAGGCCTCCCTGAGGACCGCAGTGAAGAAGCCATGGGTAAAATAGAGAATCTAGGGAGGATGAGATGGCTTCAGGGGCTCTGTGGAGCTTTCCAGAGCAGTGATGGGATGTTCTGAGCAGTGGGTGATACACAGGGGCATGGGACACCATCCATCCAGCTCACTCTCTGTAAACACTGAGCTCGGCTCTGCTTTGACCAAGCTTTGTGCAAGGACTGAGGAGAAAACTAGATCAGACACAGAGTGACCCTTGCATACTGGGAGCTCTTAGGCTGCAGAGAAGCCCAGAATGATGTACACAAGGGCTGGATGAAGTGGTAGGGGAAGGGGGTTGGAGCGTGAGAGAGAGAGTGGGAGAGGGATTCTGCCATCTGCCGCGGCTTGTGCAGAGAGCAGAAAGGGAGCAGCCCTGAGGGAGTGTGTTGGGGACAACACATTTCAAGTAGGGTATTCAGTCAGAGAAAATTTGAGCCGTAAAACCAAGAGGGAGAGAACAGGGGCTTGCATCAGCCTGCCGGGAGCCCTCAACACCAGGCTGAGTGTTAAAATGGGTCAGCGCTCAGCTGGGAGCTGGGGAAGGCTGTTGCAGACTGTGTCATGGTAGAGAGTAGGAGTGCAGAGGCAAGAAGGCCCCCCTGACTGGCGACTCTTAAGAGTTCAGTGAGTTATTGGCAGGAGTGAAGTGAGTTAGGGATGAAAGAGGCAGAAAAGAAGGAAGATGTGGAGGAAGAAACAAACTTGATAAAGGAGAGAGAGACACTAGATGTGAGGCCAAGGTTCAGATACCACTAATTCCCCATCAGAGAGCCTCTCTGGAAAGACCCTCACAAGTGCCATGTTCATATCTTTTTCCTTTTTTTTTTTCTTTTTTCCCCCCTATTGGGTACGTACACTCACAGGAGAGAGAAAGAGAGAAATCTTCCCCTGTGGGTACAGCCACACCGCAATCCCTTCTCCACCATTCTCCTCTCAGAATTTTGAGCATGCGTGCACATTCACCCAGCACGATTTTCAAGCCACCAGGTCTGGGACTTGAACTGCAAAGTCAGTTGTGTGGAATACAGCCACCTTTACCACCATGCTACCTGCTGGCCCACAAGGCTCATATCTCACGGCAGGTCTTGGCAGACCACACAGGTGTGAAAGGCAACCTTCCTCCCAGTCCCCCTTCCCCTGTGAGTCTGGGGTGGCCAGGCACCCCTAACAGCCACACCTTTCGACCTGTAGGTATCAACACCTCCAGCTGAGGGTCTCCTCAGCATCTGGCACCCACGTGAAGTTTAGCTGAGCTGTTCAGTCAGTAGCAAAGGGACCTGGGATCCCAGAGCAGGATCCTCTATTAGGGCTGTTGCTGCCTATTCCTCCTCAGTCCATGGAGCCAGTGGCTACACCAAAGCCATGCTGCCCCTCCATGGCTGAGAAAGGAAGTGCAGCCACTGATGCAGCTGGGTAGAGGGACCCTGTCACTCAAGACTGGGGTCTCTGGACTGGAACTGGCTACTTACTGACAGCCAGCGACTTACTTTCCAGGTCATGATCAAATGCAGGAAAGCCAAACATGCCGACCAGCCTGTAATGCGTATTCATCTTGTCTTCTTGGAAATCACGTTCTGGTTTAACAAACAGGGCAAGCTGGCGAGTTCTTGGCCAGGCTAACACTACATCACTTTCTAATCAGTCTCAAGATCCCCTCCCACTTGCCTACCCCAGGATTTCAGGTCTGCAACAAGTATTAGGAGTGGGGTTCAGGAGGGTGACATCCCTCTGCCCCCATGCCATGGCCACTCTAAGAGCTTCCATAACCTTGCAGAATGAAGGTTCATAAACTGGTTACTGTGAGATATATTTAGCCCAAAAACAACATAGTATTGAAAAAAATTAGAATATTTTGAATAATAATGTGCATCGTTGGCATCTCTCTCTTTAAAAAAAAGAGAGAGAGAGAATGAGATTTTTGCTATAGGGTGTGTGCAATTGCCAGGGAGAGAGAGAGAGAAAGCAAGAAGTCGCCTACCGGGAGGATGGCCACGCCATAATCCCTTTTCCTCCATTCTCCTCTCAGGATTTTGAGCATGCACACACATGTGCCCACTGGGTCTGGGACTTGAACAGTGGTTGACTACATGAGAGTTGAGTGACATAACCATTACACCATCTGTTGGCCCCCATTGGCATCTCTTTTAAAGCCAGAATATCTGGCAGCACTGAGGGAACTGGGCAATGCAGCCTGTAGAAAGGCTGTGAATGGTCAATGTTGTCTTGAGCCCACTGTCTCCTCCCTGTCATCTGCATGGCTGCAGGGACCCTCAGATTGGGGACTTCTGCATCTTCTCAAGAGCCTTTACTTTGTGAGGAAATGCAGTCCTCTCCTTAGCCCTGCTCTATGGGAAGGACAGTGAGAGAGCTTTGGCTCAGCAGATATGGCGGAAAGAGGAGGAGGAGGCCCTGAGGCCCTGAGATCCTGTTCTCACTGAAGCACAGTCCTTTGCTTCTCAAGGCCTGGGACCTCGGCAGTCACAGCCACCTGTCTGCCCAGGGGGCTCCCCACTCACCTGTGCTTGTCTTTGCTCCCCTGTAGCGTCTGCACCTCAGTGAAGATGTGGCTGGGGCCACGTTCATGGCAGCGGGAAGCTCCGCCCCAGAGCTGTTCACATCGGTCATAGGTACGTGATGCCTGGGGGATGTCTCATTTCTTCACTGTCTGAAGGAAAAGGCCTCAGGGTACCGAGATTGTCTGCTACTGATGAAAAATGAGAATGCTGGGAACCAGCAGTTAGCGTAATGGCTATGTCGCTGGACTCCCACATAGTCGACCGCGGTTCGCGTCCCGGACCCGGTGGCTTAAAACTCACGCCGGGCACGTGTGCATGCGTGCCCAAGATCCCAAGAGGAGAATGGAGGAGAAGGGATTGCGGCGTGACCATCCCTCCTGGGGGGTGATTTCTCGCTTTCTGTCTCTCTGTCTCTCTCTGTCTGTCTGGCGAGTGCACGCGCCCTATAATGAAAACCTCTCAAAAAAAAAAAAAAAAAAAAATGAGAATGCCGAGGCCCCGGCAAGCGGAGCATCAGCCTCCTATGCTGTTGCTGTTCCACTTCAGCGATGCTTGCACTGTGCACCAACGTGTCCCAGACCCCGTGCCCTGCTCCTACGAGACAGTCTTCCCTCTGTGGGTTAGAAGCTCCCCCGGCCCTCTCCCGTTTCCTGTAGATCCTGACAACAGTCTAATGTTTATTAAAGGCCCTCCCACATGCACTTTGGAGTATAGCTGGGCTGCAGCAGCCAGGCTAACACTGGTCTGTGTTGCAGGAGTGTTCATCACCAAGGGCGACGTGGGAGTTGGGACCATCGTGGGCTCTGCAGTGTTCAACATCCTCTGCATTATTGGTGTTTGTGGGCTCTTCGCCGGGCAGGTAAGAGTGACAAACTTTGTGATGGTGGACGTGACATCTGGGCAAGTGGGAGACATGGAGTTGGGGTAGGAGACTGTTTTGCTGGAATACAACCTGCATGGGGATTGCAGAGATTTGGCTTCCTATGCCCCAGGAGGCTACACAAACTGGATCTGGAGCACGGTCTCCATGTCAGTGGAGTGTAGAGCATTGAGGTCCACATAAATAACTAGCCAGCCTGAAAGAGACAGGTTACAACTTGAGGGTGCCACATTTATTTTGCTAGACTACTAATCTGAACTAGAATGGCCTCAAATGATTTTAGGTATGGCTTTGCCTCAGTGGAAATATAAAGCAAGGAAGCTTCAGAATATTCAAGAGAAGATGGAATTAAAGTATCAGTTTAGGCATAGCCTGGTGGCACGGTAGTTAGCGTACTGAACTGCAGAGCAGAAGTCACATGGTCAGCTGCAGGTCCCCATCTCTGAGACACACATGCTGAGTGTGTGTGTGTGCCCCAGATCCTGATAAACTGGAGTGCTGGGGAAAGGGGACTGCAGAGTAACCAGACCCTGTTGAACATGCTGCTCTCTCCATCTCTCTCTTTCGTGCACGCGCACACGTACTCTCAATCGTGAACAATTTTTTTAAGTTACAAGTTTATTTTGGTACAAAAATTTTGAATCTTTGCCTAGTTTTCATAACACACATTTTCCATGAACATTTTGAAGACACACATTCCCCATGCCTCATAAATGCGAGGAAAAGAGAGACAAGAGAAAAGAGAGAATTTTTTCTGCTAAAAACAGTTTACAGGCCTAAGTGTGTAGGATGCAACCATTCTATTCTACTGCGGTGGAGCATTTTATTTTCATGTTCGATTGAGTTTGCTTCTGCTGTCACCAGTGGCTATGCAGGTCTATACTTCATCTATGGAGACTATTCCACTGCCAGGGTGTGGCAGGGGATTCATGTTCCCTATAAGTGCTGGTGTCTGTTTTGGAAAGTCTTGACAAGACACCAGAAGTCAGGCAAGCATGAAGCTGCCAGGCAATCACTGGCATAGCTTGTTGCGATGCCTGAAGTTTTGCAGGGTTTGCAGCTGACCTGCTAACTCTGCTATCCTGTTTTTTTTTCATAAGAATCTTACTCCCAAACAATATGATCTTCCCAAACACCCAAGGCTCTGTATCTTTTAGGAAAAAAAAAAAAAAAAAAAAAAAAACAACCCCGAGAAGTCTACTGGGACAACTCCACTTATGAAATTGAAGAGTGGTAATCCAGTTCACTGAGTCAGCAGCCTCAGTTTGGCCATGCAGCATCCTGGCAGACGTACTGGCTAACGCGAAGGTCTGAGGAAAGCTCCTGGCCGCCTGCTCACACAACTCTGACTGCCCCCCTATCTTCCAGCAGCCGGCCAAGGCTCCGCGTGCTGCCTGTCCCCTGACGCAGATTGCAGTCATGCAGGGTACACTCTGGAACGCTGTTCTCTGCTGCTCAGTTTTCACTTCTCATTTTTACAGTATCAGTTTTACGATAATGTAAAAATCATGCTGATCGGTTGTCTGAGCTACCTGCTGTGATAGGCAGAGGGACACCTTGGTCTCATTAGGAATCTGCTCCTCCTGACAGGGACTCCCAGACAGCTGTTTCTGTCCATGGTGAATGGGTTCTGCCCAACTCCCTGACTGAACATTTTCATTTCATGTCCTTTTAGTCAATAGCATTTGTCTTACATTTTGTAGATTCTTACTGGGGTGCTTTTTAAATCTCCTACAAATGCAGCAAATACCAACCAAAATGAGTCTCCGTCTTGCCTTGGGTACCACTTACACTTCCCTGGTTCTCCTCTTCTGTGAACACCTTCTTGTTGCCTTGCAGAGAATCATCACACCCAGAAGAAGAAGCTGTTGCTGCTAGCACTCTCTTAATTAGCACTGTCACCATTAGCAGTACGGCTATTAGCCTGGCCGTTATTAGCACTGTCATTAGTTCATTCGTCATTTATACCTGCAGCTTGATTCAAAAGTAAGCCTGAAGGGGAGAGAGATAATGTGAAGAAATGAAACAAATGATTGGGCAATGTCCAGTCAATACTATGCAACTAATTACTTATGAATGGCCTGAATGAGTGTGTGGTTCATAACTCATTAGCAATGCTGCTCGTCACCAGCTTGGGTAGAGCCCCTGCATCAGAGGCAATGGCTTCCTGAACTTCAGAAAATGCTGCTATCTGTCGTTTTGCTGCAGAAGGTCATTGTCGATCTCTTTCGGGGTTTTGTAGACTCCTTGAAGTCTTTGTAGAGGAGGCAAAATTATTCTTGGGAAAGAAAATGGGTTTGGGAATCAGACTGGCCTGGATTTGAATTCTGACTCTGCTGTTTGTTGTCTGTGGGTCCTTGGAGAAGTTACAGACGCTCTGTAAGCCTTAATTTTCTCACCTGTAGGGTGGGTGTAAGTACACCTCCCTTCCAGTATTGCTGTAGAGATGGAACAGGGCACGTCAGCATTCATAGCACCTGGCTCACACATGAGGTCAATAAAAGTTGGATACTGTGATCAATTTTCAGAATACCAATCCCTGGGGTTCTTGCTTTCAAATTGCACTCCGCGTCGCTGTGGTCATTTAAACAACCATTGGATAGAACTTTTCTAACGGTCAGAGGTGCCCATCGCTTAGTTAACAATCACAGGATCCAGAACGGCCACAAAAGGGAAGAGAAGATCAGGGAAAGGCTTTCCAAATGAAAATCGCAATGAGAAGATGTTGATAGAAAGACAGTCTCAGAGGACTGGAGTTGGCTTCTGTGCTCATTGATCAGTGAGAGGAAAAGAAACACTGGTACGAAATGAAAGCTACTGAGCCTTGCGCTGAGGAGCTCTCCTGAGTGATGGGGTTGCTGCTGTGGAATGTTACAGCAAAGGATAGATATTGGGAATTGAAATGACTAATAAATCCAATCATAGGTCTCACTTAGCATTGTTATTTATGTTGATCTGCACTTCCACTTGGCTGTGAGAAGCACCCACAAGGGTCCATGGGCCTCCCTCTCCCACTTCCTAGAATGAAGGGCTGCACATGACCAAGTCTGTTGCCCATCTGAAATTAAAGTAATTAAGCCGTAAGGTTTGAGTTCCTGTCTCAATTAGGGTTTTGATGAATTCAGTGTAATTAAATGTCTGCTGTATTTGCAGTTTGCAAACAGACCCGGAGCTTCAGTGTTCGCCTAAAGTACTTTGGGGAGTTTTATGGGACAAGGAGGAAATTGCTTCTTAGAAAGTGGCTTGTAGAGCGGTTCTTGGCATCCCCACAAGACATTTACAGAGCTGTGGTCCTGCAAGTTTTCTGTATTTAAAAACAAAGCATAATACGAACAAAGAGAAAACATCAAGCTCTTGATGCAACATGCTAATGTATTTTGCATATTGTATTGAAAAGATTTATGCCAATTGTGTAAGACAATGTACTTATGAATTTAAATCCGCCATTCAGAGCGTGTTAAGCTTTAAATACATAACCACAAACAGAAAGTAAACAGTTTAACTGCATCCCAGATTAGGACTTTTATATTCCGGTTTATTACAGGCCGGCAGATGGTTCCAGTTTATAATAAAGAGCTCTGAAATCATCTCTCCTGGCATCCTTGAAATGTGCCTGATGTTCTTTGGCGAGGTCCCTCTATTCTTGGCTGGGTTTGCCTGTCTTCAGATAACACCCTGTTCATGCTCGCTACACATGCATACCCGAGCAGCACCCAGTGGCTGCACATCTGAATTGAAACAGGTCCTTGGTTAGGTTTCCCCAGAAGGAGACTCTAAGCAAGGATTCAAGTGCATTTAATTTATTTGAAAAGTGATCCCAGGAAATGCCAGCAGGACAGTGAGGAAGCGAGGCTGGGAAGAGAAGGCAGCCAGGGAAAGTGTGTTAGTAAGCAAGTTACCATGACAGGCAAATGGAAAACAGGGTAGAACACAGGCTGCTACGTTATCTCATGTAATGGGCAAGGAAGCTGGGGTATTTATCCACCAACTTGAATCTTTCATTAGTTAAGGACTACTCTAAAGAGACATTAAGTCACCATCATTCCAGCTTGTTAGGCCCAGGAAAGGTGGATTTTGGAGCCCAGATAAAGCAATACAGGGCATACAGGACCTGAAATGATACAGGTAGAGAGATGTGAATAAACTATAAAGTATTTGCTATCAACTCAAGACTAAGGCTTTAACATAGGCCACCCACTAGGTCTTATCTATAACTCTCCTGGATAAAATGCAAGCATTAGTACAAGGCAGACTTAATATTAAGAGTCCAGGGCTAGGGGACCAGCAGTTGGCGTAATGGCTATGTCACTGGACTCCCATGTAGTCGACCGCGGTTCGAGTCCCGGACCTGGAGGCTTAAAATCATACCAGGTGCATGTGCGTGCGTGCCCAAGATCCTGAGAAGAGAATGGAGAAGAAGGGATTGTGGCATGGCCGTCCTCCCCGGGGGGTGATTTCTCACTTTCTGTCTCTCTGCCTGTCTCTGTCTTTCTGGCAAGCGCATATGCCCTATAACAAAAACCTCTCAAAAAGAAAAGAATCTGGGGCTAGAACATCTTGCATTTTGGGAATTCCTTCTAATGTTAAAAATAACAGCTACTGTTTATTAAGCTTCTTTAATGTGCAGACACCACACTAGATGCTTTATAAATATTTGTGGAAATGTACTCACAGAGTTTTAGGACAGTATTATCCTTATTTACAGGCAAGGAAGAGGATACTGAGGATTTAGTACCCCCAAATGGTGGGGCGGGGGCACAAAACGTTTATCATGAGGTAGTTAAGACTGGATTTGAGCCCCACATCTGTTGACTAAAATCCATGCTCTTTTCACATGGGGAACCTGTTTTTAAAATCTCCAGATGATAATGTTGCACTCTTACAATTAGCCTTGGATTTTATATGTTCTTTAGAAATTAGGGGTATGAAATCTGGGGGGCAATGCAAGAAATGGACACATGAACAAAATGGTGGTGGCCCAGGATGGAAGTATTCAACCCAATCATTGCACAGCTAGAAGACTCTGATAATCAGAAGGTGTCTCCCTCAACTGGGCTTTTGCTTTCCCAAATAAATGGGAGGGTTAGGCTGATAAAGACAGTGGGAGACCTACAGATCACTCCAATTTACTCTGTATACCTTGATTCCAAGCTCATTGTTTTCTGGACAAAACTCAGAACATTATCATGTTTCAATTCTGAGAATAACCCCGATTCCCCAAGAGTCTGGAACTCATGATGGGAGAGGCTGTCAACCACACACCACCAGTTTCTAACACTAAAAATGTGAGCTAGAGGCCTCCCATCCACCATGAGAAGGTACATGAAAGTTCAAGGAGCAGGCGATCTGTCAAGAAACCGAGGGGGTGGGGGCAGGTACAGGAGAAGGCCTCACCCAGGAAGCAGGATACTTCAGTATTCGACCCTATAAGCAGACAAGAAGCAATATTTGCAGTACAGGGGTGAACAAGGACAGGTCTAACTAGAGCAAGAACTGGATTCCCTCCTATTTAGTCAAACTGAGTTTCTCCCAGGGTCTCCTACAGCTGCCTGTGACAGGAGGCAGATCCCTGTTAGAATGCAGGCCCCTAACCGTAGAAAGACCAACTGAAGCAGAAGACAAGCTATACCTGCTTCAGCTCTGTCTCCAGGTTCAGTTGTGCTCAAATTGTTAGACAAAGCATGACTCCGGTGAGAGGCAGCCCTCAGACAGTTGACCCCACAGCATAAATGGTCTTCCATGGTACCTCAGCCCTATAACTGGTCAACTGCCCGAGGTTGTAACCCTCACTTTTTCCTGGCAGTTTCTTTTCCCTTGGTGACTCTTCCCTGTATGTTCTCAAGGCTGGGTCCTAACAGGACCCCACATCGACCTTCCCTGTTACTTGATGTTGTCCCCAGGCCCAGAGTTCTATTGAGGTCACCTGCCCAATTCCATACAGTTCCATTTCAATTTCCTCTACATCTTTCATCCCAGATCTCTGTGTTAGCTTTGACTCTGGCTCACAGAACTTATTTCTGGCTTGTTCTAATTCTTTGAAATGATCTCCTGAAATCAGATTCATTCTCAGATCCATATCTAGATTAGTTCAGAAGCTTTCAGTTTCAGTTAACAAAGTACCTCAACTCTAACTGGCTTCTTAAACGAAGGAAATGTGTTGATGTTCCTGAGAAATACAAAGGAAAATTAATGTCAGATATGGTTTGATGAGAGTTCTAGCCCCAGTGTTGTGACTCTCTTGTCTCTAGTCTCCTCTGTTCCTTTCCTCAGAATAGTTTTCCTTTTTGTTAAAAAAAATGACTGTAGATGGCCCAGCCCATGGCATGGTGGTTAAGGTGGCTGGATCCTATATTACTGACCCTGTGGTTTAACAGAAACTACCAAACAACTTTTCAAAGTGGCTGAAGCATTTCATATCCCCACTAATATGTGATATTCCATTTCCTCTTCATGTACCAGCAGTTGCTACTATCAGTTTTATTTTGTTTGCCCATTCTAATGAGTGTGAGTGGCACCTCATTCTGGCTTTACCTTGCATTTTGCCTACCAGTCATGATACTGAACATCTTTTCACATGCTTACTTGCCATCTTCTTTGGTGAAAAGTCTTTTGGAATCTTTGTCCATTTGTTTATGGGAATTTTGTCTTCTTTTCATTCCATTCTCCAGGTAATCTCTAAATCATTACACTCAACCACTAGTCTGAGTCCTTCTGTTCAATTTATTTCCATTTCCAAACCAGTACAGAGTAGAACCATTAGAAATGATTGAGAGTGGTCATGACAATGTTTTATTAGTTTTGTTGCTTACCTTCGGGTTTGCAAGAAAGGTACTCAGAAATCACTCTTCGATTGTGTCCAGAAAATTAAGAAGTCACTCTCCTTGTGTCCAGCAAACCTGGGTGTAGCAGTAACTGAGATCTGAGATGCATCATTTCAGAAATGTGAGGAGGGAAACAGGAGTCTCTGGCAGCTGGGGATGAACATTCCTTCCATGTAATTAAATCTCACATTGCTTCTTGAAAGTGAGTTTCAGGTCATCGCCTTCATCCTTGGAAAGGGAGTCCTCAGTGCTGGCACAGACTTTGAATGTAAAAAGAGCCCAGTGGCTTACAATCATTATGGCCGAGCACCATCCCAGGAGGACAGTGCATCTTTTGAACACAAATGTCATTTCTCCTAATGACACTGCTTCCTATCAAGAGAGGTGGGGCTCTTAGCAGGTATCTGCTATCTGGTCACATGCAAACTCAAACCAAAGCCACACCACTCCTTAGTGAAAACACAGAGAGGGGCACAGACTATGTGTGACCCCAAGTAGCTGAACCAGAGATGAAGGCTGAATGTAGAGAGGACAAAAGCCAATCTGATTGGCTTGTTTTATTTATGTTCCTCCTTAACAAACACAGTCATGGGTTTACCTTGTACCAGGCACTATTCTTGCAGTTTTATTTATATGTTAACTGGCTTGGTCCTCATAGTAATTCTCTGAGGAGAACACTCTTTACAAAAGAAGAAATTGAGGCTCAGAGAAGTTAAGTAACAAAGGTGTCATCATAAAATCAGTGACTTAGGAGGCTTTGAGGGCTGCAGGGGTCCAATCAGCAATACAGAAATGGTAAGTTCTCTCTCAAGCCCAGCTCAGTGTTGACTTAGACCAGAGGCCTTACCCACTTGGCCTCCCTCCATGTTGCAGCCTTCTTTGCTGTTTCTTCCTGGCTCAGCACCTTGTATCACCATCTCACTGCATGAGCAGAGAAGCATGAGCTGATGAAGAAGAAAGGATAGGCCATCACGTGCTCCCTTTACCACCACCTGGGATGGGTGTGTAGTATCTGCTAAGTTCACATCCTCCTGGTGGACTCTGGCCATCTTGAGCCACACACATCCACTCCTGACCTCCATGAAAGCTTCCAGGTGAACACGGGCACCCCCAGCACTTGGCACAGAGATCCCTCACTTCCATACGTGCACTTTATGTACAATAAGAGCCCACATGCTAAATGAGAGAAAGTGAAAAATTCTAGTGGGGCTAACCACACCCCAAGCAAAAAAAATCTCTGCAAAAGAGAGCACAGAACATTAGCAAGTCATAAAAGTGTCCTTGCAGTTGGATGATGATAGCTGCTACCTCTGTTCCTTCAACCAGGTGTTTACCAAAGCACTCCCTGGTCTTGCCAACCCTCCATATGCATAAATCACAGTATAGGCTATGACAGAACAGACCAGATTTCTTACTTTGGGCCTAAGCGACTGCAGTCTTTGCCAGCACTTGAGACCTGAGACTACTCAACACTTAGAATTATAGGCCTGCCTTTGGGCAGTAATGTTCATTAAAGGTGATTTATCTCTTTGTCACCTGTGGATTTAAATCTTGGGGGAGCGTGCGACTGGCAGGTGGTGTAGTGGTTGGGGCATTGAGCTCCCAGATGGCTGACCATGGTTTCAGTCCCAGACCCGGCACCTTGAAACTCATACTAGGTGTGTGTGCCTGTATGCCCCAAATCCTGAGAGATATGGAGGAGAAGGGATTGTGGTATGGCTATCTCCCTTGGGGAGGTGATTTCTCACTTTCTCTCTCTCTCTCTCTCTCTCTCTCTCTCTCTCTCTC